>JAULJL010000024.1:5929121-8329121 GCA_030761205.1 Fremontodendron californicum
AGAAATCAAATGCCTCAAACTCCCATGCTAATTGTTGAAATTTTTTATGTATGGGGCATAGATTTTATAGGACATTTTCCTTATTCTTTTGGTAATATTTATATATTACTTGCTGTTGATTATGTTTCAAAATGGGTGGAAGCAAAAGCCACTTGAACTAATGATTCTAAAGTTGTTTCATATTTTGTGAAGACTAACATTTTTGCAAGGTTTGGAACACCAAAGGCCATAATCAGCGATCGAGGTACGCATTTTTGTAATAGGTCCATGGAAGCACTTTTAAGAAGGTATAACATCACACATAAGGTTTCCACATCCTATCATCCTCAAACTAGTGGGCAAGCTGAAGTGTCAAATCGAGAGGTAAAATCCATCCTTGAAAAAAATATCAATCCAAATAGGAAAGATTGGAGTTTACGTCTAGATGATGCACTTTGGGCTTATAGAACAGCATACAAGACACCTATTGGTATGTCTCCTTATCGTCTTGTTTATGGTAAGCCTTGTCACCTTCTAGTTGAATTAGAACATAAAGCATATTGGGCTATCAAACAATGCAACATGGAAATGGATAAGGCAAGTAAGCAACGAAAACTTGACCTACAAGAATTAGAGGAGATAAGGAATGATACTTATGAGAATTCTAGAATTTACAAGGAAAAAACTAAGGCTTTTCATGATAAGATGATTTTAAGAAATAATTTTGTTGTTGGACAAAAAGTTCTTCTTTTCTATTCTCACTTTAAGTTATTTCCTGGTAAGTTGCGTTCTAGATGGATGGGACCTTTTGTTATTACTAATGTTTTTACTCATGGTGCAGTTTAAATTCAAAATCTAAAAACAGGTAATGCTTTCAAAGTGAACGGACATAGGCTGAAACCTTACTATGAGAACTTTTCAATACAAGATGTAGAGGAGTTACCACTTTATGAGCCTAATTATGTTGAATAATGATGGCATGGGTCTAAGTCAGGTTGAGGACAATAAACCAAGCGCTTCTTGGGAGGCAACCCAAAAGGATGGAGATCACATATTATAATCAGATTTGCTATTTCTGACTCTTCATTATTCTATCTTTTATTGTTTTTCTTTAGTTTGTTTTGATTAGTATTCTTTTCTTTTACACATGATTCTTATATTTCGGGATAATAGAATTACATTAAGGACAATGTAAGAATTAAGTGTGAGGGGAGAATTTAGGATTTCCTTTAGTTTAGTTTAGTTTAGTTTTTAGTTTGTTTTTAGTGTGTTCTATTTACTTTCAATACTATGATGAGATATGAATTTAATAGGTCTAAAACTGGTTATTAGTGAGAAGATTTTCAAGAGAATTGAGATTGACACTATTTTTATGAGCCAATGTTGATATGATATGTTGATTGAGAAAGAAGCATGTTTAGACTTAATCTGACTTGTATAATCATCCTTGTGAGTTTTTGAGCCTGTATAATTGATGCATTATACATATCAATCCAATTTCTTTCTTGTGTACTCTCATGATAGCATGTTTCTCTAGAACTTGCTTTAAACCATTTAAGACTATATTGATGCATGTAACTACATGGATATGATAGAGGCATTAGGATTATAACCAGGGCTAAACAGCCATCCATTATTAATGTTCCAAGAGAACATCCCTCTAGTGAGCCAATTTGAGCCTATATTGATTAAGCTATTTTCTTTGGTAACCATATCTTACACCTAGCCTAAATACATTTATATCTTTACCCTTGTTCTAAAGATGGACTAGAATGCTTGAGACATATTGCAAAAACAAGTGATACTTTTTGAAAATTTGGGTTAGAACAAGAGATAAGTGAGGGGGAGGAGAAAGGTAAAAGTCAAGAGAAAAAAAAAGGGAACATTGTAAAATACTTTCCCATAAAAAAAATTGAATCATCTCTTGAACTTTTAGGAAAAGAAAAGAATGTTACAAGGTTGATTAGAATGAAGCAAAGGCTCAACTTGAAAATTTAGTTTATGTTATTATGGGCTTCTAAGGAATATTGAGAAAGTTTTCTTTGCAAAAATCTTATTTTGTCTCTAAATTCTATGAAGTCTTTGGAACCTTTGTAATATCCTTTTTCTTTTATTCTTTAACCACATTATTATCCCTTGGCCCGATTACAACATTGATTAAAGACCTCTTGATTCATGAAGTTGTATGATCTAAATAGTGGAGAATAGGTGGACAAGCAAGCATATGGTAGAACTGTTTTCATGAGATTGATTGAGTGTAAACACTTTACCACTACTTTAAAGAGTGAAAATCATGAGAGTATCCCATGTGAGAAATTGAGATTAAGTTTGAATATGCACTATTTTGATTGAAATATGTTATGTTAATATTGGCTTAACTCAAACTATTTACATTCAAGCATGAATTTTTGTGAAATTCTTTAAGCTATTGATTAGTTTGTAAGACTTGTTTAATGATTATCACTTATTTTTATTGGAAGGATTAGAAGTAATTATATTTAGTATATTTTATTTTTATTTTATTTTTTCAAAGTTTGTGGGTATCGTCCTAGTAAATCCTCACGAGACTAAACTCGTCCACTAGGGACACCTAGGGGTTTAAAGGCTTGTGTCACATGCTAAGTACCACCGTGATTTCCTATGAAAGTGGATTAGATTAGATTTTCTTATTTTGTTTTGCTCGAGGACTAGCAAAAAGCTAAGTGTAGGGGTATTTGATAAACTCATAAAATATACACTTTATGTCTTTCTACCTTTAGTTTTTGTTATGTTTTCGATCTTTATCTTATTTACTTATATTATGTTTTTGAATTTTAGGTAAAATAGGGATAATAAAGTCAAAATGTGTCAATAATGATAGTAAAGAGCTTACAAAATCATAATCACGAGATGGAAGAAAACTTGGGAGTCAAAAAGATCAAATTCTTAGTGCTAGATGATCAGGCAGATTTGACCTCTGGAGCTTGTTTCTAAGAAATCATTATGTTAAATTCATTATTTGAAGAAACTTTTTAACTTTACTTTTTGAATCTGACTTGAATACCTTTCCAACGATAGTTCACACGCCTAAATCGGATAAAGGATGGTCCCCCAAATTAGCCGACGAAGTGCGAGACAATACAACAGTCACGAAAACGAAGTCAGTGAGCAAAAACAATGAAGTCACCCCATTTGGGGCCGCGGCACCGGAAAATGGCGCAGCGGCGCCGACCTTACTGTCTTCAAATCCAGAAAAAATCAGAAAAGTCAAAAAACTTACCTATTTTGCACTCCTTTGACTCATAGCTTCTTTGAACAACAAGAAAGGGTTTCCAAGACTTTAAAACTCTATAAATACCATCTTTTGAGCCACCAACTATGACATGCTTTTGATTATTTATCAATCTTCTTCTTCTTATTATTCTTCTCTTAGTTTTAGTTTATTTTTGTTCTTAGTTTCTTTTGAATATTCATGTTTATGTTAACAATGCCTATGCAAGGCTAAACTTTTATTTGGTTAAAGGTGATTTCAAAGCCCTAGACAAGTTTTGTAATTGATTTTCAGATTTATCTATCATTAGTTTTCTATCAAAGTTGTTTATGTTCTTTTACAATAATTTTTATGATATTGTCTTGATTTGTTTAGGTGGCCAACTAGATAGATCTTGATAATTATCTAATTCTAGTTTAGGAATCTTGATCCGTGTAATTGTCTTGATTTCTATTCAATAGTGGCAATTTGTAATTCATGATTATATTGGGTTTTCGGGAATTATGAAGTGGAACATAACATAAGTTGAATGAATCCATGTTTATGTGTTTGTTGCTTAGATCAACCTATCTTTCTTATCATAAGGTTGCTATCACTTTGAATATAATGATGTTTATCTTAGGTTATTTGATAGTTAGAGATTAAGTAGTGGCGTTCGTCTTGCTTAACACGAACTAAGGAAGGATTGGGGTAACACAGGATGTTGTTATCTACGGTTGTTAACTTTGATAGCTAATTGATGTTGATAGATCTGAATCTGATTCTTAATGATGTCTAGTGGTGGAGAATGAACCTTTAGCCATATTTCTCTCATATTTGGTTTCATCTTATTTTATTGCTTCTTACTTTTCTTATTTTATTAGTTTTTAAAACTCTTTTTAAAAACCCTCTTTTTCTTTTATTGTTCTTGAATTTAAGTTTTAAACTAGTAATTTATAAAATAAAACTCAATCTCTGTGGACTCGACCCTCGTTTATTGCTATATTTTACAATTGATATTTTTAGGGCAAGGAATTAAATAAGATATACTATTTTGAGTGCATCAACATAAACACAAATATCTGGTATAATCAATTAATGTAATATATAAAGTACTGATAAAGTAAAATACTTACAGTTACAGCTTTAGACTTGTTGTCTACGTAATCACCGTGACCCTTTGCACGTTTATGGGTTTTGTTAAACAGCTCCAGGAAAGTCACGTTGCGCTGCAACTCTTGTGACTACAGATTAAAAGAAGAGAGAAAATTATGTTAATAAAAAAAATACACATAGTTTATACGATAAAACTTTTAAAGAATAAATTGCAAAACAAAAATAAATCTTATCATCCTTTCACCGGTAACTAGAAAAGGAACTGATCCACCAGTGTGCTTCGTAATGCTGCTATCTTTCTCCGTGTTCCTATTACTCTTGGCCTTTTGGAACCTATTTTTCCAAGCGTCGGTACTCCAGAAGCTATCAATCAGTTGATCCCAAATATCGACTGTTATCGAATCACACCTATAACCCTTGCAGTCTTCTATTCAATTCGTTTGAAAGAAAGACATGGCATTGCTCCTCTCAAAATTTTCATCATGTCCTTGAATCGATCCTTGCATGTGGCCTCCCATAATTTCCTAACCAATGGTGTCTGCTCGGGAGGCCACTGGCATTTTCTCTACAATGAGACATTATGAATTAATATATACTATTAAACATAATTAAATTATAATTTAACTTTTAACCAAATCATACCTCAAATATAGTCCACATAGATAGTTTCACATCAACAGGTATTTTCAACCAAGTAGGCCACGGTCTGTTATAGTGTTGTCTGATGATCGAGGCAATGATCGATTTTACACAACTCTCCGTAAAAATCCTAAAATCAAGGTGAAAATGCCCTCGATAATTTCAAGTTAATAATATTTCGATAAGATCAAGGTGAAAATGCCCTCGATAAAATCAAGTCCTAAAATCAACTCTCCATAAACGTCCTAAAATCATGTTAATAGACAATAATTTATTTTACTCAAATAATGAAATTATCGAAATATTATTAACTTACGTGTTTTGAAAAATTAACAGTAGAAACCTGTCATCCGGATTACTCGGTATCGGTAATCCTTTCATCCGACCTCTACCTTGTTTCCTCTGCTCAGTGGCAGTACCGGTAGACGGCGTAGGATGTGATGTAGGTACCTCTGTCTGCTGCCCCGTGCCATCATCCGTGAAATACGTCGGTGTTGGCTTATTAAGTAAAAACTGTGAAATTTCATCCAGCAGTGAGGTAGACGCCTGTAACGCGGGATCTGCGTCGGAGTAAGTGTCGGCCGTGGCAGTGGAGCGGGAGTCGATGTGGACAGTGCCATTGTAGAGGGAGGCAATCTGGACGGATCCACTATAGATAGAGGTAGTGCAGAGGGATCCAGGGGCGATGGAGGTACTGCAGATGGAGTATGTGGCGATGAAGCCGAATAAGACTGCAACTGTCTCAGTGGAGGTCGTAAGGAGGGAGAAGACACATGTGGCAACTCTGGTGTAGCATTGCCCGAGGACAAACCTCTAGATAATCGAAAAGCATTCCACATAGAACTCTGTTTCTTCTGCACTTTAGTTTTACACCCTCCTCATCGCATTTTATCTGTAAAATAAGAAATATTAAATTTATTAGTAAATATAGATATTGCATAAACATATAAAATATATTAGTTGACAGATCATGCAATTACAAAATGAATAAATAATATTAACTTTCTAATCATCATCATTCTCGTCGTTCTTATCAGCATCATTGTCATCGCTATCATCATAATCTACTTCTTCATCTTTTTCTTCTTCGTCCTCGTCGTTTTCTTCTTCTTTTGTTATCTGAACATTAATGTTTACTTCTTCGAAATTATCATGAACCAAAAATTGAGGATTGTCAAGATCTTCTGAATATGTTACAATGGTCGGAGTAGGCATATTCATTTATTGATAAACCCCTTCATTTAGATCAATTATTTCTCCTGCACGAGATCCAATGTCAAATCTACTCCTAGCCTTTGTTTTGAACACAGCCTACCAGTCTCGACATTCTCTTCTATTCGATGGATAAGAACTGTAATACACTTGTTGACAATGATGAGCTAAAACAAAAGGTTCATTACAAGCAAGTATTGACCTGTACTTTATTTCAACAAGCCCATTATGAGGATCTACCCGAATTCCTTTATCCGTATCAAACCATCAACATTTAAAAAGTACAACCCGATTTTTCACACCAAAATATTCTAACTCCACAATGTCTAACAATATTCCATAAAAATCATGCGAAGAATCGCTATAACAGTCGCCTTTGACGCATACACCGCTATTCATGGTTTTTCGATATTTTCCATAATCTAAAGTATGGAACTTGAAACCATTAACGAATTATCCAGAATAACACCAACCCATACGTCCTAGACCATAAGATAACTCAACTATACGAGAGTTATGTTGACTTGAATCTTGCTGAACCTATGAACGGTGAATGGAAAACAATATTACATTCAATATCACATTGTATCAAACATTAGCGGAACATAGAAATTGAAGAATACTTACGTAGTCCTTAAACCATTTTCTAAATCTACCTGCACGAACTTTCTCCAACTCACCATCAGTAATGTTCGGTGCATCGATTTTCAGTATCTCATCAAACAGCCTAAAAATGATTGGATTCATAATGAGTTTCCCTAATTTAATTATATAACGTAATGTCACAATTAATATTCGAGAGAACAGTAAATCTCTTACTCAATATAAGGTATGACTTCTTCGCAATTCATTAATACATATAATTCAGCTGCATCGTACTCATCGTGCTCTAAGTAACGAACCTTCGTTTTTTCGGACCAAAAGATCTCCCTTCATGTGTGAAAACTGAGAGTCATCCCATGGGATCGACATCTCCTTCATCATCATTTCGGGGCACCCGAGTAAATATTGTTTCAACATTTGGTTCAAAGTATAAGGCACAAAATGATAAAATTTCTTCCATTATATACGCCTCGCCTCAACTATTGACCCTTCAACACATGCAAGATTTTTCACTTTTCTCTTAGATGATGTAGAAATCTAAGATTCAGAAACGAATACTAAATTAACAAATTTTCACTTCAATAAAGTAAATAATGTAAAAGATTACGTACATTCTTTGTTAATTACCTTTCCAATGGATACATCCAACGATAATGGACAGGTCCACCAACTTTTGCCTCATAAGGTAGGTGAATAAGCAAATGTTCCATTCAATTAAAAAAGGCTGGAGGAAATATTTTTTCCAACTTGCAAATGGTCTCAACAATATTGGTTTTCAAGAACTCCATCTGGTCCACGTGAATTTCTATAGAGCATAAGTCTCTGAAAAAATGAGATAGCTCAATAATTGCATACCAGATTGTGTTAAGTACCAAATCTCAAAACGCAATTGGAAGTAACCGCTGCATAAAAATATGACAGTCATAGCTTTTCATGCCATAAAACCTCCCATCAACCACATTTGCACAACGGTCGATATTCGAGACAAATCCATCGGGAAGTCGTAATTCTTTTACCCAAGTACAAACTCTTTTTTGATCTTCCATGTTTAATGTGTAACTGGCTTTAGGCTTGTACGTTTTTCCATTGCTTTCCACCAATTCTAATTTCGACCGTCTGCAAAGCAACGGTAAATCCATTCTAGCCTTTATATTGTCATTTGTTTTGCCCTTCACATCCATCATTGTGTTGAACACGTTTTTCTCAATATGCATAACATCCAAATTATGACGAATGAGATTGGTATGCCAATAAGGCAACTCCCAAAAAATACTTTTTTTCGTCCAATTGTGACATTCTCCGAATCCAATCAACTTATGTTCACATAATTTACTCCCAAATGTGATATTCGGGATGCTATCTATCCTTTCCAGAATTGCCTCACCAGATAATCGCTCAATTGGAGAATCATGCTCAACTCTTCGACAAAATTTATCTCTTTGTCTTCTAAAAGGATGATTTAAAGGCAAGAACTGCCGATGACAATAAAAAAAAAAACATGGTTTCCTGCCATAATGCAATCTGAATGACTTAACTTCTTCCATACAATAAGGACAAGCCAATCGACCGTGTGTGCTCCATCCTGATAACATGTCGTAAGCAGGGAAGTCATTAATCGTCCATAATAATGCAACTCTTAATATAAAATTTTGTTTCCTACACCCATCATAACTCGGAACACCATGATACCACAATAATTTCAACTCATCTATCAATGGTCTGAGAAAAACATCAATATTCTGTGATTTCTATTCGGACTCGGAATTACCATATTAAGAAGTAAATATGGTTGCTTCATACACATCCATGGTGGGAAATTATATACACAAAGCACTATTGGCTAACAAGAGTACAGTTTCGCTCCATGAGTAAACGAACAAAACCCATCTGCACATAAACCCAATCTGACATTTCGAGATTCCACTTCAAAGACGGATACGTAAGATTGAAGTCTTGCCATGCTTCACCATCAACAGGGTGTCTTAACACTCCATCATCCTTTCAGTTATGCGCATGCCATGTCATATTCTCAGCTGTAACCGTTGACATATATAATCTTTGAAGTATCAGAATCAATGGCAAATAACGAAGAATCTTATAAGGAATTCTCTTCGACTTTCTAACACTTGATTTGCTTGGTTTATAACGAGGATGGCCACATACGGAACAAAATTCTAAGTCAACCGAGTCGTTATAAAACAACATGCAATTGTTGTTGCATGCATGTATCTTTTGATAGTGAAGTCCAAATTTGGCCATCTTTTTCTTCATTCGATAAAAATTATCAGGTAAATTATCACTTTCTGACAACATCCCTTTTATCATAATCATCAAACGATTGAAATACGATTCACTCATGTTAAATTCAGACTTCACATTTAATAGTTGTGACACATCAGATAAAGTTGTGTGTTTTGTACATCCTGACCACAACGGTTCATCTGCTTGGTTCAACAACGAATAAAAGTTTCTTAAACTTAAATTCGGTTGATCATCTTGAACCATTGTCTCATCAACATTGTAATTACCACCTAAATTCAGATTCGGGTTTAGAGCATCCATAACTATTCTAGCATAAGAATTATCTCTTTCATCGATCACTTCTCGTCTCGACTTCATCATTATGCATCCTTGATGACTGTCCTTGATGACTTTCACCATGTACATCCCAAATATAGTAATTCTCCTTAAACCCTCTATAATACAAGTGTTTACGCACATCATCAATTTCTGCAAACCGAATATTCTGACACTTCACACTAAGGCATCTAATTCTATTATCCTTTATGTACTCACTGTGAGCATATACAAAACCTAAGAATTCTTCAACTCTATTCAAATATTCATTACTAATATATTGAGAGTTGTCCAACCGCCTATACATCCAAGATTTATCGTTCTCCATTCTCTAAGCCTAAGTAAACTATCAACAATACAATAACACAAGAATCAAAATAACAAATTGAAAATAACCATCACAACCACACAATACACACAAAACAATGATGAAAAACATTAATTTTATTTTATTTAATATATCTAAGAATAATAAATTAATATTTGTAAATATTAAAATAATGTTTACTAATAAACTAATTTTATTTTAATTTAAAATTTTATGTTTATTACTATATATTATAAATAAAGTTTTATTTATTCTAGCTCCTACACAATTAACAATTTTCCTACACAACTAATTTTAAAATATTAATAATTTCCACTTGCCTAAAATAGTCTTCTTTTAATATTAAAATTTTATATATTTTTTAATTTAATACTTTTAAATTATAATTAAAAATAAACTATTATTATTCAATTTTAATTTTTATGTTTATTAGTATATATTATAAATGAAGTTTTATTTCTTAAAACACATTAACAAATTTTCTACACAATTAACAATTTTCCAACACAATTAATTTAAAAATATTAATAATTTCCACTTGCCTACAATACTTTTTTTTATTATTAGAATTTATATTTTTTAATATTATCTTTTTAAATTATAATTATAAATGAACTATTATTATTATTATTTAATTTATATTTTTATATTTATTACTATATTATAAATATAGTTTCATTTATTATAACACATTAACAATTTCCCTACACAATTAATTTAAAAATATTAATAATTTCTACTTGCCTACAATACTCTTTTTTTATTATTAGAATTTTATATATTTTTTAAAAATTATCTTTTTAAATTATAATTATAAATAAAATATTATTATTATTAGTTAATTTATATTTATTACTATATTATAAATAAAGTTTCATTTATTATAACACATTAACAATTTTCCTACACAATTAATTTAAAAATATTAATAATTTTCACTTGCCTAGAATACTATTTTTTTATTATTAGAATTTTATATATTTTTTAATATTATTTTTTTAAATTATAATTATAAATAAACTATTATTTCAACAATATACACATTAACAATTTCAACAATATACACATTAACAATTTCAATTTCAAATCAACAATATACACACAAAAATTTCAACAATATACACATTAATAATTTTCAAATCATAGAGAAAAGATAACTCATACCCAGGCGCGGTGGTCGAACACCTTAGCTGGTGGCGCGCGTAGGCAGCGACGGCGATGGCTCGCGGACGACGGTTGGACTTAACTACAAAAATGAAAACAACAATATTATAAAACAATATCAAAAATAAAAAATAATAATAATAATAAAAAGAAGAGAGAGAAAAGAAACAGACGAAGTGGTCTGACGACGACGGCGGTGGCAGCGACGATGTGGCTCGTGGGGGACGGTCGGACGACGACGGTGGTGGCTCAGACTTAACTACAAAAATGAAAACAACAATATTATGAAACAATATCAAAAAACAAAAATAAAAGAAGAGAGAAAAGAGAAAAGAGAAATAAACGCGGTGGTCGGACGACAACGGTGGTGGCAGCGACGGTGATGGCTCGTGGGGGATGGTTGGACGGCGACGGCGAAGGGGTCGGACGGACCAAAGAGAGAAAGAAAGAATCAGAGAGAAAATGGGGAAAGAAGTCTCGAGCATTAAGTTATGCCCGAGACTTTCACCGACGGAAACGGGTTATTACCAAAGGAATTTCCGATGGTAATACTTTTGGCTGGATTTTAAATGTCATCCGTCGGTAATAAGGTATTACCGACGGAATATCGATCGGTAATACCATATTCCATCAGTGAAACATCACCAACGGAATAAACTTTCACCGACGAAATTTAAGTATTACCGACGAAATTTTCGTCGGTAATGTTTTGGGTGGGATTTCAAATTTTATCCGTCGGTATTAGCATTTTTCGTCGGTGAAATATCACCGACGGGAAAGGCTTTCACCGACGAAATTTAAGTACTACTGACGAAAATTTCGTCGGTAATAATTTTTGACCGTTCACTTTAAAACCTTAATTAATTTTTTACTAAATTTGCATTTATTAGTTATTAAAAATCGAGAAAAACTATTGCCGACGGATTTTCCGTCAGTAAGAGCCAATTTCGTCGGTAAAAAATGTGAACGGTCAAAAAGTATTACCGACGAAATTGACTTATTACCAACGGAAAATTCGTCGGTAATAGTTTTTTGACCTTTTATTTTTTTTATTATTAATTTTTATTTATGAATGATTTCGAAAACCGTGTATTATTTTCACCGACTGAATTTCCATCGGTAATGCTCGTCATTCCGTCAGGAAAACTTTGGCAGGAATCTAAGTCGTTACGCCAAACTTTTACCAACGGAATTTACCGACGGAATGAATCTGTCGCTAATATTTCATCGGTAGTATTCTTTTTTCGTCGAAAATATTGAAAAATTCCATCGGTAATGGGCCAATACATTACCGACGGAATTCCGTCGGTAATGATCGAAATTCGGTCGGTAAAGAATTGTTTTACCGACAGAAACATTCCGTTGGTGATGTTCCGTCAGTAAATCGACGTCCTCTTGTAGTGAATATTCAAGATTCAAACTCGACCCGATCCAACTCATTTTTTTAATTATATAATATATTATCTAATTTATATTAAATAAAGACTAAATATATATATATAGTGTAATCGTTATAAATATGTTAAGTTATTTATGTATTAAAATTTAATAAAAAAGATGAAATTATTAAATACTAAATAAAAATTAATATATTTTTATTTAGAAAAGAATAATATGATCGAACATGGACTATTTATTTACAAATTAGACAAAATTTGAAATTCAAATTATCAATCAAATTTTGTTTAAACAAACAAATATAGTGTTAATACCATACATAAATTCGACCTAACTCGACTTATGAAAACCTGACATAACTAATGACCCAATTAACTTATATATGTTGAAATAAGTCTTGACATAAGACACGGTAACATTTTTCATTCAAATTAGATTCAATTTACATTAATAATAAGTTGAAGGTACGATTGACATAAATAAAAATAAAAAGATTTAAGTGAGAATTTTATCATAATTTGAATGCTGATTTTATCATTATACCTTTATATTGGATGACCCCTCTAACTTCTTCACTCTTCAGTCAACTAGTCACATACCTCTTAGTTTTCTTTCTGGCTGTAGCTACTACCTTAATTCTTTTTAATTTTCCACTAGAAAAAGAAGATTTAAAAAAATCTTGAAAGTAATAGGAGAACTGAATTTGACTTTCAATTTAATTATCACATATATATTTGTCATTAAGAATTGGTAATATAGTTGGCAGTTCTCCAAATAAAAAGATTGAACATGGAGTTTTACAGCTTTAAGCTTGTTATTTTTTTACCCTTCCAAAAAAAAAACCATTATTCATTTTTTCAATGAGTTTATTAATAATTTGTCCCAAAAAAGGGTTTAAGCATGAATTAAAAATCGGACCGACCGGTTTAACTTGTTGAATCGGAAACCGATAAATAATCCGATCTGATACATTATATAAAACCGATGAAGACCATAAAATTTCAAATTTTACTTTTTTTAACAGCATAATTTAATTTATAATCACATTCTTCAAGAAAAAGAATATCATGCACAATTAATTCACAAGTTTAAATTATTTATCTCCCAAGTTAATAGTGAATTTTTTTTTGGCCCAAGCGAAGACCATAAAGTTCCAAATTAATCCATTTGAGTCCAAATAAGACAAGTATGCTACACCGTATCACAAATAATAATAATAATATAATATTTAAGTACATAAATCTATAAGAAACTACGATCTTGAATCATCACGCCATATTAAAAATGAAAAATCTTGATGAGAAGCAAAATTAATTGTGTTCATAATAAGAAAGGGTTGTTAGGATCTTTATAAGATCATATGCT
Organism: Fremontodendron californicum; assembly: GCA_030761205.1. NCBI lineage: Eukaryota > Viridiplantae > Streptophyta > Magnoliopsida > Malvales > Malvaceae > Fremontodendron > Fremontodendron californicum. Next base: position 5,942,732 of record JAULJL010000024.1, read on the forward strand.
TGAACATTTGCTTGAAAGATTTAGTTTTGACCAATTAATATGTGTTCCCTGTTAGGGAACTAAAACTAATGCACTTTTATTCTTTTATTATTGAAATATTCTTCCTTTTGAAAAAATAAATAAATAGGATAATTGAAATTGGGATAAATGTTCAATTCGGGATTTAAAGTTTAAGTCAATTCTCAATTAAAAATAGGGTTTTGTTAACGAGTGCTTTCATGACACTTTTTAAGGTTAGTTAATAGACTATTTATAGAAAGAACATTGTATTAAATGTTGTATTTGATAATTTTATTCATTATTTTTAATATATTGAATGAAGATATTACTATAACTAGTAATCTTAAAGAATACCCTTAGGGCACTTGTTAGCAAAATCTTTAAAAATATAATGTTTAATGACATCAAAATTAGGATCGGACATTTTCGGATTTGTTCAAATAAAAACTTTTTTTTTTTTTATAGAGACACGAGAGTGAATAACACACACAGTTAAATTTCGTGATCTCTTAAAATAACATATGACATTTCAATTTTTTACCAAATGGCTTGACATCTGGCATAATATATATTTTTTCTTTCGTTTTATCATTTATTTTATTTTTTTGAAAAATTATCTCTTTCCTTTTCTTTGTGCCAAACCAGAGAAATAAAAAATAAATAAATATTGTTTGTCAAACCTTACACAAGATGTCGTCTACATAACCATAACCATATAACCATTTTTTGATGATTAGTTTGGATACTATGATTCAGAAATTATGTGAGAATTATATTAATATATAATAATTAAGCATATGTATTTCTTTTATTTTTATTTTTTTTGGATAAGGAGTAGTATCTAAATTAATCTAAAATAATGCAATACATCACTACGTCACTAAGAATGTGTATCCTTAAGCTTATAATACTCTCTTCTTCTTCTTCTTTTTAATTTGAAGAAGACAAAATTTGAACTCTGCTATTTGAATAAAAATTATATACTAATTATATTGAGCCAAATATTCAAGTTCTTTAGAGTTTATACTTATACATTCACTTTACAAACAAATATAGAATTAATTAATATAAATCGATATATAAGGTTAGAACGTGGGAACCTAATTGATATGATAATTTGGTAAGAATTTCTAATAGAATTTCATTTTTTTTTTCCTAAAAATAAAAAGATTAACAGAAAGATTATTTTTTATTTAATGACAAGGTTGGTCATCCATTATTTTATGTTAACTTTTTTTATTATTAAAATAAATCCCTAACCCACTAAAAATAATGTCTGTAGGGCCTGCCTGCTATAATTCTATAAAAGAACAATATTATTGTTGTTGAACTTGACAATATTTTGACAATAGAAATTGCAATAATTAAAATATTAAAGAAAAAGGAGATTGGTGTGTGGTTATGAGACGGTGAGTCAGTGAGGATTGGGCATTGAAAGGCAACGAGCTTATCCTCTTACATTTATAGTACAAATTCTAGGTCAAGCCATTAAAAATTAGATGAGAATAAAGAAGAAGATAATGTCGAATCTATATGTGGATAAGGGCCATCATAGTAAGTAAGTAAATAAATAAATAAATAAATAAAAGCTACGGCAGCATTACTATTTGACAAGGACCTATCTAAGCCAACTAGCAAGTGCATGGAATTTTCATCCACCCCATGCTTAGAAACATGGGATCCGATTCCCCTTTATTAATTTTCAATTTATTAATTTTTAATATATTTTTTATCATCATTTATATATATGATTTTTATAATTAATGAGTGAGTCTCATATATATGAAATTATGAATGATAATGATAAATATATTAAAAAACAACCGATGAGATTTTAACCCAAAAACATGTGTATCTTAATCTTCAATTCTTCATTATGAGATAATTATATTAATAGGAATGATTATATTACACATTGTTATCGATCAATTTTGTAAAAGGATTAAAATATTACCAAGTATTTTATTATTATTTATATAAAAAATATTAATTAACGTTTAATAATATTTATCAAGGTAATATTTAAAAATATATTAAATTAATGAAATATCTTTTTTATTTCATATCAAAAAAATATATATCTTTTTATTTTCAATTTATTGGAAATAATGTATTAAATGAATTTTTTAAATAATATTTTAACTATCATTAATCAGTTTCAGTATATATAAATACTAATTATTTTGATATATTAATATTTTAATATACTTTAATGTAGCATGCGCTGATGAAATTTTAAGATAAAAAAAATGCTATATACGTGCATATATCACGTAACTATTTTATGATGATATTTTTTATATATATAAAAAAAAAAGAATAAAATGGTTTTTTTAATTAAAAAATTTATATAAAAAAACCAATTATATGTGCATTTATGTATATTTTACGTGTATATAACTTTTTTCTATTAGATAAAATTCTATCCATTTTTTATGTAGACTTTTATACACATTGCCATATTTATCATAGAAATCCCATGTTCCATGCACAGTTTTTTTCCTTTTTAACATCACAGAAATTTTGTGCATTTGCTGTCATGGAGACATTATCCTGAAAAAAAAAAAACAAAAAAACAAAAAAACCTAATCCATGTATTCTTTTATGCATATATATCAGCATGTGAAGTTTTTTTTTTCTCGGTATTATATAAATCTAAATCTTCTTCAGGTTTCAAGTCCTAGCTTAATGGTTGTATGAACATGTGTTTTTTTGGGTAGTTTCTGAAACTTCCATTGGCTGGCAAATTTCTTTGTTTTTCTTCTTTGTTCTGCTTCCCAAGAATTGGATTTGATTATATCAGAAATGGGTGAAGGTGATCTGAAACTGAAAGAAATGTTTCAAGCTCCAGGTTTTGTTGAGAAGAAGGATAAACGTGATCAGAAACATGGAGATCATCGGTGGATGAACATGGAAAATGATGATGATGTAACTACAAGTTCTGAATCATCCATGGGAGACTATTCAAGAAGTAATTCTCAGGGATCAACTTGTTCTTCTTCATCAGACTTGGTCGATGATGCATCTTCGTCAACTTCAAATTCTTCCACCAATTGTAATGGACCTTTATATGAATTGTCAGAGCTCATGGCCCAACTTCCCATCAAGTAAGCATATGTATAATATAACATGAACAATAATGTGAAGATTTCATTTCATAGCCAATAGATTTATCTTTGTTGAGAAAAGCTTAGAGTAGATAACTCTAATTTTACCACTCAAAGAAGAAAGTTTAGATTTTAGGAAAACTCACAAATGCTCACACTTTACTCTAGACTACACTCTTTAGAGAAGAACTCCTTAGGAAAACTTAGAACTTTTATTGCTTATTGAAGCTTGCTACTTGATGATTTACAAATGCAAGGGAGGGGGGTATTTATACAATACCAAGACAAACACAAGCCACACAAATATAAAATCTAAATAAATTACAACCACCCATTGTTGTTTAATAACAACCACACATTTAAATCACACAACTACAACCACACATTAAACCACACAATTACAACCACACATTAAACCACACAACTACAACCACATATTAAACCACACAATTGCAACCACACATTGTTAGGCTTTTATTTTTCCTTGGGCTGGTATTGGACAATTTAACACTCCCCCTCAATACCAGCTCTTCCTCTTTGCACCATGTTGAGTTGACGACGAAACATTTCAAATTTGTTGATACTCAAACCTTTTGTGAATAAGTCTGCCATTTGATCATCTGTCTTGATTTGCTTCATCTCAATTTCTTCTTGTAGAACCTTTTCTCTGATAAAGTGATAATGCACTTCTATATGTTTGGTTCTTGCGTGAAAGACTGGATTTTCTGCCAAACGAATTGCTGACTGGTTGTCGCAATACAACGGAACTGCATAATCTACTGGTTGATGTAGATCACTCATTAGTTGTATCAGCCACGTACACTCTTGAGCTGCCATTGCTGCTGCTCGATACTCAGCTTCGGTAGTTGACAATGATACCGTTGGTTGTCTCTTACTGCACCAAGAAATTGTTCCAGAACCAAGTTTAAACATGTACCCAGTTGTTGATCTCCTGGTGTCATGATCTCCTGCATAGTCAGCATCACAATAACCAACTAACTTACAGTCTTCACCTTTCTTGTACAAAAGACCATAATCTATTGTACTTTTCACATATCTCAGTATCCGTCGAACTGCTTCTAAATGAGGCTTCTTCGGATTTTGCATATACCGACTCATCACACCAACTGTATAAGAAATGTCAGGTCGAGTCAAGGTTAAGTAGATCAGGCTACCTACCAATTGTCGATACATAGTTGCATCTTCCAAGTCTTTGCCTTCAAGTGCACACATCTTGCCATTTGGTTCCATCGGTGTTGAAATTGGCTTGCTCTCGAGCATTCCAAACCTTTTTAGCAAATCTTTAGAATATTTTTGTTGACAGAGAAATATTCCTTCTTGTCTGTGATCAACCTCTAGACCAAGAAAGTGCTTGAGTTGTCCAAGTTCTTTCATTTGGAAACGAACTGATAAATTCTCCTTGGTTTGAAGAATTTCTGCCTCATAATCACCAGTTATGATTAAATCATCCACATATATCAATACGATAGCTAGCTTTCCTCCATTAGCTTTGACAAACAAGCTGGAATCTGCAGGTGTCACTGAATAACCACTATGAGTTAAAAATTCAGCAATCTTACCATACCATGCTCTAGGTGCTTGTTTCAATCCGTAAAGTGCCTTTCGCAGTTTACACACATGCTCAGGATGATTTTGGTTTTGAAATCCCAATGGTTGAATCATGTAGATTTCCCGATCTAGCTCTCCATGAAGGAATGCATTCTTCACATCCATCTGCCACAAGTTCCAGTCTTTGTTGGCTGCAAGGGCAAGTAGGACTCGTACGGTTGTAAGTCTTGCCACCGGACTAAACGTTTCATCATAGTCTAGCTCATACTTCTGAGAGAAACCACGAGCCACCAACCGTGCCTTGTACCTTTCAATCGACCCATCTGGACGATGTTTTATCTTGTAAACCCACTTGCAGGATATGGGTTTCACATCTCTTGGTTTTGGCACTAGATCCCAAGTCTGATTCTGCTCAAGCGCAGTGATCTCTTCTTTCATAGCCATAATCCACTCAGAACTCTGTGATGCTTCTTCAAACGTCTCAGGTTCTGTTGCAATTGGTTCTTCCACTATGGCTGCATTAGCATATTTGGGATTTGGCTTCCGTGCTCTTGTTGTCCTTCGGATTTGTGATTGTGGAGATGGTTCTTCCACTTCACTCGATCTAACATCTGGTTGATACACACCAGTTTGCCAAGGACTCTGGACTAACACTTGCTCGTCATCGTCATCATCACATAGGTCTTCTACTTCATCTGAAGTTGATTGAAGTTGGACAATATACTCTCCCATTTTCTGTTGTAGCATGTCTTCAAATTCTTTTGAATCTGACAACACCTCCTTTTCTGAGGACCACCAAGAAGATGCTTCATCGAATACCACATTGCGTGAAGTGTAACATCTTCCACTCGTAGGATCACAACATTTCCACCCTTTCCTTTGGTTGTCGTATCCCACAAAGATACACCTAGTTGCTTTCTTATCAAACTTGCTTGGTTGAGGAAGTTTGTTGATCACATGGGCTGCGGTTCTCATAGCTTCGGCCCAAAATCTTCCGGGTACATTCTTTGCATGCAGCATACTCCGACAAATTTCTGCAAGATGCCGATTCTTTCTCTCTGCTACACCATTCTGTTGTGGTGTATTGACACAAGTATACTGATGACGTATGTTGCATTCTCGTAGGTATTGAGAGAATTCGCCTGAGCTATATTCTCCTCCATTGTCTGTGCGCAAGCAACATATCTTCTTTTCCACTTCTCCTTCAACTATCTCTTTGAACTCTTTAAACTTTGAGAAAGTGTCAGACTTTTCTTTCATAAAGAAAACCCACACATACCTGGAGAAATCATCAATAAACGTCACCATGTACCGCATTCCACTAATTGATGGTTGCTTAACGGGCCCAAATACATCAGAGTGAACTAACTCTAATGGTTCTTTTGCTTTAAACTTTGACTCTTCGTATGGCAATTGGTGTGCTTTACCATATTGGCATCCTGCACAAACTGTGTCTGTTCTTATGTCAAGCTGAGGAAGTCCCTTAAGCATCGACTTCTTCATCATCATACTTAGCTTGGAATAACTAACATGACCTAACCGCATGTGCCATAAATCTGCTGTATCGCTCCTTCTTGTCTTGTCTACATATGCTGACTCTGCTGACATCACGTAGACTGACTCCAGACGTCGTCCTTCCATCATCGGCTGTCCTGAGATTTTGAGATCACGATATACCTTCACATCCCTTGGACCAAACAGAATATGGTGACCTGACGATGTTAATTGTGCCACTGAAAGCAAATTTTTCTTCATGCCTTGGACATGGTAAACATCTTGTAGTGGTACCTGATTATGACTATATCGAGGTGCTACTACCGTCTTACCGATGTGAGTAATCGGTAATCTTGAATTATCAGCTGTCACAACAATGCGATTTCCCTTGTATTCTGACAGGTTCTGCAACTTCTGTTTATCGCCTGTCATGTGATTTGAGCAACCTGAATCGACAATCCAGTCATTCTCATAGTCAATTCGGTCAGCCGTTGTTACTGTGAGAGCTAACTCTTCCTCTTCCATAGCAAAAAATGCTTCAGCGTCCCAATCATCTTCGCTTTTCTCCTTTGTACTAGAAGTAGCAGCATTGCTCTCAGCGGGCCTTTTGTTAAACCAACAATCTTTTGCCATGTGACCTTTCTTGTCACAGTTGTAACAGTTACCTTCAAATCTTTTATTGTTGCTACGATTCTTTGAAGCTCCCCCTGGACGAGAGCTCCCTTCTCCTTGATGACTTTTTGTCTTGTCACCATACTTTTTAGATCCACCACCGACGTGCTGTTTGAATTTGCCTTTGCTTTTGTTGGTGTAGAGTGCTTCCTCTTCACTTTTCAACGAGACCCCTCCCATTTGCTTGGCCATAGATTCTTGACCAACAAGCAAATTTTCAAACTCTACAAGTGATGGTTGAGTTGGCCATCCTTGTATAGCGGCAACGAAGCTGCGATATTCGGGCCTCAAACCATGGATAATTATTCTTTTTACCCTGGTATCTCCAATAGCAGCTGTAGGATCTAAATCAGAAATTTCACGGCATAACGTTTTTACCTTGTGAAAGTATTGAGCAATCGGTATATCTCGTTGTGCAACTGATAACAATTCATTCTCAAGAAGTTGAAGTCTTGTGTCATTCTTTCTCGAAAAGAGTGCATCTAAAGTATCCCACGCTTCTTTTGGCGTTTCTAGCTTTTGTATGTGTTCCAACATTTCTTCTTCAACTGTGGTCTTAAGGGCAAACATGGCTTTACCCACTTTAATCTTCCATTTGCGCAAGGTTCCTTGAGCATCTTCTTGCTCGGGCTTCGTAACTTCACTACCACCAACGACTTCCCAAAGGTCTTGACCTTGTAGGTAAGACATCATACACGTCTTCCACGTGTTGTAATTTTTGTGATTGAGCTTCTTGATTCCTCCAACTACTTGAAGATCACCCATCGTGTCGGCAAGACTAACAATACCGAACAAGCTTGATTTTGAGACACAAACTTGTAGAGTACAAACTCCTCACAACTCAAGAACGCTCAAACCAAAAATAGTACCTGAATAACTATTTCACCGTGAATAGTACCGTATACGTGAACAGTATTGTACGTATGTCGTACACTAGAACAAATCCAGTATACGTTAACAATTACTGCAAAAGTATACAACCACACGTATGAATAGTAACCGTATCTGTGAATAGTGACCGTATACTGGAACAGTGACCGTAGCCCGTGAATAGTGCACCAGGTAGGTTCCCAGGAAAGAGAGGTGGGTCACTGATAGACACACTTAAATACCAAGTCTTTCCTAGCCAGAACTTCCCTAGACACTTTCACACTACCACACTTTATTTCCAGCAACAAGAATAATTCTTTTCTGATGTGGAAGATCAGACAATACTGCAACCACAGAGCATACTAAGAACCAACACTTTCACTGCAGCGGAATAAGGACCACGAACCAATGGCTCTGATACCAATTGTTGAGAAAAGCTTAGAGTAGATAACTCTAATTTTACCACTCAAAGAAGAAAGTTTAGATTTTAGGAAAACTCACAAATGCTCACACTTTACTCTAGACTACACTCTTTAGAGAAGAACTCCTTAGGAAAACTTAGAACTTTTATTGCTTATTGAAGCTTGCTACTTGATGATTTACAAATGCAAGGGAGGGGGGTATTTATACAATACCAAGACAAACACAAGCCACACAAATATAAAATCTAAATAAATTACAACCACCCATTGTTGTTTAATAACAACCACACATTTAAATCACACAACTACAACCACACATTAAACCACACAATTACAACCACACATTAAACCACACAACTACAACCACATATTAAACCACACAATTGCAACCACACATTGTTAGGCTTTTATTTTTCCTTGGGCTGGTATTGGACAATTTAACAATCTTCGTACTTGCAAACCTTATAAATTTTACTCCTTGAAACTATGAACTTGCTGGAACTAAAACATTTTAGTTATTATATGGAAATTAAGCTTTTCTCACAGCCTGCCTTTCTCTAATTGATGTGTTTGCTGCAGGAGAGGACTTTCAAAGTATTTCCAAGGCAAGTCTCAGTCGTTTACATCTCTGTCAAGTGTAAAAAGCATAGAAGAAGTTGCAAAGAAAGAAACTCCTTACAGGAAGAAAATGAATGGGTTGGATACCCACAAATTGTACACTCTTCCAAGGGCCACCATCTCAAAGAAAGTCTCGAGAAATTCTATGTCAGCTGCCTTATGTTTTCACGGCAGAAGAAGACGTAGTTTTTTAAGCGGCAGGCCTCCTCTAATTCCTGTACACAAGAACTTTTCATCTGTATAGGCCTTTTAGATATCAAAGTTGCATGATTCACTGCAACACGGTTTTTTTTTTTTTTTCTTCTTTTCCCTTGTAGAAATTACAAAGAATTTGCACATGATGATCAATTCTATGGTCAAAACTCTATTTTACTAGTAACTTTTTTAAGGAAAGTTAGAAAAGGAAAAATTCGAATTTGTGGCTGCTAAATTTTGTCATTTTGATCCTTTCTAATACATGAAATGAAACTGAAGAAAGGTTTAATATACTTATTATTGTTAATAATGTATATATATATATATATATATATATATATATATATATATATATATATATATATATATATATATATATATATATATACAAGGACAAACTCTAAAAGTGTAAATAATAAACGATGTATATATTCTTGATAATTAATTAAACTATATATTTTATTATTGATTATTGATTATTTTGATTACGTTTGATATAATTTTAATAATATTTGATATAGTTTTGAGAATATTTGATATAATTTCAGTAATTTTTTAGAAAATTTTAATAATTTTGATAACATCCATTAGATAAATTTTACATTTTTTGCTACAAAATTAGCCTATCCACTTTGCCTCCACTATTCACTTTTTTTTTTGGCCGAATGAAAGAGAAAGAAAGGAAAGAAGAGAGAGAGAAGGAAAAAAAAAAAAAACAAAACAAAAATTTGTGTGTTCGTGTTTTTTTTTTTTAAAGTATTATAAATTTATATAAATTTTTACACGTTAATAATTCATTTTATGTATATTTTTAAACGTTCATGTATCCATATCGTGTTTGTGTTATTTTTCGTGCTATGTTTTAATTATTTTTCCTATGTTGTGTTTGTGACGTGTCCGTATTCGTTTTATTTTTTTGTTTTTCAAAGTATTATAAATTTATATAAATTTTTACACATTAATAATTTATTTTATGTATATTTTTACACGTTCGTATATTCGTGTCGTTTTTATGTTTTTTTCGTATTGTGTTTTAATTATTTTTTAAATTTTGTGTTCGTATCGTGTCTTAATTCATCTCATATTTTACATAGTTTGCCATTGTAATTCAATTTAGAGGAAAATGTGTGTGTTCGTATCGTGCCTTAATTTATGACATCTTTTGCATAATTTATCATAGTGGTTCAATTTATTAAAAAAAATTATGTTCGTGACGTGTTCGTAATTTTTTTTTAAAGTATTATAAATTTATATAATTATTTACACGTTAATAATTAGTTTTACACGTTAATAATTTATATAAACTATTATAAATTTATTAAAAAAAATTTACACGTTAATAATTTATTTTATGTATAATTTTACACGTTCTTGTATTCGTGTCATGTTCATGTTATTTTTCGTGTTGTGTTTTAATTATTTTTTCTATGTTGTGTTCGTGTCATATCTCAATTCATGACATATTTTACATAATTTGTCATAGTTATTAAATTTGGAGAAAAAGTTGTGTGTTCATGTTATTTTTTTTGTGTTCTTAAAGTATTAAAATTTATATAAATTTTTACACGTTAATAATTTATATAAAGTATTATAAATTTATATAAATTTTTACACGTTCGTGTATTCGTGTGGTGTTCATGTTATTTTTCGTATTGTGTTTTAATTATTTTTTCTATATTGTGTTCGTGCCGTGTCTCAATCATCTCATATTTTATATAGTTTGTTATTGTGATTTAATTTAGAAAAAAAAATTTATGTTCCTGTCGTCTCTCAATTCATGACATATTTTACATAATTTGTCAGAGTGATTCAATTTAAAGAAAAAATTGTGTTTTCATAACGTATTCGTGTTATTTTTTTTCTGTTTTCAAACTATTATAAATTTACATAAAATTTTTCATGTTAATAATTAATTTTATACGTTATTAATTTATGTGTTCATAATATTATTGTCATTACTATTACAAAAATAAAAAGTGAATCGTTTCACCTGCAGTGTAACGCAGATTTTTTTTTAATATAAAAAACAAAATATCTAATATATAGAGTGAAATTGCATATATTAAAGTGAATGTTGTTGACGTATTATATCATTAAGCATTTGTAGCTTAAATTAATATATATATATATATATATTAAACTGTCTTCTTTACAAAACTAATCACTCTCCTCCACTGCTTTAATTAGTTTAAAGAAGTAATCATCTACTATTAATTTAAGATCTGGATGCTAAAGTAGTTAACAGCACTATAGTGCAGATAAGACTAATTAATTTTTGTAGCTTAATCCTTTGAGCTGAACCAAAGTATCCAGCCTAATCCATATATTAATTATCAATATATTGGCTCAATGCTTCCAGTAGCTTGGATTGCAATTTTAAATTAGAATCAAATTCCTCTAGCAGACATTTTTGCACCTGTTTACAGTTTAATTATTTGCTATATTTAATACAAGAAAAATAGGTCATGGCTTTCAAGCTTCTTTTCTTGTAGGAAATTTGGTAGTTTATTTACAAGATTTCTTCTAAACCTTTAGTGTAATTGCTGCTGGTTAAAATGAGTCAAAAAATAAACCAAGCTGTCATTTTATTGAGCTTGAAAACAATACAATTGTAAATTATGAGTAAGGAAAAACACTCTCATTCCATTAATTCACATCATACATTGCAAACTGCAATCCCATGTTTCATGGGCTTATTGGTCGATCACTGATCATCTGGACATAAAATTTGCAGTGCTGGCTGGAGGAAAGTGAGAGGTCAGGCATTCATTTCATCAAGCAAAATTTCCCAACTTACAAAACTTGGATCCCCAGGCATGAGTTCCTAACATTTCTGCCTAGAAAGACCTTCGATTACATGTTGGGAGAAGAACCCTGGATCTTTAGAAGTTGAGAAAGGATTGTATGAAAACAGTTACTCCTAGTCAGCATATATCATTTTCAATCAAATATGTTTTTCAATCAAATCATGTCACGTAATTAGATTTTTGGAAAAAATAAACTATTTATTACCAGAATCATTAATGAATTGCTGAAATAAATATTTATCATTTAATTATTACATGTAACGTGTAATCAATAATTGATATTCTAAAAATCTAATTACGTGACATGATTCAAATGGAAAAGATATATGCTACCCATATTGTCTGCCTGGTGACCATATTTTGATTTCTGATAGGCTCCTAATTGCCATCATGCTATCTAGGAGACTAGTCCTCAAATCATAGTTAAACGAGTATTCTTACACAGGGTGTCCCGATGACCTTGTCTTTTTTGCAGCATATTAAATCTTTACAATATATATAGCATACTAACACTACACTCTTTCCAACATCATCAGCTTCAAATGGAATCCACTTTAACACTATTGGTGTATTGATACCCGAAGTTAAATTACAATAAGATGTAAGAACACCATACTATATGTTGAAGATGGAGGCCTAGAAAGCATATATAGGGAAAGATAAGGATATTAAAAAATGCAAGTAACCAATGATTAGTCTTACAATGATCAGTTCCTGCAGATTAGAATAGAAAAGATCTACAGTCAGAAGGCATTAGACAGCCAAATTATAATTATTCTACATTAGTTCCCTGAAAGGGCTGCTACATGAAACAACAGAGGTGCTGTTTCTGATATGCTCAATGTCTTCTTCACTGCCTTCATGGAGATGCAACGTCTGCACGAGTGCGGAGCCTGGCTGATCGCCTCAGTGGAGTTGTGACCAGGTTATTCATCTCTTCTCCCTTTGCTCCTGCCTGTTGCAACACAAATACACAAATTCAAAATAGAATTCCTTCTTAACAGAATATAAGATAGTATTTTAGCAAGTGGTCATAAATGGTTACATGAGAATGTCTGGCAGTGATAAGATGTGGAATTATCTGTCAGAAATTAACTAAAATAAATCTGAAACCGAGTCTAATCTACGAATGAGACATAGGTGGTTCTAGTTTCAGAATATGATCATCCATAATAAGCAGCAAAACAGTCTCAGAGATAATAATAATGTTAAATATAGTTGAATGAATATTGAGGAAAAAACATACCATGTCATTGTTTCCGAACTCTTTCCGCAAAAGTTTCTTCTTGGCAGTCAATGTTTCAGATAAATTGGAATTCATGGTAGAGAACTCCGAGAAATCTCGTTGATCTTGAACCGGAGCTGAATAAGCTTTGCTCCCCAAACCCTTTTCAAGAAAATCCGGATAGCTGCTCACTTCATCTTTCATTCTGCTTTTTATAGCACAACTACTCTTAAGAGAGCTGCTAATTCCTCCCACCTCAAATTCACCAAGCAACTCAACTGAAGGTGCTCGGCTTTGATAAGTTTCTTTAATATCTTTGCCCACGGAGCTAATCAAAGGCGTGGTGTTCAAAAAAGAATTGACAAGCTCTGCTCTCTCAGCCGGAAGCACCAAACTTGGTTTCTCCTTCACAACAGGTTTGGTCGAATGCTTTGATGCAATTCTCTTTCTCCTAATATTAGATCCAAATACCAGAGATGCAACAATAGCAGTACATGCTAAAAACCCAAATATAACTTTGAGCAGTATTTCAGTTCCCATGTGCTGGTTGAGCCCCTTCAGTGGATTCACTTCTTCAAAATTGAGAACAACGGATTTGCCCCACCTCTCTAGCATAGTAACTGCATTTGCCATGCTTATGGCATTTCCAAATCGTACAGTTTTGCCTCGAACCATATCATTAGCTCTGGTTTCCTTGTGAATTTCTTCGCCTGCCTCCTTTGGAACCACCCTTTCTTTCTCTGAAGAATCTGTTGTATGAGATGAAGCCTCCTGGTGATCAGTCCCTTCAGGCAACAGACTTGCCTGCTCATGACCTTGTAAGAATTCAATTTCTCCTGCAGTTTCTTGTCCCAGCAGTTCAATATTCCTAACCATCTGATCAGAAACTTCTCCTGATTCCATCAATTCCTCTTCAATTACATCTCGACTTTCTCCATATTCTTCTACATCTTCAATCTGTTCCCCAGTTTCTTCTCTCTCCTGTAGCTCAATATCCTCAAGGACCTCAACAAGCTGGTCATACACTTTTCCTGTTTTCACCAATTCATCTCCAATTACATCTTCACTTTCTCCATTTTCCTTTACATATTCAGCCTTCTCTACTTCAATCTTTTCCATAGTTTCTTTCTCCTGCAACTCGACATCCTCAGCAAACTGATCAGAAGCTTTTCCACTTTTAATCAATTCTTCTTCACATGCATCTTCTCCTTTCCCATCTTTCTTTACTTCTTCAACCATATCTACAGATTCAACATTTCTATCCTCTAGCTCCAAGCTAACTATTTCTCCCCTGTTAACATTGTCGGCCATCTCTTCTTCAATCCCCTCATCCACAATAGCTTGGTTAAAGCCCAATAAACCCAATTGCTCTTGTTTTCCATCCAAGAACTTATAGTTATATCCAACCTCAACACCCTCAACTATTCCATACGAGTGATTTTGGATCTTTTGATAACCAAGTGTAAGACCCTCAAAAGCTCGTTCAGAGGTTGGAGAATTCATGGAGGAAATATATGATGTAGTTAGTACTAATACAACCAACAAAAGCATATATTTCAACACCCCTCTCAAACTCCATCCTACTTCTTCCTCTGCCTCGTCATCACTTCCAATATCAAATTCTTCATCTTCTTGCTCCAAAAGACTCCCAATTTCATCACCAAATTCTTCATCTTCTTGTGAAGAAGAAGAAGCCAAAAAAGAATTGTCACTACAAACAGTGTCAGCTTCATCACCGGAAGCATTCTTGGAATCAAAAGAAGCAGTGCTACTGACACTTAACCCATCGTCTCCTTCTTTGTGCTCCATCTCAAGGCGGAAAAATATCTCTTTTCGCCTACTAGGATTATACCTTAGGAATTGAGGCCTTGGTGAAAGGTAATTCGTTAATGGGTCATAAGGCCCTGGTGAAGGTGTCTTGTCCCTCGAATTGAAAGATAATGGTGTCTTCTGAGAGAAAGGCTCTTTAGAAGTGACTTTGGGATCAAGATTTGGGGAATTCTTCTGTGAGGCTTTTGGAATGGTCTTTGGTGAGGGTTTTGAATCAATATTTGGGATTTTAGAGAGATGGGTATTGGAGAAATTTGATCCTGGAGATTCATTTCTTTCAGCTAAGATTTTCTTTCTTGGAGAAGTGGCCTTTGAAACTGCAGAAACGGTGGGCGACATGAAATTCTTCACAGCTTGTTTCTTTGGGTTTTGTAAATTCAAACCCATTCCCTGATTGCTTCCATCATTCTCATCTGCACCTATTAAAAATCCCAAACTAAACAATTAAAACCAAAAAAGAAGAAGAAGAAAACCAAATACTAATTCAAAGATTCTAACTTCTTGTTCTTTGGGAGGAAAAAACAAAACAAACAGATAAAGAAGTAGAAAGAAAGGGAGAGTTTACCTTTGGGCGATGCAGATGATTTGATAGGAGGAGACGAAAAACAGAGTTTTTTCTCAGACCCTTTCATCTTTTCTTTTTCTTTTCGTTTTTCTCTTTGTGTTTTGATTGATAAATGTTCTTCTCGAAGTTTTTCTTAGCTGTATGAATTTGGAGGGAGAGGAAGAAATAAGAAAAACTGAAATCAGGTGACCGTTGGAGGTGACCGTTGGTGTATTTTTTATTTATATATTGATAATATATGATTTTGAAATTTTTTAGCCGTTGGAGGAGCTGCTGTCATGTCAGTTTTCTAACGGTATAATTGGAGGTACACGTTTTAGCTACAATAAAAAATTTGTCTCGATCATATTCATGGGCATGACCAGGGGATATTCAAACTAAGATTCCACGAAATGATTTTTGAAAAATAAATTTATTTTTTGAAAAATTGATTTTTTTTTTTATATTTGAATGATTTTAAAAAATATATTTTTTGCTGATTGATTTTTTTTTTTGGAAAATATGTGATAGCATTTCAATGTCCTTTTAGGTTTCATTTAGTATTGTTATTGGTATAATTTTTGAGATCAAAAGTTGTATTTTACCGTAAACGTAATGCTAAATACGTAAAAAAAAATTGGTTTTTGTGGTTAAAATCATGGTTTGGCAACTCAAACCATAAAATCAAATAAATAGAGCTTTTACGATTTGGAAGCTGGTTTTGGATGAAATGATTTTATTATCCTACATCTTTAAACTTTTATTATTTTTTTTACATTTCAATTACTCATAGTGCTTTTTTCACAGCAATTGCTAAACACTTAAAAGTTTTTAAACTATATTTTTCATCATATTATTTTCAATTCAAGCTTTTTTTAACCCAAATTTTTTTCAACAATAATGCTAAACTAGCCTTTACTTTGGTATGATCGGCGTTCAAATGTCAATATTTGAGTATTAAAATGGCTAAACATTTTTTCACTCTAAGACAGCTTTTAAAATATGGATTAATTTTTTATTAATTCAGAATTTATTTTTTTGAAACAAATAGCGAAAAAAGCCAAAAACATTTTTCGTAAACTATTTCTTTTGAAACAAACAGACCCTAATTTTTGGCACACCCATTACGTGTGTGAAAGAGAAAAAAAAAATGAAAAAAATAGGAGAAAGAATGAGTTAATAAAATAAATTAGTTCTTTTAGTTTATATGAGAATATAAAACTTATGTGTACATGTTTTATTTTATATTTATTATAAATCTTAATTTGATTTTTTTACTGAATTCGTGCAAGGAACTAAACTTTATCAAAAATTTAGTATAGATTTATAAAATATCTTATATAATTCAAATTAAAAGAAAACTTATCAAGCTTTTAACAACCAAGTAGGTTCAAAAACAAAAGTTGAACAACATTTTTTATGTTATGTAATAATCGTATATGAGAATATTAATTTAGTTTATTACCCATCAAAAATAAATATAGCTTATTTTATTTCAGGAAAAAAAGAATATTGCTAGTTATAAGAACGATCTAATATAATTCAATTGTCATGAAGTTTTTTTTTTTAATTTCCGGGAAATGTATTTCTTGGTTATTTTAACCTGCAATTGGGATAGGTTAAACATATGGGGTATTTCTTAATCTATGTTAAGAAATAAAATAAATGCTTATCCTTATCCTCAAAGCCTAAATCAATTTATAGTTAAAAAAGCCTAAAATAAAAGTTTATCCTTATCCTCAAAGCCCAAACTGATTTGTGGTTTGAAAAAATAAGCCCAAAATGAATTAAGGAAATTCGGAAAAAAGTCAAAAACTCAAATATAAAAGTATTTTGGCCCATGCAGGTCTCGAACCTGCGACCTTCGCGTTATTAGCACGACGCTCTAACCAGCTGAGCTAATAGGCCATATTGTTACAAGTTATGTTTTATGATATATCAATTAATTATATTTAGATCTTAAATTACATGATAGTCAGACTTTCGCATCTTATATATATTTTCCATGTATTAATTTTTAGGTTTTAATATGATAAACTTTTTAATAGAATTTTAAAAAAGAATAGAAAATGTTTGTATGAGAGAAGTGAAAAATACAAATAAACCTTTAATAATTTTTTTTGGACCAGCACTTCATTTTCTTCCCATGCATGGTGAATTAAATGGAGTTAATTTGTTACATGAAAACAAAAATGTATGCGCCCCAAATGGCATAATTAAGTATATGATTTTTTTTTATGAAATCCACATTAATTACGAGTAAAGTTTCCCTTTTGTTTTAAAGAATTTAAATCCAAAAACAAAATCTTTAGTAAAATTAATTTTAACATCTACAATTTTTTCTTTAATTTAGATTATGATATCTTTTATACCGAAAAAAAAAAAAAATAGCATCTTAACAAAATGCCAAAGGAAAGTGATTATTATGATTAAGATTTTGCTAACAAGTGCCTTAAAGTCACTTTTTAAGGTTATTATATATAGTAATATCTTCATTCAATTTATTAAAATGATAAATAAAATTGTCAAATATTACATTTAATATAATATTTTTTTTATAAATAATATATTAACTAATCTTAAAAAGTGTTCTAAAAACACTCCTTAGAAAAATTCTTATGATTATAATAACAAAATTAACTTTTGAAACAGTGCTTATCACATGATTAAGGGGACCAACCATAGGGTTTAAAACCTAACCCTTAGAACTCCAACGAAATGCCTAAAGCCGCTTTCCAAGCAATAATCGTTAAATTATAGTTATCACACCCCAAAACCCTTTTTCAAAACCCAAAGTTTTTCAAACTACTAAGTAGTCGTTTAATGCATTTTTTATAAATGGGTTTCTCAGAAACATTGAACATTCTTTATTTATTTTTTTGGAAAGAGATTAAGCTGACGAAAGCATAGACGTTTAAACCAAACACATTCCAGCTACATGTTCCGACTCGTACAACGAACTCCTACTCCTAATAAAATATTTCTTAATTCTGTAAAACAACTGTAAATTTTTCAGTGTTTGAATCTGAAGAGACATACTTGTTCATTAAGCTTTAATCTCTTGTTAATTAATATTCTATTTATATAGTGATTAGCAACGTCTTTTTCTTCTTTTTCAAACTTAGTGGTAGATATGGTAATTGCATCGCATTTTTTATTTATTTATGTTAATTGTATAAATATATATATAATATAAATTATTAAAAATAAAAAAAAATTAACATGAATATAATACATATATTAAACGTGTCGTGCCATTTTATTACATTATTTTTGTGTTTATTAAACATGTTATATTCATGTTTAAAATTATCGGATCTACATAGAGGGTTGCTTCTTGCCATTTGTTCTTGTGTTACGAGCCTTCCGACATTTGATAATTATATGATTTCAATTCAAAATTTTCCAATAATTTTATTTTGAAAATGTTTAAGAGTTGGAGAAATATAATTAGTTATATATATAAATAAGATTATTATAAATTGAATTATGATCATTAAAATTAAGAGTTCAATAAATTTTACAAACAGATCACAAGATTGTTGGCAAAAAATATATATGGATTATTAAATTTTAATTTAAACAAAAGTTTTTTTTTTTAAATGAATAAAAGATATTAAATTTTATTTTTAAAATCTGTATTAATACACTTTCATTTATTTTCTATCTCATCACTCTTCTAAATCAAATTCTTTAGGGCATTCCTTTTACTTAGGTAAAGGGTGAGTTGAATGTCAATTTTGGATATGATACGATTACACAACACAAATATAACATAAAAATAGTAATAAAAACACGATAAAAAATATAACACGACACGAAAAAAATAATACGAATATGACACGAATACATAAATGTATCAAAATTATATAAATATATAGTATATTAAACACAAATATAACACACACAAAAATAATATAAACACGACAAATACACAAATTGTTAGAGAGCATAACTCTACAAGCCATATCATGCAATTAAAAAAAAAAAAAAAAACTTACATTTTTATGTAGGAAAAAAAAAATGGCTTACACTTTTTAACTTGATGATTGCACTAATAATAATTTTTTTTAAAGTTTATATTTGATGCACCGACAGTGTATAAAACTCATACACTGTCAGTAAACTAAAATGAGACAATCTTTTAATGAGCAAAAAAAAAATGACCTATAAATAAATATTAATGAGGTATCTTATTTCTTTCTATTTCAATTTCTATATTTATTTATAGGTATTTTCTTGTTTTTTGTTTGTTCATTAATGAGGTATCTCATTGTAATTCACTGACAGTGTATAAGTCTTATATACTGTCAGTGTATCAAATACAAACTCATTTTTTTATACATGTGTTATTGGATTAGAAAATAAAAAGTAATTATTTTTTTTTTAAAATTTTATATTTGATGTATTCAAGTTGAGAGTTTCAAAATCTAACTACGTTAGTACGTTCTTCTTGAGACGTGATGATAATTTTTTATTATTGGCATTATTAGCCTATGAGATTATGAAAAAAAAAATTATATATTGTTAGTAAAATTTTAAAATTATAAATGATATTAAAAATTCTTCACAACTTTATTAAAATATATTTAAAATAATAAATAAATTATGATAAATAAAAAATAAATGATAATATTTTAATTTTCATTGATGATGTATAAAATAATGTTCTTTAAGACTACTTGCAATTTTGAAAAAATAATAATAATAATAATAGTATATTTAAAATAAGTAATACGAATATTTTAAAAATACTTGTTCAAATTAGTTAAATTATTATTTATAATAATATTTTTAAATTAAATATAAGAATTAATAATTAATTTAATAATTTTTAATACATATTAAAAATGATAACACTTATCTAATATAATAATTTTAAACAATATCGAACATTCGTTAAGAAAACTCTATATATACATATTTTTTTCATTTCAAGCGAAAATATTTGCATATAGAAGAAGTAACATTTAAAATAGAACATTACTGTCTTGCTTTCTATTATGTTGTCTGTTTGTTGTTTCGACAAATAATTTAGTAGCCTGTAAATGTAATATAAAAGATGATACAATTTTCTGGCAGTTTCTGTGTCACTTGTTGAACATTTCATTATGTCAAGAAAAGAGATACGTTGAGCTCACTAAATGTACAAATTTAATACACATATTATATATATATATATAATAATATATTATATATTATATGCAGAGTCTAAGAGTTGGTAAGTATCCCTTCAATTATGGGATTCTTTAAATGAAGAAAAAGCTATGTCTGTCTATACCTATTTACTATGTATATTTTGAAAAGGGAAATGATAAAAATTTCAAAAATAAAATTTTTTAACAAGTATTTCAAAGATACTCTTTATAGTTATTTAATTATTTCCTTGTTATGCATCGAAAAATT
The DNA here is from genome assembly GCA_030761205.1 of Fremontodendron californicum. Lineage (NCBI taxonomy): Eukaryota > Viridiplantae > Streptophyta > Magnoliopsida > Malvales > Malvaceae > Fremontodendron > Fremontodendron californicum. Next base: position 5,963,491 of record JAULJL010000024.1, read on the forward strand.
AAATTAATTTTTTTAATATAATATAATATTTATATTAATATATGATATATATATATAATATATAATATGATTCAATTCTTAAATCAATAAACTTAAATTTTAAATTAAATCATTATGACAAATATAAAAAATATGAGATGAATTGAAACATAACACGAAAAATAATATGAACACGATACGAATACACGAACATATCAAAATCTGCATAAAATAAATTATTACCGTGTCAAAATTTATATAAATTTATAATACATTTAATATAATAATGAAACGAAAAAATAACACGAACACGAACACTACGACACGAACACACAAATTTTTTCGTCTTTTTTTCTCTTTTATTTCTTCCCTCTTTCTTTTATTTTTATTTTTCTTTTTATTTTTCTTTTTATTTTTCTTTCTTTTATTTATTTCCTTCTTTATCAAAAAAAAAATTTGACAATGCCCTAATTAACCCCTCGAACACATTTAATACCTATGTTTAATTGTCTCCAAACAAAACATTCAAAATTGAAATTAAGAAAACTTTTAATTATAGTTATAGATTCTTTAAAATAATATTTAAACAATGCATAGAGATTTGAAAATCACAAAATTATGTGTTTACTATGATATTTATTGTGTCACGCTTAGAGTATTTGTTAACAAAATTTTCAAAAAGATAATAATTTGAATAATTTATCTTAAAGTCTATATTATTTACATCTCTCTTCAAAATTTAAACCATTTATATAACACAAGCCTTTCAAAAGAATCGAGGATGCTAATTTATTAATGCAAAAAAATCTCTTAAGACTTCATTTTAATGTGCGATCGTTGCACTAGCCCCAAAGGATATTGAACTTTAAATTAAATTAATTGATAAATGGGTTTGTTTAATTAATGTTTATAAACATTGATTACAAATTATTTAATTATTAATTTATAAAAAAATTTATATTTAATGTATTATTTTTATTGAGTTCAAAAAAAGTAATTTATTAATTGCATGTATCTTTTTTAATATCATATTAATCAATATCATTAGATACAAATTAATATTTTTTTTAATATAAAATATAAATAATTTTAAATTTGAATCTTATGATTTTTTTGTGTGTTGAGTTAATGTTAAATTCAACTACAAATACTTGATTATATAAATGAAACTCTATAAGCTACACATGCATAGGATCATAATTATTGTTCAGAAGACAAATTGAAAACCTTATCCTCACACTACGAGAAATGTCCCAAATAGATACTATTTGTTGTGGTGAAGACAATGATGAAGTCAAAACTAAAAATAAAAAAAAAAATCAACTTGCCCGATTACCCTCCTTAGCCATTTACTAGGAGTAGGAGGAGGAGACCAAGAGCAGGTGAAGCAAAATTATAGGATGATGCAAGCCTCCCACGATTTTCAAAGATAATACTTTCAAATCTAATATAATCTAATCTACCCGAGCTCCAACTTCCAAACCCATCAATCAAATCATTGCTGATTATATATTTTTTATCCAAAACTTAGCTTTCCCTCCATTAAACCGACTAGATTTATAAAATGGACAAAATCAATCGATAAATATTTTAAAATTAAATAAATTGATTAGATCGATTTAATTGATTTTAATTATTTAAAAAATAATTTATTTATTATATATTATATATTATTATATAATATAAATTATATATTATATATAATTTAAATTATTATATAAATATATTATATTTAAAATTAAATTAAATTAAAAGTGACGGTTAGTTCGGTCTATTTGATCTATACGGTTAATAATTTTAAAAACCGACAACCGATCGAATTAACCAACTAAATCGATTTTCAAAATCGATTAATTTTAAAACTGAATTAACCGAACTGAATTAATCAAATTTGATCAATTCAATCGATTAAATCGATTCAAATCGATTAATGCTCACCCTTAATTTTTTCTGTCTGGACTAGACTTTCTTGTCCCTTCCACATGCGAGGGTGAGTTCGGTTCGGGTCGGTTTTTTCGGATTTCAAAAATCGAACCGAGAAATTCGGTTTTTTCATATTCTTAACCGAAATTGAACCGAAGAAATTTAATAATCGGTTATAATCGAACTACGATAGCTCGGTTCGGTTCGATTATCGGTTTTCCATATCATTTTTGGCTTTTAAATTTTTGGGCTTTATTACATGCTATTTTAACCGGTTATTTATGCCTAACATGCTATTTCCACAATCAAAGTATCTTAATTTTTAAAAATTGTCTCTTTTTTTTATAGTATTTTTAATTTTTTTCACTAATTTAAAAATAAAATATTTATTTTTATATTATAAAATTAAAAAAACAATTAAAAAATAAAATTCGATTCGGTTCGATTCGATTCGATTAATTGTGGTTTTTTGACTTATGAACCATAAATCAAACCGAACCGAATAAACCAAATTAATAACCAAACTGAATTTTAACCGAATTAAAAAAACCAAACCGAAATCGAATCGAATTCGGATAGATTTTCGGTTTTCTCAATTTTTTTCTCAGCCCTACGTGCGGTCAGAGATCGTGAAAGTAATGATGATTTCTAATGTAATGACCTAAGGAGCTTGATTAAACATGGTATTATTCAACTAATTAGATTTATCAAAATAATTTTAAAAAAAAAAAAAAAAAACCTAACTTAGCATAGTATAGGAAAGCAAATTTGAAATTATATGCACTTGTGTGGTTGAACAAGAGAAAAAATTATATAAGAAAATTTTGTAATATAATATGAATATAATATATTTAATAAATATGAAAATAACGTAATAAACATAATACAACATTTTATTAATGTTTAAAATTTTAATACTTTTAATAATTTATATTTTATTTATATTTACACAATTAATAAAAAAAACTTAAAATAAGAAATGCATATACAAATTGTAAGTTTTAAGAAGACCCATCTTTGAACTAAAGCACGAGAATATACATGAATAAGGGCTAGTTTAGCATTACTGTTTGAAAAAGTTTGGGTTGAAAAAAGCTCGAGTTGGAAAAAGTGTGTTTATAAAGTGTGGTGAAAAAGTGTGGTTTAAAAACTTTTAAGTGTTTAGCATTACTGTGAAAAAGTGTTGTAGAAAATTGAAATGTCAAAAAAATATATGTTTAAAATAATAAAAGTGTAGAGATGTGAGGATAATAAAGTCATTTTATTCAAAAGCTAGCTTTTAAAGCCCAAAAGCTATATTTTTTGGCTTTTTGGTTTAGCTTTTCAAACCATGGTTTCAACAGCAGAAGCCAAATTTTTTTATCTGTTTAGCATTGCTTTTGCGGTGAAAAACAGTTTTTGACCTCAAAAGCTGTGCCAGAAACAATGCTAAACGAGGCCTTAAACGAGGCCTAAGCTTTGTTCATGTTTCAACTAATTAAAAATGATAACTTCAATGGGAGACTTTCGACTGTGAGACTATTAACAAATGGTAAGAGTACAACAAAAGCACTTATTTTATCTGATTACTACATTATTCTCTTTCAAGTAACCTTCTTGTAAGCCAAGTTCAAGTTCTAAAACAACAACAAAATCCAATCAATGCACAATTGGAATCACACATGAATAGCTTGTACTTTCAACCATAAATGAGGTTGTTTCTCAAGATTTAGCCGACAGTACTATTGCCAATATTCAGACACAGGCAGGCAGGGCTTGCCCTATCTTATCTTTCTTTAACACATTGAGCAGAGATTTAAAATTTGTCCATCACAAAGACAGCAGTGCCAGTGCACCACCTAACAAAACTGGCCTCCCTTAACTCCAACTGTGAATATGCCAAATTTAGTACCTTCAAGGAAGCTTCAAACATTTAATACAGTAATAATATATTTCGAAAATTTTAATTTATGCCTTAATTTCCACAATTTCTTGGACCAACTTTTATTTTCTCCATTTCCACTTAAACATATGATTCCCCAGATTTTGACATTTTGGACCAAGTTCACACCTATAAAGTTTGTTTAAACACTTTGTTTAAGTTAAAAAAAAAAAAAAATTTACACGAATTTAAAATTTAATTCAATTGATTCATACAATTATGGAATCTGTTTTAAGATGTGACAATCATAAACCATTAAATCTAAATTCAAATCTCATTCCTCGTATATCTCCGAATATTGACTTCCTTTGTATATAAAAATTGTTACTGTTAAAAATATAAAAATGGAAAGCTTCATTTCATTGGCAAAGGCATGATGGAGAAAAAACTAAAAACTCTTTGAAAGAATTTACACAAGCACTCTGTTCTATCCTATGGATTGTTCAGAACAAAGTGGAAAAGACTAGAGAAGTTGTAAAGCTTGTTCAACTTCCACAGTTTTCTATTCCAAATCCTCCTAATAATTTCCTATGAAAACAAATTAAGAGGACATATGAAACTTTTTAAGTTCTCAAATTTCCAAACCTTCTTGAACTTGGTAACATGACTTGTTCATTCTAACTCCACTTAAGCTGTTCCTTGCAGCCATAATTTCATTGAGCGAAAGCCTCTTCTTAGCTCCTGTTTCTGGTCTTTGTTTTGGGGCACTGAGAGATCTTAACTTGGCCTTAAAAGATTGTGTGTTTGCCATATAGTTAGGGAAGTTTGAATAAGGCCTAAAATAGCTGTCCCCACACACACTCTTAGCCGGTGTAGTAGGAGCATTGGACCTAGCTGTATTGGCAATACGAGGAGTGCTGTGAGCAGTAGAGAACCTACATTCATCGCCAGTGAAGCACCATTCGAAATCATGAAGATTTTGGCAATTGGGTATCGATGAGACTGGACCGGCGAGACCTGGACGTGGAAGAGGCGGTGAGATTGTCTGGTAAGGCAAGTCATCCCCACATTCTGATAATGCAATACTCATGAACCGGCGAGACCTTGATCTTGTCTTGAATGTATCAATTTCAACTATTTTGGGGCTGTCATCGTATGCATTGATTTCAAATGATGCAGATAGTCTTTTGCTGTGAATTTCACTTCTTGGTTCATCAAATCTTTCCTGAAAACGACAAGGAAAAACATCAATGAAATCATCTTGAATAACTAGAAATCCGTCGTCAAAAAAGAAACAAAGTGTTGGCAATGGTGTACTTACACTGGATTTTCGGGGCCTGTTTTCAGGATAGTACCTATTCTCCTTGTTGAAAGAGCGACGTATCCGCTGAGATCGAACTGATGTTTGTGCTCTGATAAGTGCTTGCATGCTGTGGAGAGTTGCAGCAGCCCTTTTCCTTACAAGATAACCTCTAACAAGAGCTTGCAACCTAACCAGTCCTTTCAAAGCTCTAAGTGCTTTCCGAGACTGAAAGAAGGCATATAACCAAATTAGATTCAACAAAGAGGCCCAAACCCAATAGCCAAAAGCCACCCAACTTTATTGTGGTGCTTGCAGAAAACCAAAAATTCAACGCTTGGTTGAACAAATGATACCCAATTCAACAAAAACAAAAGTTTGAATTCAAATCCAAGGAGAGGATATATCAAAAAGAAAATAGCAGGAAAAAGAGAGAGAATTTGGGACCTAATTAGTCAAAAAGAGAGCTTGAAAACATAAGTAGCACAAGTACCGTTACATTGAGCAAAGAAAACATACGCTTTGAATCATAAATTTTTCAGCTTTTGAGAACAGACATCAAATTCAAGGTAAGTGTTAAGAAAAGCAATTTTCATTACATAATCCATTAGATAGTTTATTACCAAGCTTAGAATGTTGAAAAAGAACAATATTAGATAGATTTGACTCCCAACAGGAAAAACAAAAATGTACTGTTTCATTACCGTTTGAATCTATCTTTCCAAAACTTTTTTTGGAGCAGACAAAGAAGTGGGAAACAAGAAAAGAACTAAATCAACACCCAAAAAAGAAAAGAAAAAAAATCCACTTACCAAATAGCCTCTAAAGACAGTTTGAATTTTCACAGCTGCCCACCTCTCTCTCCCTCCAACAAAAAAAGAACCTCTCCCATTGCTGGTCAGCCTCACCACTGCCACCGCCGCCTGTGCTGCCGCCACGGCTGCATCAGCTGCAGCGGCTGTAGCGGCAGCCACTGCAACTGCATGTTTGTTTTGCTCTTTCTCAGTCTCAGCAATGTAGGATCTAAGCCAAGCAGCATCAGTGGCCGGAATACTCCTTGCAATATTACTCAATGGAATCTGAGAAATCGCATTAACATCCTTCCCGGACTTGGCGAAACTCCATCTTTTCTTCTCTTTCTTGTCATATAAAGCTGATGGATTTGAATGCTCCATCTGGTCTTTATCTTTATCTTTCTCTTTCTTCATGCCTAGCAGCCCTTTCAGCCACCTTGTAGCCTTCCCCATCTCTTCAGGTTCGAAACTAAGGAAGAAAAAGTAGTAGCAGCAGAATATAATTCTAAAGAGAAACAAAACAAGCGGAGTTTGTTAGATAAAGGATCGCAAAGGAAGCTGCATTTATTTCTCTTTCTCACACTCACACACTTTCCCTGGAATTTAAATTGACAAAACAGAGAGAATTAACAAGTAGCTGGCCAGTAAATCTTTATAGAGAGAAACGAAAATGTCAAAGCACTGAATCGAATGCCCCTTCACCCCCAATGGTTTTAACTTTTAAGCAATAAAAAGCATAGTAACAAAGCTTTCAAAAAGAGAAAGTAAAGATCACATCCAAGAAATACAAGAGAGAGAAGAAAAAAATGGGTTCTTTTCAAAGTGGGAATCGAGTTTACTGAGAGAATAAAAAAAAAAGGTGTCTGCAAGATCTCTAGAATCTTTACAGGTTGCAAGTAGAGAAGTGATGAGAACAGTGTGGAGGAAAAACATTAACAAAAAAAACAAAAGCATAAAAAAAACCTTAAAATAATATGGATAAAGCTTGGATTTTTTAAAAAGAAAATCTGACACAACCTCGTGAAGTTCTTCCGTTACAAGACAAAAAATATGTCACAGAAAGATAACATGATTTATATTATTACAAAAAAAAAAAAAAAAACTATATGTTTCAAATAAAACTCAGTATGCAAAACAAAGAATTAAAGACAAATATCATAAAATAAGTAGGAGTAATAATCACGCAGAGAAGAAGAAACTCAGTCTCACCTTCTCAAAATTCAAAAGAAGCGCCGGTTTCTCTTTCTCAAAGTCTCAAATTTATTTTTTTTCTAAGCATTTTCTCTCTCCAACTTTGTGGAGCAATGTGAATAATTTGTGTTCAAATGAAAGCCTACAACACCCCATGGCTACAATATTTATACTATAATTATATACCCTTCTATTTTATTAAACCAAAAGAAGATATTTTGATTGCCATTTTTTGTGGGACTTTAGTTCACGGTCCCTCGTTCCCTTTGGAAATGACGGACGAATGCACAATATCAAACTTTTAGAAGAAAATTAGCATATTTTCTTTTTGTACTGTTTCTTTTATCATTTTATCAAACAGTCCATCCTATACTTTTATTTTTTAACTCTTTTAAAATATTTTAGCAAGTTAGCAAAATTTTATATGTTGTATTATCAGTTTAAATATATTAAATCCCAACTATCCTTATAAAAAATTTGAAAATCAACTTAGTAATTTTATTTTAATTTTTATTTAAATGTAATAAATTATTTACTTAATTTTATTTTTATTCAATGCAAGTATGCAACCATATAATTTAATTTTGTGAATAAAAAAAAGAAAGAAATTATAAAAGGTTGTACCATGAAACTTAAAAGAAGATATGATAATTTGTATATTCGTGTCGTGCTCGTGTATTTTCAAGTGTTTTTAATTGTGTTTAATATATTATTTATTTATATAAATTTTAATACGTTAATAATTTGTGTTATATAAATTTTAATATATTCGTGTATTCGTATTATTTTTTGTGTCATATAATGTTTTAGTTTTTTTTATATATTATATTTGTATCGTATCTAAAATTATCAAATCTACTTAAAAAATAAATAAATAAATTTTGAAGAAAAAAAATGAGCACCAATCGACTAAACAAGTTAACTGGTTGGGATAAAAAATGAACTGCGGAGGGATTTGCAAAGGGAATCACGGAGAGTAAGATAAGTGTTTTTTTTTTTTTTGTGTGGCCATGATTGATGAAGGATTCAGGGCATTAAAGCAAAAGGATTGGTTTTTATAGCTACTACTCTTTTGTCTATGAAGGTCCAAAGAAAAAAAAAATGAAAGGCTGAAAATTCTACTCCTTTTGCTTGTTTAGGTTAAGAAGAAAGATCTTTCAGTTTCCGTATCTTCTTTTCTACAATGATTTGTGGATTGGTATCTCTCTGCCATTGATTCTGCAGAATATCTCTTTTCTCTCAATTTGAAAAGGGTATTTAGCAACTGAGGGAGAGATGGGTACTGCAGATTTTGAATCTTTTTTTGGTAAATAAATGGCAGTGAGGCCAATAAATAAGAGAGAGAGAGAGGTGATATATCTATCTAGTTAAAAATTATTTAATATTATTTGATTTTGCATCATTCTTTGCTAAACAAATCAATAAGCTAACTATTATTTAGATGATAAATATGTTAATATTATAAGTTTTGCTAACCAGAATTTTTTAAGATTGATTAATATATTATTTATAATATAAATTTTATTTATCAGTGTTTTAAAAATATTTTTTTAAATAATTATTATATAATTTATACAATACATTAATAAAATCCTAATTTTATTAGCTATTGACATTTGACACTTGAGAATGATAAATTTTTTATAAAAAAAAAAAAAAATTCATCTGTTGGGTTTGTTAAAATTTTGAATGGAGATCTAAATCTAAAATTTGTGGGCTGATGATGATGTTGATAGAAAGGAACTTGAAAAGGAATAGTGATAATAATAGTAATAACATTAATTCTTGCAGTCTGGACCCATTTAAATTTTCATGGAGTAAAAGTAGGAAAAAGAGAAGAAAAAAAAATTTGTTTACATTTGACAACATTTTTGAAATAGTCATGAGTATTTGGACCAAGATCATATGTGTTCATCATCAAGTTAGTAGACACACTGATTCATGGAAATTGAATTGGAAATTTGATTTGGAAAATGGGCCTGCCAACCACAATTTGAATTTCTTTTTTTTTTTTTTTTGAGGAAATGGATTCAAATTGTATTCTTTGAACAGGAAATCATTCATTAACCATTGCTAGATCTATGTTTTCTTTTCTTTTGTTTTCTTTTCTTTTGTTTTTTTTTTTTTTACCATATTCCAACCATATCTGCTTCCATAAAATGGTATAATTAACCAAATTGTTATTTTAATAAAAGTAAAATGTCAATTAGTGTTTAATGGTACTCATTAAAGTAATATATAAAAAAAATGTAATTAATGTATTTTTTAAATTCAATAAAAATAATATATTAAATGTAAAAAAAAAAAATCTTAAAATGATAATTAAATAATATTTATCTTATATCTATAAACATCCGTTAATCAAACCCTTAACTAAAAAATTATCTCTAGGTAATTCTTTTTTTTTTTGTGTGTACAAATTACAAATTCTTCAAGTAACCTGGCCACTGCATATGCTTAGATCTAATAATTCGTGTATTTATTTCATAATTATGTTATTTTTTTACAAAAGATATTGTAGTCTGGATATAAAATTTTATAAGAACGATGAGATTTGAAAGAAAAAAAATGTAAGAAATCGGATTTAAATATTTATAAATTTTGATAGTTAAAAATTTGATATATTCATATATTTATATAGCATTTTTTTATTTTTTTTATTTTTTAATGTTTTATTATATTTTAATTATTTTTTATATTATATTATATTATATTTTTGTCCTATTTCGTATACGAAAAGTTTAGGGACACCAAGTCATTACTTTTATGAAAGTTACGATAAGAAGTTTTGGACCACCACTCCTCCAATTGCAGTTTGTTTAAAATTATTAACCCTTTTTAAGCAGCATTTGATGTCCCCCAGATTGGAGCAACATTTGTCTCTCTTGTCTTGAACAATATTTTAAAAGCAGTTTTTGAATTTTTTTTTTTTCAAGTAAGGTAGTCTTTCAAAATAAAAAATACATTATGAAAACATAATAAGTTTGTTAACTTTTAAAAGAAATTTGTTACAAGGAATTAAGTTTTTATTTCTTTAATCGTTGTTTTTTTTAGGCTAAAATGATAGGAAAAAAAAAAACCTCAATTATTTTGAATTTTTTTAAATAAACTTTTTATTCTTTTATTGCATCTAGATAAAATTTAAAATATTATTTTTCATTATAAAAAATTTCTTTATAATAATGGAGCAAAATAATAATAATAAAAAAAAAATCAAAGAAGATCAACCAAATGAAAGCTCCAGATTCTCTATTTTTTACTATGCATGATCAAATTAAACCCACTTAAATCTCATAAATCAGAAAAAATTAAACCTTTTAGCTGTTCGAGTTGGTAATCAGAAAACCAAATCCCTCAGGGAAGAATCCACCATATAATCAGGAAATTGATTGGTAATAAATTTTATGATTTTAAGCACAATCATAAAGCACCATCGAGCCATTTTGACTCCTCCGATTTGCATCTAACAACGAGTTCATGATCGGATAAAGCGTTGAAGAGAGAAAAGGGAAGGAAGGAATCGAATCAAATCAAATCAAATTGAGGATTGCTTTAGAGTTTAGTCTATTGTAATAGATTTTAAAGCAAAAGATCATGTAAATATAAATATAATAAAAATTATTAAAATTTTAAATATAAATATAATTCGTGTATTAAATGTATTATTTTAATCGTATTTAAATATATCATGTCGTGATTATTATATAATTTTTATATTTATTAAATATATCATATTCGTATCGTATTTAAAATTATCAAATTTAAATTAAACTGTTTGCATTGAATTTGGGCAACAAAAATTGTTGTTCAAGAGTACATGATAAACAAGTAATACCATATTATAATTTGACAAGTTAGTGAATAAATGGTCCACAGCTCATATTAATATTATCCACAAATCTATCTCACAAGGGATTGGTCCAACCTGTTTTCTTTCCTGCCAAACAACAAGGAGAGAAGCCATAAATAGGATCTGAAACAGGACGGAGAGCCTAGACTGGTCTCTTGCTTGTTCGAATGCAATAAGGCTGGAGTTTGAGCAAAAGGCCCTTAATAATTGCTGCTCCAATTTATGGCTCCATTATTGTTGGTTTAATTTTAAAGATTTTGCTCGTTAAGACACTCTCTAAAATTAATTAATATATTATTTATAGTAATAATATTATATTTAATGTAAATGTTGATAATTTTATTTATCATTTTCAATTCATTGAATTAATATATTATTATATATAATAATCTTAAAGTGTATCTTAGGACACTCCTTAGCAAAATCTAATTTTTAAATAATGTGATTGTTCTTTCTTTAATGCCTATCTCCATACTCAAGGCATTCTAATTTTAAGGTTAGGTTAAATATTCAAAATATGAAGTTGAAAGAAATAAAGTGAACTTTAAAGTTAAAGGTTTTATTATTATTATTATTATTCAAATTGGTAGGATTGGACCACTAAATTTTCGGATTTTTTTTATCATTTATCTTTAATTTATGGAAGATTATTTAGAAATTATTGTAATTTTTTTTTCTTTAATTTATGGAAAATTATTTAGAAATTTTTGTGATTATTTTTGTTACAAAGAAGGTCGCAGCTTAGGGAAGGGGTTGCAGATGCTAGGATTAAAACCTCAGACCTGCTGAATGTTACTTTTTAAGAGTGACGGTATGAATTAACTGAATTAAGTTTTTGATTCATTTTTGAAAAAAAAAAAAAAAATTTAAGTGCAAGTAGGCCGAAAAAACGAAACCGGTTCAATTAAATTGGGCTAGGTTGGGTATTTTCCCCGGGGGGGCATCTTGATCCAAGCTCCCAACATTCATGGGGCCAGTGTCACTTGTCACGGGTTGCAAGCTTGCTGATCTTGCATAGCACACATGAGCCTCGAGTGTGTAGTAGTCGGTTTAACCGAATAGATTAACTGATACTGATCATAATCGCTCTGTTCGGTTTGATTTGGTCAGCTTTGGTATAAACTCGGTTACTTGCAGTTGGGTTGGTTGTGATGTTTGTTCCCATTGGAGCCATGCTGCTTGTGGTATTCAGAGGAATCTTATCAAACCAGTTCATGTTTCGGATATGTTTGGGGGTTTCCTAAGGATTTGTTTGTGTATGAGTTTATTGTCCAATCCGGAGAATTGAAACAAAAGGTTTTTTTTAGGAATATAACTCAATTGATCAAACCCAACTGATTAGTTTCGATTCAATTTTTTGGTTTCTTACAAAAAGTTGGTCGATTCGGTTACTTGAAAAGATTAATCAATTCAATCGGTTTCATCCCTATTGATAGGTATTTGAATTAGAGTATTCATTTCGTTATTTCGATTAAAACCATAATAGAGTTATGGTTATTTGAATTAGTCAATTTTTTTACTTTTATTAATGAATTGAAGTATTCACAATTTCTTTTGAAAATGGCAAGTAAGAATTCCTCAATCTTCAAGCAATTTATAAAATAAACAGTGATAAAATTTTCAAACAATTTTTTTTCCCATTTATGTCAATATATATTTATGGGTTTTGCTAACGAGTGCATTTAGGACACTCTTTAAGGTTAGTTAATTTACTATTTATAGTAATAACATTGTATTAAATACAATAGTTGATAACTTTATTCATCATTTTCAATGTATTGAATGAAAATATTACTATATCTAGTAACCTTAAAAAGTGTCCTAAGGCACTTATTAACAAAATCCTATATTTATATACATATAAAAGGAACATATTGTCTATAATTATTATAATAAAATTAATCGATTATAATCTTAAATGGTATAGGCTCATAATTATTATAGTGCAATTAATCGATTATAATCTTGAACTGTATAGGCTCTCAAAAATATTACTTGATGTTTTTAAATGATAGAACTTACATAATTTTATGTTGTAATTAAATAATTATTGGATAAAAAAAATTACAGAATGTACTAAATAGAATAAACTAATAGAATAAATAGAATATATAACATAAAAAATATAAATAAATAAATAATTTTATAATTATAATATTAATAATATTATAATATGATTAAATTAAAATCTAATTTTTAATATGATTAAAATATAATAAAATAATTAAAATAATTTTTTAAAAATTTAAATAGAATTATTATATTCTATCAATGTTAGATTAAATATTAGATTGAATCTATTATTATTATATTAAATATGTTAATTATGTTAAAGTCAACAACTCCTCTAGAATTCTCTCTCCTTCCTAGAAATTTCTTCATCTCCCTCTCTAGAATTGTCTACATAATTCTCCCTAGATTATTCTTTAATCACCTTCCTAGAAACTTCTCTCCCTAGTTTCTTCTATATTCTTCTCCATATTTGCTTCTCTAGAATATTATAGCTTAGCCAACATACATACTAGAATGTTGTAAGGAACCAACATAAATGGTTATAAATAGAGCCTTAGGTGTTATGTGTTGTGTAGATGAGAAAGAAAAGGAAGAGTGATGAGTAGAGAGAAAAAGGGAAGAAATAGGTGGAGAAATGAAGAGATGTGAGTAGAGAGAAAATGAAAGAAAAGAGGTGTTGAGAGCCAAAGCATGGAAGCTGCAAAATTTGCTTGAAGAAGAAAGTGAGCACGTAAGTGGTGTTAGGTGTATGAATGAATAGTGAGTGAATAGTAAAGTGATAAAGAGTTTGTGTGAGGTTGTCTCTATTGTTAGTTGGTGATCACACCAATTGTATTTGGTATTTTGTCATATTAATAAAAGAGTTGTTATTTCGGAAGTTACTGTAGCTTCCCGAGATAAAGTTACTGTAGCGTATCGAGAAAGTTACTGTAGCAAATCGATACTGTAGCACAAAACTACAATCGGTATCGAAGTCAAAAATCAACAAATTAAGCATGACATTAAAAATTAAAAGTTTAAGTTTTTTTAAATTCTAATCTATAATTCATAGTAATTATGAATAACAAATAGATAAAAAGCCAGAGATCTTTACCTGTTGCTAGTCATTTCTTTTTGTGAAATTAACAAATTGTTGTTGGTGAAGTTAAAATCAAGAGATCTTCACCTGAATGAATCACCATAGCCATAGCTCAGATAGAAAAGCTATAAAAACCTTACAAACAAAAACATACCCAAAAACACTTTCCCAGATTGACACCATTTTCTCTTTTTCTGGCCTCTTTCAGTTCTCTCTCTCTTTCATTTCCCGCATTCTCCAAGCTAAAGCAAGATAATTTGCTTTTTGTTTACGTTTGATTTAAAAACTCTAATCTACATTCAACAACCATTCGCTGATTTAAATCACACAACTCCCAATTCCCATTTGTTATCCAATCACCAAAAAGAAGGTTCCTTTTTTGGCAAGATCTTTTCTTTTTCCTTTTTTTTGGGATTATAAAAAAAAAAAATCCCATTTTTTGGGGTCGGAAAATGGGGAAGGTTGCAGTTGGGGTGGCGGTGGTATGTGGGGTAGCGGTGGCAGCGGCAGCAGCGGTGGTGGTTCATCGGAAAATGAAGAAGTCAGGGAGGTGGGTCAAAGCAATGGAGATAGTGAAAGACTTTGAAGAAAAGTGTGGGACCCCGATTGGGAAGCTGAGACAAGTGGCTGATGCCATGATTGTAGAGATGCATGCTGGTCTTGCCTCTGAAGGTGGCAGCAAACTCAAGATGCTCATCAGCTATGTTGACAATTTGCCTACTGGGTATTTCAATTTCTTTCCTTTGTTTTTAAACATGTTTAATTATGTATTTACTTGTTCCGTTTTGATTGGATTTTATGTTGTTGTTTTGTCACTTATGTCTAACATGCATTATAGATCAATGTTCATTCATATATAGCTAATATGTGTATAAGGAACGTACTCCTGAGTATTTTGGATCAACTACAGCTAAGCTAAGTCTTAGGTGGATTTTTGTCAAACATATATTTCGAATCAGTTAATATGATGGTGTCTGTTGTTTGAGATTGTTTATGTGTGATCAAGTTCATGGACACTTGCTTGAGTTCATGTGAGTGTCTCTACATATGTGCACATTTAGAAATTTATGAACATCTAGAAATTTATGTTTCATCTGATCCACTTTGAGATTCTTCTCTATATGGCTGGGGTGAATGACTGACATGTTAATATACTATTTTTGCATACTTTTTTTTTCCTATTGATTCTCATGTTAGGTGTTTCGCTAGAGACTTCAGTTGATTAGATTGTAATCTTGTTCCCCCTAAATTAGGAATGAGAAGGGACTATTTTATGCATTGGACCTTGGTGGAACTAACTTCCGTGTGTTACGAGTGCAATTGGGAGGTAAAGATAGTGGTATTGTCAATCAACAGTTTGAGGAGGCGTCTATTCCTCCGAGTTTGATGACAGGGACTTCAGATGTAAGTGCTTCTGCTTTTCAATAAACGAGGGGAAACTAGTTGAGGCATAAGGAGGTCTCTAATGTCTGGCAGGTGATCTTGATTTCAGGCACTATTTGACTATATTGCAGCAGAACTTGCAAAATTTGTAGCTCAAGAAGGCACAGATTTTCAACTAACTCCCGGTAGGCAGAGGGAGCTTGGTTTTACCTTCTCATTCCCTGTGATACAATCATCTATTGCTTCTGGAACCCTTCTTAGGTGGACAAAAGGCTTCTCTATAGATGACACAGTCAGTACTAATTGCTCAGACTCACTTTTCATACTTATTATGCATTAATCTTTCTCAAATTTTAAGGGATGTAGAAATTTGCCCCATATATTCTCCCCTAGAAGTTAGTTTAACAAAGGCAATAATTTATGAAAAAAGAAGTTTAAAAGTATTTGATTTTTTAAGAATTCATATATACCACTTCAATGCACATCACTGCTCTTTGGGTTCTTCGTATAATTGATTAATGCAACTTCTCATAACATTTACATTTTTATCCTCAACCTATATTTGTTTGCTCTTATTGGTTGATGAGTTAACAGGTTGGCCAAGATGTGGTAGCAGAATTGACCAAAGCAATGGAAAGACAAGGCCTTGACATGCGTGTTACAGCTTTGGTAGGTTTATCTTGCATTTCATTATAGTTATTTTTCCCCCCTAGTGTCTTACTGCAACCATTTTGACACCAGGTCAATGACACTGTTGGAACACTAGCTGGAGGTAGGTATACCAACAATGATGTTGCTGCTGCTGTGATCCTTGGTACTGGATCAAATGCAGCATATGTTGAACGTGCACATGCAATACCAAAATGGCATGGTCTACTACCCAAATCAGGAGAAATGGTTAGCTGTTCTTTAATTGCTATTAGTAACTTTCTATAGCTTTGAGACTGTTTCTTTCTCTTGATGTCACAATTAAAATCAATGAGGATATATCGATGTAAGTTTGAATAGAACTGTTTAATTAGATGTAGGATGAATACTAAAGTTGCTGTTGATATTTGGCTGAAGGTTATCAATATGGAGTGGGGTAACTTTAGGTCATCACATCTTCCATTAACAGAGTATGACCATGCACTAGATACTGAGAGTTTAAACCCTGGTGAACAGGTAAGTGCACAATCTTTTGCTGTTCTGGTTCCTTTAGCTTTTGTTACTTCTCTTTAACATAATCTGTTCATCTTATATTCTTTTGATTTGCCACAGATTTATGAGAAGGTAATATCTGGTATGTATTTGGGTGAAATTGTCCGCAGAGTCCTGTGTAGGATGGCTGAGGAAGCTGCATTTTTTGGTGACACTGTACCACCAAAACTTAAAGTGCCATTTGTATTGAGGTAATTTCCTCAAGCTATTTACAGATTTCTTTTTTTAAAATTTTTTTTGCTCGGGGTTTTTCTTTTTGTTTGATTCCAGTTATTGTTCATCAACCATACTCTAATTTTTGTAATTTGGTTAATTTTTTCTCTATAATGCTGTATGCACATGGTTTTCATATTCACTTTGTTTGAAATGAGAAAACTGGTATCGGACATTTTGTTCGTCCTTGTAAAGAAAAGTCATTCCTAGAAAACTTATTATGGGTGAGATTATGAGAATAATTTGACTTGGACGTGATCTGACTAGGGTGATTTTTTATATATTTGAAGAAAACTGGTTAGACAGTTCTCTTTCTGCTTTACCAACAGTTTCACTGAGATGCTCTGGCTGAGAAAGGGATTCAGAGTAGTAGAGCTTTGAAAAGAAGTGTCTGTTCAATGTTATTTAGCTTTGAAAAGAAGCGTCTGTTTATAGGAGTGATTTTTGGAATGTTCTATATGCTCTGGCTGAGAAAAGCGTCTGTTTCCCAATCGGGAATGTTCAAGTTTTTCTTAGTTTTTCCATGTATTTGGAGGGTCATATCCCCCTACCCATGTCCGAATATGTGTCGGACATGGGTATCGGACACGGGTACTTCAAGAAAAAAGAAGAGTCGAGCAACATAGAAAGCACCTACTTTTGTGGTTAGCTATTACCTTGAGCTTCAACCTCTATGGTCTTCATATGAAGTGCTTCTTATAGATTGTTTGTTGTATCAGGTGTCATTTTTAGTATTGATTGTTACTGCATAGAGCAGTTTAATAAATGCCACTGGTGGTTGTTTTATTTGCATAATTAGGAGTGATTTTTGGAAGTGGTGAAGAAATGTTTTCATTCAATAGACTTGGATTACTGTTCGTCGCACGAGGCACATTCACTTCTTCCTGTTATATTTTTGGAAATTTTATCAGATATTATTGCCTTTTCTATACTGAAAGATGCACTTTTGTATTGTGTTCAAGATCTGCAGAATAGTAATATTTGAGCTTTGTTAACCATGCAGGACACCTGTCATGTCAGCAATGCATCAGGACACTTCCCCTGACCTCACAGTGGTAGCCAATAAATTGACAGATATTCTTGAGGTATATTTTAAAACTTGGTTATTTCACATTTTTTCTTTGCCTGAATTTCTTGTTTGTCCTTCATATCTCTGATGGAACTCCGATTCTCTTCGTGGATTTTTGTTCTTGCATAATATTGGTTGAACCTAAGTACCCAGACTTTCATTTTCCCTAAAGTACCCGTGTCCGACACTTGTGTCCGATACATATTCGAACATGAGAATGGGGTATGATCATCCAAATATATGGAAAAAGCTTAGAAAAAATCGAGCATACCCGTATCCGACACTCACCTCCAAATCCGGATAGCATAGGGTTCAACCCAATATACAGGATCCTGTCTCGATTTCCTCATATCATTGGAATCACTTCCATAAAATCACTAGCTTAACTTTTCCAAAAAGAAAACAAAAAAAAGAAGGAAAATACTGGCTTGAAGCTTCTTTTTGCAGAGAAGTGCAGGGAATATGGTTTACTTACAACTTTGGAAGCTGGTTAACAGTCGAAGTTGTTTTGATTGGAATTGAACTATTGTTGTCTATATTCAGTATCTTGTCTTGGTCTCAAGGGATTGATGGTGATGTTTCTGGCTACTAGTCTACTGGCCAATGAAGTACTAGGCAACTTTCTGTTGTGTGTTCTAAGCCTGTTATGTTTATATTTTTTCTATTTCAGATATCAAATACCTCCCTGAAGATGAGAAAAGTAATCGTCGAGCTTTGCGACATCGTTGCCACACGCGGGGCACGTCTTTCAGCTGCCGGAATACTAAGCATTCTGAAGAAAACGGGAAGAGATACAATCAAGGATGGGGAGAAACAAAGAAGCGTAATAGCTATGGATGGTGGATTATATGAGCACTATACAGAATACCGCAAGTGCTTGGAGAACAGCCTAAACGAATTGCTCGGGGAAGAGGTATCTGAAACCATTGTAGTTGAGCATTCGAATGACGGTTCTGGCATTGGAGCTGCCCTTCTTGCTGCTTCCCATTCACTGTATCTCGAAATGGATGAGTCCTGAGAGCAGTAAGAGCTGGTTCTGCCCATTCTTTTGAAGTTATTTGTGTGAAATCGTGGCTAAGTTTTATCACAAATTCATTTTTCTTGGGGGAATTAGCATTTCATTCCTTTATCAGTTAATTACTTCAGGGCATTTATTTATAATACATATAGAAGTACGAATGTGAAAAATCTTTTGAATGGATAAAAATATCTATTGTTATTCATTATATTATTAATTTATCATTTTAAATATTTTTTATTTATTATTAATAAGATTTATCTAATTTATAAGGATGAAATTTAGTTTTATTAAAATACTTTTATTAAATGGATTAATTTGATAACAAATAAAAAATAAAGTTGATATGAAACTATTTTATCTTAAAAGTTTAAAATTTTCATTAACCTAGAAAAATAAATCAATTTATTTAGTATGAATGTAAAATTTAATCAAATAAATTTTATCAAATTTTAATTAATATACATTTTATTAGTTTTTATTTAATCAATTATATATTCAAAAATATATTAAACAATTAGCATTCACATGAAAACGTATGTGATAACAAATATTAATTATAATAAAATCTTAAAATAATTGCTTGCAGAGTATGCGGTGAGGTAGATTAAATGTATAAAAGAAAGACCCAATCGAATTAGATTGGGTCTGGAATAAAATATTTTAAATTGGGATCGTTCTGGCTCGGATCAGGTCTTGGATAAACAAGTTTTGTTATCTGAATTTGGTCTGACTCAGTCCATGGACCGATCTAGACGTGAATTCTTTCGCTTCGGCTTATGATTCTATTTATCATTTTTCTTTCCTTTACGGCTTAGACAAGAAAATAATTGCCAATTCTTTGTCTTTGTGGGTTCACACAGATAATTTGATTATCTTCTTCAATGCAATATCCAGGTTTCTTCAAGAAAATTTAGGGTCTTGAAGAAAAATATAATTTTTTCCATTTTCTTAGAGGGTTTGAGTTTCTGGATCTAAGTTTTATTAGAATTAATTAAATATACAGCTATAAGGATAAGGTGGCATGAATATGAATGTGAAGCTTTTTCAGCAAACAGGGGAATTGCTTAAAACTTTTATATATAAAAAAAAACTGAAACTCAAATTGGAAGGTTCTAAATTTATTTTTATTTAAAAAAAAATAAGAATCAAACATGCATGAGTAGTTGGGAATTGGGATAATTTAGCTTAGCAATAATTTCCTTTGACGTGTTGAAATTTATCATTGCATTTTACAAAAATTCTTGTTATAAAATTATTATACCGGTTGTACTCAAGTGGAGTAGACTTTTGTGACTGAAAACGACACCGCTCTGTCTTGGATTGTAATTAGTTGGGTGTTGATATTCTTCATATATATTGGCAGAAAATGACAGTGGTCCGTCCGACAAAGATAGAATAAAAAGCAACCTTGGAATGATATCTATTTGAAAAAGAAAAAAAAAATTAAAAAAAAAAGTGAAAAGAAAATATTGTCAGAACTTTTATTTCTCTTCAAATCATTGGCTTGTGTGTCTTAATATGCTTCTCTTCTAATCCCCACTTCCTTAATTATTTTTCTTTATTTACTTTTTTTTTATACAATAAGAATAGAAAAAAAATTACAAATCTTGAAATTCGAATATCAAATTTGTTAAATATATTTTTTTAAAGATGGATATATGAATCAATTGGATTAAATTTTAGATTATTATTTTTATTTACTTTATAAATTCTTCCCATATTTTTCTAATATAAATGGGAAATATTATTGTAAAAATACTCTAACTTATGGAAAGTATTTTATATATGGATAGTTGCATTTTTTTTTCAAATTAAAAATTTTAATTTCCTTCTTATTTTTAAAAGAACATAAAAACATAGTCAATTTAATTTATTCCAATAATTTTTTATATGTATGATAAATATAAATGAAAAGTGATGTAGAAAAAGATATATATATATATATATATATATAAAAGTGGATGGAGGCTTGACATATTGATTATGTTTTGACCAATGTATAGGCTATCCCAATAGAATATATGAGTGGAGGGGTGCCATGTATTGTTGCCTTCTCCCTTACATAAATTAATAACCCTTTTTCCTATGTTTCAGTCCAAAGGGTAATGGATTCCCAAGTTGAATTTTCTGAAAGGTTTCCCTGTCATCCCCACCCACAATAATATATATTGGAGGTTTTTAACATTTTTCTACTTCCATCACTATACTCAACCAAATACCCTTACCATGGCATCAAATTCCATTATTATTACCACATCAAAATTATCACTCTTAAACAAAAAAAAAAAAAAAAATCAAACTCTGAATACAGTTGAAGTTATATAGATAGAAATCAAGAAATCAGTAAAGGGTGGCTATATTTGTTTCTCAATTTAACAAACTATAACTTAATTTTGCCTACATTTTCAAAAGATGATTTTTCAAGCTATAGTTCAAAAGAGAGGAGTCCAATAATTCAAAAGAAAAAATCAACCACCCATTTTGTTAATGTGCAAAGAGATCATCTAAATACAAGGGCCACTAGGAATGGTCGACCAATCTTTTTTTGATGTCTGGGATAAATTGATTTTGTTTTGCTGTGCAAGTAGATTCGGTAATTTTTATAGACGTGTCATGTTTTATATATATTTTTTTCGTATTTAATTGTGTAAACATAAATATAATATAAATTATTAAACGTATCAAAATTTTAAAAATAAATACGATACGTATATTAAAGGCGTCTTGTTTATTACATTATTTTCGTGTTTATTAAACGTATCAAGTCTATATCGTGTTCAAAATTATTAGATCTATATCTTTAAAAAAAAAAAAACTAATGAAAGCTAATTAAAATACTTTAGCAGATAAAATTTGCTTCAATATGACATTTTTTTTTTAAATTTAATTGCTTAATAAAACTATTCAAGATTAAAAGTTAATATGGTCATTTAGCACAATAAGCATAATTAAACCCTTTTTCTTTCTTCTGATAACAATAATTAAGTTCCGATTAGAAGATCAATGTCCAAAGGTCATTATTGGTAGTTTTCACCTAAAAAGAGAAACCTAATTTCCCTAAACCCCACCATTACGTAACAAGTTTTTTTCTCCCCATGAAACAAGAGCGGGAAAAACACTGTATATAATATTAACAGTAAGGCTATATATAAAGATGAGAAAAAAGATATAAAAGAAGCATATAGCCAGCTGGAAACCTTTCTTTCTTTCTTTCTTTCTTTCAATGGCTACTGATCAAGCTTTTCTTTCTGCAAATCCCTGCCGATGTTGGCCGCACCGATCGACGCCGGGATCAGTGGATCAGTATACGGTGAAAAACTGAAAATAGAGCGTTATGTCTTGTAGTTTTTCATACTTTAAAGCTTACATACATGGCACACAGGTGAAGCCAGGCAGAACAAAGAAAAAAGAAGGTATTTTTGTCCTTATTTATATCTCTTGGTTTATTATGACAATATCAAGAGAGAAAAAATATATGGTTTTATTATTTCGATTCTGTCTCAGTAATTTTGATATTTGATGGGTTTTTTTTTTTTTTCTTTCTTTCTTTCTTTTGGGGTCTTTGATAGTATTATGTTTGATCGTTCCTGTTATTAATTCTAATTTATGATTTATTTTCCTAAGAACTGATAGGTTTTTATTTATTATCTTCTAGGCTTGAAGATATGTGATTTTGATATCAATATTGTTTAGTGTTCTGAATAATATTAATGCTAGAATTTGTTTAGAAACTAATTTGGTGATTATCCTAAATTAGGTTGAACAATATTTGATATTTCTGGATTTGTTGAAATTATAAAAAAAAAAAACTAAATGGACTGATAAATTATTAGTATAATAGTAAAAATTTAATTACTTAATGATGACAAATTAATGATACTTAATTAATGAACAAAGCATAGATAAATCTATTTTCATGTATTTTGCCTTTTACAATTAACATACTTTTTAGTATAATTTTTTTTGAAGATTTTCACTTTAACCTTTAAGAGAAAAGAACAACATCAAAATATGACAGGCAAAGAAATAATAAGATGAAAAAAACAAAAACTTGCTTAACTTATACATAATATTAATCCATCACTTTTGTTAGAAAAATTATTGATTATTGTGAATTAATTGTCAATACTCAATACTATACATGACAAATTGTCATGTATACATCTATAAATTAATGATTGGCTGAACCATTTTTATACATAGAAGATTTTTGGACTGAACCCATGGTTCTTAGACCTGCTCAAGGATTCGTAGTCTGTCCGGCTCGGTTCATAGTGAATTGAGTTTGAGTAGAGATTTTTTTATTTCGGATCGGTTCCATTCAATTTGAATTACTATTTATGTAATAAAAAATTATTTTTTATTTAAATTTAATTATAAAAATATATAAATATTAATATAAAAATAAATTTTTTTTATCTTTTTAAAATATTATTTAAACAGTAAAACGGATTGACGGATCAATCCGAGCCGTCCAAGATCGAATTTAGATAAGGAAAAAAAAATTCGGACTGCGACCCGGCCTGGTCCGTGAGCAGGTTCCATCCTTTTAGCATTCCACATGTACAAAGTTTCAAACTCTTGACGACATTTGTTGGAGGTCCAGGAGGGATTAATGGTCGTCCTTGAAGTTTCTCTACTGTGAATCCGACCTACAAAATTCAAAACATTTTTTTTATATAAAATATTGAATAAAAATTAGCAAAAGATAGCTAAAACTTGAAGGCTTTAATTGCATTTTTTTTTTTTTTTTTGAGCACGTACTGAATGAATCTTGGAGCTAATTAAGGTTCAAAACTTTGTTATGGCCTAACTTTCCAAGAAATTCCGTAAGTTGAAGGAAACATTCCAATCAGTGTTGAAAGATGTTTCATGAGGCAATGATTTGATTGTAGCTTCTTGGAGACTTTGTTGTGTTAATTGAGATTGATGGAGGCAATTTGCTGCAAATGTAGTCGAAAGTATTTGAGTTTGGAGTATCGATGTTGTGGTGAAACCATCCCAAAATGACGAAATTTCAATGTTTTGATGACTTAAATAGTAAAACGTGTTTTCGGCCAGGACAACTAAATTTTTTTTATTCAAGTTTGGACTCGAGTTGATCCATGAATATCTCTAGATTCAATATTGATGGTCTCAATTATGTCAAATTTATCATAATTTTGGCACACCTTAACCTTATCAAGGTTTTTGAGACCAAAAAGATGAAGATGTTTCACCCCATGACAGCGAATGAGTGAAAAACTCGTAATTAAGGGGGCAATTTGAAATAAGAGTCTGAATTATCTCTTGATTTGCATGAACATTTGTGAGAGACAATTCTTGTAACGAAATGAACGTTATGTTATCACGAATCGATGCATGTTCCACATCAAAATATATTAGCCATAAAGCAGTTAATGGCTCGGTTGCAAATATGATCTTAGGCAAAGTATACCATGTTCTAGTTTTAACTATGCTATGCCAAGGTTTTTCTCATCTTTGAGATTCTTGCAAAGATCATGCATTTTTGTTTTTTTTTTTTTATATAACGGAGGCTGCAGTTTGGGGATAAAGAAAGAGATTGTACATGTTGAAATTTAAATTTCAAATTTGTTCGATGCCACCTTTTAAGAATTATTGCATGAACCGATTGACCTAAATTTCTGATTCAAAGATCATCAGGCATTTTGAGGTTGTTGTTTGCTACCATCTCTATCCAATGATTAAAATGAGAGGAGAAATTAACATCAAACTGGTTTAAAACCAATTACTTAAAAGCTTTGTAAATCAATATGTTGATTCGTGCAAAGTCTCGAAAGAGTGTTTTACACAAATTTCATGAAATATTCGGTACTATTAACCTCACTAATAATTTCTGACATTTGTGGATCCAATGACACAATATTATAATTAAAACAAAAGATCTTTCTTAATCAATTCATTTGCCCCTTATTCTTCGAGAATCAAAAAGATTTTTTTCAAGTTTGAATTTGTTCATTTGAAATCTGGGTTCTTCTACTTCATTTTTATTTATTATTTTTCCCCTCTCTTTTTTTGATTTCATTTTTTTTATTCTCTTTCATCATTCCTTAAGTCCATAAGTTTGATCCTATAGAATCTGACACATTTTCTCATTGAGCGAAAGGTACGGAATAAATCAGATTAATTTTTTTCAATCAAAGCACTATTTTCTTTTAAGAAAAGAAGTTTCTTAAGAGTAAAATCCGCTATCAATCAGTGGAGTGATTTGTTAAACACACAAAGGAAAATATGTAACAAAAATTAGTATTTTATGTATAAAAAAATAAAATAAAAATAAAACCCTCTAAAGTTTCAAGCTTATAAAATGGTACTAGTATTAGACAAATATAGGCTAGTAGTATTTAATTAGTATATATCAAAATTGGGGGGAAAAAAAAAGAGGAAACAAAGTCAGATGGCTAAACTTACAAGTTAGAAGACATGTCCATTCATTTTGTCAACAAGCACACGTGTGTGAACCAAACTCTGGAAGGTAAGGCCTTTGTGTACATTATTTTAATTTGATTAGAGGTAGGATCAGATCGAAATCGAATTTAATATATCAAATTAGATCAAATTTAAATGAGATAAAAATTCTTTCCGATGTCATCTCTAAATTGAAAAAAAAAAAATTAGATTAAACCAATCTCATTTTTGGGCCCAAAGTTAGGCACTTAAGCAGCTCTCAATGATAATGACCCTTCAATCCTTTACAGAATCTAAAAGTTTAATTATCCAAAAGAAACAGCCCCTTCAATGTTCAATCCTCCCCAAAACTCTTTGTTTCTCCCTTTTTATTACTTTTTTTAAAAGTTACTTTCTCTTTTTTCTAAAAATTTCTTGTGCCCTCAAAGTTCATTGAGTTTGACACCGCCCCCCTCATCCAAACCAAAAAATCTAACCATGTCTAGTTGACAAGTGTTAAACAAGTTTAGTTGTTGATGAATCAATGGTCAAAACTCATGCCTCAATGGGACTACAAGGGATAAAATGGGCATGGGATTTGTCTTTTTTAACAAAAAGGGTAGAATTTCCATTACTTTGTCCTTTACCCAAAGCCTAAAGTACAATTTGGTGAGCTTCAATGGGTTATAGAATCAAAGAAAAGGAGAAAAGTGTATCAACTTTACAACTCATCCTTTCAAATTTTTAGGAACTTAAACTTGATTTTGATCAAGTAGCAATGCTTATAGTTATAGGCCTCAAAGCTTATTTCATTTTAAAGCCAAAGTGTTCTACAAAATTTGGGTTCACCATCATCATCCCGAGAAGGGTGTTAATTCAAAAAAGGTTGCACATTAAAATCAAGATATTGCTTGCTATTAAGCATTGTTCCAAATGGTATTGATGTAGGGGAAAAAAAGCATTTTAAACAAAGGGAAAGTCGTAAAAAAATTACATATAAATTAACTAATATATACTGTGAGTCAAGCAACAAGTTCCATGCAAAATAGGGGGAGCAAAATGTTAAAACATGAACATAATTCAAAGTCTCTTTCTTCAAACTTTGGTGGAGAATCTTAAGAGGAAAAACTATAGTTTTTGAGGCAGAGTCAAGCCTGTATCTTTCCTTGCTTTCTGCTTCCAACTGTAAAAGAACAACCACCAATTTCTTATCTTATAAAGAGCAAGGAAGAACAAGCAAAACAACTCATAATTAACCATTAATTCTTCATTATAAAACAACACTCACGGCTAAGCGCTGCAGATAGTTCGGAGCTCTTCAACACGCGCAACCTCTTCACTGTTGATACAAACATGCTGCAAATCCAGTTCAAATTCCAGAAATTACATATTTATTCATGTATAGTACAACATATACTATTAAATAACCATAATCAAACAAGCCGGTTTCGGTTTCTGTCGTATTTCGGTGATACATACATTAACAAAGAATACGCCCAACATTAAAGAAAGCAGGATTATGGTTACGATATTAGGAATCTAATGCTGTTTTTCGGGGAAAAACTAAACAGACAAAAATACAATAAAGTGGTATTCAACTATATGCTCGATCACTAATTGTGGGAATATAATATATGGTATATAGTATAATCTCAAAATGGCATCAGATCCACAGTGATAAGATGCTTACTGCCATGGGACATCCCCAACAAGCACCCTGTCTCCTTCGTTATCCTCATAAACAAGTGTATATTCCCCACTTCCGTCCAATACGCCGGTAATCACTTTCTCTTCCTCTTGCTTGTTCACTTTTCCACCAGCAGAGGAATCTCTTTGAGCTACACGGATTGAAGTAAAGGACAAAAAGATGAGATAACCATGTCTGCCAATTAGGATCACATTAACATAAGCTAAGAATTTAATTGCTATAAGAACAAGAAAATGAGCCCAAAATTTTGCCCTTGAAATATGCAATTTTGAATAAGATTTACTCTTAATGCTTCCCCTCCTCCACTTCCATCACCTAAACAGTTGAAAACTAACACTGAAGTGAACTGATTGGTCATATAGTCTATGTTACTTGAACTCTTCATTTTTCCTTAAGTATCAAAATCCGACACTTGGGTCCGAGACACATTCGGACATTGATATGGGGAAATGATCCTCCAAATATATGAAAAAACTTAGAAAAAATTGAACATACTCGTGTCGGACACATATCCATATCCGACACTCACTCCGAGTGCAAGTAACATAGCATATAGTAACCATATGCAATACAAAAACTTATAATACGCCGAACAAGTATGGCGGCTGTCAAACACAAGATATGTTGATGATATAGATTGCATATTATTAAACCATGAATAAAACAAACTTCCCTAAAGGCTAATGGACATGAGTATAAAATCAAATTAGCTAAACCATGTGAAAAATAATTACCAAGGATTTATTTAGCTCAGTTGTATATTAATTGTATATTCATTGAATTGAAAATACTAGGGCTATAAATTTACCTGCAAGGAGGCCTCTGAAGAGTTCATCAACAGCAGTTGACAGTTTTTCATAACTGTCATAGGCTTTGAGATCCACTTTCCTTCCAATTGGAACTCCATCCATGTTGATTTTCACAAATAGGCCTTTACCACTAGGTTCAGCTGCTGCTTTTTCATTAGCAACATTGTGAGGGACAACATTTGGTGATTCAGAAGCTAGTTTTGAAGAGCTGCTGCTTGCAAGATTTTTTCTAAAAGAACGAATGGGAGGCCAACCCACAACTGGACCAGGAGCAGTTCTGTTTTTCCATGATCATAAACCATTGAATTAGACAAGAAAAAAAAAACCATCACAATTAATTCAAGGCTAAATAATAGAGATGACTATGTGCAAGGGTTATTTACTAATAATCATTCTGAAAAAGATAAAACCAAGGTTAGCTACAAGTATAAGCCTCACAGTCATAAACCAAGTCAGATGCCTATGAGTCTTGAAAAGGAACACGTACATGACAATTCGTGTATCCGTGTCGTGTTCGTGTATTTTTCTCGTGTCAGAATCGTGTTTAAGGTGTTTTATATTAATATAAATTTTGACGTTAATAACTTATGTTATATAAAATTTGACACGTTCGTCTATTCGTTTATTAGTGTGATATCCATGTTTTTTTTCGTATCATATTTTAATTATTTTTTCCGTGTCAAATTTCCTAATATACGTCTACTTAAAATAAAATTTATATACAAGAAAAAGAAAAAGAAATCCCATGTTAAAAAAAAAAAAGATAAACATAAGAGATAGGATCAATATAATAATAGCATGGGATAAAAAACTGTGGGTAACAGACAGAATTAGTAACTTGTACATCTAAAAAGAAAGATAAAGACTAGGCATATTTACTACCAGAACAGGCTGGGAGCTATCATGAATGAGCAGATCAATAAATCATGTAGGGAAAAAAAAAAACAAATTTTTTTAAACATCTGAAGGAGAAAAGTGATATTTTGCACCAAAACTACAAAATATACAGGTATATATGAAAGATAAATTGAGATTCATGTAACATGGGAAACATAAAGAAATGAAACAAACAAACAAACTAACAAGCATGCATGCATGCATGAATGGACCACACAACATCAAGTAAGGTAAACTTGTGACTTGTGAGTGAATATCCTCTGTCAATAAAGATTTAAAAAAGGAAAAATATATTAAAGAGAGGTAAAAAGCTGGAGTACCTTTTCTGAGAACTGTTGGGAGGCACAGCTGTATTCACAGGAGGTGAAAATGCTTTTTTCTCTGCATTCTGCAAGCCTACCGCTTTAATGCAACAGGGCTGTGACGATTCCCTTGCTATAACAGGCAAGATCTGTGGGGCTGTTGTTGATGGGAATTGAAGAAATGAAGGAGGCTTAATTGTCTGCTGTTGATGGTTACGCTGGTGGTGGCTTTTGGCGCATGGAGTCGACAAAACTGACCCAACCGGATATTCCTCTAGAGATGGAAACTTATGTGTCTGTTTCCCATTGCTCTTCATTGAAGAAAAGTACCCAAGTGAGAGTAAAGACTCATCTCTCTCCCTGTTGTTTTTGGTGGCGTCGACTTCGATGGACCAGTTATCTTCACCTGGGGGACCAAGCCTCAGTTCCAGCTTCTTCTCCTCTGAGGATCGATCCCTTCTCTCATCTTCTCTCTTAACATGCCACTCTCTTTCTTGATGAATCAAATCAAGAAGTTTAGGACATGCTTCGCCATTCTTTGAGCAACCGCTCTCCATCTCCTTCATAGGATGGAATAGATGTCCAACTAACCCAAAAAAGATAACTTTTTTTTCTATAACTTTGAGTTCCAAGAACTAGCAACAAACTGAAAAAAATTAAAGTGTTGCAGGTTTAGAAGCTTAAGTATATATATAAAAAAAAAAAAAAACTATAAACAAAAGAAAAAGGACATAAAACCATGCAAATGGACAAACACATAGTCCTTAACTAATGAATCCAAAGATAGAAAACTTGCCTTAAAACTTGAAAGGAGTCACTCAACCGAAGCTCAAAACAATGAAGATCCACATCATGAAATCAACAAAAGTTTCCTTTAGCTATGAAAAAACCCTGATAGGAAGAAGTGATAAAACTCTGAAGATCTTAGCTAAACAACGCAAGAGCTGTCCAGCTTAGAGAGCCTCAACCATTAAATTCCTTAAAACCAACACCTTCAAAACTGGAATAGCCACACCAAAAACGCAATATTTAAAAATAAAAAAAAAACACCTTTAAAATAGAAAGAAGAAAAAAAAAACCACCAAGAGAAAGGAACCCAAAAAAAGAACAAAGTTACTTTTGAAGTTTAACAACTCGAAGCGCAGAGGATAGGGAGAGAGCTATGATAAGAGGGGTGGGTTCTTATCTAGCTTTTTCCTTTGTTTGTTTTTTTGCACGCTTTAGTGGGTTCTCTCTTTCTAGGAGTCGAAATAGGAAGATGTGGAGAAACAAGAGATGGGAGGAAGGAGCATAAAAAGAGAAAAGAGATGATAAAACCATGAGATATTCCCTTTAATCAAGACCCCAAAAACGTGAAACAGGAATTAGAACATATAACTCACGCAACCACAGCTCCCTAAATAACGTTAGGTTGTTTAGCTAAGGAAGCAAAGCGTGGTGTTGCTGACCTCCAAAAATATTCTTGTAAGTTGTAACTCTTCCTTTCCTGTCTTTCTAACAAGTTCCTTTTCACTACTAAACTCATTATTGATTTGTCTAGTTAGGTCGGATTATAAATTTATGGGTTTTAAAAACATTTTTTAAGATTTATTAATAGATTTTTTATAAGGAGAATATTACATTAAATATAATATTTTATAATTTTATTTATTATTTTTAATACATTAAATGAAAATATTATTATAAATAATAATTTTAAAAAATACTTTTAAGACAAGTAAAATCCTAAATTTATAACTGATAAGATTTGGTCGAATCCAAAAAATTCTGCTCACTGATTTAACATGTAAAAATATTATTTAAACTTGTAGAAATCAACTTAAATTTATATACGAAAAGATTAAAAAATTAATCCAATTTAAAATTTTATAACACTAATAATAAATTAAATTAAATTAAATCAAATTTAAATAAAAATGCTATATCCGAAATCTGATTATTTTTTAAATGAACTTTATATTTTAGATTTAATATTTTTATACTTTCGAAAATGGATAATTCTACCTTGAACATATCTAACTCATTAGCACAATACCCCAAACTCCCCTTTATTAGAGTCTTGTCCCGGTAATAGACAAAGAAACCGACAAAATAAACAGCCATATGCTTAAAAATGAAGGCCACTTGGTGTTAAAGTTCATTTTCTTACTTTAAAGCTCATTTAGTTACAAACTCAAGAAAATGATAGTATAGACTATAGAGTATTTTACTTTATGCTTTTATTAGAGGGCTAGGGGACCTTACAATCAAAGTTTAAGTTAGCTAACAAAGACAAAACATGTGCACTTTTTTCCTAGAAACTTAATTATAGTAGAAATTAATTGAATGTTACTATTCCATTTATTTTCCCCATTATTTCAGAGGAAATTTAGAAAAAGAAAAAAGAGATTTGCATGATTTGGAGGGGCTTTTGGTTTGGTGTAACAAAAGCATGCGATCCGATGATCCATTTTTGTCTCAGATTTATACATATTAATTCTAATTCGAATTTGAAAATTTGATTAATAAATCTAAATTTAAATTCGATTCAATTTAATTTAAGTAGAAAAATAAAAATTTTGAATTTGATGTAACCCAAAATAAAAATAACTTGAATTCAAAATAAAATGAACTCAAAATAATTTTAAATTAATAATCCAAATTAATCCGATATAAATTAACCTGGCCCGTCTAATTAAGAGATTTAGTTTGATCTCTCTTTCTCTTAGTACCGTCCATATATCCCCATATGGGGTTTAAGAAATGAAAGAAATGGCAGAACATCATTGATTACCAATAAATTTATAACCTTTTTTTTTATTTTTTATGTTGAGATTTGTTTTGGGCTCAAACAGAATCCGACACAATTCTTTGAGCTAAAACTCTGATTATAGCCAGGCTTAAAGGGAGCACTCTTTTGTTGTTTTTTGCATATGGGATTTTTCATTTTGCCCAATCAAAAAGACACAAAACACTCAAAAAGAATATTTAAAAAAGGAAAAAGAAAAGAAAAATATGTCCGTACAATGATTAACCATTCTAAAAATAATCGTTACTAAAAACTCGTTTCGTCGCCAAATGCTTAAAACATTCTTAGCGGCTCACCAAACCAACCAAACTTTTTCTGCATGACTATATTGTCCTTTGCGTATTAAATTTAAAGACAATAATAATTTCTTAATTTTGATTTTCTCAAAAATTAAATTAAAGTAAACATTAGAAAAAAAAAAGAAAGTACTGGTTACTAGTGGATCTCTTCATGGATCCGATAGATTTAGTTCCAATTAAATTGGTTTGGAATAGATTTTTATAAATCAGGGTTGGTTCGATTTGTTCATATTATTATTTAATGAATAAAAAAAATATTTAAATTTAATTATAAAATTATATAAATATTAATATAAAAATAATATTTTAATATACTTTAAACAATCAAACAAGTTTTTCAAATCCAATGGATCGAGCCGAATCAAACTTTGACAAATAATTTTTTTATTATTTGAGTCTGACTTAATCTGATTCAGTCCATAAATATTTCTAATTATTAATAGTATTTTTTTTTTTTGCATAAGCAACTAAAATATTTATAAGATAGCATAAGAACTTATAAAATACTTGATAAATCAATCATTCGCGTATACTTAGATTGACTATTTTTAATCCGATTTTATAGATATGAATTTATTTTTATTCTCGTTGTCTCTTCCTTTTATGTGTTATATTCATTTATTGAATTTAGATTAAACAAAATAGTAAGAAAGAAAGAAATTACAACTTTCTTCTTTGCACAAGCAATTATAATATTTGTAAAATATAAAACTTATAAAATACTTAATAAATCAAACATAGGAATACCTAGATTGAATTTAATATCAGAAATGATATATTTGTTTCTTAATTAAGTACTTTTATTGCTCATGTTTTTTCCTCTTGTTGGTGTTAATAGCCTATTTGAAAAGATATCATGTTATTAAGTAAGTGATTCCAGTTTTTAAGATGAGGACAGAAATTCAAATTTTGGGAGACAATAAAATGTCTTTTTTTTTCCTGATATTAATAGTTAAAAAATGTATGCAAGTATCATAATTAGGTGTATATAAATAGATTCGATTCAATTTTTTTAATACTTAATTAATTTAATTTTTTATTTTTATAATCAAATTCAATCCACATAAGTTAAATACTCAAAATAATTATATCCGATATTTATGGTTTGGTTCGATTATGCGGTTTTTGAACTTTCAAATTTTCAAACAATATTAAACTATCAATCAAGTTTTGAGCCTTCATCCTACATTGGTTTGGGTCTTTTATTCAAGTAACTTTTGGAAGGAATATCAAAACAAATAAGCAACTAATAGCATTCAAGTACTTAACATCAACTAATATAATAACTAAAAAGTTGAATGATGACTTTTAAAAGAAATAAAATAGTAAAAATCAACTAATATTATTGAAAACGATTCGATTTGATTATTAACAGATTTTTAAATTAGTAACCGAAATTGAAGTGTTCGGTTTTTTAAAATTTCAATTCGAAACCAAATTAAAATTTTAAAATTCAAACGAAATAAAATCGAATATTACAATTCAATTCAAATCAATTTTTCGAATTCATCGATTTCTTTACTCAACCCTAATCATAATCAAAGAAGAAAACTTCACCCGTGTACTATTTTTGAGGTACAATTTCTTTTTGTATTTTATATGGAAACAAATCTTTCATTGTTTTCCTTATAAGCCCAATTTAGAATACTTACAAAATCATAGGTCGGTGAGAAAAAGACGCATACATAAGTAAGACAAATGGAGTTTTTATAGAGATCTTGAATCTGAACAATAGTCTTCTTTGGTTTGAAAATAATTAAAAAAAAAATACATATCTAAACTTATTTTTTTACCAAAAATTTATAATAATTTCTTAACCAAAATGGTAATCCTCTTTTATATAAAACGAATTTTGAAAAACTTATATTTAGATTAATTAATTAAAATAATTCCAATAACAATTGCATTTATAGCTGTTTTTACTCTTTAGAAACTAAAATAAAGCATCAAATAAAGTACAAAACCAATTGTTGGAAAAGGGTATTGTGGTCATTTCACAAATAATTATTTCCTAAAAATCACGTGATTATTGTCACATAAGAACATAAATCGGCGACTTAAAGTATCTTTCTTTAGTCTTTACTATTACTATTACTATGAAAGAGACAACCTTAACCCTGGCAGACTCTTACAAAGGTTAAAACCAACCAAGACACGTGGTTCGGTTAAACCTCGAACATATGAGTAGGGGTGGGTTGAGCCCTGGTCAGCTGGTGGTCTGGGCTTGGACACTGGGAAACGAAACCTAACCATTAACGTGGAAATAAAGGGCATTATTTAAAAATTAAAATAAAATTGGAATTTGAGGATAATATTAGAATGATTGACACGTGTCAGATGAATATAGTATCACTTTATTGGGGCCCACTGACTCTTGCAAACCATAGGTCCATAGGGGAGGGCTCGTGAGTCTTGATGCTTTTGGCCTCCGACCGCCCACTAAATTTGTTCGGATCGAATTGAATTAGATCGTGATTTAAATTTTTAAATTTTTTTTATTTAAATTTAATTTTTAATTGGGTCGATCGGCCGATAGATCTAAATTTATTATTTATAAAATTAAAAAAAATATTATTTTATTATTTTATATATTTTATAATTAAAATTAAATAAAATAATATTATTATAATTAAAAAAATACAGTTTTGGGCGGGAACGGCCCATATTAAAAATATCTTACGCAGATCCGATCCAATACGGATCGGACCTGTCAAGCCGGACGGGCTGTCCGACCCATGAGCAGGTCTATTATCCAACATATATAGTCGACATTTACGTACCGTCCCATCTCACTTTAGTAGTATTTTTTTTTAATATTAAAATAATAAAAAAATTCAGTTTTATCATTTTTATTTAAATAAATTTTTTATATTTTTATTATAATTTAAATAAAAAATTTAATATTAATGTAAAAATAATTTAATTTTATAATTTTTATAAAACTTTATTGGAAGTGATTTGAGCTCTTCCAAAGCTTCCAATTCTCGACCCAATCATGAATCCTTTCTCGTCTACGGTGAGCACCAATTCCTATCGTTACCCATTTTCTTGTTTTAGTTCTCCCTTTTCCTTTTAATTTGAAAATCATATGAAAAAAATGGTTACGCTGTTAATTTTTTATTTATTTATAATTTACAGTGTTTTTTTTTTATGATAAGATAATTAACGTGTTAATTCATAGATCAAAACATCATACTGTTTATGAAAGTTCAAATATTAATTTGTATATCAATTTATACATTTTCTGAAAGTTGGGATACCATTACCAAGGACTAGTTAATAATTGATTAAAGTTAAAATGTTAAAAAAATTCTGAATTATTTCAATATTTTATGTAAGTCTATTTTTTTATTCAAATAAGTTTTTATCCTTTGACCTATACTCAAATAAATTTTTAATTCAAATAAAATGTTTGATTTATTTTAAAGATTTATTTAAATGTAAGTTAAAAGTTAAAAATTTATTTAAATATAAATTAAAAATTTATATAAGTAAAAAATTAAATATAAAAATTTATTTAAATAAAATGATAAATTCAATTTTCTTTTTTTTAGTCATTGGAGGCGCGTGGAGGGCGGAACTTCCTGGGATCTTTCCTTTTATTTTATTATTTTCAATCAAGTACATCAGGTTTTACAACAATTCAATGTATACCCTCTTCCCACCGTTATCAAACTCACATCAGGACCGTACATAGCATTACTTCATGATCGATACACAATCTTCAAGATAAAGATCCCATTCAAGCCAAAGATGAAAGATCAGCATCCGTTGATTGTGGATTCAACGGTGATGACGAAGGGTAAAAAGAAGGAAACAACTCGTGAAGTAAACGTCATGTCAAGAGAGTTGAGCTTTTCTATGAGAGAGAGACAGGATTTGGCCAGTGGTGTAATGATAGATTGATAGTTTATCCTTAGAATAAAAAAATTAATTAATTAGAAATCAGAAAACACTAAATTTTGTAACACGATTATTCGTGTTATCTTATCTTTATATTATAATTATATTTAAATATTATATATTTATATAAATTTTGATATATTAATAATTTATATTATAAATTTTTAATATATTTATTTTATATTTTATATTATTTTTATATATATTAATATGAATATTAGGTATAAAATTACCATATCTATATAAGGCGCACTAAAGGTGGCAGTCTAATCAGGGGATTTTGTTTGATGGGAAAATCCCGACCGCCTGATAAATGATGTTGATTTCTGGCCATGATTGTGATTGAAGGCACCAAGCCATCAAGGGGAGTCCCCATCAATTTGTAAATCCTTTTTCTTATGCTTTTTTGTTATTTCAATTTTAAGATTTTTTTTTTGGATGATTGGAAAATGTAAAATTTAAGCTTAGGCAATGTTAAAAAAAATTGGATGAAAAGTCGAATGGATCAAATTTTTAATTTTTGATTTAATTTGTTTAATCGATAAGATCGGTCGGTTTAATTAAAAAAAAATTATAATACTTGAACATTAAATTATATTAAATAAATATTAAATATAATTAATAATTAACAAAAAAATAAATTCGGCTTAATGGTATGATCTAAGAGGTTAAAAGTTCAAATCTTATTAATTACAAATAAAATTTTAAAAAATAAATAAATAATACATTGAAATCCGATTTTTTACCAATTTAATCTGATTTTTTATCGATTTTTAACTGGTGAAACCGATTCTTTACCAATTTGGTAGAAATCCGATTCTAATAATCTTCCGAATCGGACAAGCCATTAATTTTTGGTTAAATCGGTCCAACCGATAGGTCCGATCCGATTTCTTAATCACTGAGCATAGGTGTATTTTTTTCTCGAGTCTTATCTTTTATGCCAATAAATTATCGTATCTTAATGTCTCGTATTGTTAAGCATCCAACTTAAAACCAATTAGTGATAACTGGAGAGACTCAACTTGAATATAAGACCACAGACAATCCAAGACTTAACTGATGTGGGATAATCTCACTTTAACAGGCCCTCATCACGTGTAGGCGATACTGAGGAGCCTACCACGTGACAAACTCATAAAAACCTGGGCTCTAATACCATGTTAAGCATCCAACCTAAAACCAATTGGTGATAAGTGGAGAGACCCAACTTGAATATAAGATCTCAGGCAATCAAAACTTAATCGATGTGGGATAACCCAACTTTAACATACTTTATATATAAAAATTAGATGATTTCCATAAAAATAAGAGAATTCTTTATTTATTCTCTACATTTATTTATTTATTTTGTATTTTTATTTATTCATTAAATATTAATTTGAGCGTCGAAACACACATTCTCTTACCATCCGACATCCTCTAATTTTAATACCAACTTCGACATCTTTTAACCATCTCTATTTTATAGGTTTTTCTATTGAATATCACAAAAAAAGTCTGAAAATTTTGAACATCAACATTACCAATAATCTCAAATACATAATTTTTATATAATGCTATACGCCTAATCTGTTAGATTGAACATTTTATGATTTTATATAAAAAATTATTAGGAGCTTTTTACACTTTGTTTTTATTTCCCTTTTACAATTACAATTTTTGGTAAAGTCATGTGTAGACTAATGAGCTTGCATCTTGCTAGTTGTGAAAAGTAGGAACATAGAAAAATAAATAAATAAATAAATATGGTTTTGGAATTTAGTAAAAAATATAAATAATCTTTGGGAGTTGGTGTGAAGGAAGTATAGTCAAAGAAGCATGTTTTATAACTTTTAGATTGATATTGTTGACAAAAAAAATTCCTAATGTTTATGGTAAGGAAACAAGAAAAAAGATACTTGTAGGGATATATAAATTCTCATATTTAATTTGAAAATTAATGATTGATAGAGTTCTTGAAGTTTATTACACCTTGGTTAAAACAAAATACTTAATTACTCTAAAAAATTGAAGAATTCTAATCTCTCAAAAATCTATTTCCCTTCTCACTTCCCATATAGTAATTTCACATCATTTTCCTTTTTCTTTTTCCTTTGTTATTGAACTTATTGATTAAGCCGTACGTTAACAATTGTGAGTTGTGAACAGATGGAACACAAAGAAAAACAAACATAGCTTTCTTTGGAAAATTTAACATCGTTATTGAAAAAAAATTGAATTAAGAAAATGTGTTTTAAAAGTATGATGGAAAAAATAGTTTAAAATTTTTTAAAAGTTTGATATTACTGTGAAAAATTAAAATATCAAAAAAAAATATGTTTAAAGTAATAAAAGTTTAGATATATGAGAATAATAAAGTCATTTTACACAAAAATCGGCTTTCAAACCGTAAAAGTTTTATTTTTTTTGACTTTTTTATTTTTTGTTATCAAATCATAATTTCAACTGCAAAAATTAAAAAAATTATCCTTTTAACATTGAGGTTACCATAAAACACAATTTTTAACTTCAAAAACTGTACCAACAATAATGCTATCAATCAAGCAAGCAAGTTTATAACTTTTTTTCTTTCTTTTTTTTTTTAACAAAAATGGTTTTTGTGTGTAATAAGGAAACAAAAAGATAGGTGTACCAAAAAAAAAGATTTAATCGCAAATAAAGTTGTAAATGATTGGTATGTTTCTCGAACCATAATAGTAGAACATTGCTTGATCATAAAATAATTTGTTTTTTTCTTCTCATGTGTTGGCAAAATGATGAATGTCCAAAAAAAAAATTCTTATTATTTCTTTCACATCTTGTTTTCTCACATAACAGAAGTTGTTTTAGTGGTTAAGTTTTGATCGTTATTCGTCTCCATATGAAATGATTTAATTCAAATATTATGATTTTTAAATTTAGAATTTAATCCAGTTGATTCATATAATCACTTTTAAAATATGACATCTAATAAATATGAAAAATGAATTTTAATATTTACAATTCATTTTTTTATTCTCAAACTATAACTTTTTTTATACAAATATATATATATATATCATAATTTTTTTTTTACTAATATCGAATACAGTTAACAAAACTTTTTAAAAAACACATCTTACTTGGTTTTGAAAGTTTGAGCAACATATTTATCTCCGAAACTTTTATATAAAAAAAAATAATTGAATAATTGATCTAATATAATAAGCCACCAAAATTTAAGAATGAGAGAAGTAATAGTCAAATTTTAATAAGAAAATATTAGTTATAATATTGAGCAAAATTCATGAATGATTATTTTCTCCCAATTAAATGTGGCTTTTTTATCATAGTGAAAAATACCCTTTTTTTTTCACTATTAAAGTTAGGTTCTGCCATGAAAGATTTCCCATAAAAAAAAAAAAGAGCAGTAACTCAGCAACAATTCAATGACAAAATTTGTCCTGTCCATCAATAATTCCATTATAAATAAACAACCATGTGCTCCATAATTAAAAAAAAAAAAAGGCAATTTAAGAAAACAACATCAAACCAAACAATACCCTCTCAAGTAGCCTTACAGAAAGGATTAAAGGAATCCATTTATTGGGGTGTCCCTATACAATTCTGCTCACCACCTTCTTATCTCTCATGCGAAATAAGAGAAGTAATTGAAAATGTTCATGTCGGACATATATTTAAATTCAAGATTCATTTTTGAATTAAGATAACATAGATAGAGACAAACAAATTTACCGATTGAATCTTAAAAAAAGATTTTAACAACACGTTTTAAACATCAAAATGTTGCACAAATAGGCACCAACCTGCCATAAAAACAGCAAACCACAACCATGCATATAGCATTGATGCATATTATATCTTTCTTTCTTTTTTTTTTTCCTTTCTCAACTTTGCGTTATGGGCAGAGACCCTACCAAAGTCTTCTTTATGTAAGATATGCATTGATCGCACTATCACTTTAGATTCATTCCCATTTATATACTCTCTTGCCTTTTCTTTTGGCTTTCCGTTTCCAAGTTTTTTTTTTTCTTCGATTCATTGATTGCTCCATCACTATCTTTTTAATGGGTTTTCCTTT
Organism: Fremontodendron californicum; assembly: GCA_030761205.1. Classification (NCBI taxonomy): domain Eukaryota; kingdom Viridiplantae; phylum Streptophyta; class Magnoliopsida; order Malvales; family Malvaceae; genus Fremontodendron; species Fremontodendron californicum. The sequence goes on from JAULJL010000024.1 coordinate 6,003,543, forward strand.
ATTTATTATTATGTCTTCTCCTGTTTCTCTTTTCTTTGCATAAACCCTATAATTTTTCAATTTCCATGCGCCGCTAACTATTGTACTATGAATAAAATCACTTGTTGGACCCACTTCCGGATTGCTCCAACAAAAACAATTATGATTCTTTAATTGAGATTGAGAGAGTACATTGACTCTGATTATTAGAGGTATGGAGCATTGTGATCCGTTACGTTCCAGTGTCGATAGTCCGTTTTGTTTTGAAATATTTTATTTTTCAATTAAATTGATATATTTAATTTTAATTCTGTTTTGATTGTGATTTTGTCCTTTACAGTCAGTACCATTAGATATCGATTTGTACCGATTAATATCTATCCGTATCGGTATGTATCGGTTGATACAAGATTTTGATTTTTTTTATAAAAAAGTTTTAATTTTTTTTTTTACTTATTTGATTTTTTAAACAAGTTTTAATATTTTTTGTCATGATTTTTTAATTATATTAAAAATAAAATATATTCATTAAATTAGACTAATGAACATAATTAATAATAATTTACTATATTTTTTTAACATTTTAATATTTATTTTACCTATTTGATTTTTAAAAACTTTAGATATTAAATATTTAAATTTTATATTTGCATAAAAACATATATATGCATATAATGGATGTATATATAATATATATTTTATTAAAAAATTTGAAAATAGGTTATACATATAGATATATGAAAAAATATTTAAAAAATACCGGTAAACCCAAAACGGTACGCCGAAACACACTGACATGTACTAGTACAAAAACGGTACGCTCACCTGTACGAAATTGACTACCTTGGTATGAAGTTTGCTAGCTAAAAAGGCAAGACATTGATAACAACCACCACAACAAAGCTAAAGCAGTCGGATAGTTCGGATCAATCTAGCCCTATCGGATCCAAAAATTTATTTTATATTAATATTTTTATATTTTTATAATTAAATTTAAATACAAATAATTTTTCATTTATTAAATAGTAATTTAAATTAAATTAAGTTTATCTGAATCTGAAATATCATATCTCAAACTCAAGCCAATTAAGATTGAATTCGTTGGATGAAGTGGATAACTCGATAAAGAATATATTATGGTGCAATGCATGAATACATAAGGGTGGTTTTTTTTTTTTTTTTTACAAAAGGGGTCCTCATTCTATTCTCAAACCAATTATTTTATTTTATTTTTAACAAAAGAGGCCGCAATCTAGAGATAGGAGAGAGGGTTACAGATGCTGTGATTCGATTCTCAGACCTGCTAGATGTCACCTCTTAAAAATAACTATATGAACCAATTGAGTTAAACTCCTAATTCAATTATTTTAGTTAATACAACCAATTTACATTAACTATTATGCACGTCAGTTACACATCACTCATATGTTGATATTCAATATTATTGGTCTTGGTCGTCACTAATTATTTATAGAATCAACGGGCAAACATCTTGCCTACATTTCATTTCATCAATATTTGATTCAATGATAAATGTCATATGTTTTTCTTCTTCAAAAAATCAAAAATCATATTTGAATCCTCCTCATTTTACTCATTATAATAAAAATGAGGAACAAAAAAACTTTCCAATTACTATATATGTCGCATTTTTGTTTTAAAGATTAAATGTATGATCTCCTAAGAAATTATTGTCTAAGTGCATAATGCATATATATATGTCACAAAAGACATTCGACGGTCCGAATTGAAATTCTATCTCCAAAGTTTTGAATTCGAATTTTAAGTTAAAATGAAGAAAATAAGATTTATGATATAAAAAAAAAGTTTACATCTTATTCTATGTATATCCAAACACAAAATTACACTATGTCTATATATACTCAATTCATAAATCACAAATGTTAATTTTAACTCTCTTCCAAGTTCCGACCATAACAAATTAATTCACCCACTAATTGATACTAGACTTATCCAAAAATCGGACTATCTGTCCGGCTTTACAGGCCTGACCCGAATTAAACCAATTTTGGGCAAAGATTTTCATAATCTAAATCAGCCCGATTAAAATTACTATTCACTAAATAAAATTTTTTATTTAAATTTAATTATAATATATATAAATAATTTTTTAATAGTAAAAATGAACTTTCAAGTCAATTCAGTAAAAAAAAATTAAATCACCATCCGATTCATAAACAAATCTAATTATACCATGCATGTATCAAAAGTTGGATACATACTTATCAATCTAAATATACCCATATATATTCACTATTGCAAGGACTAAGAATGAGCACAAAATGATGCAAAACCCCAACATTTATTATTTTATTTGAAAAGAAAAAAAATGCATTAAAGTGCTTTTCTTGTCAAGTATCTGCTCTATATCTAGCCTTTTGCCTTTATCATAAACTAAAAAAAGAAAAGCCTATATGCTTGGAATGATTAGTACGAAGGAATTATGTTGAATTTATTTTCAGAGTTTTAATTTTTTATTAATTTTATTAAAAGATAAATAAATTGATTTGATAAATAAAAAATTAAAATTTATATTTAATTTTTTATTTTCATCTAATATTAAAATAATAAATTTAATATTAATTTAATATAATTTATACCTGAAATAAATTTTGCATTTTAATACAAATTTTTATTAATATACACTTTATTAATTTTATATATTTATAAATATATAATTATATATTAAAAATAAATAAAACAATAAATATTCACATATAACAATAAACATATATTCATAAGTAACAAAAAGATGGGGGAAAATATGCCATGGTGCCATATTATCTGGCTTTTGTTCCTTACCATCAAAATCCTTCTCCTTTTATCATTTCATCTCTTTTTAAAATTTTCTAAACTAAGTACATGTTTTGACATTTGGATGCTTGATGACATAAAGAAGGAAAAGAAATGACAGAAGTGATAAACTTTCAAATAGAATGTTCTCAATAGGTGATCAAAAATACTTTTAAATGTTTATAAAACACAAAGATATAAATTTTAATTTTAATATGTCATATCCCTTTAAAGACTTAATAACTTATGTTTGGCCTAATGTTGTTGTCTTTTCTTTTCTTTTTTAAAAAAATAATAATAATATAAAGTTTGAATTCGTTATTCTTCTTGAACTTTTTCATACATAGTAAATAATTTATTCGTCAAAGTTTTTTCCTAATTACCTAAAGAGTAAAAAAAATAATAAAAAAAATTGGTGCATATGTGGAATTTACCTACTACTCTCACTTACTGCAACATCAATATTTTTCAAGTCTTTATGATGACATATGACTTATCACTAGCATATGCTACAAAGCAACTATGTTTTACAAAATCATGACCAATTATTAAAATAATGTTATTTTATTTTATTTTATCCATAAAGTTAGTATTACATTGACTTTTGTTTTGCTTAAAAAATCTAAAGAAGGAAGAGATTGATTATAAAAAAGTAACAAATATTTAAAAAAAAAAAAAAACGAAAAATACGGGTAATTTGATTTAGGATACATTTGAACGAGAGATAGAAAGATTTTCATCGCGTTATTCCTGCGTGTTTAATGACTAAAACCTTGAGATTTCAATCATAAAACGCTAGGATAAAAACTCAAGATTTTTTCCTATTAAAATTTAATACAGTTATTTTTAAAATATGACATTCAACATTATTAAAGTTCGAATTTTAATATTTATAATTTTTTTTTATTCTCACAACTTCTTTTATATAAAAAAAAGCCAAAGATATCACGATAAGAACACCTTCCACCTGTCAAAATGTAGCGTTAGAGAATATGGAGAAGTTGGTTTGGCACAATTTCATAAGGTCTGCAAAAGAGGATCAAAGTAGATAATATCTATATTGCTGTCCCAATTCTCAGCCGCCCATATCCTAAATTGCAAAGTTCAAGGCTGCATGCAAAAAAAAAAAAAAAAAAAACAAGTCCACCTCGTTTGATGCATTGAGACTTAGCTTAAACCCACTTAAAGCTTGAGCTTCAGTGAGTTTGAACCAAAATTGGAGTACAATTAATATCTGTTGAAAATTTCACCTTTTGAAGTGATTAATCTGCACAAAAGGGTTTCGAAAATCTGCTTCATAACGAAAGTCTTGGTCTCTAGGCTTGACTTCAATCCATTTAGCAAACGAGTTAGTTTGGAGCAACGTTTTGAGTCAGTTTTGAATTATTTGACTCTTTTGATTGTAACTAGACATATTCATGGTCCGAGTCAGATTAGATCACGGTTTGAATTTTTTTTCACATTAATTAGGTCTGGATCAACTCGGTTCACTACTCAAAATAATAATAAAAAATTAAAAAAATTATTTTTATATTTTGATAATTAAATTTAAATAAAAAATTAATTTTTTTAATAGATGAATAGATCTGAACTGGTCCGGCTCAATACAAGCTAGACGTGCTATCAGATCATGAACAAGTCTAATTGTAACCCTACCCTTACATTATTAGTATCCAAATGACAACTTGTATTTCTCAAACTTTAGGGAGAGTCATCTCGAGGGCCCCCTTGCAAAGGTAAAGCTTCTCCAAAAACTTTTTATTTTTATGATTTCAACATACAAAGAACAAGACTTTGTTGACAGCCCGTTTGGATGGAAAACGACAGTGTGATAAGAGGATTTCCTCTGATTTCCGCGCATCCAAATGTAGTCTAAGCATATTATTACTTATCTTTGTTGGCTTAGTGGCCCTAAATGGCTTTAAAAGTCAATAATACTGAGTCAAGGGCTTTGCTTTTTAACTGTCACTTTGCTTATGATGTTTAGAACTTTAGGACATTGGGTTTTTTTTTTTTTTTTTAATGGAAAGTTTTATCTTTTGAGTTTGCCCTCTATTGAGACAATTCACTTATCTGTCTTCCACTTTTGCTTAATTCTAGTGATAATAAACCATGTCATTTCAAGAAATCTGATAATTTAAATACGATATATTTAATAAATATAAAAATGTAATATGATACATTTAATGCAATTAACAATACGTTTAATAGATGTATTATATTCGTATTTAAGATTTTGACATATTTAATAATTTTTGTCGCGTTCATATTTATACGATTAACATGAAAAAATACGAGACACAACAAATATATTAAAATTATCAGATCTAAATGAAAAATGGCCACCGCACCGTCACTTTCATACTCCCAATAGAAGTATATATAAATTAAAAAAAAAAATAATCTGTTTCCAACATATTGGCAAATCTTTGGGGGTGGAAACGAGTTTCAAAATGACAGAGCCCATAAATTAAGGCTTGAAACAGGCCGTTTGAAGGTCTGGATTTTGGAAGTCCAAATTTCAATTGTAAGACACACACTACACAGCTGAATAATCCAATTCCTCTTCTTAGTTCTTACAGTTCAAACGGGCTAAAGAAAGGCCTTTTTCTTTTTGCAAAATATGATTTGATCTGATCCATTTCATTGCAGCCCTTCCTTTTTTTCCTTTATTGGGCTTAAAGTTATTATCTGGGTTTCAGCTAAAAACTTATTATAAATTCCTCCGTAACTTATTATAATTCTTTTTTTTTTTTTTTTTTATATAAGATAACAAGGGATTCCAAGCTTAGCTCTTAACTTTTTTTTTTTTTCTGGCGATTTTAGACATACTTTTTTATATTAGTCATTGATAATCCATGATCAACTTCCTTTCGTAATAACTTACTTTCGAGGGAAGTCGAATCCCTGTTGTCTCCTTGAAAGAAAGATGGATGCATTTAAAATTTTATTCTCGAAATACTCTCATAAAAATCAAATTTTAATCGATAAGGGAAAGATTCCTCCTTACCAATTAAACTAATACCTGTGGGTTGGTTTGGTTTGGTTTAATTATGCTCCTAATAAGGAAAATGCATATGTCAAATAAATTTTATTTAACAGTACCCTTAAATCAAACCATCATCAAATCAAAATGTTAACATTCAATTTAAAAGAGTTAATTGCACTTTTTTGACATCTCTGTCTGTCAACCCTAATAAATTAACCCCCTCCCCCTATAAAGCAAAGCTCATTATTTCCTTTATTCCTTGATTTGCCTTTTGCCAGAAAAAAGGACCACCCCAGCCTCTCAGGCAAATGCAAAAGCAAAACCATAAATAAAAAAATATATATATAATAAAAAAAGCCTCAAGACAAGATCCAAGGTTGGGGGGGGGGGCCTCGAGCAGAGAGAAACCCAGAAATCATACTATTATTGTCTAATATTGCAGATAAGATAATAATTAATCCTCCTCATCATATTCTTTTAACACTGCAAATCCAGTCTGGATAATTATTTTTACTTACTACAAACAACCACCTTAGCCCAAATTATTAATCTTTGTTCAACTAATCCTAAGGTTTGGTTTTCATAATTCCATAAATAAAAGTCCATAGGGGAAAAATGGATATTATTATTTATTATATGAGAAAAAGTTTGAAAATCTTAGGTCAGAGGAAATAAGTTTCCAGCTAAAAGCACATGCAATGATGCACTTGATGTGGACAACAGGACCCACAATTTCCTCCTGCTAAAAGATGTGGTTCCATTTTTAAAAAAGGAAGGGTGTTTGAGTAGGTTTTCTTGTTTAAGGCTGTCTATTTTTTTCATTTTTTTCAGACATTTTACAGGAAATAAGTGATTTTTACTGGCTGCACATTTCTTAAATGCAAAACAACAACGCCCTTCTAAATGCTGCATTTGTTCTTTTCTAAGTTTGGTGTGGATGGTGTTCTTGGTGTTAATATTGGAGAATTTGATATAGTAAATATATGTATCATTGTATGGTATCCAATTAAATTTGTTTGCATAAGTAGGATCGTAAACGAACAAAACGTTCGACGAATCGTTCATGAACAGTTCGATTTCTATTCGTTTATGTTCGTTTATGAAACTAAATAAACGATTATGAACACAATTTTAATATTCATTTATTAAACGAACCGAGTTCAAACAGATGTGTGTTCGGTTCGTTTATGTTAACGAACAAACTCGTTTATGATTCATTTAAAACTCATTTATTAGTTTGTATAAAGCTCGTTTATTGTTCGTTTATAATTTAATAATAATATTATTATTTTGTCTTTTATTTATATAATTAATAATTTATTTTATTAATTTAGAAAATAAATATTTGTCTTGTCTCAAGTAAAGTTAACCTAATGTTTTTCATATTAAGAAGTCCGAAGCAAAGATTTTATGACTCTGAGGTGCGAATTATAGAACGGGCCATAATAAAAAAATTTATTTATTTATAATATAATTAATATTATTTAATAACTTAAATTTAATAATTTAATAATATATTTAATTTAATTACATTTGTATTTTATTATTTTATATTTAATAATAATTTAAAATTGATTTATTTTTTATTTGTTTGTTTGTTAAAATTGTTTAGATTTGTTTGTTTATTGTTCATGAACATAATTTTAATTATACGCGAACATGTTTGATTATATTTTCATGAACATTAAATAAACAAACACGAACACACTCAATTTTAAACGAACAGAGCTTGAACACAATTTTAAAATCCTTAACAAACACGAACCGAACACAAACAAGCTCAAAAATAAATAAACGAACACAAACATAAGTCTATTCGTTCAAACTCGATTCATTCACAATTCTATGCATAAGTAGTTTGTGGGATATAATAAACACATTTTCCTGCCTACCAAACAACCATGAATTTTCTCTTTTACTGTCTTAGATGATGAATTCTGACATGCTAGTAAAAGTTTTCACCATAAGGATTGATTAATTTACATTTTAGTAATTGAGGGTGTTTGAGGTTTTTTTTTTTTTAATATAAAAAAATCATAGTTTGGAAATAAAAAAATTGATTGTAAGTATTGATATTTGAAATTCAAATTTGTTCGATGTCATATTTTAAAGACGACTGTATAAGTTAATTGTACTAAATTTCGGATTCAAGAAAGCGGTTGGGTTTAGAAAGTAAATAATTTTTGGTTTAATTAAAGATAAATCACTATTTCATTGGTTAAAGTACCTATGGGATCACTGTACTATATTATTTAATACAAATTAGTTTTTTTACTATAAATCTATGTAATTTAATCTTTAATCTTTTAAATTTAAAGCAAAAAAATAAAATCAATAACTGGCCTAACGTTTATTATAAAAAAAAAAAACTGACGTGAAATTTAAACATTTATTCAATTGTTGATGTGGCATCAATAAAAAATATTATTTTAAGATGACATAGATAAAAAAAATCTAACTTTTTGCAAATGGTATGTCATTTTTTTCACTGTAAACGTTAAGCTGATTATTGATTTTATCTTTTTACTCTAAATTAAAAGATTAACTGATTAATGATTGATTACATAAATTTATAATATAAAGATTATTTTATATTAGATGATATATACAAGAATTTATTTAGATACTTTGACCCTATTTCATTTCTAACTTTCTGCAAACGTGCAAGGATATATTTTTCTAGTATTTAAAACATAGATAAGATTCTCGACCTCTAAATTATGGGAAATTAACATAGGATTTTTTCTGGATTGAAAGATTAGATAAACCCTACATTAACCAAATTTTTTCTTCTTTCTTATGTTGTGGGAAATCCGGCCAAAAGATGAGTAAAAAGAAGACAAAGGAAGTAAAATCTTAGTTTAATAAATATACCTTAATGATCTCTTGATGTTTGGATTTTTGTTGGGTATCTTTTGGCGTTTGCTCCAGGTAAGGTTTACCCAATATCTCTCTGTCTCTTGGTCTCTCTTCAACTTTATATAAATATATAATAATATAGTATCTTTTTTATTTTACAGATGTCGCTTCTTCACGTGCGGGCCCACGTGCGGGCCTACCGAGTCAGACCTTAGTCTCCGATTATTCGATCCCGTTCAAAAAATCGGTGAGTTGGGTTGAATCCAAATCCAATGCATCTGTCACCTTCCAAGGTTTTCCCGGCCAATCAAAATGTTTATAAGGAAATATTTATCATTCAACAAAAATTTTAAAAATAAAAAATGTGATTTCTTATACAAACAAAAACTTTAAATATCTTATTTGATCATATTACATTACATATTTTAAGATAACTTAAATATAATGAAATTTTAATAAGAGCAAAGAAGCAAGAGGTAGAGATAGAAGCCGAAGGTTTTGAATTTCTTTATGTTAGAGAGTTCTCAAGATTAATTAATAAAAAAATTCACTATATAGAGACAACTTGATATAGGAAAAGAAAATTTCTTCCCATATATGAAAATTGAAAACTCTTCCAACAATAATAAAAAATGAGTTTAAATTATAAAAAAATATTAATTAATGCCTAATGACACTAGTTAAAATGATATATATATATATAATGTAATTAGTGCTTTTTTTAATTAAAAAAAATAATGTATTAAATATAATTTTTTTAAATATTAATTAATTAAAACTTAACTAGTGTCTGTAGACACTAATTAAATGAATCCTAACTTATATTATAATGATTTTAAAAAGTGATTTTTAAGTGTCCAATAATAAAAGCCGCATCATATTCTTTAAAAAAAGTCTTAACTAATATCATATTATCTCTAACATTAAATCAACTCTCTTTAACATTTTTAGCCTTGATTACCATCAATTTATTTATTTTAATTAATTAAATAAGAAAAATAGAAGACAATGGTAGTTAAAACACAAGAGGCTACGCTTATTCTCTTCTTCCTCCTCCCACATTTCTTCTTCTTCTTTTAATCCACCTAGGCTTCTTCATTTATTATTTTGAATTTTATTGAACCAAATTTTGTAGGTGGGGGAAGATTTTTTATTTTATTTTATTTTTTCAATCTCGCTATTCCATCTAAATATTTAGTATTAATTATTTCTATCATGTGTTTGGTTAGGATAAAATTATTTTTGATAATATTGAGTTTTAGCAAATCAATATAATATAATTGGATTATTGGGAAGAAGTAAATAGAATTAATGGATGATTCTCTCTGCAAAAGAGGGCACAGGGAGAAGACACATGATTTATGGCTTTATTGCCCTCATTGTTCATTTGTTCTGATTTTTTATATCCATCAAGTTGTTGTTTTTTTTATAATTTTTTTCTTGTATATTTTTCACTTATTTGGTTGAAGAATTTCCTTTTGTTAAAGAATTTATATTCATCATTAAAAAAATGGTGAAGCATCCAACATGTGAGTTAATTTGGTACTTGTAAATGTATAGTATTAATTATAGAGTTTTAATAAAGCATGACATGGTATGTTCTAAATGGAATCTTAAAAAAGTATTTTTTTTTAGGATAATTTTAATATAATTTAGGTTGCGATTGTCTCGTAGAAAATAAATTTTTTATTTTTTGATGTTTGTTTATTAGAAAATTGATTAATAAAAAAAATATTTATTGGTCAATGAAAAATAAAATATTTTTTCTAAAAATTATATTTTTTTTAAAGAAAAAGATAATTTACAGAAAAAAGAAAAACAACTTTTTTTATATAAAAAAACTGTCAAAGGGTAGGGTTATTTGTCAAGGCCCGTGAGCTTAGTTCGATTCGAGTCGAATCTTGCTGTATAAATTTTTAGATCGGGATTTAACTTGACTCAATCAAAATATTATTATATTGATTAGTCTTTTTCAAAATTGCCAATTATCCCCTATTGGTAATTGTAATGCCTTGCAAGGTTGACAGGTTGATAAATATTATCAATTTTCATTCATCATGTTTTGGAATATGCTTGAGTTGAAAGAGTGAACTTGGTTATAAAAAAAACAAAAATTATTATATTTATAAACAAATTCAAAAAATAATTAAAATATTAATATAAAGTATTTTATTTTTCATATTTTAATAATACATAGTATTTATATTATTATTTTAATAATTAATAATAAATATTAATTTCATACACGTGGACTTTATTTTCGATTACTATTTCTCTCTTGGTTGTAATGAGACATTATACTTTGCATTATGTTATGGACATATGTTGGTTCTACAACTATACAACTATATATATATGTAGCAACCTAATTTTGTCCAGATCGAGATCCGAGTTAAATCCAGGTCATATCCCGAGTCAAGCCTCTAATTAGAATTTCGTAACCAAGATTATTCGCAATTTTAATTACGATCTACTCGCTCGTTAATTCGTTATCATTGTCTTGATCGATTTATTAAATCCAAGTCAAATTAGCAAGTGACTATGTGAACCAATCTCGTTGTATGAAATGAATTCAAGTTTCGAGCTTGATTCGAATTATGATTAATCTGGTCTCTTATTCGATTTAGTTTTGTCAAATCCGATTTTTTGGAGTCTTTTTGTGCTTTGTTCTAATTTATTATTACTATTTCTTAAATTAATTTGAATTTTCAATTTTAATTTGTGGGCCTAGAGGCCCAAACCCAACAACCATTTTTCCATCCAAATTAGGCCTGCCCAGTAGCAAGCCTATTGGCCTACACCACTGCCCAATCGAACTGGGCCTGCTCAGCAGGCTACCCAAGACATCTGTTGGGCCCAGCAGTAGGCCCACTGATTAGCCTAGCAGGTCTGCCTAGCAGTAGGCCCATCGCCTAGTACCCAAACCCTAGCCGCCTCTGCCATCCCCCTATCCCTGAACCCAACAGGCCACCTTTCCTCACGCCACCACCCAACTGGCCTCACCCCAGCTCACACGCCACCCCCAGCCTCCTGGCAGCCTACCCCCAGTAGCCAGCAGCCGTAGACAGCCTCCCCCTTAGCCATCAACCCTACACGCAACCAGCCCCTCACACACCTGCACATGCCACCAGTTGCTTGCAAGCAACCCCCCTTGAAACCACCAATATTAAACCCCAAACCCAAAAACAAAAGAAAGAGGGCTTCCCCATTTTCGGAACACCCTCACCCGCAACCCGCTTCACACAAAGCTCCCTTCACTTTCTCGACTCTCATCACAAACAAAACCACAAAAACCACCAACAACCAAAAACAACAAAATGAACCAAAAAAAAAAAAAAAACAACAACACCAGAAAGGCCTAGGTTTTTCGGGTTTGGTAGGATCAGGTACTTTGGGGCTACTTCGGGACAAACTTGACTGTAGAAGTATAAAAGGGAGAGAGAAGGAGGCTTTGTGGAAGTTTGGTGCCAGTCTAACGGCTGTCGGAGGAGATCGAAAGAGGAAGAGTTTCAGATTTTGGGCTTAGATCTACGAGGCTAGGGACGGACTCAGACGAAACAAATTGGATATTTGGGAAGAGGAGATAGTGAGGAATTTTTGGGTGTGATTCGAGGTTCATCGGTCGCCAGCGAACGGCGACTGACAGCGACCGATTTCTGGGTAGGTTTCGAGAGAGGGGAGAGCTTCTAGTGGGAGGAGAAAATAGAGAGAGAGGAGAAAAGGGTCTAAAAAAACAAAAATGGATATTTATACCGGTGCCAAACGGCACTACTCCACTAAGGGCCAGGGTCCGTGCGCAGACCCGTGACTCGACCCGGGGTCTTTTTCAAATGTTCAACAACATTCGCTTTGGCTTCCATGGTCTGAACCTTGACCTTCTTCTCTAATCCACGGTTATCCTCCTCGATCCATAACCGAACGACCAAGTCCTTTAAAATCATCTCTTTTCGTTTGTGCTTTAGATAGTTCTTGAAATCCTTCCACGAATGAGGGAGTTTCTCTATCAAAGCCGCCGTTTCAAATGATTCACTAAGAGTCATTCCTTCGGCAAAAATCTCATGGAGGATCAACTGAAACTCTTGGACTTGACTTACTATGGTTTTCGAGTCCACCATTTTGAAATCCAGAAATAGATCAACCACAAATTTCTTTGTGCCGGCATTCTCGGTTCTGTATTTCTTTTCTAAGGACTCTCACAGCTCTCTCGCTGTCTTTATCAGACTATAAATGTTGTATAACGTGTTGTCCAAACCATTGAGGATGTAGTTCTTTCATAGGAAGTCAAAATGCTTCCATGCATCTACCGAGGCTACAATTGTAGTATCGGTCTCTCTCTCGTTCAAAGTTGTGGCCTCATCCCGTGAGAACTTGGCTAGGTTGAGGGTGGTCAAATAGAACAACATATTTTGCTGCCATCGTTTAAAGTCCAAACCACTGAACTTTTCGGGTTTCTCACTATGTGTGACATGTAGAGGTTGTGACGCTACAGGCGCTCTAGCATTACCAGTAGACTTTTCGGGTTTCGGTCATCTGTTATTAAAAAATAACAAAATCAACTTCTATAACTATTACTAAATTATACTACTAATAATATATATTACAAAACAGTAGCAAAAAAAATATATATTATTACTAACAAATATAAATGCTTTCAAACAATTAATAAATTTAAAATAGTAGCATATGCTAAAAGTTTAACAAAAATGAAAAAATAATATATATATATCTCATATAGTATATAAGAAATAATAATACGAAAGAAAAAAAAAAGTCTTAAGATTGTTGTATAGAATCTGGTATATACTATATAGGAACAGAATATAAAAAAATTGATAACACTTTATAATCAAGATAATGAATACTTCACATAAACATATACGAACAGATTACAAAGATATATAGAACTAAATAAAAAAACACTTACAGGAATTGATTTGAAAAAATCAATATCGAGTCAAAATTGGACCTCTGATCTTAAGATGTTTTTTTCCTGTATACAGGTGCTTATAGTTTGATGCGAATCGTCTCCCAGGTTTCCTCGATAAGCGTTACAAATGAGAGCACACTCGGATACAAAACAGCGAACAGAAGAATGCTTAGTCTCTCTCCCAGAAGACAGGAATTATTTAGTGAATTAGTGAGTTACAACAGACAAAATACCATGGTATTTATAGAAATACAGGGGACCTTTCGGAACAAACAAGTCTGTAGCACCGAACCGATTCATCCAACAGGCAGAGACACATCTGTTGGAACAGACCGATTCTATTCAAATCGAACAGACACTCCAGTTGGGATGAACTGGTTCGGTCAAGCACTTTACCGAGCCGACTTGACCCACCCGAATGGAAACATTCTAGAAGAAGAATTATTCGGACAAAAAATAAAGCTGGTTGGTTGAGCTGGTTCGGTTTGGACTAAAAAATAAGTATGTTGGGTAGTAAAAAATTAATTACTGGCCCAAACCCAACCCGACCTAGCCCAAGCCCAGCCCAGCTCGGCAGCAACGGTGCGCACACGCGTGTGTGGTCCAACCCAAGTTGTGTAGGTCTACAAAACTTGGGTGCCTCTTGGGGCCCAATCCAACATGAAACACTAGCTTATATAAACCATAAGCTAAAGCCAAACTTTGTTCTATATGGGATATACAACCAACCACACTTTCAACCAACTTTCTTTCCTCTTCAAGTAGGTGTTTAATGAGACTAATTTCTCATTCACTTTTTAATATCAATTGTGTACGTTAATGTACACCGTGTATCTAGTTACGATAACCTACGTATTAGAATACGTATTTCATATGTATACACACAATATATATACTAGTATATCCAACAGGTTTAAAGTATTATAGTGAGAAATTAATTTTAATAAATAAACATAAGAATAAAAATGAACGCGGATTGCCGACGATGAAATTCGAAGGAGGTCACAGTAGTGATTCCTAAGATATCTTGAGGTGAGAGGATCTCGTTAAATATCACCAAAAGTATTGGGAATATTGAATGAATGTTCTCGATAAAATATTTGTGTTCACTTTCATTTTCAAAAAATAATAACAATTCTTTTATTAAATTTATTAAACATGTTTTGAAAAAAATAATAAAAAGAGAATTAGTTTTAAATACCATTTTTGAGTCCATTAAATCGAGGTTTAGGATAACACGTGATTAATTGGTCTATTTTATTAACCGGCGTCGTGGGGGTGCTAATACCTTTCCCATACGTAACCGTACTCCCGAACCCGTCATGATTTTTCTCTGATTTTCAATCGCAGACTTCAAAATTGTCTTTTTAAAAGGTTTTAATTAATTTTAAAATTCTTTTTCAAAGATACATTTTCTTAAGTGGCCAATTACACCTAGCAAAAAAGATTGGTGGCGACTCCGCATTTATTTTTGAAAATCGTCTAGCGATCTAAAAACCGTTATGACAATAAATAAATAAATATATATATATATATATATATCTTTTGTTAGATTTGAACAATGTCTTACACTATACTTTTAATAATTGATCATTAACAAGTTTATAATCATGGTGATGATCTATCAGAAAATAGAAAATATTTACTCTTAAAATTATTAATGGCTAGCACTTTTGCTAAAACAAATGCCAAGTTGAAATTTTGGTTTTAAAATTAATATCTTTATAATCATATTGAAATTTGTTAACGAGATTGATACTAGATCTTGGTCAAGTCAGGTTCGGGTCGGATCTAAACAAGGTACTAATAATTTTTATGGATGTCCAAGTTCGATCTAGCTCGATTATTCGAATTTTATTGTTGTCCAAGCTTGACCCTAAATGCAAAGGGACAGTCCAGACTCGTCCAAGTCCATTCCTATATTTTACACAAAAATGATCAATCTTTTTAGAGAGGAATCAATCATTTTTTATACAAAAAAGATTTTCAAGAGCTGTCAAGTTAAAATAGATCAATCTTTTGAAATAAGTTTTTTGATTTGGATGCATTAAGGGATCTATCTCCTTAAAAAAAATTGGATCATTTTGAATATTAATATCTATACCTACATATTAAAAGTATCCCTTCAGGGGATACTGTAGCAGGAACAACACCAGCTAGCGACAGTTGGCTTTTTTTGTTCTTTCTGTTTTGTTGGAAAATTATAAAATGAATTGCTAAAGTAAAAATACTAATTTATAGTTATTATAATAAATAATTATTAATAAGGAAATAATTTTTTTTAGCTTTGTGAGTGATAGAATAAAATTAGATATCCGATATTATTTGATCCGTTATTTGTGGATTCAGATATTGAGAATTCGGGTAATTTACGATTTTGGATATTGAATTTACTATCCGCAAAGGATTCATATATAAACCCTTGGATATCCGTTATTCAAATCCACTTTGATTTTGATTCGCATAGTGCCGGATATTCGAATCTATTATCCGAATCCACTATATTTATGCGAATAAAGAATTCGGATATCCAAATTCCATATCTATTTACATATTTAGTTTTTATCTAATTATATATATATTTAAAATGATTCATTAAATTCGGATATTTAGCAAATTCGAAAATCTGTTGGATATTGCTTTTTAAATCCGATGCGGATTCGAATTTTTTATCTTTTGAGAAGAAAAAAAATATCAACAGGAGTAATTGGTCGGTTTGGACTCTTACAATCGAAGAAAGTGAAATCTGATTCGTAAAAAAATTGACTTAAAGTTTTATTTTTTGATGAATTTGTCATTTGATTTTTAAAAAATTCAATTTTATAGATTTATATTTTTTATTTAAAATTGATTTAATAATAATAATTTTTTTATTTGTGAAGAAGATGTAATTTGAAATATTTAATTTTTATATTAAATAATATAATTATTTTAATATATAAATATATATTAAATATTTAAATAAATATTTAAATAAATTAAAATTATTTAATATAATTAAAATTATATATAAAAAATTCAAGTCTCAGAGTAGCGAGGGAAAACATTCTAATTACTAATAGTAATTTACTATCATACTAATATACATATAAAGATAAAATATATTAAAAAAATATAATTATTGGGCCAAGCCGGATTTGGATCTTAAATGCCATGTCCAAGTATGCTCAGACTTATTTAACGAACCCAATATTTTTATCCAAATTTTTTCGAAGACTTTGATAAATAGCACCATACATGAACATGTATAATTGATACTATATCAATCATTTAGAAAAAAAAGGGAAAAATTATAGATTTATATTGGTCACTAATGATTTTCTATCAAGGAAAGTTAAACTCAGTCCTAATGTTGGAGAGTGCTAGAGTAAGCTTTTTCGGATAAGTTTAAAATAGATTTTATTATATATAAATTTGATGATAAATTATATAAAATTATCATGTATTTATATAAATTTTTTATATATATAAATATGATAAATATATAATGTATTTATGTAATTTTTTATATATATAATTTTTTTATATAAATACAATTTAAATTATATATGAAATGAAGTTTACGAAATTTTTTCAATAATGTCCCATTTAAAGCTGTAAAAGCAGGCAGCCATTGCCTCTACCTCTACTACGTGTAGGTGTCGGTAACTCGGGTCAAATGGCATCGGGTGTTCAACGATGTTTTACCTTTTGATAATTGATACGCCGTACGCTAAGCGTGCGATTAGTTGGCAAATGATCGGCGATCGTATATGAAATTGGCGCGTAATTGCGGGGCCCAACCAACTGTCAGTCTCAATTCCAGCTCTTCGCGACTTGTGCCAATCCTTTTTCCAACACCCAATCCCGTGAATTTTATTTCCCAATTTGGCCTTACTACTTTTTGGAAATTCTTTTTCAATCCTTTTGGATAGTCTCCCAAAGCATTTGCTTTATTGTCATTTGTGAATTATTACAAAGATGATAAAAATAAAAGAAAAAATATCTTTTATTTGTTTTTAAATAAGAGCATTCTTTTTCCAATTCTAAATAAAAAAAATATTTGTGTAATCCTAAAATGGGAGAAAAAGAAATAAGGAACAAAATTTATGCATATTTATTTGATATATATTAAAGAAATTTTTACGAATTTATAATGATGTTTTTAAACATAAAATCAAAGAATGTATTTTTTTTAAAGAAGTTCTACATTCTATTCACTAAAATTATTTTACTATGCCTTCTCTAGTAGGTAAAACAAAGTATAAACTGAACCTAAGGTTTAATTCAGTTGATTCATGTAATCATTCTTAAAAAATAACGATATTATTTTAAAATTGAATTTCAATATTTACAACAGTGATTAAAAAATTGAACCGGTTAATCGGACCAATTGAATCGGAAATCGATGATTTATCCGGTCCGACGAATATATTAGAACCGAATTTTTATCAAACCAATAAAGATTTGGTTCAACCGGTTAAAAACCTATAAAAAATCGGATTGAATTGGTAAAAAATCGATTTTATATGTATTTTTAATTTTTTTCAATTTTTTTTTAATTAATAAGATTTGAACTTTTAACCTATTAGTATTAAATTAAAGACCATACTATTAAATTAGATGTATATTTTTATTATTTATTAACTATTTATTTTATATAATTTAGTGTTTAAATATTAAAAAAATAGCTCTATCAAATCGATAGGTTCAATCGATTGAATCGAAAACCAAAAATCTAACAGGTTCGACCGCTGGTTCAATTTTTGTAACATTGATCTATAATCCTTCTTTTATAAAAAAACAAATTATAAGCTTAATTACCAAAAAAAAAAACATCAAGATAAATCACAAATAGACATGTCCAAAAGTCGGGTAATCCGTCAGGCCCGACAGGCCATACTCGTATTGGATAGAGCCTCATTTCAGGTCGCCCGATTTGACCTCAAATTTTTGTTTATATAATAAAAAATATTTTTTATTTAAATTTTATTATAAAAATATATAAATATTTATTTAAAAATTATTTTTAATATTTTTTAAATAATAAAATGAATCGACAAATGATTTAAATATGTCCAAAATTGAATTTAAATAATAAACAATTCGGGTCGCGAACGGGTCTAATCACAAACTTTCTTTCAAATAGTTGAAATGAATATTCAAAAATAAAAGAAGGGTAGTTTAGTCAAACAAAAGGGTGGCCAACCAAATATCTGCAGTTGGATGGCTCCTCTTACAATTACAATCTCCTCTTTCTATCTCTCTCTCTGAAAGTCCCTTTCTCTTTATACAGTGAAGGACTGAATAGCAGTTACCAGAACAGAGAAAGAAAAAAAAAAAAACCCCAACAGCAACAACTATAGATAACAAAACATGCTCTGTTTAGTGTCAACCTCATTCCTTTCTACTTCTGTCCTTCAAACCACCATAAATCCCACTTTCATTGCTTCCCCTTCCTTCTCTCTTCTTTACCCACCTTCCAGTCTCTCAAGTTTCTCACTTTCTTGCAAAAATCTTACTATCTTATTCCCTCAAATCTTTCATTTTTCTTGATTTTTTTTAACTATCATCTATCTAAATCTACCATTTCCTTTAACCCCTTTCAAGAAAAAGATTGTAAAAGCAAGGATTTTTATATTTCTTTGTCAGTTTTTTTTTTTTTTTTTAGCTTCAAATTCACACTTCTTGCTCTCCATTTAAAGCAAAAGCTAAACCTTGCTCAAAAGCTAAACCTTGCTCAAAGTTTATCGAGTCTAATTTTTGTTTAATCTTGTTTTTCTCCATCAAGTCTCAAATTTTATTGTACTAACTTTTTTTTTTTTAGATATAGTTGTTTGATCAAAACTAAAATTTTGACTCCCTTTTACACTTGATTTTAGCTCAAAGTTTCAATTTTTTTGAAACAAGAAAAATGGACTCTATAGTTTCACATTTGTTGATTATTCTAACATTAATCTTTCTTGTTCATGTTCAAACCCTCCATGCCTTGGATTCCTCCACAACAATACCCATGAATTGTACGGACTCATCAAGATTATGCACATCTTTTTTGGCTTTTAAGCCGCAGGACAACCAAACTCTAGCAGTGATCCAGAGCATGTTTGATGTGATACCACAAGACATAACAGTTGAAGAAGAGGACAGCCATGGCTACTTATTCATCAAAAAGAACTGTTCTTGCTTGTCAACCCCCAAGAATTATGCAACAAACACAACCTTTACAGTGAGATCAAATGAAGGGTATGTTTATGACATGATTTTAGAGGCTTATGATGGGCTTGCAATGGTTCCAAATGTTAGCAGGCAGGCAAGGGTTGGAGCTGTGGTGTCTTTGAGGCTGTTTTGTGGGTGTTCAAGTGGGTTGTGGAACTACTTGATGAGTTATGTGATGAAAGATGGGGACAGTGTGCAATCTTTAGCAAGTAGATTTGGGGTTAGCATGGACAGTATTGAGGAAGTCAATGGGATTGTAAATCCTGATAATGTCACTGTTGGTGCTCTGTACTATATTCCATTGAATTCAGGTTTGTCTCAAAACCATTCAGTTTTTTTTTTTTTTTTAATACTATATTTTCTTAATTTTTTTATTTGGGAGGTTTTTAAGTTAGTTTTAGGAATTTGCTTGAGGAATGCTATTTGTTTGGAGATATGCAGATTTAGTTGGTTTTTGAGAGATGGGTTTTTATGATGTTGATGATATTGACATAGTTTCTGAGAACTCTTATATTTTGCAAATAGAGGGGTTAATCAAGTTAGTAAAATAAGATTTTCTGCCCATAGTTTATGATAGTCTATAACTAGGTATAATAAAGACCTGAAAGTTGCTATCAGTTCTGCTGAAAGTTTAGCATTGGAGATCGGATTTCGTTGTCTAAGTAATTGGAAATGTATGGGAGATGAAGTAAGTTTGGGATAGTGATAAGATAATTTGATGCTAATTGGTGAATTCAGTTCACTTTTAGAGTCTGGAGCCTATTTGGTTTCTATCTGAAGTCATAATGTGAACTTGAGGGAAGGTGCTAATGCCAAATGGATTTCAGATACATGAACAATATCATATAACAAAAGCAATAATGAGTTCATACATATTCTATGTGTATATCTGTGATTAGAATTAACAAGTATCTTTGCTTTATGATCCATTTCCTTGAATTACAAGGCTATTAGTTGGTTTTGCATTATGCGTTGTGTTTTGTTCGCAACTCGCAATGCAAACTGGGAATAGTTGTCTCTCTTGATAATTTTGTTGGATTCACTTACTGTTTAGTTCTCCTACTATAGCAGAAAGTTTTAGACTAGCTTGTTTGTATATATTGCAGTTCCTGGTGAACCATATCATGTGGAGAATGACATTCCCTCTGCACCTGTCCCTGCACCATCTGCTGACACACTTCCAGGTATGAATTGGTAAATTTAAGTGAAGGAATTAAAGTAAAGTAGGAATGATGAACAGGTTGCTGTGTATTAATGCAATGCCATTGACTGAGTCTGTTTCTAAGCTATGTCAAGTAGCAGCTGACAACCATAAATAAACAACATGCTTTGCTGTAAAATGTATGTCAAAATTGAAAATTGCAAGTTTTACATAACAATATGTGGTTATGTGGCTTTCTTTCCAGATATGTGGATTCGAGCTCTGTTTAAACTGTTAGCGCTGCTCCTTCTTTCTGCCAAAAGTGTTTGCCAGTTCTTTCTCTTTTTTTTTTTGGGGTTACAATTGTTTCTTCTTTTTTGTTCGATTGCCTGAATTACAGCAATGTCTGGTAAACGCTCGTCAGTGAGAGGAGCAGTATGAGTAATAGTTGTTTGCTTGATTTTTCTTCTTTTGGCAGCTTCCATAGTCAATGTACATTAGAACATAAAAGCCCTTGCAATAAGCAAGCAGCAATGCTTATCTTTAAATCATTAGATTATTTGGCATTGCTATATTTACTTTAGTGAGCTGTAAATACAATTGTGAAATGGTTGAAAGTCATAGGCTTGGTTTTGTGAGATCCATAGTTTCAAATAGTGCAATTTTTTTTGGCTTCCTTTAGCTTTTCTTGGAATTACTAATTTTCTGAAGGTTCTTCCTATTAAGCCTAAATAAAGGTGTCTTTTTGTGTGAGAAATATAATGTAGTATATATTTTAATTTTTGTGCAGAAATTCAAGTAAATCATAAGGCTCATGTGCCATATGGATGGATCATTGGGGGTTTGGGTGTTGGGCTTGCCCTCATTGTATTAAGCATAGTTGTTTGTGTTTCCTTGAGGTCATCCAGCTGTTTTGGTGAAGCTCAAGGAAGTCTTGCCAAAGATCATGATGGCAAGAGTTCTCACAAGTTTCACATTCTTCGGAAGCCAAGTTTCTGTTGTGGTTCAGGAAGATACATTTGCGGCAAGTCAGAGAATTGGAACCAAACCAATGGCGAACCTAGTAACCACCAGATTACTATCCCGAAAGGTTATTACACTCTGGTCTGTTAATTACTTTCAATTCTATTTGTTGCTAGCTGAAATACTGGTAAGGAATTATATATCATGCTAAACAAAATAGATTAATTAATCAAAATAAATAATAGCAAAAACTTATAAACCCGAGACATAACGATCTGATCTTACATTGTACCCCAATTATTTTATGAATGCTAGCCTTCCATTCCCATTTCTCATTTTTTAAAATGATCATATCATTTCTCTTGAAGAATTATGCTTGATACTGAATTGTTTAGGGGAAGCCTTTAAAATTAATTTTGGCTCATTTTTTTCGTTAAAGAAAGCTCAGTCCTGTCAGACTATAGCTCTTCTACTAGCATGTTCAACTATAACATATTACTTTAGACCGTAGTAAATTACAATGAGCAATAAAAAAGGAACGAAATCTGGATTTTTTGAAATGCAACTATGAGTGACACTATTAAAGGAGTCAATGCATTGTTGATTTTCAGAGAACCAGTATTCCATGAACATTACCTTTTTCCTGATGAGATATTGCCAGGTGTTGAATAGAGGTTGCTTTGACATGTAAAGGATGTAGGTTTCCCTTTACTGTTCATTAAATCTGTTTGCATTAGTTGATTTCTAGTCATGGTGTCTTAAATTTCTGATAATTGGATTTGAGAGAGATTTAGTTTTGTGTTTCAGAAAACGGCTTAACTTTAGATTTGTTGCAACTTCAGCAGGCAGCATAGAGTTGTTTTTATAACAACTCAGCTCGCTGCCCTGACCAATCTCAAACTTGGGAAGTCTAACATTGTTTTCTTGTCTTCTCTGTCAGCTCTAGGAACTGATGTACTTGATGTTGAGAAGCCTGTGGTTTTCACTTATGAAGAGATTCTTTTTTCTACTGATGGGTTCTCTGATTCTAATCTTCTTGGTCATGGAACCTACGGTTCTGTGTATTTTGGTCTCCTTCGTGACCAGGTTTGTTCAATTCTACTTCAGAATTTAGATTATATAACCTGAAACATACCATTAAGTTTGTTTATTTGATTCTTTTAGGAAGTTGCTATCAAAAGAATGACTGCCACAAAGACAAAGGAATTTATGGCAGAGATGAAAGTGTTGTGTAAGGTTCATCATGCAAATCTGGTAATGCTTTCTGCATGATAAGCAATTGTTTAAATTCTGAAATTCTGAAGCTTTCTTCCAACCGTTCTTGACTCCCATTTTGGTTTAATTTTGTCAAAGGTAGAGTTGATTGGCTATGCTGCAAGTGATAATGAGTTCTTCCTTATCTATGAATATGCTCAAAAGGGTTCCCTCAGAAGCCATTTACATGATCCCCTGAACAGAGGTAAGATTATAGCAGTGCTTCTTGAGTTTTTATAATTTATTTCATTTTTTAAGTATGAATTATTGTGACTTTACTAGGTTGAAGGTTTTATCTCTGTAAAATTTGATAATTATTATTTCGTGTGAATTTGAAGCCAGTGTATCAATGCTCTTAAATAGTTGTGATAGAGCGTATGTTGGTATATGGTTATTAAACTGGGGAACTAGTTGTGCTAAATGGATTGAATATTGTAAATTATGGTGCCAGATCATTCTTAACCATAATGTGTTGAGACAATGCTGATAGCAAGTGGCCATGATGAATAAGAGACTAAATCATTGCTTGACAAATTTTCATAATGAGGGGAAGCTATTTTCATTGTCCTAGGGTTCCATGCCTTATGTCAAGTATTGTCTAGTGATACCAACCTGAAGCTTGGGCATCGCAATGACCCAGCTCATTCTATTCATAAACAGGTATAGCCATAGGTTTTGAGTCCCACTGGCTCAGCCAGTCCGGTGTATTGGCCCTTTCATGGGCTGGGCTTAGGCTACGACCATAAATCGTTGCTCTTCCTGATTGCTTGGATACTGGTGAGTCTAAATTGAATATCTTAAGCAAAATGGTAGACTCACATTGTTGAAGCATTATAAAGGTCCTGCTTTTTGCTTGGCTGGACAAGGAGGAGCCATGCCACCTGCGGCTCCCATATAAGTAGTACCCAGTTAGCTCCCATTCTTAAACTTTTTGCTAGAATATGAAGTTGCAATGGGATTTGGTGTTAATGATGATTTTAGGCAGCTTGTTCCTAGTTAGATTATGTTTTTGTCACAAATTCTCCTTTTTTTTAAACCTTTAAATGCAATTCTATGAGGTCTGCGCCCTGGATGTGGGATCTCCTGATCTGCTGTATTATGTCTTTGTTGAGTCGTGAAATTCATACTATAATTAAACTGCAAATATTTACTGGCTTGAAGGTCATACACCACTTTCTTGGATAATGAGGGTTCAGATTGCACTTGATGCTGCTAGAGGCCTGGAGTACATCCATGAGCATACTAAAACTCATTATGTTCATCGAGATATCAAGTCTAGCAACATCTTGCTTGATGGTTCTTTCAGGGCAAAGGTTCTAACACATTAAATGTTGCTGGTTTTGTTTTGTGATTTAAGTGTGCTTGAGAATATTTCCCTGACTTTTGTTCTCTAATTAGATTTCAGATTTTGGGTTGTCAAAGCTTGTTGGAAAAACAAATGATGAAGAAGCAACAGCAACAAAAGTTGTTGGTACATTTGGTTATTTGGCACCAGAGTAAGTGATGATATTGTTAGTTGACTACTGTCTTTCACTAAACTCTTGAACTGTTCCTCTATTGTTTTCTTATAGATATTTGACTGATGGACTTGCCTCGTCAAAAAGCGATGTGTATGCATTTGGTGTTGTTCTGTTTGAGAATATATCTGGAAAGGAGGCCATCATACGAACTGAAGGCACCACGATGAAAAATACTGAAAGACGTTCGTTGGCATCTATTGTGAGTTCCATTCTAGCACATTCTAAGATGCATATTTTATTCCTAGACAAGCAAAATGATCTGTGAGAAATGATATCTTTATGAAACTAACTTTTATCATAAATTCAGAACATAATTTAGTTTTGCACACAGTTCTGAAGCTGAAAATGAGAATCTCCAATAGATAACGTGAGCACTGAAAAATGATTTGGCCTACTATTTTGTGGATGAAATTGCTTTCTCTCCTGAAAAATGATATTCTTATTGAATGTGGGACTGGAGTAGCTTATATGGGTCCTCTTTTTTTCATCCTTTCATCTTCTAACCATTAAATAAGTAAGCCAATCAAGGCAGACACTGCTGTCATATCTAAGTGTCAGGCATATGAATGTAACTTGGAAAAAAAAAAAACAAGGAAGAATGTGGCATACTAAAGAAGTTGCTAGATATGGTATTTTTGTGTTCTATAAAATTCTATCTGGCTTATGGTTAAACTATATTGCAGATATTTGTGTCATTGGGAATTTGTTTTAGATCCGAATGGGATAATATTTCTGTAGGATTTTCCTGAAGAGGTGTAGAAATTGATTAGCATGGATGCTCAGGCTGTAGTTACTTGCTATGTTATCCGGACTCTTCATTTTTCCTTAATAGGCGTAGAAATTTATTAGCATGGATGCTCAGGCTGTAGTTACTTGCTATGTTACCCAGACTCTTCATTTTCCCTAAAGAACTCGTGTCCAACGCATATCCGGATATGGGTATGGGTATGGAGGTATGATCCTCCAAATATATGAAAAAACTTGGAAAAAATTGAGCATATCCGTGTCAGACACATACCCAAATCCGACACTAACTCCCGAGTCCGGGTAACATAAGTTACTTGTATGTAGCAGTAGAAAGTCTATTTCTATTTTGATCGACAGAGGTTTGAATGGCGACATGAGTTATATGTTGCTAACTGGAATGGAATGGGGGAGTGTCTGTAGTGGTGTGAAATTTAAAAGGATAAGTAGGAAGTCGATATAAAAATCTAATGAAATAACATTTTTTTGCTTTGTTTCCTAAGCATGCAATTTGTTGCTCCTTCATCTTGGCTTTTCCTAATAATAGTATCATTTATATTGCAATTTTGCAGATGTTAGCAGCTCTTCGGAACACACCAGACTCAATGAGCATGTCAAACATGAAAGATTATATTGATCCAAATATGCTGGATCTATATCCCCATGATTGTGTCTTCAAGGTAAACACACCAAATATGCTGAACACACCATCTGGCCCTTTTCCCCATCTTTCCGTTTTTTGCTCTGATATATGAAATGTGAAGCTTGCTGGTTTCTTGAGAAAAAGGCTTAACTGTTTCATGATCAGTAAAAAGAATACTATCCATACTTCTGGAAAGAATTGGAATAGAGATTATGTTGATTAATGCATTTGATGAAAACATAATCAGATTAATGACGGTGTAATGAACATTCTCGATTGTGAATTTATCTTCAGTTATCATTTCCACATCTAGGCTAAAGTTAATGCTTTAGAGTATGAAGTTACAACCTAGACATTCTCAAAGCTACAAAATAAGCAGTTATAAGATTCTGGAATCACTTATCAAAAGAAAAAAAGAAAAAGATGAGATTCTGGGACTGCATTCACAACTGTTCTGATTCAGCTTCTAATTTCTTCCTGTGATTTGCTTAGATGGCTATGCTGGCAAAGCAATGCGTCGATGAGGATCCTATCGTACGCCCTGATATGAAACAAATTGTGATTAACTTGTCACAGATCCTCTTGTCATCTGTGGAGTGGGAAGCAACTCTAGCTGGGAACAGCCAAGTATTTAGTGGTTTGGTCCAAGGAAGATAGTTATATGTAGCAGGCCTCTATATCCCCCCACTTTGTTCCTTCCCCCTTTCATCTTTATATTTATGTGTGCATAGTAGAATGATATTCCTGAAAAAAAACAGTAATATCTAATATGTTAGTATTTACACAGCATTCCTTTTTTTTTCTCTCTCTTTCTTCTTGTTCAATATGTTACTAGATTCTTTAAAAGCTTTTGACCTGGGTGAATTTTTTTATGTAAAAGGCCATGATGTAGAAACAGATTCGGCTACCTCTACAACAAGCATTTTGAGTAGCTTGTTTAGATGTCATTTTTCTTCGTTCCATGACCTGTTTTCACATCTACTTCATTTCTTAATTTAATTGTTGTTTTCAATGCATACTAGTAACTAGGGTTGTAATCCAGCCAAGCCGAATTCAATTAGTAAGCTCGAGTTTGAGTTCAACTTGAAACTCGGCTGAGTTCAATCAAGTTTTATTTTTAAAGCTCGAGTTTGATTCGAGATAAGAAATGAACTACTCGAACTCGTTCGATTAAGTTTGTTTATTTTAGTAAAAAACCAACTCGATTTTCATATTTGATTTCAAATTCGATTATTTTTACTCAAATTCGAGTTTTAATTGAGATTTCTTTTAATACAAATTAAAAATAAAAAAAGCTCGATTAAGTTCGCGATCTACTCGAGTCGGACATTATGATACTAAAAGTCGGCTTGCTCGAGAACTCAAGATGTTCGAACTTGAGTTCGACTCAACAATGACCGACTCAAAAATGACCGAGCTGTATGAGGTTTTTTTTTTAGTTGAATTCTATCAATTACAAGTACAAGTGTTTAGTTTACACCCTTATTAGTAACATGCTCAAGTTCGAAATGGATGCTGGGACATCTTGTGAGCATCGCATTCGCAGGCTATGAAGGTTCTTGTGCCCACTTCATCTCTGCTAGCAAGTCTAGAGTCCGCATACAGATGTGAAAGTTTCTTTCTCCATTGCGGGAATCATATTAAGTTCAACTATTGGCCTTTCATTATATCTATGAACAGGGAAAACATATGTATCAATCCCTCATGATATACAGCATACTGCTTTTCTAAAGATTTGCATGAAATGCAAAACAAGCTTCATAAAAAAGCCTCCAACTTATTTTCAAAGAATTATAGACAACAACAAATATCATAATGCACAAACTGGTGCAATTTCTGCTGCTCATGCATGTAGGAAAATTAGTAGGTTTAGGATTATTTATTTTAATGCTAACCTGAATTTTCAATAACGATTTACCTATACTTGCTTTATAAATTTTTAAGGATCTACTTTTTGTACAGTTTCTTAATCTTTTTCTATTATAGAGCAACTAATAGAGTTGTTCATGAATTTTCACACTCTATGCTAAGCCACCAAATGTGACTTTGAGCCATACCATATTCCAACACTCTAAATCTTAAGGTTTTTGGTGAATGAATGCATATCTGAATCCTGTTAAGAATAAAATTCTAATTCAACTCGTATTTAGAGTTAAATAATGCCTACCATATTCCAACAATTTATTTATCCATTCTATTTTATTATTTTCATTATTACACTATATATTGTATAAGGGGTAAGCTAGTAGATCATCCAGTCCAGTCCCCATTGCAGGAATAAAGTGGATATCTGCTATAATGGAGAAACAAGGTTGAACAAAGGCAAGAGGCTTCACCAATCCTATTTGCAGAGTGAAGCTAGCTAGTACACATCGAGGTGGATCAATTTGAGCTAGAATCGGGTTGAGAAATTTGAACCAATATTTCAGTATATTGAGTTAAATTTTCAAAAAACAAATTAAAAGTAAAAAAGTAATTTTTTTTTTTTTCTTCCTTGGGGGTCATTCCACAAATGCCAATTTCTATAAACCCTTCCTAGTTTCCCTGTTTAAAGCTTTTACCCTTTTTCAATTTTTTTTTTTTTTTTTTTTTCCAGTCAGAAAAAATAACATCGTTGAAACTCTAAACTCCCTAAAACCTTTCTTCTTTCTTTCTCTGTCTTTCTCTTTGCTCTAAAACCCTAGTACTAAAATTTGCAAAAAACAATGGCAGAAACGAGTCAACTCATTCAGCACATTGAATCGTTCGTTGATTCGTCTCATTCCTCGAGTCAGCAGGTTCACTCACCATTCCCTCATTTTCTTTCAAATTTCTGTAACTTTAGTTTTTAAGTTTCTTAAATTTCAACACAATTTCTCTTTCTGAACGGTTTGTGACTATGGAAAAAAAATAAAATTTGATTAAAAACTATCAAGTAATTGGTAAAAACTGATTTTGTTTTACTTATATCGAGTATTTCAAGCTCCGAAGTTTGTGTTGAATAATTCAGTTCTTTTTCTATCATAAATTGGAATATATTGGAATTTTTATATTTATATATGCTATATAGGCTGCAAGTTTGGACGCCATTGCTTCATTGTTGAAGAATAATCAGTTAACAATAGAAACGCTGGTATGCTTCAGTTGAACTCAATTTGAAGCAAGGTTGCTTCTTTTTTGGGGTCTTTTACTTACTCATTTATATATTAATTTTTTTTGGGGGTATACTTTGCTTACTTTCTTCTTCAATTTTGGGATAATAGGTTAGAGAGATGGAGGGGTATTTGACCACCACGGACAACATTATTCGTGCTAGAGGTACTAAAAGTCAACTGATTTTCATGCTGGTATTTGTTCTTATTGTGTTGGTTTTTAGTGGAGAATGTCTGGATTTAGTGCTCAATCAACTGCTCAATCTATAACTTCATGTCAATGGCCAAAAAAGAAAAGAACTATAACTTCATGTCTGTAGCCTATTAGCAAGCTACTTTATATATGTACAGATATTTTGAAGTTATAAATTTTCTTCATGTCTGTAGCCTTATAAATATATATATATATATATATATTTCTCTCCTAATCTTCTAATTACATTTAGATTTTTATTTGGAAAAATAAATAAATAAATGATGCTGGAGCTTCTTGTTATATGGTGTTCTTTTCCAGGTATTCTCCTTCTTGGTGAAGTTCTTGTGCACCTTGCATCAAAGCCATTGGATGCTGCTTCTATTCATACCTTGATAGGATTTTTCACCGACAGATTGGTGAGTTTAGCATTCACAATCAACAATATAGTTCACTTAAAACAAATGATGACACATTTTACATAATTTTGAATCTACATGTTACTTTTATGTAAAAGCTTCATGATTATTTTTTTTTATCTTCCTAGAATTTGTGCTGGGCATTTTGAGTTTTAACTATTCCGTTAACTAGATGTTTCTTGGTTAGACTAAATACTCTATCTGGATAGTACTCCATATGTAAATTTGAAACCTTTTTTTTCTTCTTCTTTTTTTCCTTTCTCCAACACTTTCCATAAGTTAGTGACAATTTGGTGCCACCAACTGGACGTGGATTCTCTTTATTGTTCATAATCACCATGTTATGTATTGCATTCTAATTTTAGAATTAGATAGATGATAATTTTACTACATCAGGCAGACTGGAGAGCTTTACGGGGAGAACTTGTTGGCTGCTTGGCCCTGTTGAGGAGGAAAAGCAGTGGTGGTATGGTCAGTGGAAGTGATGCAAAAGCAGTTGCAAGGTCCTATTTACAGAATCTACAAGTGCAGTCTCTTGGACAGTATGACTGGAAGGTAAAGATTATTTTATATTCCTTTAACAAATGTTCATATACATACCTGTATTTGAGTGCCTTCCAGGAAATAGGTACCTGCCAGATTATATATATTATTAATTTTTTCAAGTTTCGGCTGTTTCATTTTATCTTTTAAATGGATCTTCTTGCAGCTTTGCTTTGAACTTCTGGAATGCCTCCTAGAACGCTACCCAAATGCTGTTGCTTCACTGGTATGTTTTCTGAGCTTCTTTTCTTCAATGCATACTTTGTTGGAGTGATTTTCTTCTGTTGTTTTATGTATTACTTTTTCATGTTGAGGTATATAATGTAATGAATTTAATGAAGAAGAAAGGAAAGTGATTGATGCAATTTCCTAGATCCTGCTGTGATTGCTTAAACTTTGGAACATATATTCTAAATATCTCTATTAAGACTAACCGGAAAAAAGAATTAAAGGAAGAAGACTAGAAACTACCTATTTCAATTTCGAAATCATTCTATATCACCCAAAAAGTCAGTTGGGTTAGTTTGTTTAAAACACCATGATAGAGCTATGGAGCTCATTTCCTTCTGTAAATAATTGATAGAAGTGCTTATGCTCAGTCATGGTTGAGGTTCTTTAAATTTTATTAATGTCGGAGGGGAGGTTTCTGATTGGAACAACTAACTGCACTAAATATGTAATGCATGCAAGGAATAAAAGTGGTAATAGTACACAATTGTGATGCTTGGCACAAGGAATGGAGAATGAGAAAATATAGAATTTCTACTTTCTAAAAGAAAGTGTGAAAATAAACTGTTTCGGTTCTCTCTTTCACTCTCTTTTGTGCTTATAAATACCGGCATCTGTCCTCCCATCCACACAAATGCATGCATGCACTATGACTTCTTCAAAAGTTTGGCAATGTCTCGATTTTCACTGTTGTTTTTCTATTGATAATAATCTGATTGCTGATTTGTGATCCAGGGTGATGACCTTATTTATGGAATCTGTGAAGCTGTTGATGGGGAAAAGGATCCTCATTGCTTGATGTTAACCTTTCACATTATTGAGGCTCTTTGCGACTGTTCCCAGATCCTTGTGGTCCCTTGCCAGTTTTGCTCATGACCTTTTTGAGATTTTGGGCTGTTACTTTCCCATTCATTTTACACATGTAAGCTTTATGCATGCTCATCTACTTTGCTATCTCAATGAGCTGTCATATACTATTCAGATACGAGTGTGGAAAGCTGCATTATATATCTGATGGAATTTAAACTGTTAATACAAGTTTTCCTAAGAACTAATGAGTGATGCATGTGCGGAATTTCCTTTTTGAACCTTCGAATCAAATAAAGTAATGTTTAGTAGTTTTTATCAATTTATTAAACATAATTAGCCAACTTGCTATCTTGCACTTCTGTTAGCCCTGAGACCATTATATTAGATTTAAATAATGTTGGAAGAAGTAAAGGCCATAAATCTGGTAGTCTTTATTTCAAAAAAAAAAAAGGTCCATGTTTTGATGTTTGTTCCTTTTTCCTTTTAATTTTTAAATGCATACCATCACTGTCACCAATATTGTTGTTCTTATTTTCAACCCCTCTGAAAGCTGGAGTTCAGTTCTTGCCCAATATTCTAGTCATTGCTCTCTGGTTAAATATATCAATGTCCAATGTTCTAGTCTCTGCTCTCGGGTTAAATATGAATAGTACTTTTTAAAGCGAATTAGCCCTTATGATACGATGGGACAGATTTAAATGTAAGCAGCCATATGCTCGTGGATTATTGCTGACAGTAAAATACTATGTGTGCATTAATTTGTTAGAATATGTACTGTTAAGCATCCAACCTAAAACCAATTGGTAGTAGGTGAGGGACCCAACTTGAATATAAGACCACAGGAAACCCAAGGCTTAATACTTCTCCCTCCTGTTTAGCTCAACAAGGGCCTACACGTGGACAACCTCACATGGGGTTAAGCAGGAAGAACCAAAACACACCTAGGCTTTGATACCATGTTAAGAATCCAACCTAAAACCAATTGGCAATAGGTGGAGAGGCCCAACTTGAATATAAGACCAAAGGAAACCCAAGACTTGATAGATGTGGGATAACATCACTTAATATGTACTAATGAGAGTCTTTGATTAATGATATGTGATTCTTTCTTTTATTCTTCAGCAAAAAGGTGAAGATGCAAATATCAAAAGGGATGATCTTGCAAGTGCATTAATGGTATATAATTCTTCTATTTAAACTTCTTCTATCTCTTTACAGGTTATGCACTTAATCGTCTTCTTAATGCCTCTCTTTGGAGCAACCTTGTGATCAGTTCATGAAATGTGAATTTATCAGAACAGTAAGGAGGAGCTTGGAGAATAATGTACCCTAAGGATTCTTTTCCTCCATTGGTTTAATATTATTACATTTGATCTCTTCCATATGCACATTTTCTGTTATGTGCCCAATTGCAAGGTATGGGACTTGGATCCCACACTGAAAAATAAAGGGTTTCCTTGTGGGATTTATATGGACTTAGGCTCTCCCACCTCAATAACTGCTTTTGGGGGGTGGTTCTCCAAAAGTCCATATCAATTTGGGATCCAAGTCCCATACCTTGCAATTGGACAGGTAACATTTTCATCTGTCATTATGGTGCTATAGTTTCTTTTTCCCAATTTTCTAATTCTTGTATTGAAAATACAATTTACTTCTTTTATTTCTTTAATTGATATGACCGCCATTGTTAAATAAGACCACCATTGTTAAATAAAGAGGCATTATTAAAATTTTCTTGTCTTTTAAGTTGTATGAATTTTACCCACCAACGGTAAGGATGGTTTCATTATTTGTCATAAATAAGAATGGTTTGCCACCAAAAAATTTAGTAAAAGATAACTGATTTGTCACATAATGTTTAGTTGTTTACATCTTGTGTATCATGTTGTAAAATATCTGAAATGGACAGTAATCTTGAATCCATCGATTTGCTAAAATCCTCTTATATACAATTGTTTTTTTTGTAACATTACTATTTTAATTTGTGTTACATGCGTGATCTATTTGTTTATCTTTTATTCTTGCAGCTAGCATTTTCGTCGACACCTCTTTTTGAGCCATTTGCCATTCCATTACTCCTTGAGAAGCTTTCTTCTTCACTTCCATCAGCAAAGATCAACGCAAATGAAATAGGGATCTGTTGGTTGAGGCTAATTTAATGATCATAATCTTCATTTTCAGGCTATAGGAGTGTCTGTCTCTTGAAATGCCAAATATGCTTGTTGCAGGTTGATTCTTTGAGGTATCTCAGCGATTGCACACTGAAATATGGAGTGGACAGAATGGCGAAACATGGTGAAGCTATTTGGTCTTCATTAAAAGATGCAGTATTTACTTCACTTAATGGTGTTTTATCCTTTACTCCAGAATCCCTTGAAAGTTTAGGCCTTCCGGAAAATGAAATTGCAGCAGAAGCGCTAAGTCTTTTACAGAAACTTATTGTGCAAAACACAAACTTGTTTTTAGATTTAATTGTTGGTGATGAAGACATAAAAATGATCTTCAATATGATCTCTAGTTATAAGAGTTACCACGAAATTCCTTCACAGAGCAAGCAGAGACTGCATGCAGTTGGTCGTATCATTTCTACTTCTGCTAAGGCTTCAACAGCATCATGCAATAGAGTTTTTGAATGTTTCTTCAGCCGATTAATGGATATTCTGGGTCTTTCTGTTAGAAACTCATCTGCGCATCCATCTTTAGATGAGAGTATTTTGATTTCCAAAAAATGTAATCATGGAGCTCTTTATCTCAGCATTGAGCTCCTTTCAGCTTGCAGAGATTTGATTGCTAGTTCTGAAACAATCCTAGCAGCATCTGCTCATACAGAAAAAACATGGAACTATAACTATTTGCTTCGAAGCTTTTCTCCTTCACTTACTATGGCCTTCTGTTCTGCCTCCATTTGCACTAGTGAAGATACTCATGATGCAGACATGTACTTTGGAGGTGAATGTTTGTCTTCAATGCAGTAGATATGATTTCTGTCTGTTATCTTCAATCTTCACCACATACTTGCATACTAATTTGTTCATGGTGGTGCCTCTGGTGTAATTGTTCATATTACATTTTCTCAATCCTGTCAGTCTTTTGTCTGTGGGTATTAGTAAAGCCACTGACCATTATCATACACTTCAAAATGCTAAAGTGTGCTTTTATTAACTCAACTTTGTCCCCTTCAGTTACTCTGACTCTCTCTCTCTCACACACACAGAGACACAAAGTTTAGAGGATAGAAATTTTTTTATCATATGATTTAATTTATACTATCTATAATGTTTTGCAATGATTGGCTGTGTAAAATTTTCTGGTTCAGATCCACCTTTCAGCCCCCTTTTCATTTTAATCAGTAAAATCTAAATCATTGATTCTTTTTGTTTTTGTTTTGATTTAACATGCAGTAAAGGGATTGCTGATTTTGGCTACCTTCCGTGGAGGCTATTTGCTGATATCGAAAGCTGTTTTGAGAAGATCTTAGTGACATTTGTATCAATTGTCAATGTGGATTATAGCAACACATTATTATGGAAACTGGCACTGAAAGCCCCCGTGCAGATTGGCTCATTTATTGAAAGATGCCATGAATCTGAAAAGGAACCAAGCTATATGGGCATTGTTGTTGAAAGAATTGTTTCATTGCCTTCTGCGGGCGATTTTAGTATACCATTTCCACTCAGACTGGAAGCACTCTCCGACATTGGCACAAGTGGACAAAGTTATATGCTGAAAGTCGTTCAAGGGTTGGAAGAAGCTATATATGCCAATTTATATGAGGTTTATGCATGTATGGCCAATAAATTCTTATTTATCATATAAGATACTATTATGTGGAAAGATCATCAAATAACCTCATTGCGGAAGACGATGGTTTATCATCTTAAATTTTTTAAAAGATTTTTTCTGGTAATATTGGATAGGTCATGAGTTTTATATGTGCTTAACATGACCAACTCTACTGCAACGACAACATGTTATAAGCCTTCCCTGATAGTTTTCTTATGGGCTTTTTTTCGCTTTCGTATTTTTCTTTTGCCTTATAAAATCAATTACTTCTCGTATGATTGTATGATGATAATTCAGTGTTGCCTTCTGTTTGCTTAGGCCCATGGAAGTACAAATTCAGCAGAAATTGCAACTCAACTTTTGAAATGCTATTCTGATAAGGTGATTCCATGGTATATTACTCTACCTCGAATGATCTTGTTCCTTCTATTCATTTATTTATTTTTGGGGTGGGAGGTTGGGGAATAGTTTCTTTCTTCTCCCTCATCCCCTTCTTTTTTTTTCTTCTATTTGATACAAAATTGTTGTTAGCATGAATGCACGATATGTTGTTCAAAGGGTTTTGAAGAAGTTCTATTGCAATTCGCTATTAATATTTGGAACCAAATTGAGAATAGCATGGTGTTCAGTGCTACTCAAACCAACAAAAGAGTAAGTTTTTTGAGTTTGTATTAGAACTTCGCCTTAGGCCTTTGGGATTATGTGGCACTAAATTTTTATCTTTTTATTTCAGGGAGTTCTTGATGTGATGATGAAAGCAATGAAACTTGCTGTTGCAAGTTGTTCAGAGGAAAACCAAAACATAATAGTACAAAAGAGTTACAGTATACTTTCGTCAAGCACATCTGTTCCATTGAAGGAGGTGTTCCAGCAGGAAAGGTTTCAAATTGTTCAAGAAGTGGATAATAGTTCCAGTAGAGATGAATGGATTCTTTCACTTTTTGCAGCAGTTATTATAGCAGTTCATCCTCAAGCCCACATTCCAAATATAAGACCAATACTTTATCTGTTCATGACAACCCTCCTCAAGGGTAATGTTGCAGCAGCCCAGGCATTGGGCTCTATGGTTAACAAATTGGGTCTAAAATCCACTGGAGTACAAACTTCAAGTGATTGTACCTTGGAGGAAGCAATGGGTATAATTCTTAACTCAAGTTTATGGATTTTCCACAGCAATAGCCCCTCTGATATTCAAGCTAAAAGTACTGGTGTCCATGACATAGGTTTAATTAATTTATGTAATGGTGTTGGAAGTTGTACCTCCCTTCAAATCCATGCCATTGCTGGACTTGCATGGATTGGAAAAGGTTTGCTTATGCGGGGCCATGAAAAAGTTAAAGACATGACTATGATCTTCTTACAGTGCTTACAGTCAAGTGGAAGAGCAGATATCTTGCATCAGGATAAAAGCATCATAGAGAACAATTATGAGCTTGATTTGCATCATTCTGTGAAGAAAAGTGCAGCAGATGCATTTCAGATTCTTATGGGTGACTCTGAACTTTGTTTGAATCGGGAATTTGATGCAGTAATACGACCTCTCTATAAGCAACGGTTTTTCTCAACAATGATGCCAATTTTGCAATCTCTAATTGTGAAATCTGAACCACTCTCAAGGTATAGATGATCTTTCTTTAGGAATTTTTTCGGGTGTTTATTTATAGATATGTTATTTGTCATTTTCTTTTTGTCTGAGTGTAGTGCATGCTCGAATGATTAATGCTAAGATACAAGATAATAACTTGTTGAAGCTGAATTTGATTGTTGTTGCTTATGGTTCTTTCTCAACATTTTTACAACAGGTCCAGTTAGTGATACAGCTTAAATTTCATTACTTTGCTGCTTTGTCAGATCATAACCACATCTGCATGTATTTCAATCTTCTTTAACTGAAGTATGTTGGTTTATGTAGAAAATCAGGATTCTTAGGCAAGATTCTTAGGGATTTGTAAGATATCAATAAATCTGATTGATTAGCATAATCTGATCCTAATCAGGTAGCTAAGATAAGTCCTAGAATTAAGGAGATTTATGCAGATTTGTAGGCTGTTAATTTTCTAAATTTTCTCTATTTATAATCCTTGTAATTTCAGTTTTTTAAATAAGAAGAAATTCTATCTTTTCTCTCTTTTCTTCACTGCTGCGCTCATGGTATCAGAGCCTTGAAAAATTCCTGATGGTTAAAACAACCATGACTGGAGAAAGAAGTTCACCATCCTTCGGTGTCAACACCAATGGAACTTCGGTAAATCCTGTTGTGCAAATAAATGGATTTGATAATCCATCTCTCCAATTAATCGTTCACAAATTGAACGGTAAGAACTATCTAGAATGGGCACAGTCAATCAAACTAATGATCGACGGCAAGGGTAAACTTGGCCACTTGACGGGCGAGACAAAGAAACCTGCTGAAGATGATCCTTCGTTCAGAATATGGAGGTCAGAAAATTTATTAGTCACTGCTTGGCTGGTTAATTCCATGGAGCCAACAATTGGAAAAACATATATGTTTTTGCCAACTGCCAAAGATGTCTGGGATTAGTTTTCGTGAAATGTATTCAGACTTGGAGAACTCTTCCCAAATCTTTGAATTGAAGACAAAGTTGTGGCACTCCAAACAGGGTGATCGTGATGTGACTGAATATTACAATGAAATGAGAAGACTTTGGCAAGAGCTGGACTTATGTTACAATGACATGTGGGAGAATGCGAATGATCATGTAAGATATATGAAAAGAATAGAGAATGACAGAGTTTACCTATTTCTGGCAGGTTTGAACAGGAGTTTGGATGAGGTACGAGGTCATATACTTGGAAAACAGCCACTGCCATTTCTTCATGAAGTGTTTGCTGAAGTTAGAAGAGAAGCAGGAAGAAGAAAAGTAATGTTAGGAGACAGTAACCAATCTCCTACCGAAGCCTCTGCGCTTGTTACTAAAGCCAACCATAATAACCCTCGACAATCCAGAAAAGGAGACAGTGTGGTGTGATCATTGCAACAAACCACGCCACACACGGGAGACATGTTGGGAGTTACATGGAAAGCCTTCGAATTGGAAACCACGATCATTCAACCGTGACTCAAAGGCATTCCAAACAAGCACTGCAGAGCAAGAGGCTCCGAATGGTTCAGGAGGAATTAATGAGACATCTTCTTTCAGTAAGGAACAATTAGACCAACTGTATAAACTATTTCAATCCACACAGTTTTCAAATGTGTCTTCCTCTTGTTCCCTAGCCCAAAAATGTAATTATCTTCAAGCCATAGCATTCAATGTGTCTGTTAATTCTAGTTACCCATGGGTCATTGATTCAGGTGCAACTGATCATATGACAGGATGTCCTAAGCTGTTTTCCTCTTATAGTCCATGTGCAGGCAACCAGAAAATTAAGATTGCTGATGGTTCTCTTTCAGCAATTGCTGGAAAAGGATCTATAGCCATCTCAAAAACTTTTGTCATTTATAATGTCCTTCATGTTCCAAACCTCTCTTGCAATTTGTTATTTAGTAAGCTAACCCATGACTTAAACTGTTGTGCTAAATTTTTCCCAAACCACTGTGAATTTCAGGCACTGGATTCGGGGAAGGCGATTGGCAATGCTAGGGAAAGTGATGGACTCTATTATTTTGAAGATGAAAGTTCCATACATGGACAAGCACAAATAACCGGTCTCCGGTTAGTTTCTATTTCTAGTAACGATGAAGTAATGTTATGGCATTTTAGATTAGGCCATCCAAACTTTCAATATTTGATGTACTTGTTTCCAACTTATTCAAGAATAAAAATCCATCTTCATTTCAGTGTGATATTTGTCAAATTGCTAAACATCATCGTGTTCCTTTTCCAATGCAATCTTATAAGTCTTCTAAACCGTTTGCTCTCATTCATAGTGATGTGTGGGGTCCTTGTAAAACTGCAACAGTTTCTGGTAAAAAATGGTTTCTAACCTTTATTGATGATCACACTCGTATTTGTTGGGTCTATTTACTAAAAGAAAAATCAGAGGCAGGAAACATTTTTAAATTTTTTTACAATATGGTTGAGACTCAATTTCAAGAAAAAATTCAAGTTTTTCGAAGTGATAATGGAAAAGAGTACTTTAATCATCTTCTAGGCAAATATTTTTTGGAAAAAGGAATTGTTCATCAAAGTTCTTGTATTGATACACCACAACAAAATGGAGTGGCAGAAAGGAAAAATAAACATCTCTTAGAAGTGGCTAGGTCTTTAATGTTTACAACTAAAGTACCTAAATACTTAGGGGGGAAGCTATTCTCACTGCTACATATCTAATAAATAGAATGTCATCAAGAGTTTTGAATTTTCAAACTCCAAAAAACAGATTTAATGAGTTTTTTCCTTTGACAAGGCTGATTTCTAACTTACCTCTGAAAATGTTTGGTTGTGTTGCGTTTGTTCATATCCATAATCATAACCGTAGTAAGTTAGACCCACGAGCTTTAAAATGTGTTTTTTGTGGTTACTCTCCAACACAAAAAGGGTATAGGTGTTTTGATCCTCAAACAATTTTTTTTTTTTGTAAGTATGGATGTCACATTTTTTGAATCCCAAAGTTTTTTTGACACTCTTCGGGGGAGAATAGGTATGAAGACTCGTTAATTGAACTTGAACTTGGAAAAAATGAAAATGTATGTTGTGATCTTGAGCAAAAATCATATCTACCCACTGATTTTAACATCTTGGTACAACCTATCAATAATAACTTGGATAGTTTAGAATCAGGTAAGTCACTTATGAAAGAAAAACAGCCTACTTTAATGCTACAACAGGACATTGAAACTAGACCAGAAACTGAGAAAAATTCTGAGCTTCGTGTCTACTCACGGAAAAAACAGATTCAAGATAAAGGAGCAATCACAACTCAGCAGATTTAGAAGTCTATCCCGAATCCAGAACCAGAAGTCATTGATTCTCCAAATTCAGGTATTCCATCCGAGTCATGTCCATCACAAACTGACAATTTTGATTCTCTTAATATTCCCATTGCACTTAGGAAAGGTGTCAGAAATTGTACTAAACATCCATTATCAAAATATGTGTCTTATGAAAAATTGTCACCCTTTTTCCTTGCTTTTACCTCACAATTGTCTAGTGTGGATGTTCCAAAGAATATACAGGAAGCTCAAAAAGTTCCCGAATGGAAGGAGGCAGTCTTTAAGGAGATGAATGCACTAAAAAAAAAAATGGCACATGGGAAAAGGTCTATTTACCCAAAGGGAAGACACCTGTGGGATGCAAGTGGGTGTTTACAATAAAGTTCAAGTCAGATAGAACTCTAGAGCGTTACAAGGCAAGACTGGTTGCAAAAGGCTTTACACAAACCTATGGGATAGATTACCAGGAGATGTTTGCACTTGTGGCAAAGCTAAACACAGTGAGAGTACTTTTATCTTTAGCTGTGAATCTTGAGTGGCCTCTACACCAACTAGATGTTAAGAATGCCTTTCTTAACAGAGAGTTAGAAGAAGAAGTTTTCATGGATGCTCCTCCAGGATTTGAAGATCAGTTTGGAACTAAAGTGTGTAAGCTAAAAAGGTCACTGTACGGATTGAAACAGTCTCCAAGAGCTTGGTTTGAACGATTCACAAGGTCAATAAAAAATCAAGGCTATAGTCGGGCACAAACTGATCATACAATGTTCATAAAACATACAAGTACAGGGAAGATGGCCATTTTGATTGTCTATGTTGATGATATAATTCTTACTGGAAGTGATGATGATGAGTTGGCTAGATTGAAGAAATGTCTTGCTGCTGAATTTGAGATCAAAGATTTGGGATCCTTACGATATTTCTTGGGAATGGAGGTTGGAAGATCAAAAAAGGGTATTGTATTATCTCAAAGGAAGTATGTCTTAGATTTGCTAAGAGAAACTGGAATGAGTGGATGTAAGCCTAGTGACACACCAATGTATACTAATCAAAAGCTTGGAGAGAAGACAGAAGGAGTACTAGTGGAAAAAGGCATGTATCAGCGTCTCGTTGGGAAATTGATTTATCTGTCCCACACAAGACCTGACATTGCCTTTGTAGTCAGTGTGGTAAGTCAGTTTATGCATTCACCATATGAGGAACATTTAGAAGCTATCTACCGAGTTCTTAGGTACTTAAAAGGTACACCTGGAAAAGGATTGTGGTTCAAGAAAGGGGAATCAAGAATAGTGGAGATATTCACAGATGCAGATTAGGCAGGATCAATCACTGACAGAAGATCCACCTCTGGCTACTGTGCATTCCTATGGAGAAACTTAGTAACATGGACGAGCAAGAAGCAAAATGTGGTTGCTCGAAGCAGTGCAGAGGCTGAATTTCGAGCTATGGCTAATGGGGTATGCGAAATAATGTGGCTGAAGAGAGTGCTTGAAGAACTAAAGCTAAGTTCAGAATCTCCTATGAAATTGTTTTGTGATAATAAAGCAGCTATCTGCATAGCTAACAATCCAGTTCAACATGATCGGACAAAACATATCGAGATTGACAGACATTTCATTAAGGAAAAACTGGAAAGTAGAATATTGTGTATGCCATTTATAACCACATATCAACAGTTAGCTGATGGTCTGACTAAGAGCTTGTCTAGAACCAATTTTGAGACACTAGTCAGCAAGTTGGGCATGATTGACATCTATGCACCAACTTGAGGGGGAGTGTAGAAAATCAGGATTCTTAGGCAAGATTCTTAGGGATTTGTAAGATATCAATAAATCTGATTGATTAGCATAATCTGATCCTAATCAGGTAGCTAAGATAAGTCCTAGAATTAAGGAGATTTATGCAGATTTGTAGGCTGTTAATTTTCTAAATTTTCTCTATTTATAATCCTTGTAATTTCAGTTTTTTAAATAAGAAGAAATTCTATATTTTCTCTGTTTTCTTCACTGCTGCGCTCAGTTTAGAATAGTAACTCTACATCTCTTGCCTAAATATCTTATAGGACACTATTTTGTGAATATCATAAAACTATATTAGTTCAAATATTTGTCTTTTTCTTGGTTCAATATCAGAAAGTATATTCTGATATTGGAAGAGGGGTGCTTATACCTGGTAAGACTTATTTATATTCTGTTTCAAGAAGCTGTGAGACTGTAACAAGGCAAATAATTGTTGTGAATTTTGATGCTGTCAATTTTTTAAAGCATAATGTTTGCTTATGTTTAGTTATTGTTGCAATCATCTAGTAACGAATAACATTATACTATAAAGCAAAGGTAAAAGCAATGTCAAACTGTAATAAAGATTTTAATGTATCAATAAAATCAAATTAAAACCAGAGAGGAAGCAAAATTGGCAGCATATAGATGATTTAGATTTTTGTGGCTGTTCTGACTTGTGACTGGCTGCTGCATCCTCATCCTTCTTTCTCTTTCTTTGTATTGATCTGATCAAAAACTAATTGCTTATTGAGCTACTTAACTTCAGGGCTACATGTTTCTTAAGCACTGCTGACATAATTGAATTGATTGACCCCCAGATATAGTAGAAATGTTTATTGGTCAATTTGGATTGATTTCTCACTAAACTGCAATATGATTTCAGACCTTTTCTGTCTCGGGCTTCTGCACATATTATTATAGATACTCCACTAATTGTTGTCTTGAGTGATGCCAAGAAGGTTAGTATTGGAATTTATTATTCTACAAAAGATTAAGCCTTTCTCAGATATATTAGACACTTCGAGAAACTTGTTTATTAAACTAAACCAAAATTTATTTATGTAGATAATTCCAATGCTGCTGGATGCTTTATCTGCATTAAGCAATGATATTCTGGATAAAGATGTTATTTATGGTCTCCTGTTAGTCTTGTCTGGAATATTGATGGACACAAATGGTGAGCCTAATTGTACATTGGTATATTGTTATTACCTGTTAGAACTTTTCTTCAGTCAATGCATTTCTTTGGCACAGATATATTTATTCAAAGCAAATAGCAAAAATTGCAAAAACATTTTTAGTTAAAAACGAGCAAATAGCAGGAAAAAACCCCAACTTTACAAGAATGGTTGTACATGAAAATAAATTGTTTATTTTGTCATCCATGATAGTAAACCTGTTAATTCTTCAAAACTATATCTTTTCTTATATATCGAACTATTACCTTTCAATATCGTATCTTTATATTACATTTTCATTTACTTTCAAAAACCAAAAGTGGCAACATACCTAATCTTATTTTGGGTGGTTGTGGTTTGTCTGTTAACATATTATTGCTTCTCTAGATGTATTTTGGAATATGTCTGAAATGCTTGCCAGAAATATATCTTTGTTGTTAGGTGAGTTCCAATAAAGCTGCCAGCATATAACTACAAAGCCATCAAACAGGGCACCCTCGCCTGATGTAAAATTATTTTATTGTACTATCACATTAGGATTTTACATTTATAGTGACTATCCACTCGAGTTTCCTATTGATGTTTATAAATATTGTGTTTGCATGCAGGTCAAGAAGCTGTTTCAGATAGTGCACATACCATCATCAATCGTCTCATGGAACTTATTCAATACCCTCATATGATGGTAATAGAAACCTTTTCATGGAGAATAAGTATATTTATCTTTCTTCTTGTGCTCTTAAGTAGAGGTTGTTATTTTATGAAATAGCATTCTGTCTAGGCTCAATCTCTTTGCGCACTCTCTACTGCCACCCCTTCTCCCCAACCCAAAGAAAAGGGGAAAAGGCCAACAACCACCATCATTTCCTACCCACCTAACATAACTGTATTGCTTTTTCGTTTGCAAATATGGCCTCCTCCTCTGTCTGCGACAACTGTCTCAACTCCTATCTTTTTCCTCATTGCTGGATTATATTGGTAATTCAACTGGGGGCAAGTGCATTACTGCTGCTTTGCTTGTTTGATCAACTCTATTGCATACACTAGTCGAAAATGTATCAGAACTAATGCTTTAAATGAAGATGAAGTTATTTGCATTAAGGTATTAGTTTTGCCTCTTAGACAAGAATAAATTGGAAGGATTATGGTTGATCTTTAGGTCCAAATCTAACTATTAGTGGGTGGGTAAAGATGTATAG
Organism: Fremontodendron californicum; assembly: GCA_030761205.1. NCBI lineage: Eukaryota > Viridiplantae > Streptophyta > Magnoliopsida > Malvales > Malvaceae > Fremontodendron > Fremontodendron californicum. The sequence goes on from JAULJL010000024.1 coordinate 6,047,730, forward strand.
TTTTGAAGCATGCGGAGATTCAGGAAATATAAGGAACAAAATTACCTTATATAAGAGACAGTAAAGCCCCTTGTAAGGCCAACAACCATATGGGTAGAGTGTTGGACTCTTAGTTTCAGTGATCAGGGATCAAACCCTGACAACTTTAAATATCATCAAAAAAAAAAAAGCCCCTCGTAAGCAACAGAAAATGTTTTGGAAGTGGGACGGACTAAAATTTCTAATTGGAAGATGGAGCCTAAAAATAGTCATGGGTCCAGTTGCTTTGACTAACCACCTTGTTAAATGCTGCTTTACTGCATTTAGTACCCAGGACACAGGTTATTTTTCCATTTCTGTCATCAAATAAAGCTTTGTAAAGTTGATCATTCATTATTTTGTGTCATGCCCTGTGGTGGGCAACTGTGGGGCCAAAATCACCCCAAATTTAAAGAAAGAATCACAAAGCATATATAGGAAAAAAAAATGATTTTCCTTGTTATCAGCAAACCTATCAAAAAGATACCAGGGAACCGAAGCTAAATTGAAAAATAGAAGTCAGAGTCAGAAGAAAATAAGTGGAGTGTTGATAGTGGCAATGCCATTGTGTACAGTGCTATTCATCTTCCTCCAATTTTACAACTGCAATTCATGTAATTCCATTTCTGTTTAATCCATATAATACCATTATATACTGTTGGTGTTTAAAATTGTTTTTTTCTCTCTTGGCATCTTAAGCTTGTTCGTGAGACAGCCATTCAGTGTCTTGTTGCAGTTTCTGGGCTATCCCATGCGAGGATTTATCCTATGAGAACACAGGTTAGTCAATCATGGAGGAGGAGATTTTCTTTTCTGGAATATTTTACTACCTCTTTGGATCTTTGGCTGCAAGATATTTCTTTTAGAATATACCAAGGCAAGAAAATAGTAGTTCTTAGTCCTGGGTAATAAATGTTGAGCTTATCATCAAGACTTTGTCTCTGTTTTTTGTGCATGTAAACAAGCACAGCTTGGTTTTTTTTTTTTTTGTTGGTGTTTGCATTTAAAATTTTATCTTCATTGTTAGCAGGTACTACGAGCTATAATAAAGGGTCTCGATGATCCAAAGAGAGCTGTTCGTCAAGAAGCAGTCAGATGCAGACAAGCATGGTCAGTGTTTTACATTTGTATCTTGCTTCAGTGTGCAATAAATTGCGTGCATATCTTTTCAGTTTTATTACTTCACGCATATCACCATTGGTTTCACTTATTTATCAAAACAGGGCATCAATTGCATCAAGAAGTCTTCATTATTAACATCATGAGTTTGCTTCCAAGGCTAGCCAGGTGCAGTAAATATTGCTACATATTCTTTGGTGATCATTTTCCATCGTCAAAGAACTGTAAATTCTAACACTTTCAGGACATTTGTAAATATTTTCAAACTGAATACAAAATTTTCATAATGTGGTAATCAAAGAAGTCAGTGCCAAGAGGTGACTTTATTCTATATTTAAAATGGATATTTCTACTGGCAAATGTTATGAGAGGAGAATTTATCAATTTAATGCTTTCTATGTTTTGCAAGCACAGCAAGAACATTCAAAATAAAACATATTTATCTCACAGCCAAATTCTGACATCTTTTGATGGCATTACTTTTCAGTTCAAGAAACATGATCTAATCAGATTTGTTAGACAATAAGTAAATACAAAGTGCTGTTATTGTTTTTGTATGGAATGGAAATGGAAGTTTTATGCTGATATTGCTATGACAATTGATGTTTTTGTCATGATATTCCTAAATTTCTCAGCCTAAGATGGTTTTAACTCTAGAAGTAGGCATAAGCTGTATAATAACTGGAGTTTGTGTTTGAACGTTCTAAAACTGTTTATTGCAGTCTTTGCCTTTTGTTTTTGGTACATTTTGTGCCATTTGTTTCTATGCAAACCTATAGTTACAGAAGTAAGAATAATGGCACCAGATATAATATTGTTTCCGTAAAGTAGAGATCAAAAAACAGGTTCAAGAATACCATCAATATCTATCGGAAGAGCAGCAATGAAGGCGAAGTTGCTGTCAATAAGGTAGGGATCATCAAAACATCAAATCATTTAAAATAAAGACCATTTTCGGTGCTGGTTATCCAGTTGCAGTAAAATCTTGGTTTATTTGTTTCTGCCTCTAGCAAAACTTCGAATTAGGTCTTTTAGATAATAAAATTGCTTGTTCATCCCCAATATTGTGCAAAAATAACTGTTGCTAAAGTATCTGTTAATAGGGTAATCATAGATTGAAAGACAGCCCTACAATAAAAATCATGTATGAATAAGCTCCATGGCAAACTCAATTTTGCATTTTTTTTTTCAATCGAAGGTGACAATGATAGTAGCACAAAAAAATGCAAGAAAACAGAACACAACGTTCATAGGAAAATACAGACTATTCTAACTTACATTCTCTCAATCTTTTCATATAACAATTTTACTATTTTCCTCTTTTGCCTCTTATAGTATTCAAGGAAAAAAAGAAAAAATAAAACCTATATCTCCACTGAATTTAACTATGATCCAATAACAAATATATATGTTAGGAATACAATGGGGGATATCTCACCATCTTGATTTATTTGGTTGTGGCTTACAGAAATACAGATACTAAGGGTCAGTCAGTGCCCAAATAGCTACAAAACTCCTCAAAAACTTGTAAAAGGCTACCATTCATTTATACATTGCACCAATCAATCAGACAAGTCATCTTCAGCTCCACTATACTGATCAACATCTTGGTGTCGTGCAAGCTTCAGTGGTCGTCCGAGGCCATCATCGGCATCTAACCTTCCTATCTTTGAGCTTGAAATACCGTCCCTTGAGTTGGAATAAACCTGATTGCATACCAGAAAAAAGATGTATATATAAGAATTAGAATTCACTATACCCGTGGTGCAAACTCCTAAAGCTGGCTTCATCATCATACCCTATGTTACTCGGACTCGGGTGTGTGGCGGACATGGGTATATGTTCGACACGGGTATGTCCAATTTTTTCCAAGATTTTCAGTATTTGGAGGGTCCTTGGAATATCATATCTATCCATGTCCGGATATGCTCAGACACGGGTATTTCAAGAAAAATGAAGAGTCGAAGCAACATAGATCATACCTCTGGCTCTTTCAGTTCTATTGCAGCAACTGTTGATCTCCTCCTTACAGTAATTCTGGAAGGTACAGGAAAATGTTCAATCTCATCACCAGATCTTCCCTCTCTGGCCCTCTTTTTTCTTAAATTAAGCTTTGTGGGAAGAGGCTGCAACATGAGAAAGTGTTTTACCATCACAGAGTAATCAACAGAATTTCCACCAAAAATGGATTGAAAAAGATGTAAATTTTGCTCAAGTCCAAGTATATACCACATAGCGAGCTTCTCCTTCATCGAACGAAACAAGGTATGTTGTTGGGTCATTTGCATCATCACCCCGTACCTGTAAAGGAGTCAGAAAGATTTTTGAGCATTTAAGTGCTAGCTCCAGCTTGTCCAACGTAACATTACAAAAATCAGGTTACATACATCCCAATTGTATTCGCGAACCCAAGAATATGAGATATCTTCGTGCTCATCATACATATCCTTTGACAGCTGACCCATTCAACATGAAAATTGAATTGCAATTCACTTAGAATCAACAGATTGAAAAATAGGCTGTATGACAAAAACTGCAGTGCTGATGGATATATGATACGTGGAATGCAAGGCATATCTACCTCATCAAGAGAAGGCACCATGTAAGCCAAAAATTTCTCAGGATTAGCCGGATCTGAGCTTGGTGCCAGATAACTTTTCATAATGGCCTGCAATTATTTAAAAAAAAATCAAAACCAATATCAAATGAAATCAATATAATAAAATCAGTAGCCATTGGTTCCCCCTGCCCATGGGTAAATTTATATAAGCTTTTTCTTTTACTTTCCCAACAATACCATAAAATTAAAAGTTATTGCCTAAAATAACATTGCAGAGTCGACTATGATCATCCCTTGACTAAAAGTCGCAGCGATACTATCAACTATTTGTGGCATACTCATTAATAATATTAGGGCCTAGGGACAGCATGCCAATTAATGTCAGCAAAAAGCATGGAACTATGCCAAAAAAAAATCTACTTATGTAAAAATAACAGGTTCCAAAGAAATGTTTGAGCCCGCAAATTCTAGAAACATTTTATGCATATATGACATTAACTATTATTTTATTTATCATAAAAAATAACTGAATTAAGCAGCACATTATTTTGATTGTGTATTCCACCACTAATCTTGCAGATTAGAGGATTTCTACTTACCAGAAAGCCAAGATATCAATAAACTATAGTAATGCATGTGGTATGTTAATCTCAGGATATTAACTAATTTTATAAGCACAGTACACAATCAATGTGCTGCATATATGCAATAAAAACATTCTTAACTCACCCTTGATTCATGCTCATCACGAACAGAGCCATGCAGCTTGCTGAAGTTTTCCGAGTCAGCTGTAGGAGCACCATCAAATGCCACCATAACGAACTGATCATTGTACCTGATACAACCACATCACAGACAACAGATATAAGTATGCTGCAACACAGCACAATAACTAATGATTGAAATCTCAAAGTTTTATAATCTAATCAACCATCATATCCATAGAAATCCCTATCTTGCAATTCGAGTAGAAACCATCAACTACAACTTCCCCACTCCTGAATCCCCCTTACACATGCATATTTAAACACACACTTTTATAAATACTTATTATGCCGTTCAGTTGCATTTGGATGAAAGGCACGGTGAGAAAAGATAAACTAGTCACATGTTTATAAAAACAAATGTAGGGTAAACTAGTCAATAGTTATCGCAAGAAACAAATGTAAGGTTCAAGTTGGAAAGAGATTTGAGAAAGGAAGCAAGGAAGATAGCAGGCAGCTCCAAGACTTGAGGCCTTTCCTTTTTTGCCTTTATCACAAATTTTCATCTTGTTTTTCCAATTAAAGAAAGAAAATGCAAACCAGCATAGCAAAGCCTAACTATAAGCTTACTTAATATGATAGGTTTGGAAAATCACACATCTAAAGATATTAGATTCACCTACCTATTACAGGTTTGGCCTCAATAATCTTATTTAAATGTGTTTAAATTACTAAACTAATATTCTTTCCAGAAAGAAACCTTGTAAAAGTTAAATATTTCTGCCCAATTATGTGGATTCTTTCTGCTAGAAACAAAAGAGACCACACAAAAAATTGATATATCAACTAATCAACACCATAATAACCAACAAACATTCAGTGACAGAGCAAGCTCATGCCTACTCATTTTGATAAACTAATGTACAGGCCCACTGATAGATTAAACGTACAATATGCACAATCAAGATTTTCTTCATGTATGAGAGCCTGAAAAGGAAGTAAAAACAAAAGCAGAAAGCCCTGACTAATTCCATACCTATCAAAATCAGGTAAGAGGGGCATAACTTCAATGGGCTCTAAGTTTTTATTGGTTGCATGGACAGGACGTAACTTGGATGCCTCAAATGATGCCTCAATTTCTTTGATTTGTCTTTCCCTGATAAAATAGCCAACATTTTTAATGTCAACATGCACCAGCAGTGGAAGTACACAAGTTTCTTGTAAATCTGCTTCGAATAAAGATTTCTCTTCAGAGAGGGAGGTTGGAATAAAAGAAACCTATTGTTACGGTTCTCCAAAAGATTGCGGCCTCCCTTAAGTTCTCGCAGTTCTTTTGCTTGCTTTTCAGTTAAAGACTGCAAGTGCCAATGTATTTAGTTTTGACACAGCTTTCAAAAATACTTGTAAAGAACATAAAATATGAACACGGTAGTTAGCAATTACCTGTTTTGTTGATTCCATACTAAGTGGAGATATGTACTGTGTTTTAACAAGCCAAGAAAAACCTTTGTCAGTGGGTCTTTCTTTTCGTCTTATACCATCTTTCTTTATAGGGGTTACAGCTTCATCATCAAGCAAGAGTTCCTCATCTTCTGGGGCAAGAGGTGGTCTAACACTAGGAGGACTAATTAAACAAAGAGAAAAGAGATAATCAAAATTGTAGCAACCAAAAGCAAAGGTCTAAGAAAAAGTTTTAAGGCTGAAGTATGATACTTGTATACACTGAGGTCAAGCAGATCCAGTGGTATCCCAAGATCTGGCTCAACAAAAAGTTTAGGCTTGTACATTTTCTCCAGAGAAGTGATGGTGTATTTTGTAAACCTGTGAGAAAGAAATATATATTAACGAGAAATCTCACAAAGGAATTAAATCATGACATCAAGACCAAGGACCAAAAGCAGCTTTTAAGTTCAAATTTTTACAAGTCCAATAATATTTTTCTCCACAGACAAAAGATTAGTAACCAAAGATATTACATCAGTAACGAGAAAAATAAAAGGAAAAAAGGTAAATGCATTCAATCAAACAGCCAACAAATATATTGGATCTTGGATTTTAAAAAAGAGAAAATACATAGTCATCTTCTTTGAAGAAAAAAGGCTAGTTCTTACCGATCTTTATCATTCTTCAAAGCCATAAGTTTGGGCTGTGCACTTGGATCAGGAAGTTCATTTCGGAATCTACATAATATAAGTGTTTGTCATTATTGGAAGTAAACAGTATAAATATTTTTCATACTTAAATAGTCAAACAAATAATCAAAAGGAACACTTTCCAGCATGAAAAAAGAAATTTCATATTGGAAAATAAGAAGTTTGCATGCAGAAAATAAAGATCAAGTACAGTGTTCAGCCAAAAAGTATTATTACACATGCAAATGCAAGGAACAGTGGAGAAACACATTTGAAAGAAATTCAAATCCCATGTTCACAAAACTACTTTAGCTACAATATGCATGGGTTCTACAACATGAAAGGGCAAGAACTGATTTTTTTCAAGTTAATCTATGGTCCATTGACCTACTTGTGCCAAAGAAAGCAAATATCAGAGGCATATCCAGCACTAATTAATCTATCAAACTCCATCATAAGTTATCCAGGTATATTTTACAGACCGGCATAAATGATAAAACTAGGACAAGAGATTGTCCATTCAACCTAAACTAGATAAAACTCATTAAGGAACGATGATGAACATGAAAATTTAATAAGTTTAATATCTAAATTTGATGTGGCCTAAGAACCAAAAAGAAATTGTAAATAAGAAGGAAACATCATTTCAATATACTCACTTCAATTTGCACAAGAATGTAGTTGGCTTCTTTAACCTATTCTCAATCCTCTCACCACTCAAAAATGGTGTAGCTCTCCTATCTCCCATCCGTGAGCCTATCATTGAACCATGCGCTTTGCCGGAAGACATCATCTGGGTCTTCTGGGACTCCTTCATCTGCTGCCTGTGCTTTTCCTCTTGCCTTTGCTTCTCAAACTCCCTCTTCTTCCTCAACCTTCTCTCTTCCTCTGTCTCCACCCTTCCTGCAGGTCCATTTGGCTTCTTTATAGGAGGTATCATCGCCTTGTGCTCTCTACCTCCAACCCCATGATTGGAATGCCCATGTTCACGCCTTCCAGAACCCGAAAAATCCCTATTCCCCCCTTTACTGCGGTCACTTAACCCCTTGTCCCCAACACTCTCCTTTGGAGGAGGTGGTGGTGGAGGAGAACTTGGGGGAGGTGGTGGAGGGATTGAAGAACCCGGAGAACTTGGGGGAGGCGGTGGTGGAGGTGGCTGCATTGCTTGATTGCCATACTGTGATGAGTACTGTGAAGGTGGATAGTACATTGGTGGCTGTGAGTTGAAGGTATTTTGTGGCATTGTAGGCAAAGGAGGGGGTGGGAGAGGTGGATAGGAAGAATCCGGAGGTGGAGGAGGCGGAGGAGGATAAGAATATTGCTGTTGTGGAGGTGGAGGAGGTGGTGGCTGCTGTTGTTGTTGGGGCGGTCTTGAAGGAGGGTAATGATAATTCGACTTCGGATTCATTTGATTGTAATTTTGATCAAAATGTTGTTGTTGTTGGGGTGGAAGAGGATTTTGATTTTGTGGTGGAGGAGGAAAGGATTGTGGAGGGAATGGCCTATACGAGGCCATTCTTTTTGTTTTTGTTTTTAATTTCCTTGATCACAGTATCAAAAACAGAGATAAATCAATAAGAACCCTCAAAAAAGGACAGCAAAAGAGAAAAACTTGAGATTTGAATTCTGGGTTTCTTTTTTTTCTAAGTTTTCTTGCATGAACTAATACAAATTGGAAACCTTTGAACTGGGTAGCCACTCAAATTAAAATTTCCTATATTTTCTTTAACCTGATCAAGAAAAACTACTAAAGGAATAAATTTCAAAACCTTGATATCCCAATTTCCAAAATTCAGCTGAAGTAGCTAAAACCCTAGCAAAATCAACCGCCAAATTTTTTAATTTAACCAGGTCGAGAAAAATTATAGGAAAACGTTAAAGGAGCTAAACAGAGCAAGGATTTGAGCACCCAATTCCAGAAACCCTAAGAAAGAGATAGAGACTTATTTGGAATCTAACCTGTAAATACTTGAACGCAAAAACCAGCTCCAAATATAATCCGAATTAATTGATATATATATGTATATATATATATATATATATATTTTACAGCTATAAGAGCAAAGCGCTAGTGACCGGAAAAAGCTTGTCGGAGCGAGAAAGGGGAGAGTATTCTCTTTTACTCGGCTGACTCAGCTTTGGATTTTCTTTCCTTTTTTTGGGTTTACATATTTAGTATTTCTTCTCTTTAAAAAAAAATAAAATTAGGAGTTTTTTTTTTTTCATCAAGGAGTAATTTTTTTATTGGAAATAAGAATTTACATTTTTATTTATTTATTTTTATACATGAAAGGTTATTGGTCATTCAATTAATATAAGTATATGCAAAAAGTGGGCTCTCTTATAATTTTATTCGCTATGGAGAACTTTAATTTTTCATACTATTACAATGATTCAAAGCCCAATCTAGCTTGGGTTGGGCTTCTTGAATCCAAGCTCATAATTAAGCCCAACATATATATATATATATCTCTCACATCTCCCATGTTTGGGTTTGGGCTTAAGGCATGGAGCTACACAGTCAATTAACTAGGTGATGAGAAATTGATAGTGTATAAATTTAAATTATACTGTAAATTAATTATATAATATTATTTTTTAAAAATAAAGTTATTTTATTCAATTTTAAAGATTTTTAATTAGGTGACATCATGGGGTTCACTTATATACTACCAATGATTCAAAAATAAATTCTTTTTTTTGTTCAACTATATAATTAGCATTTTTTTTTTTTGAGAAATAAAATATATCTATAGTTTCAAGAGTCAAAGACAATCCCGTTCTCAAAAATATTTGATTCAATGATTGATGTATATCTTTTATTCAAATAACAGAGTTCGAATCTCTTTTTTTTTTTCATAAAAAATAAAAAAGTTGATTACATCGGACAAAATTGAAATGATAATTTCTCTTAAAATGGATATCAAAGTATATATTGATTGATATAGCAAAGAGACTAAAGCATTTCATTCACGAACTTAGATCCAATCATAAAAAGATATTCCAATAGGGTGGGTGCATCTGATTGGACTCTCAAATGGAGCCTCAGTCTAGTAAATAGCTTACAAGCAAACTCTAAGAGGTCTATAAAGCTAATTAGGTGAATTTTGGGCATACAAATAGATAACAAATTCCCCAACCACAATCTATATTTCTTGCCAAACTGAAGTCTTTGGATCATATGTCTCTCTTCTTAGTTGGGGCGACATGCGCTCTCCATTGGCCCAGCTTGTCTTGCCAGCTGAACATATATAATTGAAAAAAATTAGCTTACAATTTATAAACTCAATTTCTTTTAATATAAGGTGGACAACAACACACAAAAAAAAAAGAAAAATAATAGGAACCTGAAAATAAGCTTCAAGCTTCTTTTTTAATGTTGCATATTCTTTCTTCATTTGTTGGAAAGTCCTCATGCATCTGCAGCTTGCAATCATGCAAATTAAACCAAGTATATTGGATTTGAAGTTGTTTTATAATTTACAAATACTGAAACAGGAAGGTTTCAAAAAGGCTCAAACTAAGTATCGGTCTGTTGATAATATTGACTTCAATGATAAGAAATGAAGGGCCGGGGCAGATGGATTACCCTTCTCCATTTCCATACGTGCAATATTCCCTAAACAGTGTGCTCTCAGCTTTCACCTTTTTGGCTCCAATGCTGCGACCAATCAGAAAGAATGAAATAAATAATTGGTTGTGTTAAAGCCAGCTTAGAATATACTTGATGTTACCTATAATAAGTCTTATTGTACAATATTGTAACTCTTTTTCTTTTTTACAAAGGAGACTGGCAAATAGAGGAAGGGTTGCACTAGAATTCGAATACAGACATGTTGGATGTCATTTTTTAAAAGGTGGTTGCATGAACTAATTGAACTAAATTCTGGATTCAATATAGTGACTCTTTTCGCATACTAATTTTGGTTTTTTTTAATAAAATGATTTTGGTAGCATGTTACCTTGAACTGCTTCCTTTGAACTGATGCATATAACCATCCAGCTTATTAAAATCAAAAGGTTTCCTCTCCCTGAAGAACACAACAAGCCAAAATTACAAAAACAAAAATGGTATAATTATCATTTGCCTCATCAAATATTGTCCTCATAAATATTTTGTTGTTATTATATTAATTAATATAAGTAGTGGAAATTTGAACTTACAGTGCCTGCTGTAAGTTAAGGATTAATCTGGCTGAATCGCGGTAGTATAAGGTGACAACTTCTTCCACGAAATTTGGGGTAGCATCATCTTGGAGTTCCTCCAACTGGATGAATTGTTCATCAAGATATCCCTACAATATTATCAGATACTATGTGTTTAATTATGGCCACAAAAATAAGTTAGCAATGAACATGATAAAACTTTGAAGGAGTCGCAGATTGAAATTAATTACATGTGCATGCAGATGCATAGTTCAGGCCTCAAGGCTATCTATTCTTTTATTTCTTCAGTCTCTTAACTTTAGAGTCATATGGTTTAACTTAAATTACTTAAATTACATAAATCAAACTTCTAGGTGAATATTTTACAAGCATAAACATGGTGTTAGTGTAACACCATTTTCAGGTTAATTTTTCTACCCTTTGGAAAAACAGTACTACTAAGAAAAAATGTATGCATCTTTTTGCATATAATATGTTTAGTCAGGAAGCTCAAGTTCATTTGCCAAATCGACCTTCGCGCAAATGTTGAGGAAAACAAACCTGATCAAACAGGGATTGCCTCATGATTGTAAGCTGCCTACGCATGGGGTTTCTCTCCATTGATCAGAAAAGAATGCTTGAGGAAGCAAAGGAAAAAAAAAAAAAAGAGCAAGAGATCAGAGGAAAGATCAACAGAAAGGGAGAAAAAAGAAGTTGAAGTGTTTGAGTGATAATGCCATAGAAAGGGCCAAGACCCAAGAAGGGGTTTATATAGTAGAGAGATCCCTTCACCCACTGCTTAGCAAAAGAAAAAGTTAAAAAGGTGCAACAACCTGTCCAGGGCCGGGTAGCCTGCCCGGCTCGACAGTATTGGGTCGGATCTGGACATGATTTTTTATGATTCGACTCGGATCACTGTTAAGTATTAAAATATTATTATTTTATTTAAATTTAATTATAAAAATATATAAATATTAATAAATATTTTTTTTAATTTTTTATTAATAAATGAATAGTGATCCGGGTCCACAAACCTGCCTGGGCCCACCTAGAGTCTAATTTGAACAAGAGTTTGAAATTTTTTTTGAGCCGTGGCCAAAACTACTGCATAGTTGAAGGACTAAAATGGTGTGCGCATATTATTATTATTATAATATTATTTTTCTTACCATATCGTATTTTGTGTCGAGTTTAGTGTTAGATTTGGACATAATAAATTGGTTTTGAAGGAGCTAGAAAATGAAGATTTTAATATCTTTCCGATGCTGGGTTTCATTATAATGGAGACTGCTATTTTGATTCTGTTTCTAAAAGAAAATATCAGATTTGTTTGTTCTTTTAAAAAATCAACTCTTAAGCCATGAATTATAAATTAATTATTGCTTTCAGATATTTTATAAATCTAAGTGACATGAATTTCAGCTAGCCTTATGCACTTAATCAGCAGTGATGTTATGAAGACTATTATTGACAGTGAAGAGACAATATATAATTTATTAGGTAACAAAAGCAGCACATGAAATTGTTAATTTCTTACATCCAGAAATTAATTAATTATAGGACTATACCATTTTGTGGATAGGCTTGAATTATTTTTACTTGAAAGGATACATGAAAGATTTTAAATGAATGATTTAAAAATGCTTATTGTTTCTATATATGATTGTTTACATGATTGAATAATGTCTAGTCATTTGATGAGATATGAATTTAACCAATCGATTAATTTATTAATATAAATTTATCATTTTTTACTATTAGGCTTATACATATTGGCATTTTTTTTTTCATCTAAAAGATATTAGATTTTATTTTGTGGTGTTTGGTATAGGATCATGACTTCAAAAGTCATGGTGGTTTACATCTGGTGATTGAATAATGTCTAGTCATATGATGAGATATGAATTTAACCAATCAATTAATTTTTATTCATATAAATTTATCATTTTTTACTATTAGGCTTATACATATTGGCATTTTTTTTCCATCTAAAAGATATTCTTTTTTATAAATATATCATTTTTTTTCCATCTAAAAAATAACACAATCTTTTTGTTTTATTTTGTTATGATTTTAATAGATATAATTTTATTTTTTAATTCAAATATGTTTTTACATCATTTATATTATAAATATTAATTAATTTATCAATAAATATATTTATTAATTTAATAATTTAATTGTACTTTATTATAAAGTAAATAAAGTATTACTAATATTTTATAAATTATTATCTTTGAACAGCATTGAGATCATTAACTTGTGTAATTATTACAATATGCATGATTATTTTGGTGCTTTCGAACAACATAATATTTTATTTTTAATAACACCAAACACAATGATCTTTAATTTTTAAGAATTAATGATTATTAACCAAACAAAGTGATTTCAAATCACGAGTGATAAGATCACCTTGATGATTAGATTACTATGGTGATTTTAAAAATAATACTAAACGCTACCTAAAGATAAATCACTATGATAATTTAATTATATTACTGAGATAATGTTATTATTATGGTGATTTTGTCATTCCTGATTTAGAAATCACTTTCTTTGGTTCACAATCATTAATTCTTAGGAATTAAAAATCACTTTATTTGATATTATTGAAATAATATATTCTTTAACAAAATAATATATTATTTCCTTCTTCATCAAAATAAATATTTTTTTGACAATACCCTAATTAACCTCTCAAACACATTTAATACCTATGTTTAATTGTCCCCAAACGAAACATTCAAAATTGAAATTAAGACAACTTTTAATTCTAGTTATAGATTCTTTAAAATAATATTTAAACAATGCATAGAGATTTGAAAATCACAAAATTATTGTCCACTATAATATTTATTATGTAAATATTACTATAAATCACACTTAGGGATGTTTGATATGGAGTGATCATCCCTAAAACGAGGGTGATCTGTATTCAGTAATTATATCACCCTGTTTGTTAGCAATTTAAAAATCTTACGTGGCAATAATCTTAAATCACTAAGGTGATAAGATCACTGTTTTAAGGAGTGATCTAATTTCCATCCAAAAGGATGAAAAAGTTTTATTATTATGGGAAAGTAATTTTTTATGTTATTTTATTACTAATTTGCCTTGATAATAGCATAAAAAAACGTGTGAAAAACTGCTAACTAATCTTTAGCGTAGACCTCTAAACTTGGCCAAAAATTTGTGACTTTTGTGTTTTAGGTGAATATAGCAGTAGCTTTGTTACCTAATATTTTTTGTATTCTATCCTTATTATGGTATAAGTTTTATGTATTTTTATCCAGATTTATTTTTTGAAAAGCAAAAAACTGAACATTAAAAAAAAAAAATTGAAAAAATGTCCATATAAGAAAAACAAAAAAGAATAATTTTTTCCCTTTTTTAAAAAGGTTATTTTGGATATTTTGTACTTAATGATCTTTTTTTCTTGTAATACCAAACATTGTAGTTTAATATTACCAAACATGGTAATATAAGATCACTAGTAATCAAATCACCTTGGTAATCTTATCACCATGGTAATTAAATCACTACGGTGATCTTGCAAGTGATACCAAACGCTACCTTTAGATGAGAATTAAATCACCCTTCAAGACAGTGATCTGATCACTCTAAATGATTTGAGATCACTGCCACGTAAGATTATTGAGTACTTACCAAAATAATAATCTACTCATCATATGTAAATTACCATCATTTTATTTTTAAAATGATCACCCTGTATTAAACACCACCTTAAACTTTGTAAACACATAATTCAATGCTTTGCAAAGTACAAGTATGGTACTTCAGGTGAGAATATGTTTCCTATTAAAAGGAGTAAATTATTTTTTAATTATTTACATTTTGAAATTTTATATTTTGATCATTCAAATTTTTTTTAAAAAAAAAATCTATTTTAATTACCAAAATTAATTTATAAATATTAATATTTGGATCACTCAAATGGTTACAAACTAACAATTGTATCATATGGCTTTCCAACGTAAAATAATAATAATTTGGGGTGGTTAAAACCAAAATTAATTTATAAATATTAATCTTCACCCTGTAGTGTCTTTACTACATGATATTATCCACATGAAAATAAAAAGTTTTAAAAAATAATAATAATTTGGGGTGGTTAAATACAAAATTTTATTCTTCTCACGTGGAGAAGGCCACGTGGCAGAAGAGTTGGCTTAGAAAATGCCAAATGACCAAAGTCACTTAACGATGAAAGCTATGTAAAACAATTGTTAGTTTAACGATGGAGTGATCAAAATGTTAACATATTATTTGATGACCAAATTAGAATACTCAAAATTTTAAGTGATCAAAAAATAATTTATTCTAAATCCAATGAAAAACAATTTCACCTATATTGTTGCTATTAAGTATTAATACCAAAAAAAATGAAAAGAAAACCATAGGAAGTATAATGAAGAAGCTGAATTTGAATGCACTAAAAATGTTCTTTTCCTTTTACTAGTATTATTTTGTTGCTTTAACTAAGGTGAAGAGTTGGCTAAAAATGATTTTCCATAAGAGCAGCCAAATTAGCCCCAAATGCCCAAAAGGTTAAAATATTATTAATCCAACAATTAAAATTCATAATTATTTTTTATTTTGTAGTTTAATTATTAAATTAATGAGTTTTTCATCTTTACTTTTTTTTTTTCATTCATTTTACCAAGTAAAGCCTTTATGTCTACTTTGGCCGCAATTGCCAAACAGATTTGTAGTGGGCATCAATGAGACAAGGAATTTATACTACGAAGGCTAAATTAAGTTAAGCCATTACCTACCCAAAAAAGATTAGTCTAATTGATAAGAAGAGAAAAAAAATTCTTTGTTAATCAAGATTAGATTTTTGTAGAGAGCATTTTAAAAATAAAATCTTGAATATATCAAATCAATTAAGAAAATTGTATATTTAAATCGTTTCAAAAAAAAATTAATTAAGTCTAAACGAAAGTCTAAAAATATTCTAACCTTATTAAAAAAAAAAAGCCATTATGTTTGGAAATTATATTCTATACTTTCTTTAATCTACTTCATTTAATCTTCCTCAAACTCTAACATATATATATTATGGTTTTCATATTTTGTAGGAAGATTATAATTATAGTAAATATGTTGGTTACTTTACGATATTGCTAATTATATATGCAATAACTTGCAGTTGTTTTAAAATAGCAAGATTGATAGAAAATGGAAAGACGCAAAGGCAGCGTAACAAAGCCAAAAGTGGGAGGAGTTGTTCGATTCTAACAAAAGATCTCAACCCTAGCTCCTCTCAACTCAAACAAAAGATCATGTACGGAAAATCTATTTTATACTATTAAATTTCTAATCAATCTTAAATTCTCTAATAATTAATCCCTGTTATTGAAATGATGATTTCTATATATGTATGGGTAAATATGAAAACATGCATTCAATAATTAAATAATTATTAAATAATTTAATAGTTAAGAATTATTTAAAAAAAAATAAATAAAAAGTTAAAAATTGTTAAGAAGGATATTGTAAAAATAAAATTGTTCTTAATGAAAAAATTTCATTTTCTTTTCTCCTTCCATTAAAATAATATTATTTTTTAAAACTTTTAATTAAAAATAAATTTAAAAATAAAATATTTAAATATATTTTTTTAAATTTAAAAAAATAAAAAATTTTAATTTTAGAAATATTATTTGTATTATTTATTATTATTTTAATTAAAAAAACTAAATAAAAAAATTATGTTTTAAAATTAAAAAAATTTATTTTTAGAAAAATTTATTTTTTAATTAAAAAATAAGAGGAAAAGAGAGAAGAAGATTTTTTTTTTTTTTTTTATCAAGGGTAATTTTATCATTACAATTTTCTTCCTAACAATTTTATATTTTTCATTTCTCTTTTTCAAATAATTTTTACTCACTATACCATTTAATAATTATTGTATTGTAAAGGATATATTTTTCAAATTTACCCTATATGTATTTTTTTATTTATTTATTAATTGTATAAATATAAATACAAAAAATTAATTTAAATGTTCAAATCTTAAATACGAATATGATATGTGTATTAAAAATATCGTATTTAAACATGTTGTATTGTGTCACTATTTTTGTATTTTTTAAACATATTATATTCATATGTGTTTTTATATTTTGTCTAAAATTATCTAATCTAAAATTGGGTGGAGACCGGAGAAGTTAGATAGTCGGCCTGTCGGCCATAGCAATATATATAAATATAAATATAAATATATATATATATATATATACTTCCATGCATGTCACAGTTTCTTTAATAAACAAGGCTAAAATATTAAAATTAAAACTCTTGAATTATTTATTTTTTAAATAAATGTTCTTTATTTTTATTTTACTCAAATAATTTTTTATTGTATTAAATATTTATTTAGGCATATATTAAAGATGAATGTAATAAAAGTATAGGAACTTAGGCTTACCCAATTAATTCATGTATACACTTTTACGAGCTGATATCCAACAAATTTAGAATTTGAATTTTAATATTAGCAACCCTTCTTTATCTCCAGATACGGCCTCATTTGTGTATAAAAAAAGTATAGGGATTTAACTAAGTAAAGTAATAAATTTTAGACTTTTTTATTATTTTAACCGATAAACAATAGGCTTAGTTATATAAATCCACATAATCCTATTGTATATGTTATACATTCATATTTACATGTATGTATATTTATAATCTTTATTTATAAAATCACTAAATTTTAAATTAAGGATCAGTTGCAGATTTACAGCTGTTTTGTATTATCATTAAAAAAAGTTTTGATTCTATATATCCACAAACATATATCTAATCTTTTTGTCTTGAAAAATCTTTTGATTACTTACATAAAGTTAATGAGCTATTGGTAAATCCTTCTTTACAAAAAAAAAAAATTTCAACTCTTCCACTGTTAAAAGTGCAATTAGCTATATGCCAATTTGTTGTCACAAATTGATTGCCTAACCCTAAAACAAAGAATGGGAATCCTAAATTCATCCAAACATAGATTTGATATGAACACTGCTCATTGCTGCTACTATGAGGAAAATGATTTTTTTTAATAACTTACATCACTTCAATTTGAATGTCATTTTGTTCTGTAGAAAATAATTTTTAAAAATTAATTTATTTTTGTTATATCATTTAGATTATTTTACAAAAACAAATACTTTTTGCTGGTTGATTTTTTGTTTTGTTTGTATTTTTATGAAAATAATAGTATTTTCTAAACTACTAAAAATAAATATTGCTACATTTATCAATATAATAATATTCAAAATAGGCGGGAATGCCCAAATCAAGGTATTCGAATATCCTGTTTTGGGCATTCGAATGCTCAAGCAGTTTTCACGTTTTGGAAAATATCTTAAGTCGTAAGACATTTTTTGAAAAATAGATGAATTTTTCGTTGATCCAAAATTCATTTTTCGTTAAACAAACATCAAAAAATAAGAAAATCATTTTTGACTAAAAAAAAATAAAAAACTCTTAAACTTTATCATTTTACTTAAATAAAATTAAATGTTAATTTATACCCAAATACACTATCAGCTTAAAAAGTTCTTAACAGTGACTGAACCATAAAAGAGAAGTTATACCCCTCAACCAGAAAGCCCATAAACTGCATATTTCTCATCATAGCATTAATGTGCTATAATAGTAGATTTGAATTCTGTGCATCGACTACTAAATCAAATAGTCGAGTGCATATATACGTCATTAATTTAAATGAAAAACAAATTTTGTTTACAATGGGAGGAGAATAACAGGTGTCAACTACAATAAGAATTTTTAGAACTTTTAGAATAGGAATGGTGAGAACCATAAAAATTACAAATAAAGGCAAAAAATTGAAAAAAATTATGTTTGCAGCCATAACAAAAAATATTTATTAAAAAGTGAAATTTTAAAAGATTAAAAAATTAAAAACAATTTTTTTCATCTTCCTTTTAAATGATTTTTTTTCATGATAGAATGAGTATAGGTAAGAAAATTACGAGAAAAAAATATTTTATTTCGGTGTTATGGGGCCAAATTAATTTTTAAGTTAAAAAACAATTTAATTATCTAATATTTATTTTAAAATAAATAAATATTTTTCAAATTTTATTTACATTATTGTGTTATTTTATTTATTAAATGCTCTTATAATTTTCAAATACAAAAAAATAATCATTTAAGAATATTATTTTATAAAAAAGAAAACAAAAAATTAAGTTTTAACATGAAAAAAATATTTTGGTGCATTGGAGTTTTTGACACAATAATTAGCACATGAGTTTTTACAAAATAAAAACATGAATTCTATTTTGTTATTACAAAAGTTGTAACTAATAACAATATTTATATTAAGAATAATAACAAGCAAACCATGTAAAAAAAATGAAATAGTTTTACTTTTATTTTCAAATTTCTTTATTATTAGTTTATCAAATTTCATTTTTTACATGGTTTGCTTGTTATTATTGTTAATACATTGTTGAATTTAGCAACAAAATTATCATATTGCTGGAAGAAGAAACAAAAAAAAAATGATTTCAACCCGATTTGTAAATAATAATATTTAATATTCAAATTTTATTTTATATATTATTATTATTATTGTAATACTTACTAAATTAATTCATTAATTCTTGACAAAAAAAATAATTTATTTATTATTCTAAATATGATTTTAAATTTAATATATTTTCTATGATTAAGTTTAATTTTTTAATTTAAGTTTCATTAATAATTTGTATGAAAATTAATTTTAAATTGATTTTTATTTTGAGTTTTAGTATTTGAGTTGGATTTTATAATGAATTTAAATAAACAAACGAACACGAATAAAGATCTGTTCGTTCAAACCTGGTTCATTTACAGTTAGATCTGAAAATTCGTGTATACGTATCATGTTAGTGTATTTTGTCATTTCATAATCGTGTTTAAGATATTTTATATTTATATAAAATTTGATATGTTAATAATTTGTATTATATAGATTTTGAGACATTCGTGTATTCATGTTGTGTTCGTGTTCTTTTTTCGTGTAGTATTTTTTACGTGTTTTAGTTATTTTTTCATATCGTAAATCGTGTCGTGTTCAATATTACTAGATTTATTTACAGCCTAATTATCAAGCTTTTTTATTTTTTATTAAATAAATTTTTTATTATTGCAAACACCAAATACTTTTAATGTTTCACCTTATTTGATAATTATAATTGCCATTATAAATCTGGAAACCTGCAAAAAACCAAGCAAAAGAGAAAAATAAAAATAAACTATTTTCATGTAAGCAAATTTTAAAATTTGTGTAAAATGAAAGTTCTCACCATATTGCATGGTAAAAGTTTGCACCGTAGTAGACACAACAAGAAAGAGAATCATTTTTAGTTTCTAAAAGAGGAAAATAAATCGACAGAAAAATCCCAATAAATGATTGAAATAAGACGTTTATATACTCTCTCAATGCAGTGGTCCTTATCATGTCTTTCTCTGTGCCTGCAGAAATTTAGCAGCATGTAAGAGGAGAAAGAAGTGTTTGGGAAGAGATTCTCCCTTTATTCCTCTACTTACCCACTCAAGTGAGAAGAGACTACTTTTCTCTCCCCCATCCAACTCTCTTTAATGTGTGATCATATCTACGCCTACTCCTTTGTTATTAGAACGGATAGATTCGTTTATTCGTGTTATTTTTATATTATTTTTTGTATTATAATTATATTTAAGATATTATATATTTATATAAATTTTTACACATTAATAATTCGTTTTATATAAATTTTGATATGTTCATGTTATTTTTTTTATGACATTTTCATATCATATTTTAATTATTTTTTGATATTGTATTAATATCTAACAAGTGTGTCGTGTTCAGAATTAAAGTTTTATTTGTTAATAGAAGCTTTGAGGAGGTGTTGGTGGAGTAGTAGGATCAGAATATGATTTTCTGATTTTTTTTTTTTCTGGGCATCTATTTTGATTTTTTTTCCTATCACTGTCAGAATCCCACCTTGGACACTGATCAAATCCCTAACTGCTGCTGTTGAGTTTGCTTTTGTAGCAAAGTTCTTTCCCTCGAACTAATATAGGTTTTTTTATTTAAATATAGTCAAAAAAAAAATTCTCAAAATACCGTTCATTTTAAATTATTTTCCAAAATCCGCTTGTTTTAACACTAGCTGGGAAATCGCCACCCCCCATGGCGATTTCCCTTCATGTATAATTTTTTTTTTAAATTAATAAACAAATTTTAAATTTATTTTTTATTTTTTAATTTGTAAATTTTTTTTTTAATTTTTAAAATTATAAATTAAATTAAAATATTTTTTAGGTTTGGTTATTTAATTTTTTTAAATATATATTAAAAATGTAATTTAATTTATTATTAAATTTTTATAAAAAATAAAAATATATTTCTTATTAAAATTTAAAAAAGAAGATTATATTGATTATTAAATATTTATATCAAAAATTGTATTTTTTATAATTTTGTAATATTATAAAAAGCAAAATTTAATTTATATCAAAAATATTTTAATGATGTAAAATGTAAACAAATTTTTTTTTTTTAAAGAAATTTATCGAGTTACTTTTTTAAATAAAGAAGTTATTTTTAAGTTGGTATCGTAAAATAATTTTTTTAATTTGATTTTTTTTATTGAGTTGGTATTCGATTAACTCGTGACATCAATTTAATCATTGTTTTTAATAATAGTATAGATTGTTACAGTTTAAAACTGGATATTTGATAAAATAATTTTAATTTAATTTATGATTAAAATTTTAAAAAAATACAATTTTATTTCTTATTAAAATTTAAAAAAGAAAATTTTATTTCAGTCCATCAAATGCTGCAGAATAAATTGGAATTGGATTCCTTCTGCAATGGATAAGACGGATGATTTAGGGTTTTATAGAGGTTTCAGCTATATTTCAGTCCATAAAATGCTGCAGAAAATATTGGAATTGGATTCCTTCTGCAATGGATAAGACTGATGATTTAGGGTTTTAGACAGGTTTCAGCTATATTTCAGTCCATCAAATGCTGCAGAAAATATTGGAATTGGATTCCTTCTGCAATGGATAAGACTGATGATTTAGGGTTTTAGACAGGTTTCAGCTATATTTCAGTCCATCAAATGCTGCAGAAAATATTGGAATTTGATTCTTTCTGCAATGAATAAGACTGATGATTTAGGGTTTTAGAGAGGTTTCAGCTATATTTCAGTCCATCAAATGCTGCAGAAAATATTGGAATTTGATTCTTTCTGCAATGGATAAGACTGATGATTTAGGGTTTTAGACAGGTTTCAGCTATATTTCAGTCCATCAAATGCTGCAGAAAATATTGGAATTTGATTCTTTTTGCAATGGATAAGACTGATGATTTAGGGTTTTAGAGAGGTTTCAGCTATATTTCAGTCCATAAAATGCTGCAGAAAATATTGGAATTTGATTCTTTCTGCAATGGATAAGACTGATGATTTAGGGTTTTAGACAGGTTTCAGCTGTTTTTCAGTCCATCAAATGCTGCAGAAAATATTGGAATTTGATTCTTTCTGCAATGGATAAGACTGATGATTTAGGGTTTTAGAGAGGTTTCAGCTATATTTCAGTCCATCAAATGCTGCAGAAAATATTGGAATTTGATTCTTTCTGCAATGGATAAGACTGATGATTTAGGGTTTTAGACAGGTTTCAGCTATTTTTCAGTCCATCAAATGCTGCAGAAAATATTGGAATTGGATTCTTTCTGCAATGGATAAGACTGATGATTTAGGGTTTTAGACAGGTTTCAGTCCATCAAATGCTGCAGAAAATATTGGAATTAGATTCTTTCTGCAATGGATGAGACAAATGATGGGATTTATCAATCACATTTTGCATTGAATAAGTTATAATTTTTTCAGTCAAATAGTCCTAGGCAGAATATCAGAATCAGATTCCATCCTATACAAAGGATGGGATTTGTCATCTGGTACAACATAATGAACCATTATAAATTCATAATACTTATGAAGGTTTACAATACCCCCTACAACAGTTTTTCAATCAGATTTTTCCTGAGTGCTAAAACCTCCTCATTCTCATCCTTCTATATTTCTTCTTTCTTTTGCGGAGTGATAATACCTACATTCTCATCTTTCTTAGTTTCATTACTACACAACATGAGCAATAGAGTGATCGCATTGGTCTACTATAATTGCCAAATTCATAATACTGACGAAGGTGCTACCTTTGATTGTGAACGTCCAAAAAGTTTTCGTGTTGAAGACGACGTCACATTAGAGGAACTGAAGCTGCAAATTCATACAAAAATTAAAGTTGGAAATAGAAAAAGAGTTTCAGAGGTTAAGTACAGGCATCCTCTTTCTATTGGTGAAGGATGTGTCCGATATAGAACATTTCCACTTGAAGATGATGATGATGTCAGATGCATGTTTTATGCTCATGAGACATTTGCAAATGTTGGTGTACTTGAGTTATATGCTGACATAGATGATGTTGACGATGATTGCGGCCCTTCAAATGTTCGCACAACAGAAAACTTTCCCATAGAAGATTATGATTCTGGGTCGTTCTATGTTCACACTACATACAACGTTCCTACAGAAGAAGTCGTGCCCTTATCTCAAGCTACAACTTTTCAGACTTCATTAGTCTCACAAACCCTAATTCCTACTACCCTCGAAGATGAGCCAGCTGGTGTTGATCCTGTTCGTCCACGTGGAGTCCATGGTGAAGATGTTGGTGAATTTAGTGAGCAGGAAGAGGATGCTGAATTCGCAAGTGATGACAATACTGATTCTGACCCAGACGTCGTCCCTGCTGAGATCAACACTCATGGAGATATCAACACTCATGGAGATATTCCCCCATATGAGGCTGCATCCCATATGCATACACTGGATCTGGAGGCAATGCATGTGCCGGAATTTCCAGAGTATGCTCATACATTAGCTACGCCATTTGATCCATCTGCAGTTGATCTGTGTGTTAGGTTACAATTCCCAACGAAAGAGGCTGTGCTTTCAGCTATCAAGCACTATAACATCAAAAACTCTGTAGATTACAGAGTAATTGAATCTGAGCGGACGAAATATTATGCCAAGTGAGTAATGTATGGGAATGGGTGTAATTGGAGAATAAGGGCAACTTTTATGAAGAAGAAACAGCTATGGGAGATTAAAAAATATGAAGGGCCTCATACTTGCACATCGGGGAGGATTTCACAAGATCATTGCAAGTTAGATTGTAACATGATCTGTTCATGCATTTTGTCATTGGTCCAAGCAAATCCAGAGATTTCCGTTTCAGTTTTGATCGCTGAGATGCGAATCCGGTATGGATACATCACCTCCTACAAGAAAACATGGCAAGCAAAGCAAAAGGCAATTGTTCGAGTATTTGGCGATTGGGAAAGATTGTACAATGAGCTACCTAAATGGTTAGGTGCAATGCAACATTTCGTGCCTGGTACAATTGTGGAATTGCAAACGGTACCTGCATATCACGGTGATCGACTGGTCCAGGGTAAGAGAATATTCCATCGACTATTTTGGACATTTAAGTCGTGCATTGAAGGGTATTAAACCTATTGTGCAAATAGACGGTACTTTCTTATATGGAAAATACAAAGGCACATTATTGTTAGCTATTGCACAAGATGGCAACCGAAACATACTGCCAATTGCCTTTGCCATTGTGGAGGGTGAGACAACAGAGGCTTGGTCATTCTTTCTCAGTAACTTGCGCAGACACGTGACAAAACAGCCTGGCATTTGCTTGATGTCTGATCGACATGAAGCCATCAAAGCTGCAATTAGACGCGATGGTGGATGGAATCCTCCACATGCATATTCAGTGTACTGCATTCGACACATTGCAGCGAACTTTATGAAAAAGTTTAACAATAAGGAATTGCGTCGACAAATTGTTAACATGGGTATGGAATCAAATCATAGTTATTTTATCTCTTATATTTCGTTTAGCATATAAAATAATACTGAAATTCACATATTTTTTGTTTTAAAATTTATTAGGATACGAGTTGAGGCGACCGAATTTTCATTTCATGTATGACAATCTTCGTGGAGAAAATGCAGAGGCGGCTAATTGGCTTGATAAGATCCCCAAGGAGAAGTGGGCGCAGTCATATGATCAAGGAAGACGTTATGGCCATATGACAACCAACCTAGCTGAATCTATCAATTCGGTGTTGAAGGGAACGCGTCATCTTCCCATTACTGCTTTAGTGCAATCAACATATTATAGGTTGGCTGCACTTTTTGTTAAGATGGGGAACAAGCAAATTGTCATGATGGAGGGAGGGCACACATATTGTGAAACAGTCACACATGCTATGCAAGAAAATCGCAGGAAAGCTAACTCCCACATTATTCATAATTTTACGCGAGCAAATCAATCTTTTCTGGTTGAAGAGTTAGTTGATCCACAAGAGGGTGTTTCTACAATGAAGTACAAAGTCAACCTTAGTGACATGTGGTGTGATTGTGGAAAGTTTCAAGCACAAAGGTTTCCTTGTTCACATGTAGTTGCTGCCTGTGCACATGTCCATGTAGATTGCATGAAATAAGTGGACAAAGTCTATAGACTGAAAACTATATTGAATGTTTATAGACATGAGTTCGAAGCTGTTGGAAATGAAGATTACTGGCCTCAATATGATGGTCCAGAAGTGTGTCCCAATCAAGAAATGCGGAGAAATCCACATGGTCGGCCAAAATCAAGTCGTATTCGTAATGAAATGGACCTCAGGGAGAAAGGCCAACCAAAACGTTGTGGATTATGCAGAAATGAAGGTCATAACCGTCGAAATTGTCCGCATCGATCTGGCACATTGGGGGAGACTTCGTATCAACAATAAATGAATTACATGTTTTTGTCAACTTATCATGTACTTTGGATTATTATTTTACATATAAGGGAAAATGTAATGCAAAATTTTTTGTTTTTTTTTTGCTTTTTGTTTTTATCTAATACAAATCAATTAACAAAATTTACAAAAATTTGTTCATAAATTTTAAATAATAAAATATACCTTACGAATTTTTTTTTAAATTATAAAAAAAATTATTTTAATTTAATTTATAATTTTTAAAATTAAAAAACAAAACTTACAAATTTTTAAAATTAAAACAAAACTTACAAATAAAATTTTTGATATACAAATTTAAGAAGAAATATTATTTTGTTTTTTTAATTTTTATAAGAAATTTTTTTTTCCATATTTAAATTTAATAAGAAATTTAATTTAATTTATAATTTTTAAAATTAAAAAATAAAATTTACAAATTAAAAAATAAATTTAAAATCTGTTTATTAATTAAAAAAAAATTATACATGAAGGGAAATCGCCACCCCCATGGCGATTTTCCTTGGTATTTTTAGCCAAAATGTGTTTTTTTACGCTGGGAAATCGCCATGGGGGGTGGCGATTTCCCAGCTAGTGTTAAAACAAGCGGATTTTGGGAAATAATCTGAAATGAACGGTATTTTGGGAATTTTTTTTTTTGTTGCTATATTTGAATAAAAAAACCACTAATATATATATATATATATATTGCATCAGCAAACCGGCAATTACTGATTAGACTAACCTGGTTGTTACTTTTTCCAGCCAAAGGATTGAAGAGAAAGATTTATACCCTATAATACAGAGTTATTCTAAAATTATGCATCTTTGAAAACATGAATTTTAAAATTTAAATTTGGATTTCATTTGATATATAAATTACGAGAATGATATGCATACATTATGTATAAATTAATTAAGATTCAATATGATCATATATTTGAAAGGTATAAAAATATGAATTTCAAATTCACAAATAACTATATGTATTTCAAATTCATCTCTAAATAGGCATCTAACAAATCCATGGATTTGAAAAATAATCATCAATGTTACATTTACATGTGTTTTATTACACAATTTATACTATATTTGAAATCCAAATCCATTTTTTGAAATTCAAATTTTCAAACGCAACTTAAAGGGTTTTGTTAATTAATTATAATAATAATTTTATATCAAATGTAATAGTTAATAATTTTATTTATTATTTTCAATATATTGAATGAAAACATTATTATATGTGGTAACCTTAAGTGCTTTTAGAACACTCGTCAGCAAAATCTTCATTAAAATATAAGTTAACTCAGTGCATAAAGTATTTTGATGGTTGGAACTACTAAGAGGGAGAATATTTCCTCCATAGCCTGCAACTCCAAGTTGCTTTATTTTAGTTCTGTTCCTGGGCATATATATGTTTATACATTGGAATGCTTATAAATTTTGTTTTTTGTTTTTTCATTTTCTGATACAAAGAGGTGAACCATATATAGCTTGAAGTCAGATTTCTATTCCAAATATAATCTAATGACAACCATATTTTTCCAGGTTAATTTCTATAATAATAAATGCTGTAACTATCAGTATTATTACCAACATATTTTCATCATGAATATGACTGATATAGCTTGAACCTACCTTTGCCAAGATCTTTACGAAAGCAAAGACCATAATGTCTTCCTTTACGGCTTTACTTATTCCTTCTTCTAGAAGATATTCATTTATTCTATTACCAACAAGCAAAAAGATAAAAGATAATTCTTTGTTTTGACAATACTCCAGTAGTATGGTATCCAACCAAGGGTAGAAAAGATCATTCTAATTACATGAGTATTCTGAAAGAAGAGAATTCTTCTGGTAATTATATTGATCCAAATAACTTATGGCTTCCCATGAAGGAAAGGTATGGGGAAAAAGTAGGTTCTAGATCATGTGCCTTGTCTGAAACCATCTAACAATCAGCAAATTCAGATCCAGGGAGTTCCATACTGATTACAAGAAAGAATGTTCTTTTGTCCACATTGTCACAGATTGTACCTGATAATATTTTACCATAGTTGTGGTCGAGACATGAACTAATGCACACTTTACTTCATTTTGCTGGAGTTCGAATTTTAATAACCGTTTTTCCTTTTTAATAACTGTGCATTGTTGCTTTAATTCTTCTTCAGCATGCATCTTTCTTCTACATTTGAATTTATGTGTAAGTTTATTAATCATTCATCCGGTTTGCACGTGAAAGGAGAAACTTAAATATATAGTTGGACTATAATTGGATTTTTTCCTATCAACTTAAATTTTTAGGATAATTGATCATCCAATTTAACATTATAAATCATTAGAAACCCACCAAAGCTTCCACTGTTTGCATGAAGGTAAATAAACAAAAAGAGGGCAAAATTGTTTTGTCCTTTTGCTTTGTTTTCTTGTTGAATAACTAAGTTAAGTCCAGCTTGGTGAAGCCGAGAATTGATATCGGATATGTAGCAATGCAACTATCAAAAGATTTTAGCAGCTAAGTGCCTGAGGGTCAAAACTGTTTTTTTCATTAACAATGAAGTTTATGTAAACAATCCAGGTCTAGTCCTGCAGTGATTGTTACCCCTTAATGAGAGAGCTGAGGTCCAAAGGTTCGAATCTCCGGTCTCCTCTTAGATTTTCTGATTTATACAAAAAATCCAAGGAAGTTTACATTACAAGAAATGGCTCTTGCTGAAAAATTAGAGCTGGTAGATTCAATGACAAGAAAGGAACTTGTGTTGCCATACCAATGCCTGAAAAGAGAATTGGTTGGCAAAGGCAAGGGATGGCCACGTCAAAGGAATTAGCTGTTTGCTACTCGAAAAATATCCCCAAATTTTTTTTTTATACAAAAAAATCGTAATCTAAGAATAAAAAAGACTCATAAATATTGAGATTTGAACTTCGGACCTGTCTAACATTCACCTCTTATCTTTTCCTTCTTCAAGAATGTGCTTAAGAGAATAATCCTTAACTTGTGGGCATAGATGCAATCATACAGAAGTTAACTTCAAGGTTGCTTTCTCAATAACCTTTTCATAGATATTCTTCATGCAGCATCAATTCTGTTCATCTTCTTTAGAATCTCTCTATTTCAATTGCTTGGTAGAAAATTACTTCTGAAAGTAGCAACCCTCCATTATAGGCTAGCTTTTTTTTGGCTCCCGTCGTCTGCCAAAATTTTATCCAAATAAACTGAATGAGACATGATCCTCGTAGCAAACCTGAAAAGAAAGGAAGAATCGAATGATGAATACAGCCATACCGAATTACTGATATGATGATAGCATATCAGCCGGAAAAAAAAGGTAAAGAAAGAACCATGGTGCTGCCAAGTGGTTAATGCTAAAGACATTTTTTTTTTCCTGCTGCCAACAAATGTAGGAGTTTTTTTCACTTTCAGGTTTTCCCTGATGTAACTACTGAAACGATATATATGAAGGGTGTAAACTTGCTTTCAGGTTTTCCCTGATGTAAATTATTCGATGGTTGTATTTAGATCTGGCAATTCGTGTAGTCGTGTTATATTTGTATATTTTCTCGTGTCATAATCGTGTTTGAAGTATTTTATATTTGTATAAATTTTGACGTGTTAATAATTTGTGTTATATAGATTTTGACATCATGGTTTCTTTCGGTGTTGGATGTTCTTGAAGGGAGGAAGATGAGAAGGGAGGCAGAGCAACAAGGATTATTGGTGTTGAAGGTGTCTAGAGTCCTTCAAGTGGTCTCAGAAGGCCTATTTATAGTTTTGCTGACGGGTTTCCGTGCGCCACGTGTTGGGGCTTAACCTGGGACAAGTGGTCGAGGTCCCACGTGGGTCTTGAAGTGATGGGCGGCGATGTGACAGGTAAGGCGGCTGTCGGGAAGGCCATGAGATCCCTCGAGGTGACAAGCGAAAGGGGTCGCCCGATGGTTAAAGGGTTGCCCAACGATGTAGGTATGGCGAGCACGAGCTTGTTGGCAAGCCAATTTCTGGGTTCTTGCCCTGGCCCATATACTGGAAGGCTTGCTGGGCTTGATGGTTGGTTTGGACCCATCAGGCTTAAAGGGTCAAACATTTGCCCCCCAGGCGTGACGGTGGTCATAAAGTGGCCATTGGTGAGCCTGTTGTGAGTGTGTTATTTGGCGAAGCCTGTAGGTGTGTGATTGTTGGCGTTCCGAATTCTTCTTGTATGATTGGCTGGCACGTGTAAATCTGTGATTGGTGGGTGAGTCGAGGGGCATTTATTGCTCTGTATATAAATAGTGGCTTGGCTTTAGGGTTCGCTATTTTGCTTATTTGCTGCTATTTTTTTGTGAGGTTGTTGTGTTAGTGTTCGGCTACACTGATTGTGGTTGTGCTACGATCGGAGAAGGTCATTGGAAAGTAGATTGTGGTCTTGCTATTGATCGGAGAAGATCGTCGAAAAGTTGAGTAGGTATTTCTCGAGTTATTTATTCACTTTTGCTTTGTTTTTGTTTTTGGTTGGTTGTGATTTGTATGTCACGACCTATTATAGGATGGTGATGAGTGATAGTGAGGGTTTGGAGAATTTAGAGGGTAGGTCTTGGGCTACCGGAGTTGAGGAATCGGAGAGTGGGACGTGGGAAACGAGTCGGGAGATTGAGGAAGGTGCTCGGACCATTGGGGTTGGTGTTGAAGTTTCAGAGATTGGTTCATCGGAGCTAAGTCGGGAAATTGAGGAGGACGCTCGATTTGTCGCTGCTTCTGGTGTGGTGGGGAGTGGTGGTGGTGGGGCGGTTACTGGTAGTGCTGGAGATGTCGCTGCTCCGACTGCTAGTGATCAAGAAGCCGTCGACGAGAAGGACTAGGGAGACGATGAGCTATGTGACATCACCGATCAGGATATCACATCCTGTTTGCGTGAAATGGGGATCGTTCTCCCCCATTATAGTTACAAGTTTGCTGTGCTTGAGGAGGGTCGCTGCGCGAGTGAAGTGCTATATGGCGGACGTGAGGTGTGCTTCTATGTACATATGTTCGGAGAAGGCTTCCATCTTCCACTACATTTTTTTTTCGGAGCATGCCTCGAGGTTTATGGGATCGTCGCCTCTCAATTGACTGGTCAGTCATGGCCGATGCTAGTGTTATTCTTCTTTGATTGCCATATGAGAAAGCAGGTTCCTCACGTGGCAACCTTTCATGATTTGTACCAGTTGAAGAGCTCGGATAGTCGCTATGGCAATCGGTACTATCTGTCTGCTCGGAAGAACAAGGTGGTCATCAATACTCCTAGCAACCGTCATATTGTGCGGAGTAAGTTTTTTGCCGTCACATTGAAATACGAGACGAAGTGGGGTTTCAAGGTGACATGGTCACACCCTTCGAAGAGTAGGAGGAAATCCAAAGTGGCCATGGGGGCCGTCGAGCTTGCTCAATTCAACTACTACCAAAAGCACACCATTGATTGGGCTAGAACAGTGACTCCTGAAAACGTTTATCGTTACTGTCTGGAAGATGAGAATCCCAATCGAATTTCGTTCGATTGAGGGCTTTCTCCCCAAAATGGCGCAGTTTGGCCTGAAGGTGGTACAGACTTGCTGGCGAGGCTGCTCACAAGTCGTACACGCCGTGTTTTTGACGAAAATGGTGTTGTGTCATTTGTAGAAGTATAGGTGTTCGAAGAAACTGAGGCAACCTCATCTGACTTCAATCTATCCAGTTCTGAACATTTAGAAGGTAAGTTTATATTATTATTATTTTTATTTTCGGGTCGCCAAGTTATTGATTTTATTGTTGTACTGAGGAGTTATTCTTTGTTTTGCAGTGGACGATGATATCGCTGGTGAGCCTTTGGATCCCCCTAGATGCTTGTCGATCCCCGATCTGGATGGACTCTGGCACGGTGAGCCTCGGGGAACCTCTGCCTCTAATATAAATGACGAGACGTTTGGGGACCTGCTCGCCATTGTGCCCTGGGTCCCCCCTGCTGTCGCTGTATCTTGGGCTCCTCCAGTGATAGACCTGTCCTCGGATTCTAGTACTCACGTAAGTGGCATTGTTGACCCACGATGAAAGGTTTTGGTTAAGGAGGAGTGTGAATGGTCGTCTAATTTTGAGGCTATGCTAAGGGAGGATAATCTATATTCCGAGAGTGAGGTTTCGGATAGCAGTTTCTCTTCTTCGGGGGGGCTCAGATATATGACGATCCTTAGGGCGTGGCATTCAGTTCTAAGTAGTTTTCTTCTTCCTCGTGCCTTAGGGCCCCTATGTTGTCTAATGTTGCCACTAGTTTGCTCGCAGGTATAGCTGGCGGGCAGAGATTGGCGTCGCGTTTGATGGGTAGTGAGATCTTCACTGCTAAGAAGAACTCTTCAAAGAGGGGAAAGGGTCCTCCTTCTAAGAAGTAGAAGACTGGACATGGAGGGATCAAGATAAAAGACCTCACTCTACTTCGGAGGATCGCGGTGACCACTTCTGGCGACATTCAGCCAGCGAGAACACATAGTAAGTCCTTACCCGGTCACACGCAGGGTGTGCAGAATAAAGGTAAGAGCATCGAGAAGGGCAAGAAGACCCATGAGAGAGGGAGCTCCAAAAAGGGGATTGTGCCATGGTCAAGTCGAAGGCTCCCAGGGTCGGACGTGTAGGGTAAACTAGTTGTCAAGAGTATTTCATTTGGCGATAGGTTTGCCGATAACCGCGATCCCTGTTAACATGGACAGAACCGTGACGTGGTTACGGGAAAACATCACGTTGGGGGTTCAACAAGAAATAGAGCTTCAAGCATCTTCCCTGACCCAGCGTTCACTGGTGGCCCTCCACGTCGAGGTAGGTCATCGACTTGAGTTAGCGCTTGTGGGCGGCGCCCCTTCCTTGGTGTGTTTTGTTTTCAATTTGTTATTATTAACTCGTTTGCTTTTGTTGCAGGGTGTAAAAATGTCTCTGGCACTGTATAACCGAGACAGGGAAACTAATCGCCTGCTGGAAAAGGCTGCAAAAAATGGCTGACTCCGAGCAGAGGATGAACGCAAAGGCGAAGATGGTGAGCACCTCTGTTGCTCGCGTTAATGAGTTGGAGGGTCTGCTGAAAGAGGCCAACGAGAAAGTGATCAGCACTGAAAAGGCCTGCATGGAGAAAGTTGCTGAGGCGGAGCGCCGTAGAGTGCTCGCCTAGGAGAACTTGGCCTCTTCTTAGGAAAAGGTCCTATTATGAGGAGAAAGATAAGGAGTGGGGGGCGAAGTTGAAGGAAGAGGAGGAAAAAATCCTAGACGAAACAATGGAGGCATGTGTCTGCTATAGGATGACTGCCCTGTTCCTAGTTCAGGCGTGGTTTGGGCCCTTGGATCTTTGAGGGACTAATTTTACCACCCTCAAAGAGGTCCCGGAGGGATTTGATCACCTATTCCCTAATGGTGTTGCGCTCGAAAGTCTTAGGCAGCATCTGGCAGCTAGTAACCCTCCTCCTACTCCTTCGAAAAATGTTCCCTCGACTCCTGCTCTTGAAGCTGGGAAGGTGGAGGTCATCGTGGATGAGGGTATGGAAGTAGATGTTGCTGCCAAGGACGCCATGGAAGTGGACGCCGTGGTTGTTGGCGACGATGCTGCGGAAGGCCACCAGGATGTTGGTGGAAATAATAATGATGTAATTAACATCGAGGGCTTTGCTGTAGTAGAATAGGGCTGCTCTTTAAGATGTCAAATTTCGTTGTTTGAAATGAAGAATTTTTTATTATGTTTTTATATGCATTCTGTCTTATTTGGTGATGTGTGTTGTGCTCTATTGTGTTATCCTTTATGTATGTTATAGTGAACTTGTTTAGAGGGCTAGTTAGAGGCCGTTGGGCATGTTACACGGTGTCTCTTGGCGAGCACACGTGCGTGAATGTGTGAGAGGGCCAGTTAAAGGTAGTTGATCGTGTTACACGGTGTCGCTTGGTGAGCACACGTGAGCAAACACATGGGAGCCAGTTAGAGGCCTTTGAGCATACGTAGACTCATGAGAGGGCCAGTTAAAGGCCGTTGGGCATTCGTGGACGCATGGGAGGGCCAGTTAGAGGTCGTTGGGCATTCGTGGACGCATGGGAGGGCCAGTTAGAGGCCGTTGGGCGTGTTACACGGTGTCGCTTGGTGAGCACACATGCGTGAACGCAAAGGAGGGCCAGTTAGAGGTCGTTGAGCATGTTACATGGTGTCGCTTGGCGAGCACACATGCGTGAATGCGTGAGAACCAGTTAGAGGCTGTTGAGCGTGTTACACGGTGTCTCTTGGCGAGCACACATGCGTGAACGTATGGGAGGGCTAGTTAGAGGCCGTTGGGCGTGTTACACGATGTCGCTTGGCGAGCACACCTGCGTGAACGCATGAGAGGGTCAGTTAGAAACCGTTGAGCATGTTACACAGTGTCGCTTGGCGAGCACACGTACGTGAATGCATGAGAGGGCCAACTAGAGGCCATTAAGCGTGTTACACGGTGTCTCTTGGCGAGCACACGTGCGTGAGTGCATGGGAGGGCCAGTTAGAGGCTGTTAGGCGTGTTACACGGTGTCTCTTGGTGAGTACACGTGTGCGTGAACACATAGGATGGCTAGTTAGGGGCCGTTAAGCATTCGTGGACGCATGAGAGAGCTAGTTAGAGGCCGTTGGGCATGTTACACGGTGTCGCTTGGTGAACACATGTGCGTGAACGCATGGGAGGGCCAGTTAGAGGCCGTTGAGCATTCGTGGACGCATGAAAGGTGGGTATTGAAGAGTTATCGACTCTGACTTTGTTTGCAAAATGCAACTTCATTTCATTATGTTTTCATGATGAAAAAATACAAGATTTATTACAAGTAATATTTTTTCAAGTGAATTGCATTCCAGGTCCGAGGTACATGACTTTTATCCATTCGCTCTAAGATGTAGGATCCTGAGCCAATCTTCTTGATGACCTTGTAGGGGCCATCCCAATTTGGGGCCATTTTTCCTTACTCACCCGCTGGTCTACTCGCCTCACAATTCCTGAGAACCAGGTCGCCAATATGAAATTGCCTGTTTTTCACCTTGGAGTTATAATACTTGGCAACCTGCTGAGTTCTGGCTGCCAACTTTACTTGAGCCAAATCTCTGGTTTCTTCGAGCAAGTCCAGGTTTGCCCTTAGCACTAACTCACTTGAGACGGTATCATAGTGCGCTGTCCTGAGAGAATTGATGCCAATCTTAGCTGGTATTACAGCCTCTGTCCCATACATCAAGTTGAAAGGTGTTTTTCCTGTGCCCGTGTGGGACGTTGTTCTGATGGCCCATAGGTTTCCCTGTATTTCTTCTAGCCACGCCTCCTTGGCATCACCAATTTCTTCTTCAGACCTTGGAGTATCTTTTCATTCATTGCTTCAACCTAGCCATTGGTCTGAGGGTGCTTTATCAAGCTGTGCGTGAGCAGAATCTTAAAGTTTTCACATAATTTTTTCAGCTTGCTCCCTGGAATTGTGTGCCATTATCGGCCACGATGGTACTAAGAACTCTATATCTGCACATGATAAATTTCCACACAAAGTTTTCAATGACCCTTTCTATGATGGTCGCCACAGCTTCAGCCTCAACCCACTTGGTGAAGTATTCGTAAGCGACTATGAGAAACTTCTTTAGTCCAATGACGATAAGGAAAGGTCCCAAGATGTCGATACCCCATGTGGCAAAGGGCCATGGGCTAGAGAGTTGGCTGAGCAATTCTATTGGTTGCCTGGGCACCACGGCGAACTTTTGACACTTATCACATTTTCTTACCATTTTTGCAGCGTCAGCCTTCATGGTAGGCCAGTAAAATCCTTGTCTCAATGCTTTCTGTGCCAGCGCTCTTCCTCCCATATGGTTTCCACACACTCCCTTATGAATCTCTCTTAGGACGTAGCTGGCTTTCTTAGGCACCAGGCATCGCACTAAGGGCTGGCTGAACGCTTTTTTGTAAATGGTCTCACCAATCATGACGTATCTGGCGGCCCTTGTCCTTAACTTCGCCTGCTCTTTGGGGTCGTCTGTGATGACCTCTCCCGTAAGATAAGCAACAATGGGTGTCAACCAGTTGGGCTCGCCTGTGATGCAAAGGGTTTCTTCCCCATTTTGATAATTCGGGACTTGGCGATGCTCTAACAAGACTTTTCCTCTCTGCCTGATCTCAACGGATGAGGCAAGCTTGGACAAAATGTATGTCCTCGTATTTTCCTCCCTGGCGACCTGCTTAACAACTAGTTTCTTGAATCCTTCTTTCAATTTGGATATTTTCTCATGATATTTGACCAAGGCGGGTTCCCTAACCTCATACTCACCATTTACTTGCCTCACCACTAGCTGTAAGTCTGTGTATAACAACAGTTTGGTAACGCCCAACCTTAGGGCGAGCTCTAATCCTGCCAGAAGAGCTTCATATTAAGCGGCATTGTTTGATGCAGGAAAGCCAAAAGAAAGCCCATACTGCCACTCATTTCCCTGTGGGTCCATTAAGAGAACGTCAGCTCCAGATCCCTCTTTTCTTGAGGATCCATCCACGTACATCGTCCACATACTTTTAGCGGCGGACTCCATCATCTTAGGCCTGTGCACCAATGTTGGGTCCGGAGATGGCATAGGCTCGTCCGGCGTAAACGAGGGCTCCACCAGGTATTGGACTGGTGTAGTAATTTCATCAGTAAACGAGCACTCGACTACGGAATCCGCCAAAACCTGGGCCTTAATCGCCTTCCTTTATCTGCATTCTATGTCAAATTCACTGAGCTCAATGCTCCACTTAACCATCCTGCTCGATCTGTCGAATCTCTGCAGGTCTTCTCTGAGGGGTTGATCTGTTAAAACAGTGATAAGATAGGCCTGAAAGTACTGTCTAAGTTTTCTGGCCGTCATTACAAGGGCGAAGGCTATTTTTTCTAGCCTGGTGTAATTGATCTCGTCATTCTACAAGGCTCTGGAACATAATAAACTAGAGCCTATCAAGCTTTATCCTCTTTAACCAACACTACTGTCACTGTCTCATCAGATGTCGCCAGATATATGAACAAGGGGTCGCCCGATAGCAGACTGACCAATAGTGGTGGAGAGCATAAGTACTTCTTCAGTTCCTCGAATGCTGCTTGGCAGTCATGATTCCATTGATACTGGGAGACGCCTCTGAGAATCTTAAAAAAGGGCAAGCATTTGTCGGCTAATTTGGAGACAAACTTATTCAAGGCGACCACTCTACCCGTGAGTTTATACATTTCCTTGGTGTTTCTTGGGGGGCAATGCCCAGGATTGCCTGGACCTTCTTGAGATTCGCCTCAATACCTCTATTTAAAACCATGAATCTCAGAAACTTTTCTGCACCAATCGAGAAAGCGCATTTAGTGGGATGCAGTCTTAAACTGTGCTGCCTAAGGACTTGAAAGACCTCCGCCAGGTCCAATACATGTTGTTCGATGGAGGAACTCTTCACCAGCATATCATCCACATAAACTTTGACACTTCGCCCAATCTGGTCTTTTAACAACCTGTTCACCAACCTCTGATAGGTCACCCCAGTATTTTTCAACCCAAAAGGCATCACCTGATAACAGTACAATCCATCCTCGGTGATGAAGGATGTCTTATCCTAGTCCTCAGGCTTCATCCTGATCTGATTGTACCCTGAGAAGGCATCCATTAAACTCATATATTTTATACCCTACTGAATAATCTATCAGCTTATCCATGGAGGGCAGAGCGAAATTTCCTTTGAGCATGCTTTATTTAGGTCGCTGAAGTCCACACACATACGCTATTTTTCGTTAGCTTTCTTCACCATTACCACATTGGCTAACCACTCTGGATACTTAACTTCCCTGATAAACCCTAAAGTGAGGAGCTTCTCGACCTCCTCCCTTACTGCTTGTATTCGCTCAGGGGCGAATTTCCTTTTCTTCTGTTTGATTGGCTTGACTGTAGGATCAACACCTAGGGAATGGGTAATGGTATCCATGTCTATCCCCGGCATGTCTGCTGCCGACCATGCGAAAATGTCTGCATTATCTTGCAACATTTGTACCAAGGACTGCTTTTCTTGGTTACTCAGGGATGACCCGACCTGGGTTACTTTCTCTGGGTATTCTTCAAATAGGGGGATTGCCCACTATTTGTTCTGTCAATTCTGCTTTATACTGGCTGGTTTCTGCTCTGGTATCCAAGCTTTCTAGGGTAAGAGTGATTTTATCCATCAAATTCACCTGCGCTTCTTCCGGTTTCCCCCCAGCCTCTATTTCCATTCCCTCGAAATCTGTCATTTGCCCCCCAGGCTCTGTATTCTCGATGCTTACTTCGATAGGTGACTGTAATTTTCCCTAGTTTTTCTTGGCGAGTTGTATGAAGAGTATGTGACATTGTCGTGCTGTTTGCTGGTTCGTCCTCATGTATCCTATTCCCATTAGGGTTGGGAATTTCACTGTCAAACAATAAACGTTGCGACCATCTTAGTCTTTTTCATCAAAGGTCGTCCTAGAATAGCATTATATGCTGAGGGTTGGTCAACAACCAGAAAACCTATCATCACTATGAGGACATGGTCGCCATCCCCGATAGTAACTGGTAGGGCAACAGAACCCTTGATGCTGATCGGTGGATTAGTGAAGCCAAATATGGGGCTCGTCGACTTTAAATCTGAGTCCGGGAGGTCCATTTTCCTGAAAGCTTCCAATTGAAGGACCTCAACTGCACTGACACTATCAACCAGGACTCTCTTAATTTGGAAATTCTTGATCGTGGAAGACACTAAAATCGGGTTATTCTTATTGTCCTCGAGAATATTGATGTCCTTGTTCGTGAAATCTATCAACCAGTCTTCACTATGTCGTATCTTCTTATGTGCGACATCGACTGCCATTACGCTTCTAAGATGCGCCTTTCTCTTGGAGCTGTTGCTTGCCCACTCTTTTGTTCCACCTATAATCATATTGATAATCCCTTGAATAGGCTTTTTTCCTTCTGCTTTACTACTTTTCTGATTTCCTGTTGAGGTCGGACCCTGCTGGGCGTCCATTCTCTTGACAAACTGTTTAATCTGCCCTTTCTTGATAGCGCTCTCAATGGCATCCTTCAAGGATCGACAGTCCTCCGTACTATGCCCCACATTATTGTGGTACTGACACCTCTCTTTAGAATTCAAGCGAGCTGGGTTATCCCTCATTGGGTAAGATGTATCCAAGATACCTTCATGAGATGCGGCGTTCAGAATGTACGTCCTGGAGGCGTTGAGGGGGGTATAATCTTCAAACTTGGAATAGGGGTCTTTTCTGCTCTTCTACCATAACCCTGACTAGGGTGAGCCTGTTGATTCTGGAAAGCTTTGTCTGGCGACCTTGACCTTCTACGACGCGAGTCAAATCTAGACTGACTTCTATTATCCTTCTGTCTTTGCCTATTCCCCTGAAATCTCTCTTGGCTTTGGGACTGATTTTCCCATTCAGTGTTTTTTTCTACTATCTTCATCTCTTCAGTTTCAACGTACCTCTGGACCTTTTCATAGAGGTTATACAGCTTTTCAGGCTTTGCATCTGTCAAGGCGTACCGCAGGTGTTCATGACGAACACCTGAAATGAACGCCTGTATGACCCAGTCATCATGTAGATCATTGATCTCCATTGTGGCAGAGTTGAATTGTCGAATGTACTCTATCAGAGATTCACTTTCTCTCTGTTTGACTGCTAGTAGGTTGGCAGGGGTTTTGAAGGTTGCTTTGTAGGCGAGGAAGTGAGTGATAAACATCCTGCCCAATTTCTCAAAGTTGTCTATGGAATTTGCTGGCAACGAGTGGTACCAAGTCCTGGTGTGCACTCGTAATGTTGTGGGGAACACTCTGCATTTGAGGGCGTCGCTTGCTCCAAGTAGGTCCATATAATTCTTGTAATGGATAAGGTGGTCGACAGGGTCCTTGGTGCCGTCATAAGTCTCTTTCTACAATTTTACGGATGTGGGCACTTGTTCCTGTCGAATATGCACTGTTAAAGTGCTGCTGTCATCACTCATCCATTCTATTTCTTCTCCTTTGTCCTTCATCATCCCATGTACCTCTTTACGCAAAGTCGCCATTTGGGCTTGGACATTTGCGCTAGCTGTCGCGGCAGTATTCTTTCGGGCCCTCCTATTTTGTGGTCGCCCAATTTCCCGAACTAGGGCTCGCCTCTTGGGAGATTCATCCTGATCATTTCCCCATATTTTTTTGCGCACAGCCTGGCGACTCCCTCGCGAGGATGAGCTGCTGCTTTCTTTATGCTGGTCTCGGTATTGATTTTTCTGTAAGTTATTGATTTGCTGGGTGGCTTGGAGTACAGTTCTTTGTTGCTCTGCCAACTACGCTTGGAATGTCTGTATTTGGTTCATCAATGCATGTTGCATCGGGTTGGGGTACGAAAAAGGTGGTATAAATGGGGGAAATTGGACAACCCCAAATTTAGGTCAGCTGCTGTTGTTAGATAGCCTAAGGCGGTGAATGTGAATTTCGGTTGGGGCGGTTGGTAATTCCTAGTTATCCCGTGTTGGGTCGACATCGGGTGTAAAGGTGACGCTAGTACGTTCTCTAGTCTCAGTCTGGAGGCCTATGGGGCGACTGGCAGAGGCCCCCGTGCCCAATAGCGGGCGACGACCTTGCTGAGTGGTTGAGGCAGTTTCATGGATCAAGTATGGGGTGGTAGATAGTATGGGGAGTTAGCTGCCAGTAGGTTTTGGTAATAATTCTGGGGGAGGTAAGGCTGGTAATACCATGGAGTAGGGAAGGAGTAGTTTTGGTAATAGTTCGGTGCTGGTAAGTGAGGGGATATCCCTGGGGATGAGAATCCATAGCTTTCTGCCGTTGAAGGTAACTGAGGGCTAGTGCCAGGCATACCAGCGCCTGAAGCTTCTGGGGGATTGTTTTGCTGTGATGGAGGTGGTAGAGACATGGCTCTCTGATTCCCACAGACGACGCCAATTGTTGATGGTTTCTTTCGGTGTTGAATGATCTTGAAGGGAGGAAGATGAGAAGAGAGGCAGAGCAACAAGGATTATTGGTGTTGAAGGTGTCTAAAGTCCTTCAAGTGGTCTTATAAGGCCTATGTATAGTTTTGCTGACGGATCGTCGTGCGACACGTCTGGGGCTTAACCTGGGACAAGTGGTCGAGGTCCCACGTGGGTCTTGAAGTGATGGGCGATGATGTGACAGGTAAGGCGGTTGTCGGGGAGGCCACGTGGTCCCTCGAGGTGACAAGCGAAAAGGGTCGCCCGATGGTTAAGGGTTCGTCCAGCGCTGCAGGTATGGCGAGCACGAGCTTGTTAGCGAGCCATTTTGGGTTCTTGCCCTGGTCCATATACTGGAAGGCTTGCTGGGCTTGATGGTTGGTTTGGGCCCATCAAGCTTAAAGGGTCAAACAACATGTTCATGTTTTCGTGTCGTGTTCGTATTTTTTTTTCGTATCATATCGAGTTTTAGTTATTTTTTTCGACACAAACATTTTAATTATTTTTTCGTCTCGTGTTTGTGTCGTGTCCAATATTGCTAGGTCTATTGTATCAAGGTCCAAGGGTTTGACATCAAACCTTGGCTTCACCATGTTAAGGGGAAGGGTCGTTTCCTGTTGCCTTGGCAAATCGTTTTCTAATGCCATTCATTGAGAACCTTGCATCAAAATGTACGGGCAAGAGATTTTTTTTGGCTGTGACGCTGGACATTTGAGGTTCAGTTTTTATGTTGTTTCCTAATTCCTTATATTTTCCTATTTCTGGACTGTAGAGATGGAAAATTTTCACCATCAGAACTATTTATTCAATCACTTGTGAACTAATCTTTTTCCTTCCTCCTTTTTTAATTAGCAGAATGTTCAAAAAGCAATACAAACCCCTATGATTCATTAAAAAAAATCATCCATTTATCAACGGTAAAGGCATAAACAGTTTGCCATGGCTGCCGTTCAGCATCATCATCATTACCAATTTTGTTATCAACTAAAGCTTATTATAAAACTAATTGGAAAGTAAATTGTTGTCACTTAAATCAAACCTAGATTAAACTCGAAGTTTAACCCAGTTATAGTTCATGCAGTCACTTTTAAAGAATGTCATCCAATAAATCTGAAGTTCCTTTACAGCATTTGCAGTCATTTCTTTTATTCCCAAACTACAATATTTTTTATATATAAAAAAAATAAAAAACAAACAAACAAACCTAAGTCGAGACAAGTAATTTTCCCTAATGCCATCAATGCACACTTCAAGGAGAAGGTTAGTGAAAAGATAAACAGTTGATGAGACGAAAGAGTTGACACCCATGTTTGCTAATGCTACTTTAAACCTATATAGTGGGTAAAAATAAAGAATAATTACATTATTACATCCTATTCTTAGTTTAAAACTATGCTAATTGTTCAACACTGCTTG
Organism: Fremontodendron californicum; assembly: GCA_030761205.1. Taxonomy (NCBI): domain Eukaryota; kingdom Viridiplantae; phylum Streptophyta; class Magnoliopsida; order Malvales; family Malvaceae; genus Fremontodendron; species Fremontodendron californicum. Next base: position 6,089,651 of record JAULJL010000024.1, read on the forward strand.
ATTAAATTCAGTGCATAGGATAGGATCTGATGAAAGACACACGGTTCCAAGTTTAGCAAACGATTTTATAATTCTGCTTTTGTTTCACTTCTCTTTCATTACAGCTGTGTGCTTATAAATAAAAGTAAAAGTCGAGATCAGTAACAGAAAGTGCCAAGTGAAGGCGAACACGGCAAAATACTTGGAAAGTTTTCTCTAGTAAGGTTGCCTTCAAACTTATGAAGGGCAAATATTCAAGCATTTAATTAAAAAAAAAGAAAAAGGGGGGGGACCCAAAGCTGCAGCCAGAGGTTAGCACCTTTGAGAATATTGCCTTGCTATCATCTTCATATGCTGACAACTGGATTTTTCAGGTTTCCCATATTCATCAAATACTAGAAGCATACGCGCGATGTCGCGAAAATTAAATTTTAAATATACAATAATAATATTCTTTAAAAAAAATTAATATTTTATAAAATAATAAAAGAGAATTATCATAACAATTCAAAATTCTAAACAATTTATAAAATCAACTTAAAAGATAAATCTAAGTAAAAGCGAAAAAATAATCCTTACAATAAATTTTGAATATCATTTATTTAAATAAATAAATTTATAGTTAAAATTGAATAACTATGATAAATTATGCAAAATATGAGATGAATTGAGATATGACATAAACACAACATGAGAAAATAATTAAAACACGACATGACACGAAAAATAACATGAACACGACACAAATACACGAACGTTTCAAAATCTATATAAAACGAATTATTAACATGTAAAAATTTATATAAAGTTATAATACTTTGAATACACAAAAATATAACACGAACATAACACACAAATTTTTTTTTATATTGAATCACTACGATAAGTTATACAAAATATGTCATGAATTGAGACACGACACGAACACACAATTTTTTTCCTAAATTGAATCACAATTATAAACTATGTAAAATATAAAATGAATTGAGAAACGACACGAACACAACATAGAAAAAATAATTAAAACACAACACGAAAAATAACATAAACTCGATAAGAATACACGAATATGTAAAAATTTACATAAAATGAATTATTGTGTAAAAATTTATATAAATTTATAGTACTTTATATAAATTATTAACGTGTAAAAATTTATATAAATTTATAATATTTTGAAAGAAAAAAAAAACTAAAACATTAGGAATAGACCTGCTCATGGGCCTGGCAGCCCGCCCGGCCCGGCCCGTATTAGGCAGGGCCTGGGTTTGATATTTTTGTTCCGGCCCGATCGGAACAGTATTTTTTTTATTATAATAATATTATTTTATTTAATTTTAATTAAAAAATAAAAAAATATATTTTTTTTAATCGATGAACAGTAAATTCAGGCTTAACGAGCCGGGCCTGGGCAAAGAATATGAAAAAAAATCGGGACAGCCCATGAGCAGGTCTAATTAGGAACACACAATTTTTTTTCTAAATTGAATCATTATGACAAATCATGCAAAATATGTAATGAATTAAGATACGACACGAACACACAAATTTTTCTCTAAATTGAATCACAATGACAAACTATATAAAATATTAGATGAATTGAAACACGACACGAACAAAACATATGAAAAATAATTAAAACACAACATGAAAAATAACATGAACACTATACAAATATAAAAACGTGTAAAAATATACATAAAACGAATTATTAACGTATAAAAATTTATATAAATTTATAAAATTATTAACGTGTAAAAATTTATATAAATTTATAATATTTTGAAAATACAAAAAAGCACAAGCACAAACACAAACACGTTACAAACACAAATTTTTCTCTAAATTGAATTACTATAACAAATTATGCAAAATGTCATGAACTGAGACATAATATGAATACACAAAATTTTTCCTAAATTGAACCATAATGACAAACTATGTAAAACATGAGATGAATTGAGACACGATACGAACACAACATAGGAAAAGTAATTAAAACACAAAACGAAAAATAATATGAATACGACATAAATACATTAACATGTAAAAATATGCATAAAACAAATTGTTAACGTGTGAAAATTTATTTAATTTTATAATACTTTATATAAATTATTAACGTGTAAAAATTTATATAAATTTATAATATTTTGAAAACATAAAAAAACAACACACAACCTTGAACACAATTTTTTTTTCAAAATTAAATCACTATGACAAATGATGTAAAATATGAGATGAACACGAATGTGTAAAAATATAAATAAAACGAATTATTAACGTGAAAAAATTTATATAAATTTATAATACTTTTTATAAATTATTAATGTGTAAAAATTTATATAAATTTATAATATTTTAAAAATACAAAAATAACACGGACACGTCTTGAATACAATTTTTTCTCTAAATTTTATCACTATGACAAATGATATAAAATATGAGATGAATTGAGACACGACACAAGCACAACATAAGAAAAATAATTAAAACACAACACGAAAAATAATATGAACACAATACGAATATATAAACGTATAAAAATATATATAAAATATATTATTAATGTGTAAAAATTTAAATATGTCATGCTTCTAAATGCATATTGTTGTAAGACTCAAATCACAAGAGTACTTGTTGGCCAGCAAATGGGGGTTAGAAGAACCGTGGTGCGGATGTATGAAAAAGCTTCAGCAGCATTATGATCATGCAATTTTTTGTCTGTACATTACTTTTTTATTTTATTTTAAACACAGATGATAATTGGTGTAAAGGGCCACTGATATTGTCTTGAGTCTCTTGACCAGTGAGCAAATCACTCATTAGAAGGTATAAACCCAAAGCTCGTACTGCTGAGAATGTAAGACTGGTAAATAAATTGTGCGTTTCAAAAAAAAAAAAAAAGTGTAAAAATTTATAATATTTTAAATATAAAAAAACACGAACACAATTTTTTTTTTTTTCTTTTCCTTCTTCCCTCTTTCTTTTTTTTTTTTTTTCCTCCTTTTCTTTCTCTTTCTTTCCTTCTACCAACCGAAAAAAAAAAAAAAGAAAAAAAGGATGAACATAACATGAAACGTGGACACTCTTTCTAAGTTTGAAAAATATCCTATATTTATTGTATAGATGTAAGCCTATATTTCTTGCGATGCTCATTAAGTCAACCTGATAAACCGCAATTTGAAGATAGAAAAAAAAATTATAGATGCTGCAATTCGAACTCCAAACTTGTTAAATATCACCTCTTAAAAATAACTGCATGAATCTACTAGACTAAATTCCGGGTTCATAAACCGTCTATTTGATAAGCTTATTATCACACCCCTTAGTGGGGGGAAGACTGAACCGACCTTGAGGAAACTGGAAGTCTTACAAGAAAGATGATATCCTTCCTTTTAAAACTCTGAAGTGCTAATTTAGACGTTTTGGTCAACCACAAAAATAATAAAAAAGGCAATCATCTATGAGTAGATCATTTTTAAACTAAAATTTTAAAAGCATGCTATTATCTTCCATTGAGAAGATCAAAGTATAGTCCCAACTCCCAATAAGGAAAAGCTATATTGTCATTGAAAGTCATTTATTAGAACAAAGGCAGGTAAATAAGCCTCAAGTTTTCCAGGTTAGAAACCACCTTGTTATTTACAACACTATTTTCATCATCTTCAACATCGGTGGCCTTTCCTTTTCCTTTATTCATATCCCTGTCAAGACAAGTAATAAATTTAAGAAACTTCTTAAGGATTCATTTGGTTTAAATATTCCATGGTGATATTAAAGCAAGATTCTCATCATCTATAGAAAGCGTATAAATCCCACGAAGACTATGCAGTAGTCCTTTCTGGAGATGCAGATACTAAACTCTAGCCTTCTGAAACTATCTAAATGAAAAGGGAATAGACGGAAACACTGAGCTGCAGAGTCACCCCAGTGAATCAAATTTCCATTTTTCGGTATAGTTCGGGGGGCTTATTTGGGCATGATTTCAAATAAGCAATAGAGGCTAGAGAAAAGACAGAAGCTAGCAGTATAACATTCAGATAATAATGAGCTTCGTTGATGAACAAAACCTGCAAGTATTCCCCATGCTATATACAAGCTGCCGAAAAAGTTGTTGGTAACAAGAGAGTGAAAGATTGCAGCCTCAGACCGTCCAATATAATGCAAAATAATATGGGAAATAAAGGGAAAAAAATACTCTTATCCTATATGCTGCCAACTGATTTTGAAACCTTCTGCACTCACGGAAAAAAATAAACCAGTTTGACCATACTATACTAGATAACAGTTGCGAATAGGAAGTAGTGTATATTTCAACTCCATAACTGAAAATATTATAACCAATTACCTCCTAAGTTAACACCAGCAGAAATGAAGGTAAGGGTGTTGAGAGAGAGAGAGTACCTTTTAAAGTTTTTTCTGGTATCTTATCCTTGGAATTTTCAGGTCAACAACAATGATGGAGATGTTATCATAACTATATGCATCAAGAGCTTGCTTAAGAACCTGCTGAGAAACATACCAAGCTGGCGGGAATGGACTATCATTAACCCCAACAAGCCTCCGTTGCTGCCTTAGTTCTTTGCGAGCTAACTTTACAACCTCTTCATTGGATAAAACATCCCAGAGGCCATCACTTGCCAAAATCAAACATTCATCTTCGTCAGTCCTAGTCATGAAAGTAACTTCAGGCACTGAAATTACCCATGGTTTCAAATCATGATCACCTGAAAGTCACACCATGCAAATTAATAATGTAATAATTATACATATAATCAATCAAAGGAAGTAATAAAGAGTAAAAGCATTAGAACTTAACATAGCTTCAAATTTTGAGTTGTGAAATTCTAGGTCAACCAGAATTCAAGTGGGAGGGGGTGATAATACAATGCATTATCGTTTGATAACAGTTAATTGGACTGTAACATACAACTTGGTAGATACATATAAAATCATCTGATTTAATTTTGCATTTCTTCTGGAAAACCATTGTGGTGGAGAAATATATGAGATGACTCTAGAATGGGCTTTCATTTTTACTGGATAAGAGTCATAAATTTGCTGACATAGTGTATTCTAAATCTAAAAGGAAGCCCAAGAAAATGGTGTTTATGGTAAGATAAACATATATATTGTTTTACAATCTAATGATTTGCTCTATGATGCTTGGACTTGGTGAGAATGAGACATGAGTATGTATTTGAGAAGGGTGTTTTCAAATTTCCCTAAGATTTTTCTTATATTTGGAGGGCCATGACTTATGTACATGTCCAGTTTGAGGTGTTGAATACATACTTGACACAGATAGTACAGGAAAAATGAAGAGTAGTGGTAACAACATGGGATTTGTTATACTGCTCTTGGCATACTTGCAGATTGGTTCAACTGTGTGTCTCCAGTTTTTATTCTTTGTATGAAAACAAAGTCTAAGTAGCTATAATATTCAGATGAATTCAGCAAACACAAAACGAACAACCTTTTTATTTTGACAGAAAAACAAATCACGAACATGAATTTAAGTTGTATAGCAATCCTCTTGCTCATGCCATGGAAATAAAGAAATAATAGGGTGGTGTAGAAGCAAGAAAAACCTATTGCCCTTGACATGGAAAGAACTCCCTCCACCCTTAAACAGCCCCAGTTTAGAATTCTACCTCCGCTACTAGTGATCCTTTCTAACTCATCTGCTCGGTCAGGCTGCAAAAAAGACAAGACCACATATTTATCAAAGTGATAACAAAAGAAAAAGGGGGCACCAGGAAATAATGCCTAGATTTGCACTTCACTTTACAGTCAAGCATGTATGTGCTTGTCAGAAATAAATAGGAGATAGTAATAACATATCCATCAGTTGATGAGATAGTTGGGCCATACTTTGGATATTGTGACAAAGACAAGACAGCTTAAATTATCGTAAAGCCTGTAGTAGCTTATGATAAACCATGAATGAACTCCTTTTTTACTCATAAAGTAGGAAATTTTGATACTTATGATGAATCATGCAAGTAGTTCTCATTTATTTATTAAAAAACGAATATTCTTGACACAGTAATTGATGAGAAAAAGCACAAAGTGAAATGCCTGTTGACACAACAAGTGAAGTACATCTCAACTCTAACGTTGGAGTATTAACCACATATCAATTAGTGCATATATCAGTGCTAATGGTAGAGACAACCAGATAAAGAAGATGACTCAAAAGCAACAATTAATAGGATTTTTCAAATCCTCCTGAAAGGAAGAACATAAAATCCTTTTTCCTTTTTGAAAAAATACAAAGAGAAATGCATGTGACACAACAAGTGAAGTACATATCAACTCTGATGTGTGAGTTTTAACCACAAATCAATAGGTGCATATATCAGTGCTAATGGTAGAGACAACCAGATAAAAGGATGACTTCAAACTCTACAATTAATAGGATTTTCTAATTCTACTGAAAGGAAGAACACATAATCATTCTACTTTCCACAGGATCAGGAGATGGTATCATTAAATGTAAGCCATAAGAAAAATGCTTGGCTGGTAAATAATTTACTTCTTGGTCTTCAACCAAGTCAATCATCACGAATGATCCTAATCAATGCTAAGGCAATTGTTTATTTGTTTATCTCATGACTCGAAATGGCATGAGGTTTAGAAAAGAATGTTAGGAGTGTTTAGGGTTGGGCCCAGAGGGTCTCTTCACACGATGATTGCCCAAATAAAGGGCAAGAACTGCAAAGAAACAAAATGAACGGAAAAAAAAGAAAAAGAGAAACCTTAGTTTTGGAACATACAACCTTAATTGATTGTAAATGGAGAGGTGAAACTGAAAAACAGTGAGAAACCTTGTGGTCAACCGTCAATGGTATTGCTTGTGTTCCACGACAAAGCACAGCCCTGGAGTCACCACAATTAGCAGCTATTATCTGACAGGCCGAGATAATCAGTACCAAAGCAGTCGATCCAACAGACTTGGGTGCTAATGCCTCGTCTTTGAAGGCATTGTCAGCCCTCTCATAAGCCTTGCACAGTGCAACCTCCCACCTCTTGCTAGGGCTGTTCATTCGGTTAATTCGGTTAATAACCGAACCGAATTAACCAAAACCGAATTAACCGAAATTTTTTACCAATTAACCGTTAACCGAACCGAACAAATATTTCGGTTAATTAACCGAACCGAAATTATTTCGGTTAATTCGGTCGGTTTCCGAATTAACCGAAATAAGCAAAAAAAAATTATGACCAAAATCATTTCTGAGATTCTTACATGCAGTGCCAATAATTCAACAACATATAAATGAATCAAATGTTGCTAAAATGACCAGAATAGAAAGAACAAAGAAATGTTTAGTAGTTTATTTTGAAAGATGTAAATAAACACAAACACATAAATGAAAAAAATCACATGCCTTCTGCCTTGCATAATTATACAAGTCATTGACAAAGCTTTAGCCTTTAGCCAAAGGTACATCACAGCCAAGCCATATCTGTTGGGGGCAAAGCATTTAGCTTGATTACCATTGCTAAAATGACATATCAAGTTATCAACAACACAACACCTCTGCCACAACTAAACACTACAATACAGAGGGAACAACAACAAGCCAATAACATACAATTCTTACATGCAATAAGCCAAAAACTAAGTCAAGTAGCCAACAACAAGTAGAAACCCTAAACACTACTTAAAACATAACATACAATAACAAACTTAATAAATACTCTTGTCTTCAATAGAATCATTACAAACATCTTCAAAGGGAACAAGCATTTGCCAAGTAGCCAACAACCAACAGAAATGCAAATGCTACACTGTCAAGTCCAATCCAGGTGTATCCAATTGTCCTACAAAATATATGTAAAAATAGAAAATAATATTATTATTAAAATTTTAAAAATAAATCAAATAGCATAATTAAATAAACTATATTACATAATCTTACCCTTCAACTAACATTAGCTCATGAATTAACGGTAGGCTCTAATGCATTCCAAGATAAATCTAAACACCCAAAAAAAAAAAAAAAAGATAAACATGAACAAAAATATTTGTAGTTCATAGAATAAAAGGAAAGTAATCATTATACCATTTTCAATTTTGTCAAGATCTTGTAACTGTTCTTCATTGTTGATGTCTTCATTTGTTGATTTTCGAATCCAATCTTGAGTACACACTAGGGCTTGTACAACTCTAGGAGTTAAAGAACTCCTAAATGAATCAAGCACACGTCCCCCGGTACTAAATGCGGACTCAGAAGCAACAGTAGAAATTGGAACAGCTAAAACATCTTTGGCCAAGTGTGAAAGGATAGGAAACCTAGGGCTATTGAGTTTCCACCATCCTAAAATATCAAAATCATCAACATCTGCCTCATTAGCCTCATTTAAATACTTATCCAATTCTGATTTTTGATCCCCATCACCAGATTCAACTACATGCTTATGATACTTTGATTTCATACGCTTCTTTAGTTTTTGTTGTGGTTCTACAGAAGTATGTGGTGTCACACTTGATTTGCCATTATCATTTGGAAGTGGAGGTAAATACTCATCATACAATTCATATAAAACTTCCTTCAACCTTTGCACCATGCTCAAACCTTTTTCACCCTCATACATATCTCGAATTGCAAAATCTGCATATTTAAATTTATGCCTAGGATCTAGAACAACATCAACAAAAACAAGCATATTAATCTTTTCAATGTTGCCCCAGTATTTATCATATTTATCTTTCATCCTCATGGCCATCACACCAAATTCAATATTTTCATTTAATTGAGACTCTCGCAAAAGACAATCCATTTCAGCAAGTTCATCAAAAAAAATGTTGGATGTGACATACAAACTGCCAGAAACTCGCACAGTGAGTTCATAGAAGTGTTCTAAGAAGTCCCTCAAGTTTCTAACAGTAGTCCAATCCTCCTCATAAGGCCAACCTTCCCCCAACTCAAGTTCAACTCTAAAATTGTTATCTTGCTCTTCGAATCTCTCAAAAGCTCTTTCAAATTTTTGAGCGCTATCTAACATCAAGTAGGTAGAGTTCCACCTAGTACTAACATCTAGACACAACAACTTTTTGCTTTCTATTTTTTCCATCTCAACACACTCCTTAAATTTTTTAAATCTAGCTGGAGATTGCCTCACATATCTTACAGCCCCCCTGACACGTGCAACAGATTTATTCATTTCTTTCAAACCTTCAACCACAATCAAATTCACAATGTGTGCAATGCATCTCATATGAATGTATTTACCATTTAAAATACAACCCCCCCGCTGCCCAAACTTTTTTCTCAAATAACCAACAGCAACATCATTTGCACTTGCATTATCAAGTGTTATAGTGAACAATTTATCAATCCCCCAACTAAGTAAACATTTCTCTACCAACATGCCTATGGCCTCACCTTTATGACTAGAAATTGGACAAAAGTTTATGATTTTCTTATTCAACTTCCAATCATTATCAATAAAGTGAGCCGTAAGACACAAATAATTAACTCTTTGCAAAGATGTCCATGTGTCCGTAGTTAGACAAACTCTTGTACATGAATTTTTCAAAAATTGCTTCATTTTTATCCTCTCATCTAAGTAAAGCTGATAAACATCCCTAGTCACAGTAGTTCGTGAAGGAATATGAAACCTAGGACATGCCCTAGACATAAATTTTCTAAAGCCTTCACTTTCTACAAACCTAAAAGGTAACTCATCAATCACAATCATTTCTGCTAAACCTTTCCTAATTCCATCTTGATCAAATTTCCAAGTTGTAATATGCCCTTCCCCTTCAAGACCCCTATGACTAGGTAAAACTAGTTGGGCTTGTGCAGTGTCAACATTAGAAGGATTTTGCTTGCATTGGTTCATGTGATATTTTAGTGATCCAGTGCCATTTCTCTTTACATCACAACAAAATTCCTTATCACAATGATTACATCTACTCTTTATATCACCCTCACTAGTAACAAATTTAGTAAAATGAGACCATACTTCTGACCTTGGGGGTATGGCTTTTCTTTTCCTCCCTTGAGCAGTCCCAGTTTGCTGTTTTGCTTGACTTGAAGCTTCAGCTGCTGAACTTCCGTCATGTTCTGTGTTAAGAGGACTAGGAGTAACACTAGCCTCAAGAGAGTCTACTTCAGTGGACATCTACAAAGATACAAGAAAACAATAGTTAGGTTTAACTCTCATAACAGAGGTTGCATTATAAAGATAAACAAAATTGATAAAATGTTAGGCATGATTGTGAAACTGGCTAATATAAAGTGGTGCAGAGCTGGTCGAATTATTTGGATAGAAGGAATCCATAATTGAACAGTGATTTTCATCAAAGCCTTTTGTATCCTAAACATGAAATTTTATCACAAAATTATTATTACTATAAAAAAAATAAAAATAAAAAAGGAGAGAGAGACAATGGAATGGAAGTGCTTTTTTTCTTTTTTTGGATTAGTTAATTTCAAATAATACTGTAATAAATAACTAATAATAATAAAATGGAAGTATTTAGTGAACTAACACAGTAACAAAAAAAGATCAATAATGGTAAACATTGTCTCTGTTGAAACCATCTAAAGACATACATATACAGGGACAGTAATGTTGAGTCCAAGTCAAAGCAAAGCCAAAACTCCAGAGTTTAGGCTAGTTTAAAATTGTTCTTGGAAAAAAAGTTCAAGTTAAAAAAAAATTGGGTTAAAAAATAACGAAAGTCAATTTTTATTTATTTATTTAATATTATATTTATGATGAAAAATAATTTTTATCTCAAAAATTATTTCAAAAGCCATGTCAAACAAAACCTAAGAAAATTACATGAAGGCCGAAGAAAACATAAGAAGTCAATTCAACACTTTAATTTGCTTTACAAATACCCAGAATTTTGTTTGTTCCACCAACAATTGAAAAACAAAAGAAAAATACAAGTAGTTAGTTAATTAGTAGTAAAAAATAGAAAACCTCTTCAAATTCCAAAGTTCTCTTTTTCACCTCCCATGTAAAGATAACCCACATGTAAAGATAACCCACATGCTTCTCTCTCTCTCTCTCGCAAAGTCCCAAACCTAACCAGTTTAAAGTACTCCAAGAGGCTTTGATTCTGGTGTAAAAAGCCTTAAGTACTGCCATTAAGCCCTCTTAACAAATGAAGACCAAAATTTTGTAGTATTTGACTTCTAATTAAGCATAAATCGCGATTAACATTAAGCCATGTTCCAACAAACAGACCCACAAACAGAGTACAGAGATATCAAATATATTTAACATTAAAAACAGGAAAAAAAAAGTGAACGGGATACCTTGAGGGAGAAAGGAGGTGGCTGGAGGCTGTAGGGAGAGCTAGGGGCTGGTCCGGCTGGAGCCACACGAACGGTTTAAGGTTTCTGATAGTGAAGATTGAAGAAAGTTAGATCGGGAGGTTGTCAGGCTGAATCAAGACTCGAGAGAGTGAAGAAGGGTTGGGTTTAGCCTGAATCGATTTAGCCGTTTAGGGTTGGGTTTAGGATTCTCTGAATTTGATTTTGAAGTCTGAAAGTGAAACTGAAGAAGAAGAGCTATCAAACTGAAGAAGAAGTGCTGAATGACAGAGAGGGAGGGCTGCCGCTGCTGTTAGGGTTAGTATTTAGCAAAGGTTATTATCAAAACGCAGAGAGTAATGTCGTTTTAGGGGAATTTCGGGTAATTCGTGTAATTCGGTTAATTCCGCTTAACCGAACCGAATTAACCGAAAACCGAAATTCTCCTAAACCATTAACCGTTAACCGAACCGAATTTAATTCGGTTAACCGATTAACCGAACCGAATTAAAATTCGGTCGGTTAATTCGGTTTTAACCGAAATATGCACAGCCCTACCTCTTGCTCCATCCATCTAAAGTGCTTCCCCTTTTCCACTCCTCTGCCACAATTTCACCAAGCTCATTTGCACAATAGCTACTCACCTGCAAAATGCCATCCAAATTAGAAAAACCACATCAATATGATTTGCTTTACATTTATTGGCCATTACTGTCAGGTGATAAGCATTTGCTTGTTAGACTATGCAAAACTTGTTTAACAGGTATGCTACACCATCAAATTGGAGTTTCTCTCACACTCTACGTTTTACAAAATAGCATACTTTATGTTAAATACATTTAATCCAGAGAACATTTACAGTAATATCATCAGAGCTTAGGTTTTCAAGTAATTGACCCATCATTTCAAGCCTTGCAGGTCCACTGCTCTTGAATGGTCCCCTTTACCTTGAATGATAATGCGTGAGTAGAAGGCTAGCTAAATATACATACATCAACATCACCACTATCACTTTGAACTTCTGTGACCTACAATATTATCTAGACAAACAATGTTGTTATGAGGTAGAAACTAGATGCACATGTTTGAAAACAAGAGCACCTTAGCAGTACATGGCAATTGTTTTAATCAGAAGCACTACAGAGATTAGTGGTTCTAGCTAGTCTGTCAAAAATCTCAATAAATATTCACATACACTAACATTTAACTTGAAATCAGAGTCGGAACATTTAAAACTATTGATCAAAAACAAAAAATAATGTGGAATAAACGCTGAATATCAAAATGTTATAGTTAGTTTCCATTCTCAATGGCTGATATAATATGGCATGTGATGACAGGAAAAGTCAAGCAGTGAAGCCTTTAGCATTCAAGTTGTACTCGATCAGAGGAATGACATAGATGATCTTTCTATCATCATTTTAAACTATCTTAGAAGGCCATTATCATGTATGGTCTTAACTTGAAATCTTGATTAATTTAAAAAGAAAACTGGACCGAATTGAGTTGGAAATATGCTATAATTAGGCTGTAAATCAGTATGTATATATTAGTAGTAATTGTAAATATTTAGTTTTCCTAGGTAGCAGATTCTGATTTAGTTTCCTAGTTTCTACTTTCTAAGTCAACTAGTAACTCCTTTATATACCCTATTGTATTCCTAACCTAAGATATATGAGAAATTGAATTTCCCTTCTCTTCAAACTTTTCCTGTTCAGAATTCTTCATGGTATCAGAGCAGCCCTTTCTTTAGGGATATTCACGATGTCTTTTTGCCTTCATTGCCGTAGCTTAAACATCAACCTTCATTGTTGATATTATTATTTTTGTCAGCCTTCATTGTTGAATCTGTCCAAGAAAACTATCCCAAAACCATGTCAGAAATATCCAAACCTATTGTCTCACCCAATGCTATTCATGCAGAAAATCCAACCCTACAGATTACTACTTTTAAACTCGACGGGAAGAACTTTATGCAATGGTGCCATCTGTGAAAAACTACTTCTGAAAAGCAAGGGGAAGTTCAAGCATATTAGTGAAACCCCACTAGATGAGAGGGATCCTAAATATGAAAGTTGGGAGGCAGAAAACTATATGGTGATGTCATGGCTACTTCATTCCAAGGAATCTCGAATCAGAAAAACCTACATGTTGTTGCCTACTGCCAAAGACATTTGGGATGCTGTGAACAAAACATGTTCTAAAATTGGTTTTCTTACACAACTATTTCAAATTAAAACACAGATTTTCAAACAGGGATCCATGAATGTCACTGACTACTACAACACACTCAGAGGATTGTTGACTGAATTGGATTTATATCAAAACGTGGAGTTAAAATCCTCTGAGGATGCAAAGACAATCAAAGATCTCAAGGAAAGGGAACGTGTCGCACAGTTCTTGTTGGGACTCAATTCTAAGTCTGATCAAGCGAGAGATAGAGTTCTTGGAAGAGATCCTCTACCTGATCTTGATTAGGCATATGCTATTATAAGCTCTGTTACATGGACTCGACATCTTTGGGCACCATACCCGTGTCGATACAATACGACACGGATTCGGGTGCAGAATCCGCGTCTGATGCGGCAAAAGCAATTCAGGTTCGACAGTGAAGAAAGTGAAGCAATTCAAACACCAAATCAAGAATGTGAATAGCATAGACAACCATGGGTAATTGTTGGGTTATATGTGAACACCAAATTTAGAAAAGCTGGTCCACAAATTGACAAAAAAAATAGGTATAAGAGGAATTGGTAAGCATTCTGGGTTTCAGGTTTGGGAAGAATCGGAAGATATATAGAGATGAACAAGAAAAGGAATAAAAAGAAGAAGAAAATGAAAGTTTTGGAAAAAGACAAAGAAGAAAAAAGAAAGAAGGAAGAGGAGGAGAAGAAGAAGAAGAAGAAAAACAATGAACTCAGGAAAAAAGGCGAAGAAGAAGAAGATAGGTGGTGCCGTCTGCGACTTTGTTGCAACAAAAAAAAAAAAGCAAAACAAGATAAATTTGCATTGGGCTTTATTTTAATTCTCATAATGAGTTGGGCGCTGGACCCAAAATATTCATTGAATAAAATTTAATGTTATAAATCCAATTCAAAAAGCAAAATTATTATGTTTTGGGCTATGTTTTATTGTTGGCCTTTATCTAATTAATGGATCAAAAGTCCAAAACTATTAAAATTAATAATAATTAAAACTAAATTTGATAAATAATTTTTTTAAAAAGAAAAAAGATATTTTTTAATTTTTATAAAGAAAAATAATATATAAATATATGATATTACATTATTTGCATTTATATATATTTATTTAAGATATTGTTATTAGACGTATCTACGTACCCGTATCTAAGTTTTGGATCCTTTTTAGCCGACTCCGCATGTCCAAAATTTTAACCAAAAGACGAGTCAGACACTCGGATACATACCAATATCGGATACCCGTATCCGAGTCCTTGTAACTTAGATTATAAAGAGGTGAGGAGAGCAACAAAGAACTAGTGGGGACAAAAACCATGGAAGGTGGAGAAGCAACCATTGAGAATTCTGCACTTGCAGCAACTAAACCTACAGACAATAGGAAATTCCAGGACAAGAATAAACTTTGGTGCGACTATTGCAATAAGCCAAGACATACACGGGCTAGTTGCTGGAAGATACATGGGAAGCCACCAAACATGAAACAGTATGGCAACCGAGGAGGATCTGGGTCCAATCGTTCAAGTCAAGCAAATCAGGCCACAACTGTGGATGGAAATAGTGAACCAGGGTTACATGGGTTTAATCAGGAAGACGTTCAGAAGCTTAGGCACTTGCTGAACCAGCTGTATAACCGTAAAACCAACTCTACTTCTGAGTCCATTGTTACAAGTTCTTGTTCTATGGCTCTCTCAGGTATAAAAGCCTTAAACTCTGACTCTAGCACATGGATCATTGATTCAGGTGCTTCTGATCACATGACCTCTATGCCCAATATTTTTTCTAGCTATTCACCATGTTCAGGCAAACAAAAAATTAAGTAGCCGCTGGACCTTTTCCTCGATTGCTGGTCAAAGAACTGTAAGAATCTCAAATACCTTAGTCCTACAATCAGTTCTTCATGTTCCTAAATTGAATTTCAACTTGTTATCCATTGGAAAACTCACAAAAGATTTGAACTGCTCTGTTAAATTTCTCCCATTTGGTTGTTGTTTTCAGGATCGATCGGGGAAGACGATTGGATGTGGTAAGCTGATAGATGGACTTTACTACTTGGATACAACTTGGAATGGTGAAGAAGGGTCTCAATGTCTAGTTTCTCAAAACACAAGTTTAGATCAGATTTATCTTTGGCATAACTGCTTAGGTCACCCACCTTTTACCCTACTAAATAAACTGTTTCCTAAATTATTTCACAAAATTGATGTGAGGAGTTTATATTGTGAGTCTTGTATCCTTGCTAAACATCATCGTACCATTTTTCCAATAAAAGAGATTCAATTCTCTACTCCTTTTAATTTAATCCATTCGGATGTAGGGGGGCCGTCTCGTATTACCAATATTTCTGGCACTCGGTGGTTTGTTACTTTTATTAATGATTGTACAAGGACTACATGGGTGAATCTAATGAAAAACAAGTTTGAAGTTCCAATTATATTCTCAATGTTCCATAGGTTTATCAAGACTCAATTTGGAGTCAATATTCAAACCTTGAGATTTGACAATGGAGGAGAATATTTTAATCAAGAGCTCCAAACATATTTATCGAATGAAGGCATTCTACAACAATCAACTTGCATTGACACTCCTCAACAAAACGGTGTTGCTGAAAGAAAGAATAGACATCTTCTTGAAGTTGCTCGGTCGCTCATGTTTCAAGCAGGGGTACCCAAGTTTTATTCGGGAGATGCCATCCTTACAGCAGCTTACCTGATTAATAGAATGCCTACTAGAGTTCTCGAAAACCAGAGCCCCATCAAGAAATTGATGAACCTGTTTCCAAATTTCCAAGGGGTTGGATCTTTACCACCAAAGGTGTTTGGCTGTGTGTCCTATGTTCACATTCATTTTCATCTGCGAAGTAAACTTGATCCTAGAGCTGTGAAGTGTGTTTCCAATGGATATTCTCCAACAAAAAAAAAGGCTACAAGTGCTATCATCCTCCCACTAAGAAGACCTATGTCACCATGGATGTAACAGTTGTGGAGAATCAAAATTACTTTGGGAAGACCTATCTTCAGAGGAGAATAATTCAAGAGAAGAAGATAGGTGTGATTGGCATATAAAGTAGAACTCTTAAGAAAATTCTCAAGAAAATTTTTCTTCATCCAAGACCTTCACTGAGACCATTGAATCTCTATCTTATCCAAGTCAATCCGATATCATTGACATTGAATCAAACCTGGAACCCGACGCCAACACCTTACAACCTGAAAACCATCCTTCCCAGAGTCTACCTAAACCCAAACCTGATGCAGAAACAGACATTGAGGCTTAGAAAACACCAATTCTAAAGGTGTATTCTAGGAGGAAAGCATCTACTATCACTTCTCAGGCTCCATTTGTCAACCTTGAATCAGGTAATGAAAATAATGCACCAATTTCTATTCATAGTTCTGAAAATAATGTTGATTTACCCATTGCTCTAAGAAAGGGGGTTAGGAGTTGTAACCAACACCCCATGTCTCATTTTGTGTCCTTGCAGAACCTTTCTCCAATACAGTGCTTTCCTCACATCTATTCTGTCCCAAAAAATTCCCACATCTATGTAAGAGGCCCTTGCCTCAAAACCCTGGAGAGAGGCCATGAATGAAGAACTAAGAGCCTTGAAGAAAAATCAGACTTGGCAGATTGTAGATTTGCCCAAACATAAGAAGACTGTTGGCTGTAAATGGGTCTACACTATAAAATAGAAGCCTGATGGAACATTGGAAAGATATAAGGCAAGGCTAGTTGCGAAGGGATACACCCAGACTTACAGGATAGATTATTATGAGATATTCGCACCAGTAGCAAAGATCAACACAATCCGAATTCTTGTCATTAACAGTAACAAAGGAATGGTCACTACATCAATTAGATGTGAAGAATGCGTTTCTTCATGGAGACTTGGAAGAGGAAGTTTATATGGATATTCCACCAGGATACCGAGAAAATTTAGGAGGGAACAAAGTGTGCAAGTTGAAGAGAGCTCTCTAGGGCTTGAAGCAATCACCACGAGCATGGTTTGGAAAATTTGCCAAAGCTATGAGAAATCAGGGCTATTTTCAAAGTCAAGGTGATCATACTCTGTTTATAAAAAATTCTTTAAAAAAGGGGATTACGGCTTTGATTGTGTATGTAGATGATATCATTGTAACAGGTGATGATCATGAAGAAATAGCCGCTTTGAAAGCTAAGCTTTTAAAAGAATTTGAGATCAAAGACTTAGGAAGCTTAAGATATTTCTTGGGAATTGAGGTAGCTAGGTCACAACATGGAATCTTCATTTCTCAACAGAAATATACTCAAGATCTACTTCAAGAAGTTGGAACGACTGGCTGCAAACCTATTGATAGTCCTATAGAGGCTAATCATCAACTAGGAGAGTTAATTGAAGGGGCAGAAGCAGCGGATAAAGGAGAATATCAGAGAATGGTGGGGAAACTTATCTACTTGTCTCACAAAAAGCCAGATATTGCCCATGCTGTCAGTGTTGTGAGTCAGTTCATGCATGATCCTAAAAAAAACCATCTTGAAGTTGTCTTTAGAATACTAAGACACTTGAAGGGATCTCCAAGTAAGGGTCTTTTATTTAAAAAGGGAGAAGAGCTTAAACTAGAAGCCTATACAGATGCGGGCAGGTTCCAAGACAGACCGAAGATCAACTACTAGGTATTGCACCTTTCTGGGAGGGAACCTTGTCACTTGGAGGAGCAAGAAATAATCAGTTGTGGCACGCTCTAGTGCAGAGGCAGAGTTTCGAGCCATGGCTCATGGAATATGTGAACTATTATGGCTAAAAATAATTCTATCTGACTTAAAAATCAGAATAGAAGGTCTTATGCTGCTCTATTGTGACAATAAGGCTGCAATAAGTATTGCTCACAATCCTGTTCAACATGACAGGACCAAGCATGTTGAAATTGATCGACATTTCATCAAAGAGAAACTTGATTCAGAGCAAATTGTGTACCATATGTTCCCTCAAATGGTCAACTAGTTGATGTACTTACAAAGGGATTATCTAGTGTAATTTTCCAAAAATCAATCAGCAAGCTTGGAATGCAAAATATCTTCACATTCGCTTGAGGGGGAGTGTTGGAATATTAGGTTGTAAATCAGCATGTATCTATTAGGAGTAATTGTAAATATTTAGTTTCCCTAGGTAGCAAATTCTAATTTAGTTTCCTAGTTTCTACTTTCTAAGTCAACTAGTAACTCCTTTATATACTCTATTGTAATCCTAACCTAAGATATATGAGAAAGTGAATTTCCCTTCTCTTCAAACTTTTCCTGTTCAGAATTCTTTAGTGAGACCGATAAAGACAAAAAAAAAACATATAGTAATGTAGATAAAAGGTGAAACTCTATCAAATGCAAAACAGTGACAATTGCACCATTTTGTCGGTTGATCTTTAAGGCAAAAGGTTTTAAAGAAACCCACAAAAGCATCACCTCAACAAACCCAGATTGGAATGAAAAAGTTCATGCAACTATTAGCATGAGATTATACCCACCATCTATCTATATATAAAAGAGATGATTTTATTTACATTTTCTACTAAATAGGGAAGAAAATTTGGGGGGGGGGGTGGAGGCTTCATCTAGATCTAACCGCAAATATCTTAATATAATGAGTTTAGTAATCAATAAAGTAAGTTAGACAGAAGGGCAAGAAGAAAGAATAGAAAAAAATATATATATAAGGATGAGAGAAAGAACAATACTAAATAATGGAGAGTTAATATAGGAGTAAAAAAACCATCAAGATTTCTTTTACATATTGCTAACGAGAATCATAACTTACTAAGACCTTTGGGTTATTTTCAATATTGGGAAGTCATCAAACCAATTTCACCTGTGCAAAAAACTTGCTAGTAGCTTACAGTCTACTTTACTCTAAAGAGCAACTGAACAAGTGAATTTTCTTCCAAGATGAAACTAACTTCTAAAATTACTACTCTCTTAATCACTATGGTCTCCAATATTCTACCATATTCAGACACAAACTAAAGCAAAGATAGGCATATTTTTAGCATAAAAATAAACATCATGTCTCATGTCAAATATCAAATTCCTGACTGTATCCAAAAACCATATAGAATACCAGTGTCTACTAAGATAAAAATTAGAGAACATACATGAAGAACGAGAGAACAAAAGATAGGTATAACTATAACCACAGAGCAGTAAAAGAGAGAATGAAAGATAGGTATAAACACACAAAAAAAATTTATTGCTTAGATAAGTATTTGGCAATCCTTATTGCTTCTGAAGACTCCTATACCTTTACTACATCTAGGGATGTAATTTTTTATTGAGTTGTATGCGAGCTGCTTGACTTACACTTAGTCATAAGCTCGTTTATAGCTTGTTTGTGACTTGTTAATGGGGCAAAAAGAAAGACTACTAATTTCGAGTACATTTACTCTATAAATTTAGTTCTTTATAATTCTTTTTTCTTTCGTATGTTTACTTTATGACATGGTGTTTGTATGCACTATAACGTACTAATATTATAATTATTAGACCTAAGAAAGAGAAATAAAATTTATTGCAACTTCAACAAAACCGATTTATAGTTTAAACATTTCTACACAAAGTTATCTGCCTCTAAACATTAATATCTTCAAATACAAATTGAATTAAAATATGATATTTATATCATTAGAGAATTCATGATGTACAACAAATTATACTCAGGGTTTGTTAAAATTCATGACTAGGAAGTTATTTTCCATTGGCTCAAAGATGGACACTCATTCAACAATGGAAATCAAGTTACATGTTTTCAATTTCAATATCCTTCAATAATTAAGTGGAATTAGATAATCATATTTGTTTGTACAAGAAAAAAAATTATCGTGATATTCACACAATCGGAACTTTACATTAGCAGACACTTTCAGTTCAACAAAATCATGCAAAAAAAATTATTTTCCAATAACTCAAAGATGGGAAATCATTAATGTGGGATTGAGGGGTAGTGGCAAAATATCCTACAATCCCACATCTATTGCAAAATAAAAGCAAAAATAGAACCCACCAATAAAAAGGACAAAAGAAAGGCAAAAATAGAACCCACCAATAAAAAGGACCTTGCCTTTTTTATTTCCTACCTTCAAGTGAGAGTTGTGGCGTTCAATGACATGAGGATCCCCTTTCGATTTGAATTTTAAGCCTTACCTACTAGAACTATCAAGTAAGCTACGCTTAAGAGCATGGCTAATTTTTGTGAACAAGTTGGGTTCGAGCTTAACAATCTTTTGACAAGCCGAGCTTGAGCTTGGAAGTTGGAGCTTCTTTTGAGCTTGATTAGGGCTTGAACTCATTAAAGGCCCAATCCAGCCAACTTCCCTTATATAAACACCTCTAAAATCTGTTAACTGTTTGATGTTTACTGCAACGGGAATAACGTTTGTCTCAATGTTCTTCGGCTATTAAATGCAGTTGATGCTTATCCTTAAAAGCCTAAAATTTAGATAATGGTAGAAATATGTTTATCAGGGTATCAGAGATATGTTTTAACTAGAACATCTTTCCTACTATCTTTTCATGGCTTCACAAGTTTTCACCGCCAATTCATCAGTTAATTTTTTACAATTCATCACCATTCAAAAAGAAACAAAAATATATTTCCATAAATTAAGTGAAAATTTTTCAACTTAAAACTTGTGAGCAATGATTAAAAAATCGGACCGGACCGGCCGGTTGAATCGAGAACTGGTGGTCCAATCGGTCTGGTACATTATATAAAACTGGATATTAGCTGAACCGGTAGAAAATCAGTTCAACCGGTATAATACCAGAAAAATTGGTAAAAACCCGAAAAAATCGATTTGATATATATTTTTTATTTTTTTTTATAATTAATATTTATTTAACATTAAATTTTTGTTTAAGTGAACTGCCCGGTTCAACCGGTTGAACCGAGAACCGAAGGTCTAACCGGTTTGATCTCCGGTCCCCTTTTTTTAACATTGCTTGTGAGCTAACAATCGGACCCAAAAGATAATAGAAACATGTTAATAATTTATATGGT
This sequence comes from Fremontodendron californicum, assembly GCA_030761205.1. Taxonomy (NCBI): domain Eukaryota; kingdom Viridiplantae; phylum Streptophyta; class Magnoliopsida; order Malvales; family Malvaceae; genus Fremontodendron; species Fremontodendron californicum. The sequence continues at coordinate 6,111,136 of JAULJL010000024.1, forward strand.
AACATTATAAATAATAACACTTAAGTCAAACTACCAAATAGTTATCAAGTTGGAATAATGTTCTAAATAAAGATTGTTATTAAGGATTTAGCTATGAGAAAATTAGACAAAAAAAGATTTATTATTCTTTATTTGATAAGGTATATATGGAAGATTTACAAACAATAACAATTAGCTAAATACATTTATGGCACCATCAAGGAACAAACTTAGAAATATTTTGATTCAATAAGACTAAAAATTCAAAATGGCAAGATCAAATAAGATAGTGTAATACAAATGTGTAGTAATTTCTAATAAAACCATGCCTTGAATCACAAAAGGTAAATGCACACCAAGTAAAATTGTCATGTTATACCTAAATCATTGCAAATGGAGTAAGGCAACTAGATGTTATTTAGTTCTATATTTCTCAATTGATATCCCAATAATCGATTTGTCTGATAGACTATCACATGGTGGATACCAAGTCCAATTTGGGCTAAGAAAGGACTAGGCTCTATAAGTCAAACTGATACTCGTTGCGGCATCTTTTCTTGCCTTTCTTTCCCTTCTTGGGCTGACATTTGCTTTCAGATAAAGTACAAAAGAAATGATAAAGAGATTTATGACAACTGTGTTGATAAATGGCTACCTTACTGAGGTCCATTGGGTTAGAGATGTTCTTAAGGCATCGGAGATTTTCATACGGTTTTACCTTTAAAGAAAGAATCTTAACTTCGTTTAAACATAGACTAACTGTAACTATGATTTCCTTCTTTTCTTGTTTTGAGGGGTACAAAAAAAGGTTAACAGCCCAAGACTACTATGCAGGATCACTACACTCTTCATCCTCTTACATGCCATAGAATTCACTCAGAGGGGAAACTAAAATCACTTTGTTAAATTAAATAGTTGGCCCATATATGCCAACAAATCAACACATCATGGAAGACATGTCTAATCTCCACAACTTCAACCTTCCTTATAAGGCACTTACGATCTTCTAAAATCCTCCGACGGATGGTCTTTTCCTAAAAAACCAAAACTTTTGATTCAATTCCACCACAACGGATTATCTACATATCTCATGGACAAGCAGTAACACTTTTTTCAAAGCCCATATATCTACCAATAAGCTATCGACTCCACCACTACCAACCATAAAACCCTTCACCAACCTACCATGATGATCTCCAATCAAGCCCCCAACACTAGAAAATTCAGAGCTATCTTTCTTTGCTCCATTCATGTTTAACTTGAATACATTTTCAAAGGGAGGTGTCCAGGCTCTCCAACAACACGGCCTATTTGCATCCAGTAGCACCAACTTGAAAGTTACCACAATTTTCCTAGTTGTTTCTCCCGCCTTAAAAGAAACTTCCTTATACCTTACAATTCTACTATCAAAGACTTACCAGTTTCTAGCTCTTCATGTATACCAAGCTATAAACACAAATACTACTGACCAGAGGATAACTCTCTACCAAAAGCTTTAAAACAAAGACTATAGTTCAAACCTACTCCTCATGTTTGTGGCACACTCACCCTCCAAACATCAGTAACTAATGGATAAGTTAGAATAATATGATCCAGAGCTTCAGTCCCTCCCTACTCTTCATGTTTTTCACACAGTAACCTCAAAATATAATCCATGATGGATTATCAACCATATTTCTCCTAAACCTCTCGTTATTGATAACTCCATCCCGCATACATGGCCAAATATAAATCCAGAATTGTTAGTTTCCATATCCATTGCAAGTTCTCATTTTGAGCATAGGCATGTCCCTTCCTATCCCTGACAAACTTACATGTCGATCTTATGGGAAAATGGGCTCATGAGGCATGGAACTATCCACTTCTCTGTTCGCTTTTTTTTAATTATTTTTCTTCAAATATTGTCATGCTCGTCAATTTAAATTTCCATTTTTCATAATCATAATTAATTTCAAACTCATAACAATCGGATTCAAACCCACATGAGGAAGGGTCTAAAGAAACTAAACATGTACCTCAAAATGTATCTCCTCTACGATGGATCTTCCTCTTTGACTCTACTAGCTTAATTACTTAGTATTATTTCAAATGTAACTTTGAGTCATCCCTAATGTTGTCAATTTATAAATCATTACCTAATTAGTTAATTCCAATTAATGATCCCACATCTCCTTCTGTTTATCTTGTAATGGAGGGTTATAGGAGACTCTCTAATAATTTTTCATTGTTAAAGTTATTTTTTTTTTTAAAAAAATTAACTATTTGAAGGCATCAACCAAATTCTTCAAATATGTTAAAAGATGAAGCATTATACTCTTTCAATCTTTCAGATAGGCATAATGCAGCTTGTTTAGTCATGTAAAGAAGTTTCACTCACAGCCTCCCATTATAAATTGCAAATAGCAAAGCAATTTCCACCAATTGTTAAGTAGAATTTCACATAAAAACATCAGGAGACATTTCTTACTTTACCAATTAGCTAATAGATTCCCTTTCACTAATCAAATTCTTTAAATCTATTATTCTATACATATAGATACCAAGAGTACCTAATTTCCGAATATTAGCATAATAAACAAACCAAATAATCAATTTTCCACGCATTTATACAACGGCTTATGCATGCTTGTAAAGCCAAAAACTGAGCTTCATTTCATAATAAACACTGAAAAATCTAATAAATAATGCAAAAATCCAACCACTTATTGCACTCCATTCCTTGTAAGCAGCCCCCATAACTTGCTACGATAGCAATCCTCGAAGACAAATGCCTGCATTTGACAACCTCAAACCACACAACCATAAAGACCTTTTCCAAACAGATGCACTGAATAAGTGCATGTTTAGCAAACTTTTCCGTCGGTATCACAAGTCACAGCATCAATGCTCATATATATATATATATGTATATATATATATAGAAGCTTTTTTCTTGAATATTTTCAAGAAAAAGCTCAAGGCACTGTTTATCGATTATCATCTATGAATTTTATATTAAACGCACAACAAACAAAACCAACAAAGGAAAATATTAAATTTCAATCAATTAAAAAAGAAGAAACTTTAATATATTTCCTAAACACAATCAATTAAAGCCACTTCCAATTCACTGATTCCAAAAGAAGAAAACCCTTGAAACAAAAACAAAAACAAAAAATACTTTCAATTCCAATAAGTTCAAGAGTCAGAATCGAAATGAATACCCGTGAAATAGTTACCTTATTGGTGCAATTTTCCTTTTCGTTTTCTCTTGCTTTCTCTCGTTTTCTTTTTCTCGAGGAACAAACATAGGGCTTTTAGATGCTTTGGGAAAACAATTTTAGGGTTTTTGGTTATTGAGTAAAGAAACAGATTGAATCGGGAAGGTCCGACTTTGCGCCAAGTAGAGTAAAAAGTAGAAACCTCGAAAAAAGAGACGTTTGGTTTTCATTTTTCAATTGAAAGCTTTTAACGGAAAATTGGCCTCCGATTGCCTAGTAACGTTCTATTGGGGGCATTAGAAAACTTTAGAAATTACAGTTACAATAATTTTACATGATTTTATTTTTATTTTCATTTTTATTTTTCTTTCCTCAAGTCCTGACAACAGTAGAGTGTTGAAATTGCAGACGTACCCATAAATTTTTATTTTTTTTCCAAAATTGACTAAGAATGTTTTGAAACTACACTATGCCTGTAAAATAAATATGTTTAAAAATTGGATTATTCATCAATTTGATTCGAGTATGATTGTGTTCGAAATAGATTTTTAAATTCGAGTTAGTTCGACTCGATTTATATTATTATTTAATAAATAATAAATTTTATTTAAATTTAATTATAAAAATATATAAATATTTATTTTATAATATTTTTTGAACAATAATTAAGTTTTTCGGACTCATTAAGTCGTGCCGAACTTTAGAGAAGCAAATTTTTTTTGCTAATCAAGCCTGATTTGGCTCATATACAGATCTACTATGAAATCACTATTTATATTTTAAGGTGACAGTGTTAATTAACAAAAATTAAAATGATACTCTTTTTGTTTCGGTTAAATTATCACACTTTATTTTTTTGTTTAGTCAACAAATTTTAATTTTAACTTTATTATTTTATTAATTAATTAAATTTATAATTTTAAAAAATTAAAAAAAATTAGTTATATTTTTTCAATAATAAATATAAAATAATCAAAATTGAAAACTTTTGACCAATAAAAACTAATATGTGACAAGTCTTTTGGGAAGGAGATAGTATTTTTTTTTAGTATGGGTTTCTTCTATCTATCATTTGTTAAAAAACATGAAAAATAATTATTTAAAGGATAAAACTAAAAGTTTATAGTATGGATCAAACAACTTTTAAATGGAAATTGGGGCTTTTCAAAAGAAAACTAAAGAGTTAAGAGTTAGGATATAAACATTTGATCATTAATGGAGTTAGCTTGCTAATAGACCATTGAATTTTGTCATTTGATTTTAGTCAAAAAATTTCAAAATTCCTCCATCAAATGTAATTTTATTAAAATTCTCCACAAATTATATTTAGAATTTCTACATGGTAATAAATATAGCCTCATAAATTTTTTTATTAAAAAAAAAAAAAAAAAAAGTCCAAAAGCAATTTTGACTTGGGTTGTGGGCCTTCAATAATCTGTGACAAGTGGGCCGCACGTGGTTATGGGCATGCAACTGTTCCAACTTCCCAACCCCGCCAAATCCACCGACTGTATGTGCACACCACGCGCTGTCAGTCGCGTAAGGTAATCACTTTTCCCCCTCCCCCCCAAAACAGAGGAACCTGACAAAAAGACGACTGCTCATATTTTATTATTTTACCCCACTCGTGGCACTCCTGGGCCCACCCTCAAAACTGCCCCGTCCCCGAATAAATTTTGATGGTGATTCTCGGTGGGGCCCCCAAGAAGATCAGAATCGGAACACCCAAAAGCGCGATCCATTTGAGGACAAAAGACGTTACCTTATTTTGTCTCGTTTAGAACACACGTGTCAAACAGGCTGCCTCCCTGTCATTGGGTTTAGCTGACAGCTCGGTGCCCACCAAAGGCCACGTTTCAGGTCAATTTGGCTGAGACTAAAAAAGTGTCTGAGTTTCTGAGAAACAATTTTGACTCTATTTCGATTTGTCAATTCAAATTTGCCAGGAATTTTTTTTTTTTTTTTTTTAAAGTTGTGATTCTCCTTTTTCTCGTTCAAATCTTTTTGGGTGTTAAAAATGACACAAAACTAAAAAATAATAGAAATTAGAATTAAAATTAAAACTACTAAAAGAAGAGTTTAAAACATTGTTTTCTTCCATGGGACATAATTAATTTGTTGGAGCATCAATTTAGTAATGAAACTTCAAGAATCTAAAAATAGATTAAAAAGGAACTTGAAAACAATCCCAATTGATGAATTCTATACATAGAGTCATATGTAAATAAAACATATATTAATGAGGATTTTTTAATCATAAAAAGGAATATATATTATGAATTTTTCTACAATCTTGTAGTATTAATTCTTGAATGTAACGGCCTATATAAAAATAAAAAAAAACTATAGGTTATATGATCACGAAAGCCACATTCATAACCGAAACCTAGTGCATGCTTTAATCATCAAATGAAAGAAGCATCATATTTTATATATTATATGAAAAAAAGGATTTTATTTGTCAAGGGAGATGAGTTAATTGATTACCTGGTCACCTCCATGTCCATCAAATATGCCAAAAAAATGCACCGGCGATTTCTCCATGGAGTATTTACACTCCGGTGCCGTGCACCCACCGACATCCTTGCAACAAACCTCCATAAACCCTGGATGAACCGCCGCCACGTCCTCCATTGTCGACCGCCTTCCTTGCTCCACGCTGTATCCCCACGACACTCCTTTGTTGCTTCTCCCAATGCATGTGGTCGCAGCCCTTTTGGCTTGCAGAGCAGCAATGTCGTCGTTACAATTGGTATAATCAGAGCCGTCCGACACTGTAACAACAGATTTGGTATCGTTGGAGGCCGGGAGAATGGTGGTGGTGGTGGAATTGGCGTTGGAATCCATTGGTTTTGGATTGGAGTTGTCGACGGCGGCGGTGGTGGTGTCTTTCAAGAGGGTAGATACGCTTGCCATTGAAGAGATTAAAAAGACAAAAACGAGAGGAGAGAATTAGAGAGTAAAATCTTAGAGAAACGACGATGTGGGGGAGTTGATTAAACTGGGGTGGGACTTGGGAGGAATTAAGTTTAAGTACATGGGTTTGCAGCAACGCGTGGAAAGAGCATACGAATATACATGGCATACGAACTCGGGTTTTGTCCAATTATTTCGAATCTTAACATCAGTAATTTCTTTTCTTATTCCGAACGCCTCCTTCGTATTAAATATGTATATATACATGGCAGACGTTCTCTACGTTGCATGGCAAAGGGTTAATGTCACAGTCATGGAAGCAAATGTCAAGTGAACTTCCAATGATTTGGTGCCAAGTAATATAATTTTTCTGCCATGGTAGGGTTCAAAAGGGACTTGAGGCAGTTTCAAGGATTTCTACACCCATCAGACTGGCTGCATTGCTTACAACTCAGCCATGTCCCTTCAAGTTCAAGGGCTGAGTGCCACATTTTTCGAATTTCAGAATCGGCCAAGCTAAGGTACAAACAGGCTGATGTATCAAAGCCTTTAGTCACTAAACCATATGTGTCATATTGCTAATAGTTATGAGATCTTAAAGTCAATAATATTCTTTCAATTCAATTAAATTAGCAGGTACGATTAAGCCAAAAATTTAATTACTAAATTTATAAATACTGAATTTATATTATAAAGTATATTTGGTATGTTATTGAAATTAAATATCAAATATAATTATATTATATGATAATTATAAATGTTAAAATTTGAAAATTATTCATTTCAAATTTTACCCTTATTATCATAATATTTTATATTTTTCTAAATAATTTTTGATAAAACTTAAAAGTATAATTTAGATATCTCATCTTTTATAAAAATGGATAATTTAGTTTAAATATAAATTTTTAATAAATAAATTTAATTTAGCATGTTTTCGCATTAAGTGGTGATAAGTGGCTCTAAATTTGAATATACTTATCTCATTCAACAATTTTTTGTTGAAAATTTTCTATTAAGTAACATTTAATATGAGTTATCAATCACATTAGACCTTTCCACAAGCTAAGAAATCCGTCCAAGTCCAAAGGTTATTTGGAAAGACTTAGATAAAAATATTAAGCTTGAAAAATGAAGTTGGATAAAAAATAAGACCAATTTAAAAAACTGGTCGAACTTTGATTCCAATATTTAAGATCTGAACCCCACTTAACTTGACTCTTTTTAAATTATATAAAAAAATAAATATATTATATTATAAACGTTAGAAAATATATTAATTTATTCATGTTTTAAAATTTAATAAAAAATTAAATAAAATAATACCTTTTTTTTTATAATATGGACGAGTTTGGACAGATGTAGGCTACTCATTTACAAATATAGACAAACCTAGACAGAATTTGATACCTGAATTATCAAGTCGGGTTTAGCTTGAACAAGCATATATGATATTAATATTATATCTAGAGTCAATCCGAATCCCATCTGATCTATGAACACCTCTAAAACACATTAAAAAAATTAAACAATTAATTTTTTTTAATACATTATCAAATACACCAATAAAATTTGATGCTGTACATAACAGCCTTGAAATATTGAAAACAGTGAATCGGCATAGCATTTTGTAGATTTCATTTATTGATCTGTTAGGTCAGAGCCATAAACGACGAGTAACACCATTAGACTGGTTGAAAGAAATAGGAATTAATGAATTTGCTCACAAAAATATGTAAGTGGGTTTGACTAATCAATTAAAATTAAATTGATGATAAGAATAATAAATATTGCTTTTAGTCAAAATTAGGTCGCGAAAGGTATCAATTACTCAATTCAATTTTTATAAAAATATATGATAATTAAAGTTTAAGACTAAGGCCAGTTTGTCAGTGTACTATGGTTTAATATTTAATTTTATTGAATTTTGTCGTCACGTTTACGATTTCTTTAATTTTTGAACAAAGATTAATGCAATTGAAATACTTCACATGATATATGGTTAATTCAAGTAGTAAATTTACCTCAATTCGGTATATTTTTTTTTTTATTCAAAAAATAATAAAATTGAAAGTATACATAGGAACGAAATTAAGTTAAATTTAAATACAATAACAAAATTTAATATGGACCCATAAATAGTGATAAATTTAATCTAATCCCATAAAATTCATGTGAGAAATGTAGAATGGGAAGTACTTTGCTAGTAACTCAATTTAATTGTTTTATTATCTTAATTAACTAAAGAACAGATCAGCACTACTAATATTATATATTATCTCATAAATTGATATAGAATCATAATATAGCAAACCAAGTACATACATAATTCAAGGTTGATGGCATTCATAAAGACCGTAGTTCAGAATAAATGAATGGATTGTAAGTACTGAAATTTAAACTCAAACCTGTTAAATGTCATCTCTTAAAAGTGATTGCACAAATCAATTGCGCTAAATCCCGAATTTTTTTCTTTCAATATTTAATGAAACATACATTTGATCCAAAGAAAAAAAAAAAGCAAAGTTTTCTCTAGCAATCCTTAACCAATTAATTATTTATTCATTGATCATGACCAAGCAAATTAACCCATTATGATTTATGACCGTATAGGCTAAATCTATCAAATACCAAACTAAGCCAAGTATTTCCCCATTACATATATAAAACCACTAATAGATCACATTATGTCATGATTATCCCTGTTTTAGAAAATGCCAACAGAAACTAAAGGAGAATAGCCCAGAAGAACAGTGTGTACAAGACAGCTAATATACAAGGACTTGTTATGAGACCCAGCTATTCACTGCCAAACGCATTTGATCATTAGGATTACTAGCTGTTTACAGTTAGAATGAATAAATATTTCCCAGGAATTGATCTTAAACCTATGTCGTAATGACCCAGAAATTTCATGCTATCAAAAGATAAAACTAAATACCGTAGAGAAAATATGGTAATGCAAAGAATTTTAACCAAAATAATAAGATAATAGAAGTACCACTCTCCTCTGCAGTTCAGACCGCTTGAATAGCACCAGTCTTGCCCTTGGTCAAATCTGTGCCACCAACTGCTGCATTTGCATGAAATGCTGATTGTCTTGATGGTTCTCCTAACAGTTTCAAGGTAAGTGGTGAAGGCTCTCTATACCCCTTCTCGGTTTCTCCTATACGAAGTTGAGACATACCAACTAGTTCATCTACATTGACAGGTTTCTTGGGAAGCAATGGAATTGGCTTCAGTACTTGATGTTGAGATGCCTCTATGCCCTTCTCTTCATCGGGAAGGGCCAGATTTGGCGGCCAAAATGGGTAAGGAACAGGTACATAAGGTGGGAAGAAACAATGGACCATTGGTGTGAATCCACTTGATCCCATCATGGTTTCTTCAGTTTCTTCAACTCTTTCTTGTGCCACAGCTTCTCCAAGCTCAAATTCAGAGTTGAGAGAGAGATTTAATGAAGGTATAAAATTTGCATTATCTGCTTCTTCTACCTGTGAAGAAGGCAGCAAAACTTGTTCTTCAGGCACTGTGGGTGTATCTGTAGCCTACAAAAGAATAAATAAATAAATAAAAAGTTAATCAAACCAGAATCAATGATAAAAAATATGTTCATTTAGTTTAGAAAATATAGAAGCTAGCCCAGCCCAAATGGCACATGCACCCAACCCCAATTTAATCGCAATTCAACAGCATGAACCCAATTGAAATGAAAACCAAAACAAGCTAATCACAAATTTGACCTAGAACCAATTGTTATTTGTTAGCAAAGAAAGTGCAACAAAGGTCAATCTGATCCTGCGCAAAACCCAAATTCAAATTGGCTTAAAAGTCAACAACTCAAATTTGCTGAGAAACAATTTTGACTCTATTTGGATTTGTCAATTCAAATTTGCCTAAGAAGAAGTTCTCACTCTCACAAACAGCCCAACCTAATTTAGCCCAAATAGCCCAACCTAAACCCATCCACAACCAAAGAATGACCTCCAATTTAGATTGTATATGCTTTTAATCTTCTCAGCTATAGAGGGGAGATTAATTTATTTTTAAACGCACATTTGTAGACTGATGATCACAATATGCTACTTGTTAAATCCCTTTCAGCTTTCGACTTTTTGTTGAATACCGAACAGAGATATTCTCCTTAGCACAATTACAAGTTTATCTTCTTTACATTTATACAAGTGGTTGTGTGCAGATAGACGGTGTTGCATCCCAAATCTAATGCGCATAATAAGATGTGCTACTACTTTTAGCAAATGTTAAAACAACATAAAGAAGCAAGACAAACCATATCATCTGGAACCATGTCGAAAAGGCTTGAACGCCTCTTTCTTCGGGTAAAATTACTGTGACGGATGAAATACTTCTGGGCATGACTTGCTACCTGAGTAGGTGTCCTTGACATAACAAAGTTTCGAGCTATCCCCCGCCAATCCCCTTTCCCTAATTTCTGGAGGCCAATTAGAAAGAGTCGATGTTCCTCTTCAGTCCATGGGACACCTGCAAAGCAATCAAATTTTAAGTGGATCTCTCCAAATACCATGGCTAAAAATCAATAATTTACTTAAGTCAACATATATTTTCCATCCCACCAGATAAACTGATAAGCATCCCCATCCTCTCCTCTATTATGGCTGGCTCAAACTTATAAGGTACAAAGGGTCAACTAACCATTGATAGCCTGCTTGGAAATTCATTCCTTGCTTTGAAAGCAAATAATGCATATAACTAAAATAAGTACTTCAAAAAGATAAAATGCAAACTAGTTACCCAAATACCTGTACTGCTGGAGGCATATCCAGTGGACTTGGATGTCCTCATCAGCCATGACAAAAGGAAGAAAATAGGTGATGGAATCACCTTAAAATACAGAGCAAATCAATTGTTGCTTCCTACCTAGCAACATAATCCACAGGCTTCTGCCAAGGATCCAACTACCAACATCATGAAACTCAATGCAATTCCAATCATATATTTGCAGAAACTAATGCGATTGAAACTTCTACACAAGATCATATTGCATTGACTAGATCAAAATTTGCCCAAGAAATTTCAGTAGAATATGCTGCTCTGAGTTCATAGGTATAAGCCAATTTCCCAAAACAATGAGGTAAGACACCGTTGAAGCCTCAATCTTCACATCCATTTACTTGTAAAGAAGCCTATCTATAGATCACTCAAACAACTCATGCCACAAGGTAAGAATCAACTTACTCAACACAAGCAGCAGCAAGTAGTGTCCTTTCCAAAAATTAACAAGAAAACATATAATAATTATTAAACTTAATCTCAGACTTAAAATGACCTTAACTGGATGGAACAAAACCCACATAAAGACAGCCAACGAAAACTGAAAAAGAATCCAAGTTCTCGCCCAGAAACTACTTTCTTTTTCCCAGGGATGAGAATTCTGTCAGGAATCTAACTATTGAGGGAAACTGAAATCAGCAAGTACAAATCATTGCAATATCAGTTTCAGAACTAAATATTCATTATAGGAGGTTTTAGTCTAAAATTAAGGCTATAAGTAAACCTATTAGTGACACAGCATTTCTCACCTTCTATACACACTTCTGCCATAAGTTCTTATTAATAGCTGTTTGATTGAATATAATACAAAAATTGAGCAAACTTGAAAGCAAAAATGTCACTTTAGCTTCACATCATGTACCAAGAGCACGTGTTTATGTGCAGCTGCTCATACATGCAAATAAGCCACTTAGGACAGCTTAAAGACTTCTTTTTCCCAAGGTTACTCTTAGCAGTTAGGTATCTGTCCTAGAAAATGAGTGGAGATCACGATAACACAAACAAGTCTCAAAACCATAAAGCACAATCCACGCATTAGCTTTTCACACTGAAAGAGGGAAGCTCGCATTCCTCTAAACAATAATTTCTCAGAAACAATTTTACCTTGAAAGCTCCATTCAAGGTTCAGACATGGTGAAGTTAAAAGAGAGATTCAATTATTACAAAGCAGCCAATTATCTAATATCCCTTATTCATGTGCTCCCCAAAAAGGCCAAAATCCCCAAAACACGAACAAAAAAAGTTTATAAATAAAAAAAGACATATACATACATAGAGAGAGAGAGAGAGAGAGAGCGCTAAACTAAGCGAGGCTATTCAAAAAACAGGGGAAAACAAAAGTACCCACTTTCAATAAATCAAAGAAATTGACTAAAACATGAATTAATCTCTTTTTTCCAACTTTATTAACTTAATACACATGCTGGAATAATTGTTTATTTCCCAATCATGGTTATTTAAAAAAGTTAAACATAAATTACTAATAGCAGTCTTTCAGTACAACTTTTTTTTATACCATTAAAAAAATAAGGGTATGTATAAACAAGCTTAATCTAAAAAATAAACAAAAGAAAACATTTACTCACACTAATTATCTCCAAATAATTTTCAAAAACCCCCAAAACAAATAAAAAGCGAAAAACTTTATAAAAAAAAATTTACTAAAAATCAGAATTTAGTATATGATAAATAAACTGAGAAATACATACATTGCCAGTAAAAGAGAAAACACTTAACAAGATTTAAAAAGAAAAAATATATATTTTTATTAAAGAAAGTTAATAAGTATAACTAAAAGGAGTATAAGGATTAAATAAACAATTTTCGTTTAATTTGGCAAAAACATAAAAAACAAATAAATAAACAAAGAAAACCAAATCTTAAAAAAAAAAAAAAAAAAAAACCATAGTTGATCATTAACATACTCTGAATTCTGTCTCTCATTAATTAATAACATAAAATAAGTACATAAACAAGCAAAAAAAGCCTTATCCGAAATCCAAAAAAACAACCTTAAAATCCGCGAAAAAAAAAACAATAAAAACCTCAAAACGTGGCGTTTAGGATTAATCACCTTTCTTTCTCTCTCCGCGACGGTTAGTTGAGGCGTGTGCGGCGGGGTCATCAGAGAGGTAGCCGTCGGGCACGTGGTTCGGGTCACGGACGTGATCAGATAAAGGTGAGTCTGGATTAGGTGAAGCGGCGGCTGATGATGAGCTATGGTAGTGCGCCGACGACAAATTTCCCATACTCGCACTTTTCTTTATTATCGACCCGTCCGTCAAACGAACGCCGAATAGTTTCACCCCTCCGCCGCCAACTCCACCGTTTCCGCCACCACTGCGAGTGGGACACGTGCGGAAATTGTGGCCGTTGTTGCTGCAATGCGAGCATCGCCGAGTCATGACTAGCCCCGAGCCAAATCAAAAAAAAAAAAAAAGCTGATCTTATTTATATATTTATCAATATAATTGGAAAATAAAGATAGATTAATAAAAACTAAAGAGAGAGAGAGAGAGAAAGAAAGAGAGTTTTAGAGGGAGAGGGAGAGGTTGCATGTAAACGAAGGAGATTAAGGAGGATTATAAAATGGGGGGAGAAAGGAGAGAGAAGGGTATTTTGGGAATTTTGAGATTTAGATCAGAGTTGGAGGGTTAAGAGGATCACGGTGGATCGTTCATTGGAGAGAAATGAAATGACGGATTCGCCCTTCGTAAGAAAATAACGTTCTGTTTCTTTTTTTTTTTGGGTCGTCGTGTTTGCGCGTGTTACTGTTGTTTCGGATTTTTCGATTTGTTTTTCCAAAAATTAAATCAGAATTTACTTGTAAAAAAAGTAACTATCAAAAAATATAAAACATAAAAATAAAGATTAAAATTTTATCAAAAAATTTATCAAAAAATTTAATAAAATAACACATTTTCATATAAAAGATAATATTTAAAAAATTAATACAACAAAAAATACTTATAAATTTCTTAAAACACAATAATAAATTATAGAAAGTGGACTCTAAAATAAACCATAGTTATTAATTATTCAAAAACAATTATAAATGATTATCCATTTATCCTACTTCCTTGTATAAATAAATAAAAAAACAATACTAAATAATAAATAGATAAAGGAAAGGAGGGCAAATTTATTAAAATATTGTTAAAAAAAAGAAGGTAAATTTGAAAAACATACCATTTTCAATATAATAATTATTAAATGATATAATCAGTAAAAATTATTTGAAAAAGAGAAATATAAAATATAAAATTGTTAGGAAGAAAATTGTAAAAACAAAATTATCCTTGATAAAAAAAATATTCTTCTCTCTTTTCCTCTTATTTTTTTATTTTTTTTAATTAAAAAATAAATTTTTCTAAAAATACATTTTTTAATTTTAAAACATAAATTTTTTTATTTTTTATTTACTTTTTTAATTAAAAAATAATAAATAATACAAATAATATTTCTAAAATTAATTTTTTTTATTTTTTAAAATTTTTAAAAATATAAATATTTAAATATTTTATTTTTTAAATTTATTTTTAATTAAAATTTTAAAAATAATAATTCTTTAAAGGAAAATGAAGTTTTTTCATTAAAGACAATTTTGTCTTTACAATATCCTTCATAATAATTTTTAACTCTTCAATTCTCTTTTTTAAATAACTCTTAACTATTAAACCATTTAACAATTATTCAATTATTGAATGCATGTTTTTCATATTTACTCAAAAAAAATTATCAAAGTACTTACTTTCTCAAATTATATACCAAAATACGCCGATTTTAAAATCAATTGGGAAGTCGTCATATGATATGACGACTTCCCAACTAAAAATTTAATTTTATTTTTAAAACCCTACTCGAAAGTCGCCATATGATATGGCGATTTCCGAACTTTAAATTGTTTAAAACAAATAAAATTGCACTTGGAAGTCGCCATATGGCGACTTCCAAGTGCAATTTGTTAATTTTTTTTTATATATTGTTGGGAAGTCTCCATATCATATGGCGACTTTCCAACACCATTTTATTTTATTTTTTTAATTTTTAATTTTGTAATTAAAGTATTTTTTTAATTTTAATTTTAAAATTTAAAATAATTAAAGTATTTTGTAAAAAAAATTAAAATTGTTTTTTAAAGCCTAAATAATATTTTTTTTATATATAATTAATTAATTAATTATATATAATAATATATATATATAAAGATAAATAATAAATTTAAATTATGTTACTATTTTTAAACGGTAAAAAAAATTTAATTTTAAATTTAATTTTACAAAATTAAAATTTTAAATAATAAATTAAAAAAACTAATTTTACAAAACTAAAAAAATTATACTGTTTTCCAAAGTAATTGTTTTAATAAATTTAAAAATTAATAACAAAATTTAAATAACAAAATTAATAAATAATCATTTAAATTTTTAAAATAACGGTTAATTTTTACATATAATGAAAGAAAAATACAAAACATACATTATTAAAAACATCTTCTAAAAAATACATGTTTATTATACAAAAAGTACGTTTATTCTAATTATTTACGGAAGAGCTCTCGTATCGCGTGGTGTTGAGCAACAATGTCGAGCTCTCCTATTGCGTGCTGGTAGCCCCGTCGTTCAACCTCGTCAGTGGCACGTATTAGTTATCAACCTCGTCCTCGACCTACCGCCACTGGTTCCGTTCTATGTCATCCACATGCTCACCCACATCAGTCGATGAGAACGCACTACTAGAGGGACCTATATGTTCTGCATCAAAAAATGAAAACCCACTGCTCGAGGAGCCAGCACCTAATGCACCCATAATGGGAACCTGACTACTAGATGGACCCATAAGTGATGTAGTACCAAATGCTGACCTAAGGGTTCCAAACTGATACATTGTAGTTATATATGCTGAACTTTGACTTGAGGTGAGGAGCTGGTCATCTAACCTCGTCATTGGCGGTTCTGGTCGGTAACACTCATCAATATCAAATTCGGGGTGACTGACGAAATGACTTGATGCCACGCCATGTTCTGGTTGAGGTTCATGATGACTAAATGACATCCTCGGTGCAGTGAACTACGCCGCATGTGATGAGGCCGGTTGACGCGTCCGCCCACATTGTCGGCTAGGTCTAGGAACTTGCATTTCGTGTGTAGGACGGACTGGATTTGAAGTCTGTCCGAGAAATGACATACTCCTAACATCCTCAAACTCCGACGGTAGACAAACAAAAGGCCGACCTTCATTTTTAAACCATCTTATGTAATCAGCAGATGGGTTGAAATTATTACGAATAATGGGTATACCTGTCGAAATTTGTTCAGAACGTTGATTTCACAACTGGATCCATTGTCGATGCTTCGTAAGCCAAAATACTTCATGGCGCCCATGCATATCAATCTTGTGAACTTTATCAAGGTTCACCGGTGGTTGCGAAATTGGTTGTTGCATCCCAAATTGTCGCAACACTCTCTCAGTAGCGTGCCACTCTACATATGCAAAGCATATCAATGCTTTGTTTGCTATCCATATATTGTAATTATTAGTTGTATCTGATGGAAGACATGCCATAATTTGATTTGAAGAATATGACATCCACACAAACTGCGAATAATTATTACAAATTATTAGTTTCATATAGATTAAATAAAAAAAATACTTGAATGTAACAATCGAAATATTTACCTTATGATATCCTTCTCGATCTAGTCGTAATCTTATAGTTCGAAAGTCGAGCGGAATATCGCTACAATCTTTAGGATGACGCCACCTGTTAAAAAACATATAAAATCTTAATAGACTTAATAAAGATACAAGTTGGTACAAAATTAATAAAAATAGTCAAGATTATTACTTGCTTGCAATGGGGTATACAGGAGGAAAATTCCCGCGCGTAGTAATAAATGGCAGTCGATGCCAAGCCCATGACTGCAGAAGCAATAAACACCCACCTATGTCATGACAGTTGGGAACTGTAGCCCGGCATAGTTCTCTATACAAAACTGCCAAATACGCAGAACCCCAACTATAATTTCCTGCATGCTCTAAATCACGAAGCAATGGAAGATACATTAAATGTACCCGACTGCTCGATTTGTCGGGCATTAGCATTCCTCCAATCAAACGTAAAATATATGCTCTAGCAGCATATTTTACCTCTTCCTCGCTTGCGTGTTCGAGGAGATTTTGCAATGACTGCAGCCAGGTTTTTGCCACTATTGAGCCCTTGAGACATTTTTCTGGAGGTACAACGCCCAATAAATTTTGGCACTCTTCATTCCAATCTAGAAGACTTGAGCTTGTAACTGGCATGTCATCCACTGGTAGTCCAAGTTGGAGCGCAACATCTTCTAAAGTGATCGTGCATTCACCACACAGAAAATGAAAAGTGTGCGTCTCAAGTCTCCATCGTTCAACCAACGCACTAATTAAGTCCGGCAGAAGCATACATTGTCGAATTTGACTTGCATAATAAAATCCGACACTCTTTAAGTGGTCGATAATAGATGGATGCGGATCTTCAAAAAAAAAAATCCTCGATCGTAAGACCCGAACAGGGTCCTGTTCATAATTAATTAAATTAAATAATTATAAAATCATAAAAAATTAATAATGCAATCTCTTTAAAATATAATTAATTATGAAATTATTATTATAAATAATAATTTTATAATTTTATAAAAATTAATAACAAAATTAATACAAAATTAATAACAATTATAATGATAATTAATTAAATTATAAAAAATTTACTAACCTCTTGATATATAACCGCAGATATGTGATTATCTTGCAACCTCAATAACGATGAAGCCATTTTGAAATCAACACTAAGAGAAAATTTTAGATTTTTTTTTTGTATGAAATAAGAGGAAGAGAAGAGAATTTGTGTGAAAAAAAATGAAGGTAAGGGAGGGTATTTATAGGTGAATTGGGGGGTGGGATGGCAACGTTCAATTGACCGTTGCCTTTGAAAATAAAAAAAAAATTATCCGTTTTAATAAAAAACGGTTAAATTTTTTTTTACCGTTTTACAATGTTCCAAATTTAAAATTTTAAAAAAATTTAGTTCGAAAGTTGCCATATCATATGGCGACTTCCGAACCATATTTTCAAAAAAAAAATCAAAATAATTCATTTTTTTTTAAATAAGAAGGGAAGTCATCATATTATATGACCACTTCCCTTCATACTTTTTCAAATTTTTTTTAAATTAATCATGGGAAGTCGCCATATGATATGGCGACTTCCCATGGTATTTTTTTTAGGAGTATTTTGATATTTAATTTCAAATTATAGGTATTTTGATATATTTTTAAAAAAAATATTTTGATAAATTTGTCGGAAAAGAGTCCTTATACTTAAAAATGCCTAAAACAAATATTGGGAATGCCTATCAAGCAAATCTTTATCATATAATTATTTGAATTAATATTATAATACGATTGGGTTTATCACATGATTATTGAGTCACTATGATTTATTTTATGATTTGTTTGTTGTTATGTATTTATTTTTTCATATCCTTTTTTATAAGGATATTTCAATTATGTATGACAGAATACTTATTAGTTGCAATTTAAATTTTTGTGTTTAGGATTTTGATAATTTTTAGTCAAAGACGATATGATGATGTGTTTAGAAAGTATTTGTTATAGCTTGCGTCGCATGTGAATACTTGTTTGTTGTTTTATTTATTTTTTAATATATAATTATATATTTTATAAACAAATAAAGTTAATAAATATATATTAACCAAAATTTACATTAACATTTAAAACTTATTTCCTTTTCAAATTATATTAAATTAATATAAAGTATTTTGTTTTAATATTAATGTAAAATTAATACTATGAAGATAAAAATTTCAATCTAAACTTTAATTGTTTTCTATTTTAAAATTTTGAAGATAAAGCTATTCAATACAAATCTTTAATCTTTTATTTATAATCAAATAAATATATTTAACCAAAGTTTTTTAATCAAATTAAATTTCTTACTCATAAATTGGATAAATTTTATTAATAAATTCATTTAACGAAAGTATTTTAATAAAATTAAACTTTTTACTTATAAATTAGATAAATCTTAAGAATAATAAAAAAATTATTTATAATGGCAATTTTAAAATATAGTGAACAACAATAAACATTTTCGTTGGTTTCAAAAAAATACTAACATTTAGTCAAGAGGATCTTAATAAATTTGGATAAAAAAAATAAGACATGGATGAAAAACTATGCCTTAATCATTTATTAAAGAGAAAAAGATTGTAATTTTATATATTTATTTCAAAAGATTATATAATTGGATAATATTTTAAATATTTATATTTGAAGAACTGATGTACTATATACTAAGCTATCACTTCATTACTCAACAAATTTAAAATTTTAAAAATCCTAGTTAATAAATATAATTATTTAAAAATCCTAGTTAATAAATATTATTACTATACTAAGCTATCACTTCATTACTCAACAAATTTAAAAATCCTAATTAATAAATATTTACAAAATATAATTATTTAACTAAAAGAAAGTAATTTTTTTGAACAATTAAAGAGTAATTTACTAATAAGCTTTTTTTTTCCTATTAAAATAAAAAAAAATTGGGATATAAAAGTCATTGCAAAAGATTTCCAACATAAAAATTGAGGCTAACATTTGTGTTTCCATATTTATGAAAACCGATGGTCAGAATGTAAAATAGGGAGGCACAGATTCACCAAATCTGACTAAATTTTTTGAACAAACTTTTAAGATTTCATTTTTCCAACATTTTTATGAACAAAATTTGTTCTTTCCAACATTTCATGTGGGAGACTATTGGATCACTTAAAAATGCCACGTGGACTCAAGTGTTAGCTAACATTTGGTTTTAGGCTGGGTTTCATTTCATGGATCACCGTTATCGAATGTATTTTAATAATGTAAAAGAACATTACTTAGGACAGAAGATTAAAGCTAAATTTGTACGAACATGTGAAGGCACTTGTTTGGTGCTTTTAAAAGTGACAAGCTTTTAAAAGTGACAATGTAACTAAAAAATTAGATATTTATTTTCTTTGGATGATGAGAAAGATAAGGTGATGAAGCAAAGCTAAGCTAGCAATTGCAATTACAAAGTCGGTCAAGTTTGTGAAATTTTTTATTTGTCTACAAGAAAAAAAATAAGATCATTAGTGTAGTTTTTAAATTTTATAAGCGGGTTAATAAGATAACATATATATATATATCTTGTAAAGTATATTTTTAAAATAAGTAAAATTAATTTAAAAATAAATAAAATATATTATAATTTTTTAATCTCGTTTATAAAATTAAAAAATTTAATTATTAATATATAAAAAATGAAAGGATTTCTTTTTAGTGCAGAAAAAAATGAGGGATTTGGTAAAAAAAGGAGAGTATATTATCTAGATTTAATTTTAGCATTAGAAAATGGCCTCGTTGGTGCGGGTGTAGAATCTGTTGATGTCTTTTTATGTCGTGGTGGTGCTCCTAAGGTCTCTGGTGGTCTAAGGTCTTGAGAAAGAGGAAGATAGGTCAGAGGGCACCGGAGGTTGAGCTCCGAGACACACTCCGATGGTTAAGTCAGTGTTTGGAGGAGGAAAGAGAGGTATTTGAGAGAAAGAGAGAGCTCTCCGTGAATAGCCCTTGGGAGGGCTATATATAAAGGAGGTTGGACGAGCTGGTGCTCGCCTTACGGGTTCCACGTGCCCGGCTCTGATAGGTCATCTGATGTAAGCGGCCTCGAGGTGCCTTGTCGAGGAGACGACAACATTTAATGTCCGTCGTTTGTAGACTGTAGCATTTAATGCCTCGCACTGCCCCAAGTGGGCGCCTAGGTGACCGGAGATGTGACCTCTAAGAGAAGGCGAGATGCCCACATGTCCCATGCCTCTATTCCTGGTGATTGTTAGGCTCGCCTGGTTGGGCTGTTCAACTGGGCCTTGTGCTTGGCGGATTGGGCCAGCTCCTGGTGGGCCAAGTGGGTTCAACAATTGCCCCACAGCGAGGTAGAGATTATAAAGTGACCGACGGCGAGCCTGTGGATAACGGGTGCCTCATGCTGTAAGTGATGTCTTATGTTTGGCGATGAGTCGTAGGCTTTGATTTTTTGGGGTTTTCTGGTTAAAGTGGATGCGACGATCTTGTTTGCTTGGAGTATGTCGGAGAGTAGTGTGTAGAAGTGGCCTAGGTGTGGTTGAGTTTGGGCGAGGAGATGCTCTGCATTTACTGTTGTCCTTTGGTTGGTACGACACGACATTTGACGTGCCTGCCTCTTAATGACAGCCTTAAAGGCTAAACGCGTCATTCGAGAGATGGACACGTGTCGAACGTTGTGGGGTGCATTGGGCGGCCATCAGGGTTCCTTTTTGGCTATAAATAGGGGTGCTCGGGTCAGTTTTCTCTGTTGGTTTGTTATTTTTGCTGTCGAAGTGCTGCTCATTTGTTGCCGAGCGTCCCCAAAGTTTCGATCTGCTTGCACTATTCTTCGTTATGGTGGTGGATTGCTTCTGCTTGTTTGTTGATTCGATGAGGTTGATTCGAGTCTGGAGAGGTACTTTCGAAGTTTGTTTTTGACTTTTTGTTTATTTTTTGTTGTTTGTGGTGGTTTGCGGGATGGGTTCGAATGATAGTGGTGGCTCCGATGTGCTAGAGAGGATGGAGGTCTGGCCTACGCCAGTGGTCGGAGCATCGACGAGACGTGTGTTCAGTTTTTTGAGGAAAATGAGGGGAGTGGGGGAAGTGAAGAGATTGTTGGGGATGGTGGTGTTCAGTTTTTTGATGATATCCCCTGTACTATGACCGACGAGCAGGTTGGCGCCCTGATGCTGGCCCGTGGTATCTTCATCCCCAATTACTGCTACGAATTTTATGTGCCCGCCCCGGGTCGAAGCCCAAGTCAGATTACGAAAGGTGGGAGGGATGTGATCTTCTTCGAGCACATGTTTAAGGGGGGTCCACCTTCCTCTATATCCCTTATTCGCCACCTGTCTTGAGGGATATGGTATTTCGGGAGCCCAACTGATAAGGTCTTCTTGGCTATGGTGGCGTACTTCCTTGACCGCAAGAAAAGGGGCGTAGAGCCTTTGTACGCTGCCTTCCGTAACTTATACCAGTTGAAAGTAAAGCAGGACAAATTTTGTTATCTTAGTCCTCGCCATTGGGTGGTCGTAGATAATGCTCCTTGCAACAACCATATCAAAAGGTCACAGTTTTTTGCTATGAGGCTGAAGTTGGAGAAGAGTTGGGACTTTCCTGTGAGGTGGTCTGAGCCCCCTAAGGATCCGTAGAAAATGGCTGTGGCCATGGATGATTTGGAGAAGGATCAGTTCGACCATTATATGCAAAATAAGATCGACTGGGAGGACGCCATCACGGACCGCCGTATTTACAAGTGCTTTTGGAGAATATTAGTCCAAGCAAAGTGGCGGCCAAGTTTGCCGATCTAGTCCCTCCTCCCGAAAGTAAAGAGTGGCACATGGGTGGTATTGACAATTACGCCGAGGTTTTGATGGGTATCATCAAGCCTAAGTACAAGAAGAAAAAGAGCAAAAAATCGAGCACTTCTCGTCGACGTAGGGTTGCTCCATCAGGAGAGTCCCTCTCCTGGAAAGGTGGTTCCTGAAGTGACGGGCGCCACTGATGAAGGTAATGGTCTTGGGTCTTCCAGTCATATGCTTGCTTTGGTTCCTTGGGTCCCTGAGCCTGTCCCTCTTGCTTCGAACCCCACTGTGATAGAACTACCACCCTCCCCTAGTTTGTCAGAGAGCATAGGTGGCGATGGTTTAAGAGCTGGGACAAAGTCGGTTGAAGTTATTATCCTGGATGATGACAGTGATGAGGAGAGGGTGTTCGACATGGGGGATTCTATGAGCTCCGATAGCTCTGATAGTGAGGATGGTGCTTGGCGTGGTAGTTCTACTGTGGCGGCATTGTTTCTTAATCTTTGGCGAGCTGTTATATTTTGTGTGCCCTCGTTGTTTGGGCTTTGATGAGCTCTCATTTTGATTGCTTTCTTCTATGCAGGTATGTCAAGTGCTGATATTGCTGAGAAGATTAGCCAAGCGACTAGGAAGAATAAAGCCCCGACTCAAGGCACGGGGTCCCTTGCTCCCCCGTTTAGGATTCGCCTGCCAAGAAGCACAAGTGGGATATCCTGCCTATTGACCCTGCTCTGAAGAAGCAGAAGGTTGGCGTAGAGCCGAAGAAACAGAAGTTTGTCCCTTCCTTGTCGGCTAAGCAGGCAGGCCTTGGCGTATCTATGCAGAAGGTGGGCCAAGGCTCTCTGCAACCATTGGCTGGGACGGGGAAAGAGGTTGCCCCAACTGATGTGGCTCCCCAATTCATGAAGGCCTCGGATCCTCCCAAATGTGGCAAGACTTTGCCCCTCATACCAGCCTCGCCGGGTAGGGATGAGACTTCTTCCACCCATGACGACGGTGTGGCGCACTCTGTGCGCTCTTTGCCTTCACCCCATAGAGGCGGGCTTCGAGATGCACGCCAAGGGTCCCACTCGTATTTCGAGTATCAGAGTCGTATGCCCATCGGGTACTTGCTCGGCAACGTCGACTCGTAGTTAGCTAGGCTCGCAGTCATCTCCCATTCAAGGAGGTGAAGATTATTGAGAACTGCGACCTTCGCACTATTTATCGCGATGTGATTTCGAACATGGTGGAGGTGAGCTCTGTTCTTCAAGTTCCTTGGTGGTTGGTATTGGCTGGTCTTTCTGACATGATTTGCTATTTTCTTTCAGAATTTGGCCACGATCTTGGCTATATATAATCGTGTCGGGGAAGCGGACGCCCGTCTTCGCGACGTGAAGACGAATCTCCAGCTCAAGGCTTCCCGCGTAACAAAGCTAAAGGTCCTGCTGAAGGCCGAGAAGACATCAACTAAGGTTGTTGAGGATAAGGCGACCTCCACTAAGCAGTCATGTCTGGCCAAAGTGACAAAGTCTGAGAAACAAGTCAAGCTTTTACGCGGGAAACTCAACAAATCAGAGGACCGCGTAAGTCCAGGGACTCAAAAATCCAATTGCTGAAGTAGAATTTGGCTAAGAAGGACAAGGAGAAGGAGGCTGCTGTTGCCGAAGCTGTATCCAAAGCTATGGAGGTCGTCGTTGCCGAGGCTGTGGCCAAGGCTGTGGAGGCTGAGAAGGAGAAGCATGCTCTCGAACTAAAGAAAGCCTTGGAGGCCAAGGATGGTGAGGTGGTCGAGGTGGCCTTTGGGATGGTGGATGAGTTTTGGGCGACCACCCTTACTGGGGTCCAACTGTTTCATGGGCCCCTTGACTGTAGGAGAATTGATTTTGGGGCCATTGAGAATACTCCTGAGAGCTTTGACCCTATGTGCCCTGAGATGCCCTCGTTGGAGAAGTTGAGGGTGGTTTATGAGATCGCCCCAAGGTTTGATGTTCCTGCCATACCCCAAGTTGAAGGCGTACTTTCTCCTCTACAAGAGGAGCTCGTGCTCTCCACTACGTAAGGTGAACTGTCCCCGTCTGCTGTAGCCACAGAGGAGGTGCTCGTAGCTGATGCCCTTATTGTGGATCCTCTCGAAGATGGAAAAATCAGGGATCTAGCTGTTGTAGTTGCGAGGGATAATGTAACTGGGTTGGGTAGTGGTCCTCTAGGTGAGGACCTTGTACATATCAGTTAGGAATTTGTAACGTATCTTTTTATTAATGAAAAACTTGTTTGGTTTCCGTTTGTTTGCCTTCTTCTATGCTTGGTTTGCCTTTATTGTTTGTTTTGGAGTTTGCCTTTGTGCATATTGTTGGTGCATTGGTAGACTTTGGACTTATTGCAGGTTGCTATTTTTTATGGTTGTTTGCGTGAGTGTAAGGGTTGGATGAAGACGAGTAGTGGTGCTGGCGTTCATGGAAGGGTGGATGTATGGGCCAGTTAGAGGCTGTTAGTCGTGCAGCATGGCATCTTATAGCGAGCGCACATGGTGGGTGCGAGGATATATAGGTCAGTTAGAGGCCGTTGGGAGTGCAGCATGACGTCTTATTGCGAGCACACATGGTGGACGCGAGGACGGATGGGCCAGTTAGAGGCCGTTGGATGTGCAACATGGTGTCTTATTGCGAGCGCACATGGTGGACGCGAGGATGGATGGGCCAGTTAGAGGTCGTTGGGCGTCCAGCATGGCGTCTTATTGCGAGCCCACATGGTGGACGCGAGGATGGATGGGCCAGTTAGAGGCTGTTGGGCAAAGTGTTGGTTTTTTGATATTTTTCCTACAAAAGGCAAGTTGTCTTATTATTCTTATTAGAGAAAATACAACTTGTATATAAGATTACAGGAAATATTTCTTCAGGTGGATTGCATTCCAAGTCCATGGTACAAGGCTTTCATCCATTCATTCTAATGCGTAGGCTCTAAAGCCAATCTTCTTTGTCACCTTGTAAGGGCCTTCCCAGTTTGGGGCCATCTTCCCCTATTCATCCGTGGGCCTACTGGCTTCGCAACTTCTCAAGACAAGGTCGTCGGCTTGGAACTGTCTGCCTTTGACTTTTGAGTTGTAGTATTGGACGACTTGATGTGATCTAGCGGCCTGTCTGACTTGTGCCCAGTCTCTGGTTTCTTCCAAGAGATCCATATTTCTTCTAAGTGTTTCTTCCTTGGTGGTGGGGTCGTAATGGGCTGTTCTTAAGGAGTTAATACCTATTTTGACTGGTATCACAGCCTATGTTACATACATCAAATTGAAAGGGGTCTCGCATGTGCTGGAGTGGGACGTAGTCTTGATGGCCCATAGTATTCCTGGCATTTCTTCTAGCCATGCCCCTTTGGCCTTGTCGAGCTTCTTTTTCAGGCCTTGGAGTATTTTTTTTGTTCATCGCCTCTACCTGTCCATTTGTTTGGGGGTGCTTGACTGAGTTATGCGTGAGTAGGATCTTGAAGTTTTCACAAAAAAATTTCAACTTGCCCCCTTGGAACTGTGCATCATTGTCCGCCCCAATGGTGTAAGGGACTCCGTACATGCACACCATAGACTTTCAGACAAAGTTTTTGATTACCTTTTCTGTAATGGTCACCACGGCCTTTGCTTCTACCTATTTAGTGAAGTATTCGCAGGCGACAACCACAAACTTCTTCTGTCCTATGGCAAATGGGAAAGGCCCGAGGATGTCTATCCCCCATATTGCAAAGGGCTATGGGCTAGACAGCTGGTTGAGCAGATCTGCTGGCTGCCTTGGGACGGTAGCAAACTTCTGACATTTTTCGCACTTCTTTACCAACTCCGTGGCATCTTTCTTCATTGTCAGCAATAAAAACCCTACCTGATCTCTTTCTGTGCCAAAGACCTACCCCCATGTGATTTCCACATACTCCTTTGTGGATTTCCCGGAGGATATACTCATCCTTTGGTGGTGCTAAACACCTCAACAAGGGTTCACTGAATGATTTCTTGTACAGAGTGTCGCCCATTACCGTGTATCTGACAGCTCTTCTTCTTAATATGAGTTGCTCTTTGGGATAGTCGGGCGACGTCCCATTCATGAGGAAGTCTGCGATGCTTGTCAGCCAGCTTTGTTCGTTTGCTATTGGGAGGATCTCTACGCCCTCTTGATGGCTCGGCAAAGGATGGTGTTCCAGGAGGATTTTTCCTCTTTGTTTTATCTCAATGACGGAGGCGAGCTTGGACAAAGAGTCTGCCCTGACATTTTTTTTCTGGCGAACTGTTGAATTATCAACCGGTTAAAGTGTAGCTTTAGGTCCATGACCTTTTTATGATACTTTACCAGGGCGGACTCCCTTACTTCGTACTCCCCGTTTACCTGTTTTGCCACTAACTAGGAACCCATAGACACAGATAATCTTGCGGCCCCGAGTTTGAGTGCCAACTCGAGCCCTGAAAGAAGGGCCTCATATTCTGTAGCATTGTTTGAGGTGAGGAAGTCAAAGGATAAACCGTATTGCCATTCACTTCCTTGAGGGTCAGTCAAATTATTTGTGGCACCCGTGTCCAGCATAGCCCGCACAGCCTTGCCATTCACCCTGGCTGTCATATACATTAGCCCTTTCATCGGAATCTGTTGTTCCGTGGTCAAAGCGTTGAGTAACTGAATCGGATTCACTCTCGGTGTGCACTCGCTGCTGCCACCTTCCTCAGCCGATTCATTTGCACCAAGGGCCGACAATCTGTCTCTCTTGGGACAATCCAGGTCTCGGCCTCAACTCCTCAACTTAAGCACCACGCCGCGCACGTGGGCCTTGGGCATGCTTGGCCATGCCCCCAGTCAGGTTGTGCACCGAACCAATTACCTCATCGCAACTTGGCCCGATCGAACCTGCCAATCGAGTTCTTTGTCCAAGCCAAGGCTATGGCTATGCCTCATCTTGGGGGCATCATGATTGCGAGCATGGAAAAAAGAACTCCGAGACCAGTTCTTGCCCTTGAATGCCGCGTGGGTTGCAAGGGAAGCCTTGAAACGGCTTAAGCACAGTGGGTCGGTGCGAGATTATGTTAAAGAGTTCAGCTCTTTGATGTTGGAAGTGAAGAACATGTCGGAGGACGACAAGTTGTTCAACTTCTTTTCGGGTCTTCAGCCTTGGGCACAGGCTGAGTTGAGGAGGCAAAACGTGAAGGATTTGCCTCAGGCTATCGCAGTCGCGGACAGTTTGGTAGACTTTAAACTGAATCATTCTTCTTCATCTTCGGAAAAGAAGAAGGGAAACGAGGGAAAGAAGGGAAAGTCCGGGAAAGATTGAAGGAAAGACAAACAGAAAGAGGGAGAATTGCCTAAGCAGAAGGGCTCGGATCCGCCCCAAAGCAAAGGTAAATCGGGTTGCTTTTTGTGTTCAGGTCCTCACAGGTTTCGGGATTGTCCCAAGAGAGACAGATTGTCGGCCCTTGTTGCAAATGAATCGGCTGAGGAAGGTGGCAGCAGCGAGTGCACACCGAGAGTGAATCTGATTCAGTTACTCAACGCTTTGACCATGGAACAACAGATTCCGATGAAAGGACTAATGTATGTGACAGCCAGGGTGAATGGCAAGGTTGTGCGGGCTATGCTGGACACGGGTGCCACAAATAATTTTGTTTCGTTGAGGATAGTTGACGAGTTGGGTTTAAAAGTTACCAAAAGCACAAGTCAGGTTAAGGCAGTGAATTCGAAGGCTCAGGGAATTCAGGGGACGGCTGTTTCCACTTTTCGGGTGGGAAGTTGGCAGGAGGAGTGTCGATTTATGGCGTTGCCCTTAGATGATTTCGATATGATCCTTGGAATCGAGTTCTTTGTCCAAGCCAAGGCTATGGCTATGCCTCATCTTGGGGGCATCATGATTGCGAGCGAAAAGAGTCCAAGTTTTATACCTGTTGAGGGGCAGGTTACCGGGAAGCCACTGATGCAGAGTGTTTCTCAAGTTAAGTCGGGAATCAAGAGAGGTGAAACCACCATGATTGCTGCATTGGTCGAGATTAAACCGGACCAAGTGGTGGAAGTCTCGGATTCAGTCGCGGAGGTACTGGATGAGTTTAGGGACGTGATGCCCGCAGAGTTGCCGAAGGTACTGCCGCCTAGGCATGCCATCGACCATCGGATCGAGTTGGAGCCAGGAACTCGACCCCCAGCACGAGCCCCCTATCGGATAGCCCTTGCAGAACTAGCTGAGTTGCAGAAAAAGCTAGATGATTTGCTTGATGCTGGTTACATCCAACCATCTAAGGCACCTTACGGAGCCCCGGTTTTGTTTTAGAGGAAACAGGATGGTTCGATGCGGATGTGTGTGGACTATCGGGCCTTGAACAAGGTCACGGTTAAGAACAAATACCCAGTCCCGAATGTTGCTGATTTGTTTGATAGACTGTCCAAGGCAGCTTACTTCACTAAGTTAGACTTGCGATCGGGGTATTGGCAAGTCCGAATTGCTGAGGGCGACGAGTCAAAAATAGCTTGTGTGACTAGGTATGGCTCTTATGAATTTCTTGTGATGCCTTTCGGTTTAACTAACTCTCCTACTACTTTTTGCAACTTGATGAATGATTTGCTTTATGAGTTCCTCGATGATTTCGTCGTTGTCTACTTGGACGATATCGTGGTGTACAGCGGGACTCTTGGGGAACATGTTGAACATTTACGGTTGGTTTTCTCGACCTTGAGAAAGAACTCCTTGTCCGTGAAGAAGGAAAAGTGCGAGTTTTGCCAACAGGAAATCATGTTTTTGGGGCATAAAGTCAGTCAGGGTCGGATTCGGATGGATGAGAGGAAAGTGCAAGCCATTTTAGATTGGTCAGCACCGACCAAGGTCACTGAGTTGAGATCTTTCCTTGGTTTGGCCAACTATTATCGATGGTTTATCAAGGACTACTCGAAGATGGCTGGGCCTCTTACGGATTTGTTAAAGAAAGACAAGTGTTGGGAATGGTCGGATGCTTATCGAGAGGCATTTGAAAAGATTAAGCATGCAGTGACATCGGAACCAGTGTTGAGACTGCCCGATTTCGAGCTACCCTTTGAGGTGCACACTGATGCTTCAGACCGAGCCATTGGTGGGGTGCTGGTCCAGGAAGGACACCCCATCGCTTATGAAAGCAGAAAACTGAAAGAAGCCGAGCAGCGATACTCAGCTCACGAAAAGGAAATGACGGCAGTGGTGCATTGTTTGGAAATAAGAACAACGATCAAACAAAGGCAACAAGTGTTTACGGGAATCTCCCAACCGTTTTATTGCTCTTCAATAATTCGAAATACAAGTTTGCTGTAGGAATCACACAAATCAGATCTCAAGTCTGTTGTGTCCTCTGCCTTACTCAACGAGTATTTATAGCTACAAAACTTGGCCAACACCCCTGACCATTAGGACACGTTTTTAAGGAAACAGTTACAACCCGACTTAGACTCGAACTGACCACGATCTTGAATTGAGCCTTAAGTCTCGGCCTCAACTCTTCAACTTAAGCACCACGCCGCGCACGTGGGCCTTGGGCATGCTTGGCCATGCCCCAGTCAGTCTCCCACTCGGACTTAACTTCCTCAAGCCAACATGTCTGCCGCTTGGCCAGCACCAACCAAGGTCACTGAGTTGAGATCTTTCCTTGGTTTGGCCAACTATTATCGATGGTTTATCAAGGACTACTCGAAGATGGCTGGGCCTCTTACGGATTTGTTAAAGAAAGACAAGTGTTGGGAATGGTCGGATGCTTGTCGAGAGGCATTTGAAAAGATTAAGCATGCTGTGACATCGGAACCAGTATTGAGACTGCCTGATTTCGAGCTACCCTTTGAGGTGCACAGTGATGCTTCAGATCGAGCCATTGGTGGGGTGCTGGTCTGTGGGCCAAGGCAGTAGCGATGGTGGTGAGAAAACAAAACTCCGAGTCCCGGAGTTGAAGGCGTTTGATGGTAGTCGGAATGCTAAGGCACTCGAGAATTTCTTGTGGGACATGGAGCAGTACTTTCAGGCTGCTCGGGTTGCGAAGAGGGAACAAGTCACCATCACGAACATGTACCTCACCGGTGATGCTAAGTTGTGGTGGAGAGGCAGGCTCAATGACGATGCTTGCGCTGGCAGACCACGGATTGAGACTTTCGATGTACTGAAAAAGGAACTCCGAGACCAGTTCCTTCCCTTGAATGCCGCGTGGGTTGCAATGGAAGCCTTGAAACGGCTTAAGCACAGTGGGTCGGTGCGAGATTATGTTAAAGAGTTCAGCTCTTTGATGTTGGACGTGAAGAACATGTCAGAGGACGACAAGTTGTTCTACTTCTTTTCGGGTCTTCAGCCTTGGGCACAGGCTGAGTTGAGGAGGCAAAACGTGAAGGATTTGACTCAGGCTATCGCAGTCGCGGACAGTTTGGTTGACCTTAAACTGAATCTTTCTTCTTCATCGTCGGAAAAGAAGAAGGGAAACGAGGGAAAGAAGGGAAAGTCCGGGAAAGATTGGAGGAAAGACAAACAAAAAGATGGAGAATTGCCTAAGCAGAAGGGCTCGGATCCGCCCCAAAGCAAAGGTAAATCGGGTTGCTTTTTGTGTTCAGGTCCTCACAGGTTTCGGGATTGTCCCAAGAGAGACAGATTGTCGGCCCTTGTTGCAAATGAATCGGCTGAGGAAGGTGGCAGCAGCGAGTGCACACCGAGAGTGAATCCGATTCAGTTACTCAATGCTTTGACCACGGAACAACAGATTCCGATGAAAGGACTAATGTATGTGACAGCTAGGGTGAATGGCAAGGCTGTGCGGGCTATGCTGGACACGGGTGCCACAAATAATTTTGTTTCGTTGAGGATGGTTGACGAGTTGGGTTTAAAAGTTACCAAAAGCACAAGTCAGGTTAAGGCAGTGAATTCGAAGGCTCAGGGAATTCAGGGCACGGCTGTTTCCACTTTGCGGGTGGGAAGTTGGCAGGAGGAGTGCCGATTTATGGCATTGCCCTTAGATGATTTCGATATGATCCTTGGAATCGAGTTCTTTGTCCAAGCCAAGGCTATGGCTATGCCTCATCTTGGGGGCATCATGATTGCGAGCGAAAAGAGTCCGAGTTTTATACCTGTTGAGGGGCAGGTTACCGGGAAGCCACTGATGCAGAGTGTTTCTCAAGTTAAGTCGGGAATCAAGAGAGGTGAAACCACCATGATTGCTGCATTGGTCGAGATTAAACCGGACCAAGTGGTGGAAGTCCCGAATTCATTCGCCGACGTACTGGATGAGTTTAGGGACGTAATGCCCGCAGAGTTGCCGAAGGTACTGCCGCCTAGGCGTGCCATCGACCATCGGATCGAGTTGGAGCCAGGAACTCGACCCCCAGCACGAGCCCCCTATCGGATGGCCCCTGCAGAACTAGCTGAGTTACGGAAACAGCTAGATGATTTGCTCGATGCTGGTTACATCCAACCATCTATGGCACCTTACGGAGCCCCGGTTTTGTTTTAGAGGAAACAGGATGGTTCGATGCGGATGTGTGTGGACTATCGGGCCTTGAACAAGGTCACGATTAAGAACAAGTACCCAGTCCCGAATGTTGCTGATTTGTTTGATAGACTGTCCAAGGCAGCTTACTTCACGAAGTTAGACTTGCGATCGGGGTATTGGCAAGTCCGAATTGCTGAGGGCGACGAGTCAAAAACAGCTTGTGTGACTAGGTATGGCTCTTATGAATTTCTTGTGATGCCTTTCGGTTTAACTAACGCTCCTGCTACTTTTTGCAACTTGATGAATGATGTGCTTTATGAGTTCCTCGACGATTTCGTCGTTGTTTACTTGGACGATATCGTGGTGTACAGCCGGACTCTTGGGGAACATGTTGAGCATTTACGGTTGGTTTTCTTGACTTTGAGAAAGAACTCTTTGTCCGTGAAGAAGGAAAAGTGCGAGTTTTGCCAACAGGAAATCATGTTTTTGGGGCATAAAGTCAGTCAGGGTCGGATTCGGATGGATGAAAGGAAAGTGCAAGCCATTTTAGATTGGTCAACACCAACCAAGGTCACTGAGTTGAGATCTTTCCTTGGTTTGGCCAACTATTATCGACGGTTTATCAAGGGCTACTCGAAGATGGCTGGGCCTCTTACGGATTTGTTAAAGAAAGACAAGTGTTGGGAATGGTCGGATGCTTGTCGAGAGGCATTTGAAAAGATTAAGCATGTAGTGACATCGGAACCAGTGTTGAGACTGCCCGATTTCGAGCTACCCTTTGAGGTGCACACTGATGCTTCAGACAGAGCCATTGGTGGGGTGCTGGTCCAGGAGGGACACCCCATCGCTTATGAAAGCAGAAAACTGAAAGAAGCCGAGCAGCGATACTCAGCTCACGAGAAGGAAATGACGGCAGTGGTGCATTGTTTGGAAATCTGGAAACACTACTTGCTGGGGACTAAGTTTGTGGTCGTGACCGATAATGTTGCCAACACTTACTTTAAAACTCAGAAGAAGTTGACGCCCAAGCAAGCACGTTGGCAAGAGTTTCTGGCTGAGTTCGATTTTACTTGGGTTCATAGACCGGGAAGTCAGAACCAAGTCGCGGATGCTTTGAGTAGGAAGGAGGTGAAAACCTTTGTTGCCGCCTTAACAACTGTGCAGTCGGATTTCGTGGATCGGATAAGGCAACAGGCCGATGCGGACTTGAGTTATGGGCAGCTTAGATAGAAAGTCAGAGATGGGCTGGTCCGCAGATACTGGCTAGAAGATGACCTGTTGTATGCACGGGGCAACAGACTCTATGTTCCTACGGGGGGCATTGAAGAGGGAATTGTTGCGAGAGACGCATGACCCTCAGTGGGCCGGACATCCGGGAGTTGAGCGGATGGTAGCCTTATTGTCGCGAACTTACTTATGGCCCAAGATGGAAGAAGACATTGAGTTATACGTTCGGACATGTTTGACTTGTCAAGTGGACAAGACTGAAAGGAAGAAGCAAGCTGGTCTTCTTCAACCACTTCCGATTCCGGAGAGGCAGTGGGAGTCTGTTTCGATGGATTTCATAACTGGAATGCCTGAGGTAGGAGGCATGGGTTCGATTTTGGTAGTGTTCGATCGCTTTTCAAAGTATGTTGTCTTTATGGCTGCACCACAATCATGCACCGCCAGTGCAACGGCGGAACTTTTTCTGAAAAATGTGGTGAAGTTGTTCGGGTTGCCTAAGGATATTGTTAGCGATCGGGATGCTCGGTTTACGGGCAAGTTCTGGACTTACTTGTTTAAATTGTTGGGTTCAGAGTAGAAGTTTTCTACAGCAAACCATCCGCAAACTGATGGCCAGACGGAGCGGATCAATGCTTTGCTGGAAGAATACTTGAGGCATTATGTTACAGCGAGCCAAAAGAATTGGGTGAGTTTACTTGATGCAGCCCAGTTTTGTTATAATTTGCATAAGTCATCTGCGACGGGTTTGAGTCCAGCGGAGTTGGTTATGGGATAGCAGCCGTTGACACCGTCGGAAGTAGCCAAGTCTAAGTCTCAGGGAGAGTGCCCGGCTGCCTATCGGTTTGCTCGAGAAAGGCAATAACTGTTAGACCAGGCTAGAGAGAGCTTAGAAAAAGCTCAAAGGCGGATGAAGAAGTATACGGATATGCATCGGCGGTCGCTGGAGTTTCAGGTCGGGGACAAGGTTCTACTGAAACTGACGCCTCAAATGTGGAAGAAGGTCACTGACAGACGCTATCATAAGGGCCTTGTGCAAAGGTATGATGGTCCATTCGAGGTGATCAAGAGAGTGGGTAATATTTCTTATCGGTTAAAGTTGCCGGACCGGATGAAAGTTCACCCAACTTTCCATGTTAGTTTCCTAAAGCCTTATCATGAGGATGCTGTGAATGAACGACAGTTGATCAGACGGGCACCTCCAAGTGTTCGAAAACACTTTGAGAAAAAGTTGGTTCGAATTTTGGACCATCGGAGGGAAGGCGCAAGTAGGAAAAATCGTCGGGATTTTTACTTGGTGCATTGGGAAGGCGAGAACATGGAAGATGCGACTTGGGAAAGGGAGAATGACCTTTGGCAATTTGAAGATGAGATCGAACTTTACTTAGAGACTCTTCCGATGAGGACATCGGAATCATCTGGTGGGGGAGGGTTTGTCAGACCCTAAGGATGCGCAAGCATCAGGCCTTGCTGTGGCTTGACACAAGCAGGCCAAGCCATAGGGCCTTGCTGCGGGTCGACGCAGGCAGGTTCGATCGGGCCAAGTTGCGATGAGGTAATTGGTTCGGTGCACAACCAAGATGCGGGCTTGGGTGCAAAATCGTGGGAAAGACTAAGTCCGAGTCCAAGTGGGAATTCGGGTGCCTTGCACGCGGGCAAGTGGTCCGTGAAGTGCGGCAGACATGTTGGCTTGAGGAAGTTAAGTCCGAGTGGGAGACTGACTGGGGGCATGGCCAAGCATGCCCAAGGCCCACGTGCGCGGCGTGGTGCTTAAGTTGAGGAGTTGAGGCCGAGACTTAAGGCTCAATTCAAGATCGTAGTCAGTTCGAGTCTAAGTCGGATTGTAACTGTTTCCTTAAAAACGTGTCCTAATGGTCAGGGGTGTTGGCCAAGTTTTGTAGCTATAAATACTCGTTGAGTAAGGTAGAGGACACAACAGACTTGAGATCTGATTTGTGTGATCCCTACAGCAAACTTGTATTTCGAATTATTGAAGAGCAATAAAACGGTTGGGAGATTCCCGTAAACACTTGTTGCCTTTGTTTGATCGTTGTTCTTGTTTCCGTTGTACTTGTGTTGGGCTGCCTAAGTGCGCGACTTAGTGCCATCATTGGGTCAAAATTTTGGGGAGAAAATTAACCCTTTGATAAGTTGGTATCAGAGCTTCGTTGTCGGAAAAGATCAAGATCAATGGCGGCTAGAGAGTTAAACGAGCGCGTGAGTGTGCTTGAGGGCTTGGTTGGAGCGCCAGCCCATGATGCCGGATCACTAGCAGAACAAGGCGAGTTGCATGCCGAAAGGATGAAAGAGTTGTCGCAGCTTGTTCTGGATAATCAGTCGGATGCTGTTGCCCAGTATAACGATATTCTCAATCAATTACTTAGAGTTGCAGACCGAGCGGAGGAACGGTTCTGTGCTCTTGAGCAAGACATCATCTTGCTGAAGAGAGCTGGTGGAAGTCCCGGATTCAGTCGCGGAGGTACTGGATGAGTTTAGGGACGTGATGCCCGCAGAGTTGCCGAAGGTACTGCCGCCTAGGCGTGCCATCGACCATCGGATCAAGTTGGAGCCAGGAACTCGACCCCCAGCACGAGCCCCCTATCGGATGGCCCCTGCAGAACTAGCTGAGTTGCGGAAACAGCTAGATGATTTGCTCGATGCTGGTTACATCCAACCATCTAAGGCACCTTACGGAGCCCCGATTTTGTTTGCACTTTCCTCTCATCCATCCGAATCCGACCCTGACTGACTTTATGCCCCAAAAACATTCGATCGGGCCAAGTTGCGATGAGGTAATTGGTTCGGTGCACAACCAAGATGCGGGCTTGGATGCAAAATCGTGGGAAAGACTAAGTCCGAGTCCAAGTGGGAATTCGGGTGCCTTGCACGCGGGCAAGTGGTCCGTGAAGTGCGGCAGACATATTGGCTTGAGGAAGTTAAGTCCGAGTGGGAGACTGACTGGGGGCGTGGCCAAGCATGCCCAAGGCCCACGTGCGCGGCGTGGTGCTTAAGTTGAGGAGTTGAGGCCGAGACTTAAGGCTCAATTCAAGATCGTGGTCAGTTCGAGTCTAAGTCGGATTGTAACTGTTTCCTTAAAAACGTGTCCTAATGGTTAGGGGTGTTGGCCAAGTTTTGTAGCTATAAATACTCGTTGAGTAAGGCAGAGGACACAACAGACTTGAGATCTGATTTGTGTGATCCCTACAGCAAACTTGTATTCCGAATTATTGAAGAGCAATAAAACGGTTGGGAGATTCCCGTAAACACTTGTTGCCTTTGTTTGATCGTTGTTCTTGTTTCCGTTGTACTTGTGTTGGGCTGACTAAGTGCGCGACTTAGTGCCATCATTGGGTCGAAATTTTGGGGAGAAAGTGTAGCTTTAGGTCCATGACTTTTTTATGATACTTTACCAAGGCGGACTCCCTTACTTTGTACTCCCCGTTTACCTGTTTTGCCACTAACTAGGAACCCATAGACACAGATAATCTTGCGGCCCCGAGTTTGAGTGCCAACTCGAGCCCTGACAGAAGGGCCTCATATTCTGCAGCATTGTTCGAGGTGAGGAAGTCAAAGGATAAACTGTATTGCCATTCACTTCCTTGAGGGTCAGTCAATAGGATTCCTACCCCCGATCCCTCTTTTCCTGAGAATCCATCCACATACAAAGTCCACATGCCGGTTGGGGCGACCTCTTGTTGCTTGGGTTTTTGTATCAAGGTCGGCTCTAGGAGTGGTGACTGTGTCCCTTCGTTAGGGTTCAGTGGTGGCTCTTCGGGGTAGTAGATTGGCGCCATGATGGCGCTGTCAAAAGAGCACTCAGCTATGAAGTCCGCCAAAGCCTGGGCCTTGATGGCCTTCCTTGGCTTATACTCCAAACCAAACTTGTTTAGTTCAACACTTCATTTGGTCATTCTGCCCGTCGTGTCTACCTTTTGCAGAACCTCCCTTAGCTGTTGATCCATCAATACCGTGATGGGATGGGTCTGGAAATACTGCCTGAGGCATCTGGCGGCCACTATCAGAGAATAAGTGGTTTTTTCCAGTCGAGTGTAGTTAACTTCTCCATTCTGCAGGGCTCGACTGACATGATAAACTGGTGTTTGGCAACCTTCTTCTTTCTTAAGGAGTACGGCTGTTACAGTCTCGTCTAAAACTGTCAGGTAGACATACAACTGATCTCTTGGTAATAGGCTGGTGAGCAGAGGCGACGAGCATAAATACATTTTTAGTTCTTCGAAAGCCTTTTCTCAATCTTCAGTCCATTGGTACTTGGAGGCTCCTCTAAGCACTTTGAAGAAAGGTAGGCACTTATCGACGAGCTTGGAGACGAACCTGTTGAGGGCGGCCACCCTCCCGATAAGTCTTTGCATCTCTTTGGTGTTTCTTGGCAGACACATGCCCAAGATTGCCTGAATCTTTTTCGAATTTGCTTCTATCCCTCTGTCAGAG
The DNA here is from genome assembly GCA_030761205.1 of Fremontodendron californicum. Lineage (NCBI taxonomy): Eukaryota > Viridiplantae > Streptophyta > Magnoliopsida > Malvales > Malvaceae > Fremontodendron > Fremontodendron californicum. Next base: position 6,148,583 of record JAULJL010000024.1, read on the forward strand.
ACCATAAAACTGAGGAACTTCCCTGCTCCTACTGCGAATGCACATTTTTTCGGATTCAACCTCATGTTGTACTTCCTGATGATGTCAAAGGCTTCTTCCAAATCCTAGACGTGCTGGTCTAGCGAGGAGCTTTTGACCAGCATGTCATCCATATATACTTCCATGATCCGCCCGATTTGGTCCGTAAAGAGTCTGTTTACCAACCTTTGATAGTTGGCTCCTGCGTTTTTTGGCCCGAAGGGCATAACTTGGTAGCATAATAGACCTTCCTCCGTCACAAAAGACATCTTATCTTGGTCTTCAGCGTTCATTTTGATCTGGTTGTAGCCAAAGAAACCGTCCATAAAACTCAGGTATTTGTGTCTTGTCGAGGAGTCAACCAACCGATCTATGGCTGGTAGGGGGAAAGCTATCTTTAGGGCAGGCCTTGTTCAAATCTGTAAAGTCTACACACATTCGCCATTTACCATTAGCCTTTTTCACCATCACTATGTTGGCGAGCCAATCCGGGTAGACCATTTCTTTTATGAAGTCAGCGACGAGTAATTTCTCAACTTCTTCTCTAACTGCCTTAACTCTCTCGGGAGTGAACTGGCGCTTCTTTTGTTTGACTGGTCTCGCTGCTGGGTTCATATTGAGGGAGTGGGTGATAACACTCGGGCCTATTCGGGCATGTCATCTGTCTACCATGCAAAGATGTCGATGTTTTATTGCAACATAACCACCAATGGCTGTCTCTCTTCACTTCCTAAAGAGGACCCGACCTTGGTTGTTTTAGACGGGTTTTCTGGATCCAAAAAGACTGTCTTTGTTTGCTCTGCAGGCTCCGTCTTATACTGACTTGTTTCTGCTCTGTTTCTAAGCTTTCCAAAGTGAGCATGGTTTTGTCAATCAGGTTGACCTGGGCTTCTATCAGTTGCCCCCATGTTTCTTCCTTTTGCCCTCTGTTTCTACCATGTCGAGGTCATGCTCGACGCCTTTGTATTTATTTGCAATTTGTATGAACAATACATGGCACTGTCACGCTGTTTGCTGATCTGTCTTCATGTAACCGATCCCCATTGGTATTGAGAATTTCACTGTCAAGAAGTAAACGGCGGCCACCATTCTTGCTTTCCTCATCACAGGCCTTCCAAGGATGACATTGTAGGCCGAATGTTGGTCGACCACTAAGAACTCAGAGATGACGATGAGGGTGTGGTAATCGTCTCCCATTGTTACTGGCAAGGTGATTGGCCCTTTGACTGTGATTGGCTTATTCGCAAAACCGAAGATTGGGCTTGTTGGCTTTAGATCTTTCTCAAGGTTGTCCATCTTCTTGAAAGCCTCTCATTGAATAACATTCACTGCACTACTGCTGTCGACGAGGACATTTTTTACTCTAAAGTTTTCAATTATGGCTGCCACAACAATTGGGTCATTACCACTGTCTTCCAGGATGTCGACATCGTTATCAATGAAGTCTACCATCCAGTCTTCATTCTGCTTTGCTCACTTGGGAGTTGTATAGATTGCCATTATGCTCCTTAAATGAGCTTTTCTTTTGAAGTTACTGGCTGTCCAATCTTCTGTGCCCCCACTATCATGTTTATCACCCCCTGTATCGATTTTTTCTTTTTTGTCCTGTCTACACTCCTTTGAGTGTTCGCCGACGATTGCCCCTGTTGGGCCTCTGTCTTTCTTACAAACTATTTTATCTGCCCTTTTTTGATGGCGGTCTCAATTGCGTCTTTCAAGGACCTACAATCCTCTGTGCTGTGCCCACATCATTGTGATAGTTGCACCTTTCCTTGGAGTTAAGGAGCAACGGGTTGTCTTTCATGGGGTAAGGCATTCCTAGGGTTCCCTCGTAGGCCACGGTGTTCAAGATGTATGCCTTTGAGGCGTTGAGAGTGGTATACTCGTCGAACTTAGAGTACGGGGCTATCTCCCCTCTTCGTCCACGGCCCTGGGCGGCCCTGTCCGTAGTATTTTGAAGGGTCGTTCTTTCAGGCGACATGGATATTTGGCGATGTGAGTCGAGATCCAACTGTCTTCTACTGTCGTGGTATCCCTGTTTGTTCTTTGGAGGGAATCCCTGACTCTGTTGGTAAAGTTTCTTCTCTTTCAGCATACCTCTGGGCCTTCTCTTACAAGTTGTAAAGTTTTTTCGGTTTCTCATCTATCAGGGCATACCGAAAGTGTTCATGGTGGACCCCGCAGATGAATGCTTGTATGGCCCAGTCATCATGGAGGTCCTTATTGGCGGGCAGGTTGTCTTGGCCCTGGGGTCTCTCCTCGGAGCGTTGTCCCCTGGTTTGTCGGTGGGCCCTGTTGGTGGCTGTTCGGTGGCTGCCTCGATAAGACGAGTAGCGCTGTTTTCTTCGTGGTTGTTGTGGTTGCCTTGTTGGTTTGGCCCCACCTTCTGATGGGCCTGGCGGGCAGCATGCTGTTGCTCGGCTAGTTGAGCTTAAAGGGTTTGTATCTGGCTCACGAGCATCTGGTACATTGGGTCGGCGTTGGGTAGCACGAGGGGTTGGAGGTGGTGTTGGGTGTTTGGATGATGGGGTTAGTTGGCGGTGGGGTCCGGTGGCGGTATTTGGTGGTAGCGTGGCTGGTGGGTTTTCTTGGCCAGTCGGTGGGGGGTCTGCTCCGGGGAAAAAGAAAATGCTCGTTTGCCCCGCGACGTTAAGCTGAGTTTCTAAGGGGTTAGAGAGAGCTATGCAGATGGTTTGTTGGATGGCTGGAGGTACGTCTCATAGCAGATTCGTGAGGGTCGAAAACACTGGGGATGGGGCTGTGAGTAGGCTCTGGTAGTAGGGGTAGAAAGGTTGCTGGTGCCAGAAGTTAGGCATAAAAGGTGCCTGGTAGCGGGTGCCAAGCCCCAGGAGGTTGAGGGAGGGTCGTGGGGGGGAGATTGGAAACTGCCTGTAACCGAGGGTGTGGAGAAGTTGGTGATGGGGGGAATGGTACATGGGTCTCCAGGTGAGGAGGTTGTTAGGATTGGTGGTGGTAAAGACATGGCTTGTCGTTTCCCACAGACGGCGCCAAATGTTGATGTCTTTTTGTGTCGTGGTGGTGCTCCTAAGGTCCCTGGTGATCTGACGTCCTGAGAAAGAGGAAAATAGGTCAGAGGGCACCGGAGGTTGAGCTCCGAGACACACTCTATTGGTTAAGTCAGTGTTTGGAGGAGGAAAGAGAGGTATTTGAGAGAGAGAGAGAGAGAGAGCTCTCCGTGAATAGCCGTGGGGAGGGCTATATATAGAGGAGGCTGGGCGAGCTGGTGCTCACCATACGGGTTCCACGTGCCCGGCTCTGATAGGTCATCTAATATAAGCGGCCTCGGGGGGCCTTGTCGAGGAGACAGTCGCATTTAATGTCCGTCGTCTCCAGACTGTAGCATTTAATGCCTCGCATTACCCCAGGTAGACGCCGAGGTGACCGGAGATGTGACCTCTAAGAGTAGGGGAGGCGTCCACGTGTCCCAGGCCTCTATTCCTAGTGATTGTTGGGCTCGCCTGGATGGACTGTTCAACTGAGCCTTGTGTTTGGCGGATTGGGTCCGCTCTTGGTGGGCCAAGTGGGTTCAACAGAATCTTTAATAATAAGATAGATGAATATTTTCTTTATAGCGTGTGTAGGTGTCATAATTTTTATGAAGACAAATAAAAAATATAAATTGATTGATCAGTTTTTTTAAATTTTTCATAAATTATATATTTTAAAAAAAAAACAGTGGAAGAGAGATAAAAGGGAGATAAAAAATTAAAAATAGTATAAATCAGGTTTTTGTTTAATTTTTTATGTTTATTATAATATTTTAGTTTTAATTTTTTTTATCATCCATTTTCATACATATATATTATTTATTTTTCTTTCTCCTAAAGCCCAATTTTCTCCTATAACTTCTCTCTCCTATATCATCTCTTTTCATTTTTCAAGTGTCAAAAATATTCATAAAAAGAATTATACATAATTTTTAATGAGTGAAACCTATTTAAATTTGAAGAGAGATGAATATAGAGTATAAAAAACAAAGAACCCGTAAACTAAAGAAAAGTAGAAAAACGACTTATTAAAAAGTAGACTTTTCTATATTTGTTAAAAAATTGGAATGAAAAAATTGTTGGAGTAAACTTTTCCTATAATTTATCAAAAATACAGGAAAAATGATTGGAAAATGTATGAAAAAGTAGGTTTTTCTTTTTTTTTTTTAATTTGTAAGAATTAAAAAAATAGAATAAAAATATAACTTTTTGTTAATTTTTAAAAATTACAGAAAATGGTTGAAACAAATATTTAAAGGGAACAATAAATTTTTTTGATAATTTTATACATAAAAAAAATAATTCACAAACTTATTTTATACTGACAAATATATGTGATATTGATACCATACTTAGACCCAACTTACTCAACCAATGAACACTTTACTTGTCAACTATCAAACAAAAAAGGTCATGTCTTTAAGTTTTATAAAGAAACTAGTTTTTGGCCTGTTCGCACGGATTTTTAATATTTACAATAATATTAAATTGATTGTTTTGTTATAGTTTCTTTTATTCAAGATTTTATTATTTAACAATAGATATTTTTTATTTATTCTGTTTGTTTATCTCATTAAAATCAAATATTTATACTTTTGTTATTCTTTTTTTAGGCAAAAGTATTGAAAAATTGATAAAATTGAAGATATCATAAATATTTAAATTCGAAATTTGTCTCTCTCAAATAAAAAAAATATATAGTTTGTAATAATTATATCAAGTAATTTCAAGTTGATTTAATCATCAAATAATGTCATACTTATTGAATTTTTCAATTGCTTCACTTTTTCTCTAATAGTTTTATTGTTGAGTTTTAAGAGCCATTATGAATTTCAAATTTAATAATATTTTTTGAATAAAAATATAATTTTAACTTACTTATGATTCAACAAACTAAATTTGTACACCTGTTGAATTTTTTTTTTTTTAAGTATACATGTTGATTTGAATTTAAAGATTTCATTTATATAAATATATCCAACCAAAGTCTTAGATGACAAATGCTTAAATCCCGACTTCAAAAATTTGCCCAACTTAAGCACGAAATTTTGTATTTGTCAAGAATTGGGAAAATCCGCTCTTTTGTCACAATTATGTATAAAAATAAAAAATAAAAACATTCATTTATAAAATTTATTCTATTTAAGTCCAAGAAAGCTTCTGAATCTTTTTTCTACTGATGAAGCATTAAAATTTAAAAAAGAAAGATAAACTTTTCAACATATATACTTATTTTTGTTTTTCATTTGAAAGGAAAAATTCAAAACAATTACTCATTGAACCATTAAAATGCATACACATATATATCATTGAACCAAATGTTGAGATACAAAATTTTGTTTTCTTTTCATCAACATATCAAAACATGTCAATGTCATTGGTGGTCTTTTTAATTATCATAACAAACATAGAGAAAGAAAGAAAAGATAAATCGTAATAATTCTTAAGAAATCAAATTTTTTTGGGGGAAAATCCATAAGTTTACAATTATGATCAATCCATAAAAAAAATTAAAGTTAATTATAATAAGCAATGAAGAACAATTTGAGACGAAATTAAAGTAAGAAAATTAGTATTATTACTATTTATTAATTGAATTTTTATCCGAATATCAAAATTATAATGTAAACAGAAATATCAATCAACTGTAACGAAAAATAATATATAAAAGTATACTTTTAATAAATATAGAAAGAATTCTAAAACACACAAAAAAAATTCTATAAAAATTCTCCTACATATATATATATATATATTGTTTTTGGAATGTTTTTGAAGTAGAGATCAAACTTTCATTAATGGAATTATTGGAAGTTACAATAAGAAGCAATAATATGTTGCATACAATATTATCTGGGTAGTATTATATTAATACTTATCTTCAATCACGTTCACCAATTTTTTCAGGTTTGTTTCAAGTTACATTCTTGAAAGGTTTTCTTCTCCATTCTAGCTTTCTTCACCAAGTGTCCAACCAAAGAGATGTCTAGAGTTTTCGAATAATCTACTTGATAATCCCCAATGTGTCTCTGTAATTAAAGTAGAATCTTTGTGAGACCTATATTCCATGAAAAAAATTGATTATTTCATGATAAAATTAAAAAATATAAGAAAATATCAACAGAGGATTAAACTATACCAAAAAAAAAAAGCAACGTAATAACAAAACATGCACAAATGAATTGCATTGAAGTGGAATTAGTATGCAATATTCTAAAGTTATGTATTTATAATGGGCTCAATAGACATAATAATAAATATAATTAATAAGGACAATTATTATCTTTTGAAATTGTAGGAAAAGAGACATTGACTCAAAGTAATATGGCAATTAAAATATAAATTTAATTTTGAAAGTATTTAAGTACGGAAGGATATTTAATATTTTAAAACATGCTTAAATTAAGGCATGAAAAACTCGCATATCACTTTAAAAAATCGGAATTTATTGTATAATTTAAATTACTGTCTTCTTAAAAATATATAGAAAGACAATTTTTTTTTCGTTTCTTTCTGTATATAAAATAAGTCAATTAAAAATATAAAAATAAATAAAATTTATTATATGAAATGAAATATTTTAAATTTAAATCAAATCAAATTAAATCAAAATAATTAAATGCAGGACACATGTCATTTACCCAAGACTGTACATGTGTCAAAAGAATAGACTCTCCACATTAAATATTTTTCTTTTTTGTCAAAAACTTTGGCTTTTATATTATATATATAAGATTAAAAAAATTCTAAAATCTCTCTATTAATATGGAAAAAAAAATCAATTTTAAATCTAAATAGGATTCATGGTAATTCTCTTTTCTTGATTTAAATAGAAAGAAAATAATACAATCAAAGTAGATTTTTATATACTTATAGATTTAGAAACATAAAAGTTATAATTTTTTTTTAACGTAATTGGTGGGTGAATAATTAAAAATTATATCATAAAATAAATTATTTTAAATTAGTCAACTTGTCAAAGTATATAGTAAATGATAGATTTAATTTTGGTAGTCAATTAATGTAAAAGTTTTAATTGATTAATGAGTACATGACATAGCATCAATTTAGGTAGTTCACGTGTTAAAAGAATATACTGTCCACATAGAATTTTTTCTTTTTTTTGCCAAAAGCTTTGATTTTTATATATTTATATAAGATTATTATCTTTTGAAATAATTGTAGGAAAAGAGACATTGACACAAAGTAATATGGCAATTAAGATATAAATTTAATTTTGAAAGTATTTAAATATGAAAGGATATTTAATATTTTAAAACATGCTTAAATTAAGGCATGAAAAACTCTCATATCACTTCAAAAAATTTGAATTTATTCTATAATTTAAATTACTGTCTTATTGAAAATATATAGAAAGACAATTAATTTTTTATTTGTTTCTTTCTATATAAGAAATAAGTCAATTAAAAATATATAAATAAATAAAATTTATTATATGAAATGAAATAGTTTAAATTTTAAATCAAATCAAATTAAATCAAAATAATTAAATGCAGTACACATGACATTTATTAAAGACTGTGCACGTGTCAAAAGAATAGACTCTCCACATTAAATATTTTCATTTTTTCCTTTTTTACCAAAAGTTTTGGTTTTTATATTAATATATATAAGATTAAAAAAATCCTAAAATCTCTGTACTATTATAGAAAATAAAATCAATTTTAAATCTAAATAGATTCATTGTAATTCTCTTTCCTTGATTTAAATAGAACGAAAATAATACAAATCAAAGTAGATTTTTAGATACTATAGATTTAGAGACATAAAAGTTATAATTTTTTTTTAAACGTAATTGGTGGGTGATTAATTAAGAATTTTATTTTAAAATAAATTACTTTAAATTAGTCAACTTGTCAAATTATATACTAAATGATAGATTTAAGTTTGGTAGTCAATAAATGTAAAAGTTTTAATTGATTAATGAATATATGACATATTATGAATTTAGGTAGTCTACATTTCAAAAGAATAGAGAGTCCACATAGGATTTTTTTTCTTTTTTGTCAAAGGCTTTGGTTTTTATATATTTATATAAGATATATAAGATAAAAAAAAAAAACTTAAAATCTTCCTATTAATATGGAAAATAAAATCAATTTAAAATCTAAATAGGATTTATTGTAATTCTCTTTTCTTGATTTAAATAGAAAGAAGATAATAACAATCAAAGTAGATTTTTATATTATAGATTTAGACATATAAAAGTTATAATTTATTTTTTTACGTAATTGGTGGGTGATTAATTAAGAATTGTATCTTAAAATAAATTACTTTAAATTAGTCAACTTGTCAAAATATATAATAAATGGTAGATTTAATTTTGATAGTCAATTAATGAAAAAGTTTTAATTGATTAATGAGTATATGACATAGCATCAATCTAGGTAGTCTACGTGTTAAAATAATAGACTGTCAACATAAGTTTTTTTTTTGCCAAAGGCTTTGGCTTTTATATATTTATATAAAATATATATAAGATTAAAAAATCCTAAAATCTCCCTATTAATATAGAAAATAAAATCAATTTTAAATCTAAATAGGATTCTTTGTAATCCTCTTTTCTTGATTTAAGTAGAAAGAAAATAATACAAATCAAAATAGATTTTTATATACTATAGATTTAGACACATAAAAGTTATAATTTTTTTTTAATGTAATTGGTGGGTGATTAATTAAGAAATGTATCTTAAAATAAATTACTTTAAATTAGTCAACTAGTCAAAGTATATAGTAAATGGTAGATTTAATTTTGATAGTCAATTAATGTAAAAGTTTTAATTGATTAATAAGTATATGACATAGCATCAATTTAGGTAATCCACGTGTCAAAAGAATAGACTGTCCACATAGGATTTTTTTCTTTTTTGCTAAAGGTTTTGGTTTTTATATATTTATATAAGATATATAAGATTAAAAATCCTTAAAATCTCCCTATTAATATGGAAAATAAAATCAATTTTAAATCTAAATAGAATTCATTGTAATTCTCTTATCTTGATTTAAATAGAAAGAAAAGAATAAAAATCAAAGTAGATTTTTATATACTATAGATTTACACACATAAAAATTATAATTTATTTTTTAACGTAATTGGTGGGTCATTAATTAAGAATTGTATCTTAAAATAAATTATTTTAAATTAGTCAACTTTTCAAAGTATATAGTAAATGGTAGATTTAATTTTGATAGTCAATTAATGTAAAAGTTTTAATTGATTAATGAGTATATGACATAACATCAATTCAGGTAGTCTACGTGTCAAAAGAATAGACTGACCACATAAGATTTTTTTATTTTTTTTGCCAAAGGCTTTCGCTTTTATATATTTATATACGATATATAAGATTAAAAAGTCCTAAAATCTCCCTATTAATATAGAAAATAAAATCAATTTTAAATCTAAATAGGATTCATTGTAATTCTGCTTTCTTGATTTAAATAAAAAAATAATATAAATCAAAGTAGATTTTTATATACTATAGATTTAGACACAAAAAATTTATAATTTCTTTTTTAACGTAATTGGTGGGTCATTAATAAAGAATTGTATCTTAAAATAAATTACTTTAAATTAGTCAATTTGTCAAAGTATATAGTAAATGGTAGATTTAATTTTGATAGTCAATTAATGTAAAAGTTTTAATTGATTAATAAGTATATGACATAGCATCAATTTAGGTAGTCCACGTGTCAAAAGAATAGACTGTCCACATAAGATTGTTTTCTTTTTTGCCAAAGGCTTTGATTTTTATATATTTATATAAAATATATAAGATTAAAAAATCCTTAAAATCTCCCTATTAATATGAAAAATAAAATCAATTTTAAATCTAAATAGGATTTATTGTAATTCTCTTTTCTTGATTTTTATATACTATAGATTTAGACACATAAAAGTTATAATTTATTTTTTAACGTAGTTGGGGGTTGATTAACTAAGAATTGTGTCTTAAAATAAATTACTTTAAATTAGTAAACTTGTCAAAATATATAGTAAATGCTAGATTTATTTTGGTAGTCAATTAATGTAAAAAATTTAATTGATTAATGAGTATATGACATAGCATCAATTTAGGTAGTCCGCGTGTCAAAATAATAGTATGTCCACATAGAATTTTTTTCTTTTTTTTTTGCCAAAGGCTTTGGCTTTTATATACTTATATAAGATATATATAAGATTAAAAAATCCTTAAAATCTCCCTATTAATATGAAAAATAAAATCAATTTTAAATATAAATAGGATTCATTGTAATTCTCTTTTCTTGATTTAAATAGAAAGAAGATAATACAAATCAAAATAGATTTTTATATGCTATAGATTTAGACATCTAAAAGTTATAATTTATTTTTTAACGTAATTGGTGGGTGATTAATTATGAATTGTATCTTAAAATAAATTACTTTAAATTAGTCAACTTGTCAAAGTATATAGTAAATGGTAGATTTAATTTTGGTTGTCAATTAATGTAAAAGTTTTCATTGATTAATAAGTATATGACATAGCATCAATTTAGGTAGTCTACGTGTCAAAAGAATAGACTGTCCATATAGGATTTTTTCTTTTTTTTTTTGCAAAAGGCTTTCGTTTTTATATATTTATATAAGATAGGATTTTTTTCCTTTTTTGCCAAAAGCTTTGGTTTTTATTTATTTATATAAGATCTATAAGTTTAAAAAATCCTTAAAATCTCCCTATTAATATGGAAAATAAAATCATTTTTAAATCTAAATAGGATTCATTGTAATTCTCTCTTTTTTTTTTATTTAAATAGAAAGAAGATAATACAAATCAAAGTATATTTTTATATACTATAGATTTAGACACATAAAAGTTATAATTTCTTTTTTGACGTAATTGGTAGGTGATTAATTAAGAATTGTATCTTAAAATAAATTACTTTAAATTAGTCAACTTGTCAAAGTATATAGTAAATGATAGATTTAATTTTGGTAGCCAATTAATGTAAAAGTTTTAATTGATTAATGAATCTATGACATAACATCAATTTAGGTAATCCACGTGTCAAAAGAATAGACTGTCCACATAGGATTTTTTTTCTTTTTTGCCAAAGGCTTTCGTTTTTATAAATTTATATAAGATATATAAGAATAAAAAATCCTTAACATCTCCCTATTAATATGGAAATAAAATCAATTTTAAATCTAAATATTATTCATTGTAATTCTCTTTTCTTGATTTAAATAGAAAGAAGACAATACAAATCAAAATAGATTTTTATATACTAAAGATTTAGACACCTAAAAGTTATAATTTATTTTTTAAAGTAATTGGTGGGTTATTAATTAAGAATTGTATCTTAAAATAAATTACATTAAATTAGTCAACTTGTCAAAGTATATAGTAAATGGTATATTTAATTTTGGTAGTCAATTACTGTAAAAGTTTTAATTGATTAATGAGTATATGAAATAGTATCAATTTAGGTAGTCCACGTGTCAAAATAATAGACTGGTCACATATGATTTTTTTCTTTTTTTTTTGACCAAAGGCTTTGGCTTTTATATATTTATATTAGATATATAAGATTAAAAAATCCTAAAATCTCCCTGTTAATATGGAAAATAAAATCAATTTTAAATCTAAATAGGATTCTTTGTAATTCTCTTCTCTTGATTTAAATAGAAAGAAGATAATACAAATCAAAGTATATTTTTATGTACTATAGATTTAGACACATAAAAGTTATAATTTATTTTTTAACGTAATTGGTGGGTGATTAATTAAGAATTGTATCTTAAAATAAATTACTTTAAATTAGTTAACTAGTCAAAGTATATCGTAAATGGTAGACTTAATTTTGATAGTCAATTAATGTAAAAGTTTCAATTGATTTATAAGTATATAACATAACATCAATTTAGGTTATCCACGTGTCAAAAGAATAGATTGTCCACATAGGATTTTTTCCTTTTTTGCTAAAGGTTTTGGTTTTTATATATTTATATAAGATTAAAAAATCCATCAAATCTCCCAATTAATATGGAAAATAAAAACAATTTTAAATCTAAATAGAATTCATTGTAATTCTTTTTTCTTGATTTAAATAGAAAGAAAATAATACAAATCAAAGTAGATTTTTATATACTATAGATTTAGACACATAAAAATTATAATTTACTTTTTAACGTAATTGGTGGGTGTTTAATTAAGAATTGCATCTTAAAATAAATTACTTTAAATTAGTCAACTTGTCATAGTATATAGTAAATGGTAGATTTAATTTTGTTAGTCAATTAATGTAAAAGTTTTAATTGATTAATGAGTATATGACATAGTATCAATTTAGGTAGTCCGCGTGTCAAAATAATAGACTGTCCACATAGGATTTTTTTTCTTTTTTTTTTCCCAAAGGCTTTGGCTTTTATATATTTATATAAGATATATATAAGATTAAAAAATCCTTAAAATCTCCCTATTAATATGAAAAATAAAATCAATTTTAAATATATATATAGAATTCATTGTAATTCTCTTTTCTTGATTTAAATAGAAAGAAGATAATACAAATCAAAATAGATTTTTATATACTATAGATTTAGACATATAAAAGTTATAATTTATTTTTTAACGTAATTGGTGGGTGATTAATTAAGAATTGTATCTTAAAATAAATTACTTTAAATTAGTCAACTTTTCAAAGTATATAGTAAATGGTAGATTTATTTTTTGTTGTCAATTAATGTAAAAATTTTCATTGATTAATAAGTATATGATATAACATCAATTTATGTAGTCTACGTGTCAAAAGAATAGACTGTCCACATAGGATTTTTTTCTTTTTTTGCCTAAGGCTTTGGTTTTTATATATTTATATAAGATAGGATTTTTTTTCCTTTTTTTGCCAAAGGCTTTTGTTTTTATTTATTTATATAAGATATATAAGACTAAAAAATCCTTAAAATCTCCCTATTAATATGGAAAATAAAATCAATTTTAAATCTAAATAGGATTCATTGTAATTCTCTCTTTTTTATTTAAATAGAAAGAAGATAATACAAATCAAAATATATTTTTATATACTATAGATTTAGACACATAAAAGTTATAATTTCTTTTTTAACGTAATTGGTGGATGATTAATTAAGAATTGTATCTTAAAAGAAATTACTTTAAATTAGTCAACTTGTCAAAGTATATAGTAAATGGTAGATTTAATTTTGGTAGTCAATTAATGTAAAAGTTTTAATTGATTAATGAATATATGACATAGCATCAATTTAGGTAGTCCACTTGTCAAAATAATAGACTGTCCACATAGGATTTTTTCCTTTTTTGCCAAAGGCTTTGGTTTTTATAAATTTATATAAGATATATAAGAATAAAAAATCCTTAACATCTCCCTATTAATATGGAAAATAAAATCAATTTTAAATCTAAATATTATTCATTGTAATTCTCTTTTCTTGATTTAAATTGAAAGAAGACAATATAAATCAAAATAGGTTTTTATATACTAAAGATTTAGACACATAAAAGTTATAATTTCTTTTTTAAAGTAATTGGTGGGTTATTAATTAAGAATTGTATCTTAAAATAAATTACTTTAAATTAGTCAACTTGTCAAAGTATATAGTAAATGGTATATTTAATTTTGGTAGTCAATTAATATAAAAGTTTTAATTGATTAATGAGTATATGAAATAGCATCAATTTAGGTAGTCCACATGTCAAAATAATAGACTGTCCACATATGATTTTTTTCCTTTTTTTTGGCCAAAGGCTTTGGCTTTTATATATTTATATTAGATATATAAGATTAAAAAAATCCTAAAATCTCCCTGTTAATATGAAAAATAAAATCAATTTTAAATCTAAATAGGATTCTTTGTAATTCTCTTTTCTTGATTTAAATAGAAAGAAGATAATACAAATCATAGTATATTTTTATATACTGTAGATTTAGACATTTAGAAATTATAATTTATTTTTTAACGTAATTGGTGGGTGATTGATTAAGAATTGTATCTTAAAATAAATTACTTTAAATTAGTCAACTTGTCAAAGTATATAGTAAATAGTAGATTTAATTTCGGTAGTCAATTAATGTAAAAGTTTTAATTGATTAATGAGTATATGACATAGCATCAATTTAGGTAGTCCACGTGTCAAAAGAATAGGCTGTCCACATATGATTTTTTCCTTTTTTACCAAAAGCTTTAGTTTTAAATATTTATATAGTATATAAATATATGTATCTTGTTTGGGTAATATGATAGTATTACCAACGGATTTATTCAGATAGAATTTTTTTCAGCAAAATTATGAAATACTTTTTGTAATTGGTGAAAATACAAAAAGAAGTAAGGTTTTTTTGTGTTATTTAAATAAAAGGCTATAAAAATTAAATTGTTTATGTTAAATAATTTAGCAAGAGTATATAAGTATAAGAAACTATTAACAATAATAAATTGATGCTTTTAAAAAAAAATAAAAATTAGAGGATCAACTCATGTGAGAAAAGATCAGAAGAATTCTTTAATAATTTTGTATGCAGATTAATCTATCGTTTTATAGCAACAACATCTTAACATACTTTCTTAACAAAAAATAAAATATCACATAAATAAAGACTTAATTTGGATTCATATATTTATATGATTAAAAGATAATAATATAAAATAATGACCCTCCATCTTCAAAGAATCCTTAAAGAAAAAATTTGTTTAGATATATAATTTCTCTTGAAGAAAAATCCAAGAAAAAAATGGAATATGCATGAGAGGTAGAAGCTACAAAAATATCACCAAAAAGTGCAAGAAAATGATAGCGCCAAATTAATTCAATTTGGAATATATCCAATCATTGTTTTATTTTTATTATGACCTTTTTTAATTAGTTTTTTTCCTTTGTAAATTGATGAAAATTAAAATCTCTTTTTTCTATATATAAAACATAATTGGCCAAAAAAACTATATAAAACATAAAATAATAATACTAAAAGATTGCATGAGTATGAACCACACAAATTTTGAAAGGTGAAGGAGACAAATTGCTCAAAGTCAGTACCACATCAAATCAACATCTTTTTATAGGCTATAATTAACATGACCAACAATTTGCATAAAAAGATTTTAATTAATTAAATAATTTTCGATATAACATTAGTACAATATAAAAAAAAATTTGACATATAACATGATATGATATAAAAAAAATACGAACATAAATATATAAATATGTCAACATTTATATTACATAAATCTTTTTATAAATATATAATATTTTAAATACAATTACAACATATAAAAAAATAATATAAATATATGTATTATCAAATTTACTTAAAGATTAAAAAAAAACTATACTTGATTTTTCTTGACGTTCTTTTGGTCAATTTAGAAGCAAATTAAAAGGAAGCAAAGGAATTTGTAATTTTCTTAAGCTTAAAATTGATGGTTGTGAGACCTTAGATAACTTGGACCACTTATCTCTAAAGTCAAGCATTGTAGGTAGTCGAGCCGCCATGGTGATTACAAAGTTTCCAATCAACTGTGTTTTGATTTTATGGTACTATCTCTTAATTAAGAACATAATAATACGAAAAATCCAACAAAAGGGTAGTCAAATTAATTTCATAACACTCTTATGATTTAATACAAGTTATTAATTATACATTTTCAATTATCACGAGCTTGATCCATCTTAGATAATATCAAACATAACCATAATCTAAATTCGAATATTTGATTTAATGATAAATGCATAACGGTTGCATTTAATAATTTGAATTTCAAAAAAAGATTTAGATTTTAAAATTAGTATAAATTGTGTGATAAAAACGTGCAAATATAACCTTCATAATTATTTTTTAAAATTTATGATTTTGTTCAATGCTTATTTAATGGTGAACTTAAAATATTTATAAATATTTATAAACTTGAAATTCATCATTTTAAGCTTTTCAAATATATAAACATATTGAATTTTAATTAATTATGCGTAACGTGCGCATTTTGTTTCTAAAATTTATATTACAAACTAAATCCAAATTTATTTTTTCAAAAATAGCTCAAAGAGTTTTATTTGAATATTTTCTTCTCTCAAATAAAAAAACATTCATTATATATATTTTTTTAAATGGTATTCTACTTGAATAGCTTTGTCTTAATTATTGACTTTTATGTAATGTGACAATAATTTGATGATCAAATTTATATTTTATGTATCAATGAATTTGTAGATTCACACACAGATATAAAAGCATGGTTCATGAATTTACTTAATAATTATTTGTCATATAGTTGAATAAAAGTCTTAAAAAAAACTAATAACTTTACAATTGATTTCATCTATTTACTTACTTTTTCTTTAAAAAAAAGTTTTATAGGTCAATAATTATTTCATCCGTGCAAGTTAGACATTCAAAACAAAATATGATAAGATAAAAAAATTGTTATAAAAAATAAAATTTGTATCGTAACACTAACACAAGCCAAAATAAATTAAGGAATTAAATCCAACATTAGTTCCATTGGTCTACACAATCACTTTTAAGAGAAGAGATGTCAGCTTACAAATTTAAGTTCAAATCATAACAGTTGTAAATTTATAAAAAAAAAATAAATAAAAAAAGCTAAAAAGTGGGCAATCTCTTTCTCGTGTGAAATTTTTTGGAACGATGCCATTCTTTTTGTCCTCTTTAAGTTGTTCAACCAACATTTTTTTTTTCCTTGTTCTTTTTGTCCAACCTCATTTTATCCCTAATAAAAATGTTGGATTTTCGCTTGTCAGGAGTCGGGAGGGAGTCAACGACTGTCCAAGTCCAACAAGTTTTGCTTTTTTTTTTTTGGGTTTAACCTAAAAGAACGAAACAATCAACTTTTGGATACCAAATTAGAAAACTGACTGGGGTGGCTGAGGGAGAAAAGAACCCATGTTAGATGATGACCCCAGTCAAAGGTCCAAAATGAGTTCAACCAAAACCAATGCAGCTGAACAGCCGAAAATGTATCCAATCAAACTTGAGGATTTGGGTTGGTTATGGTCCATAGCAAGGTGGAATAATAGGACGAGAAAACTGAAAAAGTTCAGTCTAGGTCTGTTCTTCATTAATTCCTTCTTTTTTTGGTTTTAGTACCTTTGAACAAAGATGAAGGGAAGGGAGACAGTTATCTGAATGGTTTCTCTTTACCAATTTTTTTTTTTTGGTTGTAATAAAAAATTGAGAATCAAACTATCAAGATTGGACTTCAGCACTTTTTCAAGCATTAGCTCTGCCAACATTTTTGCCAAAAATTCCCTCAAACATACAACCCAAACCACTCGGGCCTCGGGGCTTTTTAGTTTTTACTATAGTGGTTAGAAAATATGATTTGGCATTTTTTTTTTGTACATGAGAAATTATATTCTTTCTTTCTATTTCTGTTTGTAGTAAATGGTAATGTACATGAGAAATTGATTTGGATGTAAATATCACTTGACCATTACTTTTTTCCTGTAAAATCGGTTGTGTAATGTTTATTTTTGGCATAATGATAAATTTGATCTTCGAAATATGTAATTAAAATTATTTTGGTCTTTATATTTTTTTTTAGTCAATTTGACTCTCAATCTATTATTTTTGTTGATATCATGTAAATTTAACAAAATTTGATAACGTGACTAACAAATTCGTTAAAATTAGGTTAATTTTATAAGAAATAGATAAAAAAAAAACCAAAAATAAACAAAAAAAAATTGATTGAAAATTGACCAAAAAATAACGTTTTTCATTAAATTTAGGCTAAATTGACTGAAAATAATAGCATAGGGTTAAAGTGATCCAAAAAAAAGTCAGGGGTCAAAATGACTCAACTGATATAATTCGAGGGCTAAATTTGTCATTATGCCTTATTTTTATATGTTATTTTTTTTTTCCGATGTGGAATTGAAGTATCATGCTTATTCTTCTTGAAGCGCTTGACATAATCATTCTCTTCCATCCAATCTCGTGACGAATTATTTCACCCTACCCGAGACATTCGTTGTGGAGTCATGATTGAAACATCTAGTCTACCTCACCCGCTAAGGCACTTAATATAAAATCAGATAATCAAAAATTGATTCTAATACCACTTGTCATGTGACTATTATTTTTTTTCTGAAAAACCAAGTTATTCTGGCTTTTTAACACTCGCGCTTACATTCAAAGATCTTTAATTTTCTTTTCAATGTGAAATTAAAATACCACGCTTGTTCTCCTTGAAACGCTTTACGTTACCTGTTCTTAATCTAATACCAATGATTAAAAATTAAAATTTGGGGAACCATTTTCATTATTGACCAAAGCTTCCCCCAAAAATATATGTCAACCAGGAATATAACCCCGCGATGCAGGTCGATTTTTTATTGATTTGATTTGATATTAAAATATTTTTTAATTACAATCATATATAATTATTGATTTTGTAATATTTATATTATATGTGTTAAATAATAGATATTGTATATATACTTAATTTATTATAATTGATTATTTTAAACTCTTATTTTTCTTGTTTTTAATTTTTGGTTATTTCTTGAATCTTTACTTTTTAAGAAATTATTATATTGTTTAATATGGAAATTGAATATATTTTTTATAAAGGAATAAGAAATTAATTAATTCTCTTAATAGTTATTTAAATTTTTTGTAAATTTAAATTATAAGACAAAATCGATACTAAAAATTGTCTTTTGAAATTGTTCTCAAACTTGAATATGAAATTTATTTATAAATAAATCATGTATAAATGCTATATATTATCAATACACCACAAATTGTCATATCATTGATTAGTAAATTTAAAAATTTTCCACATAGCATCTAGGATTAGACTTGTCCAAAGGTCGGGCTACTCGTCCAAACTCGAAGGTCCACTCATATTTAAAAGGGTTTGGACAAAAAATTAGGCTCGAAAAATGGGTTTGGATAAAAAAAAAAGGTTCGTTTAAAAAATTGGCCTGACCTTAGCTCCAACATTTAAGGTCTGAGCTCGGCCCGACCCGTTTTCCAATTATATTTTAAAAAATTTAGTTGTTTTTAAAAAAAAAAAATACTCACTTTTTAAGAATTACCATGAGTATCTTTTTTCTTTCAAAATATTCTTAAAAAAACAATATGAGAAACGTTTACATTAGGGTTTAAATGCTAAAGTTAATATTTTATTTATATGACTATTCTCTTTTAATTTCAAGCTAAAGTTTGGGAGAAAAATATAAGAGAATAAATACATGAATTTTTATTTCTTTTTAAAAAGTGATTATAAAAAAGTTCAAAGATTAATCCAACATGAAAAATCTAATTTATCCCTATTTACTTTAGATAAAAGCTGAAACTATATAGATATAGATATTAAACTCAATTGAAACTCTCATAATAAAATCAATTTTTAAAAGCATTAAGAAGACTAATTAGAATAATTAAAAAATTAAAAAAGTTTAATTTACCCTTATTTGCTTCAAAATAGAGTGGAAAATATAATATTATATATAGAATATAGATATAGATAATAAAAAGTCTGATTTTTGCCTATTTAAAGTAACCTATTTTAATTTTATTTGGTATAAAGGAAGGATGATTGGTAAAAATATTTAGTGATTTAACAAAAGTTTTTAAAAGACTATTTTAATCCTATTTAATCTAAAGGGGGAGTGGGAAATATATAAGTATAATGTTAAAATTGATTTTTAAAAAATTATATTACTATAAAGTTGAAAGTTTAATCAAAATTTAAATATTGCCCAATTAAATATGGAGTAGTATAAGGGATTGAAGGCTTATTTATATACTACTAAAAAATGTAACCGCAAGCACCAATTATAAATTAAATTTCAATCAAAAAGCAATTAAATCATAGTTATTTTTTATATAAATAGTTTATATACATTTCCAAAGTTTAACCGCTAATTGACACTTGAATTTCTAATTTTTTTTTTTTTTGTTTCTTTACCTCATTTTTTAAAGATTGTAATCTCTATGAAATTTAAAAGTAATTGTAAAGCAATTAATTAAGTTTATTTTCTAATAATAACATAAATCACCCCTAATTAATTAAAAAATGTACTACTAAAAAATGTAACCACAAGCATTTTACCAATTATAAATTAAATTTTAATCAATAAGCAATTAAATCATAGTTATTTTTTATATAAATAGTTTATATACATTTCAAAAGTGTAACGGCAAAGATACCAAGAAATAATGAAAATTGTTTTTTCATAGAACAGTTACTAAAAAATTATTTTATTTTTATATATATATTTTTATAATTTCCTTGGTGGTATCACACTTTTTACTTTTTTCTTGAAGGTAATATTAAAATTGGTTTAGAAAGATTATATTATTACAAATTTGAAAGTTTAATCAAAATTTAAATATTGCCCAATTAAATCACCTAAAATTACTTCTAATTGACACTTGAATCTCTATTTTTTTTTTTCTTTACCTATTTTTTAAAGATTGTAAGCTCTATGAAATTTAAAAGTAAAGCAATTAATTAATTATGTTTATTTTCTAATGTAACATAAATCACCCCTAATTTATTTAAAAAATGTAAAAATACCTATTAATTTCAACTCAATTAATTATTTAGTTAAATATCAAATATATGGAGTGAGAAATAGTTTAATTTAAAAAAGTTAAATAGCCAAAATTTTTCTTTTACCTAAATTTATTTTTTAAATACTTAAATTACCCCTATTTACTCCAAAATGGTGTAGGAAATATATAAGTACTAAGAATATTTTCACGCGATGCACGGGGTTGTGAAATATCATAATTGGAATTGAAATTACTTAATTATCATGATATTAAATCGATTTTTGTAATTACAAACATAAATAATGGTTATATCATATTCAAGTTTAAATACATAATAAAAATGATCCTAATAATGAATGTTTATCCATAAAAATTTTGAACCAAAATATCAAAATGAAACTCGTTCAACGATTAAAATTTAAAATGTTAAAAGTATTTTAAGAATTTTTAATTGTTGCTTTTTTTATTTAATATTTGTGCCATTCAAGATAATTATAGAATGTATTTTTTATAAATCCTATTAAGTCTAGTCATTATATTCAATCATTATCTATTCTCACTCTTACTAAATTTTTTGAAAAATAAGAGTAGATAAAAGAAATGCTTGTGAATTAAAAATCAAACATTACCCAATGCAAAACTTTTAAATGCTATGTCATCCAAATTAAAGCAAAATATTATAACTATTATGAATTGTCCTTAAAAGTGATTTTGATAAAAGTGCATGCACTAAATTCATTAAAATTTTAATAGAATAACTCAAACAATATGATTGATATAATAGAAGGATCAAATTTCGACTTCATTAAAATTTGTGATAGTGAGAAGTCTGTTTTGCAATAGTAAGATGAGAAAAAAGATTTGTGTAACAAAGTATAATGAAAATGATATATGCATTTTTTCATTAATTATTTTTATTTTCTTTGTTCATATTTTTTAAATATGTTAACTTGAATTTTAAGTTCAAGTTAATACGTGCTAATTTATTATTACATTATATAAATTACAAAGAATTCTATTATAAGTAATTAAAATAAAAAATTAAGTAATTAATTAATATTTTCATGTGTACTCTTTTTGGTGTCTTTTCAATTATTTAGAGCTAATTAATTCTAATTTAATATTATCCATTTTCCCACTGAATATTTAATTATCCTAATTATTATTCACTATTAACATATGAGATTAAATCTCCTAATTTTACTCTCCTTTTTTTCATGTTAAATAATAAATCTATATCTATATTTCTATATTATATTTTTCACTCTCTTTTGAACTAAATAGGGATAGTATGGTGATTTTTTAGATAATAATTTTGGATACATAATAGGTTTTGATTATGCTTTTACTACTAATAACTCCCATCTTTTATTTATGATATTTTTTACAACTGTAAATATTAATATGAAGTTATAGTATAATGGCATAATTGAGATAATATAATTTTTTTACTTTAATTATCTAAATAATGATTCATTCATTTTAAAATAAAAAGTCATTAACACATATGATGATTCAAAAAATGTGATGAGATATTTCATGAGTTTGGTAACTCACAAAATTTAGTATAATCCACCTCTACTTTTTTTTTTAATTGTATTAATTTTTAATTGTATTAATAGAGCCAAAAAAAAAAAAAGATTGGTAAATAAAGAACTGATCCATTTATTTAAAAATAAACAACATGTGCAATTCACTAATTATCTCGACTCATTATAATTCTAATATTTGAAAAAACTTTAACAATTATAACAAATTGAGCCTAATATTTTTATCTAAGCTCATTTAACAGGTTTAATATTTTTTGCCCGAACCCATTTGACGGTTTTAATATTTTTGCTCAAATCCTCCAAATAATGAGCCTTTGAGATTGAACGTAATTAGTTTATAATATTTTTGTAAACTTCAAATTAATAGATTTTTAATTTGTATAAAACATAAATATATAATATGTAATTATGATGGATATTTATTAATTAGAAAATAATACGAATTAAATGATGATCTCATTTTTTAATGAAAACTATTAATTACAAAAAGAAAAAGAAATCCATGAAAGTGATATTTTAAATAAAAAAATAAGAATGGTTTTTAATTTTCAAATTAAATTTGGCATGAACCAGTATTTAGCATTTTTTTTTTGTTTTAATTTTGAAGATAGCTAGCATTGTCAAATTGCATTAGTATAGTAATGTAATATCATTTATTTTCATATTTTGTCTCCAGTTTATTCCTTTAACTTTGCTCATGAGGATTTTAATAGATTTTGTAGATTATGCATGATTATGCTTTTCATTAAATTAAGTGAACCAATCCAACTCATTGAAATTAGATTGAGAAAATGAAAAAAAAAAAAAATTAGAACACTATGGTACTTAAAAATGACCAAATTTATTCGACCGTTATTTGTTCATTATCAAAATAATAATTATTCATGATTTTTTTAGACGAAAAAAATTATATCTTGTTGCTTTTTATTTTTTTGGTAAAACTCATTGCTTTATATAATTGGTCTTTAATCAGTAAAAGTTGATCAAGAGTTCATCATCTCTATTCATTTATTAACCCAGACAGTTTTTATATCATTTTATTCTTCAAATTTTGCATATATGAGATTGTAAAAAATGCTTTGCAAGAAAAAATGAAGTTATTCTTACAAATCATTTTTTTAACATTTTCCTTTCAAAAAAAATCGATCAAATGCTAAATCGATTTCTTATTCTCAATTCAAATAATCATTATATTTAATATACGAAAATTAACCTCTTTACTTAGCATAAACAAAAAAAAAAAAAAACTGAGTTAAGGAGAAATATTAACACATGCATAAGTCGTATTTAGATAATTCTTAACTCCAATAAATTTTATAATTACGTTGACCTCCATGCATCGAATAGCCATAAATTAGAATTAAAACATAATAAACCATAATTTAATTTGCTATTTTAATATTTAAAATTTACTCTAATCATAAAATTATAATTTCTATGACATTCAAAAGATCTGGAATACACTATAATGACATATAACTCACATTTAAACTATGAAAATTAACCTACAACAAAGTACAATTAGAACATATTTAAAACGAAATTAATTTCAATAGGACCAGCATGTAACCATGAAATTTATTTAAATGTTCACATATAATAAAGACTAATTAAGATACAATAAATTACAATTAAATTATAGTATAATGAATTGCCTATTAAAATGAGAATGTGTAACAGTAAACAAAAACTTTGAACATTAAAATAGAATAATTAATATCCATAAAATAATATTTAAAATTCCAATCGAAACCCCCACAATAAAATCAAAATTTAAAAGCATTAAAAATTAATAGTTTCATTAAAACTATAACACTCCTCCCAATAGTAATTAATACGTATAGTTGAAAAATTAATTAGGAGTAATTGAATTTTAATAAAGATAAAATACCTAAAATTTCACTCTTGCCTAAATTTATTCTTTTTAAAATGCTCAACTTACCCCTATTTACTTTAATAGAAAGTGAGAAAAATGTGCAATTCATCCCAAATGAATGGAGTTATAATCTTCCCTAGTAAAAGTATATTAAAGTCATTTAAAATTTGTGCAACCATGAAATTTATTTAAATATGCAATATAATAAAAAATAAATAAGATACAATAAAGTATAATTAAATTATAGTATATTGAATTGCCTATTAAAATGAAAATGTGTAATAGTACTCAAAAAAAAAAACTTTGAATATCAAAATAAAATAGTTAATATCCATAAAGTAATGTTTAAAATACAATTAATTCAATAACCATTATAAAAGAATCAATTTTCAATAAAAACAATTAAAGCATAATTAATTTTTGAATATAAATAGTCATCGTTGCACCCTAAAAGAAAACTCAATTAACTCCTTTTAATTTCTTAGTCGCTTCTATTTACTAAAAAAAACCCGGAAATATATAGATTATATAAATAATTATAATGATTGAATTTAATTGAAATACAATCAAAACATATTTAAAATGTAATTAAGTATACATAGAATTAACCTCAAGAAACGACAATTAAATTATCATAATCTTTTAAAATTAGGATATTTTAAAACTCATTAGAATTAAATTATCATAATCTTATAATTTAAGTTGATTTTAATGCTTGAACAATATAAAATTCAAAATAAACATAGCAATTGATTTTTAGCAATAAATAGCAATTAACATGGTGAAAAGCAAAGCTACATGTTTCCAACACAAAAAAGTTGATGGCATAATTATAGGCATGCAAAGTAACATGGGATAGGAAAATTTCTCATAATAATATGTAAAAGTTAAATTGCTAGTAATATTAATATGCATAAAACCCAAATGGAAAGAGGAAAGTATTGATACACTAAAAAAATTAGGCTCGAAATAACATTGAAGAAACAAAGTAATAGAAACATGAACTTGAAGCATTAATTCGAAATTAGGATGAAATTTGAAACAGCAAAATAACCCATTTAAAAAATAACCTCATTGTAGAGACAAAACCTAATTTGAAATGAGGATAAAATTTGCAACAACAAAACAACCACTATTACTATTACAAACAAATAGAGTTATTTATAACAAATGAAAAAATGTAACTGAAAGCTAATTTAAATGTTATATTCAATATGTTAAAAGTCACATTTAAAGCAATTTAATATCAAATGTTATTATATATAACTCCAATGTAACTGACTCCCCTAAAAAAACCCTAAATTACCACTATTTATTACATAGATCATTGGTTTCAAAAAAAGATTTAATGGGCATAGAAACAGGTAATGGGCTATTGAAAATTAATAATAATAAAAAAATAAAAATAAAAAGCAAATGTCTGAAGATGAAAACGAAAAAAAAAGGAATGAAGAAGTTTGGAGAGATAAAAAAAAAAATAATAACTTCCAAAAAAAACTTAAAAGATAAAATTGTAAATTGTAAAGCAATTGTAATGACAAAAACACAATTAATTAAAGTTATTTTTTAACAGTAACGTAAAAGGAAATTTATTAGAGAAATTAAAAGATTTAGAAAGAAAAAAAAATCAAATCAACTACAAAAATTTAAAATACCTATTTTAACTCTATTTACTCTAGTTTGGAGTTGGAAATGTATAAGTATAAAGATTAGAGCCGCAAATTATTGGAAAAAAATACATAGCTTCACGCAGATAGCAATATGTCACCCATCATTTTCTGTTTTTTTGAGGTCACTTCTCATCTCAAAATTGCGGACTTCAGCAACTTTTGTCCAACAACCTAATACCAAAGCCCGCAGTGCCCTAATCTTCCTATATCAGCCCAAGCAAGGCCACTGGTCTTTTTTAATATAGTTGCTTGCATTGAATATCGAAAAGAGTTTGAAACTCTAGGCAGAGGGAAATAAAAAAGACTTTGGAAAAGCACAACATTTTTGACAATTTGGAAATTTCTATTCATGTGAAAGACCTTTTTTCAAGTTTTCATACCAATATTTTTTCATGCTACATTTGACTTAATTTATCTAACTACCACCACCCACCATGCATATCTTCTTTCCCACCAAGTAACTTGCATGATAAGAAAGAAAAAGGAGGAGCAAAACTTAAAAAATGAAAAAGAAATGAAAAAAAATTAAATAAAATAAAAGACTACAAGGAATGGTTATTAAAGTGGATTTTATTTTTAAAGACTGCAAAAGCAGAGGCATTGTGGCTACTACTTTAGCGGTAGCTTCGGTAGGCAGGGCTGTACATGCAGCTCTCAGCATACTTCACAAGATCCTTAGGCTGAGGCTGGCGAGTAGCCAAACCTATGAAACAATGGGATAAAATTATTATATTAAACATTAAATAAAATGGAGTTGCATTTACATATTATAATCAAAAAAATAAGTTTTACCAAGTTCATATGCTTTAGCTGCAACTTGGGCAGCAATATGGGCTGAAATCTTTCTGATATTTTTGAATGGTGGGTAAATGAGTCCCTTTTCAAAGTTCTCCTGTGTCACTTGTGCAGCCAAAGCCTCCGCTGTATCCAGAAACAAAAAAAAAAGGTTTAACAACTAGCAAAACATCCTAGCGGCTATGTTGCCCCGACTCTTCATTGTTTTGAAGTATCCGTGTCCGACACCCGTGTCAAACGCATATCTAGACATAGGTACGGGGATATGATCCCTCAAGGACCCTACAAATATATGGAAAAACTTAGAATAAATCTAACATACCGTGTCCGACACTCACACCCTAGTCCGAGTAACATAACCTAACGGTACTACTTTTAAACCACCAAAAACAAGACAAATTTTGAGGGGGGGTAAAATGTTAGGATCGACTCTATAGCTGAGTTATCAAAAGCATCTCACATTCCACCATCTTATTGATCAAAACTTCTAAATGTGAAATGTGTACTTACAGGCTGCCAGAAGCATGTCGTCATGAACACGGATTGCACCAGACATTATTAAACCCAGACCAAAGCCAGGGAAGATGTATGCATTATTTGCCTGTAAGACAGAAATATAACAATTCAAATCAGCCCTCAATGCCAGACATAACCAAACATGGAGATAAAACCCACTTTAGGTACTACCTGACCAGGCACGAAAACTCTTCCCTCATATTCAACAGGGTCAAATGGGCTTCCACTGGCAAAAATGGCTCGACCCTGCAAGTGAACAAAGAAGGGAAAAACCATTTAGAGTTACTTAATAAATATATTAGAGAGAACAAACAATAGACAAGGTTCTTTCTAAAGGCTTCAGAGAGGATGAACCATATAATATGTTCTTTTTATGGAACTAAATAATGTGTTAAATGTTGATAAATGAGATGCACAAGCTGCATGACTGAATTACCTGACTCCACGTATAAGCTTCTTCAGCAGTACATTCAGATTGTGAAGTTGGATTAGAAAGAGAGAATATAATAGGTTTCTGCAAGCAGTCACATAAACAATGGATCAGTTTAGCTTAATAGTTTCACTGATTTATAAAAGAAAATGTATAGAGAGATACGGTACATCATTCAAGGCAGCCATAGCCTGAACAACTTCTTTAGTAAACGTCCTTCCTACTCCCGATGTTCCAATCAACACTGTTGGCTTGATTCCCTGTCAAAATAAGACAGAAGTACGAAGAGTCTAAGAACCTTCTGTTCCACAGTTTTTTTTTTTTTGTTCTTTCGGTGGGGTGTTGGGGAGTGAGAAAAGGGAGACATATGGAAGAGATTTCACACATTAACAGCATCGACGAGTTTCTTGATGGGTTCGCGATCGTGAGCCCAGGGCTTTTTGAAATGCTGAAGAGAGTCGATGCGAGATTTAACGATCAATCCCTGCAAAAAGAAAAAAAAAAATGGATGCAACATTTAATCACTAGAAAGAAATTAAGAGGGAAAATGAAGAACAATCTGCTTTGTACTAGAGAACTTAGATTAAACTCTTACTACCTTGGAGTCCACAAGCGAAATCTTCTTGCGAGCCTCTTCGAGTGGCATATTTGTCTGCATGTATAATAAAGTATTATTTCCAATGTCTTCACGACGTAATTTAAATATACTATAAAACATATTATAAAAACAGTGACATTAACACTAAAAGTATAACCTGTTTTGAAATTTCAAGGGCTATGAGTTCTGCTATGCCAGTGCCAGCCTGTTGATCACCGAAGAAAAAAATCAGATGCAGCAATAAAATGGCAGCGCATAGGGTAACAAAAAAATAAAGCAAGAGAGAAGCCAGTGAGAAGAGAACTTAAATGGAAACCACAATTCTGCAATTTCCAAAATATACTCTTCGGGTTGAGTAGACTTAAATATGTCCACCTTTCAATAAGGTTGTAATAGTAGTAAAGCGAAAGCATTTGAGAGATCTAACTTCAACTATTTGAATATAAAATAAGAAGATGAAAGGGGATACTTTTACAATAATAGAGGTTTTGTTCCTTGTTTTTTTGTTTTTTCATGGACTCATGGAATATGATTGAACTATTACAATAAAATTGAAATAGTTAAAGATTCATTATTATTAAATCCCTCCACCCTTGGAGGAATTTAATAATAAATGCATTAGAAGTGAAATTATAGGAGAAAATTTCTCTGATCTTTTAACTTAATGTTTTTTCTTTGTTACCCAACTTAGAGGACAATGTTTATTGATTTCACTTCTGTTGTTCACTCTTCTATAAACTATACTCACTGTCAACAAAAGGGCATGTCTTGCAGATCTCCTTGTGCAACTCATCTTTATCTGCTTAAACTAATTTAAGATTTCATGATTCTTCCCTTCTTTAGAATGAATCAAGGACTTTTCAACAAATTGTAATAACAACTCACCTCTCCAGCACCAAGGAATAAGAATCTATGATCAGCCAAGGTTCCACCAACTACTTTTAATGCAGCAACAAGCCCTGCAAGGACCACAGATGCTGTTCCCTGCAACAAAAGTAATTTATCCAAATCATAAGTGAGATGTTTAGGACAATTGATTTAAGAAAACAAAGCTCAAATAATAACCTGAATATCGTCATTGAAGACCAGATGAGTTGTGCCATATTTAGCAAGCAAATCAAATGCGTTGTGGTTTGCGAAATCTTCAAACTACAAAAAAAATTTAAAGAAGATTCAGAAAAAAATTAACCTTAAAACATATAAACAAACATATAAGTCATATAATCCAGCCAATATTTCATACATGTCTTCACTTCACCCGAGTCCACTTACCTGAATGAGAACTTTCTCCCCATAGTTCTGCTTGACTGCAGTCATGAATTCATGCATAAGTTCCGCATATTCCTAGAGTCAAGAAGAGCAAAGCCATTTTAGTATGACAAAATTTTGATTGCATCCATAACTTAAACGAAGCAAGTGCACTATAAGATTATGTACCTGCCCAGTAGCTCTCCTTTGCCTAAGCCCTATATAAAACTCGTCATTCAACAATTGCTCATTGTTCGTACCCACATCAATGGTTACAGGTAAGCACTGCAAATGATAGCTAATTTATCAGCCATAACAAGAGACAATAAAGCCAACATGATTAACAGTAAGATATAGCTAATTGTGAAGCTTTGCTGGATTCATAACCTCTTTAAATAAAAGTAATATGCAATGGAGCTGCCATCAGTTCTTACTAATAAAGCAAAGGGTGATAATAACTACCTTATAACAGATCATTACAGATACTTACAGCAGAAGGACGAACCCCTCCTAGTGCTGTATATAAAGAAAGCTTCCCTACAGGTATTCCCATTCCCTGAGGATGTAAATTACAATTAAACAGTAAATAACACATGAGAGAGAGAGTTATAAGCAGATGTCTCCAAGTGTTTATACCTGGCATCCAAGGTCCCCTAGACCCAAAATCCTTTCTCCATCAGTGACAACAATGACTTGAATATTCTTCTGAGGCCAATTTCTCAGAACTTCATGAATCTTCCCCCTACATAGGGCAGATACCAATATCAGAGTAAACAAAAAGAGAAAGAAGCACAAATTCAAGAGTTCCATGTCAATTATAATCCGAGGAAACAGTTCTCATGTGAGAAACATACTTTTCTTTCAAACTGATAAAAAGACCCTGAGGGCGCCTGAAGATGCTCCCATATTTCTGGCAAGCTTCACCAACAGTTGGAGTGTAGACAACCGGCAGTAACTCCTCAACATTGTCAATGAGAAGTTTGTAGAACAGCTTTTCATTTGTCTCCTGAAAATGAGAGTAAAATGGGAATCAATTCAAAACAGTTAAAGTCTTTCATAGCAATCGATTAAAGCACCAGTATTATTGCTTTCTAAGTACAATATACTGCATAGGAATTTTTAGAAATATTTAAAACAGAATAAGAATGGGAACTAATGGCAACAGAGGAAGTAAAGATTTTGAAATTAAATATAGAAATAAAAATCATAAATCCAGATTTACATCAATTCACATTAATAGGAGAAAAAAGATTAGCATCAAGGTATTAAAATTAAAATATATCACTTCTGCAAAAGTAATAGACTGAAAGGGTACCTGCAAATCCATCATGGCCATGTACTTCTGCAGAGGAACTTGATACTTGCGGATACTACGCATCATTTTCTTCACCTGGTGAATAGTGGTAAACAATTCATTAGATTATTTCACAAATCTGGAAAATCAACAAAATTTAAATAGAACAAATCAAATAAAGGTAAAATGATGTAGAAGCAGGGTAGATAACCTGGAGCTCTTGAGAAATAACAGTTGGGGGAAGAAGACCACGCAGGTAATGCGCATCTCTCTCTTTCTCAGTGAAGGCAAGCCCTTTGTTGTGGTGAGGATCTCGCAACAAAGAATACCCACTGCAGCAGATGAAGAAGAGTTAGGACTTTGAAAGAATAAAAAAGCAAATTCTTATTGGATTTTGATTTTAGAGTAGTATATTAAACACAACATACGTTCTAGCATCCGAGGAACTTCAATCATCTCAAAGAATTAACACAAAGATAAAGGTGGTGAGTGTTGACAGCAGAAGAAAACAATATAAAATCTCCCAAAGAATAAATTACTAAAACTGAATATCCACTAAAAATTACATAATAAAAAATAAAATTTTCTTTTCTTTTCTTTCTAATTCCTCAACTAGAAAATTTCAACAACAAAGCAAAGATCTTTAGTAGCCTTGAAATAAATAATTGTTGGCTAGAACATAAAGATCCAGCATTCAATACGAAACACAGACTCCACATCAAGGACATCAAAAAGAGAATCCTAAACTTAAACATAAACAAGGAAAATATAAAAAGGAAAAGCTTCAGCCAGATAAACAATAAAATAAAATAAGACCCAACACTTTAAAAAACATCTTCTTATCTAAAATGTAAACAAAAACAATGATACTGGATCTTACAAACATGTACAAAAATCTTAAACCATCATGAAATAGCCAGCAAAACTATTAAGCTCATAAGAAAGAAAAAAAAAATCCAAATTACAAAAAAAACAGTTATTATGAAAGGGAAAATAATAGAACCTTACCTAGCAACAGAGACAGCCCAAGGGGTGATAACCTGATCCTCTGTGGCGGCGTCATCATAGTAGACGTCACGATCTCCGCCGGCAACGGTGGGACTGGAGTCCGCGTCAGCAACAGAAGAAGTGCCATCTTCTCTTATTTCTTTCAACGTGTTGTTGTTCTCAATCAAAACGCTGCTGTTTCTATCCCTGTTGGGACCTAAAGCTGTCACTTTTATCGAAGCTGGTGGCAGCTTCTGCAGCTTGTAAGAGGAAGGGCTTGACGACCCAGAAATGCTAGTGTTGCTCTGTTTCAATAAGACGGTAACAAAATTAAATTGAAAACAAAAGAGACCTCTTTTATGTATAATTTGTGGTAAATCTTGAGATCTTTAATGCCATAAAAAGGCTTAGATGTGGAATATCTCATAAAGATTTGCAAAATAAGAGAGGAAAAGAAAGAGGTTAAATTTTGATACATTTTGTGTTTTGGAATGTAAAAGAGCTATAAAGAAAAGACCTTGAAAAAAAAAAAAAAGGTAAAATCATGTGATTTTCAATGGAAAAAAACATAGAAAAAAAATGAAAAAGAGATTTAATCTTTTTTTTTTTTTTGTGGCTTTAGAATTAAATTCTAGGAAATGGGTATTCAAGAAATTGTCAGAATAAAAACGGGTTGATTTTAAATTACCAGAAAACAGCTTCTATGTAAGGAGATCATGGTGACAGAAAAATGTGGAAAGACAAAGTCTTCAGCTTAGTTTGGGCACCCTTTGAATCTCTCACTCTTTCTCTTTCTCAATAGAATGAGCAAAGAAAGCAAATTAAGAAAGAGTCGTTGCTAAGATGTTATATATATATATATATATATATATATATTGCTTTGCTCTCTTTTCTCTCTCTATCCGCTGATTTTGTGTCAGGGAGAAGAGCACAAGCAATGCAGTGATGAAAGGAAAAAAGAGAGCAGGAAAAAGCAGAGAAGGAAGCCTAAAAACCGTGTCCGGTTTTTCCCTCTCTACTTCCCTTGTACTCTCTTGCTTGCAAATGACATGTGGGTAACTGATTTCGTCCATGTATTACGAAAGTGCCACCATCCCCCCCCCAACCCGCCAGCGGAATCTACAAAATGTGGGTCCCCACACTCTTCCAAGCTACTTTAGTTGCAATGGGGGGTTTGTGTTGTGTTTTGGGTGTTTTGAGTTTGGTTTTGTGGTTGTGGTCTGATCTTACTAGGATGGGAGAGGTTGGATTAATGGCTTTGGTGGGGAACACTATATTTTTTTCTTTTATGATAGAGACAAACAAGGATTGAGGGAATGGGGATCCGAGGATGAGAGATTTGGTTCGGTTTCTTGGACGATCTTGGCTTGGCAGAAGCTGATAAGTATAAATTTGATAATTTGTATATTGTATTATAATTGTGTTTAAAATATTATATATTTATATAAATTTTAAGATATTAATATTTCGTGTTTATATATATTTATATATTCGTGTTTTATTTAAATAATTTATTCGTATTGTGTTGTATTGTATTTTTAATTATTATTTTTTATTATATTCGTATTAAAATTACCATATTTAGATGAATAAATGACAGGATGGACAGAAACGGTTTGGTTGTCATCAGATAGATAGTGGCTATGGCTATATTATAGGATAGTTTGTGAGGCCCTCCTCTTGTTTTTCATTTCATAATAAAGTTTTAATTTTACGGATTTCAATAGGTCAAATTTACTATGAAATCTTTATGGTAATTTAATTTTAATTCATAAGAAATAAATAAAATTATTTTAAATATTTTTATTAGATAAGTCTAAGTTTTATTTGAAATTTAATTTCAATTAAATTTTACGATTGTGTCGAAGCCAATTTCGTGTTAGTTCGAAACTCTTTCATAATCATGAATGAATGAGGGCATTGCTATGAAAAAAATTGAGTTTGGTCTATTTAACCCCTATAAATCAGAACTCAGTTTATTGTCTTTGTTTATTATTAGTATTTGTAATTTCGTATGTTAGCACTTAGCATGTGAATATTCGTTTTTTTAATATAAAATTATATATTTTTTTAAAAATAAATAAAATTTATATAAACATGTAAATTTTATTTTATAAATTTTACATGTTTATATAAATTATTATAAAATTTATTATTTTCAATATTAAAGTAAAATTAATTATGAAGAAAAAAATCAATGTAAACTTTAAGTCTTTTTTATTAATATCAAATAAATTGATTTACTTTTTAAGATTAGTGAAAAGTTAACATTTTTAAAATAAAACAATTTCATATAATTTTTTTTTTGTTTATTATCAAATTAATATATTTAAATAAAGTGTTTTAATAAAATTAAATTTCTTACTTATAAATTAAATAAATCTTATTAATAATAAAAATATTTATAATGATAATTTAAATATACAGTGAACAATAGTAATTATTTTTACCAGTTTAAAATATTTTTAATAATCATATTTTTATATATATTATAGATATAAATTATAGATATAGATCTTAGATAAATTGATTTTTATTAATAAATACCTCAAATATTTTTCAACGGCTTGGGGCAAATTTATCCCAATATTGCTAAATTTTTTTTATTATCAAACTACTTATATTTTAGAATTATTTATCAAAATAAGTTTAAAAAAATATCAAAAAAAATCGTCATATCATTTGACTTTTTTTTGGTATTTAAAAAAAAAATCAAAACCCTTCATATTTAAAAATAAAAAAAGTAAAATAAGATTAAAAGTCGTCATATTAAATTGTTTACAAATGTAATTCGAAAATCAGATATGACAATTTTCAAACTAAAGTTTTTTAATTTTTAAAATTATAACCGTTTAAAAACGATTTAAAAAAATTTATTGCCATATGAAATATTCGTAGCGACTTCCCAATAATTATACTTCGTAAAGAAATGGCGCCTTTGAATATTTGGATTAGACCTGCTCACGGGCCGGGCAGCCCGTCCGGCCCAATACGGGCTAGGCCTGGGCAGGATAATTTATGTTCCGGGCCAGCCCTGCTCGGCCCGGAACAGTGATTTTTATTATAATAATATTATTTTATTTAATTTTAATTATAAAAAAATAAAAAAAATATATTTTTTTATTCTAATGAACAGTGATTCGGATCTAAACGGACAGGCTTGGGCTACCCAAGATCGAGCCTAGACAAAAAAAAAAAAACGAACCGCGGCCCGGCCCGACCCGACCCATGACCACCTCTAATTTGGATGCTAATCTCCTTTCGAAAATTATACTTCATAAAGAAAAAGAAAATTTTAGTGTCCTCCTCTAGCCGGTACATATAGACAGAGCTATCAATTTATCGTGCGAAACTAGGGGCCAACTCCTTGGCTCATAGTATAGGCAGCTAAAGTAGGACTGCACTGTGGGGTTGGATGGGAAAAAGTTTTGGTATATATGAATCGATGGATCTAACAATTCATATATTTTTATCGTATTTATTTATTTTTATATGTTATAATAATATTTAAAATATTATATATTTATTTATATTTTTATACGTTAATAATTTGTGTTATATAAATTTTAATATGTTCGTATCGTGTTCATGTTATTTTTTTATATCGTATCATGTTTTAATTATTTTTTTCATATCGTATTCATATCGTATAATCGTATCATATTCAAAATTATTAAATCTACCAACGAACTCTTGCAAGCCGGTTCTATCGATTTGAATAAGATTTTATTTCCGATTATTAAAAAAAAAAAATAAAGGGTATTTGATAAATTAAATTATTAAAATTAAAATATTTAATAATTTGATCAAAATTTAAAACTCATATTTCAATCTACCTATATGAAATGACGACTTCTCAACAACATTGTGAATTCACAATGTTATATATATAATATATTTTAAATATTAAATAATAAAAACAAAAATTATCTAATTTATATTTTTTTAAAATATAAATTTAAAAAATAATTTACAAATTTTTTTAAAATTACATAAATTTGTTTATACAATTTATATATTTTTTAACTGTATGTAGACCTAGTAATATTGGACACGACACGATTAAACGACACGAAAATCACAAGAAAAAAATAACTAAAAACACAACACGACACGAAAAAATAACACGAACACGACACGAATACACGGGCGTCTCAATATCTATATAATACGAATTATCAAAGTTTATATAACCTTAAACATGATTATGACACGACAAAATTTACGAACACGACACGGATACACAAATTGCCAGAGCTAACTGTATGTATATAAATTTTATATTTTTTAATGCTATGTATACAATAACTGTATGTATAACGATATTATTATTGATGCGAACTCTCCCTCGATGTACAAGATTGATAAGGACATTTTCGACGGCTATAACTAGAGGTGTCCATGGACCGGGTCGGGCCGAGTCCTGAAATTTTTTATTTCCCTTGTCCAAGCCCATTTCACTATTCAAATATACAAATATATTATTTTCAAAAACACTTGTCCCAACCATGCCTAATATATATAAATATATTATTTTCACCGGGACAAGTGTTTTTGTAATTCGAGCCAGTCCGGCTTAGCTTGAATTATTATTTATTAAATAAAAAAATTATTTAACTTTAATTATAAAATATATATAAATATAAATAATATAATTTTTATTTTCGGGCTTGGGCAAGGGGAATAAAAAAAATTCGGGTCTCAGCCCGGCCCGACCCATAGACACCTCTAGTCATAGCCGTTGAAAATGTCCTTATCAATTTGGTACATTGGGACACATCCGGGCTTACCGAGCCAGGCGGGTTACCCGGCCCGTGGATAGGTCTAGCTATGACCTTTATTCCTGCATAATCCACAACGCTTTAGTTAGCCTTTCTCCCGGAGGTCCATTTATTACGAATAAAAGTTGAAAGAATTCGATTGACATTACGAATATAATTTTTAAATTTTTTGTAAATTGTTATTTTTTAAATTTTGTTATTTAAATTTAAATTTTATTTTTATTTTTAAATATTATATTTTATTTAAATTTTATTATTTAATAATTAAAAATAATAATTACAAAATAGTTTGAAGAAGAATTCTTCTTCAAAGGAAATCGCCATGAATATAAAAAAAAATTAAAAAATGGTTGAGAAATCATCATGGTGAAAAATCGTCATGGATCATGACGATTTTTTAATTGATATTTTAAAAAAAATTAAAATTTACTAATTAAAAAATCATCATGGGTCGTACCAACACATTTAAAAAAAAATAAAATTTTATGTTGAAAATCGTCATGACGATTTTCAATTGATAAAAAAAAATAAATTTTAATACTTAATTGAAAAACAATATTATTTTGAAATAAAAATAAATAAATAACTATATTATGATAAAAAAAATCAAGATTTTGTAGTGAGATTTGTCATAAAACTCTCCCATCACATCAGCAGATGCACTTCACAGCTAAGAAAGATGGTTGGGATTTTGTAGTGGGAATGGGATGTCTTCTTTGTGCATGTCAATTCCAACATTGTTGGGATTTTCCTTTCTCGTCCTTGTATTTCTTTTATTTTAGAAGCCAATCTTTTTCTGTATTTTTTCTTCTTTTTAATTTTTTTCAACTTATGGAAGAGTCTTGGATTGGCTGTTTCCAGTGAAGTTACATCCGCCGTCCGGATGGGATGAATCTTTTAATTGGAAAGGGCAATTTAGAAATTTAGTTAAATTAAAATATATATATTTTTAATAACCTTCAATATTTTTTAATTTCTTTTATTTTTGCTTTTACCATAACTAGGGACTTCAATGGAAAAAGGAAGGGTATATAGTAGCTATATTGTAAACAAAACTTGCATTTGATATCATAATTTTTTTTTTTTTAATTTGAAAAATGAGAGGTTTAAACACAAATGATTTGGATAAATATTTGTCATAGATTAATTTGAATTTGTATTTTGATCCTTGTAAAATATTGTGGAAGTCTCTATTACTTAAGAGGATCCTTTCTCTTTGAACACACTTCTTTAAGTAAGAAATATATACAATTATCAAAGAAAAAGAAATATATACACTTATTATAAAACAAAATACTTGGATGCGACATTGTAAAATCTTTTAAATAACTTCTAACTTGGAGTTAAATATAGACATCATACGGGTGGATTAGTGGGTTTGTTTGTTACGCAAAAAATAATTTTTGAAAAAAATATTTATACTTTTTTATGTTTGTTTTGTGGAATTTAGTTTAGTTAATAAAAATTAAAATTTGAGTCCACGAAAAATTATATTGTTTTTGAAAATTGTTTTACATTCTTGAAAAACGTAAAATATTTTTTCAAATCAAAAGCAAAACAAAATGGATCAATCTCTTTTTATAAAAGCTGAAGCAAAGCAAGGTAAAGATCGATCTTTTTAATATAGGAATCAATTCCTTTTTATGAAAATTGAAGTAAAATAAAAAAATGATCGATTTTTTAAGTGAAGACTAAAAAGATTGATCTTTTTTTTATAACAATATATTTTTTCAGAAAAATGATCAAACAAAAAAAAAATTCAGATAATCATACAAAGAACAAAAAAAAAATCAATTTTTAAAAAAATTAAATTTATTTTTCAAAAATCAATTTTCACGAAATAAACGGAACCTACATCTAACTTTGGTTACCAATTTACCATTAATAATAAGTTTTGTCCATTCAAGCAATCTTCTTAAGAACAGAGTCTCTCAAACATTTTAAGTTTATAAATCCGCAATATTATATACTCTGGAAATTAGTCTGTAAAATTATTAACCAAAAACAAAGAAAAATCAAAATCAAAACAAATAATGAAGTGGCTAAACTTTACAAATTTTAATGAAACAAATAAAAATAAGAATGAATAAAAACTTGTTCATTACAGGACATATGAATGCATATAAAATGTTCTGTAAACAATCTATATGAAGATTTTCATACTAAGCAATGAGGACAAAGTGAAGAGTGGGGGAGATTTAGGAAACCAGACATAGTGCCTCCTCGGTTTTTTTATTTTAATATTGTCTTCTTTTTTTTCCTTCAAAATATAGATATTTTATTTTTATGTATCAAAATGCGTTAGTTTCAAAATATATTAAGAAATCACCATAGGTCATGACGATTTTCATGGTGTAATTTTTACAATTTTTTTTAATATGTCATGACGACTTGTAATCGTTATTTATTTATTTTAAATAAAATTATGTATTGAAAAATTATCATGAACCATGATAATTTTTTAATATATTTTAAAATTAACGTATTTTGATATATAAAAGTAAAATATTAATATTTAAAAAATATATATATATATTAACATAAAAAAAACCACTCCTCCTCCCTCGCTTTTGCTTTTTTTTTTTTTTTGGGGTACAACAACATATATAAGAAGGCAACTGTCTGGAAACAGTAACATGACAACCATTTTGGTTTATGGTTGTCCTTGTCCCTGTGCCTGTCAGTATCTTAAAAGATGGTGCTTCTTTTTCACAATTTTGACGTCTTCATGATGTGGCTCATAGCATATTGATTTAGGCATATGCTTTTTTCGATAAATTTATTTGAGTATTTTTAAGAAAAAAAATTAAATTATCGATATTTTTTAATTATTTATTAAAATATTTGATTTTTTATGAATTTTAAAAAAATAATAAGAGAAGTCATCGTATCATATGATGATTTTTTTTTTATAAAATTAAAAAAAAATAATAATAAAAGAAGAAAAGTCGTCATATGATATGACGACTTCCTTTCATATAATAAAAAAATTTGAAAAAACAAGAAGAGAAGTCGCCATATAATATAGCGACTTCTTTTTTGCGTTTTTCAATTTTTTTTTTTTAAATATTAGTTCGAAAGTCGCCATATGAATTGAAAAAAAACAAGAAGAGAAGTCGCCATATAATATGACGACTTCTTTTCTGCGTTTTTCAAAATTTTTTAAAAATACTAGTTTGAAAGTCGTCATAAGATATGGCGACTTTCGAACTATTTTTTTTAATTTAAAAAATGTTACTGTTTTAAAACGATAAAAACAAATTAAATTGTATATTTAATTTTATAAAATTAAAAAAATTATACCGTTTTCCAAATTAAATTTTTTAAAAATTACACCGTTGGAAAACGGTAAAAAAAAATTAAATTGTATAACTAAATTTTACAAAACTAAATTTTAAAAAATTAAATTAAAAAAATAAAAAAAATATACCATTTTCCAAACTATTTTTTTAAATTTAAAAATTAATAACAAAATTTAAATAACAAAAAATAATAATAATTTAAAAATTTAAATAACGGTTAATTTTTACATTTAATGAAAGAAAAATACAAAAAGTACATTCTTAAAAAAATTATACAAAAAATACATGATTATTATACAAAAAGTACTTTTATTCTAATTATTTACGGAGGAGCTCTCGTATCCCGTGGTGTTGAGCAACAGTGTCGAGCTCTCCTATTGCGTGGTGGTTGCACCCGTCGTTCAACCTCGTCAGTGGCACGTATTCATTGTCGACCTCGTCCTCGACCTACCGCCACTGGTTCTGGTTGTATTTAATCCGCATGCTCATGAAAATCATCACATCATCGATGGAAACGCACTACTAGAGGGACCCATATGTTATGCATCAAAAAATGAAAATCCACTGCTCGAGTAGCTAGCACCTAGTCCACCCATAAAGGGAACTTGATTACTAGATGGACCCACAAATGATGTACCATCAAATGCTGACGCAAAGGTTCAAAATTGATACATTGTAGTTAGATATGCTGAACTTGGACTTAGAGTAAAGAGCTGGTCATCTAACCTCGTCATTGGCGGTGATGGTTGGTAACACTCATCAACATCAAATTCAGGGTGACTGACGAAATGACGATGACTGGATGCTACGCCATGTTCTGGTTGAGGTTCAGGATGACTAAATGACATCCTCGGTGCAGTGAACTCCGTCGTATGTGATGAGGCCGGTTGACGCATTCGCCCACGTTGTCGGCTAGGTCTAGGAACTTCCATTTCGTGTGTAGGAGGGACTGGATTTGAAGTCGGTCCAGGAAATGACATACTTCTAACATCCTCAAACTCTGACGGTGGACAAACAAAAGGCCGGCCTTCATTTTTATAC
The DNA here is from genome assembly GCA_030761205.1 of Fremontodendron californicum. Taxonomy (NCBI): domain Eukaryota; kingdom Viridiplantae; phylum Streptophyta; class Magnoliopsida; order Malvales; family Malvaceae; genus Fremontodendron; species Fremontodendron californicum. Next base: position 6,189,244 of record JAULJL010000024.1, read on the forward strand.
CATCTTATGTAATCATCAGATGGGTTGAAATTATTACGAACAATATGTATACCTGTTGGAATTCGTTCAGAACGTAGATTCCACCACTGGATCCATTGTTGATGCTTCGTAGGCCAAAACACTTCATGACGCCTAAGCATATCAATCTTGTGAACCTTATCAAGGTTCACCGATGGTTGTGGAATTGGTTGTTGCATCCCAAATTGTTGCAACACCCCGTCAGTGTGGTGCCACTCTACATATGCAAAGCATATCAATGCTGTGTTTGTTTTTCATATATTACAATTATTGTAGGCATCTGATGGGAGGCATGCCATAATTTCATTTAAAGAATATGACATCCACACAAACTGCGAATAATTATTACAAATTATTAGTTTAATATGGATTAAATACAAAAGGACTTGAATGTAACAATTGAAACATTTACCTTATGATATCCTACTCGATCTAGTCGTGATCTTATACTTGGAAGGTCGATCAGAATATCGCTACAATCTATAGGATGACTCTACCTGTTAAAATGATAAAATCTTAATGGACTTATAAAAAATACAAGTTCGTACAAATAGTCAAGATTATTACCTGCTTGTAATGGGGTATACAGGCGAAAAATTCCTGCGCGGAGTAATAAATGGCAGTCAATGCCAAGCCCATGACTGCGAAAGCAGTAAATATCCACCTATGTCATGGCTCTTTGAAACTGCAGCCCGGCACAGTTCTCTATACAAAAACCCCAAACACATAGAGCCCCAACTATAATTTGTTGCATGCTCAAAATCACGAAGTAATGGAGGATACATTAAATGTACCCGACTACTCAATTTGTTGGGCATTAGCATTCCTCCAATCAAACATAAATATATATGCTTTAACAGTATATTTTACCTCTTTTTCACTTGCGTTTTAGGGGAGATTTTGCAATGACTGCAACCAAGTTTTTGTCACCATTGAGCTATTGAAACACTCTTCTGGAGGTACAACGCTCAATAAATTTTGAGACTCTTCATTCCAATCTAGAAGACTTGCGCCTGTAACTGCCATGCCATCCACTGGTAGTCCAAGTTGAAGCGCAACATCTTCTAGAGTGATCATGCATTCACCACACAAAAAATGAAAAGTGTGCGTCTCGGGTCTCCATCGTTCAATCAACGCACTAATTAAGTCCGGCAGAAGCATACATTGTCGAATTTGACTTACATAATAAAATCTGGCACTATTTAAGTGGTCAATAATAGATGGATGCGGATCTTCAAAAAAAATTTCTCGAACGTAAGACGCGAACAATATCCTGTTGATAATTAATTAAATTAAATAATTATAAAATCATAAAAAATTAATAATGCAACCTCTTGACATATAATGACAATTAATTATAAAAATTATTATAAAATTATAATAATAATTTTATAAAAATTTAATAACAAATTAATAACAATTATAATGATAATTAATTAAATTATAAAAAATTTACTAACCTCTTGATATATAACTGCTGATATGTGATTATCTTGCAACCTCAATAATGATGAAGCCATTTTAAATCAATACTAAGAGAAAATTTGAGTTTTTTTTATATGAAATAAGAGGAAGAGAAGAGATTTTGAGAGTTTATGTATGAAAAAAATGAATTTGAGGGGGTATTTATAGGTGAAATTTGGGGTGGGTGAAAAATTGAAGGCAACGGTCACTTGACCGTTGCCTTCAATTTTAATATATATATATTTTTTACCGTTTCAAACTGTCACTAATTTAGAAAAAAAATGAAAAAACAAGAAGAGAAGTTGCCTTATGATATGACGACTTCTCTTCTTGTTTTTTCAAAAAAAAATTATTATATGATATGACGACTTCCTTTTTCTTATTTTCATTTTTTAAAAAAATTTTATCAAGGGAAGTCACCATACCATATAGCGACTTCTCTTTGTATTTTTTTTTTATTTTAAATCCGACGTATTTTGGTAAATAATTAAAAATTTGGTAATTTGAATTTTTTTTTAACAATATTTAAATAAATTTGTCGCATTTTTTCTTCCCTCATTTTAAGTCTTGGTAATTTAATTTTAGCCCGTGATTTAAGTTAAACAAAAATAGTCGGTATCATTTTTATCCATGAAGTTATTATTTTTATTTTTATTTTGATACTGATGTGTAATATCATATATTTTGATCTATCATTTGAAATTTATCGATATTTTTAAATTATGTATATATAATCAATTTTTAAAATATTTAATAATATATATTATATACACATATATATATATTTTTCATTACATACATTTATATGTTTATGTGTAAATATAAATTATTAATATTTTGTATTAAAAAAATTTAAATTTTAAATATCAAATCAATAAAATAAATAAAAATAATAATAAAATATATATTATTAAACAGATTCAATAGAATAATTTTAATGAACATATTTTATTTTTGAATAAAATTATAAAAGATACCATAATAGATAAAAAGTATTAGGAATTGATGAAAGTAATCACATAAGTGAAATATTAAATAAAAAATCAAAAATTTGTATAGACTGATACAAATTAATAAAGAACAAGATAAATCAATATAATTAATATAAATTGATACACAAATTAAAATAGTATAATACTAATATTATTTAAAAAAAAAAAAAAACAATTCATACTAACCGATACCATCCATTTTATTTTAATCATTCTTTGGTGTTTGTTTATGGTCCCAACTCCTAAGGTGTGCAGTATACTTTTTCAATTATTATATAAAATCTTAATTCACTTTGAGATCTCATTTCTCTCATTCTTTCATATGGACTAGGGCTGTAATCGAGCCGAGTCGAGCTCGAATACTGAGAAGCTCGAGCTCGAGCTCGATTCGAAACTCGAGGCTCGAAGCTCGGTTCGAGCTCGATCGAGTATCATTTTTTAAGCTCGAGCTCGGCTCGAGATAAAATTGAACTATTCGAGCTCGACTCGATTAGGCTCGTTTATATATTCGAGCTCGAGCTCGAATTAAGGGTTTTTAAGTATGTATATATATATATATATATTAAGGGTAAAATAGTAAATTAATAATAAAAATATTATAGATAAAAAAAAAGCTCGATTAGGTTCGCGAGCTGCTCGAATCGGGTATTAAGATATTCGAACTCGGCTCGCTCGATAGCTCGAGCTGCTCGAGCTCGAGCTCGGCTCGATAATGACCGAATCGAATTCGAGTTTTCTTCGAGTCGAACTCGAGTAGCTTGCGAGCACAGGTGTCTCGTTTACACCCCTAATATGGACTAATTATCATTTTAGCTTTTTAGATCCACTCAGCAGACAGTTACTGCTCTATAGGGCTGTAATCGAGCCGAGCCGAGCTCGAATACTGAGAAGCTCGAGCTCGAGCTCGATTCGAAACTCGAAGCTCGGTTCGAGCTCGATCGAGTATCAGTTTTTAAGCTCGAGCTCGGCTCGAGATAAAATCGAACTATTCGAGCTCGACTCGATTAGGCTCGTTTATATACTCGAGCTCGAGCTCGAATTAAGGGTTTTTAAGTATGTATATATATTAAGGGTAAAATAGTAAATTAATAATAAAAATATTATTAAAAAAAAGCTCGATTAGGCTCGCGAGCTGCTCGAATCGGGTATTAAGATACTCGAACTCGGCTCGCTCGATAGCTCGAGCTGCTCGAGCTCGAGCTCGGCTCGATAATGACCGAATCGAATTCGAGTTTTTTTCGAGTCGAACTCGAGTAGCTTGCGAGTATAGGTGTCTCGTTTACACCCCTACTGCTCTATCACTAGAAGTAAGAAATTGAGAGTGATAATTAAGGAATATGGGTATTTTAAGGACCCTCTCTTTAGTTAAAATCTCACTTTTTTTTTTTTTAATGTTATATACATTTTCTTCATTGAAATTATTTGAATCAATTATGAATTTAGAATTAAAAGTATAAAATAATATCATTAAGGGATTAAAAATAAATTTTTCATTATATTATAATTTAATATTAAAATTTGTCATTATACTTTAATTTTATTAAAATTTGTTTTATATGTTCAAACTTATTTTTTAATAAAAAAATAATAAAAATTGAAATATTCGATAAAATAATTCATTAATAGGAATGACAATTTTTTGTAAATTCTGTTATTTGTTTTTATTAAAAATTAACAAAATTAAAAATATAATAACAAAATTTAATATTGGTGTATAATGATAAATTTAATCCCTATCATTAGACCTGCTCAAGGGTCGAATAGTCCGTCCGATTTGAATTGGATCAGATCGGGTGTGAATAAATTTTTTTATAATTTGAGCCGGCCTGACCTGGTCCGAATTATTATTTATTAAATAAAAAAATATATTTAAATTTAATTATAAATATATAAATATTAATATAAATATTAATATAAATATAAATATATTTTTTATTTTTTAAATAATTTATAAACAGTAAAATAAATTTATAAACTAATCCGAAATGAATTTGGACAAAAAAAATTCGAACCGCGACTCGATTCAATCCATGAACAAGTTTATCTATGATGAGGATTCCTCTCTTCTTATTTATTTTCTTGGTCAGGAAAAAGGAACTTGCTAGCTGCTACTTGCTACTTGGGTTAGGTGTCTATGGTAGGTGACATGGCTAAACCATGTGGTAATTGCAATGGTAGTTGGAAATTTGATCTTTTTAAGACAAACAAGCACCTCCACAACCAGTGGTAATATTATGTGCTAAATTCCATGTCTTGCTTTGAGTTATCTTGGTCTAGACTCTAGAGATTATGCAATAAATAAGCTACCTATAAATTAATACAAATATAATATATGCAATAATAAATAGATTTAACATGCCAAACATGTTTAACATATTAAAAGATAAATCAATATATGCATATCTATTATGAAATTAGCACATGTGTGCCACTGAAACTAATTAACAATAAACAAAGTCAAGTCTGGGGCTCTCGGCCTCTCAAAGGCAGTGCAGTTGCACGCAAGCTGACTTAAATTTATTGATATCTTATTCTTAGGTTGGTTTCTTGGAAAAATTTGATGGGGCCAATCTTCATATATATATAAATATATATATATCGGATATGCGAATCAGTGCTGTAATATTTTGTTTAAAAATTCATTTTAGGGTTCACTGTTTTCGCAAAATCTGCGGTCTTAATGACCAAAACAAGAAAAAAGAAAAGCATATTAAAAAAATAAATATTAAGACCAAATTTAACTTTATATCAAAACAGGTTAGATGTATGTGACCAATATTTTTTTTCTTTCTTTGAAGGTAACACAAAACTATAGGCCATTAAAGTCAAGGACAAAACGTCATCAACTTTTAATTAAACAAACATATGCTTTTCTAATTAATTAATCTTTGCTTTAAATTAACTCTATTCAAAACTTCAAAGTTTCTAAACTAATTATATATATATATATATATATAAATATATATATCTAGGGAGGCTTTTTTCGTCTGTAATTTGCATTGCAATTATTAGGGATGTTCAAACGGTGGATTAGATTAATAATTGAATCGAATTTAATTAATCAAATTTTTTTTATTGTTAACCGAATTGAATAGTATAAGAGATAAATTAATCGAACCGAAATAATTTTAATCAATTTGGTCGGTTTTTGACTAACTGAAATAAATATCTAATTATTTTACAATCTATTTTTAATACATGGTTTTATATCCAACCAAAATACCAAAATAAGCTAATTATACTCAATCCATTATAATATGTCCAACCAACCAACCAAAATCTAAAAGCAAAGCATAATAAAATCAAAATATCAAACATACTAAAACAACTAAGAAAACATAAAGTATTTAAGTTAATTTGGTTAATTTCGTTTAACTGAACCGAATTAATCAAAAACCGAAATTTATCAAAACCCTTAACGGATAAGAAAGCATAAAGTATTTAAGTTAACTTGGTTAATTTCGTTTAACTGAACCGAATTAATCAAAAACTGAAGTTTATCAAAACCCTTAACGGATCATTGAACCAAATTTTTTTTGGTTAATCGATTAACTGAATTGAATTAAATTAAATTTTGATCGGTTAATTCGATTAAAACCGAATAATGAACGTCCCGGAATTCTGAAAGAAAAAAAAACATATTTTTTCTTTGAATCAGAGTCTAACCTTCCCAAAAAGTTCCAATTATATTAGTCTATTGAGATGTGAAATTTGGTGATCCTACTTTATACCAAACTTTTTTGTGGCCCAACTAAAAAAAAATTGATATGGACCATTTCGATATATATATATATATATATATATATATATATATATATATATATTTGTAATGCAAGATTGTGTGATATTTGTAACCGGTAGTTTTTTGGAACAAGAAGAGAATCGAATAAGCAACATGCAAATATCTTTTTTGGATAATTGAAAGTTTTATTTCAAAATTCAAAAGAAAGCAGTGAATATTGCTACATGGTTTACTTTTGAGGAGCAACCTCACATATCATGGCTGATACCCCATTGCCTACAAAGAGTTCTATTTACATCATTTAAACAAAAATTTGAAGCTGTACAAAATCTTGCTTTCACATCATTTACAATCAACTGGAACAAATCATCTGGAGTCCTTCTTCGTTGTGTGTGTCTCCTAGAGTTTCTTTCTCCCCAAAGATAATATATAGAGGCTGTCCAAGTAAAACAAAACAGTGTAGACTTGAAGGATTTACCCCGGAAGCTTTGCATTGCCCATTAAAGGTCATCCACCCAGCTAACAAAAACTCTGTCCACAAAAGAAGTGCTTAAAACCCTCTGCCACACCTGAGCAGAGTAATTACAAGCAAAAAACAAATGGTCCCTTCATTCCTCCTCTTCCTGGCATAACATGCATAGAGCAGATTGCACATGAATTCCCCAGGACTTCAACTTGGTTAGGGTACTTAACCTGTCTAGAATAGTCAACCAGGCTATAAAAGAATATTTTGATACATGAAATGAAAACCACACAAGATGGTGCCATGGGACCCGAGCTCTCTTTTTCCTTAAGTATTCCCAGGTGGCTTTTATAGAGAAATCCCCTGATATCGAAGCATTCCATCTGCATTGCTAGGTAAAGTAATCAAGTTATGAGCAATACCTCTTAACTTGAGAATTTTTTCCAGCTCCAGCTACACAACTGAGGCATCCTTGCTTCCCAGAAACCAATTCTCTTTAATGAATAAGCCTTGATCCATGCAACCTAGATAGATCCAAAAGAACAAAACAGTATCCATAAATGCTTTAGGATACATGCTGTGTTCCAAACCTTTAAATTCTTCAAACCAAGTCCTCCTTATTTATTTGGATTGCAGACCATGTCCGAACTAACTTTTGTTCCCTTTGCACTAGTTTCTTTACCTTTCCATAAAAAAGCTGAGTACATCTGATCAATTTTTTGAATCACCTTCACTGGGAGTATAAACATTATGCACCAGAAGTTGTGAAGACTGAATAAAACAGACTGAATGAGTTGCACACGACCAGCATAAGATAGTCTTTTTGATGCCCAACTGTTAATTCTTCGAGATATCTTCTGAATGAGCAAGTCACAATGCTTTGCAGTGAGCCTCCCAGTAATGAGGGGAATACCCAAATATCGAACTGGAAGATTGCCAAGCTTAAAACCAGTTTTCTGTTGGATAACCTGAAGAACCAAGGGGTCTACATTGGCTTGAAAAACTTCAGACTTGGCATTATTTAATTGCAACCCATACATTGTATAAAACTGTTGGAAAAGATAGTGCAAGTTCAGAATTGAATCTTTAGTCCCATCTGTGAATACTATAATATCGTCAGCAAAGCAGAGGTGGTTCAGTTTCACCCTCCTACAAGAAGGATGATATCCAATCTGCCTTTCTACTGCAGCAGTGTTAAGCATAGAGGATAAAACATCCATTACAATTACAAACAGATATGGAGACAATGGATCACCCTGTCGTATACCCTTCTTACCTGCAAAGAAGCCCATAAGTCCTACATTGATTGCAACTGAGTAAGATGGAGTTGTAACACAGTTTCTCAACCAATTCAAGAATCGAGCAGGGAATTTCAATGCCTCCAAAACATAGAATAAAAATAACCAATCAACCGAGTCAAAGGCTTTCATTAGATCAATTTTTAGAGTCATCCTAGGGGATACCCTCATTGTATGGTAGCCCTTAACCAATTCTTGTGCTAGCATTTATCAAATCAGGCAAACAATGCTTCAGTCGATTTGCCAATATCTTGGCAATGCATTTGTAAATGATGTTGCAGCAGGAAATGGGCCTGAAATTTGTCATCTTAGCTGGGTTTGGAATCTTAGGAACCAAGGTAATAGCTGTAGCATTAGCAGCCTGTGAAAGAGAACCAGTGCTAAAAAAGAACAAGACTACATTAATAAAATCATCACCTACTATGCTCCATGCCTTTTTAAAAAAATGAATGTTGTACCCATCAGGGCCTGGTGCCTTATCTTTTTTTTTTAAAGAAAAGAGAACCTATTTGACTTCATCTGCTGTTATATCTTCAGCCAAAGCAACTTGCTGACCTGGGGTGATGTTCTTCTTTAGGACCCTCTACAGTTCCTCCACTGAACAACCAATACTGCAGCATCAGGGGTACCTAATAAACCTTCATAGAATTTGACAGCTTCCTGTGTAATATCCCCAAAGGTCTCCAGCTTCCTTCTTTGAGAATCAAAGAGTACCTTAATGGTATTAAAAGACCTCTTAGCAGTCGTTACTTTATGGAAGTAACCCGTGTTTTGGTCCCCCAGTCTAAGCCATTGGATTCTGGATTTCTGCTTGAAGAAAGATTCCTCAGCTGATGATAAAGTAGTATACTCTGTTAGGAGGTTTCTTTCCTTTTCCAACAAGTTTAGGTTCTGTGCCCCCCTAAGATGGTTGCTTGTACCTCTTTGAGCTCCAAATTCTTTTCATGTACTCTATCAGATAACTGACCATAAGAAGTCCTGTTAAGCTTCTTAAGTTCAGGTTTAAGAAGCTTAAGCTTTTTGTATAATTTGCTCATACGTGAACCAGAAACCTCAGTCTCCCAAATCCTCTTAACCAGGCTATGAAATTCAGTGTGATCTGCCCAAAAGTTGAAAAACTTGAAGGGCTTAGGGGGAAAGTTATCTCGAACCTGCAGGTTGATCATAGCAGCACTATGATCTGAGACACCTAAAGGCAAAAAATGAACCTGAGAATTAGGAAAACAAGTGAGCCATTCATCATTCATCATAACTCTATCAAGCTTTCGAGCCAAATGACCCTCAAGTCTGTTATTCTTCCATGTAAACAATGGGCCAATAAATGGATGGTCAAGTAAAGCAGCATTGCTAACACACTGGTTAAAATCCTCTATATCCACTGTGACAACCTGATTGCCATCATAATCTGAGCTCTCTGTAGGACCTCGATAAACATTAAAATATCCAGCAATCATCCAAGGAGTCCCTGATAAAAACTGAGACTGGTCCTGCAAGTATTACCACAAGGTTCTTCTTTCACAGCCCATGTTCCTTGCATAGATAAAACTAAAATGAAAATAACCTGCTACATCAGAGATAGCACAAGTTATAGCCTGATCAATAGAAGATACCTGTTGTACAGTCAAAGAGTCACGCCACAGCATCCATATTCTCCCATTAATGGCATGACTATAGTTATCCAAGAATTTCCACTGTGCAAACTTCTTCGAAAGGACTAACTCTTGCTTATGTTGTTTCACTCTCGTTTCAACTAAGCACACCAACTCCACTTTATTTACTCTAGCTATCTTAGCAACCTCTTTTTGCTTCAGAGGATCATTGAATCCTCTGATGTTCCATACAAGGATCTTCAACTCAAAAGGTAGCAACAGGACCACCTTTATCCGGTGGGACTTTAGCCCTGTTACCTTTATTTCTCCTTTTGTTTGGGGCCAATTTTTGAACTAGCTGAGATACCCCTATGGCAGCAGCTCGCAATTTTCCTTGGTGAATGTAAGCTCATAGAATGATCCTCGTTAGAAATGCTCCGTGCTTCAACTTCTGGGACTGGTTTCTTTCCAGCACTCTTCAAGTTTAATGGGGGGAAATCCTCATATATAGCATTCTCCGTGAGATTAGGTAGCTCATCCTGTTGTTTGCACACATATGAATTACAAGGCTCAGAAATAACAGAAAAGGAATTTGTAGTGAAAATTCCTGCTTCTGGTTTCTCTTCAAAAATCTACTTCTGCGACCCCGTTACTTCTTGCCAACCCTATTTAGTTGCAGCTTCTTGCTTCTTCTATTCCCAAGTAGGCTTTGATGGAACAAATCTGGTGCAGTCTTGGGTAGAGTGGCCTAACATCTTACATATATTACATTTCTGAGGTCTCTATGTGATATCAACCCCAACAGTGATAGGGTGATCCTTTCCCATATCTAACTTTAAGGATTTAGGAATATCATCATCAAAATGCATTTCAACACATACCTTAGCAAACTCCAGATGCCTTTGCGGGGCAGTTGCTTTGTCCATGTACAATGGTCTAACTGCAGCGCTAGCCACATAACTGATTCCAGCTTGAGTATAGAGCTCAAGTGGCATATTCCTCAGATTCAGCCAAACAGGAAATTTCGAGAGCTGTAGATCAGAAAAATCCATACTTGGAGTCCACATTCGAATGATAATGGGTTTGTTACCAATGTGCCAGGGGCCAGATCCCAGAATCCAATCGCAAGTATCCTTCTCTGGAAATTTGAAGAGGAAAAGCCCTTTATCAACAGGCTTAATCTCGATAGCTCCCCGCTTTCCCCAAAGCAAGTTAGCAGTCTTCAGCATATGGCTAAAATTAGGGGGTTTTCCTACGAATTGAATGACCAAGCTAGAGCTCCAAGAGCTCAGTCCTTCCTCAATCACCGTTGATGGGGGCTTGACAACCTCCTTGCCACCTTCCTGTATGGGAGGGAAAAAATGAAGCTCAGTGGGCTTCTCTTCATCCTCAAACAATTTCTTCCAACTATGCTTGTTCTCAGACTTCTTAAAGTCTAGATTCACCTTTGTATTATCTCCATCGGCATTAGAGCACTCCCTGATAACCTTGTTCTTTACTATCAAGCGATCGTAATTTGGATGACTTTGCTTGGATGATTGCGTTACAGTCTGAGCTAGAGAACCAAATTTATCCATCAAACCATCCAACAAGCGAACCACTGAAGATCTCATTGGAGGTGAGTCCAAGTCCCTCACCATGATGAACAACCAAAAACCCAAACCAGAACAGCAAAAACGAGAAAATTTGAGTAAAAATCAGCAAGAAATCGAAGAAAATTGATGGAGGGGGAAGAAGTTGGATCTCAGCCATGAGACCCGCTAAGATGCGCCCTCTCATTTTTAACTCCCAAAAAAATTTAAAATTACACTTGACATATATAAAATTACTTTTGAAAATTACTCTTATAATTCTCTACTATTTTAGTATTTTGTTTGTTTGGGTTCTCCATTTGTTTTTGATTTTGCCCAAAAGGATAATATTATGATCAAAGGTTTTATAATCCTCGATTTTGCGTTATCATTGTAATAAAATTATGAGTTTATATTTGATGCATTGACAGTGTATAAGTCTTATGGACAGTCATTGAACTACAACAAGACACTTTATTGATGAGTAAAATAAAAAATAATGAAGGGCTTCTAAATAAATATTAATGAGATGTTTTTTTTTTTTCTATATTGATTTCTATATTTATTTATAAGCCCTTTGTTATTTTTTATTTTGTTCATTAATTAAGTGTATTATTTTGATTCACTAACGATGTATAAAATTTATAAACTGTCATTACATCAAATACAAACTTTAATTTAATCCCTTGCGGTCTGCAAGATTGGCATTTTAATAAAATTGAATAATAGTTTATTAATTGTTACTATTAGTAAAGTCCTTAAAAAAAAAAAGCTGAGAAGAATAGACATAGAGAAAATTAAATATTAATTATTACTATACTAGTATATATATTATATGGTAGAGCAGTTTTCTCCAAAGTCCCCAAACCCTGGTTTTGTTTAGTAGTATTAATTAGTATTTTTTGTTTTTTTATTGAAGTGTCAGCTTGGTTTGGACATTGAATTAGATCCGTTGAATGGTAAGCTTGGTGGGAGTTGAAACGCGTAGCATTTCCAGAGCGAAGTTGGAGGCTTGACATTTGACTCACAGCCCACAGCCCACACACTTTGCCTTTAAGGCCTACTGTTTGATTTATATTCCAAGGCAGGGACTCAAAGGGCTGTGGTTTTAGGTATATATATATATATATATATTATTTATAGTAATAATATTGTATTAAATGTAAAAATTAATAACTTTATTCATCATTTCCGATATACTGAATGAAGATATTATTATATATAGTAACCTTAACAAGTGCTCTTAGAGCACTTGTTAACAAAATCCTATATAATATATATATATATATATATATATATATATATATATATATATATATCGTTTTACACATCTACCAAAGTCGGCTTTAAATTAAAGGGCCATTTCCTTTTTTTTTTTTTCCTTCACTCTTTTGGCCAAAAATTCCAGGGTGCTCTCCCTCACCTGCTTACCATGAGTCCATGCTCTATATATACTAGGGATGTTCAATAGGTCGGTTCGGTTAATAATCGAATCGAAATACGATTAATCGAATTTTTTTTCTTAATCATTACCAAAAAGTGTAAATGGTGAATTAACCGAACTGAAATTATTTCTATTAATTTGGTCGGTTTTCGATTAACCGAAATAAATATCCAATTTATTTTACCCTATTTTTAGTACATGATTTATATCCAACCAACATGTCAAAACAAGCTAATTGTATTTCATCCATAATAATATATCCAACCAACCAAAATCCAAATATCAAAAATACTAAAACAACTAAAAAAACATAATAAAATTCAAATATCAAATATACTAAAACAACCAAACAAATTTCTATGAATTTGGAGAATTTGGTTAATTTCGCTTAACCGAACCGAGTTAATCGAAAACAAAAAATTTTCAAAACCCTTAACTGATAACCAAACCGAAATTTTTTTAGTTAACCAATTAATCGAACAGAATTAAATTTGGGTCGATTAATTCGGTTAAAACCGAATAGCGAACACCCCTAATATATACATTATCCTTTTCTCTCTCTCTTAATAAAAAAGGATTTGTTTCTTTAAGGAAACTAATGGTGCAATGCATGGATGAACTTGAACAAAGCCACATAGAAAATGTTTGTTCCTTTAAGATTATATATATAGAGTATAGTATTATCCTACAAAACTTTACATTTCCAGATGCAATGCAACTCTTGAAACTTTTTGCAAACTCAATTCATCGCCATCATCTATACTATTATGCTTCTGCATACACGATTTTAAATTCAAAACAGAATCTGAAATTCCTAGAAAGATCAACACCATGGACACCATATTTGAATTTTGGATGGCTTTCTATTGTCTATTTACAGGGTCACTCACTTTTTGTTCGTAGAAGTAAAACATGATGCTAGCTTGAAGAAGAATTTCTTGAATAAATCTCTTTTTTTATCTGGTCTGGAAGTTGAGTGTCTTTATGCAGTAGGCAAACATGAAGGCAAAGAACGCAGCAAAGCCAACCAAAACTGCAGCAACTGGCCCCATGAAGTCTGAATCATAGCCGTATTGCTCTTTAATATACCATTTAACAGTAGGGTCAGGCACGATGCCAGGCGCTTTAATGGTGTCTTCAATATCTCCATATTGTGACACGATCAGTCCATAAACTGTCCATGCCACGGGGCAAAGCCAGTAATACCAGATCCACCACTTGGGAATTCTCTGAAAATTTCAATAGAAATGAATTTGTATCAGCTTTGATCGTGGATATGAATAAGATCGTGGTTAAAAACACAATTGCTTGTGGAAGAAGTAAATTTACCGTTCTTGGAATAAAGAAGCCGGAGAAAAGATTAAAGAGTGCATAGAAAGCTGCAGCAAATATAGCTGCTATTTGATGGTTTGGTGTGATCGAAACAGTCATCATTCCATAGTAAGTGAAGTAAAGGAAGGAGAAGAAGTTGACGAAGAAAAACCAGAAGAACTTTGCTGCTGTCCATTGAAATCCCACCATAGCGTACACAATAAGTGTATAATATGATGTTTGGAATAATATGTAAGGCATTTCGCAGAAAACCTGCATTCCATGTAAGCAAAGTTCAATCATTAAGCAGTTTATGTAGTTAATTTGGAGATTAAAGAGCCTAATTTATGTAACTTTTCATATAATGAGAAAGCTTCATTGGCAAAAATAATTTGCCATGTGACAAAACCCTTTAGCTCACCTGTGCCAGGGCATAAGGTAATGCAGAATACATCCCAGCAGCTCTTTCGCGATAAAACACTGTTCTTTCAATGGCTACTACTGGTTGTACTGTTGAGCAGTTATTAATTCCAACAAACAAGACTGCAGCATACATTGCCCCAATTATCATTGTAAGATCAGTTGTGGTCTCCCTGAACCATGGAACAAAGAAAAAAAAAAATATAAACAGTCTGTAAGCCTTTTGTCTAACACTGGATTATGTTGCAGACATGAAATTAAGGGTAACAATTTGAGCTTTGTAAGCCGGAAATAGGGACTGACCTTTTAGTGCCGACCTGCCAGAATATAGTACCAACCATGAGGGCAGAAACCACAGTGAAGAAGTATCTGACAAGGTTATAATCAGGACTTCTCCAATAAGTCCACCACTGCTTCCAAAGGCATGATTTGAATTGACCCAATGTGGATTGTGAGTACTGAGTGGCAAAATAGAGGTCTTTAGCTCCTGGGGGTGGTGTGCTTAACTCCATTACTAAGGCCTTGTTTCTCCTGTTCACAGATACATATATTAGCTCAAAGCAAAAGAAAAAAAAAGAAAAAAAAAAGTGCAAGGTAAACAATTGAATTAGCATCACTATTGCTTGTGTCTTGACTTACTGATACAAGGATGATGACCTATAGTGTTCGGCAAAGTCAATTCCGAGTCTAACTTCAGCAGCTATAGAGCTCACTTCTAGCATCCATGTAGCTGGATTGTACATCTCTTTAATTTTGGGGATTCCAGGAATTGACTGCAATGGTGAATAAGAGGGGAATCAGATGATGCTTTTTTCTTTTTCCTCTTTAAATTAGTGTATTAGATATGAGGTATCTTGCTATAGTTACATACCTCAAAATATTCAATGATCTTGTGAGAATTTCGGCCTAATGGTCCTGAGTAAATCACCTGACCTCCTCTCTTCATCAGTAGTAACTCATCAAAGGCTTCAAAGATATCAATACTAGGCTGATGAATAGTGCAGACAACTGTTCGTCCGGTGTCGACAGTGTTTCTGACAGTCCTCATGACAATGGCTGCTGCCCTCGCGTCAAGGCCAGATGTTGGTTCATCCATGAAAATGATTGAGGGATTAGCAACAAGCTCTACTGCAATTGTCAACCTCTTTCTTTGTTCTGTTGACAACCCTGTGACTCCTGGCAGCCCTACTATGGCATCCTTGAGGTTGTCTAGTTCTACAAGTTCCATCACTTCATCCACAAAAATCTAAAAGATAACAGCAAAAATAGTGTTTAGAGCCTAAATTAAATGACTAATGCCATGCTTTTATTTCATTGACAATTACACAAATCAGAGTTCTTACCATCTTTTCCTCATTGCTAACTTCTTTAGGAAGCCGTAGGAAAGCTGAGTAAATTAAGGATTCTCTGACAGTAACTTGGGGTGAGTGAATATCATTTTGTTCACAGTATCCAGAAATTCTTGCAAAGGTCTCTTGTATCTTGGGGAAACCGGATATTCTGATATCACCCTCGATATATCCACCCGTCTTTCTTCCTGCTAAAACATCCATCAATGTTGTCTTTCCAGCTCCACTGACTCCCATCAGTGCAGTCAAAACTCCTGGCCTAAATGCGCCTGTTACTCCTCGAAGTAGTTGTAACCTGTCCTCTGCAACTCCTTGTGCCTTCATTTCCTGTTTAAACACTTGCTTATCAAACCATGCTCTATGGTAACAACTATAAGGTTTATGTATTTATTTTACTTTTCTTTTGGGTGATAAGAGGATATTGATGTAGAAATAAGAGTTGTAGAGAGTGGAAAAGGGATCTTACAGGTGGCATATCGACATAATAATTGACAGTGTCAAAGGACATTGCTAGAGGAGTGAAAGGAAGAACCATTCCTCTCTTGGGAGCAACACCATTGGCTGCGTCAAGTGAAGAATCATTCCTGCTCATTCCATTGGGATTGGTTCGACTGCTCATTCTCCGGATTGCCATTTCTTCTAAAAGATTTCATTTCATACAAATGACAATAATTAAATATTAGATAATTTAGTTAAGAGAGAAAACAGGATAGAAACAGTCGATTTTGTTAAGTTTCTTACTTGAACTGTTTGCATCTGCAGAAGATAGTGATTGAGGGAATGAATCTTTGCTCGATTTTGGTCTCCTTAACCTCGGTTCTTCCTTAGGACCCTCAGAGTTGGCCTCCAGCTCTTCTGCTGTTTCCTCAGAAATTACAGCCTGCGGCTTTCCAAGGGCTATCATACCAACCAACAAAATGCAGAAGATTAGCTACCTAAAGGAAGATTCTGATAGGCAAGAAGGAGATCACATTAGCTCAACAGAATGTTAAAACTTACGGTTTAGGTACATGAGCGCGAAGGTGAAGAGAATGTTGAAGAGCACTACGAACCCGAAAAGAGCAGCTGCACCAATCCAATACCAGTTTCTATCAATGGGAACATCAAAGTTCCTGAGCACTTGTACCCCCAATCGCGTGACATTGTCTGAAGCCTGCATTTGTAGACGAAGTTTTCAGCTTGTAACTTTCTTTCTTTTAAATGAAAATGTATTTGTCTTTTTCATAATCTCCAACCAATCGATAATCTTACTGAACAAGAAAGCTGAATAACATACCAGTTTGTTCATCCACCTTGGAGCAAATATTTCATTCACAGTAAAGGCATTGAAACCATAAGTCATAGGTGAAATCCAGTAAGCCCACTCCCACCAGTTTGGAATTTGACCTGTCAAAATATAGCACTCTATATTAGTTAACTTTTTTATTAATGTAACTCCCTTATCATAACAAACTGAAGACATTTACAAATATAGAGAAGTGTAATAATCTTCTTTTCTATTTTCACTACTTCTGAGAGGTCTAATGTCTAATTTTTTTTTTTTTATGGTTTTATGCTTACTTTTAGGAACGATGAAGCCTCCCAGCAAGAACACAAGGAGAAGAGTGAGAGCCCCGCCGGTGTTAGCTATGATCATTGTTCTGCATAATCCAGCGATGAGCCTAAAGAGCCCAGCTGCCATTTGTTGTACTAAAAACACCAACAGAAAATGCTTGAAAAACCTGGAAAATGGCAATAGGTTTGAAGGGTTGGCAAGTTAATACTAACTAAATTCATCAGCTGCTATTTAACTTGTTGATCAAGTAAGGAAAAGCTCTGATTAGTATAATGATCATGTAAATAAATTGCTGCGATTCAATTTTACCTGCTGGCCTCAGGTGCAAATCCCATAGTGTAATATGTTATAACCATCCAAACAATGGATTCCAGAATAGATATTGGAACCTTGAGCAGGAAAGTGGGCAGAGTGAAAGTCCAGACAGGGTGGAATAAAAGGTCCCTTTGCTTGTAGAACACTGGAAGCCTAGTGATCATCAAGGAGAGCTCAGAGAAACCATTAAACATGTTTATGATCATCGCAAATAGAAGTGCACCTACATAGAGTGCCCCATCTTGTTCATTCCTAGTGTGCAATTCAGTCCTCAAAAACACCGTGGACGCGATGATTGCCACAATGATAATTTGGACCGTCTTGAACACGTAAATAAATGAATTCCTCTTGATCAATAGCCATTCTTTGTCCCAACAGGCTTTAAGAAGCTCCATCTTGGAGACCGAGTATTTTTGGAAGGCCAACGCTGCTTTGTGTCCTTTAGACTTGTCAAAAGGCATAGAGAGCTCATTCTCTAGCCGCATTCCAACATGGAACCGCTTGAACCTGTTTGCAAATTCATTTACTGTAATGTATCTGTATGGCTTGCTTCTATCTGCCCAGTATTGTTCTTGGTCCTTCTTTGAGGTAACCTGTCACAATTTCACTAGCTTGTCAGGTTATATTGCACAATTATTCTATGTTACTCGGATTGGGATGTGAGTGTCGTACAAGGGTATGTTCAATTTTTTTTTCAAGATTTTCATATATTTGGAAGGTTCTTGGAGGATCATATCTCTATACCTATGTCCGGATATACGTCGGACTCGAATACTTCAAGAAAAATGAAGAGTCGGAGCAACATAGCAATTATTTATATGGTTACTGAACTAAACAAAACTAGAATTTTGCTGAACTTCAATCAGGCTTTTGCCCAATTCTTGCCAACATTTTGAATGGGTCAAGGTTGGGCTGCAGGCCTTGTTTAGAGGAGTTGATTTTTTTTACCTCTTGTAAGAAGTCAGCAGTTCCTTTCCTTTCAGGACATTTGAAGCCACAAGTCTCAAAGAACTCAACAATATGCTCTCGCGGACCCTGATAGACAATTTGGCCCTCTGATAAGAGGAGAATATCATCAAAGAGATCGAAAGTCTCAGGAGCAGGCTGGAGTAGGGACATCAGGATTGTGGCCTCTGTTAGGTGCACAATCTGCTGCAAGCACTTCACTATCTGGTACGTCGTGGAACTATCAAGACCCGTTGATATTTCATCCATGAAAAGTGTCTTGGTGGGACCAACAATCATTTCCCCTATAATTAATCAAATTATTATATAGAACTTAAATGTCAAAAGAGACTAAAGTCAAGACTGATACATGACGACAAACCCATCTTAAAAAGCTCCATTTCATATCAAAATTTTAATATAATCCTAAACTTTTTTGTTTTGGCAATACAAAAATCCTTAGTGCTCTAGCTTATGCTATCTTAATTATAGCAAAGGCTGAGGAAAAAGAACTATGCGGTCCATCTTCTGAAAATAAGGTACATTTCCATATCCAAGGAGGGGTTGGTGGGAGATCAACTTTGAGATTTGGTCAATAAGAGTTTGGCTTAGTTTTCAATCTGGAAACCCTTTGAAAAATTGGAAGTTTCTATATCAAGTAAGTGGGTTTTCAACGTTTCCCACATGCCCTTTTAGGCAAGTACGGTTGAGGTTGAGGTTGAGGCAAATGCTATAATTGTTGATTAGATGAGATAAATAAGAGAAAATTATGGATTAAAAACGAAAACAAAAACAAATTAATACACTTAAAAATTTTCAACCTGTTGTTACTCTTTTCTTTTGTCCACCAGAAATTCCTCGCTGCATCTCATCTCCAACAATGATATCCTTACATATGTCAAGCCCCAAAAGCTGACCAATTCAACAGAAAACAAAGAATATGACGTTAGAAAATGTTACTTATCCATGTTTGTTGCCATGGTTGGTGACTGTACTTGTCAACAAGTAGAGTGATTGGGCAGAACCATTTTCTTTTCTTTTTTGACTTTGGTAAAGTGGGTATTTAGGAAAATACATTTTTTTAATGAGAAAAATTGTTCACCAGCAAAATTGTTGAATTGGGAAGTACAAAGGAGTTTAGGGGCTAGGGCCCATATTATCCACCGACGCCAAATAATTGGTGATCAGGAGTCAGAAAGAGAGTAGGTGAGGAGAAATTTTTGACAAAAGAAAATTCTAATTTATGAGATGGCAAAAAACCTTGGTTGATTTGGTTGAACCTTATCTTTTCTACAAAAGAAGAAGAGTTTTGGAATGGCTTTAATTAACTTACTTTGAGAGTGTAATCAGTGATAAGGCTGCTTTCAACTCCTTCCATTGCAGTTGCCTGAAAATTCAAAGTCAAAAAGAATGTGATGATATGAAAAACAATGGAAAACTAACACATTAGGACAATTCAGAAAGAGTTTAATAAATGTGAATGAAAAATTGTGGAATTAATTGATGATTCTGTTTACCTTCATGAAAAGGTCTACATCAGCTTCTGGGAAAATTCCTGCATCCTTTTCCCTTCTAGCAAGCTCACTTAGGAGATCTAAAAAAACAAAAAACATTTCAATTTTCAGTAAATTATCATTAACCAACGCATAAAATTGGTACTTGGATAATTATGATCAATTGTGGTATAATTGTTACCATATCGAGTCCCAACACCCTGGCATCTTGCTGAGAAATCTAAGGTTTCTTTCACAGTCATTTCTCCAACATGAACATCATTTTGACTGATATATGCAGATGTCTTCTTAGGAACAAATTCATTAAGTCTATATCCATTGTATGTTACTTCTCCTTTAACCTGTTACATTAGCAGAAAAAATCAGCTATGTTTTCTTTTCCAGATTTGTTTATTGATCAAGTTGAACACAGTTAATAAAAAAGATTATTGATTTGTAGCTAACCCTTAAGCTTGGGTCCAACTTGCCCGCCAATGCAAGCAAAAGGGTTGTTTTCCCAGAAGAAGGTGGACCGAGTAAGAGTGTCATCCTATATAAAAAAAAAATACATATATTGTTATATCTATGTGTAAATAAAGACAAAATGTAGTGACAAATTGAATGATTAGGCCTTGGAAATGAGGAAACTTGAGGTGTTAAAATTATACCTTGATGGTTTAATAATCCCTGAGGCATCTTTAAGAATGGTGAGATTTGTTGTCTTGGCAAGTTTGATTCCAACCATGCCAAGAGCCGACTCTGCAATGTTTCTAGCAACGTTTGGAAGAGAAGGAAGAGCTCTGCTGCCGATGTAGCAGTTGGCTTCTATGGTCAAGTGATCAAACCTAACTTCTACAGTTGGAAGTCGAATTCCAACCCTGTGATCACAAGAAAATAGGGTAATTATTAATTAAGAGAATTATAACATTTAAAAGTTGCAACTTGTGATTTTTCCTTTCCTTTCCTTTGATTTGATTTGTTTGTCTTTCAATGAGAAAGTGAAAGACTGAAGCAAGTTTCAGCAAGAAAAAGTATATGATAAGAATACAACTAGACTAGTTCAACAAATCGAACAATATATATAGTCTGCATGCTGTAATTATCTAGGCAAAACTCAAGAAATATGTGTTTTTTTTTTCTTCAAATAAAATGATTTTCTTGAACTGGCAAATAGAGGGAAAAGATCACATAATTAAGACAAAAAAGCTGTTTACTGTCGTTTAAAAAAAAATGACAAACAAAAAAGAAAACCTAACATAATAACCAAGAGCTTTGACAAAAGAAAAAAAAAAGAATTCAAAACTTACTTATCAATCCTGTTTCTGAACTTCTTCAAGAACCTTTCATTGTCTTCCTCTGCAACCTTGAAGAGCATGTCGATGAATTTCTGTCTGTCATTCATGTCAAGCTTTGTAACATCAACTGCTCTATGTTCCACCTTGTTTCCGACAATTTCATGGTCCACAAAGGATTGCATGATGCTTGTTCTCAGCCTATCATATGTCGGTAGCTTCTCGATAGCAGCCCATTTTAGAGCTTCTTCATCTTCATCCACACGAGTACTTCGTCTTGACTGCTTCGAACCTGAAAATACATCTTCCATATTCCAGCTACTCCTGCTTAGGCTCCTCCCTATGCTGCTATGCCCTGTTCTTTTGCTGGGATTTCGCGCTCTTTCTATACCATCCATTTTTTATCCTGGAATTTTTTTTAGAGGAAATGGAACATTACCCAGATCATAAGAAAACAAAAGAAAGTTAGAATTTATATTGACATGTGAAAATTGTTAAGTACATATATTGTTTGGTTGTAAGGAAATGGTTGAAAATAAAGGGAAAAAAAGGGATAAAGAGCTTGGATTGTTAATATTGTTTTGGTTTATATAAAGCCTAATAAAAAGCACTTTTTAAGTTTGTTGATATGAGTTTTTCAATGCTTTGTAAGGAAAAACAACATCTGAACGTCTAGAAATTTATGTAAGGCTATAAAAAGTTACTGAAAAACAGCAAAATGAAAAAACCCCCACACAAGGATATTTTCTCTACAAACAAACAATAAAATAGAAAAAACTCAAGGAATTGCAAGAAAACATGCTAAGCACTCACTATGGGAAAGCAAAAGTCAATCAAATTTGGGTTGGTGCAGTTTATTTGGGACTTTACTGCACTTTTGACTCCAAGATTTGTTGAAATTTTTTCTCTCACTCTCTTCTGTTTCTCACCTTTCTCTCTGGTTGTAAGGTGTAGAGAAGTGGTGCACACCATGTCAGAGTGAATGAGAATATTTATACATGCAAGTAAGAGATGGAGGGAAAAAGAGGGGCTGAGGGGGTGGGGTTTGTTGAGGGATTAATAATTTTCAATTCTTTTTTTTTTTTTCATTAAAATGAATAGTGTTCAAATCTGATAGGCCATAATCCCTAATTCAGTTCCCTTACACCTTAATGCAAAATGCATGTTCAATTCATAAATTAGAAAGTCAATTGTGGGTGTTTTCATTACTCAAGCCCCAAACAGGGTCCTATTTCAACTAACATTGTTCAATTTTTTTTTATCTATTTTGTTTTTAGTTTCTTCATTCAATTTGTTTATAAAGAACTCAATATCAATTAGGTTTTAGATTCTGATAAGTTTTTATTTTATTTATTTATTTATTTTGGCGATGATAGCCTCACACAAGGATGGTACAAAATTAATTGTATCACTATTATTCGCCTACATTCTAATGTCCTCTTGTTATTTTCATTATACTATCGTTTAATTTCAATATTGTATGCTATGAGTTAATATAAAATTTTGTTATTACATTTCAATTTCGTTGAATTTTGTTATTTTATTTTTATTTTATTAATTTTAGACATTAATAAGTAACAAATTGATACAAATTTACCATTATTAATAGAATATTTTGTAAAATATTTTATTTTCTTTATATTTTATCTAAAAAGCAATGAACTAAAAGTATAATAATAAAATTTGATTGCATTAACGGAATATTTTATAAAATATTTCAATTCCATTATTTTTTATCCAAAAATTAACAAAATTAAAAGCACGATGACAAAATTCAATAAAAATAAAATATATTATATTATATATGTATACTGTTAGAAAGACAACATCTTCTAACAACATCAAACAAAGTATCCCAAAAGACAATACTTAATCGAAATTATTGAACTGAAAATGGAATCTAGTATTGAAATCCAAGGGAGAAAAAAAAAAAAAACCAAATAAAGTATGATTAAAAAAACATTGGATTTTGTCGGGAAAGGAGATGATCACGGATCAAAAAGAGAGAAAGTAGGTGGGCTACAATGTTTTTATGTCAATTGGGTCCTTAATTAATTATTCTATTTTGCAAGTAGATATGGTTGGTGAAGTCAGAAAGGGCTTTCTTTTCCTTCTCTTTCGTTAGTTCTTCGCTCTCTATCTTGCACACTTCTGTAAAAGGACTACTCAAGTATAAGGCAGAACCTTCATTTTTCTATATAAAAAATAAACTAGAACACCATTGAAGACGATCGGAAATAAGTTACCAAAACTTGTTTTTGGGAGTTTTGGAAGAGTTTTATAAATGGGTTTCATCACTTAGAAACATTTAATCCACCTTTGGGATAATTAAAACAAATTATGGGTTTTTGAAAAGTCACACTCACACCGACCTTTTTATTTTGTCAATCTTTGAAAATAAAGTAACATAATTGACAAAGTTTTACTATTCGTATTAATAGAATATTTCGTGAAACGTTTAAATTTCATTGTTATTTTTTTATTTTTGTCTAAAAATTAACAAATTTAAAAGTGTAGAGGTAAAATTTATCAATTTGCATTAATAGAGTATTCCATGAAATATTTCAGTTTATTTATTTTTATCTAAAAATCAACAAAATCGAGAGTGCAATAGCAAAATTCAATAGAAAATTATAGTATAACTTAATAAATTAAAATTTCAAGTATTAATTGGTTTCAGAAATTGATGGATTATTTATTAATTTCTTAATTCAAGGCATAATAGAAATTTAGAATATCAAGATTTTTTTCACACATGATCCAAAAACGAATGAAATTAATTAAAACAAGAAGCGATATCCACTCTCTTTTGGATCACGTTTTTAATAGGCGTACGTGTAATCATCCTCACAACTTCGGAGGCATTTCCGAAAGCAAAATACGTGGAACATTTTCAAAATAATTATAGGATAAAATTTTATATCGAAAAAAATAAAAGCAATAATGTTTTTAAATATAAAAAAGTGAATGATTTTAATAGTTGAATATAAGTGGGTTTAAGTGAGAATTGGACTATGATTAGGTTTGGATGGTCTAGTAATATATTAATATATTATAAAAACACTTGACAGCTAATAATTAATTTTTTAATTAATTATTATTTTTGTCCGTTTTAGACAAAAGAGAAACAGCCGTTCGGTTTTTTTAACAGTTAGATTTGTTCAGACAAGTTATGTCTGTACAATAACTTGGCTGTTTGTTTCAAACAGATAGATTCGTCCAGACAAGTTATGTTTGTACAAGAAGCAGTCTGTCTATTTCAAACAGACAGATTCGTTTAGACAAGATGTGTCTGTACGAACATGTATGTATTAGTCTATAAATACTTTTTTGATTTTCAGAAGTGTATACACTGAAAACATATTTTCGTTTTTATTGTCCCTCTTTCTTTAAGATATTTTTCAGGTTCTTTTATAGAGTATTGCTGCAAAATTTTTTGGTAAAAGTTTGATAATTTTGTTATACAGTGCTCAGTGGACTGATTTCGTCAGTGTAATATGCAATCAATTATTGTGCTTCATTGTATCCTCGAAGTTTATACATCGGTAACTCCTTTGCATACCTATAGTAAAAGCGAATAAAATCTTAAAAACAGTGACATTGATACACGTCTTGAAGCATTATTCTTATTTTAATTTCCATACGTTTTTGTTCTAACAAAATAAAACTAGTGTATAAAAAAAAAAACGGAATCTATTTTCCTTGGTTGCTACTTAAAAATTATATTGCAAAGACTATTGTCAAAAATGTAAGTCACTTTAAAAAGAAAAAAAAACCTAAGAAATTGTATTAATAATGTCACTGTCAGTGTGACCTCAGAATGAAGAAGGAAGAAAGATGAAAACAAAAGGCTGAATCAACAAATTGGCATGTGAAAAAGGGCTGATGAATCCCAAACAAAAATAGAGTTATCCATCGAGTCGAATAATTGACTTGGTCTTTGTTTCTGGATTCTTTGGAAACATATAGCAAAATGTCTATTATTTTTTAAAAATATTTATATTTGATTTCTGTATTTAATATATATTCAAATATAAATATGAAATAAAAATTTTCAAATATAAAAAAAAAAAATATATACTTGTATCGAACGTATACGTATCCGATATTCATTCATAATCCAAAAAACATAGGTTATTAACGGAGGTTTTATCCTAAAAAAGTGTGTTTCAGAAATACAAAGCATCGAATTGAATTTTTTTTTTGCTATATTAGGTTATAACAGCTCATTTTATATATAAAAATCTTCAAGCAAACAAGTACTAAGCCAATTATGGAAAAAGTGTAGCAACCTAAAACCTGAGAGGAATAATAAGGAAATAATCCTTGGATTATGTTCCCAAAACTTTTTATAAAGTTGCTTAAAGGACTCAATAGGAGGGTTTCCATTTCTTTTATTTATTTATTTTTTTGCTTTTCCATTGACATAATTGGGTTGTGGTAGGAGAAAGATTAGGACAGAATCAGTCCTCCAAACTATCCAAAGGTTCTATGAATATTGCAAGACGGACATAAATCCAACCACAAACATTTTCATGGCAGTTCTGACCAACAATATTGGATTTGCTGAAAATGATGTAAATTGAAACAAACTTGAACCTACTCGATTGACATGTGCTACAAGTTTTCTCTCGAGGAATCCATACAACAAAACAAATTTATTTATTTTTATTAAATTTAGAATTAGAAAGCTCTATTTTGATGTATATAAACAAATGATCATCAATTACACTCTGCCACTACCTACATTAAGAGATAAATATTTTCAATTAAAACCAAATATGGCCTTTCATAACCTTCACCGGTTACCAAACACTAGCCAAAGGAGATATATTTTTGTATGATCATAAATTAAGAGTGGGGTTGTTTAAGTGGACAACTTGATGAAACGATCGTTGAAATGAGGCAAAAGGGGTTGTTTTGTTTAGGTAAACCTTCCATATTTGTGTAAGAAAAAAAAAAGGTCTATCTGCTATATATAATGTTTTAGTGGAAATATAGCATGTCATTCATGACCAGGCCGCAATCCGGAATTTTTTTCCTTGCTAAAATCCATTTCGTTGTTCATAAATTATTAAAAATATTTTTATATTTTTTATAATTAAATTTAAATAAAAATATATTTTTTATTTAATGAATAGTAATTCGGATCGGACCGATCCGAATTACAAAAATTCTTATCCAGACCCGACCTAATTCAGACCGAACCTATCAGACCGGGCTAACTATCCGACTCTTGAGCAGATCTACTCACAAATATATATATATTTTGTTTCTGAATCCTTTAATTGAAAGCCTTTTGTTGTTGATTCGTTCATTGCCATAAAAGCCATCTAATTCTTTGCTAAAAAGCTCTTGGTTTAAACAAAAATATGGGTGCTTTTTCTTCTGTCACTCCATTTATATATGTTTATCTTAATTAAGTGGGCAGATTACTATATAAAAAAAGGGAAAGGAAGGTTTAAACCACAACCTACTCACTCAACTCTTTAAGTGGCCAGATTTATCACTTGGCCTATGATTAATTTTATTTATGATAATTACCATTTACAAAAAAAAAGTAATAATAAAATGATAATAAAAAACTTAAAATAGGTTCAATTACGGATTTAAATTGATTTTTAATCGGTTCACTAAAAAAAAAATTATTTATATATATAAATTTCTAATTCAATCGATCTACCGACCAATTTGATTTAATATTCTATTCACTAGCTGTATCTATAAAAGTCAATATATAGTAACAAAAACTCTTAGAAATTGTTTAACTGCTACCCCTCCAAAACAAGACTTGGAAAAATTAATAAATATTAACCGGAGTTCTATAAGATATATTAAGATATATGGATCCAACAACCTCTATTTAGATCCTTTCTTTAACCAAAAAAAAAAAAAAATTATATGTTTCTATCACAAGCTGCTAGCAGATATTTTAATTCTTCTAATGATGCAATTGAACTTCTGTGCCATTAAATTAAATTGATGAAATCCGGTATTGTAGATTCAATGACAGCTACAAATGAATTTATTCTCTATTTAAACATATATATAAGTCTGCTTATTTAATTATTTTACATTATTTGGACAAGTGTTAAATGTACAAGTCTTATAAATAGGACTTTTATCTAACTATTATTTTACTTTATGAGAGATTAGAGTTATTTTTTACATGCATGTAAGCTTACATGTTTTAATACTTAATAGGTATCAAACATAATATTGTTGGTAGTTAAGGGGTTGAACAACTATGAAATTAACTTGACTGTTGGCCTAACCAAAACATCTCAAGCATGATTTTTTTTTTTTTTCTTATATAGTTTTTATCAATCTCCATTCACTAGTTGGTTATTTACAATTAAACATGTTCAAGGGTCGGACGGGTACCCGACCTATATTAGGCCAGGTTTGAATATAAGTTTTCTTAATTTGGGTAGACCCGATCCGAATTACTGTTTAATAATAATAAAAAAAATATTTTTTAGATTTTTTTAAAACAGTAAAACAGATTTTTGAGCTTCATCAGAACCAGGTTTGGATAAAGGATCTAAAAAAAATCGGACCGCGATCCGGTCCATGAACACTTCTACTTACAATTAAGCAGTTGGCTATTTGTCATTGGGTAATTTTGAAGTCAATAAATTGTACCATGTTAACTTGGCAAACCCCCCCCCCCCTCCCCACAAAAAACCCTTCTTTTGAGTGTATATATTTATTAGGCAATAATAAACAGAGATCGACTTTTTTGTTCTCGGAAATTAGGCTGTAGTGCTTAATCAAACCCACTAATCATGTAGGAACTTGGTCAATATGATTAACCATAGTGTTCAAAAGTTTAGCATATAATTTCAAATGCAGAGGCCAGTGGATGTTGAAAAAAAATCCCATCCTAGGAAAAGCTTCCAGTACCACTTTCTATTATCAATGGAAATATATATATATATATATATATATATTAAAATAATCCTTTCTTGGGTGAAAGTCATGAAACATTGAGACTTAACTTCTTAGGTGGAGAATAAAAGTTAATGAGCTAGTAAATATCATAAGAGCTTCTGTCTTATTTAATTCTTTATGCTAATTATTTTTTGAAGTCCAAACAATTGGAAAAATTAGGGGATGGGGAAATATTTGAAAAACAAAAGGTTAAAATCACTCGGTCGGAAAAGGATCTTAAATTAGTTTTGTACCAAAACCAAATTGTAAAGATCTTGAGTTCAATAATTGGAAAATTGATTGTTTGTTAATTAAGTCAAGGCTCTATTTGTAATATGAACATGTAACTTTGGTAGCAGATGCAATGAAGCGGTTGGTGAAAATATATATCCTGGTAGTCATAAATCATAATCTTGCCTCTGTCATTCCCATAATTCATGAAGATCAGTTCTTCCTTTGGAATTGTAGAAAAAATTTGCACCCAAGTTTCCTCCATAAGCTAAAATTATTTCTAGCTATATATATATATATATATATATGTTTTAGTTAATTTCTAAAGGTAAAGAGGGGATGATTTTCTTTCTTCCATCAGGCATTCGCCACAAAAATATTTCATTGCATCATCCTGATGATCAGATCAGATCATATCTCAAATTTCTATATCATATTCATATAACAAATTTCAGGATTGACCCACATAAACTTGACTTTAACCAGTATACTTGGTTGTGGTTCACATGCAGAAATAAAGATATAAGGGCACAAATGATAAGCGTGGCAGATTTGCTATGATTGCCATTGGAATATAAAAGAAACCTCCTTGACCTGAATCTGAGAACATGTCCATATAATTAATTAGTTAGAGATACCATAATTTGAAAGAAACTGGTTAGAACACCTGATGCGCTGGAAAGTTTCTTAATTTTCAGAAGACTTCCGTGGGACTCTCTCACTCCCAAAACTCCAAACTTCATGCAAATCCATAATTAAGATTCATATAAAAACAAAATTGGTCTTAATTTGGTGTCGGTTCTTAATTAATTATAGCTCGTTATCGAACCCAGAGTTTAATCCAATTGATTCATGCAGTCATCATTAAAAGACGACATATAGTAAATCTAAAATTCAAATCCCAATACATGCATTCCCTTCAAATATTCCCAAGCTACAAACTTCTTTACACACACAAAAAAAAAAAACTAACTCATTATCAATGGCATGAATCAGAAGCAATATCCAACACATATATTTTCCCTTAGCTATTAACAGGGGATGATGATTAAAATTCATTTCGATAGAAAAAAAAAAAAGTTGTGGTGATGATCGACCAGGCAGCAGGGCTTGGCCCTTGTGGCTGTGGATGAATTGTACTTTACAGTAACAGTAGTAGTGGATAGAATATTATTGTAGAAAACAACATTAGTGGAAATTAATGAAAGAAATAGCGGTTTTAATTTACATTTTTGTTTTTCATGATTGATTCATCTCATTTAGAACTACAATCTTTCTTTCTTTGTCAATGCTTTGAATTTTGTTCCCTCGTGATCGTAGCCTCAGCCTCTTGTTATTAATTATCTTCTGCATTTTTCAAGGCAGTTTGAAAGTTTAGCCACATAAAACGAACGGCCGAACTGACGAGGAGGAGAGGAGATTGGAGGAGGATCGGGGGTCAAAGATTATAGACCCCACAAGGCGAACATAATCTTATTTAACATATATCTATATCTATATACATATACATATATATATAATATATATAATATATATTCTGCATGAGCATGACTGCCATTTTGAAGATCAAATTGAAGAGAAATTAGAGCTTTGTATATGAAAGAAATATTGTCAAAATTTAGACGAAATCAAAGACCTTTTAGTATCTAGTAGTTAAGATCTGTTTGACTTCATGAATCAATCAAACTGAGCCAGCCAGTATATAGTACGTACAAAATTCACTGCTGTTTTCAAATTTAACATTCAACACAAACAATATTTCTTGGCTTTATTTGCTTTTCATCACTTTGAATGATTAAGATGATTTGTATTGACAGAATAGTTTATGGACCAAAGTCCTAATTCTTTTTTTTTTTTTGGGGAGGAGATCCTGTGGTTCATGTGTCATTGTCTTATCACTGACCATTCAAATGAAACATCAATTTTACTTAATTTTTAGCTACTTGGAAAGTTAAAATATTTTACTCCTAATATAATAATTCAAAATTCCTTTTGTTTGTTTTCTTTTTTTAAAAATTTATAATTCTTCGTTTGATTTCAAGGCCATTTTTTTTAATTTTAGAGACAAAAAGAAAGTTAATTATCATTTATGTTGATACAATAATTTTTTTGTTTTATTTTTTGAGGTTATCAGAGATTCAATCTTAACCACTAGAACTAAAAATTATCCTTGGATCAGATGGAGTCAAGTCAATCCTGTTGATACTCTGAAAATTTAAGCTTGATTGATCCGTTTATATTATACTAGAAATAAGCTTGCACGGTGTTGCGGTCTCTTTTTTTTATTATTATTATTTTAAATTGATGTAAATATAAAATATTTTTTAAGTTTTTATATTTTATATGAATTTTAATGTACGTTAACCTTAGTATTAATTATAATAATACTTTTGAGAAATAAAATGATTATTATAAGTATAACATTGATGTATTAACAAACAACTCATCGTGTTACATTATATTTCAATTAATTTTAACAAAAATTAAATTAATCTTAACATTTTAAACTTTGAAATTGATACATTAACTATGTTGAACCCAATCGGCCTACCCAGAGTAAGCCCAGTCCGCTAAGCATAAGGCCCAGTCGAAGAGCCCAACCAGACAAGCCCAGCAGGCATCAGGAACAGAAGTTTGGGACATGTGGCCGTCCCCCCTCTTTCCAAAAGTCACATCTTTGGTCACCTCGGCGCCTACCTAGGGCAGTGTGAGGCATTAAATACTACAGTCTGCAGATGACGGACATTAAATGCAGTCGTCTCCTCGACAAGGCCCCCCGATGCCACTTACATCAAACGACCTATCAGAATCGGACATGTGGAACTAGTTGGGCGATCACCAGCTCGCCCAACTTCCCCTATAAATGGCCCTTCTCAAGGCTATTCAAAGCTAAGCTCTCTTTCTCTCTCTTAAGACTACTTTCCCTCTCCCTCTCTCTCTGATATATCCTTCTCTCCTCCTCCAAACATTGACTTAACCACCGGAGTGTGTCCCGGAGCTCAACCTTCGGTGCCCTTTGATCTATTTTTCCTCCTTCTCAGGACCTCAGAAGATCAGGGGCCTCAGGAACACTAACACGACACAAAAAGACATCAACATCTTGTGTCCTAGAGCTCAACCTCCGATACCTTTTGATTTATTTTTCCTCCTTCTCAGGACTTCAGAAGACCAGGGGCCTCAGGAGCACCAACACGACACAAAAACACATCAACAAACTAATATTCTTTACTTAAATAATAAAATATATTGTATATATTAAAAATTCATATTCAAAAATTTATATTCAAAACTCGGCCCAATAGCACTCCGTTTTTCCATGACAAAAAAAAAAAAAAGTATTGTTTAATTTTTCACCATGACAACGATCTTTTTTGTAAGAAATTTCAAATTTGTCTAAATAACTCGAAAAGCTTCTTAGTTGCGATATAAAACGTGAAACTAAATTTAATTATTAAAGCCTATATCATAAAACTAGAATATATATAAATATATATATAAATATATATATAAATATATATATAAATATATATATGCAATAGTAGACAGACAAATCCATTGCATCTTTATGAGTAATTCTTTTTTTTTGAAATCAACAACTTTGTATTTAGTTCGATTACTAGCTAATATATATAAGTAGCAAATATTTATTAAATTTTATTAAAATGATGTTATCTTATATCGGTTAAATTTTAAATTATTTGTGATCCTATATTTAAGTTAAGCTTTTTCACTTATTGTCAATAGATTTTAGATTAAATGTTTAATAAAATATTAAAACTTAAGTTTTGTTTTGTGATTCTTACCTTATATCTCTTTTTAATTTATCACGTAATAATTACGTTTACACGTGACGAAATTTGTTAAGTGATATTATCATATATTGATTAAATTTTGAATTTTCTTTGGATCTCTTTATTTATTATCGATTAATTTTAGATTGAATATAGATATTTGGTGCACATGTGATCAATTGGTTGCCAAAGGTTTAGACACCGACGGCTCAAATTAAATAGACGAAATCTTAGACCTAAGAGCCAAGATGGTCAATTGAAGTGCACCTACCCAACCCAAAATTCACCCTCACTCGACTCAAAAGCCTTTTTTATTTTATTTGTCTTTAACCCCACATGACAAGAAGGTTGCACCAAAAGAAGATTTTATTATTACAGTAATTTTTCTTTTTAAAAAATATTGCCTTTTGTGTTGTTTACCGGTCATCGCTAAGAATTTGAAAATAGGTCAAGTACATATTACATATCCTTATGTGGTTTTTTTTATATATTAAATTTAGGGTGTCATTCCATCCTTGGTTGATGAAAATCTAATTCTTGTCGGGTCGGGAGTGTAATGGTAAAACCCTCTCAACATTAGAGACTCATTGGATTCAAATCTTAGTTCTCATTTAGGGAGTTGGAGCCACTAACCACTTCAACCAACCAAATGTTGGTATATCCTTTTGTGTTTTAAAGCACTTTATAATATATATATATATATATATATATATATATTTGTTACAAAAGTTTAGAGGTTGATAAATTGCCAGTTTCACAATTTAAGGTAAGATGTCTTATGTAACTTATAGGACCATGTATTTGAAATTAGTGCCCAAAAGAGATTACAGGTAAAACTCGATCCAAAATCACTTAAATCAAGAAGAATTTTATTACATGTACTTATGACACCATCAATTATATATATATATTGAAATAAAAAATAATTAAGAAAAAAAGTCAATTTTCTATTTGAATTGGACAAGATCATTCAACTCTCCTGTCATAGAGGAAGGGAGAAAAAAATTGATCAATTTGAAGACCTTTTTTTTTTTTCTTTCGGTCTTAGATTAATTGCACAAAACATATAAATCTTAATTATTCATATTTCATATTATAAAAAATTGTCATAGTACTTTCTTTCTTGCAAATTAGGGCTACAAGCTCATTCATTTTTCAGCCAGTCTGGTTCATTTTCTTTTCTTTATGTCCTAAACTTTGGGCTCAATCTCTGCCCATTTGCATGTGTTAATCACTTGTCATGTTTAAGGTTGATTCGTTTGGCCCAATTAAAAGTACAATGGTGAATGGTAGGGTCAAGACTAACTAATAAGTAAGTAAATAAAAACCATGGTCCCAGCCCAAATAAAACTTTAACTCTAAAATTGAGGACAAACTGGCCTAAAAGTTGGATCTAGGCGGAGGCCTTTCGTTCAGGTCCACAATGTCCAGTTCTTAATACTACATAAATTGACTAAATTACCATCATTAATTAATGTAAATAAATATAGGTGACAATTTTAGATTGTACTTAATTATTTGGAAATTTTGGAACAAACCCCCAAGACTACAACTAGAAAAATCCACACCAAAAAGCAAGTAATCAGGTGTTTGATTTTGTTTACGGATATGTCCGAATTGCTATTTATTTAATAAAAAAATATTTTTTATTTAAATTTAATTATAAAAATATTTTTTAAATAATAAAATAAAATTTTCGAATCTGATCATAAACACCTCTATTTTAAATCAATGTGAAAAAAGCCGAATCTTGATATTTATCATCAAGTTCCAGGCCATTGCTTACTAGCTATCAAATTGATGATTAATTAAAAAAAAGTTAAAGGAGTAAAGGGAAGATAATTAGGATACAAAAAAAGCACAGCAAGGAAAAAGTTATTGATGATTCTCTCCAACTGTCTACAAAGCCCCATTACAACCCATCATTGTGTTTCCAATACACTTTTTCTTTAACCACGTACCATAAAGAAATCCTATATGAACACTGACAACTAAGCTGTTAATCAAAGAAAAATCTGATCAGGTTTCAGCCTTTTGTGATCACCTTTTGTATATGTTTATAGTTGTTGTTACAATTTCTATGGCAGTCTCACCTGAATCCATGCCTGAAAAGCCCTTTGATTTCCGTGCTCCGCCGCCGTCTCCAATTGCTAGTGGCCGCAGGTCCTGCGTCACCAACGATGATGTTCTCTCTGAATTCCTTGAACATTCTCTACGCGTCCCTGATTTAATTTTGCCTGACAAGGTTTTCCCTAGGCAAAAGTTCATTGAGAACCCACCAAAGATTGATTTCCAGCTGTTGAATTCCATGGAAAGTGATAATACTCTTCCTAAGGTTCTGGATTCTATAGCAAGAATCGGATGCTTTCAGTTAGTGAATCACGGAATTCCAGGGGAATCTATCCGATCAGCCCTGACAGCGGCTGCCGGAATTTTCCAACTGCCACCGCAGAAACGAAAGGCAGTGACAAGGTCACCGGAGAAGTTATACGGGTTTGAGGAAGTTCATGAGGAAGACGAAGGTGAAGTGAGTGAAGAGTTTGTGTGGTGTAGAGCTCAAGGCTTGGAGTTGGAAATGGAGGGAATTTGGCCTGTTGGGTATTCAAATTTCAGGTAATACTTGGTTTTTGACATTTTCTAATTTAGTTTAGGCAGTATTAAACATATAACAAAATTGTCTAATTCCTTGATTCTTTTAAACATATTCAGTGAGAAAATGAAAGCTCTTCTGTCTGAAATTGAGAAAGTGGGTGAGAAAATTCTGCTAGTCATCAGGGAAAGTTGCCCACAAAAATCAGGTTATGAAAATGAAATGATGCAAAGGCAAGATCATGTCATTGGCTCTGGATGTTATCTCTACAAGCATAGCCGGAATATTGTTTCAGCTGACAAATGGAGTAGCTCTGATCTAAGATATGATGTGATCAGAATGCTGATAAGAGGGATTGATTATTCACATGCCTTGTGTTTGCATATCTGTGATGGATCTTCTGAGTTTCAAGTGTATTCAAAGAAAGGTTGGGTGTCTTTCTGCCCAGATAAAGATGCCTTGGTCATAACAGTTGGGGATCAAACTCAGGTAATTTAATTTTTAGAAATTGTCTAAGATTGTTTTGAGCTTTTATTTGGACCCCCTTTGTGCTTGCTGCAATTTCTGCCAGTTAAAGTGTTTGTCATCAGCCAGGTTATTGCCTCTTTCTTCCTTTTTAGCCATCTTTTTTTTTTTTCTGGTGCTGAACTCAAATACATGATCTCAATCTCCCTCAAGGTAGGAGGCAGTCTTTATGGTAGCTGTTGATGACCCAAAAAAAATAGAAGCATTAATGTGTCTGCTTTATGGGATTAGCAACAAAAAAGCTCATCAACTACACTGTTTTTTGCCTGTTTTGTAAATTGTACTCCTCTTTGACATCATATTTTCTGCTTTATGTTTTTTTTTTCAACACTTAGATAGCTAATACCCTCCTTTACAACTGTAAAAACACAATATAATAGACAAATTCGCCATTTGTAAGCTTGATTTAGATATATTAAGCATCCTAATCAACCCTTTTTTTTTTTAATGAAAAAAAAAATCTATCATTACTTCTTTTCTTTAAATGCAATGACAGCTATGTGGGTCTGATCTCATGATACTAAAGGGAAAATTCCAATAAAACTCAGAGAAAATGATGGCATCTCCTCTCCTGTAAACATGAATTTTATGCCTCATACATTTCTGTTCCTGCTTTAACAGGCATTAAGTGGTGGGCAATTCAAGCATGTAATTGGAAGGCCTATCTATAAAGGAGAGAAAGAAGACTTCATTTCAATGGCATTCCTTTACTCTCCTCCAAGCATCAACAGCAGCAGGCCAGTTGACTCAGAAAAGGGAAAGATTATTTCACTTAGCCAACAGGCCATTGCTGCAATACTTTTGACTCTTGTTTACCATATTTTAGTCTATGTTTACAACAAATTCTAAATGATGTTGTTAAGATTTATCCATCAAGCAATGAAGAGTTACACATCTTGATACTCAAGCTCATAAATCTTCTACACTTCATTTTGCCTCAGAGTTCTAAATCTTATTTACTTCTAACTCAATGAAAAATGTCAGGCACGGGATAAAATATTAAAATTTGTAAGGCAAAGACCCTGCTAATTTGAGATGCAAAGATCTTTCATTTGAGATGTAATTAGAAAACAATGGATGTTAAGAGTAAAGTGAAAATAATTTTGAAATCCAAAATTAAGATTAAAATATTGAAAAAAAAAGAACTTTTGTAATACAAGAAATGAACTGAAAAAAGAAAACCCACATATAAAATCATACCATGATAAATTATCAACCCACATATAAAATCATACCATGATAAATTATCAAATTGTCATGGATAGTATCTGTAGAGGGTGTTTTTGATCGGTTGAGGAAACGTTGCAAATCAGTAAAACGAGAAGTCGTAGAGAGATGACGGAGAGGAAGATTGGAGCAGACCCTGGAGAACAAGTGCGGTGGCAGGTGGTGGTGATGAAGGCTGTAAGTGGCTGAGGATGGTGGAAAGTATGGTGGTTGTAGAAATTGCAGAGAAAATGTTGCAGAGAATTCTTAACGTCAGAAAGTTTGTC
This sequence comes from Fremontodendron californicum, assembly GCA_030761205.1. NCBI lineage: Eukaryota > Viridiplantae > Streptophyta > Magnoliopsida > Malvales > Malvaceae > Fremontodendron > Fremontodendron californicum. Next base: position 6,226,068 of record JAULJL010000024.1, read on the forward strand.
AAATGGCCAAAAGATCCTAAATGAAGCATTTGAGCTTCTATTTATAGCCTCTTCAAAGAGGTTATCAGGAGAAGTTATTAACAAAGTGGGAAGTTATTTTATATAAACTTCCTCTCAATCATGGGTGGTGGAGAGGTTATATATGATAGTGGGAGAAATGCCAGTTATGGGAGGTTATATTAGGAGAAGTGTTTCAGTCACATGTAGTGAATGAAGGCTACTGACAGCACGCTTGAGAATGCACTGTCTGTTCAGCGGGATAGGGAAGCACTTGTGTTCCAGGGAAAGGTTAAGAAGCGAACTTCTTAACAATCTCCATATCTGAGCCTCCAAGCCATGCTCTCCAAGACATCCCAAGAGTGGAGCAAACTCGAGAATCCTGCCAACCTTCCCGGGTTAGCTCCACAGTCTACATGTAGTTGTGTATTACTGCAGAAAGTCCTGCTACCAAGAAGCGACGTGCCAAGCGACGTGTCAAGAGACGTGCCAAGAGACGTGCCAAGCGACATGCCAAGCGACGTGCCAAGAGACGTGCCAAGAGACGTGCCAAGAGACGTGTCAAGCGACGTGCCAAGAGACGTGCCGAACGACGTGCCAAGCGACGTGCCAAGAGACGTGCCAAGTGACGTGCCAAGCGACGTGCCAAGAGCGCTGCTGACAGGGAGACTATTACTAAAGCCCGCTGCATATAAGATTTGTTCCTGCATAAAAAGTTATTGACCAAAAACGAGTGTCTACAGTATCTTATTAGGATGATATCAAATTTCCAAGAGATCAGTTTAGATAAATCTTTAAGATTCAGAACTGTTATATTCATTATATATGTATGTATATCGAGAGAGAAATTAGAAATCATCTCATTCACCACTGATGCACCCAAAAGAGTGTATATTTATTAAACCTTGCAATTAATATGATCAATTATAGTAAAGTAGCATGCAAGGGTCGAATCCACAGAGATTGATTTTTAGTTTATAAACTACTAGTTTAAAACTTAAATTCAAGAACAATAAAAGAAAATGGGATTTTTAAATAATTTTAACAGTAAAGAAAACAAGAAAAGTAAAATGCAAAAAAATAAGATGAAATCAAATATAAGATAAATATGATTAAGGTTTCATTCTCCACCACTAGACATCATTGAGAATCAATAATCAGATCTATCGACATTAATTAACTATCAAAATTATCAACCGTACATAACAACAAGCTCTGTTACCCCAATCTTTCCTTAGTTCGTCGTTAAATAGAACAAGCTCTTTATTCAATCTCTAACCACTAGACAACCTAGAATCAGTTCTCTAGATTTAATGTAATTGCAGTTTTATGATGAGAAAGATAGGTTGATCTAGGCAACAAACACATAAGCTCGGATTGTTTAACCTATGTTATGTTCCATTTTGCAATTAGCGAAAACTTGACTATAATCATTAATCATAAATTGCCAATTATGAATAAAAAATCAAGACAATTACACGGATCAAGATTCCTAAACTAGGAATAGATAATTATCAAGATCTATCTAGTTTGCAACTTAAACAAATCAAGACAACATCATGAACAATTCTTATGGAAGAACATAATCAACTTTGATAGAAAACTAATGATAGATAAAATCTGAAAATCAATTACACAATATGTTCTAGGGCTTTGAAATCACCCTTAACCAAAAAAAAGTTTAGCCTAACATAAGCATAAATAATATATACATAAAACTAAAAAGAAAATAAAAGAATGGAGAAGAAGAAAAAAATTGATGATCTCTTGAGTCTCCTCAAAAGATTATAATAGTTTATGGCTGAAAATATGGTATTTATAGAGCTTTAAAGTCTTGGAAACCCTTTCTTGCTCTTCAAGGAAGCTAAGAGTCAAAATATGGCAATTTTGGATTTTTCGCGTATTTTTTCTGTTTTGGAAAATTTTCCCGGATTTGGAGGTCAGAAAGTCGGCGCCGCTGCCCCAACTTGTTGTCTTGTCCGTTTTTGCTTGATGACTTCACTTTCCCTACTGATGCACTGTCTTGTATTTCGTCGGCTGATTTGGATAACCATTCGTTGTCTGATTTAGACGTGTAAACTATCGTTGAAAAGTTATTCAAGTCAGCTTCAAAAGTCAAGAAGAAAGTTTCTTCAAATAATATCTTTAACATAATGATTTCTTAGCAATAAGCTTCGGAGGTCAGATCTGTCTGATCATCTAGCACTAAGAAATTGATCTTTTTGACTTCCAAATATTCTTCCATCTTGTGATTATGATTTTGTAAGCTCTTTACCATCATTATTGATATCTTTTGACTTCATTCTCCTTATTGTACCTAAAATTCAAAAACATAATATAAGTAAACAAGATAAAGATCGAAAACATAACAAAAACTAAAGGTAGAAAGGCATAAAATGTATATTTTATGAGCTTATCAAATACTCCCACACTTAGCTTTTTGCTAGTCCTCGAGCAAAACAAAATAAAAATAAAATAAGAAAATCTAATCTAATCCACTTTCGTAGGAAATCACGTTGCACTTAGCATGTGACACAAGCCTTTAAACCCCTAGGTGTCCCTAGTGGACGAGTTTAGTCTCGTGGGGGTTTACTAGGACGATACCCACAAACATTGGAAAAATTAAAATAAAAATAAAATATACTAAATATAATTACTCCTAATCCTTCCAATATAAATAAGAGATAATCATTAAACAGGTCTTATAAACTAATCAATAGTTTAAAGAATTTCACAAAAATTCATGGTTGAATGTAAATAGTTTGAGTTAAGCCAATATTAACATAACATATTTCAATTAAAATAGTGCATATTCAAACTTAATCTCAACTTTTCACATGGGATACTCTCATGATTTTCACTCTTTAAAGTAGTGGTAAAGTGTTTACACTCAATCAATCTCATGAAAACAATTCTACCATATGCTTGCTTGTCCACATATTCTCCACTACTTAGATCATGCAACTTCATGAATCAAGAGGTCTTTATTAAAGGTTGTAATGGAGCCAAGATGTTGTAATATGGTTAAAGAATAAAAGAATAAAGATATCACAAAGGTTCCAAAGATTTCATAGAGTTTAGAGACATACCAAGATCATACAATTAAAAAATTCTCAAAACTCTTATAAAGCACATAATATCTTAGGCTAAATATTCATGTTGAGCCTTTACTTCATTCTAACCAACTTTGTAACATCTTTTCTTTAACCAAACGTGCAAGAGATTTTTTTTTTTTTTTAATATTCCCTTTCCTTTTTCTCTTGACTTTTGCCATTCTTTCCCCCACACTTATCTTTTGTTCTAACCTAAATTTTCAATAGATATCCTTGTTTTTGCAATATGTCTCAAAACATTCAATCCATCTTTAGAACAAGGGTAAAGATATAAGTGTATTTAGGCTAGGTGTAAGATATGGTTACCAATAAATAACTTATTCAATGTAGGCTCAAATTGGTTCACTAGAGGGATGTTCTCTTGGAACATCAATAATGGATGGCTGTTTGACCCTGGTTATAATCCTAATGCCTCTATCATATTCATGTTATCACATGTATCAATATAGTCTCAAACGGTTTAAAGCAAGTTTTAGAGAATCATGTAATCATAAGAGCACTCAAGAAAGAAATTAGATTGATATGTATAATGCATCAATCATATAAACTAAAAAACTCACAAGGATGATTATACAAGTCAATATCAAGTCTAAACATGCTTATTTCTCAATCAACATATCATGTCAACATTGGCTCATAAAAATAGTATCAAGCTTAATTCTGATGAAAATCTTCTCACTAATAACCAGTTTAGACCTATGCAATTCATATCTCTTCATTGTATTAAAAAGGAACTAAAACACACTAAAAATAATAATTATTATTATATTAAAAACTCATAAAAAAATAATAGCCAAAAATAAATGAAATCCTAAATCCTCCCCCCCACACTTAATTCTTATATTGTCCTCAATGTAATGCTATTAACCCAAATGAAAGAATTATGTGTAAGAGAAAAGAACTAATAACATAATAATAGAAATAACTGAAACTCAAAACAAAACAAACTCATGCAACCTAAATAATCCTAAAATACTAAACAAACAATTAACAAATAAACATAAAAACAATAAAAATAATATAAGAAAAAGGAAAAGGAAAAGAAAGCAAATCTGAGTATGGCAGGTTGGTAATTTCTTCATTAACTGGGCTGCCTTCCCAATTAGTACTTGAGTTAGGTTGCCCAACCTAACCAATACCCCTTCTTGACTTTTTTAGGCTTGTCAAGCTCATACATGAAACTTCCCAAATTTGTGCGTTTGATAGGAAGCTTTCTTTGCACAACAGTGGATGCATTCTCCATTACAAGTATTATTCCATCATCCTTTGTAGTGCATTGTTTATCAAGGAATTGAGCATATTTTGGTACTTGTTGAATGACATCCACAAACAAGTTGTTTAAGGTTTCCGGCATATGTTGTTCATGTTCCTCTTCCTTGAACTTTGCGAATCTACTAGGAAAAGGTGGAGAAGAAATATTAATAAAAATTGGAACCTTAAACGTTACCTCAAGTGCAGAAGTACTCTACTTTGAAATTGAAGCTTCATTATCTTCAAGAAGTAAATCCATCTCAAGTTCTTTTTCATCTTCGGGTTTCCTTGGATTTTCTGATTCATCCTCAAGTTGTGTGGCACTAATATTCTCCTTTGGATCAATCATAGTTTGGGAAGAGAGTTGTTCATGTAGTTCCTCAGATCCTTCTTCTACTCATCTCGCCACACCACTAGTCAATTGGCTCATTTGCGTTTCCAAATTCTGGATACTTACCTGAAGACTTGTCTTTGTTTCCTGAATGTTTGTCTCTATTTTTCGTTGAAATTGCAAATTATTAGCAGCAAAAGTATTAACAAGGTCTTCTAAAGAAGTACCTGAACTTTGAGGTGGGGGCTGCAAAAAATCTGGTTCTTGAGACCATGATTGATTGAAGCTCGACGGATAATTGTAGTTGGCATAAGGATCTATTTCTTGATAATTTCCCGAGTATCCTTAATTAGTATGATTCCATCATCCCTCATTGTAAGTGTTTGGGAAAGCATCATAATGTTGTCCTTAAAACCCTTGATGGCTTTGGTATCCTCCCACATCATAGGTTGGTTCAAACTATCTTTTTGATAGTATGGGCACCAATTGGTTGGATGATCCATCATGAAGCACACTCCACACAGCCTTGATTGTTGAATCTTACTTATGGCCACTTGTTGAACTATGGAGATGAGATTGTCTAGTTGGTTCTGAAGGTTCTGAAGTTTTGATGTAGCACCTGCCATCTCTTCTTGCTTGAAATCTGGAAAAAAAAAATTGTATGTACAAGAAAAATAAAATTAATTACAACTGAAAATAAGAATAAGCCAAGTAACGAATAAACTAAAGAAAACAATCCCCAGCAACGGTGCCAAAATTTGATGCACCCAAAAGAATGCATCTTTATTAAATCTTGCAATTAATATGATCCATTTTAGCAAAGTAGCAAGCAAGAGTCGAATCCACAGATATTGGTTTTTAGTTTATAAATTACTAGTTTAAAACTTAAATTCAAAAATAATAAAAGAAAAGGGGATTTTCAAATAATTTTAACAGTAAAGAAAACAAGAAAGGTAAAAAGCAAATAAATAAGATGAAATCAAATATAAGATGAATATGATTAAGGTTTCATTCTCCACCATTAGACATCATTGAGAATCAATAATCAGATTTATCAAAATCAATTAACTATCAAAATTATCAACCGTAGATAACAACAAGCTCTGTTACCCCAATCTTTCCTTACTTCGTCGTTAAATAGAACAAGCTCTCTATTTAATCTCTAACCACTAGACAACCTAGAATAAGCTCTCTAGATTTAATGTAATGGCAGCTTTATGATGAGAAAGATAGGTTGATCTAGGCAACAAACACATAAGCTCGAATTGTTTAACCTATGTTATGTCCCACTTTGTAATTAGCGAAAACTTGACTATAATCATTAATCACAAATTGCCACTTATGAATAGAAAATCAAGACAATTACACAGATGAAGATTCCTAAACTAGCAATAGATAATTATCAAGATCTATCTAGTTTGCAACCTAAACAAATCAAGACAACATCATGAACAATTCTTATGGAAGAACATAATCAACTTTGATAGAAAACTAATGATATATAAAATCTGAAAATCAATTACACAACATGTTCTAGGGCTTTGAAATCACCCTTAACCAAAAAGAAGTTTAGCCTAACATAAGCATAAATAATATATACATAAAACTAAAAAGAAAATAAAAGAATGAAGAAGAAGAAAATTGATGATCCGTTGAGTCTCCTCAAAAGATTATGATAGTTTGTGGCTGAAAAGATGGTATTTATAGAGTTTAAAGTCTTGAAAACCCTTTCTTGCTCTTCAAGTAAGCTAGGAGTCAAAATATGGTAATTTTAGACTTTTTGCATATTTTTGTGGTTTTGGAATTTTTTCTCGGATTTGGATGGATTTGGAGGTCAGAAACTCGGGGCCGCGATCCCAACTTGCTGTCTTGTTCGTTTTTGCTTGCTAACTTTGCTTTCACGACTGATGCACTGTCTCGCATTTCGTCGGCTAATTTGGATAAACATCCGTTGTTCGATTTAGGCGTGTATAACTATCATTGGAAAGGTATCCAAGTCAGCTTCAAAAGTCAAGAAGGAAGTTTCTTCAAATAATGTCTTTAACATAATGATTTCTTAGCAACAAGTTCCGGAGGTCAGATATGTCTGATCATCTAGCACTAAAAAATTGATCTTTTTGACTCCCAAATCTTCTTCCATCTTGTGATTATGATTTTGTAAGCTCTTTACCATCATTATTGACATCTTTTGACTTCATTCTCCTTATTGTACCTAAAATTCAAAAACATAAAATAAGTATACAAGATAAAGATCGAAAACATAACAAAAACTAAAGGTAGAAAGGCATAAAATGTATATTTTATGAGCTTATCAACCACCAGCGAAGTTTTTAAACTCCACAATCGAGATTAGCAGGATGATATATATTTTTTAAAGTACATTTAAAAAAAAAAAAAACAATCATTTTAAAAAAACATAGAACATATGATAGTCTTTTAATCCTACTTGCAGAATTAAAAAAACTCTAATGATGATGTATACTCATATATATATATATATATATATAATGACAGATAAGTATTCATATTTAAGATTTTTTTTTTTGAATAAAAAGTTGAAAAAGAGAAATCCTAATCGAACCCATGGCATATTTTAAAAACAATTTTGCCCATTTGAGCATATTTTAAGTCTCAATTCTATAAGCACCAAGTGAATAAATGAATGAGAACTAACCAGCATTGATAGAAGTAAAATAAGTTAATGAGATTCCTTCATCCATTTAAGTCGAAATTAATTAAAGATTTTTCAGTTATTTTTAATCTTCGTAATTTGTTTTTTCATGTTTAAACTATTATATATTTATATATTTTTTGACATATTAATAATTTGTATTATATAAATTTAAACATATTTATGTATTTATATTATTATTTTATGTCGTATATTTTTTAATTTTTTTTTCTTATCTGTATAAAATTGCTAGGTCCATTTATTTTCCTGCAAGGATGTCACATCCCCAAACGTTTAATAAGAAGGATAATTTTTATAACTGGAAAATTCTAGCAATTGCCCGTCTAGCTCAGTTGGTAGAGCGCAAGGCTCTTAACCTTGTGGTCGTGGGTTCGAGCCCCACGGTGGGCGCGTTTTTGTTTCTTTTTTTTTGTTTTTTTGTTTTTTAGCATGGGCTGCTGTTTTCCTTTTAAGCCCAACCATCAAATAAAGTTGGGTTCCTTCGAGGCCCTCCAAGACGATTTTTGGTCTTTCATTTGGTCCTGCCTCTCCCAACTTTCCAAAAGAATTAATCCCTCTCAACATTTTGGGCTCCTATCTAATCTCTTATACACATTGAAGTTTTTGCAATGTGATTTTTATGGCTTAAGGTTAAGGCCTAACAGTCAGCTGGTGGGTGACTTATCCAAGTGTACGTCTAAGGCAAAGTTTAGAACTCTAGATATTGAGGGAAAAAAAAAAAGGAAAAGAAAGAGAGAGTGAAAAATATGGGATTCGGGCGAGGTTAAAAAATAACATCATTTTTTTTATAAAAAAAAAGGAAGATTCAAACCTTGCTTTTTAAATAAATGAATCATACATTAATTACTGAATATTTGGATTCCATTTAAGTTACCATTTTAAAAAAAATAACTCTTTAAAAACGAAAAATTTGAAAGATTTATGAACGTGACAAAACACATGAATTGATAATGTGCATGAAATGAAAGATAATGAAAATTTGAGATGATTTATCATCCCCAAAATATGATTAAAGTCTTATACACAAAGTCAACAGATAAACATCCATTTCTCCCTTCAATCCTTATTTTTGATAGAGAATAAATTCGATTTTTGATTCTTATATTTCAACCATATCAAAACATATATATGCATGCTATACTAAACTAGCTGTTAGTAACGGGATTTTTATTTTACAACCAAAGATTTTCATCAACTATAAGACAAAAAGCACAACCTTAATTTGGTTTGTGCTCATCAAAATTTACAAACATGAGCATGAAATAATATTAAAAAAAGGGATAAAGTCTACATACCCTCGTTTTAGAAAAAAATACACTTACCTCTTATAGTTTAAAAAAATACTCACTTACTCTTTTAGATTTGAAGAAAAACATACTAACCCTCTAAAGTTTATTTACTAAGTAAATTTTAAATGAAAAGACAATTATATTCTTGCTAATTATTAATCATGTATTTTTCTATTTATTTTTTTTTCTAATTACAAAATAATGAGAATTTAATTAGTTTTAAAATTATCTTTAACTACTATAAAATTAAATTCTAATTAAATTATATTATAATTCAAGTACATGTATCTTTAATTCAATTATATATTAACTTTGAGATAAATTTATTAAATTATTTTTTGTTTAAAATAAATTAATTACCATGATTTAAAAAAAGTTTTTGTGATAAATAAATTGATTAAAACAAAAAAAGAAAAGAAAAATATAATTATTATCTATGAGATTTTATTGAAAATAAACTTACCTTTATTAGTTTGAAAACCACATTTTATCTCACTAGAAAAATAATTAATGTTAGGATTTCATTAATCAAACTTATATTTGTTCAAATTTTACTTTAAATATTAAAAACATCCTCATTTTGTTTATTTTCCTTATTTTTTTATTTTTTCTTTGTTGTTTTAATTAATTTTTATCATTAAAATTTTTAAAACAATATTAATTTATTTTAAATAAAATTAATTTAATGAATTCATCTCAAAATTAATATATAATTGAGTTAAAGATAAATTTAAAGTATTTAACATATACTTGTATAAAAATTGATTAAAAAAAAGAGAAATAAAGGAGAAGAAAAAAATATGTAATTTATCATCTATGTGTTTTATTAAAAATAAACTTATATATATTAGCTTGAAAAATACATTTTATCTCTATGAAAAAGTAAGAATTTCATTAATCAAATTTATATTACTTTAAATATTAAGTACCCTCATTTTATTTATTTTCCTTATTTCCATCATTTTTTTTTTTACTTTTGTTGGTTTAACCAATTTCCTTAACTAATTTTTTTAAAATAATGTTATTACTTTGTTTAAAATAAAAAACATAATACACTCATCTCAAAATTTGTATATAGAATTAAAAATAAATTTAAAATATTTAACATGTACTTGCATAAAAATTTAATTTTTAATAATAATTAAAATAATTTTAAAAGTAATTAAAATTTTATTATTTTGTAATTAAAAAAGTCCTGGATAAAAAAGAATGAAAAAGACAAAAATAAATAAAAGAATAAATCATTAAAAATTAATAAAGGGTAATTTTGTTTTTTTATTTTATTATTATTTAAAACTCATTTTATAAGCATTTTTCAAACTATAAAAAAGTAAATGTATTTTCTCTTAAATCTCAAGAAGAATATGTGAATTAGACCTGTCAATTCTGATCCGAACCCGAAAAATTCACCCAACCCGCCCGAAACCAAACCCGACCCAACCCGATTTGACCAGAAAAATTCAACAACCCGAAACCGACCAACCCAAACCCGAAATGACCCAAACAATTAACCCGAAATGATCCAAACTTAAATTAAGTATAATTTTATTTTGAAAAATTAATTTAATAAAAATAATACCTATAACACAAATTATTAATTTGCTTTAATTTTATAACTTGTAATTACCAAATGTGATAAAATATGCAATTATCATTTGATATGTATTTCTTATATTTGTTCTCTTCTCTATATGTAAAATAGTGTAGTGACTATACATGTACAATATAAGTATAGTACAAGATCTATAATTATAATATTATGATAATTTTTTAATCATGTGATTAGTTTAACTTTTTTGAATTGTTATTATAATTTTAAAATATATTATATTATTTGGAATGGAATGGAATGGAATGAAATTGAATTGAATTGAATTTTTAAATCAACGTCTGGAAGAAAAACAAATATTTGTTTAAACTTTATCTAATTAAAGTAATTCACTCTCAATTTAGTTGGAAAAAAACTAAAACTTTTACTTGAAAAAAATTTTGAATCCTAATATTAAAAAAAAAATGCATAAATTATTGAATTATACATTCAATGATAATGCGTATTTTATATATATATATATATATTTTAAAATACATATAAAATAGATCATTGAAATGTGTTTTATTATAATGATTTGTATACATTATAATAATATTTTATCATGTGAAATATAATAAATTAATGTGTTTTATTATAATAATACTCGAATAGAACATGAAACATGACGGTCAGATTGTTAAAATATTAATTGTATAAAAGTTATGAAAGTGTGTAAAACTAATTTTGTTTTACACTTGGATTTAGCAATATAATTATACTCGTCGTGCACGTAAAGTTTCGAAACGATCCGATATCTCTATCATATCGATCGAGAATACTGTATTTTTCAATATATATTTAACGATTGAAAGTTTTTTATATCGAACAAATAGTTAGACATTTTTAAGTTACTCAAAACTCGACGTGTATGATCTACGTGAATAGAACATAAAATATGACAGTTGAATTGTTAAAATATTATTCGTATAAAAAGTTATGAAAGTGTGTAAACTAATTTAGTTTTACACTAGGATAAAACAAAATTATTTTTACACACTTTCATAACTTTTTATACTATTAATATTTTAATAAACTGACTATTGGATTTAGAAACGTTGGATTTAGAATATAATTGTACTCGTCGTGCACGTAAAGTTTCGAAACGATCCGATATCTCTATCATATCGATCGAGAATACTGTTTTTTTCAATATATATTTAACGATTGAATTTTTTTACATTGAACAAATAGTTAGACATTTTTAATTTACTTAAAACTCGACGTGCATGATCTACGTGAATAGAACATGAAATATGACGGTCGGATTGTTAAAATATTAATCGTATAAAAAGTTATAAAAGTGTGTAAACTAATTTAGTTTTATTCTAGTGTAAGTGGATCCCTCCTCTAATAAGAATTATACATTATACAAAAATATTATATATATATATATATATATCAGTACTTCAATATGTTAAGAATTGCACCTTTACTTATTATAAAATTTTTATTAAGTTAATTTTATACATTATGTTTAAATTTTAAAAATATTTAGCATGATTAACTAATTTAATTTCATAACATTTATTATTATATTTTTATTTTGAATAAGCATTTATTATTATATTTCATTACATTTGATAATTAAACTTTAATGTAAAGTTCTTAAATCTAATTTAATTTTAGTAGAAAATCATTTCAATTTCTAAGATTGGTTTACTTGGTAAAACTTTTAGTACTAAAGATTACTTATCAAGATTCGAACGTTTTAACAAATATAAAATTATATATTTTTCAAATAACTAAATAGATTCATTTAACGATTTCAAATACACGATAATATTCATTTTATTTTTAAATATAATTTATTTTTTTATCTTTATCTTTAAGAAAATTTTAATAAAATTTGATTCGATCAAATAATCTGTTTAAATTCAATCTGATTCGATTTTAAAAATTAATAAATTGAATTCAAATAACCTGAGTGTCAAACTCGAAATGATTTAAACCAAAATGACTCAAACCCGAATAACCTGAGCGTCAAACCCAAAATGACCCGAACCAAAATGATCCGAACCCGATTAACCCGAGTGTCATACCCGAATAATCCGAATTCGAAATGACCCGAATCCAAGATGATCCGAACCTGAAATGACCCGAATCCGAAATGACTCGAACCCGAAATGATCCGAATCCAAACTCTATTTTTCTAAAACCCGAATTGACCTGACCCGAAATGATCCAACCCAACCCAAATCTAACCCGACCTATCCAATTGACAGGTCTATCTGAACTTTACCCCAAAAAAAAAAAGTGAGAAAGTTAGAATTTTGTTTGTTTTTGAAATAAGTGAGAAAGTGTTACATTTATTTGCTCACGATTATTATGTGTTTTGCATGTGTTTAAATATATATTTTTTGATAAACATGTGTCTAAATATTGGTTAACCGAAATACCGAATAGCTAGCCAGCCTTGCTTTTAGATCCAAAATCATGATTTCCATCCCTCCTCCGCGTTACATAAAAGTTTTACATTTAATTACATTATTACATGCACAATTGCAATTTTATTTAACAAAGCAAAAAGCCAACTACATTTCTCACATGCTCCACCTGCTCGCTTATATATGTCTTATCAATGCAAATAGTTTATTGTACATTTAACTATACCCACTTCGCGTTTAATTGTGCGCTTTCAATAAAGTTTTGATGCGATATAATTTTTATCAGATCATAATAATTAAATTTTTATCGATAATAAACCGGATAATCGGTTGGGGGAAAAAAAATTATTTTTATTAAATTTTGTTATCCATTTTGTTAAAAATTACAATTTTGTTATTCAAAAAAAATAATAATATTTTTATTATATTTACAATTATAAATCATCAAATTACTTAATTTTTTTATATTTTTAATAAAAATTAATATTGTAATATTTATTATCTTTACATCTATCAATTTTTTTACTCTATATAATAAAAAGTAATATCACAATATTTTATTATCTTTACATCTATTAGTATATCAAATTACTTAAATTTCTTACTCTATATAATAAAAAGTAATATCACAATATTTTATTATCTTTACATCTATTAGTATATCAAATTATTTAATTTTCTTATTTTACCTAACATCGAGTAATAATACTATTTTTTGTTATCTTTTACAACTATTTGTTATGAAACTAGATATTATGTTATGTTAGAGTAAAAGATAACAAATAATTTTAAATGTTAATATTGAATAAAAATGTAATTTTATTAACAAATAGTGTAATAAAATCATTTTATATATTTTTCTTTCTGAATTATATATTATTCTTACGAGATTACAACATTTGTTATAAGTTTGATAATAAATCTTGTAATTCTTTTAATTTTATTTCACAATTAAAATCTTTAAATTTTAAATTTTAAATTTTAAATTTTAAATTTTAAATTAAAATATTAAATATTTTATTTTATTTTAAAATAATAATAAGGTTTTAAATATTAAAAATTATAAAGGTGTTCCAAAACATTTAATATTTAAAGAAATAATACTTATAACAATAATTAGAATTTAAATATTAAAAGTTACAAAAATACTTTAAAATAGTTAATATCTAAAGAAACAATAATTATAATATTTAACACATAAAATATATAATATATAATAAAATAAACTAATTTAAATATAAATAAAAAATTCAGAACAAAAAACAAAAAGTTTTTATGTTAAGAGATATATCTATATAAATATATATTATATATTTTTTGATATACATTGAAATGAAAAATAGATAAGGATTTGAAGTTAAATTTTTTGAAAAAGGACAAATAATTAAAGTTTTGAGAATCCCTATTCCCTAGCTATTCTTTCCTTGTCTAGATAGAAGTTCTTTTTCTTCTAAAACTCAGAAAGTAGTTTAATGATTATTTTACATCTTTTATGGTGGAACTTGCTCTATCACTAAGCATTTGGGAGAGGAGCACAAAGATTCTACAAACACATAATTTTTGTCCTTTTCAGTTTCGAGTTCCTTATTGGAAGTCCCACCTTTGTTTGTGGAGGTTTGGCCAATTAGGATAAGCCCATTAATAATTTGCCCTAATATTTTTTCAATAATTTTTAAACATAAAAGTCTATACTTTTTTTTTTTCACAAAAAAGAAGTTTAAAAAATTAGTCTTCAATTATAGTCCATTGGGAACTTCAACTTTTATAATTAAGCCAATTTCGTTCTTAACTTCTTATACCAATAAAATTATAATGTTTTTTTTTTTTTTTGGGTTAATGTACCAAAAAGAAATACAATTTTTTTTTTTTAAATCAACCAAAAAGAAATATATGTTTTTTTTTAATTAAAATTTATTAATAATGCATTTTCTAAAAGGTTAGAAAATTTATAAAAGTTCACCTTTGATGGCATTTTAGTTTCTGATAGTGTAATAATGTGGTAAGAAGTTTAGCAAACGGAACTAACATGTAAGGCCAATCTATATATATACAAAAAAAAAACATATAAACTCTCATCTATATATGATGTATAGACTATTTTATGTTAATGAGATTAATTATATAATATAAATTATAATGTTATATATTATATTTTTTGAAGAAAAAATTATAATTATAATTATAATAAAATACTAATTCTCAACATATATATGTCATATAATTAACTATTAAATTAGTCATAATAAACTAATTAATGAATATATAAAGCAAATTAACAATAAAATTGGAAGAAATTTACACATGATAGAACTTGAACCTATAATTAAATTTAATGAGTCTCATACTAACTGAATACAAGAAGGAATTCTTTTTTCTAAAGTTAAAGTTACGTTTGAAAACATGAATTTAGATTTCATTTGCTATATAAATTATGAAAATAAAATGCATACATTATGTGTAAATTAGTTAAGAATATATGATTATATATTTGAAAGGTATATAAAAATGAATTTCAAATTCAAAAATATCTATTGGTATTTGAAATTCACCATTAAATAGACATCCAACAAATCTATGAATTTGAAAAATAATCATAAATATTACATTTACATGTGTTTTGTTACACAATTTATACTATTTGTGAAATTCAAATCCATCTTTTGAAATTTAAGTTTCCAAACATAACTTAATTGAAAATTTGTAATGAAATATATTATTTAGAAACTAATCCTAATTTCAAATATATAAGTTAACTTTCAACAGTACCAGTTAATTTTGTGGTCAACAGATAATCTAATTGCTAAATTTGATATTCCAAATAAATAAATAAAAAAGAGAATCAAGTTTGAATTTTGTTTGCCAACTTAAGCATTAAGGATTCTAATATTCTTAAGACAACATTGAATTCATTGATTCTAAAAAAATCTTAATTTCTTCTTGGGTTTGAAAAAAGGGTTGCAGCCCTTCTCTTTTCCCATTAATTTATGCATTTAGCTAGGCTAAGTTTCTTACAAACTGGGCTCCCTGTTGCCGCCTTTGATTCCAACATCTTTCACTCTCAGGTTTGCCCAAAGAAAAAAAATATCCTTATTTTAATTCAAAGTGGATGATGAGCATTAGATTTTCGACTCTCAATTCTCAAGTAATTTAGCTTTATAACAAGTAAACAAAGCCATTTTAAAAGTGGCCAAAAAAGCATGTATCAACTTTAAAGCCTACCACTACTTTTAACAAACAAAAAATAAAATATATAATGTTGAGACAAAAGGGAAAGGCAGACACAACATCTTTTCTACTTATTCCATCTCTGCCTCCCAATAATTTGGCAAATAGAAATACAATTAATTTCCTCTTTGGCAACTTACTAAACCCAGCATTAAGCAAACTTAATCTTTAATTAATCCAAAATTTTAAAGATTGAATGATTTTTTTTTTTTGCTAAGCCAAAAATTTATTAAAGTAACCAAAATGTTATGAAACTAGTAAAATTTTTTTTTTTTTTTTTTAAAAAGACAGTTTCAATACAGAATCCAAAAAAATTAAGCTCTACCGACCAGATCATGGTAGATAATTTATAAAGTAGTACTAATTAATTTTTTCTTCTTTCTAAAAAAATTAAAATGATATACGTATAGCATGGTCTGAGAATTGATGGTCCATTTCTTTGATTAATTTATTTTTAATTTCCAAATGTCAAAAATTGAATGGATTTATATTATTGGGTTTAGCTTTGAAAGACTAATATCCTGGAATATTCAAAAAGCTCCATTGCCTTAAAAGAGTGGAGTTTAATAATTGAGCACATGAGGCAGCCTTTCACCCACTCTTTTCTTTTAGGTCTTTTCGGGACTTAGCTTTTTCTAAGAGTTAAATTCTAACAAATTTGTACTACGCTTGCACTATTCTATACACTTTTAAAAACCTAATTCCAATTCAAATTGTAAAAATCTATATTGCATAATACATTAATTACATGCATATGCATATGGAACCATCAACACAATATTGTCGCAATATACATTAATTTTGTCAATAATTTTTTCATTAAAATAATTATATATGTCTTAATCGCGTATTTTACATTACATTTTAAATCATTAACATTATAAATTAATATAATCTGTGTCGTTATCGAATATATATATATATTATATTTCTTCATGCATGAGCGACAAGTAATTAAACAATTATTCAATCTGCTAGATGATAGTCATGATTATGAGCATTAATTTGATGAAATTCAGCATGTGGCATATATATATATATATATATATATGCATGCATGCATGCATGGTCATACATGGAGAGCATGCTTTGACAAGGTTATTATTATAATAAGTCTCCTTTTGGTAGTGGGAGAAAGCTTGGCATGAAAGAAATTGAACTTTTCACAAAGCCTCTCCTTTTTCTCCTCACCTGCTTCGTGGATAGTTCCAAGCTCATGGTTTTTGGAAGCAATCTAAGGATCGAGCACAAGGCACCTTGTTTTTGTATATATAGTTCTATTAAGCTCTCCCAAAGCCAATCAAATCCCTCCATTTTTTCTTTATTAATGATTGTGGATAAAAGTAGTACTCTTTTTAGCTTATGATAAGAAGTTCCAATCATAAAAAATGCACATCCTCATGGACTCATGGCTCATTATACGAATTTGTGAAATTGATTAAAATAAAGAAAAAATTCAAATTATTGGGGGCTTCTTTTATTTTTATATTTTTTAAATATGTTCTTATAATTAAGTTGTTCTCTCATAGTCTTTTCTAGTAGAGGTGTTTATGGGTTGGGCCGAGCCGGGTCGTGACCCAATTATTTTTGAGACCTCTTACTCAAGTTCAAGCCGGCTTGAAAACTCGTTTTACTGTTTAAAAAACATTTAAAATATTTATAATTAAAAAATATTTTTTTTATTAATAAACAGTATTTCAAGTCGGACCGAATTAAAAAAATTTATATCCAAGACTGACCCGTATTGGGCCGAACTTGTCGAACCGAATGGGTAACCTAACCCTTAAACATGTCTATTTTTTAGCAACATGGAATTATTTTCCATTTCAATTAAAAAGATAGAGAAGGTATATATATTTGATTAATAACTAGCTTAACACATGATTTATATGATTCATGAGATGATTCCTAGGGTTTGATATATCTAGTTTGCCCACATAGGATTGGATTTTTCATTTTTTGGTATATATATGCACGTAAAAAAGTTTATTGAGCTTGAACTATATAGTATAAATACTTAAAGAATGTATTTCTCTCTTCATCTTATAAATCTCATGTCTCCTATATTAAGATTTCAACTTGAAATCTCTAAGTTGGAATTTGGTATTCTAACCATTGAAGTATCCAGCTCACACGAGACGAATTGAAATAATTTTTAATTATATAATTAACCATAACTTTAAACTTCATTATTAATATTTTCCTCAACTCTATTTTATAATAATATAACTCTGTTTCTCATATGAATTTATTAGTCCAATAATTCAATATCAACATACTTTAAATTAGACCTGCTCACGGGTCGGGCAGCCCATCCGATCCATATTGGACCGTCCTAGGCAGGAATATTTGTAATCCGAGTTGGTCCGGCCCTGATTACTGTTCACATAATAAAATAATAATATTTTTTAAAATTTAATTACAAAAATATATAAAAATTAATAATAAAAAAAATTTGAATATAAATGAACAGTGATTCTGACTCGCGGATCAACTCGAGCCCACGGGTCAACCCTGGGCAAAGAGTTTAAAAAATTTTCGAGTCGCGACCCGATCCAACCCATGAGCACCTCTACTTTGAATTGAAAAGATAATCATGCACTGAATATATGAGGTAATTTGGGCTAAAATAAAGGATTAGAAGTGTTAAAAAATTGAATCTTAGATCTCCTGAACGTCATCCTTTAAGAGTGTTTGTCAATTGGACTAAAACTCCAAATTTAGTCGAATGTATATATATACATAATACGTTAGAGTATATTTTACAGTTGAACTTTCTATATCAACTACGCACCTAAATCTAAATTTTGAAAAATCAAGCCTTCTTTCTTATTCTAAAATTTGATTTTTATTTTATTAAGAGCAGGCTTAATTCAAGTTGACATTAATTGCTTTACATATAAAATAACTAGACCCTCGGTAGAGAACAAAGAACTGGTCATTAAACAACAAGAAGTTATATTAAAAAAAACTAATTAAATTAATTAATTAAGTATAAAGTAGATTACTTTAAATAGTAATTTTTTTTTATCTATTACTTTACATAGTAATTAACTTTTGCAAAAGGTTTTGCTTGATCCTTTGGATACTTGTTAGGATGATTTTGACTATTGCACTACTTTCCAAGTAAAACATGACAAAAATTCTCAAACAAAAATTCCAACGAGAGATTCAAGTATTTCAAGAGGATGTGCAATATACAATTGAATTGTAATCTTATGGTAATTATAATTAAATTGTTAATCATGACATATCTCGACTTGAATTCCAAACATATTATTTATAATCAATCACACTTGAAGTTTGATTCAATATTTTGACAAATTAATGTTAAATATCTACATCAATCCTAATATATATATATATATATACTTGATTTGGAATATATATATATATATTATACTTCTTTTCTTTATTTTCGGAAATTGTTTTAGCTTTCACTCAACTTTTATGAACCATGGAAATTTGTAAGATTTTTACAATAGATAGAAAGAAAAAAAAAACCCCTTTACGACCACAATTATCACCATTTAGAAATAAAGAAAAAATAGTAATAAGTTTTGAATTTATACAAGACTATTTTTTCTTTAAAAAACTAAAAAATATCAAGTGATTTGTGTAATACATATTAACTATCAACTAGTGTGTTGTGTATATTTATATTTGGTTGGCATTATATATTTTATAATCACTTATTATATATACTCAATCACAGTCAAATATATATAATTTTACTTATTATATATGTAATGAAAAATTAGTAAAGTTTCAATAACAAAAAACAAATTGTATGTGAACAATCAAACAAAAAACTAAAAAATGATTTACTTTTGACATATTGGAGTTTAAAATATTCTTCTAGCTAGCTATAAAATAAAACCCATATCACCCCCATAATACAAATACGAAGTTGTTTTGTGAAGTAAAGCATATAAATGAATAATAAATAATTAGGATTAAAGTAAGTTTAAATTAATTAAAATTTAAAACTACACGTGAAGCAAGCAAAAGCATGTCAAAAAAGAAAGACAAAGGTAAGTTTTTAAAAGCGACATTAGCCCACAAATTGCCATAGTTTCACACATTTCACCTAACATATTACCTAAAACTTTTGGCTTTTAATAAGATTTTTTGAAAGTGCAGCCATCAATTTTCAATTTTTCATTTATCAATTCATATGAAAAAAAAAAAAAAGTTTTTTAAAAAAAATATCAGGAATTAGATCTTGCCCACCCGGCTTACCAACACCAAAGATCTTGCCCGCAAGTAATAACAAAGTACCACAGGTAGCCCATGATTTAATTATTTTAGTATTGTTGTTTCATTATTTTATAGTAATTACAATAAAATCTTGATAAATAAATAAATATTCGATAAATTAATAATTTTGATTAATTAATAAAATTTTGTAGTCTCGAATTTGACCAATGTATTTAAATAATTATCTTGATAAATGCATAAGATAATAATTTTTTTATAATTCTTTAAGATTCAATAAATATATAAATACATAAAAGTTCATATAATATTATTAAAAAAAAAAAATTACTTAACAACTTCTACCTTCTCATTAATTAAGCTCATTTTTAAAATATGCCTCTAAAGTTCGTTTTTTCTTTGTACTTAAATCAAACTAAATATGATCCTTAATTTTTTTGCAATGCACACATCACTTTCGGTATATTATTTTCATGTTGTAACAAATAATTATTTAAGGTGACTATTGCTTGAAATGCCTATTTTAGAGAAACAGTTAGTAAAACGCAAGGCATATTCATGAGTCATGACCCCTTGAATAATTTCTTTATCTATAGGCGATTCCATCACTGTATTTAGTGTTTTTCATTTATAAGTCATTCATGTATCTTAGTAAAAGAAAATAATAATATACATGTATAAGGATTGAAAACATAAATTTTTTATAAATTAATAAATATTAATTTCTCGATAAATGAATAATTTATTAATTTATAGATAATTAAATAATATTTTTTTAATCTTAATAATATTATTTTATAATGATTTTACTGTAATTTTTATCAAAACGACTGAGGTTTCTTTCCCTAGTTCTACTGCCAAAATCATATTTATATACATTATATAATAATCCTTAATTTGATTAATTTGTTTGATAGGCTGCTTTTACTTTATAAATTGATTAAATCTTTCAACGGAATAGAGTTTTTATTTATAAATTTAATGTGTCTTATTAATATTATAAAAAATAAAAATAATAACTCATAAATATAATAAACATATATTTATTTTTGTCAGTCTAAAATGTTCTTCACATTCTAATTTATATATATTATAAATAATTGATTATGCAACTTAATAAGATAATAGAAGTTTTCTTTTATTTGAAAGATGAGAGATTAACGTTGAACCTTATTCTTTGAACAGTGAAATCATACACTTGAATCAAATTTTTGAGTACAATATGATAATAGAGTTGAGATCCAAGATTTAATTATTTGAGTATGCAACTTTTCTAGACAATTAGCTTACCGGAAAAGGTTTTTTCTTCCCCTCCTTTATTCGCGCTCAATAAATCAATCTGCCTTTAGATATATAACCTGCCAATTTCAAGGCTTGAGAGTAGATCTGCTCATGGGTCGGACCGGATCATTATTCGAATTTTTTAATTTTTTCTTATCTAGACTCAATTCGTCGGTTTATATTTATTGTTCACATATATTAAAATTTTAATTAATTAATTATTTTTATTTATTTTTATAATTAAATTTTAAAAATAATATTTTTTATTATGTGAACAGTGATCCAGACCGAGCCGCTCCGGATTACTAAAATACTTGCTCAGACCCGACCCAAACAAACCGGGCCTGCCGAGCTGAGTGGATTACCCGACCCTTAAACAGATGTACTTAATAGCCAAAAGATTAATTTCATCTGTCAAACCTAATTCATATAGGTCAACCAGGTCTAAAAAAAAACCTTGTAGATTATAAGTTAAACTTTTTTTTAATAAAAAAAAATGTTTGTTCTTTGTTTTCATCAGGTGAAGTTCCATAATAACAGCTGCAACAACAATAATATTGATCATAGATAGTAATTTCGGCTTAAATTTAAATTACTTTTAATTTTGTTGTTTTTATCAGTTGTGTAAACATAAACATAATATAAATTAATTATTAAATGTGTCAGAATTTTAAACAAGAATACGATACTTATATTAATCGTGTTATTTAATATATTATTTTGTATTTATTAATTATTTTATATTCATAACTTATCTAAAATTATCATATTCATCTCTTTATGAACTTATGTTAGATATTCCAAACATTTCCAAACAGGGAATTTACGTCCAAAAGGCAAAAAGTGAAGTGGAGTTTAGTCAAACTTAATTTATTTTGTGTGCCAGCTTACTTGCACATTCTCAAGTGAAAACTACCACATGGATTTGCTTTTTCCTAGCTTAAACTAATCCTTCAAACTTCGGTTTAAAATTAATTAAGCTTGTCCACATCGTTAATTTTGCAAACTCAGACTTATAATTTATTGTCAAACCAAGCTCAAGAGGATTAGTACAAGTAACAATTGAACTGCATTAAAGTATTATAGTATCAAGTTGAATTGTAAACCAATTTTTGATTTTTTAAATTTTAATATATTTATAACATAATATAAGGATAATATCCAAATAAATCAACGAAATTTTATTCAAAAATGAAATGAAAATAAGTCTTAGATCTTTAATTGTATGTAATTAAGATTATAAATTTTTATTTTATTAGAATTAGAACTTTGATGGTATAATTTTTTGTTAAAATTTTCTTAATTGGATGATATAATTTATAAAAAAATGTTTATTTAGATTTATTTGGATGAATTTAACAAAATATTTGAGGAAATGTTATTTTAAGAATTTTGACAATTGAACTTTATCCTTCTATTCTCAAATTGTAATGGGTACAATAAAATAAAAGCTCAAAGCATTAATTTCATACAATAAAAAATCGAAGACTATTTTCCTTTTTTAATAAAATTAGATGATCTATTTGATTATTATTCCTAACGTAATATACGTATGCGTGCATATATATATATAAATATATATATATATATATATTTTAAAAGATTTATAAATTATATCAAGTAAATCATCGATTTTATATATATATATATATATATATGTATAAAAGCATGTACCTACTTATATACATACATAAATAATTACCCTTGACTATAGTTGCTTTTGTAGATATTCACCCTTGATTATAGTTGATTCTATAGATATTCAGTTTTCTTGCATGATTAAGATTTCTTGTAATCTGACAAATAATCTGATAGCCTGATTATCTACCTTAGATAGCGATTTTGTTTCTTTAATTAGTTTATATCTTTATGACTTATTACTGTATATATTGGTGATCTTCTTTGTGAATAATATATCAGAAAATTCACCAATCATTCTTTTCACTTCCTTCTTCACTGCGTTTATCAGTTTTAACATGGTATTAGAGCTAAGATCCTAGAAGGCGATCTTTGCTAACCCGACAACCCGAAAAGATGACTATACCTACTGATTTTGTGGAGTTCGAGCACAAGAGGTTTCATGAAGAAGTCATTTCTCTTGAAAGTATGCCTTAAACTCTTGACTAACATACTCTCCTCCATTATCTGAGCGAAGTATCTGAACTTTAGCTGAAAATTGATTTTCACCCATGGCATGGAATGCTTGAAACACACCAAACACCTCATCTTTGTGTTTTAGCAAATACAGCCACGTCATTCGAGTACAATAATCAACAAAAGTCACAAACCAACGGATCCCATAGGTAGTAGTAATAGGGGAGGTCCCCAAACATCAGAATGAATCAAAACAAATGGACTTTCTCTTTTATTAAAACTTATGGGAAAAGGTACACGATGACTTTAGCTAAGATGCAAGTCTCACATTTGAGGTCTGAGACATGCATATCTGAAAATAAGGCTGGAAACAAATGTTTCAAATATTCAAAAGATGGATGTCCCAAACGATAATGCCACAACCAAATCTGTTTCTCCTTCGCCCCAATCGAGTGTCGTTGCATATTATTCGCCTGGCCAAAACTGAAGTCATCCATGTAATATAACCCCTCTCTCTTAGTACCACGCCCAATGATCTCCTTCGTGAGAATATCCTGAAATAGACAGAAAGTAGGATACATCAAAACTTCACAGTTCAATTCTTCAGTTACTTGACTCACAGATAATAACTTGTTTGAAAGTGACGGTACTAGTAAAGTATTTGACAAGGAAAGAGAATGGGATAATGTAACAGTTCCAGCCCCTGTAACCGAATATTTCACTCCATTGGCATTGGCGATACTTGTTTGTTTAGGTTGTGTAGTCTTGACCAAGTCATTGGAAGAAAAAGTCATGTGATCTGTAGCCCCTGAATCAATTATCCAATATGTGTACTCACCTCTAGTAGAAGTACAGAATGCATAACTACAGTTACCTTGATCACCAAGAGTGGTTGTCGATTCATCCTTTGAATCAAACTGTGGAATGAGAGATAGTTGGGATTCTGTATTCACCAAGACTGCTCGTCCTTGTCCTCCGAGGGCCTTTTTCTGTTTTCGTGCCTTAAGTTCATTCCACCATTCTGGATACCCATGTAACTTAAAGCAGGTTTCACGGGTATGTTTCATGTTTCCACAGTGAGTACAACCATTTCCCCCACCGTCAGTTGACCCCTTGGTCTTTGTGGGTCTATTTGTTCTTCCACCTTTTGAAGATGGAGATCCAGATTTGGCTATTTGTAGTCATTTAGATGCCATCACAGCCCCTGTTGTAGCCTCTATGCCTGCAAGCATTACTGCCTACCTGATGTCCTCCCGTCGAACATAGGCATAGGCTTGTTCTACCGTGGGAAAGGGTTGTAATGGAAGCACATCACTTCGAATCTTGTTCAGTCTGTCATTGAGTCCATCCAGGAAAGTATACACTCGATCTTCTTGAAGCAGGGTATTCCACTCTTGTATATCACGAGCACATACCATTGGGTTCGGATGATGAAAATCAATTTCTCTCCATAAACCTTGAAGGTTGTTATAGTAGGATTCAAGGGATCCTCCAGCTTGTTTCATTCGGGCCACATGCCTTTTTAATTCATACACCTGAGATATATCAGTTCCATCAAAATATGTTGTGGCAATTGAATCCCATACCTGTTTAGTCGTTGGAAATCGGATAAAATTTCCAATTAATGATGGGTCCATGGAATTGATCAACCATCCTTTTACAATTGCATTCTCTGTTCTCCATTTTCTGAAGGTTGGATCAGTTTGTATTGGTTGAGGGAGATCGCCATTAATATATCACATTTTGTCTCTTATCGAGATATGCATCTCGACAAATTGGGACCGTAGAGCGTAGTTGATACCGTCCAATCGTGCAGCAGCAGTTTCGTAGTTGGTGACTTGGTTTTGGGTCTGGTTCTGGGTAAGGACTTGAGCCATCCTGGTTGTCAAGTCCTCAAGAATAGCCGTCGTAGACTTTTCTTCTTGTGCACCGAGATATTTTCAGGAGAAGGGTCGATTGGTACATGAGAGAGATATCAGAAGTTGGTAGGAAAATTGATCTGCTTATCTCATACTCGTCCAGACATAGCCTATGCTGTTAGTATAGTTAGCCAATTCATGCACAATCCTAGTGAAGATCATATGTTGGCAGTGATTCGGATACTATGTTACTTAAAGTATGCTCCAGGAAGAGGACTTATGTACTCTAGAAATAATCATCTAACTATTGATGGGTATACTGATGCTAACTAGGCAGGAGCTGTATCTGATAGAAAGTCTACAGCTGGGTACTTTACTTTTGTTGGTAGAAATTTAGTGACATGGAGGAGTAAAAAACAAAATGTTGTGGCATTGTCAAGTGCTGAAGCAGAATTCAGAGGAATGGCTAAGGGACTCTGTGAACTTCTCTGGCTGAAAAGGTTGTTAACCAAGATTGGTTTTCCACCAAACTCTGAGATGAAGTTGTTCTGTGATAACAAAGCGGCAATAGAGATTTCTCACAATCCAGTTCAACATGACCGCACCAAGCACATTGAAGTTGATAGATATTTCATCAAACAGAATCTTGAAGAAAAGATCATTAAATTTTCGTTTGTCAGATCAGAAGATCAACTAGCAGATATGCTTACCAAGGCTGTCTCCAGTAGAAGCTTCCAAAGCTCACTGGACAAGTTGGGCATCAAAGACATTTACGCACCAACTTGAGGGGGAGTGTTGGAGTGAGCAATAATTACCCTTGACTATAGTTGATTCTATAGATATTCACCCTTGACTATAGTTGATTCTATAGATATTCAGTTTTCTTGTATGATTAAGATATTCTTGTAATCTAGCAGATAATATTGTAATCTGGCAAATAATCTGATAGCCTAATTATTTGTCTTAGATAGCGATTTTATTTCTTTAATTAGTTTATATCTTTATGACTTATTACTGTATATATTGGTGACCTTCTTTGTGAATAATATATCAGAAAATTCACCAATCATTATTTGCACTTCTTTCTTCATTGCGTTTATCAATTTTAACAATAATATGTATAATTATATATATATATATATATATGGCACGCATGCATGATCACCATTTATAATTTGATCAAAAGTACCAAACTACTAGCTAGCATATATATTATTTTTAAACTTTTTTTTCAATTAATTATAACGAATATGTTATTTCCCCATCTCATTAGCCAATAGATTATCAGTAAAATTAAGTTGATTTATACACAAGGTGGCTGGATTATACTTTAGTGGATCAACATCCTTTGAACTTTAATCTCAGCTCTCTTTTTTTTCCCATAATTTTTGGTGCGTAATAGCTTTTAAGTTTGATAATTTTTGACATAATATAAACACAATATAAAATATAATATAAAATACGACACAACACCAAAAAATAACGCAAACACGATATGAGTACACAAACATATCAATTTATATAATACGAATTATTAACATATTAATATTTATATAAATATATAATATCTTAAACACGATTATAATATATAAAAATAACACTAATACAAAATGAATATAAGGATTATCGGATTATCAGATATAACAGCTTTATAAACAAACTTTATTGCCAACTACTACCAAATTGTAATTCAATAATTGGATTTCCAAAGTAAACAAAACTAAAACACAAGTATAGTTTTTTTCTCACTAAACTTTAAAAATAATGAAAAGAAGAAAACTAAAAAGCAAAAGTGATTGGGGAAAAAAGTTGATTTTTTTTTTTTGGGGAGGGTCCAGCTCTAAATTTACTTTAACTTAGTGGAATCGCATCAGGACATTAAAATTAAATGAAAGTAGTAGTGTGATCAATCAGGCTGTAAAAGCCATGAATTTTCCATATTTAATCAAGGTTTCAAGGCTCCCAACCATTTTTTTTCTTTTGTTTCCTTCTTAGAAAAAAAAAATACAATACAATACAATGAAATGAAATGAAATGTCACACCAAATTGGCGGTTACAATTTAGATCTTTGCCTGCCAGCCATATATCTGCCTCAAACCCTAAATTTAGGTTAAAAGCACAAAATCAAAGACAAAGAAAAAAAGGTTCATTAATTATTAACTAATAAAAGTAAAAATAAAAGAAGAAGAAGAAGATGAATTATTCTCAAAACCACAAAATAAACCATATATGCTTAACATGTTTAAAACCCTTTTTAGATTCCTAATCTACTCTTAATTCCTCCAATCTTTATTTATTTATTAATTCACTTAAGGAAGATATTACAAGTTTAAATTCTTTTGAATCCGTAACTTTTAAAAATCTATTTAATATGTCATCTGAACTAATACTCAATTGGTTAACACATGTTTAAAACTTAATCAGTTCATCTTTGAAGTACTTTTATTTGGCTCCAAAAGTTTGTTCATCATCTAATTCACTGTAGTGTACAGTACCTCTCATTGGTATTTTTGATATTACAATATAATTTCATGATAAACAAAAACAGATTTTAACATAAAGATGAAAAGAAAAACTGAAAATTTCATGGATTTTCTTATAATTTTATTTTTATTTGCTATATCAACAACAAAATGAAAACCCCAAAAAGTAATAAACCATATCAACTTCCAAACATGGAAATCATTAACAAAGCAAAGATATAGTTCCCTTATAACTCAGCCATTCTCTTATTTTGCAGCTTCAATTCCTTGTAAAACCTGTTTATGAAATCCTCGGCAGCCTTGTCTACGTAGCCATTGTCT
Organism: Fremontodendron californicum; assembly: GCA_030761205.1. NCBI lineage: Eukaryota > Viridiplantae > Streptophyta > Magnoliopsida > Malvales > Malvaceae > Fremontodendron > Fremontodendron californicum. The sequence goes on from JAULJL010000024.1 coordinate 6,254,198, forward strand.
TCATCAACATCTCTTAAAGGGAAAGGAGAGTCCGTTATCCTAAGTTGCCTCACCAATGGAGTTTGTCCGAACCCTGGTAACATAGGGGAAGCAGCAACTGCAGCAGCAGTTTCCACTGCCATGTTGTTGCTGCTGTCGTTGTTGTTAAGCATCTCCAAGGCAACCTTAACGGCGTTCATGGTCGCCGTGTCGTCGTCATGAGTAGGAGGCGCGTGGGTGCAGGCGAAGAAGTGGTGGTAGTAGTTGTTAATGCTGTTTTTCTTCTTGGTGGCGCCGAGGTTGAAAGGGAAGGTGTAGTTTGGGGTGTTGCTGCAGCTAAACTCGTACTCATGGGCTGCTGCCGCCGCCGCCGCCGTGAAGGATGATGAGACCTGGCGGTCTTTATGGTGGTGGTGGTGGAACATGAGGTTGTCAATGGCTTTGGCGCTGGCGATTTTGCCACGTTTAAGCATCATGTTGAGATCAACCATGAACTTTCTCTTTGATAATATTCCTTTTCTCATCATAAACAGAACAGCCCTTACTATGCTCCGTACTCTTTTGGCTATCACTGGTAGATTTTGTTCCATTTTTTTGCCTTTGCTTTAAGTATCTTTTTTGGTGACTTTTGAGGGAGAGAGAGAGAGAGAGGGGGGAAGATGGAAGAAATTATTTTTGTTTGGGTTAGAGGGAAAGAGGCAGGGGAGAGCTATATAAAGGGGAAGAAAGGGGGGGAGAAGACAAAGGAATTTAAGAAGGAAATTAATTAAAGGAAAATTTACTTAAATATTAGGACTATAATAATAACCTAAGGATGCATGGATGTTTATTGTTTTGGGTTATTGTAGTGGGGGTTTATAAGTACTTTCATTTACTTAGCTAATTGCTTGCTTCAATCATTTTTGGTAGGTGGTGATTAGGTTGGCTCAAGCTCATGTGAGCTTTGGGTTGGGTTGATTAAAGTGCCAGCTAACTGTTAGACCACTGTTTTGGGGGCAAGGGTTGAAACTTGAAAGCAATATTCAACTCACAATGATTTTTTTTATTTATATTTGATACATTGATTGTATATAAATTTATATATTATCATTGAATTTTATGATACCACTTTATTAAAAATAAATACAGATAATTTTATTTCTAATGAGATGATATCATATGATTCACTAATTGTGTATAGATTTATATACTGTCAGTATATCAAATATAATAAATCTTTCTTTTTAAAAAAAATAATAATAAATAGTACTAATATAGATTTTCTACTCTCTACAAAACAAAGCAGCAAAACAACATCTCAAATGATAGAAAATTCTTGTAATTGATTTGGCAATTAGTGGATATAATTCGAAAAGGAACCGTGTATCATCAATTCCATTTTGGCATCTTAATTTGCATTAACTAGTAAGGATATAACAAATAGTCTATACTTTCTATTTGCTATTAATATTTTTAAATAATGGGTTCTTATTTTTCATCACATGTATAAAAGTTCATAATTAATGATAGAATCCTACAAACATATTGTTGTAAGAGGTATTTTAGAAAGTATTGATAAAAAAGCAAAGTAACTCTAAAAACATAAACCTTGAATATGGTTAAAATTTTGATATTGGAGTTTATCTAAATGGTCCATCCACTTCTTTGAAAGGTGAATTTTTGTAAGATTAAAGTTCATCCATGTTCCGAAAGAACTTACATATTGTTCACATTTTACCAAATTATATTAAATTTTATATTTGATCATATATATTATAAACAATAATGAGTTGAAAAGTGAATTTAGAGTTTAGTTCTGTTGATTCATGCATTCAGGTAATATGCAATGAGTTTAGATTCGAATCTTAATATGTAAAACCACTTTCTATATTTTTAAGTTGTGATTTTTTTATATAAAAAAATAATATTTTAAAAAAAAATTTACTTATATTTCAAAAAGATGAATGAGTGAAAGCAAGCTGCAAAAGAGAGTTTCAAATCTCCATGGCTTGCGCTGCGCAATTTTTTAAAAAAAAAAAAAAAGAAAAGGAAAGAAAGAAAGCCAATTTTGAAGCAAGGTAGACGGCTGCAAGAAGATATTTTTGGGGGATATTATCAACTTTAGGCTAAATAAACAATTTTATGAAAAAGTTGGAAGGGTATTTTTGAGAAAAAGATTATAAAAGTCCAACGTTGTCCTTGGAATTTCAACCAACGCATGACTTTCAACGCCTTAAGGAGTTTCCTTAGCCTATAAACAAAGGCAAAGGCTTCGAAGAAAGCAAAGTTTCCTTTTTGACAAAATAAAAAAAACAAAAAAAAACAAAACAAAAATTGGGTGAAGAATACAATTTCAATCAGTAACTTCATTGAGAGTTCCATTATTTGATCTGTTTGTACTATCAATTAAAGGATTGAAAAAAAAAATACAAAAAAAAAATGTGGGAGAATTTGCACCATTTTTCTTCTTTCTTTCGTATCATCAAGAACGTACGAATATTGTAAGGTTGTTCTTGTTTCAATTTTTAGTATTTTACTACTTTTTAAAGGTCATTTTGCACTTTACTTTTTTTTTTTTTTCTCTTTTTTGGGTTTTAAAAATGAGAAACCACATTTTAGCTGTTCAATTTTGGATGCATTCGTTTAGTTTAAATTTTTTGAAATTAAACCCATAATAATGTAATAAAGAGTATACTAACTTATTTACTCCGTTTGGTTGGTGTTTTTATTTTTTATTATTTATCTTTTATTTTTAATTTACTTTTATATTTTGGTTTCATTTTTTATTAAAAAAAGCAGTTGACATAGAATTTTACAAGTTTGATAATTAATTATGTCCAGATGCATGAATATTAAGGTTACTGAAGAATGATTGTAATATTCTTTTCAATATTTACAATCACTTAATATCTTCTTAAAAATTATCTCATCCTCAAAAGAAATTGAAAATTGTTAATTATATGCATAGAAATAAGAATTAAGTCCATAAATCTGTTTCCATGGCCAGGAGGAGGAAGCATTTAGTAATGGAAAGGAGAAAACAGCCTTTGGATGATATGCAACTGAGGAAGGCTAAAAGGGGGTTATTACAGACACCCAAGTGACTGAAGAAGATGATAAACGCTCCTCAGCTTATGAAGACAAAATTGCATTGATGCTCACTAATGAAACAAAATTGGGCAAGAAAATGTTCAAGGGGGGGCATGAATGAAGCATGTATTTCATGATGAGAATGGAATTCCACCGGACAGCTTCTTTCCGGTGAATTCAACTACTTATGAGCCTAAAAGTGCTCATCGGAAAGATTTAAAGCATCATTTTGAAGAAAATTTTATCTGAGACGAGGTTTATCACAGGCTAATTGACTGCTATTGAAGAGGCAACAAACCACATTTAGGATTAACTGCTATTGACCGACAAACACATATTGTTGATAAACACAAAAAGTGCATTGTAGCCATGAAATATAAATGGCTATCAAACTAATCCTAGGCTTATTCGCAAGTCAGCTTGGAGCACAAATTAAATTGCTACTTACTCTCTAATCAATTTGGGATGATAAGGAACTACAAGCTCGTCCGAAGATGTCTTCTGGACTTCTACCAACTTCTTCAAGTCAAATACCTCAGATATCAGGGGCTTTGCACTCAACAATTTCACTCTAAGTCTCTCTGTAAGCATTCACTATATTGTAGCTGGCAAGTGCTACAAATTATCTTCTTTTTCATCTGGTATAATTAACTTTTCAATTGCAGCCTGCCCATAGATAACAATTAGACAGCTTGGTTAGAAACAGAATACCACATATGATACTTTATTTCGTTGTAATAATAATACCATGCCAATGGATATAAGTAAGTGTTCTTTGACTACAACATACTACTCTCCCAGAAGGGATCAGATGATTGATTCTCTAGAAATGTTCATCAGAATGTTATTACAATATGAATGTTACTCCTTTCCAAAAGACTCGCTGTTTCTTTTCCAAATTTAAGTTCATGAAAATCCAACTTCATCCAAAGACATTGACTGCTGTACAAGACCCAAATCAGATGACTAAGTATAGGTTCATAACCAATGGAAAAAAGACCTTGAAGTCTCATCTTCCCAAGAAAAGCTATGTTGCTCCGACTCTTTATATTTCTTGAAGCACCCGTATCCGACATCCGTGTCCGACACATATTTGGACATGGGTATGGGATATGACCCTCCAAGGACCCTCCAAATACATGGAAAAACTAAAAAAAATTGAACATACCCATGTCGGACACATACCCATATCCAACACTCACACCCGAGTCCAAGTAACATAGAAGAAAAGACCATGTCAGTCGACCAAAAGGATTCCACCAATGAGCAAGCTTATGCCTTGCAGGGCTTCACATGATTACTCTTTTTGCACCTTTTAGAAAGAATGATATGCTCACAACAAATAGAATTAGAGAAGGGATCATACTTCATTTATTCATATCTGCATATGCTTAATATATATATATATATATACATATATGTATATTATTGTGCAAATGATTGATAAAACACACTTCACAACTACTTAACAACTTGATAACATTAGGACATTTGGCCAGAAATCGATCCGATGGAGCCCTAGAAATAAAAGTTTGGAGATATGAAACTAAAGAGATAAGAAGAAGAAGAATCATTTTAGACAACTAGGTATCCTATTTCATTACATGTATAATTTGTTATTCTGGTGACTAGAAGGTAAAATATGCTACGTTAATAACCTTCTGCAATATGGTTGGACCAAAAAAAAAAAAAAGATGAATAGGAACCTAACAGTGGGATGTGGTGTGATTATTAAACATATTCCAAAGCTTTGAACAGTAATAGTTTGATTAATTTTTGAAAATGGTTGATATATTTTAAATTGCTATGCACATCAGTGGATGAAAAAAGGAAACCAATCATGGGAGCTATCCCTAAAACAACCATTGTTGCAAATTAATGTGGTAGTCTCATGGTAAGGAGGAAAGAAAAAAGCTGCTTTGCAGAAACAAGACACATCAATGTCTAAGAAAGAAGAGGATGATGACTATTACCTCTATTTTAGCAGCATCAACTATAGATGGTTTTAAGTCCAAAGCAATTCCAAAATGAAGCATTGCCTTGTCATACTTTTTATGCTGTTTATAAAGTTCACCCATCAATGCATAGATGCTACTTTCACGAGGGTTGCACTCTTTGAGTTCCTCCAAAATTTCCAAAGCTTCATTCAACATTCCAAGTGTCACCAGCAGTTTTGCTTTGCTGTACTTTGGAAGTGGATTTTTATTGTCAGTGACAATAGCTTTCTCCATCATCTCCAAAGCTTCCCCACTCCTCTGCAAAACGAATAAAAAAACAATTGTCAATCGGACAAACAATAGAAAAACAAGACCCCACTAGTTTGGTCCTAATATTGTTTAAACATTACATATTTGCATTACAATGTATTAAGGGGATAAACTTAAGACGCTTGTTAGAGAAGATGCAGAAAAAGTTTTAACAACAGTCAATTACACAAAAGAGGACACACATGACATAAGCAAGGTGATAGACCAACAGGGGCAGCCTGTATCATGGACATACAATATTTAAACAGATCAAACATCCGTAAGATGCACATGCTGAGCATTGCAGAACTGTTCAACGACAAGAACAGATTGGGTTCAATGAGTCCTAAGGTAGCACAAAATCTAGTTAGGTATAGAATGATAACATAGAAGTGGCCAAACCTTTAATGCTTCTAAAGTGGTTCCCAAATAGTACATGATAACTGACGAGAAAGGATTTATCTGATAAGCCTGGCGAAAATGGTGCTCCGCAATTTCAAATTTTTCTTGGTGGAGATAGATCATCCCAAGACCATACCAGGACTTATAATGTCTTACATCTATGTGAAGAGATTTTTGGTAGCACTCCACTCCATTTCCATAGTCCTCCATAATAACATTCCTGCAATAAAATCACTTGATGGGATCCCTTTTTTTCTTTTCTTCAAGTCATTCAATTAATGGAGATGAGTCTAAAGAAAACATTCTCAAGTGTAAGATCATACTCATGACCAGAAAGAGTGTGCGCATATGCAAATCTAGAATTCAGCTGCACAGCTCGCTGAAAACTTTTGAGTGCAGTTTCATGATCCTTCTGCAAACTATAACAGTTTCCAATAGCACACCTGCAATAGGCATTCCACAGTTAAAACCATCATGAATGACAAAATCATTGATAAAGAGTAATTTAAGAATGTATGAATCCACTTGCAATATACTTTCTGTAATCTAATGGATAAATTTCTCCTTGTTAACCCCCCCCCCAACCCCCAACCCCCAAAAAAAACAAAGATTGCTGCAACATGATTTCTTGACTGTAGATAGTATCATGAACAAGAAAATTAACGGTCAAAACAAGGTAGAAGTGTTATCATCTTCAACTGCAAAAAAAAAAAAAAACTGTGACAGGAAGAAATACTCGGTGAAATGCCTCCCCCCTTTTTGGCCCCTCTAAATAAACAACACATAGTACTATACAGCACATATTCCCTGCCCAAGAGAGAAGAAAAGGTATAATATAACGAGGATTCCAAAACAATAAAAAAACATTAGTTAACTGCTTACAGACTTGCACAGTCATAATAAGCCATTGGAAATATTGTGCAGTTTTTGTTTGTTTTTCATGAAAGATTAGTGCAAATAACATTGCTATATGCTGATGGCACTATGAGCCAAACGTAATTGCCTTGGGAGTAAATATGAACTAAAACAGCAGAAAAACGCTTATTTCAAACATGCATGGGGCTAAAATAACATAATTTTAACTGCTTTAGAGCCTCATAGAGGTCTACCAAAGTTACCAGGCTTGTGGAGCAAAACGGTCAACTGATATCAACTCCTGAGCTAGGTATTTCAATTTCATATCTTCCTTCAAATGCTGCCAAAAAAAAAAACATGTGATAAATATAAAGAAAAGTAACTGTATATAATCTTATTTTTTCTGCCCCACAAACAGAGCTCATAAAACTATGTCTGGGAGAAAGGAAGTTTTTTTTATCCAACGGCTGGACTACACAACCTCCTTTCCTATATTCTAGGTTAGCCATTAGTAAGTCAATTTTCCATCCTTGCCGTAGAAATCCTGTAGAAAACATGGCAGTTTCTCCCAAAAAACAAAAAAACAACTTAAGGTCCAATATTTGCTATGAAATCAAGTTCAACTAAAGTAGTTGTTGTCAAATGATTTCCTATCAAATCAAAGATAACCTGAAGGGTTTGACATCCCATAAAATTCTCTCCCCTCCACAAAACTTGGTAATTAGAACTCCCCTCCCCCCCCCCCCCCTTTTCATGATTTCAAATAAAGTCCTCATGGTTCAGAGCAATTTATATCAAACATTAAATCCTGTGGAGGGAACAATGGGCCATGAATTAAAAAATGTCAACCAAGAGACAAACTATTGCCAGACTAAAGATTACACAAGACTTAAAAACTTAGCAAAAGAAAAGGTTTCAGAAGCAGAATGAAATATAAATTAGCAACATGGAGTAGTTTCTTACTTGAGTATAAGGCAACAACTAAAGGGTTTCAAATTGCATATAAAATTGAATAAATTTGCATTTGAATATATATATATATATATTGAAGTGGCTATCGATGAACAATCTGTCCCAAAGCTAAGACAAGGGCAAAGATAACTCACATAAAGAACTGTGGAGTATACATCCATCTCTTCCAGATTGTAAGGAGATATTCGACGTGCAAGACTAAAGGCATAATCAGCATTTAAGTAATCTACTAGCTCAAAATATGCTTTCCCAACCTGCAATAAAAGGTATTTCATTGTCTCAAAAGCTTGAAACTCTGAATGGGATACAATTGTTTCCTCAAGCATTTTATACTATACCATTTGAAATGAAATAATCCAAATTCTAAGTGAAAGGATGGTAGCAAACCGGGGAAAAAAAAAAAAGAATTTTTCTGTTTACCATTCTCAATGAATTCAAATACTTATTACTTTCTTTCAAAAGCCAGCAGAAAGAAACAAATTTATAGATTCGGAAAATGGACAGCTCAGGTACAACTCAATCACCTGGGAAAGAACCCAGCCTGTATAATACTGCTTTGATGAGAGCTTTTGATAGACATTTAAAGCTTCCTGTAACATCAATAAGAAAGTATCCACAATCATTTTTTTACTTTAGTCTAGAAAAATATGCACCCCAGCTCACTATTTAGGATAATAGAAGAACCTTTTTCAGTTGACAGAGCAATACCTGACATCTAAACATACACAAATGCCTATAGCCCTCCCCAAGAATTCTCAGGAGGTTCATTGTATCTGAGATACCAGATTTGATTGTTGCACTATTTGAGATAAAGCTGCTCAGTTTTGTATTTACTATCTCATGTTGAACGGATTTAATATCAGCTGATGAAGATAAACACGAAGAAGTTGCTCTGAACTCCGATACAGCAACATCATAAGTTTCCAGCGATTTCCCTACTAATGTCATCAAAGTGTTTGACTTTAAAAGTGCAGCAAAATGCGCATATAAACAACATGGAAACAGGATTATATTGTGGCATTATGCAACATATTAGATTCAATTGACAATTATGCCACAGGGAGAAGACTGGGAAGAACCAGGCGAATAAACCAGAAGCAGAAGAAAAATAAGAGAATTAAATGAATATCAACCTCATGAGAACTGACAACATTGAAACATGAAAATAGCTCTTCTTTAATAAATGTCTAAAAACATATAAAACTTCCCTATCACCTAATAATACAGTTCTTTTTTTTTCTTTAGAATGTTGACAGAAGCTCCTCCAGCCTGCTTGCTCTTTCCAGTTCCTTCACTTTGGACAAATTTAAAAGAGAAAAAGAAAAATTGAAGAAAGTCCAATTACGATCAAAGTAGTAGGTACTAGGTAGACACATGATTAAGCTGGCAGACTTGTGATCTTTTCATTACTGGAGCTACCTTTGCATACTAAAGGTGCTTTTCCTAATTCAGCTCTTCATCTGCTTTGGAATTTCAGCTTGTCAGTGCTTTTTTCCCCTTTTGACAAGCAACCCCACTTTTTAATCATTGAGAACTAGTTAAAGCATGCTTGAGGTTTTCTGCGAGATAAATTTTCTTTCATGGAAAATTGATGAAGAAAAGATCAGAAAAACTAAAAGGTGTCCCAAATCCCTGCCTTGACTCCTTGATTTGGGGCAATAAGATACGTCTATATCTCTATCCATCAAGAACTCTTTGATTTGGGGCCTAAAGCATGAATATTGTTTGTAAATCAGAGATTTCTCTGAAATGAAGTGGAGGGATTTCACTTCTTCTGTCTTTCGTCTTTTGCGTATTTCCATCCAAACAAATAAGAACAAAATTTCCTGTTATTTATTTTCAGTCATTTTAAAGAAAATGATATCAAACAATTTGAATAGATTTATAATGCATGCAAATAAATCAAAAGCTAAAGAAAAACCAATATCACATAGGACCTCCATCTCTAATCAACCATGATTTGATGTCCTGCAGTTCAATGTGTCTAACATATAAGATAAAAACAATAATGACCTTGTATTAATAAATCAAATATTTGTTAAAGAGGCACTGAATATAAACTGACAAAGGATATAAAGAGTAAAGACTATATAATAACCTTCCTCAAGATTGTGAAATTGACCTTGACAAACTGTTGAAGAGCAAGCCTCAAAGTTTACTTTAGTTGAAGCATGCAAACTGTTTGCTTTATTTTCTGATCCTTGTGAGGTGTTCAAGCTTCTCTGAGCTGCAGCTAATCTTGCACTTCTACGACGTCCTGAATCGAAAAATAAACTGCCACGAATCTTCAGAATCATAACAGAAGAGGAAGAACATTTTAGAAAAATAAAAATTTGAGTGAAGAAGTATGATGTATTTTAGCAATGCTACATAATACTACAAAAATTAAAACAAGAAAATTGGAAGGATAGCCCAAGCAAGCAACAGAAAAGTGATTGTGAAAGAAATAAGAAAAGATTAAACTGATGAACAAAAAAAAAGAGAGAAAGCAAAAGATCAACATAGAGTACACATATACAGCCTAAAGTAGAATCTAACAAGCAAAATGCTAGCAAGATTACAAAGACAATTAAAGATTCCATTCCTGCTAGTGTAGTATGATGATGGAAAAGTACAATTAATGGTGTAATCCGAGTCTATATGAAGCCGCAAAACAAAAAAACTCTGTTCAACCATCCATCCTGGGGTCACTTACAACTTCTTCCAAGTTCCATCCGAACCAAAAATATAAATAGAATAAAATATAATATAAGAGTTCAAAGAACACAGACAAAACCGGCTCAATATTCTGGGTCCACGAATGTGATATATTTGGGAAAAAAAAGGAAAAATAATTAGCATCTGAAAGAAAATTAGACAACAAGGAGAATAGAGGGTTAAACAAATCTAGTAAGTTTCTCAATTATGACAGGTTCAAGGGATCCATGGAAAGTAACATGTGACCTTACAGCCTAGGGATAAACTGCCCCTTCATCAAATCCAGGAAAACAGCCCGCAGGCCGGTGCCCAGTAGCCAGATCATTTTCAGAATATACTTCTGTCCTAATTCAACACGTTGAAGGCAAAACCCCTAGCAAACCCGTACATACAAAACATACATTCGCTTCTTAGATCTTTATTTATCAAATATTTGAATGGATTTGAAGTAAATTTGAGTTGCTCACAACTAGACAAAAAGGTTTTGATGTCAAAAGGGCAAAATCCTATACGTGTGGCAAAAAGAGAAGGTGACTCTTGAGTTAAGAGCAATCCTGGGTATCTAGATTTTGTTCTTCAAAGCCTTTCAGGGATTTCTCCATCAACAAAATGACATATAGTAATAATTAATGAATTGCACAAGATAACTTTGTAAGATTATGACTTCAAATATTACCAACACAAGTTGCATTGCATGCAATGTTCATGATGCAAGCATAGAAGGAGAAAGGAGACTCCTCTTCAAGAATGTAACAAGCAAAAACTGTTAGGAATGTATAGAAGTCCATGTGTTTAACAAACAAAACTATGGCAATTACTATTAAAACTAAAGAAGGTAACAGACACATAGTCATACATAAAAGTGTAAATACAACCTGCGCTGAGTCATTTTCACGAACAAATTCTCTTTGAGCTTGAGTACTAGATCTTAGAGAGCCTTCACTTTGACGAAGTCGTATGTTTCTAATTAGAGGTGGTGGAGCCATATCTGATAGCTTAAGAGTGAAAAATATAGAGCTTAGAAACACAAACCAGCACGATAACACTAGAATAAAACTTCATTTGGAAGTGATGGAACAGTAAACATGAAGCAAGAACATAAAACTATGATTGATAGTTTATTCTTTCCTTTTTTTTTTTTGGTTTTTTTTTGGGGGGGGGGGTTGAAGAAAAGCATATTTACAGCATCCAACAAGGGATCTTTGAGTGGTGAAATGTAGGGGCACACTTATAAACACAAATAATGTTTAAGATATATGAAATTGAAAGTCATGTAAGTCTAGGCAACCAATGCCACATGCTCGGAGTGAAAATTCACACAAGGAAACACAGCTTCCATATACAGCCATTACTTTTCACATCAACCTCAGTACCCACCTCCCCACCCCCCATCCCGACCACACACACACACCCAACATGGATACAGAAAAAGAACATATCCATATGGAAGTATGAACATAACTGATCCTCCAGAGCCTAACAGACCAGCTGCTGTTAGTCTATTACTCATTTATCTATTATCAATAACTATACTTGCTTCTAAGGATTTAAATAAACGCATCAAAGTTCAAGTAACTAGATCATTCATTATTTGAATCAACCAGAGCTTCTCCCAACATGCAGTTTGAATGAGTAGATGAATGCTCCCATCTCCTTTCCATACGTGAAGCTGCGTAAGTGATACAACTTTGAAACTATTAATTCAATAATTCCTTACATCTGTAACTGATAAATGCTTTCTGCGGCCCAATTTCTCTGCTCAAGATTGCTAATATCTGCTTTAATTTTTAAAATGTTTTTTATTTTACTTACAGTGTCTCATTTCGAAAATTATGGTTACGATTTACGAATACCCTGAAAATGATTTGCATGCTTCAAAAGCATTCAGCATAATGTTGTTCGATATAATGACAAAAACTATAATTGTTTTTGAAGAATTTGAAGAAAATTAATAGAATTCTTGAATTCAATTTAATATTGAAAATAATCTGTTACAAGGTATTTATATATGAGGATATTGGTATTCTAGGAAGGTTTTACTAAATCCCTAGAAGATAGGAATTTGACACCCTAATTTACAGCCCTATTTACAGCCCCTAATTCACAACTAACTTCCTAAAATTATGCTCTACTAATTTACAGCTAATTAGTACTAGAATCTTGGGATTTCAGTCAATCCCTGATTTCCAACACTCCCCCTCAAGCTGGGGAGTAGATATTTTCCATCCCTAGCTTGTCTACAATCTTCTGAAATGCTGAACTCATCAGTCCTTTAGTTAAGACATCTGCTAGCTGGTTCTCTGTAGAAGTATAGGGAGTGCAAATCAATCCACTTTCAAGTTTCTCCTTAATGAAATGTCTGTCAACCTCCACATGTTTAGTTTTGTCATGCTGAACTAGATTATGAGCTATGTTGATTGCAGACTTAATATCATAATACAACTTCATTGGAGTCTCCCATTTAATCTTCAAGTCATCTAGGATAATTTTGAGCCATAACAGTTCACAAATACCTTGTGCCATTGATCGAAATTCTGCCTCTGCACTAGATCTTGCTACAACTGGTTGTTTCTTACTCCTCCAGGTTACCAAATTTTCGCCAAATGAAAGTACAATACCCAGATGTTGATCTTCTGTCAGTAACACAGCCAGCATAATCAGCATCTGTGTATGCTTCTAGTTCCATACTTGTGCCTTTTCTAAAGAGAATCCCCTTTCCTGGGTTGCCTTTCAAATATTGTAAAATCCGGTATACTGCAGCGAGATGGACACCCTTAGGATTTTGCATGAACTGACTCGCAACACTCACTGCATATGCAATGTCAGGTCGTGTGTGTGATAGATAGATTAGCTTCCCCACAAATCTTTGATACATGCCTTTGTCAGCTGGTTCTCCTTCCATAGACTCTCTTAATCTATGATTTGGCTCAATAGGCGTATCTGATGGTTTACAACCAAGCTTACCTATTTCTTTTAACAGATCAAGGACATACTTTTGCTGTGAAACAAAGATTCCTTCCTTGGACCGAGCTACTTCTATTCCTAAGAAGTACTTCAATTTTTCAAGGTCTTTTATTTCGAACTCTTTTGCTAAATACTTCCGAAGAGCCTCCTTTTCATCTGGATCATTCCCAGTTACAATTATATCATCCACATAAACTATCAATGTCGTGACTCCCCCTGAAGCCGAATGCTTGATAAACAATGTATGATCACCCTAACTCTGTTTGTACTTCATATTCAACATTGCTTTGGTAAATCTTCCAAACCATGCCCGGGGAGATTGTTTGAGCCCATACAATGCTTTTTTCAGTTTGCACACTTTGTTTTTATCCAGATTTATGCCAAAACCAGGTGGTACTTCCATATAAATTTCCTCCTCAAGATCATCATGTAAAAAGGCATTCTTCACATTGAACTGTTGTAAAGGCCAATCATAATTTGCTGCTACAGATAACAATACCCTTACTGTGTTCATCTTCGACACTGGTGCAAATGTCTCTTGATAATCCACCCATAGGTCTTTGTATATCCCTTGGCTACTAGTCTCGCTTTATACCTCTCAATGGATCCATCTGACTTATACTTCACTGTGAAGACCCATTTTGCATCCTACTGGTCTCTTTCCAGTTGGTAATTCTACTAGTTCCCATGTTTTATTTTTCTCCAAGGCCTCCATTTCTACTCTCATTGCATGCTTCCATTCCTCTTTGCCAAGTGCCTGAGATAAGGTCTGTGGGATGTCTACAGTGTTTAGATGGGTAAGAGTTTTTGTGTGAGGTTAATAATTTTTCAAATGACACAAAATGAGATAAAGGATGTTCTGTGCATTTTCTAACACCTTTTCTTGTGGGTATGGGCAAATCTAAATCAAGAACAGTAGGTGATATCTCAGTAAAAAGGACTTACCTCAGTCCCAAGTGACGATTTGGTTTCTTGAACTTGCAGAGGATTGATCACGGGCTTTATCCTTCTTGAGTAGATTTGTAGTGGCTTTGTGAGAGTAGGATATATGGGTTCACAAGGTTCAGAGGTAAGTTATTTTTCAGAAGTAGGTTCTGTTTGTACAGGAGATATTTTAACCACCATTGACGGTTCTCTCAAGAACAAATCCCTATCTTCCATAGATGATGCCTCCCCCTGAGGATAAGGGCTAGAAAAATAGCTTTCGTGTTTTGCAAAAGTAACATCAGCAGAGACATAGGTTTTACGAGTGATAGGATTGTAGCACTTGTACCCTTTTTGAAGACTATTAGAGTGAACATGAACAAATGAGACACATCCAAAAACTCTAGGGACTAACTTCATTGACATATTGAAATCTGGAAAATACTTAGAAAACACCTCCATTGGACTTTTAAAATCAAGAACTCGAGACGGGATACGATTTATTAAATGAGCTGCAGTAAGGACAGCCTCCCCCCAAAAGGTTTTTGGAACATTTTGTTGAAACAAAAGAGCACGAACAGAGGCTAACAAATTACCATTTTTCCTTTCGGCAACTCCATTTTGTTGGGGTGTGTCAACATAAGAAGATTCATGAATAATTCCCTCATTTTGAAAGTATGGAGACAAAGTGTGATTAAAGTAGTCCCTAGCATTATTAGTCCATGAAACTCGAGTACAGTCATCTATGAATGAGACAAACCAACGAGCCCCCGAAATGTTGGGAACTCGAGATGGACCCCAAATATCACTGTGAATCAAAGAAAAAGGAACAATAGTTCTTTTATTACTCAAAGGAAAAGACACACGTCGGTGTTTAGCAAATTCACAAACCTCACAGTGAAACTCATTTAAATTAACATTCTTATACAAAGATGGAAACATGACACTAAGAACACTAAAGAAAGGATGCCCAAGTCTAAAATGGTGAAGCCAAATTTGGTCTTTATTGCAATGAGAGTTATTGGACAAAAACGAGAGAGGTGATTTGTTCCACTGTTCACTTGTTCACTAGGTAACTCAAGATAATAAAGGCCATGTCTCACCTTAGCATGTCCAATCGTCCTCCTCGTAACTTGGTCCTGAAATACACAAGAAATATGAGAAAAGATCATATTGCAGTTTAGGTCTTTTGTAAGTTGGTAAGCAGACACAATGTTTGTAGATAACTTAGGTACATGTAACACATTTTTAAGAATAATGGATGGGCTTAGAACAATGTCTCCTTGGCCTGCAACAGTGGCCAAGGATCCATCAGCAATGACTATTTTTCTGTTGCTTGGACAAGGATGATATGTGAGAAATTTGTGTGAAGAATGAGTCATATGATCGGTTGCCCCAGAGTCAATAACCCAAGAGTTTGAAAATTCAGAACCGAAGGCATTTAAAGCATATAAGGAATGGAGCTTACCAGAATTTTCCAAGGAACAAGTACCTGTAGACTTTTCTAATGAATCAAGAAGTGATCTCAGCCGTTCAATGTCTCCTTTGTTGAATTCATTATGTTCTCCACCATTGAAATCATTTGATCTGTCTTCTTTGGATTGAGTCGCACCTGGCTTCTTTGTGTTCCAATTTTAGGTCCTCTATTCCACTGAGAACTTTGTGGCTTGCCATGAAGCTTCCAACATTGCTCCTTAGTATGACGGGGCTTTTTGCAGTGGGTACACCAGAGGTTATCCTTGTTTGAGGGCTGAGACTCCATTCTTGCAACTTCTGAATCTTTTCCAGCATTAAAGTTTGGTCTGTCACCATTGATTTTTCCAGATATCATTGCAGATCCTTCATCCGGTGGTGAGTAAAGCATAACTCCCTTTCGACTTTCTTCAGTATTGATAATAGAGATGGTCTCATTCAGCGAGGGTAAATCCTTTTTTCCCAATATTTGGACTCTCACTTGATCGAATTCAACATTTAAACCAGCAAGAAAGTCATAAATTCGATCCTTTTCAATAAAGTTCTTTAACACAACTGCATGATCATTGCACTTCATCTTAATACACTGGTAATGATCCATCTCTTGGCATAGATTCTTCAACTGGTTGGGTGCTCCGTGACTGAGCAACCTCCTTGTTTAGTGGCAGATATTTTAGTTTTAATCTCAAAGATTCGAGCAGCATCTCTAATTTTAGAATAAGTCTGTTCTGCTGCGTCCCATATTTCTTTAGATGTTGGCAGAAACATGAACGTATCACTGACTTCTGGCAGCATGGAATTCCATAGCCAAGACATTACCATGGAGTCCTCTTCATCCCAAGCATCAAATTCGGGATCTCCCTTCTTGGGTCCAGTTCCAAGGAAATGACTCAGTTTTCACTTCCTTTTTAGAAAGGTCCGAACCATTTGAGACCACTTCATATAGTTTTTGCCATTCAATCTGTAGGCTGATTGAATACTCTGTAGTTCACCTGTTGTTTGATTTAGTGCCACCTCTTTGGATTGGGCGGTAGAAGCATTATCGATCATGGAAGACATTTTGTAAAGAGATTGTTTTTGAAAGGAAAAATCAGCAATGAAGGCTGCTGATCAGTGACCAGAAATTCAGCTATGAAGGCTGGAAAAAAAAATCGAGCAAAAATTATGTTCTTGGATAGATTTCAAATCCCAGAAAAAAATGAGCCTATAGCTCTGATACCATGAAGAAAATTAAGAGAATTCTTGAATTCAATTTAATACTGAAAATAATTTGTTACAAGGTATTTATACATGAGGATATTGGTATTCTATGAAGGTTTTACTAAATCCCTAAAAGATAGGAATTTGACACCCTAATTTACAACCCTATTTACAGCCCCTAATTCACAACTAACTTCCTCAAATTATGCTCTACTAATTTACAGCTAATTAGTACTAGAATCTTGGGATTTCAGTCAATCCCTGATTTCCAACAGAATTGGCAAATCTAAAAAGTAATCCTTAAATTTGAATACTGCTATGTCATCTAAGTTGAACAGAGCAGACCATGATAAGCTTGCTTGCCCAAAATATACTTATCAGATACAGTAACAAAAAAGATGCAGTAAATTAAGCTAAGCAAATATACATATACATATACATGTATACGCTATACAAACAATGCTAAAGCATTAAACAAGTTAGAGCTAGTACAGGGAGATGAAATAAGTATTTCACAGCAATTAAAATAGACTCTAACTATCTAATTACCCAAAAATGACTTACTTGTGTGAGTACAGGGGAAGGAGTACTGAAAAATGATGTATTGCCATAGCTATTTGTTATTTGCCCAACAGCTCCAGTTAAAATAGGTCCTCCATGATTATTCTGACATATATCCCTGGTGTTGTTCCCTTCCATTTGTTGCAAATGGCTCAAACTCAAATCTTCTAAGCCACAGCTTTGAGAAGAACCCAAGCTGTGATCACTACCGGCTATTTGTAAATAACTTGACGCGTTGCCTAAATAATGCTCTTGAACACAAGGAATAGCCGCATCACCAAAACAAACAGCAGCTTCCTCTGCCTCCCCTGAAATAAATACACATAAGCCTTGTCAACAATTTGCTAATTAGTGATCACGCAGATACATGCCTACGACTGAAAAATATAGGTATAAATTAACTGTAACACTATGCAGATTTTATGCATTAAATGTCATGATAACCAAACTTAAAAAAGTTTAACAGAAAATTTCCAGCTGACATTTAGGAAAAAGAAGAAACAGGAATGAAAGAAAATCAAGAATAGAATACAATCTAGATCAATATGTTCCAAATCACTAACCAATTCTAGTAGGACTTTTTGGAGTAGAAATAACCAATCAACCAAGATCAATCCACTTGAGGGACATTATTATTGTTTAACCATAGAAGGATTACCTCACAGATTTCACAAATGCAAGATTCTTCAAAGACTCGCACACAATGCCCCTAATTCTCCCTTTACCTTTGAAGAAGTGATGGCTTCTCTAGGCCAAGGTTCAATGCAAAAGAATAAACTTTAAAATACTAATCTTATATTATATAGGCTAGGGTAGTGCATGCAGTGTGGTATGCTTTTGAGATATCTCCATTTTTACAAACTAGTCTAGCTAAATGGACACATCAACACAAGATAACAAACTTTACCAAAAAGGTTAGAGATCCCTTATCACAGAATCTAACTTCTTACATGTTCAACAATAAATCCCCATCGCACACAACAAAACCATTGAGCAATCTTTCTCAACTTTTATTTTATTATGTAGTCTTAGCCCTTTTTACAGCACAATTTTTTTCTTGTATCACCACTAACATCCTTAACCACCTCATTCGTAAACATAAATTTCAAAACTATTCATTTCATATTATAAAGTTACAACATTCCAGAAACACTATTGTTAGCCTTTTGCTCATGTACGAGATTTGGAACATTGAATGTAATGTGACAAAAATTTGAACCACTTAACAAGTACAACAACAGCATTCCTTTGTTTAATTTTTCTCCAGACAAAACTTTGCAAAGGTATTTATCCTTTTTCTTATTTTTCTAAGAAAAATTTTGCTTATACTACAAGAAGGAAAAAAAAGAATGTCAAAGTTTAACATTATGTAATCTTTCTGAGTTAATCTCAATAAAATCACTGACCTAGCATACAAAGTTCCTCATATGCTGCCCAAAACAATGGATCAACTGACAAAGCCTTTCTAAAGTGTTCAACTGAACTTTTCATCCTATCTGTGTCCCTGTGGAAAAATACCAGAACAAAGTTATGGGGGTGAAGGGAGAGAAAGACAAAAAGAGAATATAGCAAGCCAGCACAAGTAACATCCTGCAAAAACGCGAAGGAAAGTGTAACATAGTATTCTATGCCAATTCTGTATGGAAAAACCCTGCCTCTCTCAAACAGCTTAGACTCAGCATGATTCATGGCTATAAACTTGGCAAGTGAACAAACTTGCTCAGCATTTAGTGTTAGTGGATTAGTCAGGAATGCAAAGTCGATTTTCCTCGGATCCATCAAAGTATTTTTGAAAGTTTGCCCGGCTAATTAGATGGAAAAATAGATGTCCATCCAATTTTCCTCGGAAGAAATTACAAAAAAAAAAAAAAAAAAAAATCTGATTTCAGGGTTACATACCAACCAAAATTGTAAAGTCAATAAAAGCCAGTAATCTAGTGAAGGAGTCCACCGCATCGAACCCTAGGCCTACCATACCAATGCTATTATAAAGCTTGGAAATATGAAAAGAAACAGTCCGACAAAGAACCCCGGATTTTTAATGATATATAAAACATAAAAAGCAAGTGGCAGAAACCTATATATAATGCCGAGAAGATATTGCACAGCCGCACCATTTGGAACCTACATGAATGTAACAACAATTATGAGCATGAAATTTCAATAAAAATCCAAGAAGCAGATGTCCCAAACCAACCTTTTCATCATTATGACCATTCCACTACCAAAAGGTGATCACATACCTCAGCACAGAGCTCTTCAATAGGCAGCAATGCAGCTTCCGCTTCACTAAAGAGATCCATCTCTAAGCACGCAATTGCGAACAAGTAACGAGACTGAGCCATTTGCATACCTTCAAATCAGGACAAATAAACACAAACATCAATTAAAAAAACACCAGCATCATTCCCTAACGTCGGTAGGGAAAGAAGAAAAAAAAAAAGAAATCAAAGGAATATGTTGAAAAGGTAGTACCTTTAAGAATATGATATGCAGAGTGAGCTTGATTGTTATTCAAGTAACATCTAGCCAATAATTGTAAATTCACCTACATTAACAAAACAAAAAAAAAAAACACATTTCAAAGTTTCAATTCAAGCCCTAGAAAATTCGATAACGTAAATCAAGTAATTTAAAATAAAAAATAAATAAATAAAAAAAAGGAAATGAATATGATTAATGAAATTAGAGAGGAAACCTCGGAAGGAAACTCAGCGTAGAGGCGTTCGCAGAGGAAAATGGCGTTTCTTCGCATGTATTGGTTCAGGCTTTTCTCTACGTAATTCGCCAGTAATGCCTCCATTTCTCTCAGAGAGAGAGAGAGAGACGTTGCGGTGGGACTTTATGGTGCGTTGCGTTGGCCTGGGCTTTTTTGATCCTACCTGAGACTTTGACAGTGACAAACTGACAATGAATCGGATACGCGGGACGTGGAGGTTTTTTTTTTAATTTAAAAGTGGATTGCTGCTGGTTTTCATTTAAAAGTGGGCTTGGCCCACACGTTAGATCCTCCCTTCAAGGACAAGGGATTTCCCGCAGCCTGACGTTCAAAGCCCACTTCGTGCTTCTCCTGGACCTTGGCCTTGGTTGGAGGCTTTGCAATTTATTTATCCAAAATTAATACCTTAAATATTTTTTAGGAATTAATTTATATATCATCTATCATTAAATGAAAACATATTGCTAGTGGTTAGTGGCAACATCTGTACATTTTGAATAGAGGTGTTTATAGCTCAGACTGAGTCAGACTTAAATAACAAAAAAATTTACTTGTTCAGACCCGATTTGAACTCAATTTATCGAATCAAAAAATTATTTTACTGTTTAAAATATATTAAAATATTAAAAAAAACTATTTTATATTAATATTTATATATTTTTATAATTAAATTTAAATAAAAATTATTTTTATTGTAATTTGAAATCACTAGTCAAGACAACTGTCACCTACTAAAATGTTGGGAGTATATTTTTGGAGTGTAAAAGATACCCCAACAGAAAGAAAAAAACTGCAAATTCTTCAAAAGGGTTGATACTTCAATGTAGTATTTGAGTATGCAAAAAAAAATAAGTGAAAGATAACAAATTTTTGCAAGAAAATGCTAGGAGATATGAAAAAATCTGTTGTTTAGAAAAAGAAAGAATAAAGTTGAGGTAAGAGGATGAAGCAATGTCATACTGTCATTGTTGTTTTCGCGTGTGCATTATGTTAGCAAATTTATTTCGCAATTAACATATTAGAATTAACGATATAATCATCTAATATCGTTTAGGATTGAAAATAAAATTTTCAAATGTTTAGTATTGAATGTTAAAAACACATAAATATTAGGATTAAAATCATAATTATCTTTTATATATATGTCATGTAATCCCTCCTAGTTCACCGTTTTTTTTTTATGTGTGCATTTCGTTATAATTAACTTTAAGACAAACGGTATAACCATTTAATAACATTTACAACTCGATTAACAATTTTCAAACGTTTAAGATTCAAAGTGACACTACAAGAGGACGTTAAATTACAGACATAATCTTTACCGATGAATTTATTTCGTCGGTAAATAATTTTTTCAGCGACGGAATTTAAAACATTATCGACGGAATGTTTTTTCGTATTACCGACGGATTATTTGAGCATTACCAACGCAAATATTATATTACCGATGGAATATTAGCGACCAACTAATTCCGTCAGTAATTTCCGTCAGTAAAACTTTGGCACCAACGGTCTAGATTCACTCCGAAATTTCACCAACGGAATTATCATAATTACCGACGAAACTTTCGTCGGTAATAAAAAGGCACAGATTTTGAAATTGGTAATAAATAAAAAAATTATTACCGACGGATGAAGAGTTTACCAACGGAATATCCGTCGGTAATACCTTATTACCGATGGATGGAGTTTGAATTCCCGCCTAAAGTATTACCGACCGAAATTCCATCGGTAATAATCATATTCCGTCAGTAATAGTCTCGGGCATAACTAAAGCCCGAGACTTCTTCTTCCCCATTTTCTTTCTTTCTCTCATTCTCTGTTTCTCTCTTTTGGTCTGACCGTCCCCTGCCGTCCGACCGTAGCGCCATCGTCGTCCGACAGTCCCCCGTGAGCCAGCACCATCGCTGCTGCGCGCGCCACCAGCTGAGGCATTCGACCACCGAGCCTGGTTCAAAGTTTAACTTTCGAGGTGATTTTTAATCCGAAATATCTTTTTAATCCGAAAAATATCTTTTTAATCCTAAAATTACGAATGTTTTAGTTGTTAGGTGAAACCGCAGCTGGTTCAGATTTTACTGGAATTGCTGGAACCGCGCCTGATTCAGATTTTGCTGACATTCTTCAGGTGATGTAGCCTTTAGTTCAATTGATGAGTTCAAGCATTTGTCTTTGTGGTGTGGTTGTGATAAAACATTGTTTTTATTTTGATTATAGATGTGTCATTGTGATAAAAACATGCTTTATGTTGGAAATATCTTTCAATTATTTTTAAGTTTTGGATAATAATGTATAGTTATTTTTTGCCTTGAAGTTTTGTTTTGTAATGATGCACGTTTTTCTTATTCCTATTATTGTTAGTATCAACATTATTTTTATGCTTGAAACATCTTGACAATGATTAACACTAAACATATAATTTTATGCAATTATTATTAATTATTTATTATTTTAAAATTTTTAATATTGATATCAAAGTTATAAAAATAAAAATAAAAAAAACTTTATTTATAATATATAGTAATAAACATAAAAATTAAATAATAATAATAGTTTATTTGTAATTATAATTTAACAAGATAATATTAAGAAATATATAAAATTGTAATAGTAAAAAAAGAGTATTTTAGGCAAGTGAAAATTATTAATATTTTTAAATTATTTTTAAAAATAATAAATTCTTAGCTTTTCTACATATGCAAGTGAAAATTATTTTGTTCGAAATTATTTGTAAACGTTATGTTAATATTTACAAATATTAATTTAGTATTCTTACAAATGCGTAAATTAAATTAATTTATTAATTTAATTTATTAATTTAATTTAGGCACAATTAAATTTATTTTGTGTGAAATTTCTTTTTATTATGAAATTTCTTTTTTATGATTGTTAGTTATGAAATTGTATAATGTGTTATTGTGATTATTTTTCGTTATTGTTCATTGTGATTGTTATTTTATTGTGTTATTCTGTTTATTTATTATTAAATTTAATAAATATATATATCTATTAATAAATTTAATATTTTTTATTTTACAGATAAAATGCGATGAGCATGGCGTAAAACTACTGGAAAGAAGAAACGGAGTTCTATGTGGGATGCTTTTGACCATCTGGAGGATCGTCCTCGGGGCATGCTAAACCAGAGTTGCCACCTGCGTCTTCTCCCTCCTTACGATCTCCACCGAGACAGTTGCAGCCTTATTCGGCTCCATCGCCACATATTCCATCTGCAGTACCTCCATCGCCCCTGCATCCCTCTGCACTGCCTCCGTCTATAGTGGATCCGTCCTACAGTGGCACCGTCCACATCGACTCCCGCTTCACTGTCATGGCCGACACTCACTCCGACGACTCAGGCACATCCCGTGTTACAGGCGTCTACCTCACCGCTAGATGAAATTTTACAGTTTTTACTTAATAAGCCAGCACCGACGTATTTCGCGGATGATGGCACGGGGCAGCAGACAGAGGTACCTGCAACACATCCTACGCCATCTACCGGTACTGCCACTAAGCAGAGGAAACGAGGTAGAGGTCGAACGAAAGGATTACCAACACCGAGTAATCCGGATGACAGATTTCTACTGTCAATTCTTCAAAACACGTAAGTTAATAATATTTCGATAATTTCATTATTTGAGTAAAATAAATTATTGTCCACTAACACGTATCCTTGATTTTAGGACTTCCACGGAGAGTTGTGTAAAATCGACCATTGCCTCCATCATCAGACAACACTATAACAGACCGTGGCCTACTTGGTCGAAGATACCTGTTGACGTGAAATTGTCTATGTGGACTATATTTGAGGTATGATTTGGTTAAAAGTCAAATTATAATTTAATTATGTTTAATAGTATATATTAATTCATAATATGTCATTGTAAAGAAAATGCCAGTGACCTCCAGAGCAGACACCATTGGTTAGGAAATTATGGGAGGCCACATGCAAGGATCGATTCAAGGACATGATGAATTTTGAGAGGGACAATGCCATTTCCTTCTTTCAAACAAATCGAATAGAAGACTGCAAGGGTTACAGGTGTGATTGGATAGCAGTTGATATTTGGGATCAACTGATTGATAGCGTCTGGAGTACCGACGCTTGGAAAAATAGGTCTCAAAAGACCAAGGGTAATAGGAACACGGAGAAAGATGGCAACATTACGAAGCACACTGGTGGATCAGTTCCTTTTGTAGTTACTGGTGAAAGGATGGTAAGATTTATTTTTGTTTTGCAATTTATTGTTTAAAAGTTTTATTGTTTAAAAGTTTTATCGTATAAACTATGTGAATTTTTTTATTAACATAATTTTCTCTCTTCTTTTAATCTGTAGTCACAAGAGTTGTAGCGCAACGTGACTTTCCTAGAACTGTTTAATAAAACCCATAAACGTGCAAAGGGTCACGATGATTACGTAGACAACAAGTCTAAAGCTGTAACTGTAAGTATTTAACTTTATCAATACTTTATATATTTCATTAATTGATTATACTAGATATTTGTGTTTATGTACATGTTCATTACAATGTCACATATTAATTGTTTATGTATTTAAATATTTGTGATTGTAGGAAAATTATACTGCCTCGTTGCAGCAAAAACATGGGGACGATACGTCTTCATATTTCGATTTTGACCCTCAATCCTGGTCTAATGCTATTGGGGGCATTGAGGCTACGCAGACGCATGTTTATGGGTTTGGAACGAGACCGAAGAGAGTGCAAACTTTTGATCCACCCAGCAGTCACCAAAGTTCAGATGCAGCCAGTTACACTCCATGTGGTCCTAGTACTACACAGCAGCCGACAGCAACGCCGTCTGAGGACTATAATGCATTGAGGTCTGATGTCTCGCAAATCCAGACATCAATCATGAGACTTGAGAATATCTTGACGAGCTAAAATACGATAATCGCACCTTTATTACAGTCACAAATAGCAGCTGCATTAGGCGGGATCGGAACAAGTACTGTCGGACTCATTGTTGCATGGGTGTTGGATCGAGTGCTGCAAGTCGGTGTTGGACTAAGTGCTGCCAGAGTCAGTGCTGCTGGAGGCATGGCTGCTGGACTAGGATTGAGTGCTGCCGGTGTTGGACTGAGTGCTGCAGGAGTCGATGCTGTCGGAGGCATGGGTGCTGTCGGAGGATTGAGTGCTGCCGGAGGCAATGCCGAGGTAGATAGTGAAGCCGATGACAGCAGTACCTCGTGATGAGTTCTCTTTTTTATATTCGAGAGATACATTTGAATATTATTTTATTTATATTTTTACGAATTTTATTTTATTTTTTATGGTATAATTATATAAATTTTTCATTTTTTTTTAAAATTTTTTTTTTAAAAAAAATAATTACCGACGAATATTCCGTCGGTAATAATTTATTACCAACCAAATCCATCCGTCGGTAACTCAATTACCGACGGAATATATCCATTGGTATATCTATCACTGACGGAATATTCAGTTATAATGTTTTGTCTATAAAGAAATTTACGACGGAAGTATTCCGTCGATGACAAAACAATACCGACGGAACTTTCCGTCTGTAAAAGTCCGTCGGTAAAGTTTCTTTACCGATGAAATTTTCTTTACCAACCGACTTAGTATCACCGACTTAAGTATCACCGACGGAATTTTTCGACAAAAAATTTTGTCTGTGATACGTTTTATCGACGGATTATTCCGTCGGAAAAAATACGTCCTCTTGTAGTGTGAAAAAATACCTAAACATTTAGGACTAAAATGTATATAACTCAATAAAAAATTAAAGTTCATGAATGGAATTTACTCTTCTTTTATGTATGCAAAATGCATGCATGATTAGAGAGAAACAGATATTAGCAAGGGGGTGCCTTTTTTTTGGCTATTGGCAATGGGGACTAAAGACAGACAATGCTTGAAATAAAACTGGTCATTGCCTAATTGTAAAAGCTTCACAAATATAACAAGGAGGCTGGCCGATCGCAATGCAAAGGGAGGTTGCCCAACTGCCCACACCTCTCCTAAACCGACTGAAAGGTGAAAGCTATATCTAGTTTTTCAAGATATTATTGTATTATTAGTAAGACTATTATTATTAATTTGTATAATTTCATTGTCATATTCACATGCATGTCTCACGCAAATTGCTTTAAAAAAAATTACGTAGGATGTATTAATCACACATTGAAAAGAAAAAAAATTATTTTTTAACATACAATCGTGAGCTTTGCATATATTAATAAACTGCTTTTATGAGAATAAAATAATGACCACATGATACATGCATGTGACTAGCATGTACAACCGTGCAGAGTTTTTAATCCTCTAAAAGTATAGTATATCCAAAGTCCAAACCCAAACCCACCCATCGCTATTATCCTAAAGATATATGCACAGTTAAACTAAAGTGTTTCCCCAAGTAGTCGCCCAATTGAAACCCACAAATCCAAAGCTAATTTCATTTTCTAAACTCTTTTTCAAGATAAATGTGAATTAATTTATCTTTATACAAAGAACTTAACTTCAACTACCTTTCTCTCTCACTGTCTCGTGCAGATATGTGGCTGGCTACTGCTTTCTTTTTTTTTCTTTTTTTTTCAGCTTGCTGCTCTCGTGAATCTCTCAGTTTCTTATGGTTTTAGAGATTGATTCATAATACCCTAACTTCCTTTCCTTTAATGTTGTTGTCTCCAAGAAAAGAAAAGGCGGTTTGGCAAAGGTGCATATGGCTAGTTTAGGCCCTCACGTGAATCCCCAACTCTCTTTTGCATGCTTAATGCTTTATAGAAAGAAATTATTTCTATTTCAATTTCATTTTTGAAAGCTAAAGTGAAAAAAAAAAAAAAAAAAAATTCATTTCAACAAGCTGAATAATGTGATAGGTATTACATGGTTTCACCTAAATCTGTTCATGGGTCGAGTCTAAAACTTTTCTAATTTTTTTATCCAAGCCCAGTCTTGGATAGGCTTTGGTCGATCCGTCGATCCAGTTTACTGTTAAAAAAAATTAAATATTTATATATATATTTTTTATAATTAAATTTAAATAAAAAATATTTTTTTTATTAGTTAAACAGTGATTCGAGCTGGGTTGAGCCGATCCGAACAAAAAAATCACTGCTCAAACCTGACCTAATACGAGCCGGACAAGTTACCCATCTCTTGAACAAGTCTACTTTCACTCTCTATTATTCATTAATCTTTCCCCTTATTAGGAACAGTTTATTGAAAATACATTAATTTTGATATAGCTATAGGTTGATGACATGTAAGATTTATGTTCCATCAATGTAATTTTGGAACAGACTAATTAAACATGGAAATAAGGCTTAATTTTCTTTAAAAAATTTTAAGTTTGTGCCCCCTTTATATTAAAATAAAATAAAATAAAAACACTTGTGTTATGTTTGGAAACATGAAATTGAGAATTTGGATTTAGATTTCATTTGCTATATAAATTGTAAGAATGAAATGCAAACATTATGTATAAATTAGTTAAAATTCAATATGATTATATATTTGAAAGGTATAAAAACATGAATTTCAAATTCACAAATAGCTATAGGTATTTCAAATTCACCACTAAATAGACATCCAATAAATTCATGAATTTAAAAAATAATCATCAATGTTACATTTACACATGTTTTATAATACAATTTATACTATTTTTGAAATCTAAATCTATATTTTAAAATCTAAATTTTCTAACGCAACATTGAAGAATTAGTTAATTATCCTCAGACTCGTAAATCCTAAGTTATATATTATAGGGGTTTTTCTTTTCTTTTCCTCAACAAACTATAAAGGACAAAAAAAATTCATATTAATTGCATCACCTGATGATGAACCCAACTCAACTGCCCAAATGGAACAGTTGTGGTGAAGTCTCTAGCTTGATGTAGATGAACAGTTAGCTTTAAACCCAAAAGCGAAAAAAAGTTGCCATTTCTTGAAAAATCTAGCATGTTTTTAAGGCTATACTGGCCCGGGTGCATGCAGCTACTGATAGCCGACATGAGAGTCCACAATATCCACATATAATTTCACTTGTTAGATACAAGAAAAAAAAAAGATCCCACCACCTGCTATAAATAAGATAGTTTTATGCACTTAACCCTCTATCTACCAACATTTGAGTTTGATAAAGAATCTTCCAACCTCTTCTCTAAGGTTCTTCACTTCCAAGCTCAGTTCTTAGTTCATCAATATCACTTGGTTTCCTACCAAGTTTACCAATATAAACACTTTGGGTTTTTTGTCTCTTAACATGGCACCGCATGGAGAGGCTATTATTACTAGTACATACACGGGCAGGAGCAACAACTTCCCCAAGCCACCGAGACTCTCAAACGACAGCCTCCACCGAACCGTATCGGATATCTCTTATTTTCAACTGAGCAAGGAAGTGCTTGATAATTATAAAGAAGCAGCAGAATCGGATGTAGTGGATGAGAAACAGCTGCCACCCATATCCGAAGTGGCTGATGCAAAGTGCGAGTGTTGTGGGATGAGCGAGGAGTGCACCCCAGAGTACATCGAGCGAGTCCGCAACAAGTTCTTGGGGAAATGGATATGTGGGTTATGCGGTGAGGCAGTGAAAGAAGAGATGGAGAAGAATGGAGGCAAGAAGAAGATGGAGGAAGCTTTGAGTGCACATATGAATACATGTGCTCGGTTTAACAAGTTTGGAAGGGCTTATCCAGCTTTGTTTTCAGCTGAAGCCATGAGGGATATACTGAGGAAGAGTTCGAGATTGGAAGGGAAAAGTAGTCTTAGGGCCAAATCTTTTAGCCCTAGGGATAGATCAGGAGCTCAAAACAAAGGTGGTGGGATCGCTAGGAGTTTCAGTTGCATTCCAGCAATTACAAGGGAGATGAATGATATCTCACAGTTGCAAACTGATCATGAATAATTGGCTTCTTTTTCTTTTCGTGATCTCCCTCTCTTTTGAGATTTTAAATATGGCTTCATATATTTTTATTAATTAACCTATTATCTTCCTCTACTTTTGAGCATTTAATTATTATTATTATTATTGTTTCTTAATTTCCATGGCCTGATCTTTTGTATGGACCAAACCTTTTACTTATCACACCTTCAAAGTTTTTTGGGTTCGGTCCTAACTCTCACTTTATACATGAAATCAACTTAAGGAGTATATTTTTCTATCCTTAGTTGATTAATTGTATAATTTGCTTTAGAATTTTCTTTTTCTAAGGTGGGCACTAAATTCTTCCTGCTTTTCTCTCTTCCGGATATATGTTTCTTAGAACCAAAGTCCAAAAACTTAACCACCTTCTAGCTAAGCTAGGTAGGTAGGTAGGGTTTTTTTAGGTTGGTTCAAATGCTTCTTTTCCATCCCTTTTCCTTCCCCCATATAGCAAGCAATTGTAACTCATTTCTATGTACTAAATCCATGTATATCATTAATCAATAAATGACTCCTATTATTTTGAGTATTAATAATCACTAGCAGAAAAATTTTCAGCTATTTTATCTCATGCATGCTTGCTTTTTTCTCTTTTAAGGTGAAACCAGTTATGTTGATGTTCCAAGAAATATTGATTAGAATGAGACTACAAATTAAAAATAATAGCAATATATAGAACATGGGGTTTAGCTCAACAGTGATTTCTAAGAGACAGTAACCCAAAGAATTACATGAACTCAAGCAATCTTAATTCCTCTCTGCAAAAAAAAAAAAAAAAATTAAAGCAGTTTAACAACCAAAACAACAACAAAAAAATTTAAAGCAGTTTAAGCGGAATATCTTACATGGATGGATGGATACAGATTTGAACTTGTATTAAATTATAAATTTGCTTCAAATAAAATATGTTTTAACATTTTTTTTTTCATAGTTATTCTTCCCTTTAAAGTGCTATATTAAACATTAATTTCTTCAAAAATACAAATAGTTAAGATTTTCTTATATCCTTGTCCTTAATTAATTAGTTCTTTAACAGAACTATGTATGTTCAATTTTGAGTTTTTGACTTATAGCTGAGCTTTGGAGTTTGGCTCCTTCATGGCTCACCTTTGGAGCTGTTTCATATCTGATTCTGGCAATAAACAGTTTCAAGATTACACCAAATCCGAAGGAGATGAATCCAAGTTTAAGTCAAATGATTCATACAATCAATTTTAAAAAAAAATGACATCCAATCAATATAAGATTCAAATCTCAATATTTACAATCCTTCTTTTATTCTCAAACTACAACAAAACGCCACCTACTTTGTTTTCAAAAAATTCTCCAAAGGAGGAAAAACATTTTATTTTAGGTAAAAACAAACTTTTCTCCCGTGGGAAAATCCTTTCAAAGCTCACTTTTCTACCTAATTGTCTTCTGTATGTAGTTGATGTATGGCTTGACAACCAACTTTCCAGTTAATAGCATGATTGGCTCATAATTTTAACTGGTTCAATAGTACTGTATAGTAACTAAGCTACCCTCCAACTCTTCTACAATAATTCAAACATGATCATTAAACGAAAACCAAAACATATTTCACGTGTACTCGATGAACCATCGCATACTCATTTAGCGGACAGCTTATGGCTAGGAAAATTAGATCCTACCGACTTGTCTGGTCCGCAGTCTGAGAGACCAAACCAACCAGATTAGAGACAAGTCCTTGGTCAAGACCAAACCAACCAGATCACACCTAACTGAGCTAACTCTCAAATCGTGAATAAAGTTTTACACGCATCGTCAATCTAATGATTCCAGCATAAGATTCCAGTAACATTAGGCAATCCTAGAATATAAGGTTTTTACAGACTAAAGATAAACAAGCCAACAAAACATAAAAGGATAATTAAAGAGTTTGTCTCCTTTCTGGTCCAAAAGCTCAGACAAAAGACCAGTTGATAAACATAAAGCAAATGCAATGAGCATTCTCTTCTTCATTCAACACCTTCCAAGCTACTGCTCTCTCGTACGAAACCGGTCTTCCCATGCTTGACAAACAGATCCCACCTTGTAGACAAGCAAAACCCTACCAGGAGAAAAGCATATGTTAAAAGAAAGCCGTAAAATTCGGTAAAATATAGTACCTAAAAGTAACATGTTAATACATTTGATATCCATTAATTGGTTTTTGTATTAAAAAAAAAGAATAAAATTGCTAGACCTGTTGCATTATCTGTGGGAACTCGGTGCAGAGTCTGTTTCGTCCATGATCATCAAATATCTTCTCCAAAGTTATGTCCTGCAGAGCTACCAGGGTTGTCTCCAGCATGTCCAATCCAGCCTGATTTGCAAAGGTAAAAACCGACAATGCCTGCAAGAACTACTAGTTTTAGATAAAAACAAATTTAAATAAAGGCTAGTATTAGCATTTATAAAACAATGAAAATATAATGGCCAAAAAAATAGAAAGAGGAAGACTAAGGGAATTATATCACGAAAGGCTAGTATTTTTCTCTTTATAAATTACTAAATTATATCACGAAGCACATAGTTTTACTTGGTGTATCTTGACTTGTTAAAACTCATACAAGCATCCTCCGTAAATAAATATATAGGTTCAATTTGATAAGCCGTCAGTCGCACACTACTTTTCCAATAGAAAATGCATATTTCATATTGCAAATAAGACAAAGGAAAGCTAGGAAAGAGAAGGGGAAAGGGAAAGGGAGGTGTTAAATACTTTGCACATACCTTTAGAGAACAGCACATGATAGCATCTGAGTGATTCCACAAGGTCTTGAGGATGGATTCAGTCCCCTCACTACTACACTTGAGCAGCTCAACACCCATGTAGACCCTGCAATATTAGAGACAAATCATCCATGGTTCAAAATATAGCAGCAGTTGCTCCTATCCTAGCACAAATATCCAGCTTATGCAACATTTTTGGCATGCATGATCGATCAATGCAATAGCAGACACCATAATTACAAGTCAGGATTCTCGAATCTATCATTACAAAGGATACAAGCATAGAAGACTGACGCTTTCTATTATGATTGACTTATTGGAGTCCATACATTTCAATTCGGCTCGCAACATTTGACTTTTTTTTCTCTAAAACTAGACATGCACTAGAAAAAAAACAATTAGATACTTGATAGTAGAGTGATAGGTCAAACCCAAAAACTCGAATCTGGAAAAATAAACCCCAGGCCAAGTGACAGCAAGTATCACTTATTTGACAGTGCATATCCCCTTTCATGGTCGAGGCAATAGCTTGTTGGTAGCCACACCTAATCCCAAATAACCCTTGAGGTTGAATCCCCTTACCCAACTTAATATCAAAATAATATAACAATGTATAAAACCCATCCTTGAAAGGAAAGGAGGGCTAATGTACCTATAACTCTGGCAGATCCAACAAGCAAGCGTCTGTGCTTCAGGAGTACCCAGTGGGGTTCGGAGACCAGCTTGTGAACTTAAATGAGCGGGAGAAAGTGCTAATGCCACCCTCTGAACTGAAGATATAATGCTGCGGACATATTGTCGGGCCATGGATGCCACATGTTCTTGCATGTGACTCTCAAAGGCAAACTCAAACGCTATGGTCATCACAGATCTCATACAGCCAGAATTAGCCGAGTAATCATTAGATGCTTTATTTCCAGCTGGCCCAATCTCAAGAGCAGAAGTAAGGTCAAGAGTGCGATTTGGACTAGAGGCTTCCTGCATCACTTTCCAGTGCTTAATAAGAAGCCCACAAAAGATGCAGAAAAAACTAACAAAAGCCCCTGCTTAACATAATAAATAGATGCCAACCTTCCCAGAATCGAGAGGAATGATGCGAAAACCAGAAGGCAAAAGAGGTGCATCATCAGCAAAAGAAGCATCTATGGGAGCAAATATAAGCTCAGCAAAGGTGCCCATGGCATTTTCATCCATTCCACTGCATAGCTATAAAACAATACCACAGTAAATTATGCAAGAAGATAATACTAAAAATAACGAAAAGAACAAGGAGAAATACTATGAAAGGCTAGGAGCACTCCAAATGAGTACAAGAAAATAAATCCTACATCCATAATGTTATATTCCAAATGTTAAAATCCCCCCCCCCCCCCAAAAAAAATAAATAAATAAAATGTTAAGACCTCTCCATTAAATGAAGTACAAAATGTAGCCATACCATTGTAGCATCAGTTGAAAATACACAACTAGCAGTCCAGCTGTTCTATAAGAAATTCAAAAGAGCAGAAGGCTTAAGCAAAAGGGATGTATCTATTTGCTCAAAGATAACTACCATAGAAACATGATGTTAATACAAACCAAAGATCACATATCCCTGGAAAAGCCCTATTCACTAAGTCAAAAGCATAATCAAATAACGTTTACTTGCACTTGTCAACCTATGAACCTCACTTGTGCATGTTCTGTATGAGACTATGAGTTCCCTTTCCTCATTCAAAAAATAAATAAAAGACTTGCAATGAAACTACATAGTAGAAAATGAACATATCAGAATTCAAGCAGTGTTAAAATTGGTGCAAATAACTCTGAACATATATTCTAGCAAGAATGAAGATGAAAATTAGAGTTAAAATAAGAATACTTACTTGCAAGAGAAAAACATCTCTTGGCATTATTGCATCTTCAGGAGAGTGTGCAATTCCCTCCAACTTAATGACCTCTAAGAACTATTAATAATATAAAAAATATTTGTCACATGTTAATTAATACATATAAGCTAAAGCCAAAAGGCTGTATCGTCCATGCAGAAAGTTGAAACTAATAATATGATAACACAACACATTTTTAGGTAATGTGAAATTTTAATTTTCTTACCTCTTCATGCTCAATAGTATGTGCCAGGGGAAGTATAACTTGACCGCCAAAACCTCCTACTCGAGACCCTTGTAAGCTACAGGGACCAACTTTAACAGCTGCAGCAGAGTAGGCATCAATGCTGCTGTCTGCCCATTCTGATCTGTGCTCCCGCAGAAAACAAAGAAGGATTGCAGGAGGTACATTCTAAAAAAGAAACAGAAGAGAGCAAAAAGAAGAAAAAAAATGAAATTTATTAACCATATAAAGACTGTTGATATAGTAAAATCGTTTGCAACTATGCAGATGTTATAGAATATTCACATGATATAATGCTAAAGAAATTCCATCCAGTAGAGCTAGCAAAATGTGGGATTGACTGACAAGTGCATCCAGGTGCTACAAAATGCTTGTTGTCATTGTGGAAGCTGCGAAATTGTACATACTAGGACAGGCAAACACCACAAGCAACTTGGGCGGGGGCAGTTGCCTTTGAGAGATGCTTTAAATAAAAGGACACAAAAAACAAGATCATGACAATCTATTGCCACTTTCAGTTTTGACAAAGATCGGCGGTGGGGGGAGGGAAAGCCTTCCAGAGTAAGTAAAAGTGGCATTATTGCAACCACAGAAACATAAGAAAGCGCAAGTTATGAACAATTAAGAAACAAACAATTGTATATACTTCCCAAAATAGTTTCCCATGAACCATCAAGACTGAAACATGTTTAGCATCCTCACCTGTAAAAGCATTGATGCTTTAGCACATAAGACTGCATTGCTGACAGATGGAAATCCATTAGCAAAGGAAAGATTGAAGCCCATTAGCTTGTCAGGAGATGAGTTCACAAGGATAGTAACATCATCTGTGCCATCATTTCCCATCATTGACCACCCCTCATCAGTGAAACCATTGAGAGCCTCATTAAAACCCCTGTCAGGAATCATCTATCAAATTATAAATAGCATAGCAATTTTAACAGACAGAAAACAGATTATGACAAGAACTTGGCAATTAACCTGCTTAACCTCTGGCTAAGTGCTCGTAAGGCTGCTGGTCGCCGACCACAGCCAGTCACATTAGACTGAGAAACCTCCTGAGCTATCTGCCTCAGTTGTCGTAGAGCCTAAAACAAAATCAGCAAATAAGATCCTCATCCTTTGTCTAAAGCTACAATTATAGAAATTTTGTGTAGACTCTTCCTCCAAACAGTTTCAGATGTTTGTGACAGGAACAAAAAAGAAAAAAGGCAGCAATATGTAACATGCTAACTGGAGAAACAATCTTACTGCCATTGTTGTCTTTTGAGCAAGCACTGTTGATGATTCATAAAGTGGGCGCAACACTTCTGGGACACTCGATGGCTGGTTGATAATAAACATTCCAAATTAAGTATTACGTGTCGGTAATACATATAGTTTAAAACATTGAAGACAATTTACATACAAAAGACGGGTATACCTCCAAATCCATATGATCAACAATGTGTATGATTGAACCACCCCCCTCACAAGGTCGAATAAGGTATCCACTTGGCAACATTTCTGCTCTCACAAAATGCTGCACTGCAGGCATGCTAGGGCCATTTTGAGTATTTTTCAGTGACCTCTCACAAACCTGGGCATTGCAAAAATCATTAAGAAAAAACCTTTACTCATAAATATAAAAGATAGGTGCATCTTGTCTTTGAATATTTAGTACCCAAAATAAACTCGCTAAAACATATTTGGTCCCATGATTAACCAAAAATCAGAATACTTATCAAACCACATACCACAAGGCTTCCATCGTCTAGAACTGAAGTATAACGCAACAACCAGAAGTCGCGAGCAGGCACTAATGTCGTAGGCGCATAGAGCTATATCAACAAATTTGAAGAGATCACTAATAATAATGCACCAAAAACGTCTAACAACCACAACACAGTAATGACCACCGACCTGCATGTACAGCAGCTCAATGGTTCCACCATTGGCAGTAGGCAGCACATTTAGAACATCCACAGCTCGGCAATCACGGAGCCACGAAGGCCTATCCTTGAGGAGTTCTGCAACCTGGAAGGAACATAGTTATTGAACTTTAAAGTTCATACTCAAAATGGAGAGGAAGTTGTAGCAGGCTACGAAGACAAGTAGACTTACCCTTACAGGTTCAAGACCCACAAGGCCGCAGGCACGTGCTGCCACTCCAGTGGAACCATGAGAAATAGCAATGATTCCTAAGGAATCCGGACCAGGCTGTTTAAGTCAAAAAGAGATGAGGAGAGCGGATTAAAAGTCAAAAGCTGCTGCTTGATGAAACAATTTATCGTTATCCTTATGGTATTTACCCCCAAAAAAAATTACATTCTAACCTAGTCCCAGCAAACCCATTAAAAAATATCTTATGGGAATTAAGGGTTTAGCACTGCAGAAAATAAGCCCTGCCAAGAAGCTTTGTGAATTTTAAACTTCAAAACAATTTAAGTTTTATTGAAATTGAAAAGAGTAGTTAATTTAATATCAAATATTAGGAAAAAAAGAAAAAGTCAAGAGATACCTTCATTCCAGGCATTTGGACCCACTCTACAGCAGTTCCAGTGGCCTTTGAAAGAAACTCTGCTAAAGTTTCTTCTGCAATGGACAAAAGCCTAGAAAAAAATACAAGCATCAATTTATTTATAACCCGCAAATACACAAACAACAAAGTGGTCACAAAGCACCATAAAAGAAAAGAACCCAACACCCATAACCCCACTAACCCTGCAGGACTAGCATCTCTCGGAGGATGCTGAGGTGTCACGTGGTGTTGACCGCTCGTCACCACCGATTCGCAGCTTGGATCTTTGGTTGCAAGTTTCGTCTGTAAGAAAACAACCCAACCCTTCCCTCTCAATTTCCATGTAACTCAAAATTCATCCAAAGTATATAAAAATGAAAATAAAACCCAAAAAAAAAAAAAAAAAAATTGCAAATTCAGCTCCAATTTAAGTGCCTATTTGTGGGAATGCAATTGCTATAAGTTGAATTAGCAAACATCTAAACTTCCAAATTTCCTTTTCTACTCCTACATAATTGAAGTAAACAACCCAGTAACGAAAAGCACAAATTCTCACATTCTGAGTATGTTGGCGAAAATAGCCGTTTTCATACACCAGATGTGACACCTGCTTCTGCAACCTATCATTCTCCTCCATCAAAAGCTTGTTCATTGCTGTCAGCTTCCTGTTTACAGATTGAAGGCGTGATGCCTCTTTCCTTTGCTTCTCTCTACATCTGACAAATCAAAAACATCAATAGTAACACGCATTATTATTTATTAAACTGGTATTTCACCTGAAGAAAAAAAATCTGATAAACCAAGGACAAGATAAGTACTAAAGAAAACCCACCTTTTATTAGTTCCTTCTTATTCATTTCCAGTATCATAATCAATAAAACTGAACACAAACTCATTCAAGCAAATGATTGCACTAAACATAGACATTGAATAAAACCAAAAGCAAACCTTCTATTTTGGAACCAAACTTTGATCTGTTTAGGCTCAATGTTGGAGAGAATAGGGCACTCCCTAATCAACTGCTGACGACGAATCGAACTAGGCTTGGGGCATTCATGATAAAGCCTTTCAAGGGCCTCAACCTGCTCAGGTGTGTACCTTACATATTTCCCATTATCCAAGCTCCCAGGTTTACCATCCTTGCAGAACATTGCCATGTTTCAAACTTCACCCTCAAAATTTCCCAATTATCCAAAAACTGAAAACCCCCAAATAGCCTTCCTTTCCTAAAACCACAACCTTAGCAACTTCCCTTGCTTAAGAAACTGAACAAACGTACTAAAACTCTATCTAATAACCAAGTTTTACCAATTTTTTACATAAACCCACCAAAAAAGACTAAGAAAAAAGAAGGGTTCTTTTTGGTCACTCTCTTCCTTGAGTTGCTTCATAGCTTGTAAATGAGCACACAAATGGATTTTTTTTTTTTTTTTTTTGCTTTCTACTAGGTTTTCATCATAAGTACCTGAAATCTTGCAACTTTGGAATTGTTTAACGCTTGATTGTGAAATGTTAAAGACAAAGAAAGGAAAGAGAGAAAGATAAAACCCGACAAAGGACAACGATATCCTGATTGGGGATAGTGTTATCCTTGGACCTTGCTTTTTTTTGGCACTCCTTGAGGACAGCCCCAAACACCAAGAAAAATTTCTCAATATCTTTCGAGATCAGAGCTTCCTATCCCAAATATCCGATCTGATTCAACCAACCATTTTTTCCTCCAAAAAAAAAAAAAAAGCTTTCTTCTTGAACCGAGTTACCGATTCCACCTAGCCAACTTTTCGAATATGAGTCACCAAGACGCCTCCTAAAAACTAAACGGCCAAGCAGAAAAACAAAAGAAACGTTTCCACGCTCGACTTTTCTCTATCTCTCCCTCTGGAAAACAGAGATCTCTCCAGTTTAACCCAAAGAGCCATCTTTAACAACACCGTTTAGCCGATCTCCATTTAGAGAAAGACCAAAATCGTCCCTAACCTCCGAAACATCGTTTCTTTCTTTCTGGAGATTCAATCACCAAAAACCAGAGCTTCACTATTCACCATGAGAGCTTTTTTTAAATGAAAAAAAAAAAAAAAAAGCAAAAAGAAAAAAGAAATGGATTTAGAAAACAACAGAAAGAGATAAATTTAAAAAAAGAAAAACAACAGTGGAGGATATTGTTGGTGGTGGTGGTTATGGTGGAATGAAGAAGGAAGAAGGAAGATAAAAAAAAAATGGGTTTTTTTTTCAACTTATTAGAGTTTGAGTTTCTGTATTTTTGGGTCTTATCTGTGAAAGGATTTTCATTGGTTCGTCACTTTCGCCTTCTTCACTGTGAAAACAGGGAAAGATAGAGGCATAGAGCAAAGCGTCTTCCACTTCACTGTGCAGACCAATGGACGAAAAACACGATATTTTTTTAATGTTTCTTTTTCTAAATTGGTTTTATAGAAATGTTAATCGTGTCGTGGTTGTTATCAAATTCAACGATTATAAGTTTATAACTAAACGTAATTTCAATTATAATGTTAAATAAGTTTTAAGACATCATAAATTTTTGAAAAAGAAAATAATTTCTCTTATAGCAATTTTATAGACAACAAATTTGTGTTTTTAATAAAAGAAAGTTTAAAAATAAATGTTAAGATGAATTAAAAAACGATGATAAAAAAATTAAAATGAAATTTATAAATAAAAAAAAAAACTTGTACTACTAATTATGGAAAATGAAAGAGTTGAGACGTATTTAAGAAGATGGAGGATAGCAAAAGTGTGAAAGAAAAACCAAAGGAAAACATAAAAAAAATGTGAAGTTGCAAAAGCATTAAAAAGAAAAACAAGGGGTAAAGAAAAACAAGGGAGCCATTATAATTGAGAGAAGGATTCTAAAATTATTTATTAAGATGTCAGTTGATTAAATATATGTAATTTTAAAAAATATTTAAATTTGAATTTAATATTATATTTAAATTTATTTATTATTTAAATATAAATCAGAATTAGATATTAATATTTATCAAATATCTAAATCCGTTAAATATTCGAATTTTTTATAATTAGAATTTGTATAGCAAAGTTCGAATTTTTATACAAGTATAAAATTTTTTATATTTTACAAATATATAAAATGAATATCAGATTCAAAAATTTCGATAAAACTTGTATAAATAGAACAAATTTAAATAACTAATATTATTCAAACCAAAATTGAAATAGATTCGATATCGAATATTTTAAAAATCTTATTTGAATTCGTTTCAAATTAATAAATAATATATTTAATATCAAAATCTAAAAATTATTCAAATTCACGATATTCAAATTTATAAAAATCAAATCAAATAATATAAAAAAATTATTATTATCTATTATCATCTTTATATAAAATATTACTTGCTGAAATAAAAAAAAAAAAAAAAAAAAAGGTAAAAGACATTTACCCTTTAGTGAAAATTTCATTTATCCCTCTAAAATTTTGAAAATTTCACTTTACTCCCTTATTCAAGTTAAAAAAAATCAAATGACAATTTTATTTTTTAAGAATTTTGGAGATAACCCACGATTAGAGGTGATAACAGTTCGTTAGGTTCGGTTTTAGACAAAAATTGCAATCAATGTGCAGTATTCTGGTTTTTAACACTTTGCGGCTACCAAATCGAATAGAATAAAAAACAAAACCGACCCGAACTGAATTCTATCAGTTTGGGCCCGAACCCGATTTTATTTAAAATTTTAGCCCCCGACCCGACCTCCTTTTAGATATACTCGAAACCATCCCAAACTCGATTTTATTTAAAATTTTAGCC
The DNA here is from genome assembly GCA_030761205.1 of Fremontodendron californicum. Classification (NCBI taxonomy): domain Eukaryota; kingdom Viridiplantae; phylum Streptophyta; class Magnoliopsida; order Malvales; family Malvaceae; genus Fremontodendron; species Fremontodendron californicum. Next base: position 6,294,315 of record JAULJL010000024.1, read on the forward strand.
TCTGAAAAGACCCCTCAATCCCATCCCGAATAAGAGTGAACTAACCGACCCTTTTAATTTTATTTTATATATAATTATTTAAAATTATATATAATATAATATATCATTTATATTATATAATAATATATAATATACAATAAATAAATTATTTTTTATATAGTTAAAATTGATTAAATCGATCGACTTAAGTCAGTTTCGATTTTTTCGATTTTAGAATCTTTGTCGGTCAGTTCGATCGATTTTATAAATTTAATCGATTTAATCGATTTTTAAAATTTTGGAACCGATCCAATCGAACCGACTGAATGCTCACCCTTAATAATATATAGAATTAAATTAACATATATAAAAAATTAAAAGTAAGAAAAATATAAAAAAATAATAATAATCGGGGTGGGTAAATTCGAGTTTATGATAAACTCAAACCCAATCCGAACTTGTTATTTTTTGAAACTATCTGCCTGACCCGACGATTCAGATTATTTTGCCAACCCTAGACATGCTCTATGCCAAGAAGAGCAGTTTTGGCATGATATTAATTTTTAGAAGGGAAATAGGGTATTGTCCTAACTATAGGGGTATCTAAAATTATGATCAAATCTTAGGGGGTTTTAATACTTTTTCTATAAAGGGTCCGTTTAGATATACTCGAAACCATCCCGAACCCGATTTTATTTTAAATTTTAGCTCCCAACCCCGAAACCCCCACAATCCCATCCCGAATAAACTGAACTAACAGACCCTTTTAAATTTATTTTAAATATAATTATTTATATAATAATTTAAAATTATATATAATATATCATTTATATTATATAATAATATATAATATACAATAAATAAATTATTTTTTAAACAATTAAAATCGATTAAACCGACCGAACCGATCTATAAGTTGGTTTCGATTTTAAAATCTTTGTCGGTCGATTTTATAAGTTTAATCGATTTTAAAAATTTTGAAACCGAACCAACCAAACTGACTGAATGCTCACCTCTAATAAAATATAGAATTAACATATATAAAAAAATTAAAAGTAAGAAAAATAAAAAAATTTATCGGAACGGATCAATTCGGGTTTATGGTAAATTCGAACCCTACTTGAACCCGTTATTTTTTGAAATTATCTGTCTGACCTGACGATTCGAATTATTTTATTAACTTTAGACATGTTTTATGCAATATAATGATAATTTTGAGTGAAAAGAATGTATTATTTAAACTTTAAGAGATATATGAAATTATAATCAAACCAAGAAGGTTTAATACTTTTCCAAAAAAAATAAGGCAAAGGGATGAGAGAGAGAAAGAGAAAGGTTGGGGGTCTGGCGTGGGTCAGAGAGGACACCATGATAACGTTTTTTTGCATGCGTCTCGATTTCAAAGCTCTCTCCCCATCAGTTTATTTAATACTTGTACTATTATACCCAAGTTAAAAAAAAAAAAAAAAGAATTAAACAATCACTTCCTTTATTACTAATAAATAAATAGTATATATATTTAAAGAAAGAAATTGAAATTTGAAGGTCATGAATCATGATCACATAGTCACATATCGCATGACATGGGCACATGCATGGTGTATCATGGCTGATTTTTATAATCATAATAATATAACATAAATAAAATGAAGATGATATGGGGTGGTGTAGGGGTGAGTAGACCTGCTCAAAAATCGGATTATTCATTCAAATCTGAAAGTTTGTCTATATTTTAAAGGGTTTGGATAAAAATATTAGGCTCGAAATATGAGTTTGGATAAAAAAAATTGATGTCCATTTAGAAAATGGGTCTGGCTTTGACTCCAACAATCAAGGCTCTATCCCAACTCGACCCGGCCCGTTTTTCATTTATATAATATATTATTTTTATACTTTATATATTATGTAATTTATATCATATAAAAAATAAATATATATAATATTATAGTATAGTATATTATAAACATTTAAAAATATGTTAAGTTATTCATGTTTTAAAATTTAATAAAATAAAAAAAAATACTAAGAATTAAATAATAAAAAAAAAATTAATTTTTTTTTAAATAATATGGGCGGCTTAAACGGGTTTGGACTACCCATTTATAAATATGGATTGGCTTGGGCAGAATTTGTGGCTCATATTTCGGGCCGGGCCGAGCTTGGACAAGTATATATGATGTTGATATCATACCTAAGCTCGGCCCGGTCCATGAGCACCTCTAGGGATGAGGTGAGAATGAGAGAAGACATGAAGGATGGAAATAGAGATGGCAATGAGGTCACGCGAGGACGAGAATTATCATATCTAGTTTTATTTTATTTTTGTATGGATATTGAAAATATTTATGTTCATAACTGTCGGTTACATCTATAACTATTTCATGATATTCTATCTCACTTTTTCACTAATTATTTTTAATTTAATATTGTAAAAATATATACTATAATTTATTAATGAACATAATTTTAGTATAAATATAATATCAGTATATATATATATATCTAATATATATACTAAAAATATAAAAGAGATATATAAAATATTTTAAGGGGTAAAATAATAATTTTACAAAACGGTGTGAGTGGAGCAAAGCAAATATTTACCAAAATCGTCCCGCTCCATACCGCCTTTACTTTAAAAAAAAAAACTCCAGAACGAATCGTTGCGAAATTCGTGAAGCGGATCTAGTTTTACCATCCCTAAATGGGATCGTTTGCGTGACTGTGATACAATATTTGTGACTACTTAAATATAAAATTGGCTTATATATTATTTTGTTTTTTTGTTTTGATATTTAAAATTTTTTAGTTTTTATCGAATATTTGCACTACAAATTTGTCATATAATTTAGTATTTTACACTAATTATGTTAATTAAATTGGTGATATGATAATAACATTTAATAAGATCATGATACCACGTTAATGCCATTCACGTCATTATTAAGATTAAAAATTTTTAAAATTTCAAAAAATATATATTAATTCAAAAAAAAATCAATTTTTTAACAAAAAAAAATCAAACAAAATTATAAAAAAATAATCAAAAAAATATTTCTTTAAATTTAATTTTTTAAAAAATAAAAAATAAAATATATAATAAAAAATAAAAAATAAAAAAAACAACTCAAAATTCAAAAATTTTAAACTCAACAGTTTGGAAAAAGTTTATTTTTAATTTTTTTAACATTTTGAATTAAAAATTTTAAAAATAAAATATTTTTTTTTACGATATTAAAATTTTTTAAGTTTTTGAATTTTTCAAAAAAATTCAAAAAAAATTAAAATGAAATTAAAGAAAAAAGAGAGATGATGAGGGAATCGGGGAGAGAAAGGGAGAGAGGGGGAAAAGGGAATGTCGGCCAGTCGCTGCCTGGTTGGCCCGAGGTAGATCGACTGCGAATTTGCCTCTGGCTCAAATTATTCAATAAAAAATATTTTTTATTTAAATTTAATTACAAATATTAATATAAAAATATTTTTTAATATTATTTTAAATAATGATATGAGCTTTCAGATTGAACTGACTCGGACTGCAGGTCTAGTTAACAATGAAAAAAAATGTATTTAATAAATTAGGATCAAATAAAAAAAACGTTGCTCTCTAGAGTTTTTACTTGCACCAAGGTAAAATAAAAATCTCTCTTCTTTGATAGGCGTACTTATAATCTTATTTTCCTAAATGGAATACTTTATGCCACATCAGCATTCTATTCCACATCATCATCTTATTTGTTCAATCCACTATCTTCTCTTTCTGTCCTACAACATATTCATATTGATAACTCTATGAAATAGAGTTATTTTATCATATTTTATGCATTTAAATTAGCTAAATTTTTATAGTTTATACTCTTAATTAATTATTTCTAGTAGTTTTTAGAATGTTTTTTATTTATTTATTTATTTTATTTAAATTAATTATTAATTTAATATTTTTTTAAATTTTGTAGAGTCTTAAAGCAAAAATGAGTAAATCAACTCATATATGAAAAGTTCAAGCTAGAAGCTCTTACTTGCCCAAGAAGTTTTCCTTCTTCAAGCCTTTGAAGCTATATAAATAGGAACCCTTTATGATTTTATTATAGATACCTTCTTAGTTTGTACATATATTTTAGCTTTCTTAAACCTAGTTTTCTTAAGAATAGAGCAGCCACCAAGATTTGCAAAGAGCTAAAGAGATTTTGAAAGATTGAAGACTGAAGGCCTGACAAACCTTAGTTTTTTTTCCTTAATCTCTTTTTATCTTTCTTGTAATATTTATGATAGTGAAACTCCTTTGTTTTTATATTTTCATTAATTAGCATGGACTAATTTACTTTTTTTAGGATTGCAATGGAACTCAACATGTAGTTTTGATTATTTTACTCTCTTACTTGATTTTAATAATATTTGAGTTGTTTATTCAATTTTGTGCTTAATGCTTCTAATTGCTTAGCTACCAATTAGATTGATTTGGTAACCTAAATACAACTTAGAAAAGGGAGTTTACTGTTAGACATAGATTGAATAACACATGTTTCAAATTCATTTATTTGGAATAATTGAAATACATGTTGGGTAGAAATATACTTCTATGTCATGTATAACCAATTTTAGAGTCTAAGCTTAATGAGTTTCTCTTTAATTCAATTTTCATAGGAATATGGTTAGTTTTAATTGGTTAAGAGATATATTTTTATAAGACCATTAGAAGATACTTATAAATAAATTAGAACTATAGGTTAACATCTCAATGTCATTAGTCAAGTTAAGGAAGTAGAAGATGTTCATACTAAGTATTAAGGGAAATGATAATCCTAGGCTTTTATTAATTATTTAATCTAAATTTTAATTTGTCTTCTTTATTTATTATTTTATTTAGTTTTTAATTAATAACCTTTAATCGTTTGTTTGAATAAGATTAAGTTGTTATAATTTCAGTACTTAACGATTTTGGTAACAATTCCTCGTGGAACGATAGTTTACTCTTCACTTTATTACTTGTTACGATACGTGCACTTGCGTGGTTAAATCCGATAACACTTATCTCTTGCAATTTTGTTTTTAGTTTCCAAAATCATTGTAAAAATATTAAAGTCTAATTAAATGGGTATTTACAAAAAAAATAATAATAATAAAAATCAATTAGATTCCTTCTCTCTTTTTCTCAAGTCTCAGTTGCTTTCACTATTTACTTCCTCTAATCTCTTCCATTATAATCTATACCTAAATATCAAAGTAAATAAAAAATAAATCAAAATAACACAACTTCAACAAAAATACACGGTAATAAAGTTAATCCGTCAAGAACTCATGTAGTTTTTGATGCAAATAAGATAAGTTTGTGAGTTCTTACAAATATTGATTTTAAAAGCTTTGGATTGTAAGTGCTATAAATAGAAAATAAAGGCCATGAAAAATTAAGATCAAAACAAAAAAAGGGAAAAAGAACATAAAGAATGACAAAAAATAAAGAGTTTCATTGAAGAGATCAGAAGAAGTAAAGAGTTAGAGCAGTTGAGACTTAAGAGAATGAGAGAATGAATCTAATTGAATTTTTTTGTAAAGACCCATTTGATTGGATTTTAATATTTTTATAATGATTTTGAAAATGCAAAAAATAAAAATGCAATCGATATCAATATGTTGCAGGAGATAAAAAGAAGATAATGGATTGAAGAAAGAAGACGATGATGTGGAATAAAATGCTGACATGGCTTAAAGTATCTTATTCAGGAAAATTTATTTCATAGACCCTTCCTACCACGTTAGCCATGGGCCCGGGCAATAAAATTACACTATATCAGATTCTTCTTTCACGGCATACTTTTTTTTTTGCTTTGTTATGTTTTTTTTTTCCTAAGAGAGAGAAAAAAGAAACGAAGAACGCAACATTTTTTTTCGTTTTTTGTTTTTTCTTACAAGAAATAACTCGTGTCTTATGTTGGAAGGTAAATATGACGTAGAATAAAACTCTGATTTGTTTCAATTTCATTGATCGGGATCATAACTAACATGAAGGGAAGAGCCTATAGAATAATTTTTCCCGTTTAAGTAAAAAAATGACACATTTGACTTGCCACCACATAAAAAAAATGATACGTCTCGATTTAAATCAAAGAAAATATATAATCTTGATTTAAATCAAATTAAACGTTACGTTCTTAATTGAAAATTGACTCAAATGTAATATTTTGAATTGAGCATTTAGCATTTATAAATCTATAGTTTTTGAACTTTTAACTTTAACATAGGATTGACTTTTTTCCCCTCTATTTTAGGTATTATGTTATTATGCATGCTCTTGCTATTGCATCCTTGCATGTACATGTATGTATGTCATAAGAATCATTATCATTGCAATTGTTAAGATCAACGCATATCATTTTTATCAAGATTCCTTTAATTGATGCTTTTATTATTTTATAAAAATAAAATAATGAAAGTATAAATTAAATGAACCAATTTTTTTAAAATTGAGTTAATAATTTATAACCTTTTATTTTGGATCTATGCCCTTAACTGAAATTCTTAGACATAGATTCTAGTTCTACGATGTTAAGAGTTAGTTCAATATTTTGTTAAAGAAAATTTGGGTTAATAAAAGTATGTTTAAAAAATATGATGTAAAAGTATGGTTTAAATTTTTTTAAGTGATATTACTGTTAAAAGATGTTCTGAAGACTTGAAGTGTCAAAAAAAAAATTAAAATAATAAAAGTTTAGAAATATGAAGATAATAAAATTATTTTATTCAAAAGTCAGCTTTCAAATAAAAAAAAAAAATTATTGACTTTCTAATTTGAATTATCAAACTATGATTTAAATTATAAAGTTAAATTTTTTTATCTATTTAATATTAATATTATAATTAATCGTAATTTAAACTTCTAAAATTATGCCACAACCATATTATAACATTATATATTCCTTAAGGTGTCTCATATCAAGAAACCAAAGGATCCTCAACCAATCCACTGGAATTTATTTATTTGTAAACTTAGATAATATGGGCCCATAAATCTCCTCAAGGATTGGGAGGTGTAATAATTATCACACCGTCGATCATGCTGACAAAATTAAGATCATCATCAAGACCCTAACATCAGCCACATACCAAGCCTGTATTTAAGTCAAGTACAAACAAGTATAATAGAAAGTAGGTGTGAGTGAGGGAAAAGGCAAGACTATCATCATCCATAGAAGTCATGTACATAAAATCTGACACGTGACATGCACATGATACTATGTTTTTAGGACACTTTATTTTTAGGTAGGACTAGGACGCAAGATAGTATGTTTTTAGGACACTCTAGTTTTAGGTAGGACTAGGAGACAAGCATGACCCGATAAAAAGGGAAAATATGAGAAACGTGTAAGGAACAGTGACTTTATTGTTAAAGAGTACTATAATTTAAAATTATTTTGAAAAAGGAAATGAAGTGATTAAAAATTGTTGTGAAGGAAACTGTAAATTCCTAAATACCCTTAATGAAATAAGCTAAACAGAGTCTTCCCCCCTCCCCTCCCCTCGTCTCCCCTTCCCTCGTCTGTTATTCTCCCACCCTTCATTTTCGTTCTTCTCTTTGTATTTTTCTTGTCTCTTACCACAAACCTCTTCTTAAATCCATTGTCTGTGAAGGAGAAGGCAAGCAGAAGAAGAGATTTCGTGTGACAAACCCATTCCGAGATTGACCCCAATTTGTTGCGGCGGTAGTTTTGATCTAAACATCTATTGTAAGTTTTCTGGATATCTTAAAATCCTTTGCATGCTGATTTCTGGATATTGTAAGTTTTCCTTTATTTATTTTTTAACTTTTGGGTTTATTATTTAGTCTCTTAATTTGTTTTGATTTTAAGATCTGCTTCAAATATTATAAATATATGTTTTGTTCTATTACTTGTCTATTGTAAATTTTGACCTAAACATCTATATTGGTGGCAGTAGTTTCAGAATTTTTGGACTGCAGTAGAGTCAGACATGGTAGGATGGAAGTTAGGTAAACATTAGTTTCTAAAGCTTTGGCAAAATTTTGTTAGGAATTTTTTTTTTAATTGTAGAATGGAAAGTGTGATGAGCAAGTTGATGTTATATCTTAGCTAAATCATGAAATCACGAACCATTAGCTTGTTAAGGTTTGGCGTCTTTATTTTAGTATAATAAAAAATTATCTTAATTGTACAAGGAAAAATGTTAGAGGCAAGCTTATGTTACATTCTCCTAGCACTCTTGTTTTTGTATGGTACATGTGGAAAGTTCAATCGTGGTTTCCTATTGGTCTCTTGGGTCATTCAGTGTATGTTGGTCGGATAATTAGTTTGGAGTGTGGTTTAGTTAATGGTTTTCATTTTTGAAGAGTTGGCTTTATATATATATATATATGTATGTATGTATGTATGAATCCATACATACATAAATAAGTTCATTTGCTATGAACTTAGAGTATCCATACGGTAGATGTTGGCTAGGTTATCTAACTTTTTATGATGTTTTGTTATCTCTTAAATTTCAGGCTGGAGATGCACTGATAGAATTGTATGATAATTTTAAATGTGAGTTTGAGACCAAGATTAATCTTCTCAAGCTGGTATGTTTTTATAGGTTTATGTGTTTTCTACGAATGCAATTGTATTATGTTGTGATACTACTGGAGCTGAAACTAATTTATCAAGATTTGATGTTAGAAACTTCTTGTTCTTCAGAGTCCCCTTTAGAAAATACTGTTTTATCAACAAATTAATGTGCAGCAATGCTCTTTAAGGTTAAATTCTAGTCTTACTAGTTTGAGCTTTTTCTTTCATGCTACATCCCCTTCTCTTATCATCAAAATAAAAAATTTTATAATAACATGGATGAATCGAGTTGCCAATTATGTAATTGACAATAAAACCTGCATTAAAATGACATACCGTTGTATGAAAGATAACGCTGATGGTAATATGGCTAATGTGCTTAAGTATTATGTTTTCCAGCCCGAAGACTGACGTTGTACTTAGCCTTACACCCAATCATTAAAAGTAGATGGATATTAAGTAAAGAAAGTTTACAGCTTTTATTTGGCTAACATATATATTTATCCTTTGACTTCATTTCATTTTATTTTAATCCTTTCAATTATATAGGATTTGACATGTAATATGTCCATTTATGCTCTTCTAGGAGATAACATCTACAACTTTGTAGAATTGCTTGCTCATAATATTGTAAGAAGATCTTTATTAATTTTGTTAATTTCACCATATATTGCAGTTCAATTTTTTTACAAGCAAAATAGTTTCATGTCATGATAGTTGTTTGTGCCTCAATTTAATTGAAATGATATTCATGCTTGTTATTTGCTTGCTTGCATATATAGGACTATGAAGAAATTGTCAGTGTAAAAAAAGTACATATAAGTTGCAAGAATGTACATATAGTTATGCTACATCCTATGTAAATAATATGTGAATATTTAAGTGTTGCATAAATGAGAAAAGTATTTATTTCTCCCAACATATGGAAGTGATGGAGTAAATTTTCTTATGTTTATGTGACATTTGTTTGGGGCTTGTAAAAGTGAAATTTCTATTAATCTTAACAAATGTACATAAAATTTGTAAGAATGTGGCACATAATATCTTAATTGATTCATTTTTGGTAAAATACATATTATTTGTAAAAATGTACATATAGGTATACAATATGTACATTCCTGCATACTTATATGTACATTTAAGCAAAACAATATGTACATTTTTAGTTTCTACTAAATTCAACCCTAAATTGGTGTGATAGAATTTTACAGATAATATCTGTGTTTTACTTGAAGGGAAGGATGGGGAGATGAAATTCCAAAGTATGATGGAAAAGATTACCCCAAATATGTCATACAAAGCATACTGCCTTGAGCCTGAGGTAGGTTTCTGATTATTAATGTGCTTCCACTATCATATAAAATTGTCATGAAACTTGTCATTTTAAAGAGGAGGAACATGTAAGAGCTTAAATCATTGGGGTGTAGGATAGAAATTGTTAGAATATAAAAAAGTACATATAGTTTGGCATAATGTACATATTGTTTTCCTACATGTACATATTATTTTGTTATATGTACATATAAGTTGGCTTATTTTGTTGAAGCATTTCTTATAATTTCTGTTAGTTTTTAGTCGTTTTAAATGAAAAAAAATGACATGCAAACATAGTATGATTAAAGGTTTGGCTTTACGGAGCAAGACTCTTTTAATTGCAATTATGTTACTGTCATCGTAGTATTTACTATATTTCTTTTATGTTGCATGTCCCACAATATTGAGAGAGAGAAAAAAAAGGATGCATTTAAATGACGTATAGGACATCAATGTTAGTAAAAAAAATATTTAATAAAAAATTTAACTTATATGTACATGGCCACAACAGAATATGTACATTCCTGCATCTTTATATGTACATTTAGGCAAAACAATATGTACATTTGTAATTTTGAAGAATTAGTACAATTTTAATATGAAATAGGTGCTGTCAAGAGTGGAATAATAGTTAAATGGTCCTAAATCTTAACAATATTTGTAAAAGAAAATTGAAGAAATAAGAATTTATTACTAAGGAGATCGAAAATACAAATATACCCTTAATGAAATCAACATAATAGCAAAAACAAAACTTGATATTTTGCTTCCGATAATCATCTTCCCCTTCTTCTTTCCCCATTTTCCATCCCTTCCCTTACTTCCTGACCTCCCCATTCTATCTGCCCTTTCTTTTTTCTTCGTATATGTCAACTTGTTTTTACAAATAATTCTGATGGTGTACAATTTCCTTTTGGTATTGTAAATGTACTGTCATTGTTTTGCTTTAAGAAATTAAAGAATATGAATGTTACATGTACATATAGTTTAGTTGAATCTACATATAGTTTTGTTATAATTACATACTTTTATACTTCTATGTACATATAAGTGCGCAAATAGTTTTCCACATTTCTGAGAGATTTGTTCATATACTCTTTTTAAAATATACATATAGTTATGCTAAATGTACATATAGCTAGGCTAAATATACATATTGTTATAGGTATATGTACATATAACTTTGCTTCTGATCTTGCAGTATTTACTATAACTCTAAACGTTTTGCCATGTATGAAGAACTTCAACAAATTTGGGCTACTCAAAATAATTTGGATGCATATTTGTGCGGGGACTGAGTTCTTATCCTCCTCCACCATCATAGTCAACTATATGAAATTGTATTTCTCGTGTATTTGCGATATTAAAGTTGTAATTCAACTTGATCTTCACTGTTTTTAATATGTGAATATTTAAGTGTTGCGTAAATGAGATAAGTCTTTCTTTCTCCGAAGATATGGAAGTGATGGAGTAAATTTTCTTATGTTACATTTGTTTAGTCCTTGTAAAATTGAAATTTCTATGAATCTTATAAAATGTACATATAGGTATGCAATATGTACATATCAATTTGCTATATGTACATTCTTGCTTATTGTTTTGCTATATGTACATTCTTGCTTATTGTTTTGCTATATGTACATATATATATTGTTTTGCTATACGTACATATTATTATATTATATTTTCTCTTGATTGGTCTTTTTACTTTTGGGTTCAAACGTAAAAGTCTATTGTTGCTTTATACATTGCAGAAACATATTGTTCGATCATTATAAAGTTGAAATGAGTGAATCAAGCGTTAACAAAAGAGTCTATTGTTATTGTCATATTGATGGTGAGGTCTTGATTGTTAATGGCGACTGTATAGAATATCGAGGTGGAAGAACAGTGGGTGTGATGATCGATGAAAACACTAGTTTTGAAGAATTAGTGCATCAAGTTGGGGAAAAATTAGGGAAGAGTGTTGATGGTCATGTATTTAGATATACACTGGAGTTTGACAAAACCAAGCTAATTGATTTGGTGAATGATGCCGGTTTGACAGATTTGATAAATTTTACTAATCGATTATGCAATTTGTATATTTTTCGAACTGAAGTGATTGAATCCGCCAACAACAATGACAGAAATATAGTGCATCATTCGAACGAAGATCTGTTCTGGTAAGAAATATAAAGGCTTTATAACATAAAAGTATATAATTGCGTTACGTCTTACTCATGTTTTTGTTATAATTGCAGTGGGGTTATTGACAATGAAGACATAAGTGGAAACTATTCTGAGAGGGAACGTAATGTAGGTTCTTCCGTTGAATGTTCTAGTTCGAAGATATCTGGTGTTATTGTTGAATGTACTGCTGCGAACAAAAATCATTTTGCAAGCGAAATTTGGAAAGATCACATTATTGGCAGCGGTCAGAAATTCAAAGATGCATCTGCCTTTAGGCTGGGTCTTTATCAATTTAGTATTGCGAATGGATTTGCATATAAGTTTAAGAGGAATAGTAAGTCTTTTATTAGTGTGGTCTGCAAGGCTGAAGCCTGTCCTTGGCATTTAACTGCTTCGAAGATGCGATGTACTGACTTTATGGTTGTGGGGACATTTCTAAATGTGCACAACCACTGTGCGCAAGATGCAATTCAAAGTAGACCTTCTTCGAAGTCAAAATTTGTTGCTGCCATAATTTTGGAGAAAATGAATTTGCAACCGGACACAACGCCACATCAAATTCGTGCTGCATTAGAATCTGAATGTGGAATTCCAGTGACCTACCAGCAAGCTTGGGCATACAAAGAGCAATCCATGAAGTTGCTGCATGGGAAAGTCGAGGACTCGTACAAATTTGTTCCATGGTTGTGTGAGCAAATCAAAGATGCTGACCCCCAAAGTGTCGTAATCTGCACTTATGATAATGGTAATCATTTTAAGCAATTGTTTATCGCTTATGGATGCTCAATTATTGGTTTTTTGAATGGGTGTCGAGGGTTGATTTTTATTGATGGTTGCCATTTGAGTGGACCTTATAAAGGGACGTTATTATCTGCTAGCTCAATAGATGCAAATAATCAGCTGTTCCCACTTGCATATGCAATTGTTAGCTCAGAAAGTTTAGACAATTGGATGTGGTTCCTGGAAATTTTAAAGTCAAATGTTACCAGAGATGATTCGGTAACCATTATTTCTGATAGGAACCAGAATATTATCACTGGTGTTGGCACAATATTTGGACCGGCTTGTCATGCTTATTGTTACAGACATATTAAGGAAAACTTTAGTGCTGAAGTTAGCAAATTCATGCATGGTGGGAAAAAGTGAAGGAGCAAGCCCTACAGTTGTTGGATGCAGTGGTTTATGCTAGACTTGAAGAGGATTACAATGTTGCATTCACAAATTTGACCATGTACAAAAAAGAGCTAGATGAATGGGTGTTAGATAATCAGCCAGAACATTGGGTCATGTCAAAATTCAGTCATCCTCGTTGGGATCATATTACTAGCAACGTTGCAGAGTCTTTCAATGCATGGTTAGTCAAGGAGAGGCGACACAACATCATTTCCCTCATCAATGAGCATAGAGAAAAATTGGCTAAAAAAATTTATAAAGCTAAGTCTGATGTCTAGGGATGGCAAAACCCGATCCGACCGATGGATTTCGAACCGATCCGATCCGAATGGAGAGGTTTTTTTTTTTGAACAATGGAGGCGGGGCGGGGCGGGGCGGTTTTTTTTGTCTGAAAGGCGGGGATGGAGCAGTTGTGGTAATTGCCTGCTCCGCACCGCCCCGCCCCGAATAGTGAAATTACAATTTTACCCTTACATATTTAGCTTTTAAATGAATAATAAAATAATATAATTAAACTTATTATTTTTATGTTTATATTTAATTTATTTTTAAAATGCTTTATTATTTGAAAAAAATAAAAATAATTAATAAATATCAAATGGGGCGGAGCGGGGCGGGGCGGTTATGGATGTAACCGACATCCATGGAGGTGGTAGTGGTATTGAAATTTCAACATCCATGGCGGAGCGGGGCGGGGCGGGGCGCGGAGCAGTACAATGGCGGGGCGGGGGCGGATACTGCAAAATCCGCCCCCGCCCCGCTCCATTGCCATCCCTACTGATGTCAGTAATTGGAAATATGGAGTTGGGAAGAATGTTGAGGAAAAATTACTGGAGAGTATTGGAAGAAGTAAATACTTCCATGTTTCTTGTTATAGCGATTTCACCGCTAAGGTAAGTCACGGCAACAAAGACATTGTTGTTAACTTGAGGACTCGACAATGCACATGTTTAGGATGGCAAATGAGTGGACTTCCTTGTGCCCATGCTTCTGCAGTCATTGAAGCAAAACATGGAGACATATATCAGTTCGTTGATGATTGTTATAAGTCAACGAAACAGGAGTTGATTTATTCACTTACAATGGCTCCAGTTGAGACTCATAACTTGCTTGATTTCACCCTATCAGACAGCAGTCATTTATCGTTGAAGCCTCCTTTAACGAAGAGGCCACCCGGTAGACCAAAAGTCAAGCGCATTGAATCACAATTTATCAAGAAACGAGAAATTCATTGCTCTAAGTGTAAGCAAATTGGTCACAATCGAGTTTCATGCAGATCGCCAAATCCAGTGTAAAGCAATTGTAAGTTTTACATGATTACTATTTAAATTTACTTTTTCTGAACTATGGTTCCATGCCAACACAGTATAACTTATATCTTCTTCATGTGTTAAATGCAGGTTCATGGTTACATACCTTACCTTTTGTAAATGAGTGGCAACTTTTTTTGTAAAGTGAATTGATCCTTTTTTCAACCCTATCAGAAGAATATGAATGTTGAAGGTGCTATATTTCATTTTTTGACGCACCTCAATTGTATATGTAGGTTTAGGGTTTACAAGGTTAGAGGTGCAATATTTTTTGTTCGAGCACCGAAATATGTTTGTAGGTTAGAAATTGAATGGTTCAACGTGCTATATTTTTTGTGAAAGCACTGAATCGATGTCTATAGCTTTTTTTTGTTTATTGTATAGGCATGCCAAGAATTTTGTACAGCAATGTGTAGACCTTTTTTTGTTTAATAGGTCTGTGGCATTTAGGTTCACAAGCTTCAGAAGCTTTTGGGTTTAGGTGGGACTATTGTTTAGTCTACTCTTCTCTTCTTATTTATGGTGTATGTAACTTCCTGTATTGTGTACAACATCATATTTTTGGAATGAATGAAAGAATATGAATATCAACTTTCTTCGTTCGAAGTTGATGATATTAGTTGGATTTGTTATTGTCTAGTGCTACGGACTTGGGCACAAGACAATATGTACATTCTTGCTTATATTTACAACTACGAAAACGAATATGTACATTTGTAGTTTCTCCTAAATTTAAACATCAATTTTAGTAACAAAAAATTTAATTCACAATATTACCAATATGTACATGGCCAGAAGACAATATGTACATTCCTGCATACCTATATGTACATTAAGGCAAAATAATATGTACATTTGTATTTTCTTATGTACATTAGTAGAAACTTATATGTACATTGAAACTTATATTTCATTTGAACTTTATTTTAGTAATTTCATATATATAGTTATATACTTTTTTAAGTTTTAACAAAAAAATTGGCGGCACGGCCTTAGGTCGCGGTTCGGATGAACAAAAATAATCGAACTGGGCAGGAAAACAAAAATTTGAAGACTTTGCCAACAAGCTCTTAGCTGAGTGGCCAAGAGTCTTGGGGGCATGAAGTCTTGGGTTCAAACCCAAGCAACCCCTCCCCTTACCCAATCAGACAGAAAAACTACGCCACGGCCTAGGGCCGCGGCTAACTCTAAGGGTTAAGGGTTAAACCCTGCAGCAGACAGAAAAATAACGCCGCGGCACTGCGCCGCGGCTCAATTTTACGGCATTAAGTTCTTAAACAGACAGAAAAACGAGGCCGCGGCTCACTCTAAGGGTTTATACCCTAACCTATAACAAGACAGAAATACGACGCCGTGGCCTTGGGCTGCGGCTCTCTCTTAGGGTTAAACACTAATCCAGACAGAAAAACGCCGCCACGGCCCTACGCCGCCGCGCACTCTTACGGTTTAGGGCCTAAAGCAGACAGGAATACGACGCCGGTGCGTAGGGCCGCGGCTCACACTTACGGTTAAACCCTAAGCGAGACCAAAAAATGACGCAGCGGCTGGACGCCGCGGCTCAGTATTACGGTTTGTTGTCTGGAGTAGACAGAAAAACGACGCCGTGGCTGAGGGCCGCGGCTCGATATTATGGTTAAACCCCATTCCAGACAAAAAAACGAAGCCGCGGCGCACGTTTCTATGTTTTGGGTCTACAGTAGACAGAAGCAATAGGCCGCGGCTTTGAGCCACGGCGCCAAGGGTAATAAACGGTTTTTTTTTTTAAATATTTCTAACCCTAACACCATCAACTAATTTAAAAACCCCAAAATAGCTTCACCCTTATGTTTATAACAATTTTTTGTCTCTCTTCAGAATCTCTTCTCTCCCAACATTTTTCCCAACATAATTTTCCATTCTTATAGAAAACCCATTTATGTCATTCTCACAGCTCTCATCTTTCCCAACAAACTTCTTCTCCATACATCTTTCTCTCAGTTTCATCTAACTTGAAGCAAACGAATTATTTCATCAAAGTTTTAAATTCAAGTAAGTTTATATTGTTTCTTTATATTTGTTGGTTGTTGTGGGTTGAAATGCAAAAGTATTGGTTATTGTTGATTGGTTTATTTGAAAATCATGGCAATTTTTGGACTGGGTTTTGTTGAATTATAGTCAACATTGAAAATTTTGCTACTGATGACATTGTGTTTGATTATGTCCTGTTGATTGATTTATTTAGTGATGAAATTGTAGAAGAATTTAACTATTGCTTTAGAGGTGTTTGGTTGATTGAAGAAAATTGTTGAATTTGGTAGATATTAACCAACTTACAACTACTGTCATGGGATTGAAGAAGAAACTCAAGGGTAGCAGTAGTAATAGAACTTTTGATATTACTAAGTTCGTGTCGGAAGCGGCAGTATTACGACATACCCAATCTCTCCTCCAAAAAAGCCCTATTCCAGAGAGGGGGTTGAATCTTGATCCGCGTCATCGTGAGTATCAAGAGGTAATTAATTCGCGCAATTGGCAGAAATTTTGTGCTCCACCTCAATCCGCAGTGCTACCGGTGGTTAGAGAATTTTATGCTAATGCAGCCGAAGCCAGTGGTGATACGATTTTCTTCCGAGGATGTGAAGTACCGTTTGATCCGCAGACAATTAATCAATATTACCAGACACCGAATATTGTGGATGATGACTTTAGTCGGTATTTGAATGGCCACATTGACATGACTGTAGTCACAACACATTTATGCCCACAGGGGACTACTTGGAAAATATCGAAAGGGGAGCTTGTTTCGTTCAAGGCCAACACTCTGGATAAAGAGGTTAAGGTGTGGATGCATTTTATAGCGGCCAAAATGCTTCCATGTAAGCATGTTAGCGATGTCACCAAAGATAGAGCAATTCTTCTTTATGCTATTACTACAGGCAAATCGATTGACATTGGCCAGCTTATCTACAGGGCCGTAATGCATAGTGTTAGAACAACACGGGAGGGCCTATGGTTCCCCTCCTTAATCACTCGGTTGTGTGACCAGGCTGGTGTCCAATGGGATAATGGTGAAGAGTTGTTACATCCTAAGGGTCCCATTGATGATACCATTATGTATCGTTTGACCCGAGAAATTGATCGTCCCCCACCCGGACCTGGTGCGAGTTCATCCTCAACCCCACAACCTCAGGAGTTAACTATGGCAGAGCGCATAACCAGACTTGAACTTCAGAATGCGCATCACCTTGCATATCATGCCCATCAAACTGAATGCTTCAAAACTGTTGAACAACTTATCCATCTTTGTGCTCGTCATATGGGTGCTGACACGACCCAATATCCCACTATGCCACCACCACCAACAGCTTTGGCTCCCCAAGAAGCGGAAGAAACAGAGGAAGAAGATGATGAAGATTAGAACTGATTAGGTGCTGACAATGAACTTGATTTAGGTTTGGGGGGTATTTATTAGTTATGGTTTTATAATGTAATTTTAGGGGGTATTTATTAGTTATGGTTTTATTATGTAATTTTTGGGGGTATTATTTGTTATGGTTTTATTAGTTTATGGTTTTATTATGTAATTTTCTCTATTTACTGAAAACCCTCTGCTTTATTACGCTATCTTCAGCCCATGTCAACTTCTCAATTTTATTTTTGTATTTTCTTACACAACAAGTTTGCATAACCAAAATTAGGGTTGCCGATGGCAGAGCAACAAAACCAACGAGCTGTTAAACACTATGAAAGTAAAAAACTGAATCAAACTTTAACAAAAAAGCTAAAAGAAAATAAACTAAGTTGAGCTAAAAGAAAATAAACTAAGTTGTTATATTTCAGAAAAATTACTTAATTGTGGTGCATTTCACTTAAATATCTTCCAACTTTTCATTCTACAACCTGATATTCATCCTTTACATCAATCCTACTATTCCCGAACCAGATCACTTAGATGTACAGCTCTAAACTCTCATATGTACATTCCTGCATTCCTAAATTAACTTGTGCAGCATGAAGGCTTAAAGGTTAAAACAACATAAACAATCATGAAAGTGCAGAAAACAATTTTTAGAATCCACAAAGCCTGGACTTGCTCAGAACTTGCTCTTTTTCTGTATTTCTTGTATCCAAAATCAACTGGGCGGCGAGCTGCAGACGGTACTTCTTCGCATCATCCTAAAAAAATTTTTGTACACTCATTAAAATTCTCTGCATTAGTGTTAAAGGAAAAAGAAGTGATTTATATGACATTCACCCGATTAAGCGGTGGACTGATTCGGCCAAACCAGGATTGTAAGTGCTTAATTAAAAATACCCCGCAATCAGATGAACTGTAAGACAAATGAGAAAATCTATTGCATCAATAGTACTGATAACTAAAGAAACATGTATAACTCTTAAATGAATTAAAATTAAGAGATTACTCGTCATCTGATTGCCAATCAAATTGTACACGATTTTCCTTCAACTCTTTCATTGCATCTGCAGCAGGATGATTCCAAGCACGTAATAATGCTGAAAACACTTTAACCTGAAAACACAATTTGAAGCATGTCACACAAATATTCCACTACGAACAAGGTAGTTGAGAACATGAGTTAAAGATTACCAAACGTTTCGGGAAACCAACATGCAGACGCCCAAACGACGACCTTCTTGAGTCGATGATTTCGATCTCACCAGACACCGTATTCACGCAATATGCAACCCAATGATTATTTGCACATAAGGGTAAGCAAATCTAAAAAGGATGAATTGATTATTAATGAGAAATCAGAAATAACAACTTCAAATATAAAAATAAGCATATATGTACGCATACCAGTTGAGCTTGCATAATATCAGCATTATTCGGTTCATTTGCAAGATAATTAGCAAAATCATTGGCAACTTCATCAGTTGTCTTCCTCCCAAACTTGTAATTAACGATGTTACACTACATTGAACGGCCACATTTCATTAATAACCTATACTATATACTTATAATCTTAATCAACATACAATAAGAATTAAACTTTTTTTATAGAGATGTAATTAGGAGGGATAAAAATTCATACCGCAAATTGTGAACTCAAAACAACACGAGTTCCAATCGATTTCCTACCGATATACATTTTGGTGGCGTTAATTACACGAACATACATCTCTACAACCTGCCATACTCCAAATTGCCAATCAAATTACGATACCATACGATAAAAGCGTTAATGCAAATGTGTAATTAACGAACTTCATTATACCATGTTATTCACCCAATTGGAACCGGCTAAAGAGAGTATGTCTGACCTCGTCAATGACCAACCATGCATTGCGGACAATATTTCCCTACATCATTAATAAACATAGTTCAAATATCGCATTGTCGTCACAATAATGTTATGTAAAAAGTTGAGAGTCAATTGGATTGTGTAACTTACTCATGATTTGCATTTTCATCCCAAGCATAATTAACAACAGCTTTTTCTACTTTCTTCAATGTCGCAATTGGCCAATTAACATAGAATGGTGATTGAGGATTCATAGAAGTCGTAATTTTTCTAGGAATTCGTGGAGATCTCCTAATAACAGGGGAATCATGTATTTCCCTCTTTCGATTTCCACGAATTTCCTCTACAAATTCCACTCCATCTTCAAATTCAAGATTGGAAGGAACATTACATTCTTCCACTTGAAAATTTGATAGAGGTGCAGTTGTCTGTGAAGTTGAGCCTTTTGCAAATGGCCTAAACATAGATGATGGAGAAGCTTCATTCTCCACATTCTCCATCCTTCTAGTGAAATCATCGAACTGATCTCCCATTTGAGCATTGACATGTGCTGGAGACAACTTCGCCAATGCCATGAAATCAAGAACATTGTCTTTATGAAGCTGGACCATTTCTTGATTCCACTTAATCATCCTCTCCGTACGACCTTTGATCCTTTCAAATAAAGCCTAAACACATAATTCTAAATTTTAAATATTTATGGACACTGTTGCAACAATTTTAAAGGCTATGAAAGGTATTACAGTCTTAGATGAATTTCAATGACAAAATGTCGACATACCATTGCCTCTGGATCAAGCTGCATGGTTGAAACTTCTCCAAAACAGCCATCAATAGGGGGATCAATGTCACTTACAACCTACATACAGAACTAGATTTCAATAACATTTTTTAATACGAACTAATAATCTATTTATAAATTAGAATGCACAAAGAGTATTGATATAAATAAATACAAGCATGAATCAAACATTACTTACCTCCCCTAACCCATACCCCCTAACTCTTCCTCAACTTCTAGGCGCTTCTTCACGGACGCATCATCCCATCCCATTAATCGGGGCATTGCACGAACAACAAAACGTTCGGATGGGATAACTCTATCCAAATAAAATATCTATCCAAAATGTTCTATATTAACAATAGGATAATAAATATAATCACTTTTTTTTTACTTATTAGTAAAAGACATTGAAAATAGAATCAAACAATATAATACATATTTACCTGAAGGAAGAGTAAGGAGCCTGTAATGTATGTTGTATCTTGCCTGCCGTTGTACCTTCTAATGCCATTCATCAACTGCTTAAGTGTAAACCCACCCCAATTGTAGGAACGAATTTGGGATGAATTATAAATCGTGGTAACTAACTTTCTATTTACTTCAGGCCTACTAGAAGGCGCCATGACAGTACCGATAACAAACAAGACGAACAACCTTTTCCAATCATCTATATCTGTTACATTATGTAACAAGAGCTCTACTTCTTTCAATGAACAAACCCTTAAAAATCTATCACACCAACCCTTTATCTCATCATTTTCATTTACAACATCTACTCTAACCTCTTCTCCTGTACATGGAACACCAAACACTAAACCTACATCTGTATCTTTAATAGCTAAGATATGGTTACACCATCTTAAAACACAATTTAATGGCTCACATTGTTTAATAAGCCACTCACATAGATGGTGACGCAAAATTGTACAACTCAAACTTAGAAACCCACCAAAACCTATCTCTCGCACGGTATTTTCCTTCCTAACATCACCCCTAACCACTTCGTTCATAACCCTAACCAATTTACTAGGGCTACATCTTGTGCGCAATTGAACATCACACTGCAATTTCGTAATGAATAGATTATGTTCAATCTACCAATAATTTATATTATCATTAAAAAAAAGTCGAATGAAAGAAAAATAATTGACCTCAAGACTTTTATTTTTTCTTGCAATATGGCGTGAACTATGACGTCGTTCCATTTCTTCTTCTCCGAAATTTGTATGTGTCACAAATAAAGCTGATAACCCAAAAATATATAGCTAAAAAGTTAACATTCTGCTATAAATAATAAACAAATGTAGGTGAAATTGCAAAGAAATCGTAAGAAAACGTCTATCCCTCCCTTTTATTTTGACCAAAAAAGAAATAAAACCTGAATTGTGTATGCATGTGCAAACTGAAAATTGCAGTTTCTCACTTTTCACACTCAACAATCTTGTTTTTGGAATTTCACAGGGAAATATGCATTGCATTAGTTGATTACAACAAAATAATGGCTCTCAGAAGCCTACATCTTTTGCTGAATACAACAAATAACATTCAACAGTTAATATGGTGGGTAATCAACCTAATCAATCTACTACAACCAATTTGTGAGGACTGTTTGTCCAAAGGATTGGTTTGGTTGCATTGCAGTGCAGTGCAGCCCACCAGGGTGGGAGTGGGACTAATAAGTGTCTTAGGAGTGTTTCTCCAAAGCTGAAAGGCATATTTGAGAGTATAGCCCACCAGAAGTAGAAATGTATACTCTTAATGGTGGTATAAATTACATTCACTGCTTTAGGATATGAAAGAGTTGTTTATGAAATCCAGTGGGTCAGAATTGGAAAGTATGAGAGATTTTATTGCTTATGGTTAAATGAGAAAGAGTTGTGTCTGGAATTTTATTTGCACTTGTAGGGCTTTAAGAACTAAGAAGTTGCTGCAATTGAGGATTGTGGTTGCTGTAAGTTTTAGAGAAACAGAAGAACCAGGGCTATATCGATATAGTTAGAGCGAATTGCTCTAGAAAACTCTGGAGGATTTAGGTTTTTAATGGTTTAACAAAAAGGGTACTGTATTGCTGCAATTGGGAAGAATAGGGTGCAGTTCTTGTTGTTGTTCCTGTACCTTAAAGAGTAACCCTAATATACTGTAGCGAAGAACTTCAGGGGAATAAGAAAGAAATGCAATCAACAATGACAAGTTCTTCAGGAACCTCATCTAATTGTTCAAATCAATATCTAAAAATGTAATATAAAAGAAACTTCAGTTAACAAATCCTGTGCCTTTAATAAGAGGAAGTATAAGGTTATAATCTAACTATAGATTAACACTTTAATGGTTATTCATTATGAAAAATGTCATAAATCTCACAGTTTTGCTTTAAGAACTTGATATCAAAATAGACTTAAAACTTTAGTAAATGAGGCTTATAAAATGTATGAAATTTAATCCTATCAATGCTCTGCTTATTTTCACCTTTTAGGAGATGAGGAAACTTACAAGGATACAAATATTGAACATAGTTAATATTTGGCTCATTGAAGTTATTTATATTTCCTAGTTATTGATATTTTCCCCTTTTTTTTGTTGTGTTTTTTTCAATCAGATTAGTAGTTGGCAGATCCCTAGTGAAGTAGCAGAGTTGAGAAAGAAACAGGATAGTGATGTATCAAAGGAGCATGCAGTGCAAGTACCAAATATTGATGTAACGGCAGAAAAGGATCTACTCCAATAAGTTTGAGTGCTCCTGCTGTTAATACAGGTGACCTTGCAACAAAATAAGCCCACTTATATGTACATAGAACTATAACAGTACGTACATATAGCATAACCATATGTACATTCCGCAAAAGTATATGTACATTTTCATATTACTGACAATTTCTTTCTAAATCTCAATCAATTAAGCTCTTATGTGTTTCCAAACCATAAAATCATCTAAGAATTCTACTTATACTATTACTTAGACAGACCCCAAAACCCTAACTATAATCCTCCGTTTAATCTCGAAATCGTTTAAAACAACTGTAAAATAATAGCTTTACTAAGAAATTATTAAAAACAAAAAAAAGGTCCACTTCTGTGTACATAACAAATTGACAGAATGTACATAAAACTTCAATACAAACACAAAAGCAAATGCTAAAGAAAGGATGTTGTTTCTTTTTAAAAGAGACTTAAACAAATAAGAAAATTTGAAGATCTTAGTTGCAGAAAAAAAAATGGTTATAACGTACGCTACATACTTTGATTATATGTACATTTGGCAGAATTATATGTACATTTTCAAAACTCTAATCAATTCTATCCTAAATCCGATTCAATTAACAATGTATTATATGTATATTTTCAATACTGCAGCTATTATGTTCAAAGTCCGAAATGAAAAGGTGAACAAAAACAGAATTGACAATGCAAATGGTCGGGAAATATCCCAGTTGAACCCCAACATAAAGGAGGAACTTATGGACTCTATGTCATAATGTCTAGAATCCTACTAATGGCCAATGGCTCATAAAAAATAGAATTTCACAAAGAATAATCGGGAGCAAGAACGAATTTATGTCAGTATGCAACTCATTCACACATTTATGTCACAAAGCACTTTTAACAAACTAATTTTAACAAAGCAATTTTAACAAAACATCCACACATTTATGTCAGTATACAAGTCATTCAATAATAATGCTACCAAACAAATTCCTAACATCAAAATATAACTTATATTTCGCTACCAGACTTCCAGAACTTTCAATAACACAGGATTTCTAGAACTTGATAAACCAAATAAACATACGCTGTGTATTACAGACACAATGCACATGTTTGAACTCAATTGATGCTACCCATATCCCATTACATTAGAGCATAATTTAGCTGCAAAGAAAACAAATACGTGCAGGAATATAAAACAATGTATGAAATCTAAACAAAACATTTCAAAAATCAAATAAAATTATGCAATGACAAATCCAAAGAGGAAGGAGTTTACCTAAAGCTATTCAGGACCAAGAATATGAGAAGATTTTCTGAGGTTTCACTCGGGTAAGGATTATCCTCCGATTCTCAGTCGTCTAAGGTTTTAGTTTCAGTCACCCTAAACCGAAAATGCAAAGAAAGTGAGGAAGAAATAGATGAAAAAAAATGAGGCAAAGGGAGAAAGGAAGGAGACGAAATAAAGAGTGAAGAACAGAAAGAGAGAAAAACTGAAGCAAAAATTCGGGACCCAAGTGGAAGCTAAACTCAAGAACACAATCAGAGACAAAAGCCAAAACAGAGAAAAACAGAATTATCAAATCGGGAGAGAAAAGAAGCTAAAATTGACTTTGTTTTTTAACCTAACACTACTCATAAAATGGTAATTACGATTTCCTCTTTATCAACTTTTAAATTTTCTATTTCCTTTTCAAAAATAATTTATTTCATTCGTATCTTTTAACATAATTCCTATTACACTGCATGTTTCTCATATTACCCCAATAATCTTTCTCAATGGTATCCATTAAAAAAAATCCTATTACACTGGTTGTTTTTCAAATTCACCCTACTCAAAAAATCTACTCTAAACCCCAATACAAATTAGGCTCTAAAGACTTCCATCTATTTAAATTTACCAAAGTAACAAAAATATAATGATTCATACAAAATGACTAAGACTAGTAAATTAAAACACTCTTGCTCCCTAAGGCCAAAAGCCAAAATCTTAAACATAATCAATGTCGTTATCGTTTTTGTCATTTAAAACGACTTTAAACTAACACAATTTATAAGAAATGCTTCAACAAAATAAGCCCACTTAAATGTACATATAGCATAACAATATGTACATATAGCATAACAATATGTACATGTAGCATAACTATATGTACATTCTTGCCAACTATATGTACTTCTTTATACTGACAATTTCTTCAGTCTTGTATATGCAAGCAAGAAAGCAATCAACAAGCATGAATATCATTTCAATTAAATAGAGGCACAAACACTATCATGACGTTAAACAAATATCAAAGCTTTCAAATTCATTTTAAAAGCAGTTTAAAGTTAAAACTATTATTTTAAGTAAATGGTTTATCAGTTCTATAACTTATGATTAAGTAAAAATGTCAAATTGCAAATATATGTTCATAGACTCTTACAAATATCTGCTTATACATATCCAAACCTGCCCATAATAACCAAGTTTGGTGTAAGGAAACCATGTGCATGGAAAATATAACAAATCATACTCAGTAGCCTCTCATCAACTAAATAAGGGATACAACTGAAGGTTAAGAAATCATACATGTAAACCAAATTGACAATTTATGAAGTACAATATAATTCATAACAAAGGGTACACAGCTGAAAATTATAAAATGGAAGAAACTAAACAGACAAAAATGCATCTAAATTATTGAATTCTACAGCAGAAACTCCTATTCTTAACACCACCAACCTTCATTTATCATTTAATTCGCTGGAATGTCAATATAGTTATAGCAAACGCTCTGTTTAGGTTCATATAAATTGAAATTTAAAAATGTTTTAGACATAAAATGCTTATTTACCTCTACATTGTTTGCCCTCTCGAAAAATTAATGAATTCAAGCCATTCTTACAATTGATGGCAACCTTACTGAATAAATGATCTTTCCCCCTTTCACTTTGACTTATGTTCGCATCACAATATAAGAGTGTCAGGTACGACCCATAAATTTTAGCTAAAATGTTAATATCACTTTTAGGACAGAAAACAAACTACAATATCACAACAAACTGCTTTTTTTTATGGCAGAGAACATTAGAACAAACAATATCACAAGACCAACCAAGTTTTCAATGATAAATCTAACAAAAATGAATTCTCTATACGATTACTTTTAGGACAGAAAACAACAGTAATTCGTGTATGGATATATATTGAATCTATAAAACAACAGATAAACAAAAATTAAAACAAGGTCAGAAGAAGTTCACCTGGTTTTGTAAAGTTGCTTTCCTTGTATACTGCTCCCCCAGGAACATACACATCAACCTTCTAATAACAGAAAAATATCATGTCAATAGAGTAACAAGAGAACAGAAAAGATATGTCATATCAAATTATAAATGTCTAATTTATATAATATACATACAGATTATATTTGTTGGAACAATGTCAATATATTATTCTCATTCTAGTAGCCAATAATTATGTAATTTATCACAAAGAAACTTAACAGTTTCTGAAATATCTTTAACAACAAAGGATGAAACAATCGCACCATTCTTTTATAATAACACATTCATATTTCTAGTTCTTTTATAATAACAACATACCCATAAATTATAACTGAAATAACATAATACCCACAAATCAAAATCAAAATAACAAACAAAATTTTACCTCAATCTTCTTCCTGAGCTTCCTATTTCGATCGCAACCCTAAACCCAACTAAACTCACAAATTAAACAAACTTTGAAATGGGTTTTCAATCCCTAAACCTTAACTTCTCAACTGGGTGAATGATTTTGAACAAAATAAAACTAGGTTAAAAACGTTGGTTGGGTGAATGATTTTTAACAGCAACAAAGAGAATAACAAAAGCAGAAGAAGAAGAAGAACAAGAAGAAGAAGAAGTGCAGGATTGGGGTTTGGGTCGATTTCTGTCGTCTTATTTTAACAAGGAAAAACAAAGGTTAAACATGTAATTTCCATTTCCTTTGTAATAATATCAAACTTTTACATTTCCTTTTTCAAAATAATTTTAAGTTATAGTACTCTTTAACAATAAAGTCACTGTTCCTTGCACGTTTCTCATATTTTCCCCGATAAAAATTTGGTGGGGTCCATGAATTATTTTGATGTGCTGATGTGGCATCTACTGTTATGATGGAATTTCTAGTTCTACAGTTTGTATTATATTTACAATAATATTTTTACATTAAAAAAAATATTAATCATCAATTATTATATTTAATAAAAAATATTATTATAAATATAATATTAATTAATTTTAAAAAATATTCTTAAATATTCCTTGACAAAATTCATATATAAATAAAAGAAATTATCAAGATTAATAAGATGATATATATATTTTAAAATATATTAAAAAATTTTAAAAATATAAAAGATATAACAAAATTTTAACACCGTTTATAAAATTAAAAAAATTTAACATCAATATATAAAAAACGAACTTTATAAATAATTACTTTAATTAGTACACCATTAGACCATTTTGTTCACAAAACTAAAATTTTGCTGCAGTTGTCAAGGAGTTATATTAAAGAACATTGTGCTGCTTTCACTTACAAACTATAATAGCTTTTGCAATGGTTTAGTAAATTCGTACGTGCTGCCATGTCATTTGGTGATTTGGTCTAATCGGCTGACTCACTTGGCACTCCTTTGGAAATTCCTCAGTATCTGATTGCTTACTTTAAAAAAAAAAAAAAAAATTCAAGTTGAGGCTCTTGCAGTAAAACTTATTTGAGAGACATATTTCCAAGTTTCAAGAGACATAAACAAGTTCACCATCAAAGGTTCAAAGCCCAAAAGGCCCAAATCAAAACTCTTCACTCGGGCCCTCCCTCCCTCCCTTTTCACTAATTCCCCAATTTACCCTTCTATTTTTTTTTCTTCAAAAAAAACATCTAATTAAAAACCGGAAGGCCTTGTTCTTAAACCTTACTAATTGTCGTCTAAATTATTTTACCAACGGAGAAGAGGTAGTCCGTGCACGGTCCGGTCATCCAACGACGTCGTTTATAAGGTTGGATCTTCCTTCCCCGATATCTAAACCAGATGTTGAGAAAACGTTGTTCTATATCTGATGAACGTAGAAATTGCTATATTGGTCTTGGTTTTTGTTGTTCTTTTTTTATATTTTGTTGATTTTTCGTTAAAATATTGTATTATATTTGAAAATGAATTGATTTTTCTTTTGTATTACTAATCAATGGATTTTGCTTAGTTGAATGTGAATCTGAGATCTCAAATTAGGGTTCAATCTGAATCATAGACTCTAGAGATTCTTTTGGACTCTGAATTTGTTTTATATATTAGCTCAGCTGACAAAAACAGTACAGTATTTGAAAAGTATGCAATTAAATGATTAATGTAAAATTTTGATTATGGCAGAGCATAAGATCTGTTTTTCACTAAAATTTACTTTTATTTTTATATTTAAAATTTTTAAACATTTATTGCATTGATTTTTTCTTATCTGTTTCCTTTGGATTAAGAAAATAAAACTTAAAATCTATGGCAGAAGAATAAAAAAGTCCCATTTTTTTTTTGAATACTTGGATTTTTATTGAGAAACCCGGCTTTGATTTTTTATACTGAAACTGAATAATTCGCAGTTAAAAGATAAATGCCTTCACAGAAGATTGAAACTGGCCACCAGGACACCGTCCATGATGTGGCCATGGATTTCTATGGTAAGCGAATTGCCACTGCCTCATCGGACAGCACGATTAAGATAGTTGGGGTGAGCAACAATACGCATCAGCATTTAGCAACTCTAACAGGTCACCAAGGACCAGTTTGGCAGGTTGCTTGGGCTCATCCAAAGTTTGGCTCCTTACTTGCTTCGTGTTCTTATGATGGGCGCGTGATTATATGGAAGGAAGGCAATCAGAATGAATGGGGCCAGGCTCATGTTTTTGATGACCATAAGTCATCTGTTAATTCAATTGCTTGGGCTCCTCATGAACTGGGACTTTGTCTGGCATGTGGTTCTTCTGATGGAAACATATCAGTTTTCACTGCAAGGGCAGATGGAGGCTGGGACGCATCAAGGATTGACCAGGCTCACCCAGTTGGTGTAACTTCTGTTTCATGGGCTCCATCAATGGCACCTGGTGCTCTTGTTGGTTCTGGTTTGCTGGACCCTGTTCAGAAACTTTGCTCTGGTGGATGTGATCACACTGTAAAGGTGTGGAAGCTCTACAATGGAATCTGGAAGATGGACTGCTTTCCAGCTCTTCAAATGCATGCTGATTGGGTACGAGATGTTGCGTGGGCACCCAATTTGGGGTTACCGAAATCTACTATCGCAAGTGCATCACAGGATGGGAAAGTAATTATATGGACTGTGGCCAAGGAAGGGGATCAGTGGGAAGGTAAAGTATTGCATGATTTTAATACCCCAGTCTGGAGGGTTTCATGGTCATTGACCGGAAACATATTGGCTGTGGCTGATGGAAACAACAATGTTACATTGTGGAAAGAAGCTGTAGACGGGGAGTGGCAACAGGTGACTGTTGTTGAGCCATAGAACTCATATTTTATTTTCTCTTGTAATATTTGCCATGGTTATAAAACCTATTTAGTTACATGTATGAGAACGATCAGGTTTACCATTTTACAAAGCTGCATAGTTGAGTTGTTGTGCTGGAGATTCTAGAACTCAAATTTTTAGCTTAAACTTCTGTTAAAAGTCCTTGCTAATTATGATTTATGAGAGTTTGATGTAGTTTGCAGACCATGTTCTTGTTAACAAAAAATTGCTTGAGCCATTAGCATGTTTATCTATTGATTTGTATTGCTAATATCCCATAAATTTTATATGTTTATCCCACTTTTCAATTTGATTGGTATTCATCTGTGATTCTAATTTTCTTGTATGAGTCTAACACTTTTTGTCTCGTGCTAATGTAGTTATAACTTATCTTACTTTTGAAATTACTTCTTTGGTGAGTTGGTTTTGTAAATGTTTCTAAAGCTTTGCACATAGAAATGAGGCAACTGGAAGGTCTTTCAGAATGCATTTTATTGGGTTCAAGGACCTTACCTGTTGAATTGAAATTTAAGATGGATTTCTGGCAAGCATCAAACATGAAAACACAGTACTTTTTTACATAGCATCATTTGTGAGAAATTAGGAACTTGCTTCTTTTCATAAGTTAAAATAAGGCAATGGGATTCAAGGTGTGCCTCAGTGGTGAGATGTTGGCTGCAGTACATGTTTTTACCAAACATATAGAGACCGCGAACTTTGAAAGATGGGAAAGAAAAAGGGGAAATATTTATTTCTATTTTACCAAAAAGAATCTCTGCAAACATCTAGTTGTTTATCTGTGATTAGAAATCTATAAGAAAATGATGAGTACTGCTGGCAATGCTTGAAAGAGTTTATCTTACTTATGATGGCCTTAATCTCTCTAGATTTCTCCATGCATGTTTACCATTAGAATATATGTAATTTATCTCAAATTCTGTAATCTGTACCAAGGGGTAAGGCTTAGAACATTGATGATTGAACCAGTGTTGTCAAGGGCGCAAGGCGCACTCTAGGCGCTAGAACCCTTATATTGCCTTAGGCGCAAGGCGCAAAAAAAGCGGTCGCCTGAGTGAAGTAATGCGCAATATGTGTATGTGTGTGTTTTTGTATGTGTGTTTGTGTGTGTATATATATATAATAAGCTTAAGATATATAATTATGATAATAAACTTTAAAGAGTGGTCCAGTTTATCTACAAAACATGCAATTTTTTTGTGTGCCCAATATGCATGATTTCCTTATGATCCCATATCTATTGTTGAATACTCAAATATTGAGAAGTGGAGAGTTTGATACTATCCTCTTTCTTACTAGTAAAGGTACATCTAATGAAAAAAGTTGAAAGAAAAGAAACTAAAGAGAACTTCAATCAGACGGCTTTTTTTACGCCTATCCCTTACAAAAAAGCGCGCCTAGGCGCACCAGGCGTGCGCCTGATCAAATGAGCCTTGCCTGAAAGGGTTTGAGGCGCTTTTGTTATCTAACTCTAAGGCGCAAGGCGTAGGCGCGCCTAGGCGCACGCCTTGACAACACTGGATTGAACTAAGAAATCAGTTTTTTTCTCTTTCCTTCCATCTTTAGGCATTGTTTCATATTTCTAAGTTTAGGTTGGAACTTTGTGGTGTCTTGAGGGCTACCTTCATATGTAGCATCATTGACATCTATGGTACTGATGTTAAGTTGAGGGTGAAGCTTTGAGAAGGTGCATTGATATCTATTAGGGAAAAAGTTGAGTTACTAGAGCAAATATATTATTATCTGTTTGTTAGGACGTGTCTCGTCTCTTGGTGATATCGCATGTCTCTCCTTGACTAGTTTGCCTGTCAAAAGTTTAGTTATGATTGAACATTGGCTGGTTCCAGATAGGAAACTTTTCCTTTGTAATTTGCCGATGTATATGACTAGAAAATAAGAACGATTCGAATAGAATGATCTAGATTTGTAATTGAATTTTGATATGAAGTTTCATGCGAAGTTCAGAAATTGGTGTCATATGATGAGTGAGTATGACTTGGAAGTTAACATTTGGTGAAGCTTGTGAGTTTTGTGACTTCTTCTTATAATGGGGGTTGGAGATAGCTGTTTGTAAGGATGCTGTAATTTTCGACTCTTCATTTTTTTTGAAGTACTCGTGTCCGACACCCGTATCCGACGCATATCCGGACATGAATATGGGGATTTGATCCTCTTGGAAAAAATTAAATATACTCGTGTCCGACACTCACACACGAGTCCGAGTAACATAGGCTGTGACTACAGCTAATTCTTTGCTCAGCTCTATACTTGTTAATTCATGTTTTCTTGGAGCTCATGCTGTTAAGTTGTTATTCTGTTAGAAGAACAAATTACAATAGCAATTCAGAAAGATAGTAGTAGGTTAGATGAGTTAGATCATAAAATATTGCTTTATTTCTGCCTCTGTCAGGCAAATCATCTGCAGGCTGTGTTTGCTTCCTTTTTAACAATGTGCCCAGATGGCCAGCTTACCCAGTAATTTCTGCCTCTATCCGATGTTCATTGAATTTTCGTAAGCTTCCATGAAACCATGTCATGGCTGTCATGTTTAAGCACTTCCTCAAGAAAACAGCTATTAGTATTCTTGGTCATCTAATTATTGGACCTCTGAAAAAGATTAATTAATTAAATTTTTGGCATTTAATGCAAAGGAATTTTAATCCTTTTCAATCTTAGCTATACCTGGTCGAACCTAGACCTGCTCATGGCCGCGGCCTGTTTTTTTTTCATATTCTTTGCCCAGGCTTGGTCCTGGGTCGGGTCGGTAGGCTCGAATTTACTGTTCATCGGATTAAATTTTTTTTTTTAAAAATATTTTTTTATATTTTTATAATTAAAATTAAATAAAATAATATTATTATAATAAAAAAATATTGTTTCGGGCCGGGCCGGCCCAGAACAAAAATATCCTGCCCAGGCCTGCCCAATACGGGCCGGGCGACCCATGAGCAGGTCTAGTCGAACTTGGTGCAGCAGTCTTTTAAAAAGAACCCTATCCAAGATCCGGCTCGGCCCACTTGATTCAAAAAGTCAAATTTTTTTTAAAATGTATTAAAATATTAAATTTTAACGTTTAAATATATAATAAAATTAAAATTAATTATTATTAATTAAATAACATCTCAGGTTGGGACCTGAAATTTTTTATCAAAAGTTCGATCTTAATTAGTTCGAGTCCATCAAATCAAATAAATAGTTTGACCCTTAAACATTTCTAATCCTTACTAAGGATATTAAAATCTTTTCTTTGTTTTATTTGGAGAAAGAGATTTGAACATTCTTTTTTGAATAATAAAAAATGCTTCAGCTATTGAGCCTAATGTTTAGGTGTTTTTTTTCATAGTATTTTTTTTGTCCTATCATATTTAATTTATTCATACCTTCATGCCTTAAACTCATTAAAAAAAAGGCTACTACTTTGTAACATGATACTAATTGATGAATTTAGTTGACTAGATCATAAGCTAATTAAGGTCCCTTTTTATGCTAATAACTATGAGCTTGATTTAGTTAAGCTTAGATTAAAATTAAGAATTCCTTGATAACTACTATTTTATGTGCAAAATAAAAATATATATATATATATATATAATCAACATAAATATTTTGTTTTTGCTTTGGTCTTACTATCTATGCTTTTAGATCCACAATGACTGATAAAATTAGGGGTTACTCACTCAATACAAAACAATCTTAATGAATTACAATAATGTATTCTTAAGGGCAATAAATGAGGTATTTTTAAAGACTAGGAGGAGAGGAGGGCCTTCAAAAACATCAAGGGTGGAGTACTGAGAGGCACGTGCGAAGGTTGCCATCCACGTGCTAACATGTTAGTTTTGAATGAATATTTATGCATGTGAAGGAATATCGCACGTGTGGGAAGGGGAAGAAGCATCAAAGGAAAGTGATGACCGGTGAGTGGAGTGGGTGATTTATTTAAACACTCTCAAAATTCAATTAATTCTAGCCACGTGGAATTTGACCCCACCTTCCCTCCCATTGGTTATTAAGTTTTCTTTAAAAAAAAAAAAACTCACATGATCGCTGACAACTCCACCTCCTTTGTCACGTGCTCCATGGACCCCACTCACCCTTTTAATAAATAAATAAATTTAATTACATAGTTTTAAGTTTTTAACGTTAAAAGAATAAAAAAAAAAGGAGTTAATTAAGAGACCCTTTTCCCCATTTGTTCAGTTGTAGTCAGCGTCGAAAAAAATTATATCGGATGGATCGGTTTAATTGATAATTAATGATTTATTCAATTCAATAGGTATTTTAAAATCAAATTTTTATTGAATTGAAAAAAAAAATCGGTTCAATTTATTAAAATCGATAAAAAAATCAAATTAAATCAATAAAATTGATTATATATATTTTTTAAGTGAAGAAATTTGAATGTTTAATCTCTTATTTTATATTAAAAATCATATTATTAAATTAAATATATATTAATTAATTATTATATTTATCATTTATTTAACATTAAAATTATTTATTTTAATATTTTAATTGATTTATTAAATCAATTAAATCAATCAAATGAAAAAACGAAGATTTAATTGATTTAATTTTTATCCCATTTTTTTAATATTAATTGTAGTTGTAGTTATAGTAGAATAAAATAAGTCTCGGCCAACCTGAGTTGGTTCAATTGGTTGAGTACTCATTAGTGTCTTGACAAATATTAGGATTCGAGTCTCACTAACAGTTCTACTTGATGAGTGATATGTAAGTACCACTGTTAACCCTCTATGAAGCATGTGAAATGCCCTGATCTTGAATTGGAGTAAGCTCCCCTCACCTAAACTTTTTTGTACCAAAAAACGGTAACTAAAATGTAAATATAAAAAGGGGTAAAATAGTAGTAATTGGAGAACAAAACTTATCCATTTTACCGATGGGTATTTATTATTTGAGTTTTGCTAACGAGTACTCTTAAAACATTTTTTTAAAATTAGTTAATATATTATTTATAGTAATAATATTATTTTAAATGCAAAAATTGACAATTTTATTCATTATTTCAATGCATTGATAGAATATATTACTATATTTAATAATATTAAAGAGTTCGTCAGCAAAATCCTTGGTTTTTTTACTATAATATAGCAAAAAAAAAATTACGAAATTACCGTTGGTTTCTGATTATTTCCCAAAATACGGCTTTTTTTTTTCTAGCTGGGAAATCGCCACCCCATGGCGATTTCCCAGCGTTTTTTTTTTTTTGAAAATTTGTAAAAAATACCAAGGGAAATCGCCATGGGGGGTGGCGATTTCCCTTGGTATTTTTTGCAAATTTTGCTAAAATCATGAAGGGAAATCGCCATGGGGGGTGGCGATTTCCCTTCATGTATAATTTTTTTTTAATTAATAAACAAAAATTAAAATTTAAACAAAAATTAAATTTAATTTTGATAAATTTATTTTTAAAAATTATAAATTAAATTAAAATATTTTTTTATAATTTAAAAAAAATTAAAAATTCGTAAAATATATTTTAGGTTTTTTTATAATTTAATATTTTGAAATTTTTTTTAAATTTTAAATTTGAAAATAGAAAAAACAAATTAGAAAAAAAAAATTGAAAGGGGTGACCGTTGCCCCCCCTCCCCCCACACCCCCACCCACTCATTTTATCTATAAATACCCCCTCCTCTCCTTCAAATTTTCATTCCTCTCATTCAAATTTTCATTTTCTTTCAACAATTTTTCATTCTTCTACCAAAAAAATTTCTTTCTACAATTTTTTTTTTTCTACAACAATATTTTGAAATGACTTCACTATTGAGGTTACAAGAAAATCACATCTCGGAGGTTATATTTAACGAGGTAAGTAAATTGTTATATTATTATTGTTTTTTATATTATTATTATTTTTTATATTATTATTGTTTTTTATATTATTATTGTTTTTATATTATTATTGTTTTTTTATATTATTATTGTTTTTATATTATTATTGTTTTTTATATTATTATTGTTTTATATTATATTATATTATTATTGTTTTATATTATATTATATTATTATTGTTTATACTATATTATTATTGTTTATATTATATTATATTATTATTGTTTTATATTATATTATATTATTATTGTTTATATTATATTATATTATTATTGTTTTATATTATATTATATTATATTATTATTGTTTATATTATATTATATTATTATTTTGTTATTTTATAGTTTTATAGTTTTATTTATTAATTTTTAATTGTTATAGTTTTATAATATATTAATTTTTATTATTATAACAGGAAACTCGTCGCGTGTTACGTGCGAGGAAATTTACATTGGAGGACCCGCATCCATCTATTATCGACCACTTAAGAAGAGCCGGATTTTATCACGCAAGTCAAATTCGACGACTTGTGATACAACCCGATTTAATCTCTGCGTTGGTCGAACGATGGAGACCCGAGACGCACACTTTTCATTTTCCATGTGGTGAATGCACGGTCACTCTCGAAGATGTTGCGCTGCAACTTGAACTTCCGATCCATGGCGATGCAGTTACAGGCGGAAGCCTGCTAGATTGGAATGAAGTGTGTCAAGATCTATTGGGTGTGGTACCTCTAGAAGACTATGTATCTGGCTCAACGGTGAGACTAACTTGGTTGAAATCGTTTCAAAATCTGCCATTACATGCAACCGAACAACAAATACAATATGCTGCTAGAGCATATATTTTACGTTTGATTGGAGGATTACTGATGCCTGACAAATCGAGCAGTCGGGTACATTTAATGTATCTTCCATTGCTACGTGATTTAGAGCAAGCAGCAAATTATAGTTGGGGTTCTGCGTGTTTGGTGGTTTTGTATAAAGAACTTTGCCGAGCTACAGTTCCAAAAATCCATAACATAGGTGGATGTTTAGTGCTTCTACAATCATGGGCTTGGTATCTGCTACCATTTCTTGCTCCGCGCGTTGATATTTCGGCTGTATACCCCCTTGCAAGCAGGTAATAATCTTTACTATTTTATTAATTTTGTACGAACTTGTATTTTTATAGGTCATTAAGATATTATATGCATTTTAATAGGTGGAGTAGGAGTACGAGTAGAGATTTTACAGAGACTCCGAGCGATCTTGCAAGTATAAGACTACGACTAGATCGACTAGGATATGATAAGGTAAATATTTCGATTGTTACATTGAAGTTTTTTTTTTATTTAATCCATATGAAACTAATAATTTGTAATAATTATTCGCAGTTTCTGTGGATGCCATATTCCTCGAGTGAAATTATGGCATGCCTCCCATCGGATGCCTACAATAATTTCAATATATGGAAAGCAAACACAGCATTGATATGCTTTTCATATGTAGAGTGGCACCAAACTGACCGGGTGTTGCGACAATTTGGGATGCAACAACCAATTCCTGCAGCCCCGGTGAACCTTGATAAGCTTCACAAGGTCGACATGCGTGGTCGTAATGATGAATTCTGGCCTGCGAAGCATGAACATTGGATCCAATGGTGGAACATACGTTTTCAACGAATTCCGACAGGTTACCCGATTGTTGGTAATAATTTCAACCCATCTGCTGATTACATAAGATGGTATAGAAATGAAGGTCGGCCTTTCGTTTGTCCACCGTCTATGCACGAGGATGTTAGGAGTATGCCATTTACCGGACAAACTTCAGCTCCAGTCCCTCCTACACAGGATATGGATGCTCCTAGACCTCGCCGACAACGTGGGCGAACGCGTCAACCGACCTCATCGGAGTTCACAGCACCGAGGATGTCATTTGATCATCCTGAACCTGAACGGGATCATGGAGTACCATCCAGCCATCGTTATTCCGTAAGTCACCCCGGATATGACGTTGATGAGTGTTACCGACCATCACCGCCAATAACGAGGTTAGATGACCAGCTCCCCGTCCTAAGTCCAAGTTCTGCATATTTAACATCCATGTATCAGTTTGGAACCCCTTCGTCAGCATTTGATGCTACATCATTTATGGGTGCATCTAGTAGTCAGGTTCCCGTTATGGGTGAACTAGGTGTTTGCTCATCCAGCAGTGGGTTTCAAATTTTTGATACGAATGAAACGACTGATGACATACAACCGGAACCAGTGGCGGTTATAGCAAGAGGTCGTGGTGGACTGCGAATACGTGCCACTGACGAGGTTGAACGACGGGTGCAACCACCACGCACTAGAAGAGCTCGACACTGTTGCTCTACACCACGCAATAATTAGAATAATTGTAATGTGTTTTAAATTTCTTATATAAATTTATATGTTTTGCATTTCATGTTATTTATTTTAAATTTGTTCGGAAATTAATTGTTATATTTTATTTTAATTTATATCTTAATGTTGTTATTTAATTTTAATATAATAATCCAAATTACATGATAAGTTGCTTTTCTTTTTTTCATTTTAATTTAATTTTCTTTTTAAATTTTAATAAGAAATAAAATTTTAATCATAAATTAAATTAAAATTATTTTATCAAATATCTAGTTTTAAACTGTAACAATATATACTATTATTAAAAACAATGATTAAATTGATGTCACGAGTTAATCGAATACCAACTCAAAAAAACTAATCAAATTAAAAAAATCATTTTACGATACCAACTTAAAAATAACTTCTTTATTTAAAAAAGTGACTCGATAAATTTCTTTAATTTTTTTTTTTTACATTTTACATCATTAAATTATTTTTGATATAAATTAAAATTTCTTTTTTATAATATTACAAAATTATAAAAAATAAAATTTTTGATATAAAAATTTAATAAAAAATATAATC
This sequence comes from Fremontodendron californicum, assembly GCA_030761205.1. NCBI lineage: Eukaryota > Viridiplantae > Streptophyta > Magnoliopsida > Malvales > Malvaceae > Fremontodendron > Fremontodendron californicum. The sequence goes on from JAULJL010000024.1 coordinate 6,332,903, forward strand.
TTCTTTTTAAATTTTAATAAGAAATATATTTTTATTTTTATAAAATTGTAATAATAAATTAAATTACATTTTTAATATATATTTTAAAAAAATAAATAACCAAACCTATAAAAAAAATATTTTAATTTAATTTATAATTTTTAAAAATAAATTTATCAAATTAAATTAAATTTTTGTTTAAATTTTAATTTTTGTTTATTAATTAAAAAAAATTATACATGAAGGGAAATCGCCACCCCCCATGGCGATTTCCCTTGGTGTTTTTTACAAATTTTCAAAAAAAAAAACACTGGGAAATCGCCATGGGGGATGGCGATTTCCCAGCTAGAAAAAATGGCCGTATTTTGGGAAATAATCTAAAACCAACGGTAATTTCGTAAATTTTTTTTTTTGCTATATTGTAATAGAAAAACCCAAAATCCTTACTCTTTAACCTCAATATAAAGATTACTATTAGAGGGCGTTTGCTATGATGGAAAGTGATTGGTGGGAATGTGATTCTCATGTTTGGTATGCTAAAAACTGATCACTTTCTTGGGAATGTAACTTTTCTTGGAGAGTTACTTTCCCACAAGCATTGGAATGTGATTCTCATGAGAAGTGGTGGGAAAGTAACTTTCCCATGTAGTGGAAAAGTTAAAAAAATGTTAAAGACAAAAGTATCCTCTTTCTATTTTATTTAAAATTATCAATTGAAATATTATTTTAAAATATTTCATACAAATATGTATTAATAATAAATATTATTGAAATATTTAAATAATATTTATTTTGCATTCAGCCTTTTAATTTTTCAATTACTTGAGAGTAACTTCGAAAGTTTATTATTAACAAACATTTTTTATCATAAAAGTAACTCAAATTACCAATTGAAATATTATTTTTAAATATTTAGTATAAATTGTTAATAACAAATATCATCGAAATATTTAAATAATATTTAATTTTCATACAGTCTTTTAACTTTAAAACTATATGAAAGTAATTTCAAAATTTTATTATTAACAAATATATTTTTATCATAAAAATAACTCAAATTATCAATTAAAATATTATTTTTAAATATTTAGTACAAATATTTGTTAATAATAAATATCATTAAAATATTTAAATAATATTTAATTTGCATATAGTCTTTTAAATTTTTAACTACATGAGAGTAATTTTGAAATTTATTATTAACAAATATTTTTTATCATAAAAATAACTCAAATTATCAATTAAAATATTATCTTTAAATATTTAGTACAAATGTTTGTTAATAATAAATATCATTAAAATATTTAATTAATATTTAATTTACATTCAGTATTTTAAATTTTCAACTACATGAGAGTAATTTCAAATTTTTATTATTAATAAATATTTTTTATCCTAAAAGTAACTCAAATTATCAATTAAAATATTATTTTTAAATATTTAGTATAAATATTTGTTAATAACAAATATCATTTAAAAATATTAAAATTAATAAATTTTACATTTTTTTTGATAAAGGTAATTTCGAAAATTATCATCACATTCTTAGAATTTTAATCAGCACTTTCTCATGTATACAAAACGCTGAAAAGTTATATTCTCAGGAATCACATTCTCAAAAATCACATTCCATAGAATGTGATTCCTGGAAAGGTACCAAACGCCTCCTTAGAAGTGGAATGAGTCGGGCCTATCTGACTCTGTCTGTACTCTTTGTTGTTTGTAAAAGTTTAAGAATTTATATTTGATGTATTGTCAGTGTCTAGGTCTATACATTGATAGTGCATCTTACGATAGCACCTATCGAGTTAAGGGTTAATGGTTAGGGTTAAGAGTTAAAATTAATGATTAATTTTTTAATAAAATGTCAATATAAAATTTACTGTTAATATATAAATTTATACACTAACGAAATACAAACCCAAAGTTTAATGCCACACGTTTGTTTGGGAGGGCATAAAATAGTAGGTGAGTTACGGGTGTAAAATTTACTGTTTTCATGGGTTTGGTTTGGAAATTTATTATTAAGATTATTATCAGCAAGGTAGTAAGATTTTTTTTTTTAATTTGTGAAATGGAAACTTTTAACACTGTTTTTTTTTTTTTTTTTTTTAAAATATAAATCGTGCATCAATTACTAAATCAAATCTTTAAATATTAAAAAAAGTTACGATATTAAAAAAAAAAAAAGATAAAACTAATTCTCTTTGTGGTCACATGATTTTTTTTTCAACATGATTCAAGTACTAAATTATCTTGTATATTTCATGTCTGAATTTTTGTAAGAGTGTTTTAAAGATATTTAATACATTAAAATGATTAAATGAATTAATAAATTTCGAAACCTCAACAAACTTTTTTGCAAAATATATTGAAAAATTGAATTTAAAAAAATGATTTAAATTTTACATTTAACATAAATTATGTGATAAAGCAGACGTAAATAAGAGTTTCATGAGTATTTTCAAATTCATGAATTATTTTATTTTCCTCTTTTTCAATTTCTCTTTTTTATACTTCTTATTACTTGATAAATTATAATTATTTTTTTGTTAAACAATTATTTAAATTTTAATATTTGAAAAACACTTATTTTAATATTTATTTCATAAAAAAATAATAACTTTTTTTATGCAGTACATCATGTGTACATTTTTACACGAATATTCATATTATATTTTTTTTTATCCAAAATGAATATTAAATTTGCTAATAAACTATTTAAAGGAATATTTCATTTCCATCAAGTATGGTCCACAAATAATTAAAAAAAATAAAAGTACAATAACAATTAATAAACTATATATAATAACAAATTTATCTTTTTAACCCTATACATTTTTCTCAAATTTCACTAAGCTAAACCTTGTTCTAAGGTGAAATTGGGTGAAAAAGTGAAAATAGGTGAATTAAGTGAAAAAGTGAAAAATGTAGCCACGTGGATGAGATCATGACCGTTATTTTTTGATTAAGTTGAGCTGTAATCATCGTGCTTAAACGTGGGTAAGGAATAAAATAAATGGTTAAGAATTATGATTGGGCAATTGGAAGTAGAAAAAAGCACAATTAGTTAAGCTAATAACAAATGTTTTATCAGAAGAAGGCAGGAAAACAAAAATAAAATAAAAAAAGGTTGAAGTAGCACAGTTTCCAAGAGCAAAAATAATTAAGGGCAGAGGAATCCGGTTGTAAACTTGGACACTAATGGGGGAATCACAGCTACAAAACCTGCAAAATATCCATTCTTTAACCTTTTAGGTTTTGTGGTTTAATTTAGTTAACCACTTCATTAATTACCAACCATGTTTGATTAAATTAATTTGCCAATAACAACTATACTTGTACTACTACTTAGTTTTCAATTTTTTTTTTTATTGTTTAATTTTTTATGTGCTAAACGGTTTAATGTTAAATAAGTTATTTAGTTACCTGTACGAGATTTGATATTTTTTTTTTTTATAAATGAGATTAGAGTTTGAGAATAGAAAGTGAATGTAGATATTGAGATTAGATCTTTAAACTTGCTAAATACCAATCACTTTATAAGAGTAAATGTATGAATCAGCTGAGTTAAGCATAAGATTCACAAAAATTTGACATTTGACTCAATGATAAGTATATATATTTTACTGAAGAAAAAAAAACAAATTTAAATATCTTTTTTCTTAAATTTTAAAAAAAGTGACAACACAATAATAATAACACATATAATAAGTATATAAATTAGGTTTCGAATATAAATGCATATAACCTGTTAAAGGTGTTTGCATTTCTATTTTAAAATAACTTTTCCGTTAATGTATTTTTCTCACAAAATTCAAGAAGATTGGGTTATTATATTAGATAAGATTTTGTTAACGAGTATTCTAAAAATATTTTTAAAATTATTATAAAAATAATAATTCATCCAATGCATTAGATATTATCAATAAAGTTATTCATTATTGTACTTAATACTACATTATTATTATAAAGAAAATATTAATTTTAAAAAAAAATCATATTATAGATGATATTTTAATTAACTTAAAAAGTGTTCAAATGTTAACAAAATTATTTTATAAATATCAACTTAATTGTTGTCAATACATACCAATTAAAAATTTTCCTATACATATATATATATATATAAATTTCTTAAATAAAATTTCATATTCAGATGAATACTTATTTTCATTGGTCAATGATTAATAATTAAGAGGGGTGGTTTTTAAGTGGGGGAAAGGAATTGAAGCTCCCATGAAGGAAGGTAGCTTTAATTTTGAAGGGAGTAATAGTTGAATGTGGCCTAGCTGTTGCCCTTTTAAGTGACAACTGCCACAATTATGCTTAGCTACACCTTTCAATTTGTTGCTTTGACTCTTTGGATCACATTATCAATTAATGAGAAAATTTTCTAAATACTTTCTTGAAAATCATCATGGATACATTTTTTTTTTCTTTTCATTTTCTGGGAAATTAACCTATATGACCTAAAAGATTCACATTTTACAATTTTTCATCTTGAATATTTTCTAGTTGTACAAGTTTGGACTTTTATTTTAGATAGTTATAATAGAATTGATTATTATGGTTTGTATTAAGATTTCCTTCAAAATTGAGATTAAACTTTATAAGCTTTTTACTTTTCTTTTATGTTTTGTAAATATCCAATTCTATTTTTTCAGGTTATGATCAATGAATAAAAAACTAGACAAGAATGGGTAAAGTTGTTAATTTTCGATTCAATTAGTCGGTCCAACTGAAAAAAATATATTTAAATATAAAATATATTATTTTAATATTAAAAAGTATTAAATATAGCAAATTATTTAAATAAAAATACATTTGATTATGGCATGATGTTTAATATAGAACTAAGAGATTAGGGTTCAATCCCATCAATTATAAGAATTGTTTAATAATAACATAATAAAAAACTTAAAATTAGTTCAATTATCGATTTTTATTGATTTAATCGATTCTTGATATGTTAGTCGAAAACCCGATTTAATGATATTTATTGGATCGAACAAGCCATCAGTTACTTATTCAACTGATCAGACCGATTGATTCGACCTAATTTTTTACTTATCGATTGTGATTGTTATAAAACTAAATTATTAACTATTCAATAAAGTCTCCAATTAGCAATTATGTTACAATTTATTGGCTTATAAATGGATTTAAAATTATCGTTCTAAGTTGCAAGGTATTTAAACTTACTAAATCATCTGAAGAAATCTTATTTATTTCCTCCAAATTCTAACACTAGGTTTTCTTTAGTTTTACAAGTGGGAAAACCATTGGAGCTTGAAAGGTATTTTTTTTCATCATGTTAATAAGCTCTTTCCTCTCTGTTTTGATGATGTATTTTTTACAAATTAAGTTTTTATAAAAATTACTAAAATTGAAACCTTAAAAAAAAAATGCTACTTATAATATGTACCTACTAAAATTTGAAATTATTTTGAGGAAAAAAAAAAAGCTTTAATTACCTAGGTTTGAACTTTGAAGTTAGCTTCAATCACTTTTAGGTCTAAAACTATCCAATTAATACTTTTGTTTAAAGCAATGATACCTTTACTTTATAAGGCCAAAGCTTACCATTTGCCAACTCACAACTTCACCATATCATAACAAAAACCAAACCAAGAAACCCTCCCCCCAAAAAAGAAAAAACTAAAAATACTTTGTAGTAGTAATTAGTAAGTAACATAAAGTATTTTACTTTCCAAAAACAGATAAAAAAATTCATAGTTTAATTTTATTAATTTTAAATAAAAAAATTCAAGTTAAAAAGCAAATTTGTCACCATACTATAGTTGCATATTGAAATTTGTCACTATAATTTACTTTGATTGATATTTGTCATTGTACTTTTGTGGTTAAAGGTAAATTTACCATTATACTTTAATTCAATATTGAATTTTGTCACTTTACTTTTGTTTGATAGAATTTTGTCACTAAATTTTGATTGAATTTTTCAACTCAAATTTAATTTTGAATGATTTGAAAACAAAATTTAATAATTTATTTTAATAATTAATAATAATAAATTAATTAATAAAAAATATTAAAAATTAAAAAATTAACATAAAAATTTTATTTTATAAAAAATTAAACGTAATTTTTTTTATCTTTTTTTGGTTTATCTTTTATTTTTTTCAAGTTTTTCTTTTATAAAATAAAATTTTTATGTTTACTTATTATTTTTTTGAATTAATTTATTATTGTTAATTATTAAAATGAAATATTTGAAGGAATATTTTTTTGGTTAATTTTATCATCAAATTATCCAAAATCAATGTTGAGTAGTAAAGTTCAATAAAAAATCAAAGTTGAGTAACAAAATTCAATTAAAATCAAAGTTTAGTTACAAAATTCAATAAAATAAAAATAGAGTGACAAATTTGCTCTTAATTTAAAAATATAATGATAAATATCAATAAAAATAAAATATAATAACAAATTTCAATATTCACTATAACACTACGTCAAATTTACATTTTTAACCTAAAAAATCCCTTTAAAGAACTTGCAACTTGCAAGTCACTTCTCGTTATGATTAAATTAATTCCCTTTTGCATGTAAAAAGATGCTCCAATTTCCTCATATTTGCAATTCTGCCCTTCCCTTCACTCCTCAAAACCCACCCTTTCTCTTCACCGATTGATTCGACCTAATTTTTTACTTATCGATTGTGATTGTTATAAAACTAAATTATTAACTATTCAATAAAGTCTCCAATTAGCAATTATGTTACAATTTATTGGCTTATAAATGGATTTAAAATTATCGTTCTAAGTTGCAAGGTATTTAAACTTACTAAATCATCTGAAGAAATCTTATTTATTTCCTCCAAATTCTAACACTAGGTTTTCTTTAGTTTTACAAGTGGGAAAACCATTGGAGCTTGAAAGGTATTTTTTTTCATCATGTTAATAAGCTCTTTCCTCTCTGTTTTGATGATGTATTTTTTACAAATTAAGTTTTTATAAAAATTACTAAAATTGAAACCTTAAAAAAAAAATGCTACTTATAATATGTACCTACTAAAATTTGAAATTATTTTGAGGAAAAAAAAAAAGCTTTAATTACCTAGGTTTGAACTTTGAAGTTAGCTTCAATCACTTTTAGGTCTAAAACTATCCAATTAATACTTTTGTTTAAAGCAATGATACCTTTACTTTATAAGGCCAAAGCTTACCATTTGCCAACTCACAACTTCACCATATCATAACAAAAACCAAACCAAGAAACCCTCCCCCCAAAAAAGAAAAAACTAAAAATACTTTGTAGTAGTAATTAGTAAGTAACATAAAGTATTTTACTTTCCAAAAACAGATAAAAAAATTCATAGTTTAATTTTATTAATTTTAAATAAAAAAATTCAAGTTAAAAAGCAAATTTGTCACCATACTATAGTTGCATATTGAAATTTGTCACTATAATTTACTTTGATTGATATTTGTCATTGTACTTTTGTGGTTAAAGGTAAATTTACCATTATACTTTAATTCAATATTGAATTTTGTCACTTTACTTTTGTTTGATAGAATTTTGTCACTAAATTTTGATTGAATTTTTCAACTCAAATTTAATTTTGAATGATTTGAAAACAAAATTTAATAATTTATTTTAATAATTAATAATAATAAATTAATTAATAAAAAATATTAAAAATTAAAAAATTAACATAAAAATTTTATTTTATAAAAAATTAAACGTAATTTTTTTTATCTTTTTTTGGTTTATCTTTTATTTTTTTCAAGTTTTTCTTTTATAAAATAAAATTTTTATGTTTACTTATTATTTTTTTGAATTAATTTATTATTGTTAATTATTAAAATGAAATATTTGAAGGAATATTTTTTTGGTTAATTTTATCATCAAATTATCCAAAATCAATGTTGAGTAGTAAAGTTCAATAAAAAATCAAAGTTGAGTAACAAAATTCAATTAAAATCAAAGTTTAGTTACAAAATTCAATAAAATAAAAATAGAGTGACAAATTTGCTCTTAATTTAAAAATATAATGATAAATATCAATAAAAATAAAATATAATAACAAATTTCAATATTCACTATAACACTACGTCAAATTTACATTTTTAACCTAAAAAATCCCTTTAAAGAACTTGCAACTTGCAAGTCACTTCTCGTTATGATTAAATTAATTCCCTTTTGCATGTAAAAAGATGCTCCAATTTCCTCATATTTGCAATTCTGCCCTTCCCTTCACTCCTCAAAACCCACCCTTTCTCTTCACTCTCCACGCCACGCTCTCTCTCTCAGACACCAAACCTTTCTCTCTCTAAAATCTGTTTAATTTTTCTTCATTTACTCTCTCTAGAAAACCAGAAATTTTTAACTATAACTATACGTATATAGGAAGTTGTACATTGTAAGTAAGGCTAAATGGAGGCGGGGGACTTCTTCGTCGGAGGATATTACGGGGGCGCAGCAGGTGATGATTTCTTGCCGGAGAAGAGGATGTCAGCGGAGCAAAAGCTAGCAGAGAATTTCACCGTCGACGACCTCCTTGACTTCTCTAATGAAGACGCTATTATCAGCGACGGTTTCTTCGACAATGTCGCCGGCAATTCCTCCGATTCCTCCACCATCACATGCAATTCCTCCGTCTTCGGAGGCGGTAACCACTTCTCCTCCGCTAATTTCCCTCACTCCTCTCAGTTCTCCGGCGAACTTTGCGTCCCGGTAATTAACCAAAAAGTCTCGTGTTAGTTTTTCCTATTTTTTGCATGGTGAAAAATTTTGATTTTACGTGAAAATAACGTACTTAATTATTTTTAACTGTTAAACATGTATCGTTTCTTAAGTAAAAACTGTAAAAATGGATAAATAGTTAAATACTCCTTTCTTCTAAACAAATTGAATAACTATTAAATTAAAATTCCTAATTTTTCTTTTAGTAAATTTATTATAATTCAAATGTGAAAATAAATAAATAAATAAATAAGAGAAATGCTTCAAGATATCTTAATCTGCATAAGTAGTCTCAATTTTTAGGTAATCCATGCTTTTTTACCATGGAATGTAATTTGGGTGATTTCTTCAAATATTTCATAAAGGCTAAAATACAGGGAGTTTTAGAGTAAGTTTTTTAGGATGAGTTTAAAATAAGTTTATTACGTATAAACATGATAAAATTATAATAAATTACATAAAATTGTTATGTTTATATGTAAAAAAAATTACATATAAATATGATAAATTACATATAAATATAATAAATATGTCATGTATTTATGTATTTTTTTACATGTAATTTTTTTTTTTACATATAAACATGACATAAATTACATATAAACATAACAAATTACATATATATTGATACTTACGAAAAACTCATGGAGTTTTCTTTAGAATTTTTCCCAAAATACCCTTTTATGTTATGTTAGTGTTTTCATAATAAACTATCATATATATATATTTTTTTTGTTGTTGTTGATAATAATGTTTAATTTGATTTGGTTTGCAGTATGATGATTTGGCGGAACTTGAATGGCTCTCAAATTTCGTTGAAGACTCATTCGCAACAGAGCAGAATTCACAAAGCAACCTCCAGATTTTCGCCACGTCAAAATTCCCCACACCCGAATCCTCCTCTCCTTCAACCCGACCAGATACCAACCCAATTTTCCAACACGACACTCCTCACCCGGCGAAGGCCCGGTCCAAGCGTTCACGGGCCGCCCCTTGCGATTGGTCCACCCGAGTCCTCCACCTCACCCCGAAATCCACAGGCCAGAAGAATGGTGAGAACTCGAACGCCTACCCGGAGTCGTCGGGTCGGAAATGTTTACACTGTGCAACGGAGAAGACCCCGCAATGGAGGACCGGGCCAATGGGTCCGAAAACGCTTTGTAATGCATGTGGGGTGAGGTACAAGTCGGATCGGTTGGTGCCCGAATACAGACCCGCCGCGAGTCCAACATTTGTGTCGACGAAGCATTCGAATTCGCATAGGAAAGTTTTGGAGCTTAGGAGGCAAAAGGGTTTGCAAAGAGCACAGCATCAACAGTTTCTTAGTCAAACTGCGGTTTTCGGCATATCCAACGGTGGTGGTAGTGATGATTTGTTGATCCATCATCATGGTGTGCCCCCCAATTTATAGGCACATGATTTAGTTAGAATTTCAAAAAAATGAGCTTAACAAAAAATTGTAGTCCCTTTCCTAAATTTTGGACTTAAAAAAAAAAAAAAAAAAAAGAATTTTGTAGTTTTGTTATGAACCCAACAAAGAAAAAGGGACTGGGGATAATATTATTTGCCCAATTGGCAGATTTCAGAATTGATTTTTATTTTCTTAATTGCTACTACAAGATTGATTTTTTTTTTTTAATGCTAGGATAGATAATAGTAAATTAAAAAAAATAATGAAAAGTTTTTAAAAGAAAGGAAATGATTATCTTTCGCTTATTTAGATAAGTAAAATATGTTAAGGAAAGAAAAAAAATATTAGCCTTCGTTTTTTTGATTAAAGTTGGAAAGAAAATGAAAAGATACATTATAAAATACATTTTCAATTATACACTTTTTTAATTTAAAATAATAATATAAATATTACACATCATATTATAAAAAATAAAATAAATAATATATTAAAAAAATATGACTGTAATATAAAAAACAAAAAAATAAGAATAAATTTTTTTCCTATAATTTACAATGTCAATTCCGTAAATATATAAATTTAAAAAAAAAATAATTTGATGAATGTAAAATGAGTAATATGGACATTTTATATATTTTTTTTATAAAAAAATGGCTTTCTTTCCCTTCCATTTCTCGGATAATTGAAAAGTTGAGCATTTGAGAGAAAGTGAGGGCTCACTTTCCTTTATTAAATTATTTTATTTATCCAAACAAGGAAAAAATTTTCCATTTTTTCTTGCTTTACTTTACTTTCCTTTCCCTTCCTCTACTCCAATCCAAACATAGGCTTAGGGTCCGTTAATTGGTGTCTGTAAACACTAGTTATGGATTATTATTATTATTTTTTTGCATTTAATGTATTATTTTTACTAAATTGAAAAAAAAACATTAATTATAATTTTTTTTTAAATATCATTTTAATTAATGTTACTAAATACTAATTAACATTTATATTTTCTTATTATATCAAGAAAAGGAAAAAAGTCTTGTTGAGTTGGCCCATGGCCCATGCCATGGGTAGGTGAGGAACAATATATGAAGCAAAAGGGAGCAAACACTTTTTGTGGAGCCAGCCGATCTGTGAGAGAAAGGATATTGTGTCCATACCTAAAATGCATTCCATATGAGATGAAAGGTAAATGGTTGGGTTTTTTTTTTTTAATTTTTAGGAATAAAAAAAAGGATGTAAATATTGGTATTCGAATTTTAGATTTGTTAAATGTTATATTTTAACATTGATTTCATGAATAAACTGAGTTAATCTCATTTTATTTACCCAATCTTTTTTGCTTTTTTTTTTTTTTTTTAAATTTAAAATTCGAAGTCATAATTGGTTTAACAAAGAAATAGAAAAAAAAAAGAAGAGAAGAAGCTTATAATGCTTAGGAATTAGGATCCTTGTCATCTTAGAAATGGATTTCTTATCTAGGAGGTTAATTAACTTAACTTAGGCAAATTCAAAATAAAAGAAGAGAAAAAAGGAAATCATTTTAGGTTAAAAATAAGGTGAGATTTGAATAGAAATCTAAATGGAGTTGCAGGTATTGAAGAGGAGAGACATGTACATGCTTTATGGATCAATTATAATCAAATTACGAATAAAAAAAAAATCCTACTATATATGTCTATATATGTAATAAGGAATGAATAAGGATGCTTTTTTATCACTTAAAATTTAAATTAATTTATGGAGTACTTCAACTCCAAGGACCCAAATTTTTGGGCATGGGTTTCAGTGAAATATAATAAAATGGAACAAAATCAATTTAGACATCGTCTTTGGCACGTACCATTTTTATAGGGATAAAGTCAAAAAAAAAAATGAAATCAATTTATGGAAGAGATCAAGAAACATTGATGAGAGAATCAACAATTTTTTTTTTTTCTTCAAGTTTTTGAAGGGCAGAATTTGGCTGCATAGCTTGCCTAATGGTGCAACAAAGTCATGTGCAAAAGTGAGAAATAATTAAAGGAAAAATAAAATCAGAATTAGGTGTTCATTGACTATCCACCCGATCCTAAACATTTGCTCTTCAATTGGATCCACTATAATTTATTTAAATATTTTGATGATTAATTATATAAGTCAAATCCCTAATATTCTTCTTCTTAGGTTGTGATTATTAAAGATATAAGTTCATTTGGAGAGTTCAATCATTAAATGAGATAATTAGTGCTTCTAACCGTGAATTCAAATGAACTCTTAAAATTTTGGAGCTATAATCATTTTTTAAATTAACATTGAACAGTAAACTCTTGGTTCTTACTTTGTTAGACTACACAGGGATATCAATCATCAATTTCAATTTCAAATTTCAGTGTCAAATATATGTTATACTAGCATAAAATTTTAGAATAGAGTCAGGCAAATGCATGGTTATTTTTTATTATTATTTTTTAACTTATACATTTTGTTCAATGATAAATGTTTTTTTTATAAGTAATTTGTTTATTCATCCAAAAAGAAGCAGAAAGTTCTGCTACAAGAATACCAACTATGTACAACTGATATAGGATTATCTACCCTTGTACCAAATCCCCAAGTCTCTATGAGTGTACTATTTACAGTATTGTATCCAAAGTTTGTCACTCCAACTAATCTATCCCTTACTGTTCTAATTATAAGATTGAAAAGTTCCTGCTTCAATATGCTCTGTCTTTCGTGTAACCTTCTGTTCTTCTCTTGTCATGACTCATATATAGTAAATACACGCGTTCCAGGCCATCTTCATGATTGTTGTATAAATGTAACTTATAATGTATTCATTATTATTCAAAAAATTAAATTCTAAATCCTTATTTTTCAAATTTTTTATACAAAAGAGACCAAAGTTTATAGGAAAGAGAATTTATAAGTGTTAAAGATCAAATTCCATTACTGGAATCCAAGGTAGATGAATCTTTTGAGTTAAAACCTTAAATTATTTTTCAATTAATTTTTTTTTGCACAAACAAATTCAATTATATATATATATATATATAGGTAAGTAATTTTTTAATATTGGAATCATTCTTAATCAAAAGACTTAAATTAGTTCCAAATTAAGATTGTTAATTGAGCTTAGTATCATCATGTTAAATACCTAAAAAGAATGAAAAAGAAAAGAGATATGCTTTGTTGTCAATTTGACCCATCTCATGGGCGAATTGCTAGAACACAACTTGAGGTCAATGTGCTTGGTTGTCTTGCTTTGACTTTATGCTTTAGCATTTTGATAAGGAAGTGCCCAAAGGGAGTAAGGAAATTAACTTAAAATAATTTATACATAGTGTAGCATTTTGATATAATTGGGTTGAATTTTACCTTTGTTGGCTCAATTTTTCAATTTTTTCATAAGTTTAAAATTGAAGCCAAAAACCAAAGTCTTTTTATTTTATTTTATTTTTATCTTTTGTTTCCTAAATGCCTAAAACCATCTTAAAATCTAAAATAACATCCTTGAAATTAAACACTACGATAAGTAATTTGATCAAAATTGATCTAACATTTTGAAAATCAATATATAAACAAATGGTTAAATAAAGTTTCAAAGCGAGAGATATATGAATTAAGCAGCTTTTTTGTTACTTTATAAAAAGCCTAAAAGAACTAAATAATTAAAACTAATCAATTAAATAGTACACAAAAAAGTACACCGTATATATACATGGGAGGTATGTATTTAATTTGAAAATGTGCATGGGAGTGAAGCAAGGCATAGGCATGTGGATATACAATGAAGTAGAGATGTTCATAAACCGAGCCAAATCAGGTTTGAATAGAAAACTGCTTGTCTAGATTCGGTTTGTCGAGTTCAAAAATCTATTTTACTGTTTGAAAATATCAAAATATTAAAAAAAAATATTAATATTTTTATATTTTATAATTAAATTTAAATAAATTTTTTTTATTAATTAAATGATAATTTGAATCGAATTAAACCGATCCAATTTATAAAAATTTTATCTCAATTTCAATCCAATTTGAATCGAACTTGTACCGTAAACAGGTATACGTATAGAGCAAAGCACGATAAACATGAATGTGATTATCAAAGAAGAGCACATGCGGTACGTGACGTGCAGGACTGCTTCTGCTGCTGTTTTAAGATAATATATACAAAAATTTGAGAATGGTTTTGCTGCCCTTTGAGGGATCTTTCCATGTTATCTATACCATATGATATGGTTTTTGTCCCTCAGACAAACCCTTCTTTTCCTCTATTGATTCTTTATTTATGACTAATTTTTGGGGCTCTTTTTATTTTTATCAATTACCTTTTTTGTTGTCCAACAATTTGCATTTGAGGAAAAAAATAATGGGTTTTTTGGGGGGATTTTTTAGTAAGGACTAAGGAGATATTTTGGTATAATTTAACATGCTTTAGGATTGTATTGGCATGGGAATTGGGATCAGAATCGCTAGGTAATGATGACAGATGATAGTTTAAAGATTGGTTATTGGCTCAATGGAAAACTATTGTTGGAATGGGTGGTAGTATTAATTCCTTAATTAATTTTCATTTTTAGTGATTTTGCTCGAAACTCCATAGTACAGAGATCATATGAATGCTAGCTATTGCAACCAAAGATCAATGTGTCAAATTTCAAGTGCTATTTATTTTTATGATACTTAACCATATATACTTCATCTTTTAATTTCCTCTCTTGCCAAATGAGTAACATATTAGGTCAAATACAAGTTTCCCACTATGTTATGTTGCTACACATTACTTTAGCACATATACAAGGACTAGTCCTTTTGAATGATAAAGGAGAAACACATTTTTTATTTTTTTGTTGTTGGTCTAACCACTTACAGCACTAAATCAGATACTGAATATTGATGCATTACCCACCTTGAAAACAAATTTGATCATATATTTATTATAGGATCAGTTGAAAATGAATTAGCTGAAATAATGCTGACATTGCCCATGAAAATTTAACTCAAAAGCCCTTTTTAGAAAGCCACGGGATTTGGATGATAGACCCAAACCCCAATTTTCTTTGCTACACATAATTTTCAGTTTTTTCATCATAATCTTTTTCAAAATTTTCAACAATATCCTTTGACTACAGTATCACTGTTAGCCTTTTTTGAAACATCTAAATTTTTTCAGACAAAAAAAGAAAAAGAAAAAAAAAGAGCCAAAGAAAATTTGTGTGGATAATTAAGCTTAACTAGCTATTTGCATGAAGGCAATGAAAGAATTTGTAGCAAGCAGCAAGTTGTTGGTAATGGGTTGATGCTACTCTATTTATGAGGTGAAGAGTAGAATTGGGCTGGTGCTGCACTGTTTTCTATGGCTAATGTCTGTTGCTCCATTGAGAGATGGAGCCTAGAACATTGAATCAAGGGCCAACTCAACCATGCTAGTTGTAGCTAATCTCTTCTTACTCTTTCCATTTTTCTTCTTCTTTCTTTTCAATATTTCTTCTCATTAATTTCATTACTCATACTTTGATAAAAAAAATATACCTTTGTTTAACTGTTTACACAACTTGATTTGAAATTTAAGAGGAATATTGGGATTTGGGTACAAATGTTTCTTGCATATGAGTAAATCCATAAACAGAATTACATGTGATTTATTGAGGAAATATATTTAATTAACAAATTAAGGATAAATGTATACTAATAATCCTCAAAATCCAATAATAAGTAGGAAATATTAGTAGGCTGATTACCAATTTCCTTGTCAACTGTGTAGGAAGTGGCTGCAGATGCAGCTCAGGAGATGGAACCAAGAGAAGCTTCAGCCATATTCGTTGAGGTCTCTGCTTTGAGAAACTGAATAGACAAATTAATTAGGGTTTATATTTGATGTACTAACAGTAAATCAAATAATATCATATCATTAAAAAATTTTAAAAATAAATATAAATAATTTTATTTTTAATGAGTTGTCATCATCGTGTTCACTGACAATGTATAGATTTATATACTGTCAATACATCAAATATAAAATCAATTAATTAACCTAAACCAAGTTGGTTTGTGAAATTATTAAGATGTTTTTGCATTGGTGATATGCAGGTAGAGCCGCTCATGGGCCGGGCCGGGCCGAGCCGCGGCCCGTTTTTTTATTTTCTCGGCCCTGGGTCGGCCCGGCCCGCCCGTTTAGGCCCGAACACTGTTTATTGAAATAAAAAAATATTTTTTTTATTTTTTTTTATATTTTTTTATAATTAAAATTAAATAAAATAATATTATTATAATAAAAATTACTGTTCCGGGCTGGGCCGGAACACAAAATATCTTGTCCAGATCCGGCTCGATACGGGCCGGACTTGCCGGGCCGGGCGGGCTGCCCGGCGGTTGAGCAGGTCTATCTGCAGGGAATGGGATTTGATATCAGGTGTTGAAATAAAGGAGTTGGTGAATGACCTGACACTGACAGATGTTGAAGAAAAGGAAGTTGGAGTTGAATATTGCACCCAAAAGGAAAAGGCTCAAAATATTGTAGAAAGACCTTGCCATTGTTCATGCAACCGCAACAACATAGAATCCTCAGATCCCAAAAATGTTAAAGGATTATGTTGCTCGACTCTTCATTGTTCTTGAAGTATCCGTGTTCGACTCCGTGTTTGACTCATATCTAGATATGCGTATGATGATATGATCTCCCAAGAACCTTCCAAATACATAAAAATTTTAATAAAAAAATTGAACATACCACTCACGTCCGAATCCATCTAACATAGGTTAAGAAGCCTGTTACTGCCCCTTTTGATCACCATGGGCTGCTTATTATTAGTATTGGTTTAATTTCTTTTGTAAATTACTACTATAGTACTATTGTGGTCTTAATAATGGGGTTGATTATGATTTACTGTAATAAACAATATCAGGTCTCTATCGGCCTATTAATGGACTGGAATCTGGATATATATATATATATATATATATATATGAAATATTCACTGACATTGTATACATTGTATGCATAATTGCATATTTATTATTCACTGACATTGCAGCGACATATTCACAGACATTGCATAGAGTTTATAGCATCAAATATAAACTCATAATTTAATTTCTAAGTAGAAAATCAAGAACTTATCTCTTCCTTGTGAAATGTTGGCCCTCAAATGAATTTACATCACTACCATGAATTCCTCCTTCTCCTGCAGCTGATCTCATCTCCATTCATGGCCTTCCATTCAAATTTGCCACAAAATATTCCAGATGAAGAAGGCTAAGCCAATTCTAGGACAAATTCTTCTCCCAACTCCAAAAGGCATCATCTTAATCTCCCTACTCCCCGGTATATCCAACACTTCCCCACTACTATCATCAGTTCTCAAGACCCTCTCAGGCTTAAATGCCATTGGATCCTCCCACACCTTTGGATCCCACCGTATTAGCCACCATGAAATTGATAGTTTTATTCTTGGGGACCAAAAATTCTCCCAGGACTGTGTCTTCTGTTATACAATGAGCCAACACAAGGTGTCCTGGTGGGTGCATTCTCAGCCCTTCCAAAATAACTGCTTTCAGATAAGGCATCTTTTGCAAATCATCTTCTTTGATTTCTTCCTCTTCGTCTCCCACAGCCCCTTTAATTTCAAGCAATAATTTATCTTGAACATAAGGGTATTTCACTAAATTTGCCATAATCCATTGCAAAGCGGTGGAGGTAGTATTAATACCAAACTAACAATTTCTCCTTCATCAAGCTTCCTTTTCTCTTCCGGAAACTTCAAATCAAACAAAGTATCAACATATGCCAAAACATAATCATCGCTGTCCTTATTCATTTTCTCATCTTTAGCTTTCTTTCTTGCTCTTATCAAAGGAATCAACTAATCTTCTATATCCTTGCGTAATTGAAAAACCTGCTCCCATTGCTTACGAAGCAAAACTTTGGTCACTCTAGGTCAAATGTTAAGTACATTGAATCCTCCAAAAGCTACCATCGCCCTTCGCATGATCAATCTCTTTGATCTGGTCTTGACTAAGCTAGTCACCAAAACATATTAAAACCAACAAACAAAACATAGCATATTTAAAATGAGCGAAAAACCTGAACTGATTCTCCATTTTTAGCCTTTCACTGTAAACTATCAAAAAGAATTTCCAAAACCCATTTACGTGAAAGAGAATAGGGCTTTATAAGTGAAGGATGGAGGATTTCTGACGTCAGGTTCCGCCGCAAAAGCCGCCCATTAGGACCATAGCGGGCGAAGCTGATGCTGTCAGTGTTGGATATCAATATATTATTTGGTGTATAAATACAAAATACGTATTTTAATACATAGGTTGTCGTAAGTAGATACACGGTGCATAATTTATGTGCACAATTGATATCATGTTTGAATGAGAAATTTATCTCTTTATACCCACTTGAAGAGGAAGAAAGTTGGTTGATGTTAGTGATTGGTGTGGAACCCCACATAGGATGAACAAAGGCATAAGCTTGTGGTATTTATAATCCTTGTTTCCATTAGGGGTTGAACCCCAAGGGGCACTCAAGTTTTGTGGTGGATGAAGACCTACACAACTTGAGCTGGACCACACACGGGCCGCCGAGCCGGGCTGGGTCGGGTTTGGGTTTGGGCAGTAATTAATTTTTTCTGCCCAACCGATATTTTTATTCAGTCCAAACTGAACCGGTTCAGTATTTTCCAACCAAGAGACTTGTCTGTTTAAGAAGTTTCTTTTCGGACCGAACCTTTTTGTTCGTTAAAAGTTTTGTCTGTTCGGTTTAAACGAAAAACCTTTTTATTTTCCAAAGCTGCTTGTTTGGCCGAACAGGTTTTGTTCCAAATGATGTGTCCGTTCCGAAAAGTCATCTGTTTTTCTATATAAACCTAAGCAGTGCCTTCTTTTTAAAAGTACCGAAAATTTCTCCTAATTTTTATATACTGCTCTTGTCTTTTCCCGTGTCTTCTGTGAGAGAGACCGACATTTTTCTGGTTCGCCGTGTTGCTAAAAGTGTGCTCTTGATTGCAACGTAATCGAGGAGACCTGGGAGACGAATTGCGACATACTGTTAGCACCTGAGAGACAGGCAATAATCGTCTTAAGGTCAAAGGTCCAACCTTGACTCGATTATCCTTTTTCTGTATTCGGATTAACTTGTAAGTGTTGTCAATTTTCCATTCTGGATTGTTCGTATTTTTTTTTATGCTGTTCTGCCGGAATTTCAGATAAGTAATCTGTTCTTTAATCTTTTAATTTATATTTAGTAGTAATGAAATATTGCTTATTACTTACAAGATTGCCAACAATCTTAAGATGATTATTTGTGAATTTTTTTTTTTACATTGTTTCATTACTGCATACACGTTGTTTACGTTTATATAAAACCTTTACTGATTGCTTTTCGCAAATCCATTATATATATTATTTATATATGTTTTTTGCAGTAATGTTAGTAATGATTGTTTCATACTGAATGTTTTGTTAAGACGTATTTTCTTGTAACTTTTCATGCATGAAAAAACTTGTCTTTTTATAAGTTGTAACCGGCCTAAAAGACAGGATTGGTTAAAAGGATATTTTTCTCAGCATTGTGTTGATTCGGTCATGAGATAACTAATATCTAGTGCCACCGTTTCATTACGTGATTTATAACATATATATATATATATATATATATGCTTATGTTATATTGTTTTATAACATATATTTTTGTTATAATATATATAAGTTGAATATATATAGTTAAATATATATATACACTAACCATATATATATTTGTTATAATATATATATATTGTTACTGTTTAGTAATATTTATATATGTGCAATTGTTTTGTGATATATATATATATGTATATCTATCTTGAAACTGTGTATCTAACCCGCTCGCAAAGGCTCAAAAAGTTGGCATCGACAAAACCGTTTTTGTCCTTCCATAAGGACATGACTTTTGGCTCCACCCCTTCGGCCATCTGCCAACTTTTATTTTACTGGGTTAAATTCTTTATGAGAAACTTTGGGCCAGTTTATATATATTGAAAGTTTATAGATATATGGTGTTATATTTGCTATATATATTGTTGTATGTTATAATATTTATATTGAATATTTATATTGTTCAATAACCTTTACAGTACTACTGTTTGTATTATATTGCTACATATTTACGTGGTTATAGCATAAGTTGAATATTTGTTATATCGTAATATGTTATAATATATATTATTTTATATATATTGATAGGTTATATTGAAGGTATATATATATTTTAAACATATATATAGTTACGTTTGTGATATATATATGTAATATATATATTCTGTATACGTAAAGTTGGTCCTGTTATTTTTAAATAACAGATGGCCAAATGATCTATCGGTAATGCATCTATAGCGTCGTTGCCATCACATGTTACACATAGTGAGAAACCCGAGAAATTCAATGGTCTGGACTTTAAACGTTGGCAACAAAAGAAATTGTTCTATTTGACCACTCTGAACCTAGCCCGGTTCTTACGAGAGGAGGCTCCGACTCTGAACGAGGGAGAGACCGATTCTACGGTTGTAGCCTCGGTGGAAGCATGGAAGCATTCTTACTTCCTATGCAAGAACTATATCCTCAACGGATTGGACAACACGTTATACAACGTGTATAGCCCATAAAAACAGCAAGAGAGCTGTGGGAGTCCTTAGAGAGAAAATACAGAACCGAGGATGCCGACAAAACAAAAAAAAAATGTGTGGTTGGCCGGTTTCTGGATTTCAAAATGGTGGACTCGAAAACTGTGATTAGTCAAGTCTAAGAGTATCAGTTGATCCTCCATGAGATTGATGCCGAAGGAATGATTCTTAGTGAATCATTTGAGACGGTGACTTTGATAGAGAAACTACCACCTTTGTGGAAAAATTTCAAGTACTATCTAAAGCACAAGAGAAAGGAGAAACTTTAAAGGACTTGATTATTCGGTTAAGAATCGAGGAGGATAATTGTGGTTCAGAAAATAGGGTTAAAGCTCAGACCATGGAAGCCAAGGCAAATGTTGTAGAACATTTGCACAAGACCAATAAGAGAAAATTTGTTGGTTCTAGCTCTTCCCAAGCTAATAGGGAATGGATTTCAAGAAGTTCACGGGAACTTGTTTCATATGTAACAAGCCCGGTCATTGAGCAAAGGACGACCGTCAGAACAAGAAAAGAGCTCAAGCCAACTTAGTTGATGATAATGAGATTGAGCTCGCTGTTGCAGTGTCACAAGTGAACATGGTAGAAAACCCTAAGACATGGTGGGTTTATACCGATGTCACTTGTCATATTTGTTCTGATAGAAAGAGTTTCTCCGAGTATAAAGAAAAATATATATATATATATATATATATATATATTTATGAGAAACTCTTCGGTACGAAGCCATGAATAAGGTGGTGCTCAAGATGACATCTGTTAGAGAACTAACTTTGAATAATGTGGTTCATGCTCTTGAAATTTGTAAGAATTTGGTTTTCGGCTCTATGTTGAGCAATAACGGGTTTAGACTTGTAATTGAGTCGGATAAATGTGTACTCACTAAATGTGGCATGTTTGTGGGTAGAGGATATCTATGTGATGAGCTTTTTAAGCTCAATATTATGGATGTTATGCCAAAGAACAAGAATAATAATTAAATTATTTCTTTTGATTATTTGGTGGTGTCCTCTAATTATGGCATGGTAGATTAGGTCATGTGTGGGACAAGACCTTGCAGAGAATCAACAATTTGGATTTGCTTCCGCAAATTGTTATTGATAAAAATCACAAATGAGAAATTTGTGTGGAATCCAAATTGGCTAAAGCTCCTTTCTATTCGGTAGAAAGAAGTAGTAAACCTCTAGATTTAATTCACACTGATATATGTGACTTAAAGTTTGTGCAAACTAGAGGCGGTAAAAAGTATCGAATACTTTTATTGATGATTGCACAAGATACTGTTATGTCTATTTGCTAAGAAGCAAAGGCGAGGCCTTGGAAGTTTTTAAGCTCTTTAAAAATGAGGTCGAAAATCAACTAAGCAAGAAAATAAAGAGTGATAGAGGTGGTGAATATGATTCAATGAATTTTATTCAAAATATGGAATCATTATTCAGACCACTTCTCTTTATTTACCTCAACAATACGGTATTGCAAAACGCAAGAATTGAATGTTGAAAGAAATGATGAATGCTTTGTTGATTAGTTCAGGGTTATCTCAGAACTTGTGGGGGGGAAGCTATTTTAATAGCTATTTACTTTTTAAATAAATATACCCCACAAGAAATAAGACAAGACACCGTATGAATTATGGAAGGGTTAAGGACCATCCTATGAATACACGAAAGTGTGGGGGTGTCTTACGAAGGTATCAGTTTCTCCGGCTTAAAAGGTCATAATAGGACCTAAAACTATGTTTGGTGCCTCATCCGAAGGGATCATGACCCAGTCCTTGAGGGCAAGAGAAGGACATGTGAGAATATGTCAACTTTATGTAACAAGAGTACTTGGGTGTGATCTTGGCATCAATGAGGGTATCGACATAGTAAGTGGGGAAGAGTTTCATGGTATGGTATCGGCATGCCTTGGTGCTACCATGACTACCCCATTGTGAAGCGGAGGATGAGACTTTGTCCATGGGATCGGTGATCCCTGATGGTGCCAAGAGTGGCACGGACCCTGAAAGTAAACCATTAGGTTGTAAATGAATGTAAAGACATAACGTACTCAGTTAGCAAACTGAGTAGATTTACAAGTATTCCTGGAAAGGATACAGGAAGGCCATTGTGGGGGTACTTAGATATTTAAGATACACCTCTAGTTATGGACTGCACTATACAAGATATCCAGATGCAAAATGGATATTCAAAACAAAAGATTTCAAATCCACTAACGGATTTATCTTTATTATTGGAGAAGCTGCAGTGTTTTGAAAATCTTCTAAACAAACGTGAATAGCCAGATTTACCATGGTATCTGAAGTTATAGCTTTAGATAAAGCTGAAGAAGAAGCGGAATGGCTTCAAAAGTTTAGAAGATATTCCAAGATGGCCGAAACTTGTGCCTGCAATTTGTATACATTACAATAACCAATCTGCAATTGGTAGGGCACAAAGTTGTTTGTATAACGGTAAATCTCGACATATTCATCGAAGACATAATACCGTTAGACAGTTGCTCTCAAATGAAATTATCACTATTGATTTTGAAAAAATCAAAGGATAATGAAGCGCGCTTACGAAATGTTTTAACAAGAGAGCAAGTATATCATCGAGGGGAATGGGTCTTAAGCCTATAAATTAAAGTTACATAGTGGAAACCCAACCTAGCTGACTCGAGATCCCAAGATCTAGGTTCAAAAGGGACAACTAAATTATGTAACTGTGTGTAAGCACTAAAAGAGTTAAACACTCTTATCCATTCCTATGATGATTTAGTGCTGCCTGCAAGGTAGGATAAGCTATGCTTTTAATGATTCTTATAGCTTGATAAATAATCAAGTGGGGTATTGCAGGATACTCTTAATGAGCAATCACCTATTATGAGTAAGAAACGTGGCCACTTCTATGAGAATTGATCAGGCTAAATTCTCTAGAGTACTCATAAGAAACCAGGCAGTGTCCGAGGCCAAAATGGACACAATCATGAGAACCGAAGATGTTCAAAGGGGAATTGTGTGATATCTATTGTCTTGGTTTACACGAAAGGCTGAATAGTTCAAGACATCATGTTCACTAGTTAGCCGAGTAAATCCGATAGTTATTCACTATAGAAGGTTCAAAGCCAAAAGCTACCTATCTTGATGCAATAACTCTTCAAGGTTTAACTCTCTCATATTCCGAGTCAGTTCGTCGTTTTAATCAGACAATTTCCATTCATGTGGGGGATTGTTGGATATCAATATATTATTTGGTGTATAAATACAAAATACGTATTCTAATACGTAGGTTGTCGTAAGTAGATACACGGTGCATAATTTATGTGCACAATTGATATCATGTTTGAATGAGAAATTTATCTCTTTATACCCACTTGAAGATGAAGAAAGTTGGTTGATGTTAGTGATTGGTGTGGAACCCCACATAGGATGAACAAAGGCATAAGCTTGTGGTATTTATAAGCCTTGTTTCCATTAGGGGTTGGACCCCAAGGGGCACTCAAGTTTTGTGGTGGATGAAGACCTACACAACTTGAGCTGGACCACACACGGGCCGCCGAGCCGGGCTGGGTCGGGTTTGGGTTTGGGCAGTAATTAATTTTTTCTGCCCAACCGATATTTTTATTCAGTCCAAACCGAACCGGTTCAGTATTTTCCAACCAAGAGACTTGTCTGTTTAAGAAGTTTCTTTTCGGACCGAACCTTTTTGTTCGTTAAAAGTTTTGTCTGTTTGGTTTAAACGAAAAACCTTTTTATTTTCCAAAGCTGCTTGTTTGGCCGAACAGGTTTTGTTCTAAATGATGTGTCCGTTCCGAAAAGTCATCTGTTTTTCTATATAAACCTGAGCAGTGCCTTCTTTTTAAAAGTACCGAAAATTTCTCCTAATTTTTTATGCTGTTCTGCCGGAATTTCAAATAAGTAATCTGTTCTTTAATCTTTTAATTTATATTTAGTAGTAATGAAATATTGCTTATTACTTACAAGATTGCCAACAGTCAGTAGAAAAACATTTGGGACAGTCTGAAATAGTGAACCGCTTTAGAGTAAAGCCTGATGAGCAAGGGACCAAGCTTTAAGAGGAGGCTGCGGAGGGTTGTTTCGATTTCCAAAGAAGATTTGTGAAGCCATAAGATGTTGCCGATAAAAGGGAAGTGGAAGGGCCTGGAGGGAGAGTGTGGGGAAGCTTTTTGGAAGGGTAGAAAAGGGTGAGGAAGGCTTTGAGAAGAAGAGAAATGGAGATTGTGTTAAGGATGAGGAACCCAAACCAAGTTTCCATTGTTTGGGTAAAGTAGAGATGATTTGACAAAAGGAGAAAGTTTTGAGTTTTGAAGTGGAATGTTCAATATATTCCGCCATAAATTAGTCGATTTTATACAAGATTTAAAGTAAAAAAAAAAACACAAGTATCTTAAATGGCGAAAACAACCTCAATGACAGGGAAAATGAAGGACATTTACGTCATTTGAGGCAGACTCAATAATCAAAACCCAAAATTTGAAAATTGGATCGAGTGTTTAGGGTTTCAAGTATAAAATTCCTTGTATTTCTTATTTTTTGCTTTACGGTTGTTGAGAAGAGCTCCGTTCTGCAACCTTTCAATTTGGGAGGAAATCCCAATTGAGCTCAACTCAAGGTACTATCTCTCTCTCTCTTTTTTTTCTCTCTCTGTTTAATTTTATGTTTTTATTTATAATGTCAATGAAATGCTTTGTTAAGGGAATTGAACTGCAAAAATGGTTTATGTGGAATATTTTGAAAAATTCGTTCAATTAATACTTCTGTTTGGTTTCCGAGAAAGGGAAATTGAAGAAAAGAAAAAAAGAACACGTTAAGCTATTGATTCATCGGTTACTTTCTCTGAAACTTTTAACAGAAATAAACCCGAAAGAAAAGGAAAAACGGAAATTTCTTTAGCTCTCTTTCTTTTTGCTAAAAAGAATAAAGCATTAGTTAACTAGTAATATTTTTTTTTTCTCGGCAACCAAAATGGGTAGAAAGTATTATAGTTATTATTTGTTGTTTAATATTCTGTTGATAAATCTTAAATTTGCGCGTTGTTGAGCTTACTGAAATTTAATCTTACATAGGCTAGTTAAGTTACATCAACTTTTGGTAATGCTAATGACATGATATGTATACAGGACTCTTTACTAAGTGCTCATCTTTTCGGGAAAAAATGAGCACTGTGGCTCATAGAACTCCCAAATCGGGGAGACAATCAGTGTTTTTCCAAGACTTGGCATCACCAGTCTCTGCCCGGAGAGGGAAATTCTCTACTCCAGGTCAAGCAGCAGCTGTCTCAGCTTTATGGCGTGAGAATTTTGGAGGTTCAGATCTTCCACCTCCTCCTATGTACACCTTGGAGGACCGTTCAGATTTTTCTCCTGAATCTGGGATACTGGATTATCCTATGTCTCCCGAAATCAAGTCAGACCCAAGAAGTCCGGTTCAAAGTTCTGGACGTGCTGTCTCAACTCCAGCAAAGAGTAAGTCAGGGGCTAGCACTTCATTTGCTATACTTAGTGGGCAGCAGAATCAGCAGAGCCCAACAAGTTTGAGTTGGTGGTCACCCACAAAGGCAGGTGGTAGCGAGCAGGATGACAAGGGAAAGGGTTCTCCTGTTGAGGGTGTGGTTCAGCCTGGTGCTTTAATCACACTTCCGCCTCCAAGGGAAGTTGCTAGGCCAGAGATACAAAGGAATTCCATACCTGCAGGCAATCTGGATGAGGAAGAATGGGTTACAGTTTATGGGTATGCTCCCTACTTTCATGTTCTACTTAATAGTTGACATGTTTGTCTTGTGGTCTTCTAGCAATCAGTTGTGTTTTGTAACATGGGTGCTTTATTTTGCTGGAGTAACTTTTGCTTTTATTATTTCACCAGTCACTTCTCTGCATTTAGGGTCCATTTTTATCCTTTTCACATTCAAAATTTTACCCGTTTATGTCAGGTTAAAACAGAATTATTTGGATGTTATCTGTTTAAATGTTTTAGATAATTGGTATTGTGGTTTCGTCTAATTTCTTTGTCGACAAAAAAACACACACTTCTTTCTTGGTTTCTTTGGGTACTGTTGTCTGATCCACTATCTGCAACCTGTAACCTTCTGATAACTCAGCTGTGATTTTAACTTTTTCCCTCCTTGGTGATTACCTCCTTCTCTTCATGTTTCTCTGTTTTAGTAAAACAAAGTGTTGGACCTAAACATTTGGGTTAAACACTTAAACTCATGGTATGATATTGCTCTTATATGTATGCAAGACTTATGACTTTAATATTTGCTTTCTTTCAGATTTTCTCCCGCTGATACAAATTTAGTTTTGCGAGAGTTTGAAAAGTGTGGTGTGATATTGAAGCATGTTCCTGGTCCAAGGGAAGCTAACTGGATGCACATTCTTTATCTGGTGAATCTTCTCTCCCCTAATCCTAATTCCTATCTGTTAATGCTCTTTCATGATAAGTATTAATGTGCACTGGTTATCTATCTTTTTGGTTCCTTTTTGCAGGTTTGTGTTGTTCGTGTCATTTTCTTTATTTGTTGCATGCTATCCATGCTTGCTAAATAGATATGTAATGCTAATGAAGATAAAAAAAGTAACCCAGTTGGAGATTAATATAAAAGAAGATTTCTGTTGACTGAAAAATTAGTTCAAAAGTAGATTTCAGTTTTTGATAACCATGACATTATAACATTTCCGAGTTGTAACACGTTGGTTGAATTGCAAAACTATATCACCTTCCTTGTTCAAGCTGGAATCTTATAGGCTAAATATATTTAGCTGAAACCCAAACCTGATAAAGCTTTTGCTTGTTGACAGATGGGCTGTGATCTTTTGATCTGATCTATATGTTTTGGCTTGGCTTCTAAAGTGTGGGCTTTTGACATCTTGGCTGGTGTTATCCCTTTTGAGTGTACTTTCTAAAATATTTGCAGTGTTGTTTGTGAAAGTCTTGAGGGTTAGCTGAATTGAAAGGAAATGTAATGGTATTTTTATTTTCTTTATGAAATCATAAATGCTGATGTTAAAATCAATACATTGCAATGATTGCTTTGTTTTGGTTCAGAATCGGTCCGATGCTCAGAGGGCTCTCAGCAAGAACGGAATGCAAATTAATGGAGTACTAATTGTTGGTGTGAAGCCAGTGGATCCAATGCAACGCGAGGCTTTAAATCAAAGATTGAATAATCAGGGTTTCATGACTTTACCCTCAGCATCAAGTGGAACATCGGAGCTGAAGAATTTCCGACCATCTCGCCCTTACTATCTTCAAAATGGCAATACCAATGCGCGACAGTCCGGAGGCGCTGCTATCGCAAACCCTACTAAATCAGTAGGGACCAAAATCATGGAGTATATGTTTGGATATTAGGAAGAGCTGTTTCAGTCAGTCACTGACCTGCCCTTTGGTCTGTTTCGTTATTGTTTGACGGCGTTCCTTCCCTTCCGGATATTTATACAGAGGACAGAGAGTTTCAGTATATCATCGGCTTGAACAAGCAATGTCCCCCCCTTACAGGGTGGAAGTTTTGCAGATTCAGTTGGTAATTGCAATTGTAAAAGACTTGAGAGTTAAAACTAAGAATGTCCTGAATTTTTTCTTATGAACTATAATTCAGCTTTTGCTTTGATACAATCATCTTTACACACAAGATTTAGAGGACTATGGAATACTTGAGTTTGGTTGAGTTGGTGAACACAAGCTTTAGCTTAAATTTAACATATAGTAAATCAATATGAACGAATTTAACCTTTCAAAAACATATAGTACTATGTATTATATGTAAAAAAACAAAAGTTGTAAGCGGTTTGATTTTTTTTTTTAAATTTTTTATTCAAATTCGGTCTGGATCGGATGTATATATTTTTATTATTAAACAATAATTCAAGTCGATCTACATTGAACCATATGGTTAATGATGGTTTAATTGTAGATGCATGTAATCCTTTTATTTGTGAAGCAAAACAAAACAAATTTGAAGAGTATTTTGAAATTAGTGTATCTCCCCCAAACATTTTTATTTTCAGTTACATCCAAATAATACAATTACTTTTTGGCTTAATACTCAAATATGTCCTCAAATTATAGTACAGAATGGAATTAAATTCTTCATCTTTTATTACATTTATACAAGCTTATAATTTTTTATTTTTGATAATTAAAATCATAAACTTTCAAAAAAAAAAAAAAGTTAGATTGGATTAACAGAAAAATAACTGCAGTTATTTGGCACAACTTGCATGATGGTGTGGAAAATAAAGCATATGTAGAATGATAATTCGGAGAAAATAAAAAATTATAGACTTATTTACATGTAATAAAAGGTCAAAGGTTTAATTTTATTTTGTATTAAAGTTTGACGAAATATTTAAGTATTAAACCATACTTTTTATTAAAAAACACATAAATTGTATTTAGTTATTAATTAGCAATAGATGGGAGAGAATGAAGAAATGTTAGTTTTAACTTTTAATTTTAGCAGGATTACAAGTAGTACGTACTAAACTACTACTAATTTGGAAAAGTCATTTCACCCCAATCGGGTAATACACCATTTCCCCTTGGAGATGAATGTTGATGGTTTCGAACTATTACCCAATTGCCTTTTAAAGTTTTATTTTATCAAGATAAGAGAGCTCGAATTCAACTTTTTTTTTTTTTTTCAAAAAAAAATATATAATTTGAAATAAAAAAAAGGAATGGCGGATGTGATAATATTCGAACTCCAAATTTATTGGATGTTATCTTTTAAAAAAATTATATTTGATATACTGACACTGTCAATGAACTAAATGATATTATCTCATTAAAAATAAAATTATTTATATTTTTTTAAATTTTTTTTAATGAAATGATATTATTTGATTTACTGATCATGTATAATATATATAACTATCAGTGCATTAAATATAAGCCCTTAAATAATTCACCTAAACTAATCCATATTCAAATTTGACTTTTTAAATAAAAAGATATATGCATTTAACATTAAATCAAATATTTACATTTTATATTTTAGTGAAATACAATTATACTAATCAATGTTTAATTAATAATTAGATATAATGGACAAATTGTGAAAAATCACGGTGAAAAAACTCTTCTTTCTGTTTTTTATTTAAGGATATTGTTAATAAGTGCTCTAAGGGCACTATTTAAGGTTACTAAATATAGTAATATCTTCAATCAATGCATTAAAAATAATTAATAAAGTTATCAACTTTTACATTTAATACAATGTTAAGGTTACTATATATAGTAATATCTTCATCCAATGCATCGGAAATGATGAATAAAATTGTCAACTTTTGCATTTAATACAATATTATTACTATAAATAGTATATTAACTAACCTTAACAAGTGTCCTAAGGACACTCGTTAGCAAAACCCTTATTATAAATAATATATTAATTAATTTTAAAGAGTGTCTTAAAAATATTTGTTAACAAAATCTTTTATTTAAAGCTATAAACAGAAACTTGGATCAAATATATATATATATTTTTTATAAATATTTTTCAGTTGCAATAGACATCATAGTTTTGGAAAAGAAGCATAACTAATTACCAACTTCAACTCTCACTAAAGACTAAAGAAAACAGCTGTTGCTGCTATCATACAGAAGAGTTACAGTGTGGGATACGAGAATCCTACATCAGATGTTGTTTGTTTGTTTGTTTCATTTATTATTAGCTTTGGGAATCATAAAAATGACCACATCATCCGTTCACAAAACTTAAACTGACAATAATCACAATCCCTATCTCCATTCGGGGTGTCAACTGTCAATCCATCCTCAAACTAAGGACATATAAAAAAAAAAAAATTGGGCTAGAAAAAATTTACGTTTAAAATAATATGATTAAATTTTTTAAAAATATTTAATATTGTTGTGAAAAATACGGTAAAAAAATAAAATGTGAAAAAAAGTATGTTTAAAATAATAATAAAAGTTTAAAAGTACGAGAATAATAAAATCATTTTATTTAAAAGTCAGTTTTCAAACAGCAAAAATTTTATTTTCTTGATTTTTTGGATTTGGATTATCAAACCATAATTTTAATCGCAAAATCCAAAATTCTTTATCCGTTTAGTATTTCATTTGTGGTGAAACGCTGTTTTTAACCTCAAAAACTGTGCCAACAGTAATGTTAAACGGGACCTTAATGTTCCCTGTAGCTTAATTATTATTAAGATTTTGTTAACAAGTAAACTCATCCATGGTCGAGTTAAGTTGGGCTTAGGCCCTATGTTAACAAAGATTATGTTTGTCAAGATTTGGCTCAATCCAAAATATGAAAAAAACAAATTTGTTTAAATCCAACTCGAGATATAAAAATATTATCTAAATTCGCACAAATTAATTTAATTTTATACAAATAAAGAGAGATTGATCCCTCTTAAAAAAAGGATTAGTGCTTCTTAAGAAAAGATTGTTCATTCTTAAAAGATGATCGATCCTTCTTAAAAATCAATATTAGTAACAGTAAAATGAGTTGGGTTTGAGCAAAAATGCCATGTTTAAAGTCAGACTTATTTTTTTAAATAGGTCTCATTTTTTTTTTGTCAAAGCTTATTTTTCGAGTTCAATATTTTTGTCAAAACCCTCTCAAATATCAAAAAGATATTCGAGTTTGAACGGTTAACCTAGCCCTTGAATAGGTCTACTAACAAATACGCATTCTTTAAAGTTATTATATTAGGTAAGTTACAATTTTTAATATATTGAAAATAAAAAAATAACTATCAGTTACTGTATTTAATATAAAATATTACTATAAATAAAAATGAATTAACCTTAACAAGTGCGTTAAAAAGCTCGTTAATAAAAGGCTAAAATAAAAAAATAGTCACTGAATTTTACCACTTTATCTAGATAAGTCTTTATACTTGTATTACATCAAAATAACTCCTTAACCTTTAATTTATATCTAAATAAGTTTTTAACCTTTAACATGTACTCAAATAAATTCTTAATCTTTAATTTATACCTAAATAAACACTTAAGATAAATCAATATTTTATTTAAAATAAAGGTTTAGTTAGATATAAATAAAAAAATTAATAACTTATTTAAGTACAATAAAAGTATAAAACTTTTATTTTAAAAAATGACAATTCTGACGCATTTTTAGTATTTTAGCCTTAACAGAATCTTTGTTATTATAGTGACATGTTAATTGTTCATTAAATCTGTCCAAGGACAAAGTTATCCGTTCAATCCGACCAGAATTGAGACGGACCTGAATAAAGATTTTTTCAATTTGGACTGGCTCGTCTCAACTTGAAACACCAATCATTTAATTAAAAAAATTATTTAAATTTAATTATAAAAATATATAAAAATTAACTTATTTTAATATTTTTAAATAATAAAATATGTTTACGAGCGGATCCCAACTTGACTAAGAAAAAAAAAATTGTCCATCATAAAATTTATTGCCCTTTTACGTATGGCACTTGTTATTGGAATTTGCTCTTTCTGCTGAGTTTCCAAGCTTTAGTCTCATCAATGTCATATTTATTGTGAAAATTTCACTTTATTCATCCAAATGGTTTTTTTTTTTTTTTAATTTAAAACTTCACTAAATGTATAAAATAATTGCCATAATAAATCAATATGGCCAATTTTTTAGCAGAAGCAAACAATATATATATATATATATATATATATATATATATATATATAAGGTTAAATCAGAGCAGAGGTGATGTTGGTGTTGAGAAAAACTTAGAGTAGATAACTCTAATTTTACCACTCAAAGAATAAAGTTTAGATTTTAGGAAAACTCACAAATGCTCACACTTCACTCTAGACTACACTCTTTAGAGAAGAACTCCTTAGGAAAACTTAGAACTTTTATTGCTTATTGAAGCTTACTACTTGATTTACAAATGCAAGGGAGGGGGGTATTTATACAATACCAAGACAAACACAAGCCACACAAATATAAAATCTAAATAAATTACAACCACCCATTGTTGTTTAATAACAACCACACATTTAAATCACACAACTACAACCACACATTAAACCACACAATTGCAACCACACATTGTTGTTTAATAACAACCACACATTTAAATCACACAACTACAACCACACATTAAACCACACAATTGCAACCACACATTAAACCACACAATTGCAACCACACATTAAACCACACAATTGCAACCACACATTGTTAGGCTTTTATTTTTCCTTGGGCTGGTATTGGACAATTTAACACTCCCCCTCAATACCAGCTCTTCCTCTTTGCACCATGTTGAGTTGACGACGAAACATTTCAAATTTGTTGATACTCAAACCTTTTGTGAATAAATCTGCCATTTGATCATCTGTCTTGATCTGCTTCATCTCAATCTCTTCTTGTAGAACCTTTTCTCTGATAAAGTAATAATGCACTTCTATATGTTTGGTTCTTGCGTGAAAGACTGGATTTTCTGCCAAACGAATTGCTGACTGGTTGTCGCAATACAACGGAACTGCATAATCTACTGGTTGATGTAGATCACTCATTAGTTGTATCAGCCACGTACACTCTTGAGCTGCCATTGCTGCTGCTCGATACTCAGTTTCGGTAGTTGACAATGATACCGTTGGTTGTCTCTTACTGCACCAAGAAATTGTTCCAGAACCAAGTTTAAACATGTACCCAGTTGTTGATCTCCTGGTGTCATGATCTCCTGCATAGTCAGCATCACAATAACCAACTAACTTACAGTCTTCACCTTTCTTGTACAAAAGACCATAATCTATTGTACTTTTCACATATCTCAGTATTCGTCGAACTGCTTCTAAATGAGGCTTCTTCCGATTTTGCATATACCAACTCATCACACCAACTGTATAAGAAATGTCAGGTCGAGTCAAGGTTAAGTAGATCAGGCTACCTACCAATTGTCGATACATAGTTGCATCTTCCAAGTCTTTGCCTTCAAGTGCACACATCTTGCCATTTGGTTCCATCGGTGTTGAAATTGGCTTGCTCTCGAGCATTCCAAACCTTTTTAGCAAATCTTTAGAATATTTTTGTTGACAGAGAAATATTCCTTCTTGTATGTGATCAACCTCTAGACCAAGAAAGTGCTTGAGTTGTCCAAGTTCTTTCATTTGGAAACGAACTGATAAATTCTCCTTGGTTTGAAGAATTTCTGCCTCATAATCACCAGTTATGATTAAATCATCCACATATATCAATATGATAGCTAGCTTTCCTCAATTAGCTTTGACAAACAAGCTGGAATTTGCAGGTGTCACTGAATAACCACTATGAGTTAAAAATTCAGCAATCTTACCATACCATGCTCTAGGTGCTTGTTTCAATCCGTAAAGTGCCTTTCGCAGCTTACACACATGCTCAGGATGATTTTGGTTTTGAAATCCCAATGGTTGAATCATGTAGATTTCCCGATCTAGCTCTCCATGAAGGAATGCATTCTTCACATCCATCTGCCACAAGTTCCAGTCTTTGTTGGCTGCAAGGGCAAGTAGGACTCGTACGGTTGTAAGTCTTGCCACCGGACTAAACGTTTCATCATAGTCTAGCTCATACTTCTGAGAGAAACCACGAGCCACCAACCGTGCCTTGTACCTTTCAATCGACCCATCTGGATGATGTTTTATCTTGTAAACCCACTTGCAGGATATGGGTTTCACATCTCTTGGTTTTGGCACTAGATCCCAAGTCTGATTCTGCTCAAGCGCAGTGATCTCTTCTTTCATAGCCATAATCCACTCAGAACTCTGTGATGCTTCTTCAAACGTCTCAGGTTCTGTTGCAATTGGTTCTTCCACTATGGCTGCATTAGCATATTTGGGATTTGGCTTCCGTGCTCTTGTTGTCCTTCGGATTTGTGATTGTGGAGATGGTTCTTCCACTTCACTCGATCTAACATCTGGTTGATACACACCAGTTTGCCAAGGACTCTGGACTAACACTTGCTCGTCATCGTCATCATCACATAGGTCTTCTACTTCATCTGAAGTTGATTGAAGTTGGACAATATACTCTCCCATTTTCTGTTGTAGCATGTCTTCAAATTCTTTTGAATCTGACAACACCTCCTTTTCTGAGGACCACCAAGAAGATGCTTCATCGAATACCACATTGCGTGAAGTGTAACATCTTCAACTCGTAGGATCACAACATTTCCACCCTTTCCTTTGGTTGTCGTATCCCACAAAGATACACCTAGTTGCTTTCTTATCAAACTTGCTACGTAAATGATCAGGAACAAATACATAACATACACAACCAAATACTCGAAAGTAGCTGACTGAAGGTTTCATTTTCCACAATTTCTCAAAGGGTGAAACAAACTCTAACCTTGGTTGAGGAAGTTTGTTGATCACATGGGCTGCGGTTCTCATAGCTTCGGCCCAAAATCTTCCGGGTACATTCTTTGCATGCAGCATACTCCGACAAATTTCTGCAAGATGCCGATTCTTTCTCTCTGCTACACCATTCTGTTGTGGTGTATTGACACAAGTATACTGATGACGTATGTTGCATTCTCGTAGGTATTGAGAGAATTCGCCTGAGCTATATTCTCCTCCATTGTCTGTGCGCAAGCAACATATCTTCTTTCCCACTTCTCCTTCAACTATCTCTTTGAACTCTTTAAACTTTGAGAAAGTGTCAGACTTTTCTTTCATAAAGAAAACCCACACATACCTGGAGAAATCATCAATAAACGTCACCATGTACCGCATTCCACTAATTGATGGTTGCTTAACGGGCCCAAATACATCAGAGTGAACTAACTCTAATGGTTCTTTTGCTTTAAACTTTGACTCCTCGTATGGCAATTTGTGTGCTTTACCATATTGGCATCCTGCACAAACTGTGTCTGTTCTTATGTCAAGCTGAGGAAGTCCCTTAAGCATCGACTTCTTCATCATCATACTTAGCTTGAAATAACTAACATGACCTAACCGCATGTGCCATAAATCTGCTGTATCGCTCCTTCTTGTCTTGTCTACATATGCTGACTCTGCTGACATCACGTAGACTGACTCCAGACGTCGTCCTTCCATCATCGGCTGTCCTGAGATTTTAAGATCACGATATACCTTCACATCCCTTGGACCAAACAGAATATGGTGACCTGACGATGTTAATTGTGCCACTGAAAGCAAATTTTTCTTCATGCCTTGGACATGGTAAACATCTTGTAGTGGTACCTGATTATGACTATATCGAGGTGCTACTACCGTCTTACCGATGTGAGTAATCGGTAATCTTGAATTATCAGCTGTCACAACAATGCGATTTCCCTTGTATTCTGACAGGTTCTGCAACTTCTGTTTATCGCCTGTCATGTGATTTGAGCAACCTGAATCGACAATCCAGTCATTCTCATAGTCAATTCGGTCAGCCGTTGTTACTGTGAGAGCTAACTCTTCCTCTTCCATAGCAAAAAATGCTTCAGCGTCCCAATCATCTTCATTTTTCTCCTTTGTACTAGAAGTAGCAGCATTGCTCTCAGCGGGTCTTTTGTTAAACCAACAATCTTTTGCCATGTGACCTTTCTTGTCACAGTTGTAACAGTTACCTTCAAATCTTTTATTGTTGCTACGATTCTTTGAAGCTCCCCCTGGACGAGAGCTCCCTTCTCCTTGATGACTTTTTGTCTTGTCACCATACTTTTTAGATCCACCACCGACGTGCTGTTTGAATTTGCCTTTGCTTTTGTTGGTGTAGAGTGCTTCCTCTTCACTTTTCAACGAGACCCCTCCCATTTGCTTGGCCATAGATTCTTGACCAACAAGCAAATTTTCAAACTCTACAAGTGATGGTTGAGTTGGCCATCCTTGTATAGCGGCAACGAAGCTGCGATATTCGGGCCTCAAACCATGGATAATTATTCTTTTTACCCTGGTATCTCCAATAGCAGCTGTAGGATCTAAATCAGAAATTTCACGGCATAACGTTTTTACCTTGTGAAAGTATTGAGCAATCGGTATATCTCGTTGTGCAACTGATAACAATTCATTCTCAAGAAGTTGAAGTCTTGTGTCATTCTTTCTCGAAAAAAGTGCATCTAAAGTATCCCACGCTTCTTTTGGCGTTTCTAGCTTTTGTATGTGTTCCAACATTTCTTCTTCAACTGTGGTCTTAAGGGCAAACATGACTTTACCCACTTTAATCTTCCATTTGCGCAAGGTTCCTTGAGCATCTTCTTGCTCGGGCTTCGTAACTTCACTACCACCAACGACTTCCCAAAGGTCTTGACCTTGTAGATAAGACATCATACACGTCTTCCACGTGTTGTAATTTTTGTGATTGAGCTTTTTGATTCCTCCAACTACTTGAAGATCACCCATCGTGTCGGCAAGACTCTAACAATACCGAACAAGCTTGATTTTGAGACACAAACTTGTAGAGTACAAACTCCTCACGACTCAAGAACGCTCAAACCAAAAATAGTACCTGAATAACTATTTCACCGTGAACAGTACCGTATACGTGAATAGTGTCGTATACCATATACTTGAATAAATCTCGTATATGTTAACAATTACTATAAAAGTATATAGTGACACATGTGAATAGTAACTATGGTAGTAACTCACAACCTTGCTCTGATACCAATTGTTGAGAAAAACTTAGAGTAGATAACTCTAATTTTATCACTCAAAGAAGAAAGTTTAGATTTTAGGAAAACTCACAAATGCTCACACTTCACTCTAGACTACACTCTTTAGAGAAGAACTCCGTAGGAAAACTTAGAATTTTTATTGCTTATTGAAGCTTACTACTTTATTTACAAATGCAAGGGATGGGGTATTTATACAATACCAAGACAAACACAAGCCACACAAATATAAAATCTAAATAAATTACAACCACCCATTGTTGTTTAATAACAACCACACATTTAAATCACACAACTACAACCATACATTAAACCACACAATTGCAACCACACATTGTTGTTTAATAACAACCACACATTTAAATCACACAACTACAACCACACATTAAACCACACAATTGCAACCACACATTAAACCACACAATTGCAACCACACATTGTTAGGCTTTTATTTTTCCTT
Source organism: Fremontodendron californicum (assembly GCA_030761205.1). Lineage (NCBI taxonomy): Eukaryota > Viridiplantae > Streptophyta > Magnoliopsida > Malvales > Malvaceae > Fremontodendron > Fremontodendron californicum. Next base: position 6,370,683 of record JAULJL010000024.1, read on the forward strand.
GGGCTGGTATTGGACAATTTAACACTCCCCCTCAATAGTTGGTAAGCTAGAATATATGAGATTGTCATTGCAAATTAACTCTCAAAGACTGAATGCAGCAGAGCAGTATCATTGGAGGATTTATCATTTCCCATATCCAATATTAATTAGCTCATCATCTGGGAGTCATGGAAAAATTAATTATGAATTTTTTTTATATATATTTTTCACGAAGCCAAACAAACAAACAAAAAAAACGCCTGAAAATCGACTGACCTGTATATGGACCTTTCCAATAATTGGCAGAAGAAATTATCCAAAAAAGAATGACAATATCTGTATAAATAAAATCATTAGCCGTCGAACAAGTTCTTTTTATTTAGCTTTGCTTAATTATATATCCTTTGTTCTGAGTGTAAGTTTAAAGTTTCTATCCCTATAACTACAAGGGATATCGATAGTTTTCCCTGCAAAAGAAAATAAAACCAAGTTGGAGCCATCCATCTAAATTCTATATAGATTCTTCCATTGCATATATATTATTTTTGTGTAAGTGTAAAAAACAATGAAAAAAGCGAGCTGCCCATTTTGCACAAGAAAAAAGATTTCTTTTAATCTGAAACAGTGGAACTAGTTAACTTTTATCATAGTTTAATTAATTAATTTTCATTTATTTTTCTACTTAGTTTAAGAACATTTAAATTTTAATCGTAGATTACCTTCAATATTTTCTCGAAATAAATTCTGGTGAAGTGCTTGCAAGCTATATTATACGAATTTTGAAGCGAGTGCTGGATATATACGAGTATGTGTTCAACATGATACACTCAATTTTTTTAAAATTTTTCTATATATTTGAAGATCATATCTCAAAACGAATATTTAAAGAATAAAAAAAAAAAGAATCCAGGTAATAAAAGTGTAGTTGTAGCATGATTGATTCCAACTTCTAAAATTGCAAGGTCCTTTCAGAATGAGGCACCAAATTATGACAAATGCATGGCCAAATCTCCCCGCAAGAATTATCTTTAGCTTCCAAGCTCCTGTTTGGAGCTTCAAATGGCTAGAAACCTACCCAGTCCATATTTCTAAGTTCATAATTTATATATGCGTACATTTTGATGTATAAAGAAGTTCATAAAATATATTTTCCATAGCCAATAGTCATCCACTGAGAGACAATCAAACAACAAAGCTTGGTCCTGAAAGGTAAGGATCGATTAACTTAGAGGCATTTAGCATAGCAAAATAGCAAGCCCGTCTTTATTTCCTCTTTACAAACAGCACTAACTGGCCTTACACTGCGACCAAAGTTCCACCAACAAAACTAGCTAGCTAATTAAGGATTATATATATATATATATATATATAAGAAGATGATGAAGTTCAATGCTTGGAGAGCCAAATTACATTCTGAACAGCTGAGGCAGCGCAGAGGACACAGGTGAAGAAAGTGAAGGCAATTGAGACCGCAACATGATCGCAGAAGCTATCCAAAGACTTGCAAAAATTGGGTAGAGCAGTGTGTCGGATTCCGGTTCGATTCAGGTTGGTTACCCCTGATGCTGCTGATCCAGCACTCATCATTGCATATGCCAATATCTGCAAATTAATTAACAACAAAGTTTTAAAACAAGTCAAGAAAATATGGATCAGAATTGCAGATGCCCAAAATTTTTCATATTGAGAAGAAATTTTAAGAAAAGTGGGAATCACATAATTACCTGATCCCCAGCAAAAATAAACCAAGCTTGATTTCTTGAGGGAATCACTGGATACTTCCTCATCAGCCTTGACCCGCCAATGAGTAATTGCAGCAAGGAGTAAGCTGTAGCAGCTGCTGTAACTCCAACAAGATATCTGTTCGATGATTTAGCAAACATAATTTGTCAATAGTCATGCAAATCAAAGTCTCAAACTTCAGCATATATTTTCCATTGCCCTGGAAATCAATGATTTAAAACTTAAAACTGACTTTGCGACCAAAGGACAAAATAGGAGACCTTCAAAATGTCGGAGAGACCCAGAAAAAGTTTACAAAGAAAACAAAGGGAATCAATAAACAAATAAATTAAAGCAGATATTAAAGTGGAAAATAAACACTCACGGGTCTGATTCTGTTCATTTCAAAGGCCACGAAACGAAACTAGAGAGACAGAGGAGTTTCTCCAAACTTTTTTGCTACTCAAAGAAGCATCGAACCCAATAGGCTAAATAGCAAGCAAACAAACAAAATTCCCCCACTTTACCCCATAAATGTTTGTCAAAAAAGATCATAAAAACCGAAATTTAAGGGGTTTTTTAGTCAACAGAAATGCCAAAATTGTATCATGAACACTCTATTGTGCTGTGTTTGATTGGTAACTAAGGACATGCAAGAAGCAAAATAAATGTTTTTATAACTCATAAAACAATAATTCTACCTTAAGTAATTGAGTTTGGTTCCGATACCTACATGTCTTATTTGACATTCTAAACACAAAAAGACAAGCACCCAAACTATTTTATGCTTAATATTAATCTCAGCGTCAGGGACGACAATGGAGTGCGACGAGGGCGGATTTTCAGTATGCGCCCCGCCATAGCACTATTCTATCTCGTCTCCCGTCTCGTTTCATCGTAGATGTTGAAATTTCAATACCACTACCACCTCCATGGATGTCGGTTACATCCATAACCGTCTCCGCCCCCGCTCTGCCTCATTTGATATTTATTAATTATTTTTATTTTTTTCAAATAATAAAGCATTGTAAAAAAATTTAAATATAAATTAAATATAAACATGTTTCTAATATAGGAAGAGAATAAAATAAAGTATTAGGTTTAGATTTAAAAAAAAATAAAATAAATTTAATTATATTATTTTATTATTTTTTTTAAAATTAAATATTTAAGGGTAAAATTATAATTTCAGTATTCGGGATAGGGCGGACAACTGCTCCATCCTCACTTTTCAAACAAAAATAATAATACCGCCCCGCTCTGCCTCCGTTGTTAAAAAAAAAAAAGAAACTCTCCGTTTAGATCAGATCGGATCGAATTTTGCCATTTCTACTCAGCATGCAAGCATTACTAAATCTTAACACAAGAAAACAAGTACTCCATCCCTGGCAATAGCAAACTCCAAGTACATTTTTAAATTCTTGTAGTTTTAACCAAACGAGTGAATAGTAACATATTTTTAACCCTTTGGTCGGTGAGAGAACAGACAAGACGACAGAAGTAACCGAAAGATCAAAAGGTCACACACTAAACAGGACCCCGTTAGGTGAGCTCCACTTTTCCTTTCATTTTTCTTCACTTTCTCAGCAACCAAACAAAATCTCAACACCATACCGAATTTTAAAAAAAAAAAAAAAAAAAAACAAATAGTACCAGCAGAACATTAAGGTCATTATAATAATTTTGAACTAGGAAGAATGAAGTAGCAAGGTTATACTTACTCGAAGGAGTAAGAGAAAGACCATTTGGAGTGGAGCTGGAGCTGGAACCCATAGAAAGAAGCAGTGCTAACCTGACGGGCCGTGATCATGAAAGACATGGCAGTAACTGAAGTAGCCATGCACAACAGCCTGAGTGTCACCAGCACCACGTCCCCTCTCGTCCAGACTCCTCCTGTCTTGGACCCTACCCCTACGTTGAACCCGAAATCCACACGGGATTCACCGTGCCCATTCTCCGCCACCACCTTTGCCTCCGTCGGCTGCATCGGCGGTGTAGATGGTGGTGATGGCTGTGTTTTCTGGCCATTCATCATCATCTCTCAAAGCTCTGTGACTTTCTTAGATTTGGGTTATATACTTTGTTGTTGTTGTTGTTGTCGTCGTCGTCTTCGTCGTCTCTCTCAAGTCTCAAGATCGTTGGATGAAGGTGGAGACAGGAAGGAGTTTATAAAGGGAAAGCGGGCCGTATATTTTAGTGGCCTTCCAATGATTTTTTAATACGTGTTTAAAATTATTTTTTATTTATAAATAATTAAATACAAATATTTTTTATTTAAACACTTATCAAAAAATTATTAAAAGAGTATTCAAAAAAAAAAACAAATGAGACGGAGAAAATTTATTCATTTTAGAGTTCGTTTGTTTCGTAAAAATTAATTTTCAAAAAATATTTTTTGAAAAATGTGAAAATTTTTTGAAAAATTAATTTTTTTTAATGTTTGGATGATTTATTGAAAAATATTTTTTGTTTTTGATTATTTTTGGAAAAATCTACTTTTTTTTTTCAAATATCAATATTGACATAAATATTAATTATTAAAATATTTAAAATGATTTCTTATTAAAATATTAAAATATTAATAATAATATTTAATACTATAAATATTAAATACTTAAAATAATACTATTTATTATTAAAATATTTATTATATTAATATTTAAAATATTATAATTATTATTAAAAAAATTAACATTAATTATATTAATATTTAAAATATTATAATTATTATTAAAATATTATTTCTATTAATATAATAATTATTAAAATATTATTTTGATTAATATAATAATTATTAAATTTTATTTATATTAATATAATTATTATAAAATATTGTTTTTAGTTTTTCAAATAGTAATATTGATTAAAATATTAAAATATTATTTATATTAATATAATTATTATTCAAATATTACTTCCACTTTTTCAAATAGTAATATGGCATAAATAATAAAATATTAAAAAAATAATAATATTATATATTATTAAAACATTAATTATATTAATATTTTAAAATATTTAAGGTGCTCTAATAATTATTAAAATATTATTTCTATTAATTAATATTTATACTATTAAAATAATAATATTTTTATACTAAAAAACATTTATTAATAAATAATAATAAAGTATAATATATATTTATTATTGAAATAGTAATATAAAATCATTTTTCAATAAAATATTAAAAAGATTATTTAAATTTTAAAATATTTATAGTGTTAGAATTTATTATTAAAATAATGATATTGTTATATGAAATAATATTTTTACTAAAATAATAAATGATAGTCATTATATTAATAATTTATTATTTATTATTATAATATTATATAATATAAATATGTAGGTTTAATAATATTTTAAATAAAATATTGAAAATTACAATATTAAAATATGTTTATATTAATATTTTTATATATTTTTATAATAAAAAATAAATATTTTTATTAATATAATAATATTTTGCTCGAGTTAAATTAAGTTTCGAATTTACAATATGATGTCCGAATTCCGATTCGAGTAATCTTACTTATGACAGTTGTTTTTTAAAAAATTGTCTTCTTCTTTTGAAAAGAAAAAGATAATTTCAAAAAAAAAAATCTTTATTTTTCGTTGATCAACAAATTATTTTTCGTTGACCAATCAAATATCAAATATAAAAAATGCAAAAATTATTTTTAATAAATCATTTTCAGTGAAACGGATCCTTAGTGTCACTACAGTAACCGAGGCTTTGCTTCGAAGGTAGGAATCGTGTTTAGGACCGACACGTATTATATAATGCTATAAATATGGATACCCAATTACCCATTACATAATTACGTGGATGAAAAAAATATGTTTGGAAGAAAAAAAATATGTTATATACGGTAGCATTTTTAAGAATAAATCGGTAGTTTTTAACAAGTGGATAGTTTTTTAAGAATTTGTTAATTTAAAAATATATATATAATAATTTTTTAAAAAGATATTAATATCATTATTTTATTATTTGATATTAAAAATATATTTGATTTTTTTTTTATAAATTTATCAATTGATTTTATGTCACTTAACTTGTGATACTAAACTCAGTCAATTCTTTTATAATTAGTATAGATATATAAAGAAAGTTCAAAATAATAACAAATTTGTATATGAAAATATCAAATTTAAATATAATAATGATATTAAATTTGCAATCAGAGTATAAATTTCTTTTAATAATTTTTTTTAAATTTAAATATTATAATTCATATCGCATATGTAAAAGATTTAATAAAAATTAAAATCTCAATGTAAAAAAAATCTAGTCTGATAAAAATAACTAAAATAAGAATACAATTATTTCATAAGAAAAAACATAAAATTGCATAGGTTTAGAAAAATAAAAAGAGTTAAATGCACAAATTGTATTAGATATTGTAGTAATTTAATTTTTTTTAATTATTTTTCATTATCTATTTATACTATTATAAAAGGAATGAATGAGTTGGTGTCACTGAGTCAAGTGACGCCAACTCAGTCACTCATTTTACTAAAAAATCAAATATTTAATAAATTAAATAATAATATTATAAGGGTGTTTATATCTTTTAATTTTTAATATAATATATATTTTAAATTATCCACTTTCTTAAAAAAATTATTACTCTAATATATATTTTATACACATAGTGAGTGTGACATAATCTAATAAGTATAAAATGAAAATTATTAATCTAATAATCAATATTTATGTATCTATTTGATTGATTGATAAAAAAATTAAAAATTTAATTAATAAAGAACGAGGCTAAATTGAAAGTGTTAATAAATTTACTATATCAAAATACAAATTTTACAAAGAGTCAAATAAATTTTTTTTTGGAAGGGCCAAACTATAATTTATCATATTTTGAAGTGAAAATGCAATATAATTTTTAAAATGTTAAAAAACTTAGGCCTCTTTGCTTGGTCACACCCCTTCATCTTTCTTCCATTATAAAAAAAAAAAAAAAAAAAGTTACAAACATTTTTTTAAAATATATAAATTATTTATGACTCTGAATTAATACCTCATTATTTATTTATAAAAAAAGATATGAATCATTTTTCACGCATGGAATTCAATTCTCTCCATGATTACAAAATGTATACATATATATTTATATATATATATATATATACTCCTTTTTTATATATAAGTATGCTTATATTATATGCTCCACTTTTCTAATTTTAGTAGTAACAAAAATTAATATTGTTAAGACAAATCCAATCATCTAATTCTCAAATTTAATGCATAAATTATTTTTTGTAGTAGCAAAAAGGATTATAAAGCTTATTATAAAGACAGACGTGGCTATATTTAAGAGTTCACGTACAATGCCCGTGAGTACACAGTGGTATCGCATGACCATCGTTTTTTTTTTTTTTTTTATTATTTTGGTTTTTGTGTATGAATTTATATTTGATTCACTCAGAGTTTATATATTTATACATTATTAATAAATAAGATGATGTCGTCTTATTAAAATTTTTTAAAAATAAAAATAAAGAATTTTATTTTTAATGAATTGGTATTATCTGATTCAATGACAGTGTATAAATTTATACATTGTTAATGCATAAAATATAATTTTTTGTGTGTATTTACTCAATTTTCTCAATATTTCTTTTAAACTTCCAATGTAAATATGCTCCCATTTTTTGAACTATTTTTCATTGTTTTCTTCACAAAAAATGAAATAAGGGGTCCAATTTGGTTTTTCTTTTTCTTTTGTAGGGAGGGAAAACTATCAAATGTCTCTTGTTATTACATGGATAAATTTTTTAAACTAAATCCGATAATTTTATATATAATATGAAAACATAACATAAATATGATACGTTTAAACATAACACGTTTAATACATGTATCATATTTGTGTTTAAAATTTTGATACATTAAATCATTTGTGTTGTATTTATGTTTACACAATTGATAAAAAAATATGAAACACAACACGCATACACAAATTACAAATTGACTTTAATCTTAAGATAGATATAAGGGATGTAATCAACTAATTAATTACTTAGGGCTCGTTTAAGATTGCTTATGGCTTCCAAAAGCTGCTTTTGGCAGCATAAGCAATCCTAAACAAGGTGTGGTTTGTTGGAGAAGCTGTTTTTTACGGCTAAAAGCCAACCAACCCCAAAAGCTTTTTAACTGGTGTTTTTGGAGTTTGTAACTTATGATTTAAGAGTAAAATTAATAAATACCCTTTAAAGGTTCATAAATTACAAAATTATATATATTTTTATAATTTATATGGTATGTATAAAAATATTTATTTTTAAAAAATATTTAATTATTTTAAATATATACTTTATGATTTATTTATATATTTTGAAATTATAGAGAGAATATAATTGTTTTTAAACTTTTAAAATTAAGTTTCACAATAATTTTATTTTTTTAAAAATTCTAAGAGTTATATTTTTATACAAACTTTAAATTTAAATTAAAAAATAATTTATTTTTTGATAATTTTAATATTAATTTATTAAAATAATATTAAAAACAACTTGTTCATTGTTTTTTAAGACATGACCTTTTTAGACATTTTGTCTTTTCACAACATTTTTTTTCATAACAACGCTAAACACTCAAAAATCTTAAACTATATTTTTTTCACAGTACTTTTCAAACACGCTTTTTCAAACCAAACTTTTTTAAACTACAACAACAATGCTAAACTAAGTCTTAATAAAATTCTTCCTCATTTGCTTTGGCATTAACTAACACAAGATCCATTGTATAAATTTAGAAAAGACATAAACAAAACATGAAAATTTTAATTATATTAATGAAAACACCATTAACTTTTATAACCCAAAAAAAACCATTGGGCACATCTTTTGCACAAATTAACACTCTTTACATCAGAAACACTTACGTACTATTAATTAACTCCATGCCAATCTAACTTCAGAAACACTCTTTACTCCAGATTGGCTCCCGCTCCATACAATTTGCCTTGAGTGAAAGAAACAAGGATATCTTAAACAGATGAAAACTCTCTAAAATCCATTTGCAGGGTTGCAGAAAACAAAGATTTGAGATTATTTCAATGAAAACCACTATTATGAGAACAAAAAGTCTGATTTGATTCTATTAAAATCGTCATAGAAGTGCAGATTTCAAGGATTTGGTAAAAATTTCTAGCTCCTTCAATCCTTTCCCGGCCCTCAGGAGACTTTGCTTAACCATGGCACTGCCAACAATCAGACCATCGGCCCCCAATCCTGCTATCGTGTCTTGACCGTGTTCATTTTTTGTTTTGTTTTGCGTGTCTATGGATATTCGATACGTATTCTGTCATGTTGACGGCGTGTTTGTATCGGATATCGGTACTACACTGATACGAGCAGATGGCTTTCGTGTCGGTGCTACATACACCAAAAGACTAACCTGCTTCACATGCTCAGGTTTCGATAAGCCAAAGCCGACTGCAACAGGGCTTGCTTGCTTGTCTGTCATATCAAAGTTAAAGCATCAGGTGCAAGTAAAAGAACTCACATCATCAATCTGTAATTCCTTGACTTCCGAGCATTTTAGTAAATGAATAATGATCAAGAAATATCTCATGTCTTTAGAATTTATATGCACTTCTGCAGAAACGATAAAAAAAAAAAAAAAAAAAAACATTGCTCGTGACATCTAAATGTAGTATTAGTTGCAAAAACTATGCCTTGCTATGACTTATATGATAGCCTATGTTATCGAATTTTTTTTTTTTTTTTTTTTCTAAAGGATTTGTGTCTAACACTTATATGCAACATATATTCGGATATAGATATAGGACACAATCTTTCAAATATATGAAAAAATTAAGAATATTCGTGTTGAACATGTACTCGTATCTTATACTCACCCAAATTCAGATAACATACTGATAGCTAGCTACTTCTGATTGGTTCCTAATGTTGCCTTCAGATATCCAGTTCTACAAGATTATCAGTTAGATCCTATGAAGCACGGAAACTTTTATCAGGGGAGTGTCAAAGTGTCGAACACGTGTCCGACATGACGGAATACATGTCTGACACGCGAGGATACGTATAAAAAAAAAAAAATTAGACACGGTCAAAACATAGTCAAGATACTACTGGATATGCGATGAAGTTTTTTTTATTGTATTTTTTTCCCAAATATGAAATCCACAATGGTGAAGACTACAATGAAAACTTGTTTGGTGAGAACCAAATGAGAACCTTTCTTTATTTTCGATAAACGTGTAAAAAGTAAAATAAAGTTATTAGTTAAAGAAAATTATAAAAAGAGTAGAAATAATTTATTTATTCATAACAAAGGTAATAATGAAAATAAATTATGTATTCTTACATGATGAATTAATAAAAATAAATATTTTAAAGAAAATAAAAGATTAAAAAATAATTAGATTTGTGATTAGATTTGTTCACGAATTACATTACTTGTCAAGCTTATTAGTATAGTCGATTCAACCCATGATATTATTTTATAAATAAATAACTAAATAAATATTTTAATTTAATTTTAAAATATTAATATAAAAATATTTTTAATTAAATAAAATTTGAATGAACTATTGAGTCAAATTCGATTTCAAATTTAAATTTTAGAGGTATCGATCGAGTGTGATGCGATTCGATTTATAAACATCTTCAATCAGTCAATGTCTAAATCAAAATTTTTTTCTTATTTTTTATGTTTGTTAAGACAATATCTAATAAGCGATCAAAGTACTTATCAGATCCTTATACTTTAGAGTCTGGTGTAAATTAATTCATGTACCAAAATTGTAAGTAATTTGATCCATTTACTTTTAAAATAGAAGCAAATAAGTAAAATTGTTAACATCCATAATAGTTTCTGTTAAAAAGCTGACTAGACAATTTGACATGTTCAAAAATACTGATGTGTCATAACACATTTGACATGGCACTAAAAAAAATATATTTTTTAAAGCTGACATAGAAATTAATTAAAAATAAAAACATCAAATTTTTCCTATTGGACAATATGATTTCACGAAAAATTGAAAAGCATCTGGGTTACCCCCTAATACCCATTTCACGAAAAAAATGAAATTTATCTTACACAAAAAAGAAAAAAAAGGAAAATCATTTGAAATAAGTAATTCAAATGCTTATTAGATATTGTCTTAACAAACATAAAAAGTAAGAAAAAAACTTTGATTTAGACATGACTTTTGGAAGATGTCTATAAATCGAGTCGCATCACACTCAACCGATACCTTTAATATTTAAATTTGAAATCGAATTTGGCTCAATAGTTCATTCAAATTTTATTTAATTAAAAATATTTTTATATTAATATTTTAAAATTAAATTAAATTAAAATATTTATTTAGTTATTTATTTATAAAATAATATCATAGGTTGAATCGATTATACTAATAAACTTGACAAGTAGTGTAATTCGTGAACAAATCTAATCATAAATTTAATTATTTTTTAATCTTTTATTTTCTTTAAAATATTTATTTTTATTAATTCATTATGTAAGAATACATAATTTTTTTTCATTGTTATCTTTGTTATGAATAAATAAATTATTTTTACTCTTTTTATAATTTTCTTTAACTAATAATTTTATTTTACTTTTTACACGTTTATCGAAAATAAAAAAAATTCTCATTTGATTCTCACCAAACAAGTTCTCATTGTAGTCTTCACCATCAACAATGTCCAATTTGGTTAATGAAAATTTTAAAGTTCAAAATTTTAAATTGAAAAACTATTTGAATATTAATATTTAATTAAAAAATATTAATTTTATATTTTTATCATATATTATCATATAAAAAATATTTTTTATTATCTTATCACGCCGTATCCGTGTTCAAATATTTTAAAAATTCTCATATCGCTATATTATAATCTTACCTATATTACGTATCTGTGTACTTCATAGATTAGATCTACATCGTTGTTAGTAGTAAAGCCAGCTTGAAAGTTACTTAAATGAACAATAGAAAGCAAATATATTTTAATCTGAGGTAAGTGTCTTTTATTACCCAAAAAAAAAAAAATCTCAAATGCAGCTTTTAGTTAACCTATTAACCGGCGTCGTTTAACATTAACGTTGGATTACCTTAGGTTTCCTCAATTTTTATCCGCAGAGGTTTTAAAGAGAAAGAAGAAGAGAAGAAGATGTTTTGTCTTAGGCTTCATTTTCGACTAAATCGAAAGCTCAATAACCTTAAATTCACTGTCTCAGTTTCATTTCACAATGTAAGTCTCTCTCTTTCAATCTTTTAAAACATTGAAATACTTTTCTGTTCTTGTCTTTCAAAATTCTGTTCACATTTTTTTTTATTGTTCTATGGCTTATCATCTCTCTTTTGGTTCTTCATTGTACCCAAAACTTCCATCTTTAAAACCCAAATCCCAAAACCCATTTTTCTCCAGCGGTTACGCTTCAATTTCTTGTCAAATTTATAGCTCTAAGAGCAATAGTTCTGACGATGATGATAAAACCAAGAAAACCCCATTCAATTTTCTTGCTTTACCCATTACTCTTACTATAATATCCACTTCATTTCCACAAGAAAGTTCTCTTGCTGCAGTTAAAGTATCTGATAGAAAAAAAACTCAGAAAAAAACCCAAGAAGCATTAACCCCAGAGCAGCTAAAACAATGGTCGAAGAATCTTCCTATTGTAACAAACAGGATTCCATATACTGAAATTTTGAGTTTGAAACATGAGGGAAAGCTTAAACATTTAATTAAGCCGCCTAGTGCTAGTTTGAAGCAAAGGGCGGAGCCAGTTTTAGTAGTTTTAGAGGATTCTAGGGTGTTAAGAACTGTTCTGCCTTCAATAGATAGTGATAGGAAGTTTTGGGATTCATGGGACGAGTTAAAGATTGAATCTTTGTGTGTTAATGCATATACACCTCCAATTAAGAGACCTGAGGTGCCTGCTCCCTATTTGGGATTTTTGTGGAGGGTGCCTGCGTTTATGTTGTCGTCGTTTAAGCCAAAGAAGGAGTCCAAAAGGGCTCTGGAGATTAGGAGAGCAAGAGAGGAGTTTAAGAGGCAAAGAAAGGAGGAGTTGGCAATGATGAGGGAAGAGGGAGAGATGATTGAAAAGGCGATGAAGGTGCAGAAGAAGGAGGAGGAGAGGAGAAAGAAGCGAGAGACTAGGAAGAGGAATTATGAGGAGTCATTGCGTGATGCTAGAAGGAATTATCAGAGTATGGCAAATATGTGGGCCAGTTTAGCACAGGATTCAAATGTTGCAACTGCGCTTGGATTGGTGTTTTTTGTGATATTTTATAGGACAGTGGTGCTTAGTTACAGAAAGCAGAAGAAAGATTATGAGGATAGGTTGAAGATTGAGAAGGCGGAGGCAGAGGAGAGAAAAAAGATGATGGAGTTGGAGAGGGAAATGGAAGGAATTGAGGGTGAGGATGATGAGGCTGAGCAAGTGGGAGGGGAGCAGAATCCCTATTTGAAGATGGCTATGCAATTCATGAAGTCAGGGGCACGAGTTCGTAGGGCACAGAATAAGAGATTGCCACAGTATTTGGAGAGAGGTGTGGATGTGAAGTTCTCGGATGTTGCAGGACTTGGCAAAATCCGGCTTGAGCTTGAGGAAATAGTGAAGTTTTTCACACATGGGGAGATGTACCGAAGAAGAGGAGTAAAAATACCAGGTCAAAATTTTCTAAAGCTGAATAATTATTTAAAATTTCTTTTTCTTTTGGTTTGAAATTGTGCAATGAAGTTATACTCAAAACCTACATGGAAGCATGTTGCTATATGTCTTGTTTTTGTTAGTCTTTGGCATGACAACTGACAAGTTGACAGCACAGATACAGGAGCTTATTATTGCAGCTTTTTCCTTTTTTTCTTTTTGCTTTGAGATCACTACCAAACTCTAAAATAAAATGAATTGAAGGAAAGACTTGTGGGATTGTAAAACTTATAGGTGCCGACTAAAACTGCAGTAAATCCCCTAACCATATGTGTAAGAAACTCTAAATGAAGATAATAATGCAAAGTTCAAAGGGTCATAGCATTCTATCATATGATCAGAATGATAAGTTTATTCAGTTCTATGATGCAACTCTTGAAGTGGTTATTGATTCCGATGGCTGAATATCTGATGAATCTTTTCTGTTTCGTTATACTTGCTTTATTCATGTTCACAAGAGGTACTTGTGTCTTTCTTTTTTCCTTTTTTGGTCACCAAGTGAAACTTTCTCCTGCTTCTATCTTTTCTTTTCTATTTCCCATCTATGTACTTGTTCTCATCCTTGGTCCCTTTATCTCACAGATAGATTGTTTTTTTTCTCTCAAATTTTAGCTAGTCTTATCATTTTATATTGCAGTTGGTCGATCATTTGGAAGTGAAGTTGCATTTTCCTGCTTTCTGCCTCTTATCTGATCTTAATAATAAATTTGCTAGTCTTATCATTTTTTTTCTCAAAATGTTTCTAATGCCTTCCAATTTCTGGTTTCATTGAACTTTTTCCTCCTTATCTAGTTTGGGCACTTTTTGTGGTTGCATATGCCTAGTAAAACATGATAGCAATAAAATTTTTACTTCTTTTTGCTTAACAGTCGTGCCATCCTTTTATATTTTGTTGGTATACCTTGCTTATTTTGCTTTATTTTATCAGTCATATACTTTTTTAGCACTTTGCCCTTGACTCATTTCAGGTTGTATTGGTTTCTTAATCAGGTGGAATACTTCTTTGTGGGCCCCCTGGGGTGGGGAAAACTTTACTAGCAAAAGCTGTGGCTGGTGAGGCAGGTGTAAACTTCTTCTCCATCTCTGCTTCTCAATTTGTGGAAATATATGTTGGGGTTGGTGCATCCCGTGTCCGAGCACTTTATCAGGAAGCCAAGGAAAATGTAAGTGTTCTCTTTAGTTGTTTTATGTCCTCTTTTCCTTCTACATGTATAAATTGAGTTCCTTTTTATATGGGTAAAATTTATGTGTCCAATTTTACATTATTGCATGATAATGGATTTATTAAAGTATCAGCTTTGATTCGCTTTTCTGTATGCTGCTTCTGAACTACGTTTTTGACCTCCAGTACAACATGCCGTCACTTTATTTATCATTTTTGGTAGGCCCCATCAGTCGTATTTATTGATGAGTTGGATGCTGTTGGAAGAGAGCGTGGTTTAATTAAGGGTTCTGGTGGACAAGAACGTGATGCAACCCTAAATCAGGTTTGTTGGGAGTTGGAACCTATTTCGCTTATACATATTTTAAGTTTTTTCTTTTTTTGAATGGAAAATTGTTTCTTTTCCTATTTTAACGTCTTACAAAAATATTTTCAATATTGTGGTGCTACAGCTTCTTGTATGCTTGGATGGTTTTGAAGGAAGAGGGAATGTTATCACTATTGCTTCCACAAATAGACCAGACATTCTAGATCCTGCACTTGTGAGACCTGGACGGTTTGATCGAAAAATCTTTATCCCCAAACCTGGACTTATAGGTCGCATGGAAATTCTGCAGGTATCTACATGCAGACATATAATTTTGCTTTAATGGCATTATAGTGTTCTCATTATGAAATATTCCATTAAATTTTTGAAGTTAGTTGCTAGCTTTTATTTTTCAAACAATTCATTTTCCTTGTTATAGGTTCATGCACGTAAGAAGCCAATGGCTGAGGATGTGGACTATATGGCTGTTGCCAGTATGACTGATGGGATGGTTGGTGCCGAGCTGGCTAACATAGTTGAGGTTGCTGCTATTAATATGATCCGTGAGGGAAGGACTGAGGTACTAGCAACCTGAGTTGTGAACTGTCTTATTCATTAATTGACACTGTTTTCGTTTACTGGAAATCATGAAGGGGCTATTGCTGATGAGAAATACTATTAGAAACAGAGAACTGGGAACCTGGAGAAAACAAATTTTATAAAATTAAGAGGATTTTACAGTATATGAGATGAATGAAGTTGGAGATATTACTTCTTGGATAATCTGAAAATTTAGGATTGTGTTTGATAGTGCTATTTAGTAGGTATACATGCCCTTAACCTAATGCCTCTTAGCGATGCTCTGACTTTCTGCTGTTGCATGCTGCAGATTACAACTGATGATTTGCTCCAAGCGGCACAAATAGAAGAAAGGGGTATGCTAGATAGGAAGGAGAGAAGCCCCGAGACATGGAAACAAGTGGCTATAAATGAAGCGGCAATGGCTGTTGTAGCTGTGAACTTTCCTGATCTCAGAAATATCGAATTTGTATGATCTTTACTTGCTTTTTGCCATTTCTTGCATACTTTTTAACTCAATATGCACATCTATATTCTGTGTTGTACCTCTTTCAACGCATTGTTTTGATATTGACATACAGTTTATATCAGATCTTGTTTCTTATGTAATGGTGCATTACTGTACTTAATGGCTGATTGAGACAATAATTAGATTACCTCCTCTGTGTGTGTGTTAATAACTGAGTCAAGTATATATTTGCTTAGTATTAGATACTCTGATTTTTGAGTCATTAATATACCTTGATCAGAAAACTACAATCTTCCATATGCAATAACATTGCCTGACTTGAAACCTCAGATGATTTGGCAACTAGTGAGAAACTCTTTGAAAATCTGAGAGATGGTCACAAAATTATATTTTACCATTCTGGATGATGACTCTTATTGTCATGATCATATCCAGCCATAAAAGAGTCTCTCCGAGTGAGTTGGCACCTAACTGGTAATTAGAGTTTGTAAAGCATCTCAAGATTATTAGTATAGGTTGTCTTTAATGGTTTTTTTTGATATGCATGTAAAATCATTGCATAACTATGGGGTACAAGCCTGAAATTCAAAAGGGCATCCTATAAGATTCCATTGAGAATCTGTCAATGTTGGTTCATTTCTTCGGGTTATAAATTATAGAGGGTATTGATGTAAAACTGAACCTTTTAGGTTTCAAAATTGTTCAGACTATCAAGTTTCCCTGATTTGATTGCCACCTTAACATACGATTGCATTTAGTATGCGATGTCTGGAAGTATATTATTCATTCATTATTGCTTTTGAGCAGGTCACTATTGCTCCTAGAGCAGGTAGGGAATTGGGTTATGTTCGGATGAAAATGGATCATATCAAATTTAAGGAAGGAATGCTAAGGTATGCAACATTTATTCGTGCTTATAAGCATCATTATAAGGACTATCAACTGCCAAGAATGTCGAACTAATTAGTGGACTATACTTTCAATTGCCTGTTGTAGTGTTTTCTTACCACTCATACTTTCCTGTGAATATTACACTGGAAAATTATCTCCATTTTTATTTTTCAGCAGTTCACTTATATTTCCAAATGTCATGCAGCCGGCAGTCCCTTCTTGATCACATAACTGTTCAATTAGCACCCCGTGCAGCAGATGAACTTTGGTTTGGTGAGGATCAGGTGAGAAGTCTGTGTTTCACATTCATGTAAACTAATGTCTATTTTCATGCCTGGAAGATGATACGGTGCAAAGATAGTCATTGTAATATGGAAGTCAAGTCCCGCATTATTGAGTCTCCTCAATGGTGCATTCTTATCAAGTGAATAGAAGCTTCAAAAATCGCAAACCTAACAATGTGCAAGCTACTGCTTACAATGCCAAGTCTAATTGATTAACCTTATGTAATTAATAGCCTCCTGCAGTTTTTGGGTTTTCTAATAAACTCTTTATGAAGGTCATTTTGGGGAGAAAAAAAGGGGAGTTCTTCAAAGTTTGTGGTTTTTTGGAATAAGCTAATAATTATGGGATTGAAGGAGTTGTTTTTTAGTTTTATTCTGACATGTTTTAGGTTGGATTTTTGGTGTACTGGTAAAGGTTGATGGTTTTTCTCACTTCATCATGAATGCTTATGGAGTGCACTAATATGTTGATCCTTATTGCTATTATCATTTTATGGTGATGAAACCGTAAAGCTTTGAGTAGGGCCCATAGGATAGTAATTTCTGATGTCGAGAAAATTGAATTCAAATTTTAAGTGTGATTAGGATGCATATAGGATAGTGATTGGTGTGCCTTGATGCACAATATGTTAGTTTGAAGCTTGGTTTGGCAGTATTAATTTTTTAGCATACTTCTTTCTTTTTTAAAAAGTTTTATGAATAAGCTTCTTGCTGTAGATCTATGGTTTCTAGTTAGTAGGAGCTAGATTGTTGATATTATAAAATTATATTTCATCCCATGTTCAGTAGATTAACTTGATCCACTTGTAATGTCCTTAATTATTTCAGTTGAGTACAATTTGGGCTGAAACAGCAGACAATGCTAGGTCAGAAGCAAGGATGTTTTTTCTTGGTGGCCTCTCAGAGAAACATCATGGGATGTCTAACTTCTGGGTTGCGGATCGAATTAATGTAAGTTTAAATCCTTATTGCTTTCACTTGTTAATGTAAGGATAAATCCTTATTGCTTTCACTTGTTTCTTGAAAAGGATATTTTTGGCAACTTTTTGGCATACGACTAAGTATACATTCTTATTGCTTTCTACTTGTTTCTTCGAGAAGATATTTTTGGTACTTTCTGGCGTACAGCCTACTTCTAGTTGTCTTAATTTTCCTAAAGTCGAAGCAGTGCAACCTTCATTGAATTCATCTTTTTACTCCAAAAAAATTATCTAATGCATCTCTATAGTAAAATGAATTTGAGAAGCATAAGGTTAAGATAAGTTATGTTGGTCTCCGGTCGCTGCAATCTATGTTGTTCCGACTCTTAATTTTTGTTGCAGTACCCGTGTCGGACACCCGTGTCCGACGCATATCTGGACATGAGTATGGGGATATGACTCTTCAAGGACCCCCAAAGACATTGAAAAACTTAAAAAGAAATGAACATACCTGTGTCGGAACTCACACTCGAGTCCGAGTAACATAGGCTTCAATTCAAGTTCAGTTGAAATGCATGAAATGGCACATGCCAGGAAAATTTTGGAACTGCTTCTCAGTTCTTGTTATCTAATGTAAGACTAACTTGTTGAAATATCAGGAAATAGATTCGGAGGCTTTGCGGATTGTGAACATGTGCTATGAGAGAGCCAAAGAGGTATTCCATTGCTTGTAAAAGTAGCACTTATTAGTATCTGCTTTTAATATCCGATCTGTGCGATCCGTTATTTATTTATCTATTTTTATATCAGATCTTACAGCAGAATAAAAAGCTGATGGATGCTGTAGTTGATGAACTTGTTGAGAAAAAGAGTTTGACAAAACAAGAATTCTTTGGTCTTGTTGAATTGCATGGCTCACTTAAGGCAATGCCACCCAGTATAGTTGACATTAGGGTTGCCAAGCGAGCTCAGTTCCAAGAAATGATGATGAACCACAAAGTGAAGATTGCAAGCAGTTCTTCATAAACAAAGAGCCCATCTGTTAGGCAATCTGTTTGAGATTATGCTGGCTGGTAGCCTATAGGCCGGCAGAGAAGGATTTTATAACGTTGGGCAGTGGGGGCAACTGCATGCACTGAAATCCTAATAATATTATGTATGTAACTACAGTTTAAGAATATTTTAATTTTGCTTGATGTTAATTAATATTACATATAACTAGCAAACTCTTAAAAGAAAATTTAATTTATTGGATTATCTGATCACGTTCGGGTTACAATCTTTTTTATGTTATTATTTTCATTGTTTATATAATGATCATTTTCACATAAATATAATAAAATAATTTCATTAAACCCATGAAATCTTATGATGATAACATAAATTAAGAAAGGAAAAAGAAAATTTTTAAATTTTAGATTTAATATATTGAGATTATGTTTTAGTTAGGTATCCAAAATATAAATTTTGTTGTTTTTGATGCAAGGATAGGGTGGCCACGTCGCCCTCTCGATTTTTTTGTGGGCCCCACTTTATTTTGGTGTCAATTTTTTTGTGGGTCCCACACTGTTGTGGATCCCATTTTATTTTAGTGTAGAAAAAAAATGATAAGAAAAAAAACCGAAAAAAATTTATGTATTCGTGTTTAAAGGATTATATATTTATATAAATTTTTACACGTTGATAATTCGTGTTTCAATTGTATGTTCGTGTCGTATCTCAATTCATGACATATTTTGTATGATTTGTCATAGTGATTCGATTTAGAGAAAAATTTGTGTGTTCTTGACGTGTTCGTGTTTTTTTCCCTTTCAAAGTATTATAAGATTTTACACGTTAATAATATATATAAAGTACTATAAATTTTTACACGTTAATAATTCATTTTATGTATATTTTTACATGTTCGTGTATTCTTATTGAATTTTTCGTGTTGTGTTTTAATTATTTTTTCTATATTGTGTTTGTGTCGTGTCTCAATTCATTTTATATTTTACATACTTTGTCATTGTGATTCAATTTAAGATAAAATTTATTTCATTTAGATTTATCTTTTAAGCTGACTTTATAAATTCTTTATAACTTTAAATTGTTATAACAGTTATCTTTTGCTATTTTAAAAAATATTTTTTTTTTGTTTAATTATTAATTTTTATTTTTAGAAATGTTGTCATCGTATATTTAACATTTGATTTTCGCGGCATCGCGCGGGGGTTTAATCTAGTTCATACTATAAAGAGAGTATATTGTGATATTTTTTTAATTTTTCAAACCTATAAAATACTTGATCATAAATTATAATTAAAAAAAAAAAAGCATATTTAGTACAAAATAAAGGAAAATTTTATTTTTAACTTTCATTATTATTCAATTTATTGTTGAGGGTTCAATTTTACAGCCAAAACACAGAAAAAGAAAATTATGATTTTGTAATCGATGCTATGTTGTTGGAGATTCAGCCATGGAAACAATATAGCCATTTCATAATTTAATTGTCAATATGCATGATATCCTAGATACCTGGAACTCTGTTCATCAGAATTATTACTAGGGTGCGACTGACTTTTGTTTTCGTTGCTTGTCCCTTTTCTTTCTCCCTTTTGTTTCCTCCACTTCACCTTCCTCAGCCTGTGACTAACCAACATAACTCCTAAACAAATGAAAGCAAGTCCTACACTTCCAGCAGCAATGACTGCAACAGCCTCAAGAGCCCAACCATTCCCTTGACCATGTGGCACGATTATCCATGTCGCTGCTATGAAAGCTGTAGTCATGAATGACACAGCCAACCACATGACTTTTATGAGCAATAACCAGTAACCTCATTAGAGGTTTTCTTTGAAACGGGATGATGCTAACCAGGAAGATGACGATCGATAAAGATGTGAAAAGTGCAATGTTGTTACTTATAACGAACACCTTAAAAGCCATTGTTTTGCCCACCGTTGATTTTCCCCATAGTGGAGCTTCTTGATATACACCGCCTGGAGGACTAATGCCAGCAGTGAAAGTAACTGTGGCAATCAAAACAGCCACTACTGTGAGTGTGTTCCTTGCATTTTGTAGCGCTTCTTTATATGCACTATTTTGTTATGTTGGCTATATTTGTAAAATTCAATCATGTCTTGCTTGTTTCTTCTGCTATGACGCCTGCGTTGACTCATGTTGATGGGAGAATTTCTTTTCCTACTTCGTGAGGATTCACGCTGCGATGAATCACCATTCTCAATTTCAGGTTTCTCGCCAACTTGAGGTGGCTGCTGCAAGTCCATGCCTGAATTGGTAGCCATGATGGATGTAGGCAAAAGCTCCGGCGCCGCCCGGTTGTTATGTGGATATTCATGTTGACTTCCAGTCTCCAGAAGCAGTTCAAATTGTTGTTCAAGTGCATCTCTGGGGCTTTGAATTTCAGCAAGTGCTATGTGTTAGGTACCAGAGTGACGGAATAGTGTCTCACAACTAAAATAAGAGATGAGAAAATAGGAACTGAACACACAAAATTTAACGTGGAAAACCTCAATGAATAAAGGGAAAAACCACGGGGCAAGACTAGAAGAATTTCACTATGAGAAAATATTACAACACCTCTCTCTAAATACTAGGAGAGAACAACCTCACAAAGAATATAAGAAAGTATACAAGAGAGGAAGAGATAATTCTTGGGATGGTTTTAATACTTCTCCTTAAGGCTCTTTATATAGCCTTCAAGGAGGAACTCCTTCGTTGCTCCCACCGATGTGGGACTTTCTTATATAAGTTCTAACAATTCTCCCACTTGAAGATTTGATTAAACCAATCATATCTTCACACCACTCTTTCTGTCTTGCCATTCCATGTTGCTTACGTTTCTGATAGACCATAGGAGGATCGACACCAAATAAACTTGTCAGTGTTGATTGGCTTTGTCATAACATCTGCTAGGTTGTCTTTGGTGTGAATCTTTTGCATATCCACACTTCCTTCTTCTACTACTTCTCGAACAAAGTGATACTGTATACCTATATGCTTTGTCCTGGAATGAAAGGCTGGATTCCTTGCAATGTGCAAGGCACTCTGACTGTCACAATACACAATAATCTTCTGCTGCTTGTGCCCGAGTTCTTCCATTAACCTTTGTATCCATATTGCTTCCTTGCATGCTTGGGTAGCTGCCATGTACTCAGCTTCTGTAGTAGACAAAGCTACAACAGTCTGTAACTTAGATAACCAGCTTACCGCTCCTCCTGCAAGTGTGAACACATAGCCAGTAGTGGATTTCCTTTTATTAAGATCACCTGCAAAATCTGAATCAACATAACCCCTGACAACAAGTTCTGATCCTCCAAAACATAATGCAACATCTGAGGTTCCTTTAATGTATCTAAGGATCCTCTTAACAACATTCCAATGCTCTCTACCAGGATCTGCCATAAATCGACTGACCGCTCCCACTGCTTGTGCAATGTCTGGTCTTGTACATATCATAGCATACATAAGGCTTCCCACCGCTGATGCATACGGTACTCGAGACATTTCCATCCTCTCTGCTTCATTGCTAGGACTCATACCTGAGGATAATTTACAATTGACAGGAAGTGGGGTAGATATTGGCTTACAGTCTTGCATGTTGAAGCGTCGCAAGACCTTCCTCAGATAATTCTTTTGAGAAAGCCAAATTTTCCTGTCTTTTCTGTCTCGGTGAATTTGCATCCCTAAAATCTTGTTTGCGGGTCCCAAGTCCTTCATATCGAACTCCCTAGCCAACTGTGCCTTCAAATCTTGGATTCGATCTTTGTTGGGGCCTACCACCAACATGTCATCCACATACAACAGCAAAATAATGAAATCATTATCATCAAACCTCTTGTAGTACGTACAATGGTCTGAACTCAGTCTGTTGTATTCAAGGCTAATTATGAAAGAATCAAATCTCTTGTACCAACATCTGGGCGCCTGCTTTAGACCGTACAGAGATTTGGTCAACCTGCAAACCAAGTTCTCTTTGCCTGTTTCAACAAAACCTTCTGGTTGGAGCATATAAATTTCTTCTTCAAGCTCTCCATGTAGAAAAGCCGTCTTTACATCTAGTTGTTCAAGATGTAAATCAAATGCAGCACACATAGCCAACACTACTCTGATAGTAGTAAGTCTGACAACTGGAGAAAATATCTCGTTGAAGTCAATACCTTCTTTCTGAGCATATCCTTTTACAACCAATCTAGCACGATATCGTTCTACTTGATCATTGCTATCCCGCTTGATCTTGTAGACCCATTTGTTACCAATGGCTTTTCTGCCACGTGGTAATTCCACCAGTTCCCATGTCTCGTTCTTGTGAAGAGCTTCAATTTCTTCCTGCATTGCTGTCATCCACAGAGAAGCATCTGGGCTACTAGTAGCTTCATGAAAAGTTGATGGCTCTCCATCCTCTGTTAAAAGACAGTATGCAACATTGCTCTCCGTAACATACTCCGTGTGCCAATTTGGAGGCCTTCTCTCACGAGTTGACCGTCGAACTTCTACAGCCTCGGACTCAACTGGTTCTGGT
This sequence comes from Fremontodendron californicum, assembly GCA_030761205.1. NCBI lineage: Eukaryota > Viridiplantae > Streptophyta > Magnoliopsida > Malvales > Malvaceae > Fremontodendron > Fremontodendron californicum. Next base: position 6,394,236 of record JAULJL010000024.1, read on the forward strand.
ACCTCATGCTCTGGTTCTGCTTCAGAAGAATCATCTTCTTGAGAATTTCTATCCATCTGCACTGTAGCAGTCTCTTTTGAAGTGTTGTCATTTGTTTGCTCACTTTGCAGTTCATTTTCTGCAAAAACTACATCTCTGCTGACAACAACCTTGCGGGCAGTGGGATCCCACAGGCGATACCCCTTAACACCGTCAGCATAACCCAAGAATATACATTTTCTGGATTTTGGATCCAGCTTTGTTCTTTCTTGGGAGTTGTACATCACGTACACAGGACATCCAAACACATGTAGAGAAGAATAATCAGCTGGCTTTCCTTTCCACATCTCCATAGGCGTCTTCAAACCAATCGCCGTTGATGGTGATCGATTTATCACATAACAGGTGGTTTTGACTGCTTCTGCCCAGAAAGATTTGGCCAATCCCGCTGTTCTCAGCATGGCTCTTGTTCTATCTAGGAGAGTTCTGTTCATCCGCTCTGCTACACCATTCTGTTGAGGCGTATGTGCAACCGTGAATTGTCTCATAATACCCTCTTTCTTACAGAATGCTAGAAAGTTACCGTCTACATATTCTCCTCCATTGTCTGTCCTCAAGCACTTGATTCTTTTCCCAGTTTCAAGCTCTACTTGTGCTTTGAACTCCTTGAATACTGGAAACACATCTGACTTCTTCTTGATTGGGTACACCCATAATCTCCTGGAATAGTCATCAATGAATGATACAAAATACTTTGCTCCACCCAGGGATATTTCTGGTGACTCCCACACATCAGAATGGATTAAGTCCAGTATGTGTTTGCTTCTTGTAGTTACTTTAGCAAACTTCAATCTATGCTGCTTGCTTATCACACAGTGCTCACAGAAAGGTAAATTGACCATCTTGAGCCCGGGCAGGAGATTGCGTTCTGCAAGGACTTTCAAGCCTCGCTCTGACATATGGCCTAATCTGCGATGCCACATCATCGTCGTTTCTTCTTGGCTGGCTGCTGCAACTGATGCATCTGCCTCTTGCAACGTCTCTCCCAAAAGCATGTATAGATTGCTTGTGATCTTCTCTGCTTTCATCACCACAAGGTTTCCTTTCACTACTTTCAATATTCCACATTCAGTGTGGATCTTGCACCCGAGGTCATCCAATTGTCCAATTGACAATAAGTTCTTCTTTAAGCCCTTCACATGTCGTACCCCTTGAATTTTGCGAACAGTACCATCATGCATTTTTAATCTGACGGTACCGACTCCAGCAATATCTAAGGCGTGATCATTTCCCATGAACACAGATCCTTCCGAAATAGGTTCATAAGTGCAAAACCAATCTCGGTGTGGAGTCATGTGCCATGTCGCACCTGAATCCATTATCCAGACATCATTGAGTTTCTTTCCGCCTTTAGAACTAGTCGCTGCTTCACTATACAAGATTTCTCCATCATCTGAGGTACTTGCAACACAACCTTGGGAGGTTGATGTTTCAGAATTCTTTTCTCCACCCTTCTTATTATGCCAACACTCCTTCTTCGAGTGCCCTCTCATGCCACAATTGTAGCATTTAAGATTCTTCCTTCTTCGAGATTTTGATCTACCATGATTCTGACTCCCACTGGAGCCACGTTCTGTTGATCTGCCTCTCATCACCGTTAAAGCCTCTGCTTGCTTTGAATTTTCTGACCTTTCCTCCTTATTCTTGCGCCTGGATTCTTCTTCAAGAATAGCACCGGCAACATCATCAAAGTGAAGAGAGTCACTAACATTGTTATTTGTGATGTTGATGATGAGTTGATCATACGAATCTGGTAAACTCTGAAGTAGAAGTTCCGCACGTTCATTTTCCGCTATTTTGAAATCTGATGCTGTGAGTTGAGCAAATAGCGTATTCAGAGTGTTGATGTGATCCGTTACCGACGTGGATTCACTCATTCGAAGAGTGTAGAGTTTCCTCTTCAAGAATATTCTGGTGTGAAGTGACTTCACCTCGTACAATTTGTTTAGAACATCCCAAATCTCCTTTGCAGTCTTCTTCTCTGCAACACTTGACAAAACTGAATCCGCCATTGCTAGGTGCAGATTGGCAACAGCATTGTCATCTTTCTCTTTCCACTTTTCATCAGTCATTTCTGTGGGTCTACTTTCAATTGCTTCTAGACAATTATCCTTCCTCAAAATTGCTCTTATCTTCAATTTCCACAAGGAGAAATTTCTCCCACTGAACTTCTCTATCTCGAATTTTGCTGCCATGGTTGTACACGAACTGAAGCGAGTTACACTATTTCACCGTGAATAGTACCGTATACGTGAATAGTACAGTACAATTGAATAGCCCGTATACTGGAACAGTGACCGTAGCCCGTGAATAGTGCACCAGGTAGGTTCCCAGGAAAGAGAGGTGGGTCACTGATAGACACACTTAAATACCAAGTCTTTCCTAGCCAGAACTTCCCTAGACACTTTCACACTACCACACTTTATTTCCAGCAACAAGAATAATTCTTTTCTGATGTGGAAGATCAGACAATACTGCAACCACAGAGCATACTAAAAACCAACACTTTCACTGCAGCGGAATAAGGACCACGAACCAATGGCTCTGATACCACTGTTAGGTACCAGAGTGACGGAATAATGTCTCACAACTAAAATAAGAGATGAGAAAATAGGAACTGAACACACAAAATTTAACGTGGAAAACCCTCAATGAATAAAGGGAAAAACCACGGGGCAAGACTAGAAGAATTTCACTATGAGAAAATATTACAACACCTCTTTCTAAATACTAGGAGAGAACAACCTCACAAAGAATATAAGAAAGTATACAAGAGAGGAAGAGATAATTCTTGGGATGGTTTTAATACTTCTCCTTAAGGCTCTTTATATAGCCTTCAAGGAGGAACTCCTTCGTTGCTCCCACCGATGTGGGACTTTTTTATATAAGTTCTAACACTATGCTTGTCTTACCACCTGCACTTTTTATCCTTTCTTTCAAAAGATGAATTTCTGAAGTGTATCCAGCTTCATTCAGGATGTCAAGCACTGTATATCCTCTATAGTTTCGATAATTAACATCCACTTGTGCTCTGTTCATGATGTAGTTTGCCAGCTATAATGAACTCAAAAGAAAGAAAAAAAAAAGTTAAGAAATGAACTTGCATAATGAAATTCCAAAATTCATTCCATTATATTGTGAAAAAGGTGTAGCGAAAGAGCTTTTCTTCCTACTAGAGTTTGGCCTTCACTTTTTTTCGTCATTTACCAACGTTTTAATTCGTTAGTTTCTGTCATTGAACCACTGTTCATTATTGCAGACAAAGATGCATATCTAAACTCACAGAAACGAAGGGAAATTAAGAGAAATACATACGGGATAGAGTCCTTTGGAGATGGCCACATGCAAAATGGTGTTGCCATGTGAGTCTGGTCGGTTGAAGAGATTGGTGTCACTGAAAACCACTGCCAAGCATACAAAGGCATTGTATTGATTGAACCTTACTGTAAGATGAAACACAGTTTCTCCATCTTCTGTGAGACAGTGAACAGACGTGGGGGCAATTGACACAAATGCTTTAAGAATTGCAGCATCACCTTTCATTGCTGCCAAATGCAATGGTGTATAACCATTTTTATCAAACTGAAAAGCAAGGTCAAGATCATGCTTTAGAAGCATTGTGGTTATATGCAGGCGCCCTTTACTGCAAGCATGGTGCAGAGGTGAACATTTATTTTTGTCAACTTTTCGCCCCAAATCCGGGTAGATATTTAGTATCTCTCTCATTATTTCTGATCATTAGATCCTGAATATTAGTATGCATACTTTGATGATGTCATGAATAAACTAAAAATACAAAAACATGCTAGTCAATTGATGTAAATATGTAATAATTAACATTCAATTTGTTTTACTAAGAAACTCTAGGCAAAGAAAGATTCATCACGTACCAATGTGCCCTTTGATGCAGTCTCATGAGCAGAAGTTAGATCAGCATCATCTTCTAATCCTTGCAACCAGGCTTGATTCAAAAGCAGTTTTACCACACTCAGATGCCCATTACTGCAAGCAATGAATAATGGACTTTGATTTTCACAGTTCAAATTGCATGCTATCCAAGGGTTGCTCTCCAACAGCAGCATCACTGCCTCAGCAGTTCCCGCACGGCAAGCTTCATGCAGGGGAGTTTCTAGCTTCCTATTCACTGTTGCCACCAAATTTGGTCGTAACTTAATGATTTCCATCACCAAATTGTTGCTCCCAAACTTCAAAGCAAGGTGTAAAGCTGTGTTCAGTGAGTTGGCAGTTCTTTGTTCAAGAATGGCTTCATTCTCTCGAACCAAACTGGTTAATGCCAAAGCATCATTTCCTGCAATTGCTTCAAGAAGCCTGGGATCCATCTCGTTACCCTTCTGAGCTTTACTTTAAACCAAAACCATGAGTTTGTGATCCAGTGTGGATTTTAAATCTAATTATAGGGAAAGTGGAAGGAGGAGACCAAAGGTGAAGACTCAAGAGTTGTCTTCAATTCTTCACACTTGCCTTTACTCCCTTACCCCACTTCTCCTTCCTCGAATTGCCATCAGTTGATTCTTCTTGACTTTGTCAGCTTCAGTTATTTTTTTTTTGGACATTTAGACTTTGATAGCTTCCTAGTTTCTTCAGGGATGATTTTCTCATTGTTCTCTATATCTCCAGGAAGCTAAGTAGAAAATTCTTTGCAAGTCCTACCAACTCAAGAAATAATATCTAACAATAATGTTCCAACTCCAAATACAATAAATTGATTGATTGATTGAAGATCTTATCTATAGATTATCCCCCTCCAAATTGAAGCTTCCACCCTCGTTGAGCAGTTGCAGCACGGATATTCTACTTAAGGAGGCAGGCCTATATTATAATTAACTTTTCAACCGCACTCAACCGCACTCAATTCATTTAATATTTTACATAGTTTTTCATCAATTCATGACATATTTTGCATGATTTGTCATAGTGATTCGATTTAGAGAAAAATTTGTGTGTTCTTGACGTGTTCGTGTTTTTTTCCCCTTAAAGTATTATAAGATTTTACACGTTAATAATTCATTTTATGTATATTTTTACATGTTCGTGTATTCTTATTGAATTTTTCGTGTTGTTTTTTAATTATTTTTTCTATATTGTGTTCGTGTCGTGTCTCAATTCATTTTATATTTTACATAGTTTGTCATTGTGATTCAATTTAAGATAAAATTTGTTTTACTTAGATTTATCTTTTAAGCTGACTTTATAAATTCTTTATAACTTTAAATTGTTATGACAGTTCTCTTTTGCTATTTTAAAAAATATTAATTTTTTTTTTGTTTAATTGTTAATTTTTGTTTTTAGAAATGTTGTCATCGTATATTTAACATTTGATTTCCGCGGCATCGCGCGGGGGTTTAATCTAGTTATAATTAACTTTTCAACCGCACTCAATGCTTCTTAGAATACTTTTGAACATGAATAAATGGACATCAGATCTCAAGATATGGACCAAGTTTAAATTAGTAGAGAGCTATGTTATCCGGATTTGGGATCAGTGTCGAATACGAGTGTACTTAATATTTTTTTAAGTTTTTCCATATATTTGGAGTAATTTCATCGTTTTGAAATGTTAAGACTTAAGGGTGCTATTCTGGCTATATTTTGATTCTGAAGGAACATGGAAAGAACTCAGGCAGGCCAATTAAATGATGAAAATGAGTGCCCATGACAATGGCATTGACAGAGCACTCCGTTTGAAATATTTGCTAACAGAATTAAGGCTCCTAAAAAATTTCACTTTTTATATGGCTCTTCTCAATTCCTTGCACACATTTTATTTTCAGAAATCAGAGTACTTGTGAAAGTTTAAGATAGAGCGAGCTACTTATGCGAGCCATTTCAGTATACAAACATGCGATGAGTAACGATGACAGTGGAGAAAAATGGTCCAAAAGAAGCTGAATACAGACATGGAATGGAAGGAAGCACTTGCAACCCATGTAGACATGGTGGTATATTCATTTCTGGTGGATACAATATTTCTGTTGAATAAAAGACAAATCAAACTTCTCAGGTTTAAAGTGTACTGTAATCCTTGTTGAGAGAAGCTTAGAGTAGATAACTCTAATTTTACCACTCAAAGAAGAAAGTTTAGATTTTAGGAAAACTCACAAATGCTCACACTTCACTCTAGACTACACTCTTTAGAGAAGAACTCTTTAGGAAAACTTAGAACTTTTATTGCTTATTGAAGCTTACTACTTGATGATTTACAAATGCAATGGAGGGGGGTATTTATACAATACCAAGACAAACACAAGCCACACAAATATAAAATCTAAATAAATTACAACCACCCATTGTTGTTTAATAACAACCACACATTTAAATCACACAACTACAACCACACATTAAACCACACAACTACAACCACACATTAAACCACACAACTACAACCACATATTAAACCACACAATTACAACCACACATTAAACCACACAATTACAACCACACATTAAACCACACAATTGCAACCACACATTAAACCACACAATTGCAACCACACATTGTTAGGCTTTTATTTTTCCTTGGGCTGGTATTGGACAATTTAACACTCCCCCTCAATACCAGCTCTTCCTCTTTGCACCATGTTGAGTTGACGACGAAACATTTCAAATTTGTTGATACTCAAACCTTTTGTGAATAAATCTGCCATTTGATCATCTGTCTTGATCTGCTTCATTTCAATCTCTTCTTGTAGAACCTTTTCTCTGATAAAGTGATAATGCACTTCTATATGTTTGGTTCTTGCGTGAAAGACTGGATTTTCTGCCAAACGAATTGCTGACTGGTTGTCGCAATACAACGGAACTGCATAATCTACTGGTTGATGTAGATCACTCATTAGTTGTATCAGCCACGTACACTCTTGAGCTGCCATTGCTGCTGCTCGATACTCAGCTTCGGTAGTTGACAATGATACTGTTGGTTGTCTCTTACTGCACCAAGAAATTGTTCCAGAACCAAGTTTAAACATGTACCCAGTTGTTGATCTCCTGGTGTCATGATCTCCTGCATAGTCAGCATCACAATAACCAACTAACTTACAGTCTTCACCTTTCTTGTACAAAAGACCATAATCTATTGTACTTTTCACATATCTCAGTATTCGTCGAACTGCTTCTAAATGAGGCTTCTTCGGATTTTGCATATACCGACTCATCACACCAACTGTATAAGAAATGTCAGGTCGAGTCAAGGTTAAGTAGATCAGGCTACCTACCAATTGTCGATACATAGTTGCATCTTCCAAGTCTTTGCCTTCAAGTGCACACATCTTGCCATTTGGTTCCATCGGTGTTGAAATTGGCTTGCTCTCAAGCATTCCAAACCTTTTTAGCAAATCTTTAGAATATTTTTGTTGACAGAGAAATATTCCTTCTTGTATGTGATCAACCTCTAGACCAAGAAAGTGCTTGAGTTGTCCAAGTTCTTTCATTTGGAAACGAACTGATAAATTCTCCTTGGTTTGAAGAATTTCTGCCTCATAATCACCAGTTATGATTAAATCATCCACATATATCAATACGATAGCTAGCTTTCCTCCATTAGCTTTGACAAACAAGCTGGAATCTGCAGGTGTCACTGAATAACCACTATGAGTTAAAAATTCAGCAATCTTACCATACCATGCTCTAGGTGCTTGTTTCAATCCGTAAAGTGCCTTTCGCAGCTTACACACATGCTCAGGATGATTTTGGTTTTGAAATCCCAATGGTTGAATCATGTAGATTTCCCGATCTAGCTCTCCATGAAGGAATGCATTCTTCACATCCATCTGCCACAAGTTCCAGTCTTTGTTGGCTGCAAGGGCAAGTAGGACTCGTACGGTTGTAAGTCTTGCCACCGGACTAAATGTTTCATCATAGTCTAGCTCATACTTCTGAGAGAAACCACGAGCCACCAACCGTGCCTTGTACCTTTCAATCGACCCATCTGGACGATGTTTTATCTTGTAAACCCACTTGCAGGATATGGGTTTCACATCTCTTGGTTTTGGCACTAGATCCCAAGTCTGATTCTGCTCAAGCGCAGTGATCTCTTCTTTCATAGCCATAATCCACTCAGAACTCTGTGATGCTTCTTCAAACGTCTCAGGTTCTGTTGCAATTGGTTCTTCCACTATGGCTGCATTAGCATATTTGGGATTTGGCTTCCGTGCTCTTGTTGTCCTTCGGATTTGTGATTGTGGAGATGGTTCTTCCACTTCACTCGATCTAACATCTGGTTGATACACACCAGTTTGCCAAGGACTCTGGACTAACACTTGCTCGTCATCGTTATGATCACATAGGTCTTCTACTTCATCTGAAGTTGATTGAAGTTGGACAATATACTCTCCCATTTTCTGTTGTAACATGTCTTCAAATTCTTTTGAATCTGACAACACCTCCTTTTCTGAGGACCACCAAGAAGATGCTTCATCGAATACCACATTGCGTGAAGTGTAACATCTTCCACTTGTAGGATCACAACATTTCCATCCTTTCCTTTGGTTGTCGTATCCCACAAAGATACACCTAGTTGCTTTCTTATCAAACTTGCTACGTAAATGATCAGGAACAAATACATAACATACACAACCAAATACTCGAAAGTAGCTGACTGAAGGTTTCATTTTCCACAATTTCTCAAAGGGGGAAACAAACTCTAACCTTGGTTGAGGAAGTTTGTTGATCACATGGGCTGCGGTTCTCATAGCTTCGGCCCAAAATCTTCCGGGTACATTCTTTGCATGCAGCATACTCCGACAAATTTCTGCAAGATGCCGATTCTTTCTCTCTGCTACACCATTCTGTTGTGGTGTATTGACACAAGTATACTGATGACGTATGTTGCATTCTCGTAGGTATTGAGAGAATTCGCCTGAGCTATATTCTCCTCCATTGTCTGTGCGCAAGCAACATATCTTCTTTCCCACATCTCCTTCAACTATCTCTTTGAACTCTTTAAACTTTGAGAAAGTGTCAGACTTTTCTTTCATAAAGAAAACCCACACATACCTGGAGAAATCATCAATAAACGTCACCATGTACCGCATTCCACTAATTGATGGTTGCTTAACGGGCCCAAATACATCAGAGTGAACTAACTCTAATGGTTCTTTTGCTTTAAACTTTGACTCCTCGTATGGCAATTGGTGTGCTTTACCATATTGGCATCCTGCACAAACTGTGTCTGTTCTTATGTCAAGCTGAGGAAGTCCCTTAAGCATCGACTTCTTCATCATCATACTTAGCTTGGAATAACTAACATGACCTAACCGCATGTGCCATAAATCTGCTGTATCGCTCCTTCTTGTCTTGTCTACATATGCTGACTCTGCTGACATCACGTAGACTGACTCCAGACGTCGTCCTTCCATCATCGGCTGTCCTGAGATTTTGAGATCACGATATACCTTCACATCCCTTGGACCAAACAGAATATGGTGACCTGACGATGTTAATTGTGCCACTGAAAGCAAATTTTTCTTCATGCCTTGGACATGGTAAACATCTTGTAGTGGTACCTGATTATGACTATATCGAGGTGCTACTACCGTCTTACCGATGTGAGTAATCGGTAATCTTGAATTATCAGCTGTCACAACAATGCGATTTCCCTTGTATTCTGACAGGTTCTGCAACTTCTGTTTATCGCCTGTCATGTGATTTGAGCAACCTGAATCGACAATCCAGTCATTCTCATAGTCAATTCGGTCAGCCGTTGTTACTGTGAGAGCTAACTCTTCCTCTTCCATAGCAAAAAATGCTTCAGCGTCCCAATCATCTTCGCTTTTCTCCTTTGTACTAGAAGTAGCAGCATTGCTCTCAGCGGGCCTTTTGTTAAACCAACAATCTTTTGCCATGTGACCTTTCTTGTCACAGTTGTAACAGTTACCTTCAAATCTTTTATTGTTGCTACGATTCTTTGAAGCTCCCCCTGGACGAGAGCTCCCTTCTCCTTGATGACTTTTTGTCTTGTCACCATACTTTTTAGATCCACCACCGACGTGCTGTTTGAATTTGCCTTTGCTTTTGTTGGTGTAGAGTGCTTCCTCTTCACTTTTCAACGAGACCCCTCCCATTTGCTTGGCCATAGATTCTTGACCAACAAGCAAATTTTCAAACTCTACAAGTGATGGTTGAGTTGGCCATCCTTGTATAGCGGCAACGAAGCTGCGATATTCGGGCCTCAAACCATGGATAATTATTCTTTTTACCCTGGTATCTCCAATAGCAGCTGTAGGATCTAAATCAGAAATTTCACGGCATAACGTTTTTACCTTGTGAAAGTATTGAGCAATCGGTATATCTCGTTGTGCAACTGATAACAATTCATTCTCAAGAAGTTGAAGTCTTGTGTCATTCTTTCTCGAAAAGAGTGCATCTAAAGTATCCCACGCTTCTTTTGGCGTTTCTAGCTTTTGTATGTGTTCCAACATTTCTTCTTCAACTGTGGTCTTAAGGGCAAACATGGCTTTACCCACTTTAATCTTCCATTTGCGCAAGGTTCCTTGAGCATCTTCTTGCTCGGGCTTCGTAACTTCACTACCACCAACGACTTCCCAAAGGTCTTGACCTTGTAGGTAAGACATCATACACGTCTTCCACGTGTTGTAATTTTTGTGATTGAGCTTCTTGATTCCTCCAACTACTTGAAGATCACCCATCGTGTCGGCAAGACTCTAACAATACCGAACAAGCTTGATTTTGAGACACAAACTTGTAGAGTACAAACTCCTCACGACTCAAGAACGCTCAAACCAAAAATAGTACCTGAATAACTATTTCACCGTGAATAGTACCGTATACGTGAATAGTAACCGTATCTGTGAATAGTGACCGTATACTGGAACAGTGACCGTAGCCCGTGAATAGTGCACCAGGTAGGTTCCCAGGAAAGAGAGGTGGGTCACTGATAGACACACTTAAATACCAAGTCTTTCCTAGCCAGAACTTCCCTAGATACTTTCACACTACCACACTTTATTTCCAGCAACAAGAATAATTCTTTTCTGATGTGGAAGATCAGACAATACTGCAACCACAGAGCATACTAAGAACCAACACTTTCACTGCAGCGGAATAAGGACCACGAACCAATGGCTCTGATACCAATTGTTGAGAAAAGCTTAGAGTAGATAACTCTAATTTTACCACTCAAAGAAGAAAGTTTAGATTTTAGGAAAACTCACAAATGCTCACACTTCACTCTAGACTACACTCTTTAGAGAAGAACTCTTTAGGAAAACTTAGAACTTTTATTGCTTATTGAAGCTTACTACTTGATGATTTACAAATGCAATGGAGGGGGGTATTTATACAATACCAAGACAAACACAAGCCACACAAATATAAAATCTAAATAAATTACAACCACCCATTGTTGTTTAATAACAACCACACATTTAAATCACACAACTACAACCACACATTAAACCACACAACTACAACCACACATTAAACCACACAACTACAACCACATATTAAACCACACAATTACAACCACACATTAAACCACACAATTACAACCACACATTAAACCACACAATTGCAACCACACATTAAACCACACAATTGCAACCACACATTGTTAGGCTTTTATTTTTCCTTGGGCTGGTATTGGACAATTTAACAATCCTTTAAAGTGAATGATAACCTCGGAGGTAGCAACTCTCCATGTCTGAATTAAAAGAAGCTACCCTTCCCCTTCTGAGGTCTGCAAGCTTCTTTTCTCTCTTTCGTTCTTTTCTCCACTTGAGCTTCCGTAACCAGTGTTCAACCAGCATGACAGTTAAACCGAGAAAAGCAGTTCCAAGAGTTCCCCCACATGTTGATAATAGTGCCCCAAACACCCATCTCCCTGAATCATGGGGCATGGTCACCCATGTAGCTGCAACATAAGCCGTTGCCATGAATCCCACAGCTACCGACATGGCCTTGTGAGAAACCACTAGTAGTCTCATCTGTACCTTTCTTTTGAAAGGAATGATGCTAGCTAGAACAACAAGAATACAGAGAGATGTGAATAATGCGATGTTGTTGCTCAGTACAAAGACTCTGAAAGTTGTTGTTCTACCTGCCACTGACTTACCCCTGTAAGGTCCATCCTGGTAAACACCACCAGGAGGGCTTATGCCAGCTGCAAAAGAGACAGTTGCCACCAAAATAGCAACGAGTGTGATATTATTCCTAGTATTTTGAAGTGCCTCAGTATACATCTCATGTTGCTTATCTTGGAGGATATTAGATATTTCAGTTTCACCCAGTTTTCCACGTCGTCTCTTACTTAAGCATATTTTCAGCTGTAGCGCATTTTTCTTTGGGGAGGATAAGGATTCCTCTTGAGATGAAGCATTTCTGTTTAGTGAGAATTCATCTTGAGATGAATCACCACTCTCAACTTCAGTTTTCTCTTGAGTTTGATGCTGCTGCAATGAGCCCAATCTTGCATCGGTACCAAGGCTAGATTTGTCTTGGGCATCATCTGGACGCCTTCCATATTCATGTCGACTCCTGCTACTATTTAGAAGCTGTTCAGATTGTTGTTCAGGTGCTTCCCTAGAGTTTTGAACTGCTTGTCTAATTTGTCTTTGCCGAAGTTCTTCACCTGTCTTCCCTTCCTCTTTCTTTATTTTTTCCTTCATGCCCTGAAGTGTGATAATATTCTAGCTTGTTTGAGGATGTCAAGTACTGTATGTCCGTTATGGTTCTGATGATTAACATCTACTTTTCCTTTATCTAAGATGTAGTCCGCTAGCTATGAAGTCAATAGAAAACAAAAATGAAACAATTAGAGAATGAACTTGCATGATGAAATAAAAATATTTACATTTTATTTTTGAGTTTTTTAACTAAAAAATAATTTCATTTTACATTAACAATGATAATATCATAATGAAAATATGCTAATAATGAGAAAATATTAAAAATTATAAAACAATATTGCTTACTTGAATACATAATATATGTTTGTCCACTTCAATTCGAACTTAGAAAGATTTATTAATGTGTAATTCAATTCGACCGTTACATAATAAAGATAAACTATGTAAAATATGATATGAATTGAGACACGACACGAACATAACATAGAAAAAATAATTAAAACACAACATGAAAAATAACATAAACAAGACACGAATACACGAACGTGTAAAAATATACATAAAACGAATTATTAACGTGTAAAAAACTATATAAATTTATAATACTTTAAAAACACAAAAAAGTAAAACGAACATCTCATGAACATATAAACTTTCCTTCTTTCCTTCCTACTCTTGTTTCTGCTTTTACTATTTTATCATTACTTTTTTTAATTCATCAGCTTCCCTGTCACAATCATTATTGATTAGCGTTGCCGAGATGCATATAAACTCAACCCCAAACCCATAGACATAAAGGGAAACAGAGATACATACAAGATAGTGTCCTCTGGAGATTGCTACATGTAAAATGGTGTTGCCATCTGCGTCTGGTTGGTTGAAGAGATTTGTGTTGCTGAAAACCTTTGCCAAGCACCCAAAGGCATTGCATTGATTGAATTTTGTAGTAAGATGAAACACAGTTTCTCCATCTTGCGTGAGCAAATGAATGGATGTGGGGGCCATTGACATAAATGTTTCAAGCATTGGAATATTACCAATCATTGCTACTAAGTGTATTGGTATATAACCATTGTTATTGAAGTTAAAAGCGAGGTCCAAATCATGGTTTAGAAGCATTTTAGTTATCTCGTAGTGCCCTTTTTCACAAGCCCAGTGTAAAGGTGAACGCCCATAATTTCTATCAGCCTTTCGAGCCAAACCTGGTAATACATTTAGCATCTTCCCCACTATTTCTGCATAATAAGATCTTGAATCTTACTATACATAGTTTTATATGTCATAAGGATGCTAAAACTACAAAAATAAAAACTTGTAGTAGAAAGTTGATGTAACTATGTAAACTCGTAATAATTCATTTTCAATCTGTTTCACAACCAAACTTCTGAACAAAGAAATAATGTTCATACATACATACATACATACATACATACATACCTGTGAGTCCTTTGGATGCAGCCTCATGAAGAGAAAATACATCAGCTTCTTCTTCCAATATGTAGAAAGTTGATGTAACTATTTAAAAAAACATGATCCAATATGTAGGTAGGTTCCAGTTCCACTTATAGGACATTGTGGAAAGAAGAGAACGAAGTTCAACTGTTCAACACTCCTTTTCTTGCCTTCTTCGAAACTTCTTCGAAATTGGCCATTCCATTGATTCTTCAAGGCGACTTTATCACCTTCCTAAACTTTATTTCTTTTCCTCGAAAAACTTTATTCCTTTGTCTCTTCGAGGAAGCCAGATCCAAAATTCTTTGCAATTAATCTCCTACCAACTCAATAAATTATTTTTTCAACAGAATAATGTTAATTAATTCCATTTCTGAAGTCAATAAAATCTGTTACTGATCGAAGACTCTAAAATAATAATATGAATGAACTAGAAAAAAACCCGCTTCGCCGGGGTATTTTAATTTTTGTTTATAAATTTTTTAATTAATTAATAATAAGAAATTAATTTTAGTTTATATTTTATTAAATAATAATTATTTATTTAAATATTATATTTTAAAATTGTAATAATATTAATATATTTTTTTAATTATATAAATTAAATTTATGATAATTTTGATTTATAAATTACATAATACAAATGCATTTTTAAATTTTATTTATATGTATTTTTGAAAAATATTTAGACTTTAGTGTACAATGTATATTTTTATTTATAGAAGGTAAAAAATAATAAATAAGAAAATAGAATTGTAGTTTGTATTTTATTCTCTCGTATGATCGATTTTCTCACATAGGTTAGGAGCAAGTTCATTTTTTCCTTTTTTTTTAACTTTTTTCCCCAAGCGGGTCCGGTACGGATCCTAAATTAATTCACGAGTCAACGTGCTAACCAACCCCTTTAAATACATCATTTAAAATTAAAATAAAAATAATTAATAAAATTTATTTATTTATTTTTTTCCGAGAGGGTCGGGCCACGGATCCTAAATCGACTCACGAGTCAACGTGCGGACCTACCCCTTTAAATACATTATTTAAAATTAAATGAAAAATAATTAATAAAATAATATATTTTTTAATTTTTCTCTCGAGCGGATCGAGTACGGATCCTAAATCGACCCACGAGTCAACGTGCGAACCAACCCATTCAAATATATCATTTAAAATAATTAATAAAATTAAATTTTTAAATTTTTTTCTCGAGAAAGTCGGGTACGGATCCTAAATTGACACGTGAGTCAACGTGCGAACCAACCTCTTTAAATATATCATTTAAAAATAAAATAAAAAACTAAAAATAATCAATAAAATAATTTTATTTTTTTTCCGAAAGGGTCAGGTACAGATCCTAAATTGACCTTCGAGTCAACGTACGAATCAACCCCTTCAAATACATCATTTAAAATTAAAATAAAAAAAATTAATAAAAAAATTTTAAAACTTTTTTCGAGACGGGAAGGTATGGATCTTAAATTGACCCGCAGGTCAACGTGCGAACCAACCTCTTTAAATACATCATTTAAAAATAAAAAATAAAAAATAATTAATAAAATAAAATAAATTAAAATATATATATTTTTTTTGAGCAGGTCGGGTACGAATCCTAAATCGTCGACGAGTCAATATGAGGACCAACTCCTTTAAATACATCATTTAAAATTAAAATAATTAATAATATAAATTTTTTTTAAAATTTTTTTTTTCAGAAAAGATCGGGTGCAGATTTTAAATCGACAAGCGAGTCAACATGCAAACAAACCTCTTGAAATACATCATTTAAAAATAAAATAAAAAACTAAAATAATTAATAAAATAATTTTTTTAAAAATTGTTTTCCCGAACGGCTCGGGTACAGATCCTAAATCAACCCGCGATCAATATGTGGACCAACTCTTTTAAAAACATCATTTAAAATTGAAATAATAATAAAGAGAGTTAATAGCACCAATGGTCCCCAAACTTTAGGGCATATTTTATATTGGTTCTCAAATTTCAAAACGTATCAATCAGATCCTTGATCTTATAGTTTTGTATCAATGTGGTCATTTTATTAGCAAAATCGTTAGAGTAGACGTTAAATGACAGATGACATGTGACGTGTAAATTACAAAATGTCATCTGTTGATGTGGTCATTCTTTATGTCTTGAGTTAATAGCACCATGGTCGCCAAACTTTCGGACATATTTTATATTGGTATTCAAACTTCAAAACTTTAGCGGATATATATTAATTGCATGATTTATCACCACGTGCAACGCACCTGTAACTAAACCTAATATATATAAAAGCACCAACTCCAAAATTATAAATAGTGAACGACATATATACCTTTACTAATTTTTAAAATTAATTATTTTATCCTTATGTAGAATGAGAAATTTTTTGCCATTATAAATTGACATGTCAAATAAAATTTATTTTAATTAAGGAATTTTTGTCTAATCAAAGTCAACTATGAGTCATTTAATTTATTTTTAAATTAAATAAAAATAATTTAAAGATAAATTCATAATTTTGGCCAATCAATTGCAAGGATTCATTGGTCATCCAAATTAAATTTTTTTTAATACTCCTTTGCAAAGAGTTCAAATTTTTTTAGAATTTCATCTCACATAGCAGGCTACTACTATAAATAAGGATCTCCCTTAAGCCATTCAATACAATTCACAAGCCTAAAGATTTTGAAGATTTCAAGCCTCTCCAATGCTCAAGAATAAAGATCTGAAGAACAAAATTTCCAAAATTCTATCAATCAAGTCGAAGAAGGATGATCTGAATATTTAAACCTGAAGATCCAAGAATCCCTAAATTGAGACCAAATTTTAACAATTTCAAGAATCCCTAAATTTGGGACAAAATTCCAAGACTTTCAAGATTTCCTAATTTTTGGATCAAATTGAAGCAAATCTTATTCAAGATCAAGTCTCAAAGACCCTTGAAGCAAATCTAATTCAAGATCAAGTCTTTCAAGACATTTGAACCAAATTTCAAGAGCAAGTCTTCAAGATCTTTGAACTAAATTTCAATATCAAGTCATCAAGACCTTTTAAACAAATTTCATTGATTCAAGAACAAGTCAAACTAAGGACCCTTGAAGCAAAATTTTACTGCAAAAAAAAGAATCAAAGGATTTTCTTTATCTTTAAGACTTCCCAAAGATTGTAACTTTCAACTTTTGATAAATAAAATTATTATTTGACTCCAAATTTTTTTGCTCATATTTTTTACACGAAATTTGTGTGTACACCTTAAAGCTGAAATTTAATTGTTTTGACATATATACCCTTGTTAATTTTTTAAAATTAACTATTTTATCCTTAATACTAAAATTTAATTATTTTATTCTTAATAATGATTTTAACTATTTTATCCTTGATGCTGAAATTTAATTATTTTGACATATATACCCTTGCTAATTTTTAAAATTAACTATTTTATCCTTAATAATGATTTACTAATTTTTTAAACTATTTTATCATTTATAATGATTTATTAATTTTTTTAATAAAAAATCTAATTTTCTTATAGGCTACTACAAATCATTAATAATGATTTATTGATTTTCTTAACAATTTTATCATTGATAATGATTTATTAATTCTTTTAATAAAAATCTAATTTTCTTATATGCTATTACAAATCATTAATTAATCTTAATTATTTTAAGTTTAATTATTATTTGCATCTTTCCGATTTAGGCCTAATTATTTTCCTTGATTAGTTTTGGCCAACACTTTTTGACAAATATATATATTATCGAAGAAGCTGAAAGAAAATTCAGCCTACATATTTCTTTGGTTGGCTAATGATCACTCGGTCAAGAAATGATTTTACGATTTGAAGTTCTTTGTGTTGAGACTTGAAATGGCTTTAATCGGTCTGTTTTTTTTTTCTATAAAGAAAGTCGTAATTTGAAATTTAAAAAAATGATTGCAAATGCTTGATTTGAACCATGAGATAATTGATGTCATATTATTTGTTTGTTTAAGTTTACAATCGTCATTAAAGATCCATTTATGATTCGTGAGTCTTCAATTTTAATTTATTTTCTTTATTTTCAAATACAAAATTAAATAAATAATATTACTATACCTTGCTAATTTTTAAAATTAATTATTTTATCCTTAATGCTAAAATTTAATTATTTTATACTTAGTAATGATTTATTAATTTTTTTAACTATTTTATCCTTGATAATGGTTTATTAAATTTTTCTTAAAAAATATATTTTCTTTTAAGGTTACTACAAATCATTAATTAAACCTAATTAGTTTAGGCCTAATTATTATTTGCATCTTCCGTTTTAGGCCTAATTATTTTATTAATTATTATTATTATTATTTGCATCATAATCAAAATAGAGTTAATAGAAAAACCCTAATTAAGTCTCTATATATAAAGATGGAAGTTATGATTAATTTATTTTGTGAACTTTTGTCTGTATTAACATTATAATATTGCACTATTACTTTTTTTTTACAAAGTAAGCTCATTCTATTGCTTTTATGATCTATATCTAAGTTTTGATTTCTACTGAGTTTTTAGCATTATTTGTAACATGCTTTTTTTACACAGTAAGCCGATTCTATTGTTTTTATAATTTATCTAAATTTTAATTTATATTAATTTTCTAATCTTATTTGTAGCAACCTGTTATACTCTATTTTTTATGGAATCCTGCTAAAGAGTTTTATGCGTTTTTTTTTATTCGCAAGTACATATAGTGCAAAACAAATAACGAGTCATTATTTTTCTTTTTTGACATGTTGTTTAATCAATTTGCACTACTTGGATGGATAATTTATGGGCATATATACTGATTACAAACATAAAAAGGAAAGCTAATTTTCAAACCACACGAAACTTGAAAACTTAGACTTCGTTTTGTGATTAACATTTATAAATTAATTGAAAGTGAGCAGAAAGTCCCAAACTTCCTTTATAATTGATGCAAAAACTTTTAAGAAACTAATATATATATATATATATATATATATGTAATTGTTTGTTTGTGTTATTGGGTGAAAACAGTTCTTCTTATGCTTTCCCTAATTTAATTTCACTAAAGATAAGTTATTCTAGAAGTTGAATTAGTCTAATTTTAAGCACAAAATTTCGAACGAGTTTTATTATGTTTTAGTGCATGTATTGGAGGAGACTATTTGCTATTAATTGTAATATCAATACAATTACGTCTTCAAAATATATATAGTTTGCCCCTTTTGTTATCTAACTTTCATCTATGAAAATCTTAATTTCTTACCAACTCCATCAACAATGTTAAGGCTTAGGATATAACTTCATGAACTTATAAATTAGCTAATTGTGGGAGCATTACATTGGTTGATGCTTTCCTAAAAGCAATTGTTTCTCGATTAACATATACTTGGAAAAGCTTCGATTGGGAAATTAGACAAGATTTAAATTTAGTATTATTAGAAAGAAATATTATCAATTGCTAATTTTAAAAATGAAAATTGGATCCTAAGGTAGTGGTTAATTATTATATGAATAAGTTTATCAGAAAGGGTATGGATAAGCACAATCATGAATTATTGTTGAGCATTCTTCTAGTTATTCAATAGAAGAAATTCAAAATATAAGGTGACTGTATCTACCATTGCATAATTAATTTGATTATATAATCCATTTGTTACTTATTAAATCTTAGATTTCTTTAAAAATATGAATTACATAATATATCACTCACGTGCAACGCACATGTAGTTAAACTTAGTAATTTTTAAAAGTACAGGCCATACTTCTTAGGCTCCATTTGGATCTCGTTTACCATCAATAAGGTGTGGTTAGGTCCGGAGAGTCTAATTGGTGGCAAACGAGATCCAAACTCAGTTTGGATAACAAATGGTGTTTGTCAATGGACCCTCTCGAGTCGAGTGAAAAATCACAACATCCATGGAATTATTTTTTTTTTCATTAGTACACTCATTTTCATCTTAATTTTCTATTTCATCTTTATATTTTGTATCTACAATATAGGATGAAAATATCCTGCACAATATCTTTATTTATTACATTTTTTTACAAACTTTTTTTCCTTTTTTCATTATAACTAGAAATAGACCTATGCGATACTGCGGACAAAAATATTTACATTTTATTTTGAGTTTTTAATTAAAAAAATAATTTCACTTTACATTAACAATGATAATATCATAATGAAAATATGCGAACAATGAGATAATATTAAAAATTAGAAAAGAATATTGCTTACTTGAATACATAACATATGTTTGTCTACTTCTATTCGAACATAAAAAGATTTATTAACGTATAATTCAATTCGAACTTTACATAACAATGATAAACTATGTAAAATATGAGATGAAATGAGACACGACGCGAACACAACATAGGAAAAATAATTAAAACACAACAAGAAAAATAACATTAATACGACACGAATACACGGACGTGTAAAAATATACATAAAATGAATTACTAACGTGTAAAAAATTATATAAATTTATAATATTTTATGTAGATTATGAATATGTAAAACTAATTATTAACGTGTAAAAATTTATATAAATTTATAATACTTTGTATCATAACAGTTTTTCGGACCGCTAGACGATTTGGAAGAAAATATGGAGTCGCCACCAATCTTTTTTATTTTAGGTGTGATTGGTCACCTACTAAAATCTATCTTTGAAAAAGAAATTTAAAATTAATTAAATTTTTTTAAAAAGACAATTTTGAAGTTTGCGATTGAAAACCAGAGAATAATCATAACAGGTTCGGGAGTACGGTTACATTTGGGGAAGGTATTCGCACCCTCACGACGCCCGTTAATAAAACGGTACTAATTAATCATGTGTTATGCTAAATCTCGATTCAATGGACTCAACAACGGTATTTAATATTAATTCTATTTTTTATTTCTTTTTCAAAACATGTTTATTAATCGAAAAAAAGAATTGTCATTATTTTTTGAAAATGAAAGTGAACATAAATATTTTATCGAAAACACTCATTAAATATTCCTAATACTTTTGGTGGACATCTTAGGAATTACTACTATGACGTCTTTCATATTCCGTCCTCGGCAGATTCGTCGTCCACATTTATTTTTTAATTTTCTTTTCAAGATCATTTTATTTGTGTAAAAAAAAATTATTGTTTTATTTTTTATTTGTGAAATTATTATTCATATAAGAACTAATGAAAGTATCTTTTTGTAATTAATTTCGAAATAAAAAAATTTATCTATGTAAAAATAATTCTCGAATCACTCCTATACTTTCGATAATATTTCGGTAACTATTTTTACTTTGATTATTTCGAGGATCGATTGATACTCCGACCATCCAAAGAAAAAAAATCCTTTTTTTAAAAATTTCATTTACTGAAAATAATTTAAAAGATAGCTTTTTTATTCATGGAATTATTATTATTAAGATATTTTATGATTGTTAAAACAAAAATGAAATTATTAAAATAAATGCCAAATACTGGAAAAATAAAATAAACGTCATACGTGAAAGAAAGAAAAAAAAAACCCCCAAGGACCGATGTGTCTACGCATTTAAAAAAGGATCAACTTGTAAAAATTCTTTTTCTTTTCTTTTTTTTTTTCCTTTCTTTTCTTTTCTTCCTTTTTTTTTCTTTTCTTCCTTTTTTTACTTTTTCTTTCTTTTTATCTTGCGCAGATCTCGGGTTGGCGCACGGATCCACTTGACCTGCTTGCTAGGGTTTTTAAAACACTTATTTTTTTTTGCTTCATTTTTTCCTCTTCTCTCTCTCTAACTTCTTTCACACTCTCCCTTCTCTATAACCTTTCTTCCTCCATTCAACCGACCTCTCCAGACCCCAGATCCAGGCGGTCGGAAACGCGTCGGCCTCTCCCAAAACTCCTTTTAGCCCCCTCTTTCCATATCCGGCCTTGATTTGCCTAAAAAATGCCTATATTTTCCTAGAAATACCCCGAACGGTCGCGACTTCCTTATCCGATCCCGTCGCTTCCATCGTCCGATTGCCCTCAAATATTAGTATGTTTCTTCTCTCCTCGTGGCCTTCGTTTTCACTGTTGGGATTCTTCAAAGTCTCACCGAAACCATATGAACCCAAACAACCCGAACCGAAACTCTTTTTTTTTTTTTTTTTTGTGTTTTGTTTTTATTTGTTTGTTGTTTTTCTGGTTTTTGTGATTGATGTGGGGTTGGCTGTTTGTGGGCTGCTTGTGTTTGTCGGTTGTAGACTAGGTCTCAGGTTTTGTGGGGGGTGTTTCGGGTAGAGGGATTTGGGTGTGGGTATGTTTTTTGGTTATGGAGCTCGGTGCTTGTTGGTTGTGGTCAGGTGGTATGTGATTGTGGTGGTGGCTATATGGGAGCAGTGGAGAGGCTCGGGTATCTCCCCTTTCAAAACCAGAAAAACTCTCCCCCCTTGTTGTGAAGATTTGGCTTTGTTTTGTAGAGCTAGTAAACCATTTCCCCAAAAAAATTCGGGATTTGGAAGCCATTGCACACAATAGGACGGCTTTTTTATTACAATATAGCCAAAAAAAAAAATTATCAAATTACCGTTACTTTTTGATTATTTCCCAAAATACAGACCTTTTTTTTTCAGCTGGGAAATCGCCATCCCCCATGGCGATTTCCCAGCGTGTTTTTTTGCAAATTTGTAAAAAACACCAAGGGAAATCGCCATGGGGGATGGCGATTTCCCTTGGTGTTTTTTGCAAATTTGCAAAAAAATACCAAGGGAAATCGCCACCCCCATGGCGATTTCCCTTGGTAATTTTAGCAAAATTTGCTAAAACCATGAAGGGAAATCGCCATGGGGGGTGGCGATTTCCCTTCATGTATATATTTTTTTTAATTAATAAAAAAAAATTATATTAAAACAAAATTTTATTTTAATTTGATAAATTTATTTTTAAAAATTATAAATTAAATTAAAATATTTTTTTATAATTTAAAAAAATTTAAAAATTCGTAAAAAATATTTTAGGTTTTTTTATAATTTAATATTTTGAATTTTTTTTTAAATTTTAAATTTCAAATGAAAAAAAAATTAAAATAAAAAATAAAAAAAAAAATTCAAAGGGGGCAATGGTCATATGACCGTTGCCCCCATCCCCCCACGTCCCCCCTCCCCCCCCACCCTCTATAAATACCCCCCTCCTCTTCTTCAAATTTTCATTCCTCTCATTCAAATTTTCATTTTCTTTCAAATTTTTTTCATTTTTCTACCAAAAAAAATTTCTTTCTACAAATTTTTTTTTCTACAACAATATTTTGAAATGGCTTCACTATTGAGGTTACAAGAAAATCACATCTCGGAGGTTATATTTAACGAGGTAAGTAAATTGTTATATTATTATTGTTTTTTATATTATTATTATTTTTTATATTATTATTGTTTTTTATATTATTATTGTTTTTTATATTATTATATTATTATTGTTTTTTATATTATTATTGTTTTTTATATTATTATTGTATTATATTATATTATATTATTATTGTGTTATATTATATTATTATTGTTTTTTATATTATTATTGTTTTATAGTATTATATTATTATTGTTTTATATATTATTATTGTTTTATATTATATTATATTATTATTGTTTTATATTATATTATTATTGTTTTTTATATTATTATTGTTTTATATTATATTATTATTGTTTTTTATATTATTATTGTATTATATTATATTATTATTGTTTTTTATATTATTATTGTTTTATATTATATTATTATAGTTTTTTATATTATTCTTGTTTTATATTATATTATATTATTCTTGTTTTATATATTATTATTGTTTTATATTATATTATATTATTATTGTTTTATATTATATTATATTATTATTGTTTTTTATATTATTATTGTTTTATATTATATTATTATTGTTTTTTATATTATTATTGTATTATATTATATTATTATTGTTTTTTATATTATTATTGTTTTATATTATATTATTATAGTTTTTTTATATTATTATTGTTTTATATTATATTATATTATTATTCTTTATATTATATTATATTATTATTGTTTTTTTATATTATATTATTATTGTTTTTTTATATTATATTATTATTGTTTTTTTATACGAAATTATTGTTTTATATTATATTATTATTGTTTTATATTATATTATATTATTATTGTTTATATTATATTATATTATATTATTATTGTTTTATATTATATTATATTATTATTGTTTATATTATATTATATTATATTATTATTTTGTTATTTTATAGTTTTATTTATTACTTTGTAATTGTTATAGTTTTATAATATATTAATTTTTATTATTATAACAGGAAACTCGTCGCGTATTACGTTCGAGGAAATTTACATTGGAGGACCCGCATCCTTATATTATCGACCACTTAAGAAGAGCCGGATTTTATCACGCAAGTCAAATTCGACGACTTGTGATACAACCCGATTTAATCTCTGCGTTGGTCGAACGATGGAGACCCGAGACGCACACTTTTCATTTTCCATGTGGTGAATGCACGGTCAGTCTCGAAGATGTTGCGCTGCAACTTGGACTTCCGATCCATGGCGATGCAGTTACAGGCGGAAGCCTGCTAGATTGGAATGAACTGTGTCAAGATCTATTGGGTGAGGTACCTCCAGAAGACGTCGTATCTGGCTCAACGGTGAGACTGACTTGGTTGAAAACGTTTCAAAATCTGCCATTACATGCAACCGAACAACAAATACAATATGCTGCTAGAGTATATATTTTACGTTTGATTGGAGGATTACTGATGCCTGACAAATCGAGCAGTCGGGTACATTTAATGTATCTTCCATTGCTACGTGATTTAGAGGAAGCAGCAAATTATAG
The DNA here is from genome assembly GCA_030761205.1 of Fremontodendron californicum. Taxonomy (NCBI): domain Eukaryota; kingdom Viridiplantae; phylum Streptophyta; class Magnoliopsida; order Malvales; family Malvaceae; genus Fremontodendron; species Fremontodendron californicum. Next base: position 6,419,185 of record JAULJL010000024.1, read on the forward strand.
TTGGGGTTCTGCGTGTTTGGCAGTTTTGTATAGAGAACTTTGCCGAGCTACAGTTCCAAAAAACCATGACATAGGTGGATGTCTAGTGCTTCTACAATCATGGGCTTGGTATCGGCTACCATTTCTTGCTCCGCGCGTGGATATTTCGGCTGTATACCCCCTTGCAAGCAGGTAATAATCTTTACTATTTTATTAATTTTGTACGAAATTGTATTTTTATAGGTCATTAAGATATTATATGCATTTTAATAGGTGGAGTAGGAGTACGGGTAGAGATTTTACAGAGACTCCGAGCGATCTTGCAAGTATAAGACTACGACTAGATCGACTAGGATATGATAAGGTAAATATTTCGATTGTTACATTGAAGTTTTTTTTTTTTATTTAATCCTTATGAAACTAATAATTTGTAATAATTATTCGCAGTTTCTGTGGATGCCATATTCCTCGAGTGAAATTATGGCATGCCTCCCATCGGATGCCTACAATAATTTCAATATATGGAAAGCAAACACAGCATTGATATGCTTTTCATATGTAGAGTGGCACCAAACTGACCGGGTGTTGCGACAATTTGGGATGCAACAACCAATTCCTGCAGCCCCGATGAACCTTGATAAGCTTCACAAGGTCGACATGCGTGGTCGTAATGATGAATTCTGGCCTGCGAAGCATGAACGTTGGATCCAATGGTGGAACATACGTTTTCAACGAATTCCGACAGGTTACCCGATTGTTGGTAATAATTTCAACCCGTCTGCTGATTACATAAGATGGTATAGAAATGAAGGTCGGCCTTTCGTTTGTCCACCGTCGATGCACGAGGATGTTAGGAGTATGCCATTTACCGGACAAACTTCAGCTCCAGTCCCTCCTACACAGGATATGGATGCTCCTAGACCTCGCCGACAACGTGGGCGAAGGCGTCAACCGACCTCATCGGAGTTCACAGCACCGAGGATGTCATTTGATCATCCTGAACCTGAACGGGATCATGGAGTACCATCCAGCCATCGTTATTCCGTAAGTCACCCCGGATATGACGTTGATGAGTGTTACCGACCATCACCGCCAAGAACGAGGTTAGATGACCAGCTCCCCGTCCTAAGTCCAAGTTCAGCATATTTAACATCCATGTATCAGTTTGGAACCCCTTCGTCAGCATTTGATGCTACATCATTTATGGGTGCATCTAGTAGTCAGGTTCCCGTTATGGGTGAACTAGGTGTTGGCTCATCCAGCAGTGGGTTTCAAATTTTTGATACGGATGAAACGACTGATGACATACAACCGGAACTAGTGGCGGTTATAGCAAGAGGTCGTGGTGGACCGCGAATACGTGCCACTGACGAGGTTGAACGACGGGTGCAACCACCACGCACTAGAAGAACTCGACACTGTTGCTCTACACCACGCAATAATTAGAATAATTGTAATGTGTTTTAAATTTCTAATATAAATTTATATGTTTTGCATTTCATGTAATTTGTTCGGAAATTAATTGTTATATTTTATTTTAATTTATATCTTAATGTTGTTATTTAATTTTAATATAATAATCCAAATTACATGATAAGTTGCTTTTCTTTTTTTCATTTTAATTTAATTTTCTTTTTAAATTATAATAAGAAAAAAAAATTTAATCAGAAATTAAATTAATTTTTTTTTATCAAATATCCAGTTTTAAACTGTAACAATCTATATTATTATTAAAAACAATGATTAAATTAATGTCACGAGTTAATCGAATACCAACTCAAAAAAACTAATCAAATTAAAAAAATTATTTTACGATACCAACTTAAAAATAACTTCTTTATTTAAAAAAGTGACTCGATAAATTTCTTTTAAAAAAAATTTATTTACATTTTACATCATTAAATTATTTTTGATATAAATTAAATTTTCTTTTTTATAATATTACAAAATTATAAAAAATAAAATTTTTGATATAAAAATTTTATTTTTTATATAATCTTCTTTTTAAATTTTAATAAGAAATATATTTTTATTTTTTATAAAATTGTAATAATAAATTAAATTACATTTTTAATATATATTTTAAAAAAATAAATAACCAAACCTATAAAAAAAATATTTTAATTTAATTTATAATTTTTAAAAATAAATTTATCAAATTAAAATAAAATATTGTTTTAATATAATTTTTGTTTATTAATTAAAAAAATATATATATATACATGAAGGGAAATCGCCACCCCCCATGGCGATTTCCCTTCATGGTTTTAGCAAAATTGGCTAAAATTACCAAGGGAAATCGCCATGGGGGTGGCGATTTCCCTTGGTATTTTTTTGCAAATTTGCAAAAAAACACGCTGGGAAATCGCCATGGGGGATGGCGATTTCCCAGCTGAAAAAAAAAGGTCCGTATTTTGGGAAATAATAAAAAAGTAACGGTAATTTGATAAAATTTTTTTTTGGCTATATTGTAATAAAAAAGCCCAATAGGACTGGCATGAGATGGGGTAGGAAAGGCTGCAGGTGGTTGGCAGCGTGATTGAAGCTGCCAACCGTCTGTAAATTTGATTTTTTTTTTTAAATTCATTTTTTTCTAAAAATAATTAAAATAAAATAATAACAAAAAGATACCATCAAAACCGGCCCAATTCTTGATCAAACTCAATTAGAAAATTAAGTTCGATTTAAGCCCGACTAAATAATCAGATTCAAATGGACTTAAGTTCAACCAAAATTACATCCGATTTGAAGTTCACTTGACATATTGGACTTAATTAGTGATTCTTCAACTCAATGTAATTTTTGAATTTAACCAGGACAAAATTAGGTGTCTACACTTTGAAAAAGACAAAAAAAAAATTACATGAATACGATCACACTAGGTAAACAAATTTTTTTCTAAATTGAATCACTGTGACAAATTATGCAAAATATGTCATGAATTGGGACACAACATAACATACAATTTTTTCTCTAAATTAAATCATAATGACAAACTATATAAAATATGAGATGAATTGAGACACGACACGAACACAACATAGGAAAAATAATTAAAACACAACACAAAAACAACATGAATATGACACGAATACACGAAGGTGTAAAAATATAAATAAAACGAATTATTAACTTGTAAAAATTTATATAAATTTATAATACTTTATATAAATTTTTAACGTGTAAAACTAATTATTAACGTATAAAAATTTATAATATTTTGAAAGCACAAAAAAAAAAATGAATACGAACATGTTACAAACACGCAAAATTTTCTCTAAATTGAAGCACTATGATAAATTATGCAAAATATGTCATGAATTGAGACACGTCACGAACAAAACATAAGGAAAATAATTAAAACACAACGTGAAAAATAACATGAACACGACACGAACGTGTAAAAATATACATAAAACAAATTATTAATGTATACAAATTTATATAAATTTATAATACTTTATATAAATTATTAATGTGTAAAACTAATTATTAACGTGTAAAAATATATATAAATTTATAATATTTTGAAAACACAAAAAAATAATACGAACACATCACAAACATACAATTTTTTGTCTAAATTGAATCACTATGACAAATTATGCAAAATATATAATGAATTGAGACACGACAGAACGCACAAATTTTTCTCTAAATTGAATAACAATGACAAACTATGTAAAATGTGAGATGAATTAAGACACAACACGAACATAAGAAAAATAATTAAAACACAACAAGAAAAAAAAATATGAACACGACACGAATACACGAACATATAAAAAATGAATTATTAATGTGTAAAAATTTATATAAATTTATAATAATTTGAAAACACAAAAAAATAACACGAACTCAAAATTTTCTCTAAATTAAATCACAATGATAAACTATATAAAATATGAGATGAATTGAGACACGACACAAACACAACATAAAAATAATAATTAAAATACAATACGAAAAATAACACAAACATGATACAAATACATGAACTTGTAAAAATATATATAAAACGAATTATTAATTTATACAAATTTAAAATATTTTAAACATAAAAAAATAATACAAAGAATTTTTTTATCTTTTTTTTTCCCTCTCTCCTTCCCTTTCTTTCTCTTTTCTTAAAAAAAAAAAAAAAAAAGCAAAAAGAAGAGTGGACAACCTCCCCAATCAGAAAATTTTTATATATTTATTGTAAGGATATTTTTTTACCTTATTTATTTTAATATTTTTATAATATTTATTGTTATTTCATTCTTTTCAAATAATATTCAATATTTTTCTTTTAACTATGTAAATACATAAATAAATAAATATATGTATAAATTTAATTAATTACATAAATTTAATTTATATTATATACAAATTTTAATATAATGTTTTTAATGGTCATTTCTCCGTCACCACTGTTTTTGCATCCAAAGACATATCTCATAATTAATTTTAATTTCACTACTACAATATCTAATCTTATCGCTATAATAACTAATTTTATCGTCACTATTATTTTTAATCTTATAAAAATCAATCTCATTGTCCATTCAAATGGACTCTTTAAATACTTTTGGACATAAGTCTACAAACCACCATCAGACTATTAAAATTAACTAAAACCACCAAAAATGCAAGATCTAGAGGCAAGGAGAGTCAAACCTTTTTTTTCTCTTCCACTTTCAATGGAAGTAGCTCACATCTTGAGGCGATATTTCATGGTTTTACATTCGGACATTGAGTTCTACCTATTCCTCATAAAGATATATTGACAGTGAAGTTTTTTAATTTCATAAGCGAAATTAAAAAATTGTCATATGTTTTTTAAATTGCATTAAATTTTTTTATTGTTTAACTTAAAACCAATGGCGGATGGTCATGGGAGCCAGGGGGTGCCCTGGCCCCCCCAAACTTTTTGCATTCCCTTAATATAAATATGTATTTATATTAAATATATTTAAATTGGTCCCTCCAAATTAAAATTATTATTTTTTAATTTTATCTTAATTTTATGCATTGACAAAATAAGCTAAATAACATTGTTGTTTATCTATTTATTTAATTCACCGGTCATTTTGTATAAACACTTAAGATCAATAAGCTTATCACAAATATTAAGTCACAATCATGTAAACTTAAGAAAAATCAAACTAACTTTCTAGTTTTCTCAACATAATTTCTCTTATATATTTCAGTTCTATTCTATGTCTTTGTAACTGTCTTCAATTTGTTTTGCTTAATCATTTGAGTAACCACTTCTCAACCATCTTTAAAAAGCTAAAATTGTTGTTAAGAATTTTAAAAAATATATATATGTACATATATTTTTGTTTTCATATGAAAAATCTTAAATCTTTTGTGTTTTTTCAAAATTTCAAGATAATTCTTTCTTAATTTTGAAAAATCTTAAATCTTTTGTGTTTTTTCAAAATTTCAAGATAATTCTTTCTTAATTTATGTTGTAATGCTATATAAATTGATTTGTCTTAATCTCTTATGAAAAAATATTCCTTTACAAAGTTTGATGCTTTCATTTGTTGAGATTTTTGATAATAGATGTATAAATTTATGAATCTCTAAAATTTATATATTTTACTAGTTTTTTATTTTTTATTGTTATATTATTTACATATATATTTTATATTAAAAAAAATTCGTGAAATACTTCAAATGAAAATAAAAAATTATAAGTTTAATTGGCCCCCTCAAAATTAAATGTCAAGATCCGCCACTGCTTAAAACCATCTAGCTAAATATGAACCATTAATTAAAATTAAATAAACTAAATTAGTTTAATTATCTGATATAATAATTTTTGATCTATACTATGATTTACATTAAAATTATTTTTTATTATATAAAAAATAACTTTTTATTTTTAATAAAAAATTTCATATATAATATCATTCACATGCAACGTAGATCCAGTGTTGATTTTAAATCTAATTATAAAAAAGTGGAAGGAGGAGAATAAAGGTCAAGTCTCAAGAGTTGTCTTCAATTCTTCATACTTACCTTTACTCTCTTACCCCACCTCCCCTTCCTCGAATTGCCATACAGTTCATTCTTCTTGACTTTGTTAGCTTCAGTTATTATTATTTTTTTTGGAGATTTATACTTTGTTAGCTTCCTAGCTTCTTCAGGGTTGATTTTCTCATTGTTCTCTATCTCTCCAGGAAGCTAAGTTGAAAATTCTTTGCAAGTCCTACCAAGTCACTAAATAATGTCTAACAATAATGTTCCAACTTCCAACTTCAAATACAATAAATTGATTGATTGATTGAAGATCATATCAATAGATTATCCCTCCAATTAAAGCGTCCACCCTCGTTGAGCAGTTGCAGCACGGATATTCTACTCAAGGAGGCAGGCCTATATCATACCAAAAAAAAAAAGGGTGTTTAGCAACGAAAATATTTCAGACAGAATTCTATCGAAAAAGGTTAATATTTTTAGTGATGGATTTTTAGAGTTTTAGCAACGAAAATAAAATAATTGTGACAGAATTTTTATATGGTTAAAAGTTTGGCTGGTTTTGCAATGAAATTTCCATCCTAAAAAAAAAAATTAATTTTTTAATAAATCAATTAACAAAAAGTTTTATCCGACAAAAAATTTCATAAAAAAAATGAAAGATTTGGAGTGAGTATCGTATACGGGTATACTTAATTTTTTTTTTGTTTTTTCATATATTTGAAGGATCATACTTGATACTTCATATCGATATTCAAATATGTATCAGATACGAGTATTTTAAGAAAAATATAGAATCCTGACCATAGGTAGAGAAATCTCGAGTTTGAACTCTTTCTTCCAAATGTAACTGTAAAATCTCAAAAGAAAAGTTTAATCTTTAGATTGAAGATGAGTGTCGCAACCTAAAAAAAATAACGACGTCTCATCGCAAGACTTTTATTATTCGTTAGGTGTGACATTAAAAAAAAAAATCGAGGAAAAGTCGACTTAATTCCTCTAGAAAAATGAAGGTTTTGAAAATGACCTTAAAAAAAGACATGGAGTCGCCACCAATCTTTTTTAGCTAGGTGTGATCGGCCACCTATTAAAACCGGTTTTATAAAAATATTTTAAAAATTAATTAAAACATTTTAAAAACCAATTTCAAGTCTGCGTTTTAAACCAGAGAAATCAAAGAAGCGGGTTCGGGAGTCGGTTACGTGTGGGGAAGGATTAGCACCCCCACAACGCCCGTATAAATCGGTACCTTATTAATCGTGTGTTATCTCAAGTCTCGGTAAAAAGTTGGTTTTAAATTTAGTATTTCAAGTTAATTCCCAATTTAAAAAAAATAATTCCATTTTTTTATTGAAAATGATCCGGAATTTATAAATTCAAAATTTTCCTATATTCCCCAACAAACGTGGCAAAATATAGAAATTTTTATTAGTTTTGGAAAACTTTCCGAATCATTCTCTTTTTGAAAGAAAGATATTCCTTTATTAATGATAATTGATGATATTCCCTCCAGCAAACCCGGTAGAGAACTCATGAATTATTTTAACTCGGGAATATCTTTATATTTTTTTTATTGAAAACCATTATCTTTTTTTGAAAACATTTAAAAGAAATGAATATGTATATGCATGACATAAATAAAATGACATAGCAAAATCTAAATAATATAATACAACCTAAATGACATGACAAGTATGAATGGTATGGCATATAATTTAAATGACATGGAATAAAATAATGCTATCATATAATGTGCATGAAAATAAAAATGCAATGCATGAAATGTATTTTTTCCTTTAATTAAGGAAATCCGTATATCTAACAAGATATCCGGCTACCTTAGGAAAATATGTCAAATTAAATATTCTAAAACCAAAATACTTTGTGATTGTTTGAAAACAATTTTGAGAAGCTTGAATAAGAAAATAAAAACTGGGCTAAAAATTTTTAAAATGGCTCTAATTTCCTAAGTTTAAAAAATCGGGACTTGGCTACCCTTAACCCGGGACTTGAAAAACCATTTTTAGAGTTTAAAAAGGCTTAGAAATTACCCTAAGTCAGTAGCTAACCCTCCTAATCAGCCCACTCTAAGTAAGTTAACCAAAACAGAAAATTGGTTTTTCTTTAAATTCAATTCTGACTCCACTAACCAGTTTTAATCCATGATTTTTTATCCTATTTTTAAAAATTCCAAAAATTCTGAAAAAAATACTGGAGACTCAGGACATGTAAAACTACACGAGAAAAAATCGGCTTAATTTTTGAATCAAAGATGAATTCCCAGAAAAATCAGAGATGTACGAGTTTTTGGAGGAGAAAAAACTGCTTTGTTTTTCTTTAAATTCAATTCTGACTCCACTGTCCAGTTTTAATCCACGATTTTTTACCCTATTTTTAAAAATTCCAAAAATTCTGAAAAAATTACTGGAGACTCAGGACATGTAAAACTACACGATAAAAAATCGGCTTAATTTTCTGATCAAAGATGAATTCCCAGAAAAATCAGAGATGTACGAGTTTTTGGAGGAGAAAAAACTGCTTTGCCAGCACATTTTTTTGTCTTTGATAAAATCATTTAAAAATCAAAGTAAAAATATTTGAAACTCATAAAATGACTTGAAAGCAGTAGCTAGGACTTTTTGAAAGTTAGATAAAAAATGGCTAAGTAAAAAAAATCACAAAGGTAGAATAATCAACTTGACAAACTTAATTTTCCACAAGTGTGCTCAAGAGAGCATGACTTTGAACCATCAATTGGCTCAAGTCATTATTCAAGTGGTATGAGCATGAAATGCATGAAATAATGCAGCAAACATAATGCATGAAATGCATGGAATTAAAACTAAATGTAAGGAAAATGCATGACATAAATAATATGGCCTAGACCTAACATGAACTTGCATGGCAATAAATGCAACCTAGACCTAAGATATGCATGGCATTTTCACAAACACAAGGCATGCTTAATTCAAAAATCCAACCAAATATCATGCAAATGCAAAAACCTAACAACTAGCATGACAAAAAATGCAACACACAATGCAAAACACATGGAGTAGCCAAATGGCCTCAAGCTCCAACAAGCATGGCATTTTCTCAAACACTTGGCATACTAGCATGAAAAACTAAGTCATAACACAAAAATCACACAAGCATTTTCACAAACACTTAATATGCTAAATCTAAAACATGCTCAACTAAGATATAAAACAAGAATCATGCAAAGAATCACACAAGCATTTTCACAAACACTTAATATGCTAACTCTAAAACATGCTCAAATTTAAACAACATGAAAACAGAAAATTAAAAATGCAAAAACATGATATCTAAGACATAAATGGCAACAAACAAAGCAACCAAATTAAATATAACTTAAGAACATGAAATAACATAACACTTAAAACATCAAAAACAAAGAAAATAGCATAAACAATATGGTAGAATGAATTGAAACAACAACTTAAAATAAATAATGTAGGCCATTTGGCCATGGTGAGTTTATTGTAAAAACAAAATGTAAAAAAAATATACTTAAGAAAGGAAATGAAGGAAGAACAAGAAACATTATTTTAAAATGAAAACTCACCAAGTAGAGATTAAAATAGCAAAAAACAAGAATAGAAAATGAAAGTGTAAGAGTTGGTGCTCAAGAGCAACCTCAAGAAGCTAATATTTCAAGCTTTTCTCTTCAAACTTTCCTTTTTTTCTAAACTTTTCTTTTTTTGCTCTCAACCAAGAAGATAAAAACTAAGAAAAACTAAGAGAAATCAGCCAAAATGGAAAAGAAGAAACCAAAATCTGCCTCCCCTCTCTTAGGGCTAGCCTTAATGCATGGTTATATAGCCTCCAAGATGTTGTCATTTTTGTGTAACCTAATTTCCATCAAATGGCCAATAATTCAAGATGAAAAGTCATGAAATTACCACCTTTAGATTAGCATCTCAGCCCTCTCAAATTACAGCTATGCAAAAATAATGTTGACATCTTTCTTAACCTATGTGGTTTAATCACCATGGCTTGATCAAAGAGAATGGTTAACTAACTCTTGATTTTTAACCACTTGATTAAAAAAAAAAATTAGAAGCTTCCTCCTTTCTTTGGGCTTGGATATTCCAGCACTTCTCTTTTCCAGCCCAACTCTGATTTTTTTGAAGGGCCAAAAAAGCCCTTTTCGGTTGCTTGGGTGAAATGACCATTTTGCCCCCCGGATGCAAATAAATATCAAACGGACTCCAAATTCAATTTTTCTTTTTTTAATACTTCCAAAATAATAAAATATTGAGTTCTGGAAGTTTTCAAAATTATCCGAGTCCGTTTGCTATTTATTTGGATTTTTTCTTCCCAAAAATGCCCTTTTATGCCCCTACATTTTACCATTTTTTAAACGAGCTCCAAATCAAGATTTTTCTTCACCAATCTCTTCAAAATAATTAAAAAGTGTGATCTGGAAGTTTTCATAATTTTTGGAGCTCATTTGGTATTTTTTTGGGATTTATCGGCTTGAATTACTGCATAGGAGGCCCGGGATTTGGCCATTTTGCAAACGAACTCGGAATCAAGATTTTCTTTCGCCAATCTCTTCCAAATAATTTAAAAATGAGATTTGCCAAATTTCAGAATTTTTGGAGTCCATTTGCTATTTTTTCGGGATTTATCTTTTTGAATTACTGCATAAGAAGCCCGGGATTTGGCCACTTTGCAAACGAACTCGGAATCAAGATTTTCTTTCGCCAATATCTTTCAAATGATTTAAGAATGAGATTGACAAATTTTCCATAATTTTCGGAGTCCATTTGCTATTTTTCCCAAATTTTTCCAATTTTACCCTTTAACCTCCGAAACCCGGTTTTGCTCAAAACAAGTCCGATTTTCAGATTTTCTTCAATCTGAGCCTTGGGCCATCCTTTTTAATCATTCCTCATCCATTGGGGGCTTTGGTCTTACCAAGTCGGGCCATTTCTGTGACTCTTCCCGATTTCACCGAAATCCACTAAAAACCCTAATTCTCGGTTTTCTCCCGGATTGACTTTTTTTTTGGTTTTTCTTGCAAGTGACTTCTCCATTACCCGTAGTCAGTGCTTATCTTTCATTTGGAACCTTCAATTTCGACCAGTTTGATCGTTTAAGCACTTTTCCCCAAATTTCTCGGATTAGGGTTTCCTTTCTACTGAATCTCCAAATCCCAACTTCCGAACTCCATATCTTTCAATGTAGACCTCGGATTATCAAAATTCTTTCGCAATTTTTCAATTGAACTTAAAATCTTGATTTTGAAAGTGGGTTGACTTTTTCAGTAGTTGACTTTCTGGGGTTGACTTTTTCGGGATTGACTTTTTCGGGGTTGACTTTTTTTCAAGTTTGACTTTTTGTGCTCGCCCTCTTAAACTAAGTCTCAGAGTACCACCTGCAGGATGAAAACAGTCTTTTTACACTTGGGAACATCAATATGGGAAGAAAACATACCTGTTTAGTGGTCCGGACAAAATTAGGTGTCTACAGCTGCCCCTCTTTGGCTATTGCTGAGAATCAGGAATCAGGCAAAGATAAACCGACACTAATTTTGTACGGTCAGTGACATCACATGTGAAGGAAAGGGAAAGGGGTTTCTTTTTCATTTTAATTTTTTTCATTTTCTATTTTTCATTTTTTCATTTTTTCTTCTTTCTTCTTTTTTTCTTTTTTCTTTTTTCTTTTTTTCTTTTTTTCTTTTTTTCTTTTTTTCTTTTTATTTTTATTTTATTTTTATTTTATTTTTTTTATTTTTTTTCTATTTTCTCTATTTTCATTTTTTTTTAAAAACAATAAATTGAAGATTTTGTCCTTAAATTGAATTCCCTGCCTAAACAAGGCTCGATTCGTCTTAAGGGAATGAATTCGATTTCAAAAGAAAAATTTATGCTCGAAGGGCTTTAAAATTGGTGCCCGAAGGTCTTAAAATGGTGCCCGGAGGTCTTAAAAATTGGTGCCCGGAGGTCTTACCCCTGAAAAAAGTTATGCCCGGAGGTCTTAAAGATGTTGCCCGGAGGTCTTACCTGTGATTTGAAAAATTATGCCCGGAGGTCTTAAAAATTGGTGCCCGGAGGTCTTACCCCTGAAAAAAGTTATGCCCGGAGGTCTTAAAGATGTTGCCCAGAGGTCTTACCTATGATTTGAAAAAAATTATGCCCGGAGGTCTTAAAAATTAGTGCCCGGAGGTCTTACCCCTAAAAAAAATAATGCCCGGAGGTCTTAAAGATGTTGCCCGGAGGTCTTACCTGTGATTTGAAAAATTATGCCCGGAGGTCTTAAAAATGGTGCCCATAGGCCTTACCCCTGAAAAAAAGAGTTATGCCCGGAGGTCTTAAAGATGTTGCCCGGAGGTCTTACCTGTGATTTGAAAAATTATGCCCGAAGGTCTTAAAATGGTGCCCGGAGGTCTTAAAAATTGGTGCCCGGAGGTCTTACCTGTGATTTGAAAAAAATGCGCTGTATGCGACTTTAAAAATGATGCCCGGAGGTTTTAAGAATGGTGCCCGGAGGCCTTACCCGTGATTTGGAAGAAATGCGCTGTATGCGACTTTAAAAATGATGCCCGGAGGTCTTAAGAATGGTGCCCGGAGGCCTTACCCATAATTTGGAAGAAATGCGCTGTATGCGACTTTAAAAATGATGCCCGGAGGTCTTAAGAATGGTGCCCGGAGGCCTTGCCCATAATTTGGAAGAAATGCGCTGTACGCGACTTTAAAAATGATGCCCGGAGGTCTTAAGAATGGTGCCCGGAGGCCTTACCCGTGATTTGGAAGAAATGCGCTGTATGCGACTTTAAAAATGATGCCCGGAGGTCTTAAGAATGGTGCCCGGAGGCCTTACCCATAATTTGGAAGAAATTCGCTGTATGCGACTTTAAAAATGATGCCCGGAGGTCTTAAGAATGGTGCCCGGAGGCCTTACCCGTGATTTGGAAGAAATGCGCTGTATGCGACTTTAAAAATGATGCCCGGAGGTCTTAAGAATGGTGCCCGAAGGCCTTAAGAATGGTGCCCGGAGGCCTTACTCGTGATTTGGAAAAAATGCGCTGTATGCGACTTTAAAAATGATGCCCGGGGGTCTTAAGAATGGTGCCCGGAGGCCTTACCCGTGATTTGGAAAAAATGCGCTGTATGCGACTTTAAAAATGATGCCCGGGGGTCTTAAGAATGGTGCCCGGAGGCCTTACCCGTGATTTGAAAAAACTGCGCTGTATGCGACTTTAAAAATGATGCCCGGGGGTCTTAAGAATGGTGCCCGGAGGCCTTACCCGTGATTTGGAAAAAATGCGCTGTATGCGACTTTAAAAATGATGCCCGGGGGTCTTAAGAATGGTGCCCGGAGGCCTTACCCGTGATTTGAAAAAACTGCGCTGTATGCGACTTTAAAAATGATGCCCGAAGGTCTTCAGAATGGTGGTGAAGAATTGTTGAAAATTAACCTAAAGATTTTGAGAAGATGCGAATGCTTTTTGATGCAAATGCATATGTTGTATAAGATACGAAATGACTTAAACTGGTGCAAATGTCTTTAATGCAAATGTAAATGACTTGGATTGATGCCCATGTTTCATGATGCAGATGCCCCTACTAATTGTGTTCATGTAACTGGTTTATGAATGGTGTAACTACAATTACCACACATTAATGAAAATGCAATGATTCTAGAAATGATGCAATTGCTTGAGATGACACAAATGCGAATTCCATGGAGAATGTAAATGTAAAGGTAAAATGGAGATGCTTATGGAATAATGCCAATGCAAATACCCATGAATGATGAAAATGCTTGCTGACACTGTGCAGATGCAAAAGCTCGATAGAGAGATGAGTGCTCATGAGTGATGCAAATGACCCTGGTTGTTCCTCTAGACTTTGGCTTAGCCTTTCAAATTCATTTTTCCTCTTCAAATCAGAGTATATCTTCAATTCATTTTGGCTATTCTCTTTGCCCCAACAGTTTTTCAAACTTTCATCAACAGAGATCTGAACCGGGTTCTATTTCTTCTTCTCATATCTGGAAGTCAGGACCTATCTTGGCAGTTCTATACCTTTGGGTTAGAAAAACCCTTGTCTCATGTCAACATCAAAAATGGGTATTTCAAAAATATTTTTATTTGTTTTCGCATTTTGAAAACTTCTTGAACAAAAAATATTAACCCCACAATTTGTGATGTATAAATCTTTTGAAGACTAATGATCGTTGTTAGAAATTTCTCTAAGTATCAATCTGGTTTTTTTTTCAACTGGGATTGGCAAGGCTTGGTATAACAAGATTCTGGCTTTTCCAGGAAAACTTCATGACAAAAATGTATATCCCTTCTAGGCTCACAAATGGAACAGTTTTTATAAATCATGAATTCATTGAGAACCAAACAAATTCAACATTCTTTTAGTTTCCATATCAAGGTATTTTGACAAGCCTCAAGATTGGCCGGGATGTTTAAACTGGAAAGTTGATTTTGGAGGAAAAAAGTTTCAGTTTTTGAAGACAATCCTCTGAATGAGAATTGACAATTTGGGGGGTTCAGGAATTCCTAGATGTTCCTCGATGACCACTCCTTTAATAAGATCTTTTCTTTTGGGGTATCGGCACCATCATAGATGGCATCGAAAATTTCCAAATTTACTCTAGACCGCCCATTTTTGGGTTTTCGCCCTAGAGTCCCATTCTTTCCATTTTTTTTTGTTCATTGTTTTACCATGCACTTGAGAATTCTAAATTCTTCCTTAGTGAAATGATAATTCGATGAAATGGGATAAAATCTGAGGAAAAACCTTTCAAATTAAATATTCATGCTTGATCAAAATGGACTTTTAAAGCACGTAATGTAGGCCATGGCTCAGGGTTCAGAAAGAAAGGATAAATAGGCCCAAAATATGTGTTTGAGGATAATCAGATCAAGGATCATTTCTTGAGGAGGATTATCTTTGAAGCATTTGTCCCTTCTTGGACATTTCTTTCCTTTTGACTTTTGTGTCTTTTTCTTCCTTGCTTTTGGCTTTCAATTTGCCATGTCTTTCACATATTTTATTTTCTTTTTTCATTGGCTTTCATTTTGCCATCTTTTCCTCTTCTTTTTCAACGGAGTGAGCCCGTCTTTATTCGGGGCTCCATTTGCTTTGCATCTGTCTTTAAGCTAGGATTTGTTTCTCAATGATCTTTTAAAAAGATTTTTCCTCGTATTTGCCCCCAGTGTAGAGGGTGATCCTTGATTAGGGTTCAAAGAAGAAAAATTTCTTTTGGCTCAAAAGGTGTGACTATGGATAATTTCTTATTGTGTGAAAGGGACATGAAAGATGGCCATTTCTCATGTCAAGCACAAATATTCACATTGAAAAGCAATCCCCCAGGGGAAATAGATAATCAAAATTTCATTTTGCACTTTGGAATCATCCGAATTCTCATATGCATGATATCACAATTTTTTTTTTTCGTCGCATGCCCCTATGATTCATGCATTTAGTCCATCCTTATTCACCATGTATCCATCATTTCCACCTATGATGCCTTAATTTGATTAACCATGAGAATCCGTATCAACGAGGAACATAGCAAGTCCAGGTCTATTTTGAAAAGGCTGAGTTTCCAATCTGAGTTTTTTTGAGGAGATAAGGAAAATATGACCCAAAAACGGATTTTCTCTGGGACAAGGGATAATCTAGTTTAATCATTGTGCCCCAGGATGTCAATCATGAAGTGATGTTTGGGCAATTAGTGTTTTGTGGTTATTGGGAAAGGTCATGAATAATTTTAGCACAATCTTGACACACACCAAATTATCGAAATCTAGACTCTTGAAAGAATGTCTCATTTGTTTGATTTTCAAGGAATTCGAAAAATTTCAAAAAGTTCGTTCCTTTGTTCATAGCCTAGACTAGGATTTACATCCTTGTTTATTTTGCAATGACAATACTTCTATTTTTTCATTCATTTTTCCTTGAAGCATTAGGTCTTTCAAGTGTTATTGATTCAAGGTTTAAGTATAGAGAAGCCCAAAAAGGAGGGGGATGGTGTTGGGTCATTTCTAACACTGATCATCAATCTTCTTGAGACTATCCATTATTAAAACTTCCTTAATGCTTGTTTTTGTAAATTCACGTTTATTTAAAACACAACAAACACAAAGCATTTAAAATTCATTTAATTCATGTAGATGTTAACATGAGACAAGTGCTTTCATCATCACAGTGTATAAAACTACATGCGTCAAAAATGCTCCTATTGACATCCTTCAAAGGTAGTAATTCTCCCCCTAAAACCCTGAAAGAAACTGATTTAGGGCTAAACGGCCTTCCATTGATTGATAAGCTCCGGTGTCAAAATACCATTACGGATAAGACTTTCAATCCTTTCCTTCAGTTGTCTGCATTTTTCAGTTGAATGCCCAACTACCCCTAGGTGATAATCACACTTGCTGTCAGGGTCATAACTCCTTGCTGATGGATTCAGAGCTATTTTCAAAGGTACCGGGGTAAGGTACTGATTATTTATTAGTAATGGCAGTAAGTCAAGGATGGGGATTGGAATTCTTTCTTGATTTTCCCGCGATCGTTTTCTGGAAGTAGGCCTTGTTGCAAGGGCTGGTATAGGATTAGATGTTTGGGTAGGTAGGTAAGGATAAAGGCTTGGAGATACCTCAGTAGGGTAACATGATTGGTATGAGGGAAATTGGGAATATGGGATGAAATCTCCCATAGTTTGGACATCTTCCTCTTTCTTTCTTGGTGCCTTATTTCTCTCGGTATTGGATGTTCTTTCTCTTTCAAGTTTCCCACTCTTGATAGCATTCTCAATCATCTCCCCTGAAATTACCATGTCCGCAAAATTCTTCGAAGCATTGCCGACGAGTCTGTCATAGTACGGGGCCTGCAGTGTATTCACAAAAAGGATAGTGATTTCCTTTTGTGTCAAGGGCGGTTGTACTTGGGCAGCTAGGCTCATCCACCGTTGTGCATATTCTTTGAAGCTCTCAGTAGCTTTTTTCTCCATATTTTGCAAAGTGAGACGATCAAGTGTCCTGTCGGTCATATGGTTGTACTGGTTTAGAAAAGCCCTAGCCAAATCATTCCAAGAGCGAATCTGATCCTTGCTCAACTGAATATACCACCTAATTGCGGACCCGCTGAGGCTATCCT
Organism: Fremontodendron californicum; assembly: GCA_030761205.1. Lineage (NCBI taxonomy): Eukaryota > Viridiplantae > Streptophyta > Magnoliopsida > Malvales > Malvaceae > Fremontodendron > Fremontodendron californicum. The sequence continues at coordinate 6,436,281 of JAULJL010000024.1, forward strand.
GAAAGCAGTGAATTAAAAGCTTATCATTATCTATCTGACTTGTCATCTTTCGGCAGAACATAGTGATGTGGGCTGATGGATCGGTCGTCCCGTCATATTTCACAAAGTCAGGGATCTTGAACTTAGGAGGAATGACTAAATCGAGGACCAAGCATCGTTCTTTCGCCTTTACACTCCCGAATACATCTGTTCTTTCTATTGCCCGAAGCCTTTCATCTAACAACTGATATTTCCCTTGGGAATCTGCTAACTCAACCTCATTTACTGCAACCCTTTTCAACTTTGCCTGTTCAGCTGGATCATCTGAGTTTAGGACATTGACGGGGTTAACAGTGTTCTGGGCATCACTTATTGCGACCTCATCTTGGCCCTTTTGTACCTCTAACCCTTGTCCGGCGACAAAGTTTTCGGTGTATCCTTTTCCCTTGATTACAGCAGACATTAGCTCCATCAGTTTAGTCATCTGATCCTTAGATTCTGCTTGAGATTTTGCTAGCTGTTCTCGCAATTCTCTCTGTTCCCTTTCCATTTTTTCCATTCGGGCAACTTGTTCATCCTCCATAGCACCAGCCTGTATTAAAAGTGTACTCAGTACTTCTTCTGATTTGAAATGGAAATTCTTTCAAAGACTCCTAAAGCCAAGCCAACTTCTATTTATTTCCCCCAAATGTATGTCATGATGAATGAGCCATGAATGCAATTTGATGCATATGAAGCCTAAACAATATGATGTATGGATATGTACAATGGAAACATGCTGACCATATATGTGATAAATGCAATCACAATGCCAACATGTTGCAAACAAAGAATAAACAGATCAACACATGAATATATGCAATGACTGATCATGTATTTTAGCATGTTTCCCAATAAATGATCACATACACTATGAATGCAACACGGTGTCAATTATGCAAACAATGAATGATTGATACAGAGTATATACAAAGAAAATCATGCTAACCATGTGTGTCATGAATGTGACCTAATGCTAATCATGATGTATGTAATAAGCAAATTAATGCATGGATATATACAGAAAAATCATGCTGATTATGAATGCATGAATGCAACCTGAAAAATAATTGATGGGATGCAAAATGCAAAGGGGAAGATATCACGGAGGAAATAAGAATCGGAGGAACTTAATCATCAACATCTTATAAATTTGAAGCATACTCAATTCATTCCCATATCAATGTTCACAATGGTATAAACCATGTTTTACAAAATTTGAGTAGTAGTTAAAACTGTCTTTACAAGCACTTTATTCTTCCTAGCATCCTAAGGCTATAAGAGCCGGCTACTGAAAAAGTGAAATCCTATTACATCATATAAGACCAAAGTCTTTCCACCTCAATGCTGTAAATCTCCCAATCCTAATGGCGTTTTCCCAGTCCTTTATCAATCAGTGTCGTTGGATCCAACCACTTGGCATCTATGAGAGTTTGCACTTTCTTTTTGAATGCCATACAGTCTTCAACGTTATGGCCAACAATTCCACAATGATAATCACATCTTGCATTTGGATTATACCACATTGGATATGGTGGTAACAGGGGTTTCAATGGGACACAGGCAACCATGTGATTTTGGATCAGTATAGGGAGGAGCTCTTGGTAGCTGATTGGAATGGGATCAAAAGGCATTTGGGTCTTATCCTGGGGTCGTTTCTTAGTCACACATGGCCTAGGAGTTGGGGCACTTGGTGGTGGCACTAAGGTCCGAACCGGAGTGTTTACATGGAGATGTGGCGGAACAGCATGGTGAGGGTATGGATTTGGACACGAGGACTTTGGAGGTTGTACATAGCTCGAGGTTCCTATCCCAGGTACTGGATAAGGTGATTGATGAGGGAAATAGTATGAACTGGCAGTTGTTGGTGATGGTGTGGGATTCTGGAATCCCGTAGTGGTCATCCCAATGGACGATTGGACCATAGTAGGGTTGGGATACTGGTTTGGACCTAGAACAGTTTGCAGGTATGGTACTGGATTCGAGGTTTCTGTCTTTGGTATCAAGCTTTCAGGTTTAATTATTTTCATGATTTTGTCCACAATTTCATCAGGATTGCAACCTTTGTGGCATTGACAAGTGCAGGATCCAACAATGATTGTATGTTCTGGACCTAATGGTTTTGGTTGATCCGAAGATGATGCGAAGCCCTGAGAAAGTTCCTTTTTACTGTTACCCATATCCTCAACCATTTTCAGCAATTTGGCAAGTTGTTCCTTCACCTCTCGGATTTCATGTCCATATTCCTCTTGATTGCGTTCCAAAGCAACAAATCGTTCCTCCGATTCATTCCTCATATCTCGAACCCCTTTCATGCAAATGAAAATGTCATGAGATTAAGAATACAATTATGAATGTACATGCTCTATTCCTATGTGCATGAATATACTGATAATTAATGCATGAACATATACAGAGAATATGTATGATGACTATGTATGCTATGGATACAATCTAATGCCAGGTATATACAGATAATGACTATGCATGTATTCTACAATGAATGAACATGCATGCTATGATGTCAAAATGATACATGCTAAGACTAAATGAATTACCACAAAGGTATACACAAAGAAATCAATGATTACACGAAATTGGTGGGACCTAAATCTTGATTATTCAACAATCTCATTATGCAAGATTTGCCTCTAAATTTATGATGATTTTTTTTTTAACATGTTTTTTTTTTCTGTGTTTTTTTTTTCTGAGAAACCAATCACATTATTTTCAAAAGACTTTCAGGGTGGATCCTACTATGGTACAATATGCAAATGTTCATGTGACACTACCGGTTTTATGAAATCATCAAATGAAATTACCAACTGTTTACTGCAAAGAATGAGATCAATAACACAACCAAAAATGTACATGCTCTATTCACACATGCATGAAATGTGCAACATGCAAAAATGCTTGAAAAAAAGATTTTTTTAAAAAAAAAAAAACAGCTAATGAACATCTGCCCCAGCAATATCTGCTTATTTAGGCATCACGATGCCTTCGAGGCGGAGTATCACATTTATTACAGGCGATGTACGTACATCGTTGCCCGATCTACCACACTTATTCGGAGTGTAAAATAGGTAACAAAAGGTTTAGAACTGTCCCTCTATGTGTTCCTATTTTTGGTATATCTAACGGAAATCCGGCATGGCTTCGCCTAGGTTCACTATATGAGGGTGAATCGGTTCTAAGGCTCCGAATTGTTCCTCACTGTCGCCGGTGAAGGCTAGTAAGGCACCCCGATAAAAGCGGGTTCAATTCGTTAGAGTATATTTTCCTATGCCCATGCGGAGGATCATCACGAAGGCATTAGGTACTTTATACTCCGAAAGTGTTTCACTAGCCCATACGGAGGATCAATCACGAAGGCGTAGTTACTTTACTTCCACTTAAAAGGACGAAGTCCGGGTAGAGGATTCATGTTATGCAAATGCACGTGTAGTGTGTGTGGAGGAATATCAAACCTTTCACTACCTATTCTACAAACCTTATTCTAAATGCCCTAGCAATTAAAACATTCAAGAATAGTGTAACGCATTAACCGACAAGCAATTATAATATACAACCTTAAATACTAGAGAACAAAAATAAAATGCATGCACATGAGTATGAACATATTTAAAAACATTTTATTATTTTCAAAATTCTCCTTATTAAAAAAATGTGGGAATTAAAATTAAATACCAATTAAACCAACAAAACCGAGACTTTGATAACACACGACTAATTCTAGGCCTGACTCTCTAATATGTCCCCAGTGGAGTCGCCAAGCTGTCGCAACCTAAAAAAAATAACGACGTCTCATCGCAAGACTTTTATTATTCGTTAGGTGTGACATTAAAAAAAAAAATCGAGGAAAAGTCGACTTAATTCCTCTAGAAAAATGAAGGTTTTGAAAATGACCTTAAAAAAAGACATGGAGTCGCCACCAATCTTTTTTAGCTAGGTGTGATCGGCCACCTATTAAAACCGGTTTTATAAAAATATTTTAAAAATTAATTAAAACATTTTAAAAACCAATTTCAAGTCTGCGTTTTAAACCAGAGAAATCAAAGAAGCGGGTTCGGGAGTCGGTTACGTGTGGGGAAGGATTAGCACCCCCACAACGCCCGTATAAATCGGTACCTTATTAATCGTGTGTTATCTCAAGTCTCGGTAAAAAGTTGGTTTTAAATTTAGTATTTCAAGTTAATTCCCAATTTAAAAAAAATAATTCCATTTTTTTATTGAAAATGATCCGGAATTTATAAATTCAAAATTTTCCTATATTCCCCAACAAACGTGGCAAAATATAGAAATTTTTATTAGTTTTGGAAAACTTTCCGAATCATTCTCTTTTTGAAAGAAAGATATTCCTTTATTAATGATAATTGATGATATTCCCTCCAGCAAACCCGGTAGAGAACTCATGAATTATTTTAACTCGGGAATATCTTTATATTTTTTTTATTGAAAACCATTATCTTTTTTTGAAAACATTTAAAAGAAATGAATATGTATATGCATGACATAAATAAAATGACATAGCAAAATCTAAATAATATAATACAACCTAAATGACATGACAAGTATGAATGGTATGGCATATAATTTAAATGACATGGAATAAAATAATGCTATCATATAATGTGCATGAAAATAAAAATGCAATGCATGAAATGTATTTTTTCCTTTAATTAAGGAAATCCGTATATCTAACAAGATATCCGGCTACCTTAGGAAAATATGTCAAATTAAATATTCTAAAACCAAAATACTTTGTGATTGTTTGAAAACAATTTTGAGAAGCTTGAATAAGAAAATAAAAACTGGGCTAAAAATTTTTAAAATGGCTCTAATTTCCTAAGTTTAAAAAATCGGGACTTGGCTACCCTTAACCCGGGACTTGAAAAACCATTTTTAGAGTTTAAAAAGGCTTAGAAATTACCCTAAGTCAGTAGCTAACCCTCCTAATCAGCCCACTCTAAGTAAGTTAACCAAAACAGAAAATTGGTTTTTCTTTAAATTCAATTCTGACTCCACTAACCAGTTTTAATCCATGATTTTTTATCCTATTTTTAAAAATTCCAAAAATTCTGAAAAAAATACTGGAGACTCAGGACATGTAAAACTACACGAGAAAAAATCGGCTTAATTTTTGAATCAAAGATGAATTCCCAGAAAAATCAGAGATGTACGAGTTTTTGGAGGAGAAAAAACTGCTTTGTTTTTCTTTAAATTCAATTCTGACTCCACTGTCCAGTTTTAATCCACGATTTTTTACCCTATTTTTAAAAATTCCAAAAATTCTGAAAAAATTACTGGAGACTCAGGACATGTAAAACTACACGATAAAAAATCGGCTTAATTTTCTGATCAAAGATGAATTCCCAGAAAAATCAGAGATGTACGAGTTTTTGGAGGAGAAAAAACTGCTTTGCCAGCACATTTTTTTGTCTTTGATAAAATCATTTAAAAATCAAAGTAAAAATATTTGAAACTCATAAAATGACTTGAAAGCAGTAGCTAGGACTTTTTGAAAGTTAGATAAAAAATGGCTAAGTAAAAAAAATCACAAAGGTAGAATAATCAACTTGACAAACTTAATTTTCCACAAGTGTGCTCAAGAGAGCATGACTTTGAACCATCAATTGGCTCAAGTCATTATTCAAGTGGTATGAGCATGAAATGCATGAAATAATGCAGCAAACATAATGCATGAAATGCATGGATTTAAAACTAAATGTAAGGAAAATGCATGACATAAATAATATGGCCTAGACCTAACATGAACTTGCATGGCAATAAATGCAACCTAGACCTAAGATATGCATGGCATTTTCACAAACACAAGGCATGCTTAATTCAAAAATCCAACCAAATATCATGCAAATGCAAAAACCTAACAACTAGCATGACAAAAAATGCAACACACAATGCAAAACACATGGAGTAGCCAAATGGCCTCAAGCTCCAACAAGCATGGCATTTTCTCAAACACTTGGCATACTAGCATGAAAAACTAAGTCATAACACAAAAATCACACAAGCATTTTCACAAACACTTAATATGCTAAATCTAAAACATGCTCAACTAAGATATAAAACAAGAATCATGCAAAGAATCACACAAGCATTTTCACAAACACTTAATATGCTAACTCTAAAACATGCTCAAATTTAAACAACATGAAAACAGAAAATTAAAAATGCAAAAACATGATATCTAAGACATAAATGGCAACAAACAAAGCAACCAAATTAAATATAACTTAAGAACATGAAATAACATAACACTTAAAACATCAAAAACAAAGAAAATAGCATAAACAATATGGTAGAATGAATTGAAACAACAACTTAAAATAAATAATGTAGGCCATTTGGCCATGGTGAGTTTATTGTAAAAACAAAATGTAAAAAAAATATACTTAAGAAAGGAAATGAAGGAAGAACAAGAAACATTATTTTAAAATGAAAACTCACCAAGTAGAGATTAAAATAGCAAAAAACAAGAATAGAAAATGAAAGTGTAAGAGTTGGTGCTCAAGAGCAACCTCAAGAAGCTAATATTTCAAGCTTTTCTCTTCAAACTTTCCTTTTTTTCTAAACTTTTCTTTTTTTGCTCTCAACCAAGAAGATAAAAACTAAGAAAAACTAAGAGAAATCAGCCAAAATGGAAAAGAAGAAACCAAAATCTGCCTCCCCTCTCTTAGGGCTAGCCTTAATGCATGGTTATATAGCCTCCAAGATGTTGTCATTTTTGTGTAACCTAATTTCCATCAAATGGCCAATAATTCAAGATGAAAAGTCATGAAATTACCACCTTTAGATTAGCATCTCAGCCCTCTCAAATTACAGCTATGCAAAAATAATGTTGACATCTTTCTTAACCTATGTGGTTTAATCACCATGGCTTGATCAAAGAGAATGGTTAACTAACTCTTGATTTTTAACCACTTGATTAAAAAAAAAATTAGAAGCTTCCTCCTTTCTTTGGGCTTGGATATTCCAGCACTTCTCTTTTCCAGCCCAACTCTGATTTTTTTGAAGGGCCAAAAAAGCCCTTTTCGGTTGCTTGGGTGAAATGACCATTTTGCCCCCCGGATGCAAATAAATATCAAACGGACTCCAAATTCAATTTTTCTTTTTTTAATACTTCCAAAATAATAAAATATTGAGTTCTGGAAGTTTTCAAAATTATCCGAGTCCGTTTGCTATTTATTTGGATTTTTTCTTCCCAAAAATGCCCTTTTATGCCCCTACATTTTACCATTTTTTAAACGAGCTCCAAATCAAGATTTTTCTTCACCAATCTCTTCAAAATAATTAAAAAGTGTGATCTGGAAGTTTTCATAATTTTTGGAGCTCATTTGGTATTTTTTTGGGATTTATCGGCTTGAATTACTGCATAGGAGGCCCGGGATTTGGCCATTTTGCAAACGAACTCGGAATCAAGATTTTCTTTCGCCAATCTCTTCCAAATAATTTAAAAATGAGATTTGCCAAATTTCAGAATTTTTGGAGTCCATTTGCTATTTTTTCGGGATTTATCTTTTTGAATTACTGCATAAGAAGCCCGGGATTTGGCCACTTTGCAAACGAACTCGGAATCAAGATTTTCTTTCGCCAATATCTTTCAAATGATTTAAGAATGAGATTGACAAATTTTCCATAATTTTCGGAGTCCATTTGCTATTTTTCCCAAATTTTTCCAATTTTACCCTTTAACCTCCGAAACCCGGTTTTGCTCAAAACAAGTCCGATTTTCAGATTTTCTTCAATCTGAGCCTTGGGCCATCCTTTTTAATCATTCCTCATCCATTGGGGGCTTTGGTCTTACCAAGTCGGGCCATTTCTGTGACTCTTCCCGATTTCACCGAAATCCACTAAAAACCCTAATTCTCGGTTTTCTCCCGGATTGACTTTTTTTTTGGTTTTTCTTGCAAGTGACTTCTCCATTACCCGTAGTCAGTGCTTATCTTTCATTTGGAACCTTCAATTTCGACCAGTTTGATCGTTTAAGCACTTTTCCCCAAATTTCTCGGATTAGGGTTTCCTTTCTACTGAATCTCCAAATCCCAACTTCCGAACTCCATATCTTTCAATGTAGACCTCGGATTATCAAAATTCTTTCGCCATTTTTCAATTGAACTTAAAATCTTGATTTTGAAAGTGGGTTGACTTTTTCAGTAGTTGACTTTCTGGGGTTGACTTTTTCGGGGTTGACTTTTTCGGGGTTGACTTTTTTTCAAGTTTGACTTTTTGTGCTCGCCCTCTTAAACTAAGTCTCAGAGTACCACCTGCAGGATGAAAACAGTCTTTTTACACTTGGGAACATCAATATGGGAAGAAAACATACCTGTTTAGTGGTCCGGACAAAATTAGGTGTCTACAATGAGCTTATAATTTCATTTTTCTCTTAGACATGAGGATGCATCTTCACACAGTGTCGAGGGTCAAATTATCTTGTTAGTCCCTGTAGTATATCATTTAATGTAAATTAATTTTTTTACTATAAAATTGAATAATTTAATCTCTATACTTTTAAAATCGAAGCAAAAAGGTAAAATCATTAATTACTGTAACGAAAACTGTTAAAAAAGCTGACATGACATTTAATCTTGTATTTATTTGATGATATGGAACCAATAAAATATATTATTTTAAGCTAACGTGAACAAAATAACAAACTAAGTTGGCAAAAAATAATTTGGTGTGGCATTTTTGCTAACTTTGTTTGTTATTTTGTTCACGTCAGCTTAAAATAATATATTTTATTGATTCCATGTCAACATTTGACATCTATGTCATCAAATAAACACAATGTTAAATGTCACGTTAGACTTTTAACAGTTTCTGTTACATTAATCAATGATTTTATTTTTTTGTTTTAATTTTAAAAGTACAAAAATTAAATTATTCAATTTTATAATAAAAAAATTAATTTACACTAAATTATAAAATACAGGAGTTTTTTAGGTACTTTGACCCAATGTCGAGAGTACGAAAAAGATAATTTTGCACAAATTTTAGCTTATTTATAATAAAGCAAATTTTTATGCAATCATTTTCATTGATAGAACAGTCTAGAATTCGGTTAAAGTTTTTATTTATTTATTTATTATACTTTTAGAGTAATTTTTAGGGTGAGCATTTAATCGGTTTGATTTTAAAATATAAATAATTGATTAAATCGATTAAATTTACGAAATCGATCGAACCGATCGACAAATAAATTCAAACCGAACCAACCGAATATAACTTAATCAGTTCGGTTCGGTAAGTTAGTTTGGTTCTACCGTATGAAGAACTCCTATTCTGTTATGTAATATAGTTTTTCCCTCTTTGGGAGGGTAAAGTTTAGCCTTTACCATTGTTATGGAATCTGAATTCTGAATAACTCCAATTCTGTGTGAAATGTTAAATTCCATTCTTGTCTTGTGTGAATATACAATTTTTTTTGTACAATTTTAACTTATATAAATTAACATCACCATTATTTTGTAGATAACTATGTCATTTTGGATGTAAACTCCTTTTTTCTTTTATTTAGAAAATTGAATACTCAAACTCAAAATTAAATGCTAGACCTTATCTTGCTAGGGTGTCGAAAAACTAGATCATGGCAATACCTAGAAGAAAATAAGAAGGAAATAAATGGTTTAGTTTTTAAAACAAATAGGGAAGGCAGAAGAGATGGAGACTGCTAGAGAGTAGAGAGACAATTAATAAACTCACCTCAAGACAGTGAAAGAGTAGTGGTTCTCTTATTGTTCACCTTTCATGATTTTGCTTGTTGAAGGTTGCTATAATTCTTTAGATTTTATTTTGTTCAAAAAAATACGACTTCACTGACTGTCTTACATGTCTGTAGAGAACTAGGGCAGAACACTGAGAACAGACTGAAAATTGAAGAAGTGAAGCTGTGAAAGAGTGAAAGGGTCTTATGGTTTATGGATGGGTTGGGATGGCCAGACGGATGGAATGGGTTATGGTTTTATTGGTTTGGGTTATGTGTATTGGTTTTTCTTGGTTTGGGTTATCTTATGGGTAATGGGTTGGGTTTAAATAAAAATAATAATATTTTTTTTAATTAAATGTCGATTTTTCGGTGGATTCGGTTTAGGAGAAAAAAACAGAAAACCGATCGAATAAACACGTTTAAACCGAACTTATAAACCGACCAAACCGAAACAGAATAAACCGAACCGAATAACGTCGGTTTCGATCGATTTATTCAGTAAACCAAAAATTTGTGCAGCTATTCTGGCTATATATTGATTCTTAAGGAACATAGAAAGAACTCAGGCAGGCCAAATGAAAATGAGTGCCCATGACAATGGCATTGACAGAGCACTCCGTTTGAAATATTTGCTAACAGAATTAAGGCTCCTAAAAACTTTCACTTTTTATATGGCTCTACTCAATTCCTCGCACACATTTTATATTCAGAAATCAGAGTACTTGGCCTTGCAAAAGTTTTAAGATAGAGCTTTAAGGGAAGCTACTGATGGATTTCGAACCGAATGGAGAATTTTTTTTTTGAACAGTGGAAACTGAGCGAGGTGGGACGGTTTTTTTTATTTGAAAAGCGGAGATAGAGCAGTTATGATAATCGCCTGCTCCGCTCCGTCCCAAATATTGAAATTTACTATTTTACCCTTAAATATTTAACTTTTAAAAGGATAATAAAGTAATATAACTAAACATATTATTATTTTTTTTTAAAATCTAAATCTAAATCTAAATCTAATACTTTATTTTTTTTCTCTCCTTAAATTAGAAACTTGTTTATGTTGAATTTATATTTAAATTTTTTTACAATATTTTATTATTTAAAAATTTTAAAAAGAACTAATAAATATCAGATGGAGCGGAGTGGGACGGTTATGGATGTAACCGACATCCATGGAGGTGGTAGTGATATTGAAATTTCAACATCCACGACAGAACAGAGTGGGAGGCGGAGCAGAGAATTCCAATGATTGGGCAGGGGCGGATATTCCAAAATCCGCCCCCGCCTCGCTTCAATGCAATCCCTAATCCTTCCCCTTCTGAGGTATGCAAGCTTCTTTTCTCTCTTTCGTTCTTTTCTCCACTTGAGCTTCCGTAACCAGTGTTCGGCAAGCATCACAGTTAAACCGGCAAAAGCAGTTCCAAGAGTTCCCCCACATGTTGATACTAGTGCCCCGAACACCCATCTCCCTGAACCATGGGGCATAGTTAGTCACCCATGTGGCTGCAATATAAGCCGTTGCCATGAATCCCACAGCTACGTACCCACATGGCCTTGTGAGAAACCACTAATAGTCTCATCTCTACCTTTCTTTTGAAAGGGATGATGCTAATAACTTCCCCATGTAAAAAGTGTTGTTCTCTTGTATTTAACAGATGTATCGATATAACATGTACAAAACAGCTTTTCTATGTTTTATTTGTTAATTTTCTTTATTGTAATATGCATGCTTGAGGATAGAATTTTTTTGCCAATATTTCTTTATGATATTTTTATTTTATAGTAGTATTATTTACCAATATTTATTAACTATATTTAAATCAAAATATATCACTAAAATTTTGATTTTAATGAAATAATATAAAATGTCATGACAATACTCCTTTGTTTGAGGATGTCAAGTGCTGTGAGTCCTTTCAGGTTTCGAGAATTAACCTCAATGGTTGTCCTCTTGATCAAGTACTCCATTATCTAAACAAACAAGGATTTCACGAGTCCAATTATAAGTTTAGTAATTAGTATACATACCCAAAGAAACATATTAAAAGATCGGTTAAAGTATTTAAACAGTTCTTATATTATAATCAAAAGTGTATTTTAATCTATGTACTATAAAGCGAGTAATTTAATTTTTATAGGTTTGAAATTAGTACAAAGAAGTAAAATTGATAACAATGTTAATGAGAAACCGTCTAGATGCTAACATGGACATGTGAAATTGACAGAAAAGATGACTTGAAAAAAAACTATAATGTGTTAAATTTTTTTACTCAAGTAGAATTTAAAAAAACATAATTTTTTTACTCAAATCCCTTCCTTATCAGTAAAACATGTTATCATTTTTTTTCGAAGTTATTTATTCTATCAGTTTTTAAATTCCATCTGAGCAAAATTTTTTGACACGTCATCATTTTTTTTCTTCAAGTCATCTATTATGTCGGTTTCACATGTCCATGTCAGCATTTAGACGATTTTCCATTAACACTGTTATCAATTTTACGTTTTTGTATCAATTTCAAATGTATAAAGATTAAATAACTCACTTCTATAGTATATGAACTAAAATGCACTTTTAACTAAAGTACAAAGACTATTCAGATACTTTAAAACTGAAGGACCCAAAGTTGGGATTTGAAATGTAAAGAGACAGACGGAACAGAGCAGTTAACAAAGGATCATAAACCTGCAATCTCAATGTAGCACATTTTAACCTAATTAGGCTATTTAACAGTTTATTTATTGTTCTATGTGTATTTATGTTTGTATCTGTAAATTGAATACTAGTAATTCTCAAATATCTTTTTCACCATCTCAGCTACTTTTAAAGATAGACTACTGTCGTGGGTTATGAGCAGAAAGAAGAAAAAAAAATTAAACAAAAGCACAGGCGCTCAAGCTAGACTTACACAAACAGAAACAGAAAAGAAGCTGAGAGAGTGGAAGAGGCTCTTAATGCAATTAACAAAGCTTTATTGCTTGAGATTGTTTTATGAAGTTCTGCAAGATATTGTACTTTTAAACTTTTATTGCCTAACACCTCTTCTCTTGCTTAAATTCAATGCCGTAATTGGTTTAATTTAAAATATTTATCTTTACATGCAGCTGTTGAAGAAGGCATTGTAGTTGTTGGATGATGAACCTTATTGAGGCTTGCAGCTAAAGTTGATGCTGTAAAAGAGACTTGACAATGATTTTCCTTTTTGTGATCAGGTTATTGGTACCTATGTTGCTCTGACACTTCATTTTTTTTTGAAATATTCATGTCCGACACATATTCGGACATGAGTATGGGGATATGACCCTCCAATGACCTTACAAATACATGAAAAAACTTAAAAAAACTTGAATATACCCGTGTCGGACATATAGCCATATCCGATCCTCACATCCAAGTTTGAGTAACATAGATGGGTACTGAACTACCATGCACATTGATCACAATGATTATTCTCTGGTACTGGTGTGGAAACTGGGAATGGCTGCAGCTGAACCAAGATTTACCAGACTATATATAAACTAATAAACTATAGAGGCTCAATTTTTTATTTTTTTATTTTCCATTGAGGCATAAGTCATAATTTTCTAACTTCCAATTATAGTCTTCATTCTGGTACTGAGATTGGATTCTTTTTCCCCAATAATTATGATTACTAGAGATGGTAGGCTTGATCATAGTTCCAGAAAAGAGCAGGCCTGGATTCCCTTTTGTTAGCAAGTTACTGCACATTTGAGTATATATAGTCAAAGAAAATTTGTTTTCTATTTATTTGTACCATGGTTTTTATGCTGAAGTATTTTATTTAATTATTTTGTCTTTAGAATATTCTGCCATTTTGGGTAGGGTTAAGGTAGTCATAGAAACTGCTAAAAGCCTAAAACTGCTCAAGGAAAATTTCTCATTTTTGACATTCTTGAAACTGGAATGCCAGCATATTGCTCTGAAAACATGGGAAATAGCACTTTTGGTGAAGGCCAAGCCATTATTTGTAAAGGAAGAAAATGTCAGATACAAGTCAAAGCACCATGAGTGTCAGATATGGATATGTTTTCGATATAAATATATTTAATTTTTTTAAAGTTTTTTTTTTTATATATATATATTTGGAGAATCATACTCATACTCATGACCAATATGCATCGGACATAAATTTCGGATATAAATATTTAAAAAAAAAAAAAAACGGATAATATAGAAGTAAACTATGGGTTTTAAAACTCATTCACCAACTCAGGCGCACTATCTTCAATTACATTATTATTGTGATGTCTGTCCAATTATCCACAATTCTTTTTTCCTTTATCTCAGTTATCCTTGCTTTGGTGAATGAACCCTTTGCTGGGTTTTTTTTTTTTGCCTCTGTCCCCAGTGTCCCAAGCTAGCCACCATTACAGCAATTTTTGCTTCCACCAACTAGAGGTTAATTTCAACTAACTATAACTTCATAAACAGCATGAAAGAAAGACAGACAATTAAAAGTAGGCATGTAAAATTGTGGGTCAAGTGAAAAAGAATAGATATTTGAATTCAAGAAAAGAACCAACCACCCTCCAGTCTTAACTATGGGTTTCAATATTAATATCAAAAAACATATCAAACTTTCCCCAATATAAACATATTGATTGATACATTGGTTTTGACAAATATATTAAAGGAGATATCAAGAATATTAAAGTTTAGGATCCTAACAACCCTATTATTCTGTTAACATATGGAAAATCCTTTGTTGTGGGTTTCTTCTTAGTTTCTTTTCTTTTCTTTTCTTAGCTTTTTTTTTTTTTTTTTTTGCTTGGCCAGACTTTCCTATCATCTTCTTATCTCCACTTTCATTTCTTTATTGTGCCTCCAAGATGATAATAATTTCTTCTTTTTTTTTGTTACTGAATGTCTTTAGATATTTTTTAAAATTATTTAGTATATGAATTTTGCTAATAAATGTTCTTAAAACATTCTTTAAAATCAGTTAATATATTATTTATAGTAATAACATGATATTAAATATAAAAGTTAACAATTTTTTTCATTATTTTCAATAAATTGGATGAAGATATTTCTATGTAGAGTAACCTTAAAAGGCACCCGTTAATAAAATCCTATATAATAACCTTACAGAATGCTCTTAGAACACTCGTTAGACTTGTCTATAGGCCGGACCCCGGCCAAGATTTTTTTAATTTTCTTTATCCAAGCTCGGTCCAAGCGGGCCCGAAAACCCATATTACTATTCAAAAAATATTAAAAACACTTTTATATTAATATTTATATATTTTTATAATCAAATTTAAATAAATTTTTTCTATTAAATAAACAATAATTCAAGTTGGATCGGACTAACGCTGATTAAAAAATATCATATTCAGACGAAATCCAATACGAATCGAACCTTTTCGTCCGATCCTTGAACCGGTCTAACACTACACATACTCATCAGCAAAATTCAATAAAAAATATTTGCTTCATTTGCCTCATTTTCTTGTAATGATATTTTTTTAATATCTTTCTCTTCTTCTACACATTTTCTAAACATTACACAGAAGCATGAGCTTCACAAACATATTCCAAGCAACAACAGTTTCCTAGCACCAATCACATTAATGGATCATGGATAACTTTCTTTATCAGGTTACCATCCAACCTCCAATTAGAAGATTTCCTTAACAAGACTTGAATTGCAAAAGAAATGAAGTGATTCCAACTTGAAGATAATCAATTTTCAAAAGGGGCACCAAATTTTTTTTTTATGTGTCAGTTAGCAAATTCTGCTTTTTTCTTTTCTTTCTATTTAAAAAAACCCCATCACTCTAATTGTGATTAAACCTTTGATTGTTAGTTTTTTTTTTTTTTTTATTTCTACTTTTAATTTTAAAACAGTAGATTAATTATAATCATGAAGCACACTTAAAAAGGTTTCAAATCAATCATTACCCATATTGTGGGTTTTGATAATGGTTTCAATTCAAATGATTGCCCCACAACACAACAACCAAGACACAGAATTATTATACAGGATTATTTAATCATGATGGCTTGTAGTTGTAGCAGAAATGGGTCATTTTTTCTACAAAATTTTTGGAGAAATATACTATCTTAATAATATAAGGAGAAATTATCTCATATATTATCATAAGAATTTTTAGATTTTATATATAAAATTAACAGGATGATACATATTTTTAAAGTATAATAAAAATAAATAAAATTAATTAATTAAAAAAATGAAACATGTGACAATTTCTTAATCATGTGTAGAATTAAAAAAAAAAATCACTATTACTATATTAAAAACAAACTCTAATATAATACCAACAATTATAAAAAATTAGGTACAGCAGCTGCATACAGTCACATAAAAATCTTCAACAGGAAAACCACTTCCTAGCAAATTTGATGAGGTGATGCAAAAAAAAAAAAAAAGCTCTTCAAGAGGGAAGAAATTGAGTCTTTCTCTTTGATAATACACCTTACCAAACTACTTAATTTTGGGCCTTTGAGTAAGCTAGCTTTTGCTTTGAAACATGCATGGGAAAGGATTTAATTTTTTCTTGAAGATGGTTGTTTTTCCTATACCAGCTGTATTTTGAAGATTAATGACTGATTAGATCATGGTGATTAATTTGTTTGGTGTTTGATAATGGCAAGATTCTAAGTAATATGGTTCAAGAAAGGAAGATAGTGCAATATATAGCCTTTTTGTTTTTCTTTTTTTGGGACAAGTTGCTATATATTATACTAACAATATATATATATATAAAGTTGAACTCTAAGTAATAAATTACTCATTATGCTGTATTAAATATTAAAATTTTAATTAATTATTTGATTATATTTATTAAATTTTTTTTATATATGTGTACATATATACAAATGATAAGCTCATAAAACATACATTTTATGCCTTTCTATATACCTTTAGTTTTTGTTATGTTTTCGATTTTATCTTGTTTACTAATATTATGTTTTCGAATTTTAGGTACATTAAGGAGAATAAAGTCAAAATACGTCAATAATGATGGTAAAGAACTTACAAAATCATAATCATAAGATGAAAGAAGACTTGTGAGTCAAAAAGATTAATTTCTGATTGCAAAGCAAAAAGGCAGATTTGACCTCCGAAACTTGCTGCAAGAAAAACATGATGTTAAAGTCCGTATTTGAATAAACTTCTTTCTTGACTTTTGAAGCTGACTTGAGTACCTTTTCAACGGTAGTTTACACGCCTAAATTGGATAAGCAATGGTCATCAAAATCATCCAAAGAAGTCTAAGACGATGCAGCAGAAAAATGGAAGGCAGAGAGCCCGATGCCGCGGCGCCCAAAAATCGGGAAAAACCGTGAAAAAAACTCGAAAAACGTGATTTTATGCCTCCAGACTTACTTGTGCGGCAAGGACTTGTTCCCAGGATTTTAAAACTCTATAAATACCATCTTTTGAGCCACAAACTAAACATCTTTGAGGAGACTCAAGGGATCATCATTATTCTTCTTCTCTATTCTTTTTATTTTATTTTAGTTTTATGTATATATTATCTATGCCTATGCTAGACTAAACTTCTTTTTGGTTAAGGGTGATTTCAAAGCCCTAGAACATGTTGTGTAATTGATTTTGAGATTCTATTTATCATTAGTTTTCTATCAAAGTTGCTTATGTTATTCTATAAAAATTGTTCATGATATTGTCTTGATTTGTTTAGGTTGCAAACTAGATATATCTTGATAATTATCTAATGCTAGTTTAGGAGTCTTGATACGTAGCTTATCTTGATTTCTATTCAATAGTGGCAATTTGTGGTTAATGATTATGTTAAAGTTTTCGCTAATTACAAAGTGGAACATAACCTAAGTTAAACAATTGATGTTTATGCTTTTGTTGCTTAGATCAACCTATCTTTCTCATCATAAGGCTGTTATCAAATTAAATTTAGAGATGTTTATCCTAGGTTGTTTGATAGTTAGAGATTAAGTAGTGGCGTTCGTCCTGCTTAACGACGAACTAAGGAAGGATTGGGGTAACATGGGAGGTTGTTATCTACAGTTGTTAATTTTGATAGCTAATTGATGTTGATAGATCTGAAATTGATTTTCAATGATGTCTAGTGATGGACAATGAAACCTTAATCATACTTCTCTTATATTTGATTTTTTCTTATTTATTTCTTTTTTACTTATCTTGTTTTTTTTTTTACTTTTAATTATTTCAAAAACCCTCTTTTCTTTTTATTGTTCTTGAATTTAAGTTTTAAACTAGTAATTTATAAACTAAAAACCAATCTCTGTGGATTCGACCCTTACTAACTACTATACTTATAATTGATCATATTAATTGCAAGATTAAATAAACATACACTCTTTTGGGTGCATCAACAAATATATTTATGTGTGTATATATTATTTTAAGTAATTTTTTAAAAAATAAAAATTTAACCATGTAAAATAGGATTAAAAAGGACCTAGTTAAAGAAAGGTTGAACAAAATTGTTACAGCAATTAATGATATGAAAGTTTGCTAACATTAAGTATTGTGTAGTCAAAATGATTGGAGGACTTTTTTGTTATACACAATTAACACATTTAATTACATACATCTTGAATGAATGATTCATAAAGTTTTTTAATTAGGGAGATCAGCCACAAAGCACTTTTTATTTTCCAATTCAAGCATAAAAACATGAAAGAATAATCCCACCCCTCCTTATTTTTAGACAAATCGAGTAAAATCCTATAATATTCCTTTTATTAATGGTTTCACTTTTATTATGAAATTACTTCTATATTTTCAATGAAGTATTAGCTTAGCTATCATAATTCATGAGTCAAGCTTCTGCTGAAAAAAACAATAAAAAGAGAAGAAAAAAAAAGCAGCTAAGAAAAGCTAACATATTAAAGATGAACAAGGGCTTAATTCAGTTGATTCATGCAGTAACTTTTGAAAAGTGACATCCAACAGGTCTGCAGTTCGAATCTTAGTATCTGCAACGCTTTCCCTTATTCTCAAGCTGCGACCTCTTTTGTACAAAAAAAAAAAAAAAAAAAAGCTAAAATTAAAGATGGCAACAGAACATGTAGGTAGTCTAATCTATTCGATTGGTTTCTCCTTATTTTTATTTATTAATTTTCAATGCATTCATCAACATCATTCACATGTATAGGATATACCTATGAATCATGAAAATCATACTTATAAATAATAATTAAATATGTATTAAAAAATAATTGATAAAAAATAATGAATAGAATCTTAATCCTGCCTATCTTAACTAGCGCAACTCACATGAAGATTTTACTCCCCATATCCACTAAATTCTCAGTCATAGTAATATTTTTCAAAATATAAATTAATCATTTTAATTTACTATGTATACTATTAAACCATGTTTCTTAATTTACATTTCATTATTCAAATAATCTTTCATATTAAATATCGTATAATATAATTATCAATATATACAAATTTAGGTCTTCCGGATATCTCACTCTATAAATTTAGGTTTTTAACTTAAATTATCACCTTTGTTTTAACCACTTTAGTTAAAATGATACTAGTATACATCTAATATATTATTGACAAGCATATCTCAGTCACATCAAATCAAATCAAAGTCATTGCTAGAAAGATAAAACTATTTGGGAAAATATGAAAAACATGCAGTCCACAGAGAATTATTGTGAAATGGTATAATAAATAAAAGTTATTTGAAAAAGAAAAATAAATAATTAAAAATTATTAAAAAGGATATTGTGAAGACAAAATTATCTTTGATAAAAAAATTTCTCCTCTCTTTTTCTTTTATTTTTTAATTTACTTTTTAATTAAAAAATAAATATTCTGAAAGTAAAAAAATTTTAATTTTAAAAAATAAATTTTTAAATTTTTTATTTACTTTTTTTAATTAAAAAATTTTAAAAAATAAAAATAATATGCCTAAAATTAATTTTTCTTTATTTTTTTAATTTTTTTTAAATTTTTAAAAAAATATATATTTAAAATTTTATTTTTTAAATTTATTTTCAATTAAAATTTAAAAAAAATAATATTTTCTTAATGAAAGAAAAAAGAAAAGTAAGTTTTTTCATGAAGGGTAATTTTGTTTTTACAATATCCTTTATAATAATTTCTAATTAATTATTTCTCTTTTTCAAATAACTTTTATTCATTATACCATTTCACAATAATTCTCTGTAGACTGCATGTTTTTCATATTTTCCCAAACTATTTTTCCTAAATCATATAGAAAAATTCTAACAATAAGAGTCTTTTCACATGCCAAAAATATTCACTGTATTTTTTATGTAATTTTTTTTTATTTTAAATAGAAATCAATTAATTTATATTTAACTGCCTCATAGGTGACCAATCCCCAGCTTAAGAATCAAGCTTCATCCCAACAACAACAAAAAAAAATCAAGCTTCAAATTAAAAATAGGAGATTGAATATTGAGGAACTTAAAAGAATATTCAGAGGATTCTTTAAAGCTTTAGGATCTATATATAATATAATGATAAAACCATCTTTAAGTCTTAACCACCAAATCAGCTTCATTTCTATTGGAGTTTGGCAAAAATCTAAGTGACCAACCCCACTTGAGAATTCAAGTGCAAACAGTAATGGAATTGTCCCATTAATGAGACAGCAAATTACCTCAAGATTTGAGAATTATGAAACTAAATATTCATTATTTGATCATCAATCTCATCTAATTAAAAATATATATTTTCTTTGGCATGCACCAATTTTTCTGTTTGTTTCTTGGGTATGCTAAAGGAGAGGGACCTTACAAAATTCTACTGTTACTGAAGTCAAAGAACCTTCTATTCCATTGCTGAGCATGCTTGGGTCCATGCTAGTTAGGGATCTGACAATATTGGACAAGACACGAGTACGATAAGGAAAAAACAATTAAAATATGATACAACACGAAAAAAACATGAACACAACACGAATACACGAACATATCAAAATTTATAAAACACAAATTATATGTCAAAATTTATATAAATATAAAACACCTTAAACACGATTATGACATCAAAAAATATACGAATACGACACAAATATACGAATTGTCAGATGTAATCTAAGGTAGTACAATCAAATTCTGTGTCAACCCCACAAAGATTGGCCATGGTCTAGAGGCAAGACCCACCACAACTGACCCTTCAGTCCTCCATTTCACCACATGGAGGGTCACCTTCTCGATTCAACTCTGCAATGAATTAAGCCCATGTCTTGATCGATGTCGTATATGCAAGGGCATAGGAAATTATGGTGAGTTGGTGACCCTTCGAGACAATTCCCTTTAATGCAATATGGCCTATGGGGTCTCATGTTCCTGGACCCACTGCTATTGTTTGCTCATTGGTTACATCAAATCATATATATATATATATATATATATATATATAGACCTCCTCATAAGCCGAGCAACTCGTTCAGTATGTTCGGTCTTTATTAGGTCGGGCCTGGACATTAATATTTATAATCTGGATCGGTCCTGCCTGACTCGAATTATTATTTATATAATAAAATAATAATATATTTTTTAATTTAATTATAAAAATATATTAAAAAAATTTTAATATTAATGAACTATGATTTAGATTCGCGGGTCGGCCCGACCCTCCCAAAGCTAGGCCTTGGTAAGGAGTTTAAAAAAAATTCTTGATCGGGCCTGCCCGGCTATTAGCACCTCTACATATATATCATATGATTATAAATATTTCTTACACATCCAGGTCCAGTAGGTTCTCATTTCTCACTCTCCAGTCTCTTCACCAATCATTTTTAATGAATCGTATTTACAGTTTTGTAATTTAAAACAACTGTAAATATTCTACAACAATTGAATTTTCAAGTTCTATAATTAAATTTAATTTGAGTAATTTATTTTTTAGCTACTTAACTTTTGAGATTTTCTATTTTAATTGTTGAATTTTGAAAATTAATATTTTGGTTACCGACAATTTATAAGTGTTGCTTATTTGATTACTCAGTTGTTAAAGATAACAAATCTTTCATTTGATATTCTATGTCACTGTATCTTGCCAAATGATTGTTTCAACTACAAAAAATATGGTATTTAGTAATAAAAAATCTATGTTATATGTTACAAATAGTTTTATTAAAAAAAGTATTTGCATTTTTATGCACACTTTTGTTGCAAAAAATAGTTTATAACACTTATTGTAACATAAAAAAAATATTTTACAAAAAGTATTGTGCAAATTGATACAACTTACAAGGTGCTGCAAATAATAGTGTTGTAAAAAGTATTAGTAACAATTTTGTATATATTTTTACCGTAAAATGTAACTTGTAATTGCTTGTTACAACATAACACTTTTCGTGTTGCAAATAAATATATATCTTTCAACATTTATACAAATTACCTTAAAAAAATTGTTGCTTAAAATGAAATTTCTTATAGTGACATCGTAATTTCTTTCAAGTGGCCATGGACATGTGGAAATGCTTAGGTGAGAGGTTCATTATCTATTAATGATTGGGTGACCAAAAATACAACATTTATAAACATTAATTATTTTTAAAAATTAGGTGATCAAAATATAAATTTTCAAAATTCTAGAAAACTAAAAAGATAATTTTATTCATTTTATTTTTATTTTTATCACATGCCTATTAATATTATTTTTGTAATGAATTGAGGTGTCAATGAATTGGGTCGAGTTGAGTCAGGTCAAGCTCGATGGACATCTTAAAATACTTGCTCAAAGGCTTGAAGCGACACGCCATTAAAATCCATTTAATTTATATAATTTCATAATTAAAATTGAATAAAACTAACTATTTCATAATAAAAAATGTACAACTAAATTCGAGTTTGAACTTTTTTTCTTCAAAATCTGACTCAAGTCGGGTGTAATGACAACTCGACTCATGAACAAATATTGTAATTATGAAAGGTGTAAAAACACTTTTTAAAGTGTTCTTTTATATTCAACGCACCAGTTAACAATGAATATAATATTTCCAAAATGTTGGACAAAATTATTTTTAGTACTTAAAAACTAATACTATCAATTTATAATCATACTCTATTAGCACTTGTTAACAAGAAAGATTATACAAACAATGGAGAACCAATATATAGAACTTGTAAGGTGTAACGATTCAATGAGTATATACTTCTTTTAAGTCAAATCATAGGAAAAACAAAATGGCATTTAAATGATTTAATTTATAAGGAAATTTGTCTAATTGGCTACCGGAAATGGTACTTTTCTAATGAAATTGTTTTTCAACCAAATTAGTGGAAGAACATGCAAATTTGCCCATAAAATTTTCATTTTTTAGTCAACTTGAAATATTTATAGGTTCAATGCAGCTTCTAATGCGGGAATTGATGTTCTAGCGTCTTCAAGTCTTTATTAGAAGCTCAAATTAAAAAATTAATACATAATCAAATTTGCTATAAGAAGACAACAAAGATATATATATATATATATATATATATATATATATATATATATATATATATATGAAGAATCCGATTGGTCAAAATTTCTAGTTAATTAGTACTAATAATTGGGTTTAATTTGTTTTATAACTTCAAGTACAAATTAATTAAAATATGCATTGATCCCAAGTAATTGACCTTCATTAATTAATGGGTGCATGTGTAACCACTCTCCAATATCATCAATTCATCATCATAAAATTTATTTCTTAATTTTTCACTCCACCTTTTTATAAATCCGGTTAACGGGTGATTATAGGCATGGTTTAAAATTATTTTATTATCATTTTAAAAAAAATTTGCATTTAATACATTATTTATACTAAATTCAAAAAAATAATGCATTAATTATATTTTTTTATAAATATCATCTTAATCAATGTCACTAGGCACTGGTTAATATTTTCTTATATAATAATATTTTTATGTAATGCATTAAAAATAATAAATAAAATTATTAATTATTGCATTTAATACAATAATATCAACTAACCTTAAAAATGTCTTAAAAGATACTTGTTAACAAAGTCAAAACCCTTCTTTTTAATATGTTGCTAGCTCTTCTTTGAATTTAATATGTTGACTTTTCTTTTTAATATGTTGCTCTTCTCCACCCAACTTGATGATCATGTCACTTTGTCTTTACTATTTTTTAACAAAATAAACTAAGAATAGAAATAGTAGAGGTCAATGGCATTAAAACATTTCCAAGAAATAAATAATGGATGAATGAATAAGGTTAGAAAAACTTTTCATTTTATTAATGAAAGTTGATGAAAGACTTTTCACTTTATAAATATCATTTTGGAGAAATGGATAACTCTCTCAAAAACCTAAGTATTAGCTTTGATTCCAAATTATTTAGCAAAAAAAAAAAAAAAAAAAAAACTTTGATTCCAAATTAATCATATTCCTTTAAAATATTTTATCTTTGAGAAAATTAATGATACATTGAAACATTAAAATGTATTCTCATGGTCACAAAAATACCTTGTAACGATTAGAATTTGACATTTTAAATTTACAAATATTCAAATTCTAGAGGAGAAAATGGCATTTGTAAAATAGGAGAAAGTTGGAATTCTTTGTGCAATTAGAAATTTAACAGATTTCTTCATGTATTCATTTAAATTTAAAAAAGAAAAAAGAAAATATATATATATATATATTAAAAGTAGGGAAATTGTAGTGCTTAAGCTAAGTACCATGGCAATGCCATTATAAAGGACAACTTTTCTACCTTTGTTTCCATACTTTCTTAGACATTAAAATCCAAGGTAAAATTTATTTATTTATATTGATGTATTGACAATATATAAATTTATACACTGTCAGTGAATCAAATGATATCACTTCATTAAAAATAAAATTATCTATATTTATTTTTAAAAACTTTTAATAAGGTCATCATCTAGTTCATTAACAATGTATAAATATATACACTGTTAGTGCATCGAATATAAACCTAAAATTTATATAAAGAAAACTGTAGACTTTTACATAATTAAATACTAAACTTTATATTATTGGTTAGAACATCTAATTTATAAATTAATACAATTACATATGATCCTTTATCCCCTTTAAATAAAAAAAGCATATATATGCTATATAGGTACGATGTAGACCTGCTCACAGATCGGGCAGTCCGTTAGGCCGTATTCGGCCGGGCCTAGATAGCGAATTTTTATTCCAGTCCGGAACAGTGTTTTAGGTATTAAAATATTTTATTTAATTTTAATTATAAAAATATTAATAATTTTTTTTTAAAATTTTTTAAATAGGATGAACAATACTTACGGGCCGACGGGCCGGGCCTGAGCAAGGATCTTGAAAATTTTTTGAGTCTCGGCCCGGCCCATGAGCACCTCTAGTACGATGTAATTTTGGTGCCAAATTGATCAAATAACCTATTAAGCAAGCATTTAGAAAGAGTTCCAACTAAATTTGACAATCATTTTATTTGTGTTCGTGTTATTTTTTATGTAATAATTGTATTTAAAGTGTTATATATTTATATAAATTTTGACACGTTAATAATTCATGTTACATAAATTTTGACATATTCTTATATTTGTATCGTGTTCGTGTTAATTTTTGTATGATGTCTATCGTATTTTAATTATTTTTTCATATCGTATAATCATTTTATATTCAAAATTACGAAGTCTAATCTCAACAACCTACATCCTACGAATTAACAATGTTGAAGAGGATTGGTCAAAAACTCATAGATGTTGAAAAGGAATTAACAAATAAACTCTTATAGAAAAAAACATAAATGAAATAGTTAAACAAATTTTCGAGCTGCTAGAGAATCTTTTTCCTTTTTATTAGATACACATCAAATTAGTATTGTAACATTTTTTTTCTTGTTTGACCATCCAAAATTTGTCTCAGATCTGATAATTTTGGTTATAATACGATTACACGACACCAATTTGATGCGAAAAAATTACTAAAACATAACATGACACAAAAAAATAACATGAATACAATACGAATACATGAATATATCAAAGTTTATATAAATATATAATATCTTAAATATAATTATGACACGTAAAAAAATATACGAACATAACACAAATACATAAATTGACAAATCTATATATATATATATATATATATGCATGTAACATGAGTCCATAATACTATTCCTTTGGCCCTAGTAATGGAAGTGGACAAAAAGGCCATAATCATAGTAATCTAAACTTAAATGTTTAATTTCTGCGACAAGTCGCCATTTTTATAGTTTTATTATTATTATTTAATTTGTAATTTATCTTAAAAATCTACTTAATTAATCTCATTTTTCATTTGAAGTTTCACTTGAATAATGCTTAATTTGAAAATGATATTAAAAAAAAAAACCTTTTACATAGTGGAGCTGTGCGAAAATGCGTAATCTATATTTCTTCTAGTATTTAAACAAGACTGCCAAGTGCAAAAATGACTTCATAAATTCTATCACATTAATTAATTTTATAATTGAGTTTAATTAAAGTAGATTTTCTTTTGTTAAATCTAATTTGTAATTGCAATTAATTTGCCAAAAAAAAAAGGTTAGTATGAAAAACATGCCCTCAATAAAAAGTTATTGTTAAATGGTCTAATAAATAAAAGTTATTTGAAAAAAAAGAAATGAATAATTAGAAATTATTATAAAGGATATTGTAAAGACAAAATTACCCTTAATAAAAAAAACTTAATTTTCCTTTCTCTTTCATTAAGGAAATATTATTTTTTAAAAATTTTAATTAAAAATAAATTTAAAAAATAAAATATTTAATATTTTTTTTAATTTAAAAAAATAAATAAATATTAATTTTAGGAATATTAATTTTATTTTTTAAAATTTTTTAATTAAAAAAAGTAAATAAAAAATTTAAAAATTTATTTTTTAAAATTAAAAAAAATTATTTTCATAATATTTATTTTTTAATTAAAAAAAAGGAAAAAAATTTTTTATCAAAGATAATTTTATCATTATAATATTTTTTATAATAATTTTTAATTTTTTTTTTTAAAAATAATTTTTATTCATTAAATCATTTAATAATTTTTTTTTTTATTGAAAGCATGTTTTTATATTAACCCAAAAAAAATTGGGCCATGGGATTGGAGAGGATTTGAAGCACAGAGCAAGAGTGATGTCATTTTCGTCTACCAAATGAAAATGTCACTTTCATACATCAGTTACCGATTGATGCCTCACTGTCTCCTAAAAATTACCCAAAGTTTCAGAGCTACTGGCTCTTGACATGGACATGTCACGGGTCCGAAATTTTAACTTTGCAAATCATGTACCTATTAGGTGCATAACTGACTCAAGCGAATTCGTGCGGATCGTGACAGATACATGATTTAATTATCAATTTTTTGCCATATGATTTTCCATCAAAAAAGATATAAAAAAAAATAATAATAATATTTGCCTTGTAAGTGGTGACTGTGAGAATCTAAGAAAGTTGAAGTTTAGCTGTGTTGAGGTCTTCTCCTGTAGACCTGCTCATAGTTCGAGTCGGATCGTATTTGAAATTATTTTTTGTTTGCATAGGCCTGATTCGTAGGTTTAGATTATTGTTTACTTTATTATTAAAAAAAATAAAAATTTATATTAATACTTTTACATTTTTATAATTAAATTTAAATAAAAAAATATTTTTTTTTATTTTATAAACAATGATTCGCGCTGGCCCGGATCACAAAAACACCATCCCAAACTCGGTTCAGTATGGGCCAAGTCGGACGAGCTGCCCTAACCATGAGCAGGTCTAAGTTAGTGAGAGTAGGAAATTGTTGGAGGAGAATCAATTAAACTTGACAAATACAGAAAAAATTAAAGAAGCGTCGAAATTCGAAACGTGTTTTGATACTAAATTAATAAAGATTTTGAAAATTTTTTGAGTGGACAAAAAGAATTTAGAAGAGGAATGCTTGAAAATTTTATTTGGGTCAATATTTATCTGTCTTTTTATATCTGATTATTGTGTATTCGTGAATTTGACATGGGTAAGACAGATGTGACTTAAAATAAATTTGTTAATTGTCCTACATGTAGATGATCAAATAGTGCTGGGTATAACAAATTGAATTTAAACTTTAAACCCTTTTACTTAATGAGTTACTTGGATAATATTTTCTTAATCTCAAGATTCATTTCGAAAAAATTTGTCTTTAGCCTTAAGAAAAAAAAAAAACTTAAGGGAGTATTAAAGAAAAAGAAAAGAAAAAGTAGTTTGAAGTATCAATTTTTAAAACCATATACTAATGATCCCATCATTAATATAGCTATCTTATCAAGTTATCATTAGAATCTTAACATATCATTTTATTTGCTATGATAAAGTTTCACATTTTAATTTTTTTTCAAGCATTATTTGTTGGTGTACAATCTTTCTCATCGAGCAGCACTAGAATTTACTTGATAAAAGGATGAAAATGAATAAAAAAAAATTGTTAATTCAATAATTAAAATTTATAACAACTCTCATATATTGTAGCTTAACAATTATATTAATAGCTTTTTTATCATTATTCCTTTTCATTCTTCCTACCAAACAAAACCTAAATTTCAGTTGAAATTCCATTAACAATTTATGTGTTAGAAATTAATCATCTGAGGAAAGTCTTAAAAATTAATATACTTAGTCGTTATTGTGTTAATGTATCAAAACTATAAGTTAGACTGTACACATCAATCCTTGATTCTTAAGCACATTTTGTCATGGCCACATGTTAAGAAAAAATATATATAATCCCCAAAGCTTATACCAACCTCGTGACACACCAAGTCTTTGATTAATTCAAAATTAAAACTTTTTTTCCTCCTTTGTAAACTTTGACCTTTTTTTTTATTACAAATATTTAGTTTTCAAGTTGTTAAACCTAACTAATTTTTGAATCCAGAATTTAACTCAATTGGTTTATATATTTATTCTAAAAAAATGATATCTAGCAGATCTGAAATTCAAATAAATTAAAAAAAAAAAAAAAGCTAACTAACCCTTGATAATTAGATTATCCAACAACGCATAAATTGTCTGAAGATAGATTATTTACAAGGAGTTGAATTACCAAATTGTCAGACATTTTTTTAACATTTTTCTTTAAGTATTTAGACCATACGAAATTATTGAAAGAGCAGCACCGTTAAATAGGCTTAAAGGAAGTGACAAAACGACCGTGATACTGGGCTAGACCTGCTCATGGGTTGAGCCGGGCCGCGACCTGATTTTTTTTTAAAATTTTTATCCAAGCCCAAGGTCGGGCCGGGCCGGCAGGTTCGAATTTACTGTTTATAATATTGAAAAAATATTTTTTTTTTTTTATAATTAAAATTAAATAAAATAATATTATTATAATTAAAAAATACTATTTCGGGCAGGGCCGGATTAAAAATATCCTATCCAAACCCGATCCAATACGAGTCGGGCTGGACTGGCTGTCCGGCCATGAGCAGGTCTACACTGGGCCATCTTTGTGTATATATAGACATTAACTAAACATCTAAAATTAAAGGTTGCTTACATTCTTTCTCGTTGTTGTTTACGGGCTGCTGCTATCTCTCTCAAATTCCCCCTTTCCCCACTTTATTTTCTCATCAACAGAATCATGCTTGGAACTCTGGGGCTTGGCCATTACCCTTAAGGCTAGCAATTTGGATCATAGCATGTTGTTTTCATGTTAATTTCTTGTTAAATTGTTGTTTGATGTTTAAATTTTTAATTCTGACTCAAAATTATTTGATGATTAACATTTTTTTAAAGGAAAAAAACAAGTAATCTTGTTCCATTTTCGAGTTAAATAAGTTCGTACGTATCATACTCCTACTATATATAGATTAGAATCAAATTTATAATGCATATCAATTTTTAAATTATTATGATAATTTTTTTTGCTACGATGATCTTAGCACCGATAATTTATTTCATCTTATTTGATAAGAACTCGAGTTTAAACTCGATTAAATTTTATATTTTGAAATTTGAAACTCGTATAGATGAAATATGTTAATTTTTTTAAATTTGAATTTTAAAATTTCAAAGTTTAACTTTTTTTTTTAATTTGATTAAATTAAAATTTTGTATTAATCGGTACGGGTTGATACGATTGATACGAACCAATACAAAAATTCAAACAATACAATACTAATATCATATCAATTTTTATTTTTAATATTAATACATACCGATCGATACGCATAACCTTAATTGTAATTAATAGGAAGTTTTTTGTTCACAATTTGTTGCCTATTCTCCAATTAGGGCAAATATTCTTCATCTTCTCATTAGGTTGATGATAGTTTACCGTTACGAGAAAAATATTATGACATGAATTTTGTCTCTATTTATTTTTTTATAACTAATTTCACTGAAATCCAAAAACCAATCCAAATTAGCCATATTTTTTACAAAGTAATTGCTTTTTGGACAATGGAAATCCTACTCATCCACAAACTGTTAACTAGAAAGACAAAAAAAAGTCTTCTTTTGCTATCAAAATGTTTTCTCAAAGAAAAAATTTCTCCATATTTCAACGTCGAAGTAAAAAACATTTTATCTCATTTGTTCGACATGATGTCTATACTTATCATCAAAGTCTCTGTTTTTTTCTTTTTCTTTTTCTCCAATGGTACATTTTAGTTAGGACTGTTTATATATAAATAGAATAAGATCGGATCAAATTCGGATAATAAAAATTTTATTTATTTAAAATTCGGTTTAATTTGATTTGTAGAGTTTGAAAGTTCATTTTTATTATTTAAAATATATTAAAAAATTATTTTATATTAATAATTATATATTTTACAATTAAATTTAAATAAAAATATTTTTTTATTTATTAAATAGTAATCTAAATTGGATCAGTCTGGATCTAAAATATCATATTTTATACGAGTATAATTTTATTGCATATGTCACATCTTTAATTCAATTTTATCAATTTTCAAATGTCTTCAACGGTACATTTTACAATTTTCTTTTGTTCTATCACAAAGCTAATCACATTTCGTATTTTTTTTTAAGTTCCCATTTATACATTGATTAGGTTCACAAATAAAAAGTCAAAGTGAAGGAGAGATGAAAATGACCATGGGTGACAGCCAGAAACCAAAGGTTATAATCAATAACTTAAAATAGCTACAAATGGACGAATCTGATCATTAATTAATTTTATTATTATAATCAAAATCTTAGTTAACTTAAATATATATATATATATATATGAAGAGAGATCTATTTACACTAGTGTAAAACTAATTTAATTTTACACAGTTTCATAAAATTTTGTACGATTTATATTTGTTTAATCCGACCGTCGTATTTCATGTTCTATTCACATCATGTAGATTATACATGTTGAGTTTCGAGTAAATTAAAAATACTTTATATTTGATATACTAACAGTGTATGAGATTCATACACTGTCAGTGAACCACAATAAGACACCTCATTAATGAGCAAAACAAAATATAAGGAAGGACCTATAAATAAATATAAAAATAAAAATAGAAAGAAATAAGACACCTCACTAATATTTATTTATAGGTTCTTCCTTATTTTTTTGTTTTGATCATTAATGAGGTGTCTCATTATGGTTCACTGACAGTGTATGAGTCTTATACACTGTCAGTGCATCAAATACAAACTCAATTAAAAATGTCTAACTATTTGTTCGATATAAAAAACTTTAAACCGTTAAATATATATTGAAAAAGACAATA
This sequence comes from Fremontodendron californicum, assembly GCA_030761205.1. Classification (NCBI taxonomy): domain Eukaryota; kingdom Viridiplantae; phylum Streptophyta; class Magnoliopsida; order Malvales; family Malvaceae; genus Fremontodendron; species Fremontodendron californicum. The sequence goes on from JAULJL010000024.1 coordinate 6,467,724, forward strand.
TTCTCGATTGATATGATAGAGATATCGGAACGATTCGAAACTTTACGTGCATGATGAGTAGAATTATATTGTTAAATCCGACGGTCAATTTGTTAAAATATAAATCGTATAAAAAATTATAAAAATGTATAAAATTAATTTAATTTTACACTATTATAAATGAATCCTTCCTATATATATATATATATTAAAAGAGAGATTGATTAACTTATGTATCTTAACTTTTGAATTTTGAAAAAAAAAAAAGAAATGAAAAAACTTTGGTCTAGAGTTAACTTAAATTTAAGTACCAAGAAAAAAAAATAAACTTAAATTTTAATAACATACAAATGGCACTTTAATTTTTTTGCAAAAATTATAACAATTCACAAGGCACGATTATTTTTATATTTTATTTTACATATTTAAAGTTATACATTAACAATACATTAAATACAAATCTTTACTTAAAAATAACATCAGAATTTTGATAATTAAGTATTTTATAGTTTGCTCATCTATAAGTTCACAAAATTACATATTTGGAAATAACTTGAAAAAGCTTCTTGAGTAAAGAAGATGGACAATTTTGTTATTTTTTTATGATGATTAGAGATATTTTAAGTTTTGTTTATATCTAATTCCTTTTACGATTGATTTTTAAAATGTAATCTCACATTGATTTGATACATTTAAATTTTACTTTCGGATATTCCCCACTATATTCGAATCCTCACTTACCAGCTAAACTAATGGTGAAGACAGACAATTTTATTCAACTTTCTCAAAGATTCTATTAAAGATTTATTGAAACAACCATAAATTGTTATTAATAAAATTTTAAATATATATATATATATATATATATAAAATAAAAAAACTCATCAAAGTTCTTTAAGTTGTATACATATTTATATATTTTCGTCAAAATAGAGGAAACTTAAACTATGACTTGTGTGAATTATATTACAAAAATATGAAAAGTGACCTGTTAGCAAAAATAGGCAAACAAATTGAAAAATCCCCCCCAGAAAATTACAGTAATCCTAAGGAAGAAAATTGTGAAAAAAGTAGCAAATTATTCCCAGATGGAAGTTTCAAAGCTGCCAGGGATTAAATTCTCTGTAGCCCATATCTGATCAGAAAATCCTCCATAGAAATCTTGTGGTGGATACACCCACCCATCAACCGAGTCAACAAGTATAAACTCGCTCTGTGAGTCAAATAACGAGTCGAAGTTCCCTTCTATATTGGGTAACTGAACAATTTCACTCAGTCCCTCTGCTTCTTCCGAGGCGTTGGACTCTGACGACAGAGATGAAGAAGATTCGGATACTAAAGATGAATAAGAAGAAGATGATGATAGAGTATTGAAATTGACCATTGAAGCAGCTTTAGCTGCAGCAGCTTGAATGTCGCGAGGCATTAACGAAACTGGTCGAGGAAGCAACTCTGCAAGCTCAGGGAAGTTGAGAATCGCTGAGTCACCTTTGATGCTTAAAGCTGCTACATCATGAGCACGCGCTGCCATTTCTGGTGTAGCGAAAGTACCAAGCCAAATGCGAGATTTCTTACGTGGCTCACGGATTTCGGACACCCATTTGCCCCAATTCCTCATTCTGACTCCCCTGTAAACTGGGTGCTTGCTGCTTGAGTCTCTTGGTCTTTTAGCTTTGCCGTCTTCTGGGGCTTCACTATTCGATTTCCCGGACAAGTTCCGGCGAGTTTGCGAAGAAGAAGAAGAAGATGTGGGGGAATTGGAGTTAATATTATTATTATTATTATTATTATTATTGCTGCTGCAACTCTCAGCTTCTGATGATGAAGAATGGTTTGGATCTGACATTGTCTTCAAAGAGAGTGACCCAAATTTTTTATGATTCTAATGCAGGCTAGAGAAAATACATTAGAATATATATAGAGAGAAAATGGGAGGGGAAGGTTTTTGTAAGATAGAAAAAGGACGCTCCCTTCAAATGTGACCCCTAACCTACCATTATTGATTATCACAAAAACTTGCAAACAAAGTGCAAGAAAAAATTTATAGTAAATTGGTAAAATTAACCAACAATGCTATAATCTCATTATATAATTTTGAAATAGTTGTATATTATATCATACTCATATTATTTTTTTATATCGTATTATATTTTAATTATTTTTTATATTATATTTATATTATATAATCATATTGTGTCCATCATTTCCTATCTATCAAAACTTAGATCTGTTCACAAGTCGGGTAATCCGCTCGGCTCGATAGGCTTGGTTCGTATTGGATCGGGTCTGGATAAATTTTTTTATAATTCGAACTTAAATAAAAATATATTAGCTCTGTCTGAATTACTATTTATTAAATAAAAATAATTTTTTATTTAAATTTAATTATAAAATATATATAAATATAAAAATAATATTTTAATATTTTATAAATAATAAAATAAATTTATGAATCGGTCCAAACTCAACATAAAATAAATTTAAATAAAAATATATTTTTTTTCGAACCGTGATCCGATGGACTCTAAAGATCTTTCCAAAACCCCCCCAATAAAAAAGATAAGAGAGAAAGATGGGGGAAAGGGATGTGGTGGGGGTCCAACGGAGAATGGTTCAGCTCTCAGCTACTCAACAATGGTGGACAGTAGTGGGTTTCACACGTACATACAAACACAAGTGTCCCTTGTTGCAACTAGGAGTGTAAACGAGACAACTGTGCTCGCAAGCTACTCGAGTTCAACTCGAAAAAAACTCGAATTCGATTCGGTCATTATCGAGCCGAGCTCGAGCTCGAGCAGCTCGAGCTATCGAGCGAGCCGAGTTCGAGTATCTTAATACCCGATTCGAGTAGCTCGCGAGTCTAATCGAGCTTTTTTTTATTTATAACATTTTTATTATTAATTTACTATTTTACCCTTAATATATATATATACATACTTAAAAACCCTTAATTCGAGCTCGAGCTCGAGTATATAAACGAGCCTAATCGAGTCGAGCTCGAATAGTTCGATTTTATCTCGAGTCGAGCTCGAGCTTAAAAAATGATACTCGGTCGAGCTCGAACCGAGCTTCGAGCCTCGAGTTTCGAATCGAGCTCGAGCTCGAGCTTCTCAGTATTCAAGCTCGACTCGGCTCGATTACAGCCCTAGTTGCAACGATTCAATTGGAACTGTACATGTGTTGTTTGCCCGTTGGAAGTCCACGTCTCAAACAAAATCCTTTTTGGTTTCCTTACTTTGTCTCTTTACTCTTTGGTCACTACCGCCCTCCCTCTGGCCTCTCTGTCCTATTCAAACACACATGTTCACGATTATGACTCCAATCATCGCCATTTTCACTGCGAATATATATATATATATATATATATATATATATATACATTTTCTTATTTACTTAAGAACAAGTTGTAAATATGTTAATTTTATAAGGAATTGAAGTTAACCACTTGGTTTAACCTCTTTCATTTTTTTTAAAAACAAAAGAAGACAATCTTAAAATTACATTTGGGATTGGGAGGGAACCATTAGAGATGACAACTGATTAGATATTTGTATTTTTTTATAATATTTGAATCAGAATCTGTTTATTATCCGCATTAAATTTAAATATTAGTATTCAAATCTGAATTAAATAATATTATCCGTCGGATATCTGAATCTGCTAAATATCCGAATTCAGTAAGTAAAAAAAAATTATAAAAAATTAATTTAATTTTAAATTCAAATTCAAATAAACGGATAATGGATTCGGATATCCGAATCCAAATCCGCAAAAATAAGCGGATTTGGATAGCGAATTCGGATATCCGAGTCTGTATAAGTAATGGGGATTTGGATAATAGATATCTGAGGTTTTATATTCGCATCCGCTCCGAATCCATTGCGGATAGTAATTATAATATCCGAATTCGAATTTTATCCGGATTTGCAATATCCGAATCCGCAAAAAATAAATCGAATAATTATAAATATCTGAATACGCACTATTCATTGCCATCCTAGGAACCATACATTTTCTCACACATAAAATATTGAAGGAAACTGGTTTATTAATTTATTTTTTTCATCCACAATATTTAGTAGTATCTTTTTTAACCAACACAATGTTTAGTAAAGCATTGAACTTTCAATATCATCGGACGTTAAGAAACTTAGTAATTTCGAATTGGAATTCTGATATGAAAAGGGTGAAGTTTATGAAACGAAAGAAGTTTGTCTCATTTTGTAAAGCTCATAATCAAAATTACAAAAGACTATTAATTTTTTAATTTTCAATAGCCCAGGCTTAATTATAGGATAAAGAGATATTGGTAGACCTGCTTATGTGCCGGGCCGAGGCCCGATTTTTTATCAAATTTTTTACTCAGATCCTGTCCTGGGTCGGGCCGGGCCGGTAGGCTCAAATTCACTGTTCATCATATTAAAAAAAAATTCTATTTTTTTAATATTTTTATAATTAAAATTAAATAAAATAATATTATTATAATTAAAAAAAACACTGTTCTGGGCCGGACCGGATCAAAAATATCTTGTCCATGCCTAGCCCAATACGAGTCAGGCAGGTTGCCCGACCCATGAACAGGTCTAAATACTGATAAAATTTAATTTATTTTCTTTCATTATTAATATTAACTTTGTTCTTATGCATAGCTCAAAAGTTAAAACTTGAGACCAAATCCCCTTGAAGGCAAGAAAGGACAGCACTGTTTTGTGATTCCAATGGCCAAAATTACATTTACTATATCAGCAATAATCTTCCTTTTTCTCTTTCTATTTTTGGGTGTGTGATCAAAATCAACCGATTCATATCATCGTCCTATGATATTCAGTAATAGAGGTTCAAATATAAAATTATTTAAATATTAATGTTAAAAAAATGACAAACTATAAAATTATTTAAATATATAAATTATTCAACCTTAGTCTAAAAGTTGTTTATCCCTTCTTAGAAGGTTGCAATTTTAGATTCGTAATTGAAAAAAAAAAAGTTCCAGATTCCAATATCTTCTTAAGGTTTTTTTTTTTTTCTTTGGACTTATTTGCACTTAAACATAGAATAAAACAGAAATATAATGATGATTAAGAAGTAAGAACTTGTGCACTTCATTGCCTTTGGCTGATTGCAAGAATTTCAGACTGATTTCATCATAGCGCACGGTGGCAAAAAAACAACTCAGAGATTTCATTTATGGGACCCTTTCTCTGAATAATGAAATTTATTTTCATCACAATAGAACACAACAGATGAAAGAAAATTTTGTCTCAAAATTTAGTATTATATATATATATATATATTTGGTTTCTCAGTTATTTGACTTTTTTTATTTTTTAATTATACTTTAAGAGATATTTATAATATTATTAATCTGTTCGTGAAATTTAAAAATTTCATTAATAATAAATAAAATAATTCTTCAATATATATTAATAAACATAAATTAGTTTCAGAATTCTTGGACAAACGGGTTTGTACAAATAGAGAAAGTTCTTTTTATGCTATATATATATATATATATATATATATATATATATAACTAATTAACACTATTTTTATTAATTTAGCAGTCCCATAAATTTATTTGTATGTTAGTATTTCATTTTCTGACATGATTCTTATTCTAATATTTCTATATATTTCACCAATATCCCCCCTTTTTTCCCTTTAAATATATCAGTCAAACCATGCATGTTATTAAAACAAATGATTAAAAAGAGTAAACCAATATTTAATTAGCTGTATCAGCTCTCTATATATTAATTAATATGTATAATATGAAAAGAAATATGGTTTTCTATACAGTATACTTCTCAAAAAATAGTTTTTTATATCAGAATTTCGTGTCACGTGGCTAAAATTATATGGATCGATGTTGCCTTAACAGCTGCTTGATTTCGTGCAACAACAAAAAAAAAAAGTAGTATTTATTTTTTTTTAAATTTTCTTAATATATATTTCCTATAACATGGCATATGAATTTCGGGTAGGTGTGGCTTTTAGATCTAGGTTGAAATGTTTTTGCAATTTATTGCACATGCATCGATAAAATAGATTTGTAACTTTTAGACCAATGTTTGAAATTTATAATATAAAAGTTATGAAAGTGTCACTTAAAAGGTTAATGTTTCTCTGAAATGTCTTGGAGAGGTTAATAAACTTTCTTACCAAGTAAAATCTTTGCTTAATTTTTAATATTTTTTTATCCCTAACTAACAAATAACAATGTAAGGTATTGGATTAGGTTAACTTATATGACTTACTTAAATTAAATATATCTTGTTGACCTCACTTTTTTAGTTCCTTATTAAGTCATAATTTTTTTTTTTTTTTGCATAAAAGAGGTCTTGGACAATAAGAGAAAGGGATGCAAATGTTGGAATTCGAATCCCTAACTTACTAGATGCCTCGGGTTCATATTAAGTCAAAATAATTCTCCTTGGCTGCTCTTCAGATCTGCTCATGGGCTAGGTCGCGACTTGAATTTTTTTTTCTTACCCTGGCTTGATCCTAGGCAGGCTCGGACCAGCCCAATTCACTGTTCAAAATAATAATAATAAATTTAAAAATTATTTTTATATTAATATTTATATATTTCATAATAAAATTTAAATAATTTTTTTTAAAAATAATAATTAAACAGTGATTCGGATCGGATTGAACTGGGCCAAATCACTAAAACTCCTGCTTAGGCCCGGTCTAATACGAGCCAGATTTATCGAACTGGACGGACTACCCGATCATGAACAAATCTACTACTCTTATAATTTCCTTTTATTAGGTTAAACGACAAAAAATATGATTCTTAATTTCTTTTCAATGAAGGCGGTATTACCCATTTCGGCTATTACCCATTTCGGCTTATAGTTTTATTGGCTAAGGCCCCATATATGGATTCCACCGCACATCCAGTGCGGTGGAATCCAAGGCATGCATGGGGTAAAACCCCCCAACTGCACCGGTGGGGTGCATTTGGATTGCACCTCACCGGTACCCAAATCTCACTGCTATTCCAGTCCCCAAATGGAGGGGAAATCGTCCAGTGAGTTTATTGAACCTTTTGGTGGGGTGAAACTCTCATTCATCCCCTCTTTTTTTAGTTTTTATTTTTTTAATAAAAAAATTAATTTTTTTATTAATTTTTTTGTCAATTTTTATTTAAAATTTTTTCAAATTATTTTTTCAAAAAATTATATATTTATATAATAATTAATTAATTAAAATATTTAAATAAAAATATAAAATAATATATGTTAAAATTTTAAATATTAAATATTATTAAAATATACATAAAAATAATTTATCAATACATTTTTACATTGATGTCCTAAATGGTAATTTTTATTTTCATCTCACCGTCATTACTGCTTTTGAATCCAAACACATATCCCACCACTGATTTTAATTTCAAAATTACAATACTCAATCTCATCGCCACCACTATTTTTAATCTCATCCGAGCTACTGTTGTCACCAAACTTTTATATATTTTGCTTTCACTTCAATCAATCTGCTAAATTAAATGAGACACCATGCATGCATATGGCTGTACTGAATTAGAATCAGATTTGCACATGGGGAAAACCAATGCATGCTGGGTTTTGACATGTTTCGTTTTAATTAAACGTGTAAAATGCTACTGTTTATATATCTCTCTCCGCAGATGGTTCTGACAGAGATCGGTCTCACGTGTTTCATGGATATATTATTATATGCACCGCACCACTGGTTGTTTGAAAAATTGCCAGGATTTTTCAACTAAACATTGAGCAAGCAAGCATTCAACTCAAGGACTTAAAAATATTCTGTTTCGACCTTTTTTCCAGTTCTTTGGTTCGAACCCCAAATGCAACCCACATGATTTTTATTTTTCACCTTCAGCTGCCTCATTTTGACTATTAAAATGTTGTGTACTATGTCTATAATATGAGATTTGAAGCTATGAATGCACTGCTCTATTAGGGTTTAGGGCATGTACAACAAGGGTCTGGGATGGTATGAAAAGTGCAATTCTTGTGCCACTTTCTTTTTCACAAATTCAAAGCCAGTGCCAGACATTTTCAATGTAAAAATTGATTGTTTTTGTCTAGCACTATGGCTTATTAAATTAAGCTGAATCATAAATTTGTACATTTGGTTCTGTTCATGACTATGCTTTTCTCTTGAAGATGTTTAACCTCTTGATTTTTTTTTTTTTTGGTACAATGAAGATCACAGTTTAAAAATATGAAAAAAGATTGCAGATATTAAGATTTGAATATCAAATTTATTGAATATTTTTTTAAATGATTATATGAACTATGTCTTGAGTTTTTAAATTCTTGATTTTAAATGTGCAAGATTCGAGATTTTTTTATAAGTTCAAGCAATGGCAAATGACGTTTGGAATTAAATGCTCCTTTGGACAATTAAAACGTATTCTTTTTAACAGCTTTTTTTCATTTTTTGATAATTTGGGAGATAGTTGATTAGAAATTAAAAACTAATTCACTTTTTTTTTATATATTAATATTAATTCACTTTTAGTCCTTCACTCCTACTGACAATTCGATTTCATTGAAAGGAAAAGTTAATATATTTGAGCTTTTATTTTATTTTTTGGAGGAGGAGTACTCAATATATGGGCTTAACGAACCGGAATTTCCATATGTTAATTAGGGGGTTTGCAATGGGCCGCTTTATGACATCTCAATTTGAATCCCAATCCAGAAACATTAATTACTTTATTGGGTTTATTCTACAATTAAACAAGTTTGGGCTAATCTAGTAACCAATTCCAATTACACTACTCAAAAAAGAGTTTATATTTGAACTATGAGAAAGAATTGTAAAAAAAAAATGCACAATCAAGATGATGCATTTAATTTAAGTATTAATCAGCCACCTATATTTTACGTACGAGAATAATGGTGTAAAGATAAGTTCGAGGTAACTGAAAGAGATATCTCTTGTTATGTCTGATATCTATTGGATCAAAGGTTCAAAATCAAATTTAACCGTCAAGAAAGCATGTCCATTGATCAGAGGAGGACACTCCTAATCAAATGTATGAAGTAAGGGCATTAAATCTTCAATCATATTTTCATTTTTCAATAACTTTTATTCTCTAGAGTTTCCTTTCTTTTTGTTACCTCCTCGAATATTCACAAACTTAAGTATTCGAGCGAGTCTCGGAATCCAAACTTTGACGACCTTTGAATATTTGCTACTCTTTGCCCTCGAACCGGTCCTCTCACAAACTCTCATCCTACAGCCTAAAAACATATCAACATCTCTATTATATATATTAAGAACTTGCAAGTTTTTTAAAGTGTACTAGAACATCAATCGCGTTTAGGTATTGGAAATTTTTGCAAACTTTTATGAAAATTAATAATTAGCTAGGGATGAGTTGAATAATATGTTTCAAGTGCAATTGAGATTTAACAACCTTCTTTCTTCTTATCTTTAAAGTAATGAGATTCCAATTGAAATCTGTTTGTGTGGGAGTGGAATGGGAAGCAGGAAGTTAGCTCCCCCTGTCAGAAAAGCCAAATATTTTATAGGGAAGGTGATGAAACTGTACTCTTCAAAAAGATGATTTATTATTGGTGAATGGTGGGTGATAATCTATCTAATTATCAAAGTGGTTAAAACAATAGGCTGCCTAACAGTATGCAAATGCCACCACTAATTTGGAAAGTCATCCTGATAAACTTAATCATAGGATTGCAGTAGGTCGAATATCTATATTTTTTGTATTATTCGAATCCGCAAAATTGTTTTAAAATTCAAATTCGCAAATTATCCGCATTTAATCCGCATATTACTATCTGAATCCGAATCTGAATTAAATAACATTATCCGCCAGATATCCGACTCTGCTAAAAATCCGAATTCAATAAATCACTTTTTTTTAAAAGTAAAAATATAAAATCAAACAAAATTTATGTGTTTTACAAATAAGCGGATTCAAATTCGAATACCCAAATCCACATAAGTAATGTGGATTCGAATAATGAATATATGAGGTTTCATATCCGCATCCGCTCCGAATCCGTTGCGGATAGTAATTATAATATCCGAATCCGACTTTTCAGATATCCGCGGATATCCAAATCCACATTTTAAATTGCCATCCTAAATCCAAGGTTTAAAAATTGGATCTGAAATTAAATCGATTAGATTTTTGGTTTTTTGTTCAACTGGTTCATTTGATTAAATTTTTTAAAAATATTTAAAAAATAATTTTAATATTAAATAAATATTAATGTATTTGGCTTAATAGTATAATTTTTACTCTTAAATTAAGAGGTTAAAAAGTTTAAATCTCATCAATTACAAATAAAATTTTGAAAAAATTAAAATATATATAACCATTTTTTTTTTCCCGATTCTCTATCAATTCAAAGTATTACCAATTTAATATACTATATCGGATCAAACAATCTGCTAATTCTTGATTCAATCGGTTCGATCGGTCAAGATCCGATGCAGTTTTTAACCACTGATCAAATCCTTCCATATATTTTACCCTAAAAGACGGGTATAATATGATTAGTGGGGGAAAAATTGGAAATTTTTTCTATAAATGGAGTAGGATTAAAGGAAACAAAAGATTTCAGTGAGTTTGTTCAACTAATGGCATGTTCTTTTCTGTCAGATGATGATGTTTTTATTTTGATGACTTAGAAATCTGAAACTTTTCCTTTGATATATTATTACATAGTTTGAAGAAGGTCAAAGTCAGTCGGCCTAAACTTTTAAAGTAGAATGATCCTACAAATTTCATGATTTAAAAACCCAGAATTCTCCAATGAAAGGTTTGGTGAACATTCTCTCTCATTTTGCATTGGTTTGGTGGTCAAACACTTTGGAAATTAAAATAATAATAATAATAATGATGGGATGAAATGAATTATAATTGTGCTTTCCACGTTGCAGCCAAAGAGAAGACTAACCCTTCATGCAATTTGAGTCCTTTGAATTTCAAACAAGGATTTTTGCTAAAATTTTTTAAATTTAGTTGAATTATTATTTATGATATAATATTATTGATTAAATACGACAATTACAGTTATTGGTTAATATTATGAATTTTAATATGAATCTTTAATAAAGTTTTTAGATTCTACAAACAAATTAACAAGATAATACATACTTTTAAGATACACTTAAAATTATAAAAAAAAAAATTAATTTTAAAAATTAATAGATGTGACAGTTTCTTAACTCTCTCATATTAAAAAAAAAAATCGAACTCTTTTAATATATTAAATAAATAAATTACTCAAAATAATAATTTTAAAAAGTGGTTTGAAGATATTTGTTACCAAAAACCCTTTTAAATGAAGCTCTTTAACAAAATTAATAAATAAAATAAAAAAAAAAATCACAACATGAATATCTTTAATGATTTGATATTTCCAAATTGTAGCCTAGTAATGAGGAGTGGTTTTGTTGAATGAAAATAACATGCATTTGTAACCACTAACTTCATTTCCTAAAAAATTGGCTCATCATCTTTACATTCTTAAAACCCTACCCCTCTCTCCACTCTAACCCTAAAATAAGTTTTAAAAAAAGTCTTCATAGTTGTTATACTCTACTAATAAAGCTTTATTTTTTATAGGTTATCTACTTCTAATTTAGAAAAAAGAGAAATTATCTAATTTTACAAATGCAGTTAGTAGAATGATTGATACTAAAAATATATTTAAAAAATAAATAAAATATGTGATAATTTTTTAATTTGATTTATAAAATTATAAAAAAAAAAAATCATAAGTAAGATATGTGATAAACTTTTAACCCGTTTATAAAATTAAAAAAATTTGATTATCAAAATATGTGGTAAACTTTTAATTTGTTTACAAAATTAAAATTTTCAATTGTCAATATATTGAACTAAAAAAATCCATAAAGAAATGCAAAATTCCAGCTTAGTATAAAATCCTGACATAAAACCCAAAGCCGAACCCAACGACAAGGCAGCGAGCAACAACAACAGCATAGTAAACTGAAACTATCAATGTTAATAAACACATAATTAAAACACTAACAAAGAAAATACCCAGCCAAACGTCTCTCTCTCCCTCTCTCTTTTCCTTGAAGAAGATGAACGTGTCAGCAATCGGTGAGTCGAATCGAATCGGACTCGACGAGTCGTATCGACCTCTGCCTTCTCTTTACTTGGGTTTCCTTTCCATCTGGTTCCTTTCCGCTTGTTCTTGGACTTTCAACACTTACAAAAACCGCCATTTCCAGGTTAATTCTTTTAGTTTCAAATTTTAAATTTTTTTTTACGTTTCCTTTTATTGAATTTTGTTGCTTTCTTTGTTAAAATCAAGTCTTTAGTTTTTGTTTTGATTTTTTTTTTTTCCAAATTTTCTTTTCCCATATTTGATGGATAATGAAAATTAGTAACTGCTTCAATTAAGCTATCAGCCTGACACAAATTTTTTTTCTTTCTTTTTTTTTTTTATTTTTTTCCTATAAACAATTTGGGTTTAGTTGTTGATATAATTATCATTAATTTAGTAACAGAAAGATATATATTTTTTCTTTTCTTTCTTTTGCTGTAGATATAAATTCAGCATGAAAGAAAAAACAGAGTCACCTTATAAAAGTTTTCATTTTTTTTTAGTTATTTTCAAATTGGCCATTAAAGTTTAAGTTTCATCAATTGGTTTTGAACTTTGGATGTTCCTTTCAATTCGGGTATGTTATTTTGTTCTTTTCTATAAGGTTAAGGCACAGCTGTTTAATGGAAATTTTGTATCTTTGAAAAAAAAAATTCATACCTAATAATGACAAATTAATGGATGTTTCTTATGAATTTTTATCATTGTTTTAATTTTGTTTTCCTGTTTTCTTATTGTTACACTAGAACAGACAAATAATTTACAGTGGACTCTTGCGTCTGTGCCATTGATTAAAGCCTTGCAACTCACTCTATCATTCCTTTTTTGGTAAGTTCCGACTTTGCAACAAATCTTAATTTGTTTATCTTTGTTAATCTTTGAAGCAAAAAGTTAGAAATGGGCTTTTTGAGCATCACTTTTATATGCAATTCCAAGTATCCCCGATTTTTGTGATTTACTTGTGAAAAGAGAAGAAGTCTTGGAAAGAACTTCGAAAAGTTGGTAATAATGACAGCTTCACACTCTAATTTAATTGATTGTCAGTCTTCTGCATTAGTTTTTCCTAACATTTGAAAGCCTCTGTAATGCTGAATCTCAAAAAAAAATCATTTTCACTCTGCAAGGTTAAGGAAAATTTTGGGTTAGGACTTAGGCGTGAGGATGATTATAACGATCAAAGAGATGAATTGAATATCAGCTATAGTGGAGGCAATGGAAAGTCTCCGTAAAAGAATGAAGTTAATGGTATTTATTTGGTCATAGTTCTGAACAATTAGGAAACCACTGCCGGAAATTCTGGCCTATTTACTACATGGTGCATTTCATGGCTATCTACAAGAAGTTTAGCTATGTTGCTTATTTCAACTCTTCTTTGCTTTGTGAAAAAGCTATTTTTCAGATTTCAGAGTGACCGTTCTTGCAGGTATTCATGCTTTTATCTTCAGCTATGTTCACTGTGGATGTCATTTGGGGTGTATGTAACTGGAGTGCTCTTTCAGACAGCTTCATTTGTTTCCTTTTTGCTCATCTCTCATGGATACTGCATCACCTGCGAGCGCCTTTCAGTAACAGAGCGTCGAACTACTGCTGCACTTGGATGTGTATTTTACTTAACTCTTGTTGGCTACAGAGCTTCTGTACCTTATTTCACGGTGTGTTTCTTGATTTCGTAATAAATTCTGCTGGCTAATTAACTGTAACTTCTGCTTATTTCATCCTTTAAGTAATCTACTAATAAGACCTTTTATTGCACCGTTTTACAGGTTCTTCTACTGCTTAATTACATGATTTCTTTCTATGTAATTTTTCACCATATATCACAAAATCTTTTAGTGTTGCGGGAACAGTTGACTTTTATAGAGGATGAGGATGTCCAACCAATGCGTGATGCTGTTTATATGAAGTACAGAATGTTCAAGTACGTTTTTTCATTTAAATATTTTAATCCCTTATTAATTGCTTTTAGTGGCAACAATATCATAAGTTAAGCTTGGTTCACAATTGGGCAGGAAATTTCAGGGTGCTATGCAAATAGTTGCCATGGCCGAAACTGTGGTATGAATATGTCAACCTCGCCTTCTCTGGCTATGGCAGTATATGTGATATACATACAGATCATAAGTTCATGAGTGATATGACCACTTGACGTTTTCATTTTCAGATATACTTAAACATGGATGACTCCTCAGAGAATTACTGGCTTCGGTTGTTGGTTCGAGAATGGGCTCAATTCTGCATCTTTATGTACATTGGGTATGTATGAATCACCCAATCATGAGTCTTTCCTTGGAAATATTTAGTTTTCAGTCACTAATGAACTTATGTATTGTTGATCAAAAAGTACTACTATAAAATGATTCTTAATCCCTTGATTAGACATTAAGCCATTTCAATACAAAATTCAATGGCTTTTCCTGCTTGTTATTTGCAGTTGGACTTTTAGGTCACAAGAATTGGCACCACGTTTTTCAGTTATGCCAACTTTGAAATCTAAAGTGGATTTAATGGTCCCTCCGATCTATCGTATAGTAAGTTAATTTGCCATTTCAACACTGATCTTTGCTTTGTATAATAGACTCTAAGAGAGATAGCATTTAGTTTCCATGTTGATGAAGTAATTTAAAACCTTAATTTGCATTCCATTAATGATTAAATTGATTTTTACATCCACTTGGTGCAGCTTGTCTCATTGCGCATTATCTAAGTTTAAGGAATCAAGAAATGACATGTTTGTAATTGTTAATCCTAAAGTTGATGGTGTTTATCCTTTCTGATTGGAGAATTTCCATTATAAATGTTTATTATTTGCTTTGACTCTGGAAGAACACCCATCTTGCTGTTGATATGTCTTTTCTTTACTCTGATGCTTTGATTTAAGTAACCAACTTAAGCTCACGGGGATTGCGAAAATAAGTTTCATTTTCTGGTTTGCTTTTTGGCTTAAGTTTCGATTGATGCTTTTACAGCCCAGAAAGTAAGGACTTATATCAGATGCCCTCATACTTGCTTTTGAAAACTGACATTCAAGCTGATTTGCCGTTTCAATCATTTTATCTTTAGAAACCGTATTGATAGTCATAGTGTGTTTAGTACTTGCCTTTTGGAAAATCCTAAGAACATTGAGACTGTCCAACTAAAAGAGGCTCATAAAGAGCAAATTGCCTTCCATAAGCAGGAGCTATGTTGTTTTGACTCTTCATTTTTCTTGAAGTACCCGTGTCCGACGCATATCCGGACATGGGTATGGGAATATGATCCTCCAAATACATGAAAATCTTGGGAAAAAATTGAACATACTCGTGTCATAGACTCACACCCGAGTCCGAGTAACATAAAGCAGGAGTCCATTTTCTATTTTCTGATAATTCTCCTGTAGTAAACTGCATTCTTATTTTCTATTTTCTGATAATACCAAGTCATGCAACTGCAGGAAATGGATGCCACGACTTTCCGAGGGTTTCAAAGTCATGAATGGCACATTGGTGTGGTAAGCAACTCAGATTCAACTTACATTCATTGATGATTGTAACTTTTAAGACCTATTTCCTGGGTTATGGCTTCATATATCAACAACATCTATTATCTTTGAAACTCATTTCATGCTCCACTGCAGTACTTTCCCAACAACCTGCTGCAATCCATATTTGTTTTTTAACTGTTTCATCAATAGGGCTTTGCCTCAAGTTCCCATGTTTACCAAAACTCTTTTTACTGCTGTAGCCAACTTCTCTCCGAGACGAAAGCTCCAGAGATTCGGTTTTGGTAATAATTCAGCATCCGCATTCATATAGGCCGACAATGCCTTCATCACCTTCATCGAGAAAACAGCCAGTCTAGCTTCTCAAACTGCAGATTCCCCAGTCGAGGATCATGTTCATGCAAGAAGTTACAAGCAAAGCATAGATTAAGATAGCCCCAATATGGTGAGGAGCAAGTTTTACACAGAAGTTTTACAGAGATTTTTCTTTACAGAAATCCAAAAAAAAATAAAAAATTGTGCAACAAGTGTTAAATGTCAAAATTCTTTCACATGGGGATAGAGAACATACTACCCATCATCCATATATGTATCCAAATATTCTACATTAATTACAAATTGTACATTCTTCTTCTCCATTGCAAAATTGCAATCTTCACTGCAATATTTTGAGCACCTAACTTAAAATTAGTTTATCATTTAAATTGTTGGATATAGCAAGGTAATTATAGTAATCTTTAACACTACTTTAAAAAATATATTATTAGTATTAGTAGTATTTTTTAGAAAAGTTCGTTTTCGATACACTTATAATGAAGTTTTTTTAATTTCATAGGCTGTAATAGAGATCCACAAATGTTTCATTTTTTTTTTTAAATTAGTTTTTTTTTTTTTATATATATACTTTTAAGAGAAATTATATCATCCATCTCATGGGAGTTTTTAGATTCTACAAGCGAAGTTAGCCGTTTGACATATACCCCTTAAGATATATTTAAATATACTAGATTTAGCTACACGTGCATTACACGTAGGTGATAAATTATATAATTAATATATATCAAAATAATAATATATAATTAATGTTAATATAACAATATAATTGTTATCTGTTTAAAAAATTTTAAGTTAAATTAAATTTTATGAAACATCTAATTAAAATCTAAATTTTTAAAAAAAAATTAAAACCTATTCTTTCTTTACTTTTTCTTTTTGCTTTTTTTACCAACTTGTTTAATGATAAATCGTACTCTTCATCTTCTTCCTTTGTATTTTCTTTTTTGAAATCCTTTCTTCTTTTTTTTATGCATGTCCATCATCTTCTATGAAAATGATTTTTTCATCTTTTGTCTCCTATTTTTCTTCTTTTTCTATCTTTATGTTCGATATCAAATTAGATTCTTCAAATTTCTTCATTTGTTCTACCACCAAAAGTGTTTGAGTTTGTTCAGAATTCTTGTCTTACATCCATATGCACAAAAAATAGATATTTATTGCCTACATTTGAAATTATATTATTGTAATAGTCTGGTTATCCATCTTTTTTTTTTCTTTTCTACATTGAAAAAAATAATTTTATTTTTTTAATTATTCATATTTAGATTGAAATCAAAGTTACAAATAATTTTATACTCCAGTTGCAATGAATTCTATATATTATGAGATTGGACAATCAATAAGTATTTTTGCTTTTTCAAATAAAGTTACAGTAACTTCCTGTTCCCATCACTAACTTCAAGGTTTAGTAGATATCTGCAGCAAAAAATTAATTAGGTATCACCTAACTTTTTGTATGAATTGACATATTTATTTACTTACCTTGATTTTTAGTCGGCATTTGCATTTGTAGCATTGTGCTTGATTATCATTAATATGAATTTTTCTTTTGCAGATATTTTAAGCATTGTAATATGTATATCCTTATTGATAACATTTATAATTGTTGCTTTAAACGAATAAATCATGTTCAGCATGTAAAACAAAATTTAGAGTTTCAAGCTTTCCTTTAATAAAAAATAATCTTTAATATATATATATATATAAATATATTTATTATATAATTGTTGTTACCTTTGAAAATAACATCAATGGATAAATGATATCTTCTAAAGTATTAGATTGAGTTTCCAATTTTTTTCCTGGTGTTGAACATATCAGTGTATTGTTATTGATGTTTTTTTTATTACAGAACCTATGAAGGAATAAATTGTTAGTTGACACCAAATTAAAACATATTTTATTTTAGTAAATAAATAATAAATTGTTTATGTATATCTATTTATATAAATGATCTTACCACTTTTTAAGCGTGCTTGCATTTTTATGGAAAGATTAATTACAATGGATGAGGTTATTGATGTGCTCAATTGAAAAACCCCTATAATAAAAAAATTAATGCAAATTATTTTACTTTATTTAGAATACTTATATATAATAAAAAAAATCGCCTTGATATTTGTAGACTTTAATATTTGATAGTGCAACAATTGGATTTTATCTATTAACTCCTTCAACAATTGACCTTCAATTTCTGCAAGACTTTTTCATAATACAACTTATCTAATTTATTTATTGCATGTAAGTCATTTGAAAAAAAATCAACTAATATATCATTTTAAAATTTACAACAAAAAAACAAAGTATACATATAAAAGTATTATCTTATGAAAGCTTACTTTTTATTCATAAATGTCATCTCTCGCTTAACTTTTTGCATGTTAATGCATGGTAAATATCAACAATAATACCGAAAGTGTCTATGTCAACACAAATTTTGGTTAACAATATAAAGTAAACTTTGTAGTAAATGATTAAAAAAATAATTTAATATTTTAGCAAAAGAATTGAGATGAAAAAAAAAAAAGGTAGCATACCAAATATTTCTCACTCAGAAAGATCTTTGACTCTATCAAGCGGATGATAGTTTAGCAATAATTTTTTCAAATCGATAGCAATTTTTTCATTTTTGATGTTAGTGTACACCGTCAAAATCAATTCAAATTTTTTTATAGACATTTGGGAATGCACTGTTTATTCCTTGGATTTTACCATTTTATATGATATAAGTATTATTTTTCAACAAAGTATTTTTGAATTTCAATATTGTTTCATTAAAAAATACTGCTATGATTTTAGTTCCCTGCAAAAAAAAAAAAAAAAATCTTGGATCCAAACATTATGTTAAACTAAAAAGTAATAATGAAATCTTACATCTTCATCTATTAAATCATATTCTGTAATTTTTCTGATTTTGATGGGTCAAAGTAATGTTTCACTCTATGTCGAGTTTCTCAATGTGCATGAACTACAATATCTCGTTCAAATGAAAAATTTGGATTGTTTCCTTCAATCCATATAACAGCAACTTGATCTCCTAATGGTCTATTGTAAACTCTTTGATCAAGATCAGCATTTGCTGTAATATGAATTTTAAAATCTATGAAATAAGAGAAATTTTTTAATCTACGCAAAAATTGGACATATGAATTTTCTTTTAGAACTTTCATTAACACCTTTACAATTTCTGCATTTAAGTTGGCATCTTGTAGTATTCTCATCCTATTTTGAAGTTCATTGTTAGTATCATAGAAGTATAGTTGGACATAGCATGGATTGCTCGCTTCAGGTATCAATGATGGAAAGATCATGATATAATTGTCTTTGTGCTCAAAACGTATAAGTATCGTTTCTTTAAAGAGATATTTTTTATCTAGATGAACTCCAAAATATTTGAATGAGAATATACTATTGTATGCTCTTATTTTCTTTTGGAATAACTAAGCTTCCTCAAATTAAGATGCAAGAAGATTATAAAATTCATCTGAAATTTGAGTTGCAGCTAACTTAACTTTCCATTGCAACAACAAAAATAAGACTTCTCATATTGAAATCTTTAAGCACCACAATGGATGCAAAAAGAAACTCTATGTAGCTCATGCATTGAAGAGAATGAAGGGTTGTTTAATATTTCTCCTGTAAAATTAAATAATAAGTTATTTTCTATTTCAATTTGAATAAGCAAGATTTTAAAATATTTGCTAAAGTTTTATCAGTTTTTATACATCAATAACTTTCTTTCTCATATAGAGTAGATAAAACTACACATAACCACTCAACTTTTGTTTTCTCTGTGTAGCTTGATTGTTTGATGTCTCAATAGACTAAATATAATTGTAAGTTTTACAAATTATACGACGAATTCTTGTATTTTATGAAAAATATTTGTAGTACATAATTTAGGTGTGTAACAAATATATATATATATATATATATATATATATAATTTTGAATATTAAATAATTAGATAAATATAATAGGATTCGAACCTTGGTTTGTTGGTTTTTTTTCTCCAAAATTACAGATGTGATTTTTGATTCAATAAACTGGAGTTTCAAATATAAATTATCATAACTAAATTTAACAATAATGAGAATTAATTAACATATAAAATGTAAAAAGCAACATTCATAACTATTTTTAAAGAAATCTAAGATTTAATAAGTAACAAAGTAAAAGAATCAGCTCACTTAACTTTAGCAATTGGCATATGACTATGCATGGGATAAAGTTGACAAAATAAGCAATGGTTTATATAATTAAATTAATCATGCAACGGTAGATGCAGCCACCTTATATTTTGAATTTTCTCTATTGAATAGCTTGGAGAATACTCAACAATAATTGATGATTATGCTTTTTCCACATTCTTTCTGATGAAAATATTCATGTAATAATTAACCACCACCTTAGGATCCAATTTTCATAGTGAAATTGATAATTGATAATATTTTTTTTTATATAATAACATTAAATTTAAACATTATCTAATTCCCCAATCGAAACTTTGTCGAGTATGCGTTAATCGAGAAAAAATTGCTCTTAGAAAAGCACCAACCAATGTAATGCATCTACAATTAACTAATTTATAAGTTTGTGAATTATATCCTAAGCCTTAACATGATATGATCATTATAGCTAGCATTCTTGATGGAATTGGTAAGAAATTGAGATTTTCATGATACAAGTCAGATAGCAAAAGGGACAAATTATATATTTTAAAGACGTAATTGTATTGACATTACAATTTATAGCAAACAGGCTCCTCCAATACATGTAGTACATAAAACTCGTTAGAAATTTTGTGTTTAAAATTAGACTAATCCAACTTTTAAATCAACTTATCTTTAATGAAATTAAATTGGAGAAAGTATAAGATGAACTGTTTCCACTCTATAGCAAAAACAAACAATTACACATATTTATATAACATATATATATATATATATATATATTAGTTTCTTAAAACTTTTTGCATAAATTATAGAAGAAGTTTAAGACTTTCTACATACTTTCTACTCATTTGTAAATGTTAATCACAAAACGCAGTCTAAGTTTTCAAGCTTCATGTGATTTAAAAATCAACTTTCTTTTTTATATTTGTGATCAGTATATATACTCATAAATTATCAATCCAAGCAGTACAAATTGACGAAGCAACATGTCAAAAAAGAAAAATAATGTCTCAATATTTGTTTTGCACTATATGTACTTGCGGAAAAAAAAAACATATATATCTTTAGCAGGATTTCATAAAAAAATATAATATAACAAATTGTTACAGATAGGGTTAAAAAATCAATATAAATATAAATTTAAATAGATCATAAAAGCAATAGAATTAGCTTACTTTGTAAAAAAAGCTTGTTACAAATAAGACTATAAATCAGTAGAAATTAAAACTTAGATATAGATCATAAAATCAATAGAATGAGCTTACTGTGTAAAAGAAGTAATAGCGCAATATTAGAATGCTAATGCAGAAAAAGTTCACAAAATAAATTAATCATGACGTTCATATTTATATACGGAGACTTAATTAGGGTTTTTCTATTAAAAACTTTCTCTACTTTGATTAGGATGCAAATAATAAATATAACTAATAAAATAATTAGGCCTAAAATGAAAGATGCAAATAAAAATTAGGCCTAAATTAATTAATATTCATTAATGATTTGTAGTAACCTTAAAAGAAAATGGATTTTTTAAAGAAAATTTTAATAAACCATTATCAAGGATAAAATAGTTTAAAAAATTAATAAATCATTATTATGGATAAAATAATTAAATTTTAGCATTAAGGATAAAAGAATTAATTTTAAAAATTTGCAAGGTATAGTAATATTATTTATTTAATTTTTGTATTTGAAAATAGAGAGAATGAATTCAAATTGAGGACCCACGAATCAAAAATGGATCTTTAACGACGATTGTAAACTTAAACACACAAATAATATAACATCGATTATCTCATGATTCGAATCTCAACATTTACAATCTTTTTTTTTTTAATTTCAGATTACGACTTTTTTTATATATTAAAAAAAAAAACAGACCTATTAAAGCCATCTCAAGTCTCAAAACAAAGAACTTCAAATCGTAAAATCATTCTTGATTGAGTGATCATCAGCCAACCAAGGAAACACGTGGACTGGATTTTCTTTTCAGCTTCTCCAATAATATATATTTGTCAAAAAGTGTTGAACAGAACTATTCAAAGATAAGAATTAGACTTAAAACGGAAAGATGCAAATAATAATTAAGCTTAAAATAATTATGACTAATTAATGATTTGTAATAGCATATATATTTTCTATTAAAAGAATTAACAAATTATTATCAAGAATAAAATTATTAAAAAAATTAATAAATCATAATTAATGATTTGTATTAGCCTATAAAAAAAATCCAAATTTAACTAAATGCTGCATGAAATTGCATTCCAAGATGAGAACGAAAATTCACGAAAATGGAAAACCATGAAAACGTAATGCACGTGGGCATAATCAATTAACTTAGATCTTGATATTATTGTAGTTTGAGATTTTTGATCATGTTTTGATATTAAAATGGGTAGTTTAAAGAGTTATTTCCTTATTAGTTTCGTTTATGTGGTGAAAGTTGACTTCTTAAAAATAATTTTTGAAAAATAATTTTAATTTGAAAAAATTGATATTTTCAGTTATTTAGATAATTTTATAAAAAAATAATTAATAAATAGTTATTAATAATAAAATAGTTACAAATTTAATAAATCATTATTAAAAATAAATAATCAAATTTCAATATTAAAAATAAAATAGTTAATTTAATAATTTTTTTGAAAAAAATGATATTTTCTGTTATTTAGATAATTTTATATAAAAAAAAATTAATAAATCATTATTAATAATAAAATAGTTAAAAATTTAATAAATCATTATTAAAAATAAAATAATCATATTTAAGTATTTAAGATAAAATAGTTAATTTTAAAAATCAACAAAGGTATATATGTTAAAATAATTAAATTTCAGAATTAAGGATAAAATAGTTAATTTTAAAAATTAATAAGGGTATATATGTCATTCATTATTCATATTTTTAAAGTTTGTGCTTTTATATATAATAGATATATATGACATGTGACAGTTTTTTAATCTCGTTCGTAGAGTTAAAAAATTTCACTATCAATATATAAAAATAAATTTTTTTTAAATATATTTTAAGAGGTATGTATGTTAACTCTCTTGTAAAATCTAAAAACTCCACTGTCATATATTAAATAATTTCTCTTTTTAGAAACAATCATTATATATTTGCATAAATTCTCCAATTAAGCTAAAAAATCCATCTTGATTAAGGTCCATCAACAACCAACAGCCCAAGATCAATTCTATCCGATCCGGCTATTTCCGGGTTGCCAACAGAAAATTATTGAATTACCATTTTTAAAACCTTCTATCGGGAGAACAGCAAATTAGCAAACAGTGGAAGAGCTAAAAACGGAGGCAGTTAGCGATCGAAATACTTTCAAATGAGCGCAGGTAATGTTCTAAAATGGAAATTAATTCCTCCATTTAGTTTGCGAGATAAATTTTGTTTCTTTTGATAATGAGTGTCTTCAAATTTCCAGCTTGCTATTATAGTCCTTTTTCCATGCGTTTGAAAATGGGCAATTGACAATTGTCAATTTCTTATACTTTTGAAGTTTGAAAAAGAAACCCTTTTCTCTGGGATTTTATAAGGTCCGGTGTTTCTGAGAAACCCTGTGTCTACTTTTGTTAATTTTGAGATGTTGATAAGCTGTTTGATAAATGTCCTGTGAAGATACTAGTTTCGTAGTTCCTCAAAATTTATAACCCTTTTTGAAGATTCATTGATCAAATAAAACCTACCATTTATGCTGCTGTTTTTTTTTTTTTTTTAATTCTGTTTGATTGTATTGAAATAATGAGTAGTGGTTTTGGCCTTTTGGGGCAGGTGGTGCATTTGGTGGGAATAGAGGACTGCGACCAGTGCCACCAGAGAAAGGCATCTTCCCTTTGGATCATATGCATGAATGTGACTTGGTAAGTAATTTTGCTTTTGAATCTTTTTAAAGGACTATTTTCTTGAAAAAAGATTTTGTAATTGAGATTTTGAGTGGAATGTCTCCTTTTTGTATTTTCAACCTTGTTGTTAATAAATGTGGACAAGGAAGAAGAGTATGTTTCGGTGGAAAGACTTGTTATTAGAACAATGCAGTGACAGGCTTATATAGTGGTAATTACAGTGAGTGAGGAAGAGAACTAGATAAGTACAGTAACTTAGAGCTAAGGATAGAGATGATGAGATGATATATTTACAAGATAATGATAGCTAAATGGGATAAATATGGATGTAATCTTGATAACATTAATAATTATCTAACATTCCCCCGCAAGATGGTGGAACCATCAGAGACACCAATCTTGGATAGAAGATGTTGAAGTCTGGTCTTGGACAGTGGTTTTGTGAGCAGGTCTGCTAGCTGATCAACAGTTGAAATGTGAGTGATTGAGAGTTGATTTTGTGCAATTTTCTCTCGAACAAAGAAATAGTCCAGTGCTAAGTGTTTCATCCTTGAGTGAAAGACTGGATTTTTGCAAGTATAGGTGGCAGAAAGATTGTCACAATACACTGTTGGTTTGGAGAGGAGATGATAGTGCAGTTCAGATAGTAAAGACTGGATCCAAGTGAGTTCAGAGACAGCTGTTGCTATAGCTCGAAACTCAGCTTCAGTGGATGACTTAGCTACTGTTTTTTGTTTCTTGGAGCTCCAGGAGATGGGCGTACCTCCAAGATAAATGAGATAGGCAGATGTGGAGGTCCTGTCATCAACATTACCTGCCCAATCTGAATCTGTAAATACTGAAAGTGTAATAGGAGTAGCTTTGGTGATGTTCAAGCCATGAAACAATGTGCCTTTCAAGTATCGAAGAATTCTTTTTAACGCTGTGAAGTGAATGTGAGATGGTTTATGCATAAATTGGGACAACTTGTTGACTGCAAAGCTTATGTCTGGACGGGTGAGACATAAGTATTGTAGAGCACCAACAATTTGCCGAAAATCCGTTTCACTGGCAGCAGGGGATCCATCAAACAGTTGTAGGGAGACTGAAGTAGATAGTGGAGTTGCTGACTCTTTGGCACCATCCATGTTGGTTTTTTGAAGAAGATCAGTGATGTATTTATGCTGAGAAAGAAACAGACCTGTTGATGTAGGAAGCACTTCAATGCCGAGGAAGTAATGGAGACTACCAAGATCTTTGATTGAGAACCTGGATGAGAGTGCTGAGATAAAAGTGGATAGAAAACCAGTGGTGTTCCCAGTAATAATAATGTCATCGACATAAACAAGCATGTAAGCTAGATTGCCATCTTTTGCAAAGATAAATAGGGATGGATCTGATATAGAGTTGGTGAAGCCATAAGAGAGTAAAAAGGAGCTAAGAGCTTTGTACCAGGCTCGTGGGGCTTGCTTCAGACCATAGATGGCTTTGTGGAGCTTGCAGACATAGTGAGGTTTGTCCTTGTCTGCAAAGGCAGGTGGCTGTTTCATGAAAACTTCTTCAGATAAGGATCCTTGGAGGAAAGCATTGTTGACATCAAGTTGATGAAGTGGCCATCCATGAGTGGCAGCGATGCACAGTACTAATCGAACTGTAACAGGTTTGATAACAGGGCTGAATGTCTCAGAGTAGTCTAAACCAGGCCTTTGATTAAAACCCTTTGCCACTAGTCGAGCTTTATACCTGGATATAGTGCCATCAGATTGTCTTTTTATTCGAAAGACCCATTTGCAGTTGACAATATTTTTGTCATGTGGAGGAGGGACAAGATCCCATGTATGATTCTGAGATAGTGCAGCAAGCTCATCTAACATGGCTTGCTTCCAGTGAGGCTGTGTTAGTGCTTTGTAGGCACTGGTAGGTTCAATTGCATCAGGTAAGGGGTGTTTGGATACAGCAAACAGCTTTTTAGGCTTAAAAATATTATTCTGAGACCTAGTTGTCATAGTGTGAGTTCGAACAGGTAAAGGAACAGAAGAGTGTGTTGGTACCTGAGTTGAGGATGAGTGAAGTGTTGAGGAGGACACCACTTGCTCTCGATCTGAAGGATGTGTGAAGGAAGGTACTGATGAAGCTGACTTTGAGGCATCTGTATCTGTGGCAGCCATTACTGTGTCAAGGTTAGAGAGAGTACTTGGTGTGCTTGATGTGGAAATAGGGATAGTGTTTGGGGAGTTTGGTGGTAAATCAAATGCAGAATTCCATGATACATAGGTGTTGCTCGAGTTGGTGGATTTGGATTCTGGTGCAGCAAAAGGAAAATTTGTTTCATTGAAAAGAACATGCCTAGAAGTATATATTTTGCCAGTATTAGTGTCAAGACAGAAATATGCACTCTGGGACTTGGAATACCCTAGGAAGACACAAGGTGTTGATTTGGGTGCTAGTTTGTGTGGTGTATAAGGTTTTAACCAGGGATAACATAAACATCCAAAAACTTTGAGCTTAGAGTAGTTTGGTTCTTGTTTAAAAAGGAGTTCAAAAGGACACTTGTTATTTAACACTGGAGAAGGAAGTCTGTTTAAGAGGTAGACTGCAGTGAGAAAGGCATAAGACCAGTACTGGATTGGCATGGAGGCAGTATGTAACAAGGTAAGACCAGTTTCTACAATGCTCCTGTGTCTTCTTTCTACTATGGCATTGTGTTGAGGTGTATGTGGTGGTGTTTTAAGGTGTTGAATGCCAAAGGAGGTAAGTACATTATTTAAGGCTTCAAATTCACCACCACAGTCAGTGAAAATGGAAACAATAGGAGTATGAAAATAGTTTTCAACCATCGACTTAAATTTGGGAAATAAGACACTGACATCTGATTTGTTTTTCAAAGGATAAAGCCAAATGTATCTAGTGTAGTGGTCTACAAAGGCAACATAATATTTGAAACCATCAATGGAGGAAATTTTTGCAGGTCCCCATACATCGGTATATATAAGATCTAATGGTGCTTTGCTAACTAAACTAGATACATGAAATGGAAGTCTGTGACTCTTATTGCAGCAGCATGAGTTACACATTTTTGAGGTTGAGACTGAGGATGAGCAGGGCAGGCAGTTTTTGCTGAGTACTTGGTGAAGAACAGAAGATGATGGGTGACCAGTTCGTTGATGCCAGATAGATGAACTAGCTTTTATTCCAACAGATGCAAGAGCAGGGGACTTGATGAGTGGTTCGGTTGATGGAAATTCATAGACACCATCGTTATTCAGGCCGCGAGCAAGTGGTTTCCTCGTGTGTAGGTCCTTCACCAAAAAACATGTAGGATAAAATTCAACAGAAACTTGATTAGTGTGGCATAATTGAGATACAGAAATGAGATTTTTATTTGCTTTGGGAACACACAGGACATTGTCTAAGTTAAATGAGTGAGTTGAAGAGTTTAAGAGAGTTGAACCAGTGTGAGTGATTGGAAGACCAGAACCATCACCAATGAAGAGTGCTTCAGATCCTCTGTAATCTGAGGATAGATTTAAATTCTGTAGATTGGAGGTTACATGATGGGAGGCACCAGAATCAACAAGCCAGTTTGCATGGGCAGTAGAGCTGGCAGCATGATGAGCAACTGGATTAGTTTGTCTTGGTTTGATTTTGAAGCAGTTTTTGGCTGAGTGACCAGGTTTGTCACAGTATTGGCAGGTCACTTTGGTAGCAGACAGATTTCCAGGATAATGGCGTTTTTGAGTTTGGTTGTTAGAGTGATGTCCACTACGCCTGAACCTGTCATTGTTAGAGTATGTAGGTTTTGCAGCAAAATGAGCAGTGGGAACAACAATGTCAGGAGCAGTTTCTTGAAGCTTTAATGCTTCTTCATAGTCTGTGATTTTGTCTAGCAATTCTTCAAAAGAAATGTAGGATTCTCTGGCACGAATGGCAACTGATATTTCTTTAAATTCATGACCAAGACCATTTAAGGCATGGATTACCAAATCATCATCACTAACAGGTGAGTTAATTAGTGCCAATTCATCAGATACACTTCTAAGCAACTGAAAGTATTCGGAAATAGATTTTGTACCTCGAGGCTTGGTAAGTTTTTCTTTCAAGTTCATCATTCTTGATCTGGATTTATTTGCATACATGCTTTGGATTTTTTTCCACGCCTGTTTGGATGATTGAGAAGAGGCAATGAAGGGCACTACAGTTTCAGAGGTTGAGGATATAATGCCATTGAGGAGCAAGTGATCTTGTCTGATCCAATGTTCATAGGCAGGATTAGACATCATTTGTGGAGGATCAGTTGTTGCATCAGAAATGAATTCAGCTGGACAAGGGAGGGATCCATCTATGTATCCTACGAGCTTGTAGCCAATGAGGAGGGAATTGAACTGTCCACGCCATGATGGAAAATTTAGAGAAGTGAGTTTGATGGGGAGTTGAGCTGGAGCATTGATAGTGACAAGCTGATGCATGTGATCAGTTGATATAATGGTGGAAGAAGGAAGGCTGGTTGATCTTTGATTTGTGTTTGGAGTGTTGGCAGTGGAAGAGTTGACAGAGGTGGCCATTTGCACAGGAAAAAAAAATTGCTTAAGGATCGAAAAATGAACTCTTTAGAGTAGTTATAGCTCTGATGCCATAATAAATGTGGACAAGGAAGAAGAGTATGTTTCGGTGGAAAGACTTGTTATTAGAACAATGCAGTGACAGGCTTATATAGTGGTAATTACAGTGAGTGAGGAAGAGAACTAGATAAGTACAGTAACTTAGAGCTAAGGATAGAGATGATGAGATGATATATTTACAAGATAATGATAGCTAAATGGGATAAATATGGATGTAATCTTGATAACATTAATAATTATCTAACAGTTGTTACTAACTGGTGTTTTGTTTTAGGAGAAGAAAGAGTACCTCAATTGCCTTAAAACTTCTGGCCATAAATCGGAAAAATGTAGACAGTTCTCCAAGAAATACTTGCAGTGTCGAATGGAAAAGTGAGCGTTAATTTTCTCTTTTTGCTTCTTTTTATACTTATGTATGCTTTTTTTATTAAAAAAAAAAACAAATTTGAAGTTAAGAAAGGGATTTGTTATGAACATGTACTTATTAGTGTTTTCAAATTGTTCTAGATTTCTAAGGTGATAGGTACCCATTTTGATGTTTTTCCTATGATATTATTTTAATTTTTTTCAGAAAATTTTGTGAGGAATATCTGTTTGCTCAGAGGTTTAGATTGCTGGTTCAGTTTTACCGATCTTGAATATGTTGTTTCAATCTCTGTTTCTGCTAAAAAGGCCATGTCATAACCTTGTATGCATTCCAATGCCAAACCCAAATGTAAAATCCATGATCACAATTAGCAATCTAATATAGAACAAATTTCTATTGAATGTCT
Organism: Fremontodendron californicum; assembly: GCA_030761205.1. NCBI lineage: Eukaryota > Viridiplantae > Streptophyta > Magnoliopsida > Malvales > Malvaceae > Fremontodendron > Fremontodendron californicum. The sequence goes on from JAULJL010000024.1 coordinate 6,497,037, forward strand.
TGAACATAAATTTGTATAATATTTTGGGTACTCGAAAATTCCTGACCTAACATCTTGTTTATAACTTGATAATTCTGACTTTAAAATGGAAAATGCTTGTTCTTTTCTAGTAATTCCTCGTTGGCATTTTACAGGAACTTGATGGCGAAGCAGGAGTTGTCGGAACTTGGATTTGAGAAGCAATCGGAGATGAAAGCTTCTGGGGAAAAGAATAATCAGACAATTGATAATTGAATCTGATCACCAGACATTCTCAAGGATTACTGATGAAAAGGTTTCTTGCATTACTGAGCTTTTTTTTCTTGGGCTCATAGGAATGTTCCCCATGTAAGTGGCATAATCCTCATTGAAAAATACATGTCGGAAAATCTGGAAACTAGAGCTTTCAAAGTTTTTGAATAACATAACATTGTAGTAATTCAATATTGATGAGAAAGCTAAAATTGCCAAGGAATTTATTGTTTCATGTTATTGTTAATAATGCAGTTAATTTTCCTTCACTGTATTATTTGCAAATAAATCTATGCTCATTTCATTTTCTGCCATAAGGATGAGTAACGTGAAGTCTTAATTTCCTGATATTGTACCATTCACTCTCGGTATTTCAAGTTTCAACCCAACTAGGATCATTCTTGGTTGATTTCCTTCTTTTCCTTTTCATTTCATTTCTGGGCTCTTGTTTAGAGATTCATACACAAAGATGAGATCACTTGACTCTTCATGCTTTCCCTGTTAGTTGGACGCCAATGGAATACTTTTCTATAGTAAGGCATTGTTTAGCATTGCGGTTGGCATAACTTTTGATTGCTGGAATACTTTTCATTAATAAGGTTTCGTTTAGTATTGTTATTGACACAACTTTTGAGATAAAAATTGTGTTTCATTGCAAACGCAATGTTAAACGGTAAAAAATTTGGCTTTGCGGTTAAAATCATGATTTGACAATCCAACCAAAAAGTAAAAAAAAGAATTGAGCTTTTGCGGTTTGAAAGCTGGTTTTTGAATGAAATAATTTTATTATTCTCACGTCTCTAAACTTTTATTATTTTAAACTTTTTTTTTACATTTCAATTTCTCACAATACTTTTTTCATAGCAATATTAAACACTTCAAAGTTTTTAAACCATATTTTTTAACCACACTTTTTTAACACATTTTTTTCTAACTCAAATTTTTTTTCAATAACAATGCTATACCAACCCTAAATTGACAGCCTTTGCCCAGATGACATGCGGTTCTTATAAGTTTAAGGACAGACTTTTTCAAGGTTTGAAGTTAGAGAATAGATAACTTTGGCCTTGGGCAACTAATATAGTTAAAAATTACATATAACATGTTTGCGATTTCAACTTTTCTCACATAGAAAATTACATATAACATGTGTTACCAAATCTTCAACAAATTAAGAGGAAAACTGAGTAGTGCATCATTATACTTTGTGGAATGAATATTCATCCCTTAATTATTAGCCTTTTTGAAACATCCCATTAGTTTCCTTTCATTATTCTTACTTTAGTTGCCAGCCATGTTGCGGTTCCTAGAATGTAGTCATGATCTACCTCTAATTGGAGGGAAGCAATGCCCTTAAGTGAACCTTCATTTGCAGATCCAAAGGCCTGTCATGGCTACTTGTATGTTAGATATCATGCTTGGTGGTGTTTTATATGATCCTACTTGTTATAACTTATAACAAAGTTTCGATCTTTCATGTGCACTCTCATGCATGTGTCACGGCCCGTGCGAGCCCGCTTGGGTTCTTTACGCACACAGCAGATCCAGGCCCATTATATGAGAGCATCTTGACCCATCAGAATAGACCCAGTCCCTGGAGTATTCTAGAAGACTCTGGAAGACAGATTTTACCTGGAAGTTCTACAAGTAGTAAAAAGATAGTTATTGCCCAACAATTCCAGCTTATCTAGAACTCTAGAGTTAAGAGTTTAAATTCCTTTAGGCCTCTAGATAATGTAATCTTAGCTGTCCATTTGAAATGATCTGAACCGTTGATGTAATGGGGATTCAAATATAAATAGAGGCCTCCCCCAACCTCATTTATATCATTCAACACTTGAGTAATCAATACACAAGAGCATTCTTCTCTCATTTTCTGTGTTCTATTTTTCTGCTTAGCCCTAGTAACTTTTAGTTATCAGTGCACTTCTTGAGTGTTAACATGCTGACTTAGGCATCCAAGGAAGCGACTTTTTGCCTAAAGCCGCACGATTCGCAAGGCTAAAGTTCTGAGTCCGTGACAGTTGGTATCAGAGCTCGTGGTTCGTGAAAGGTGCTGATCATATGGATGGCGTCTCAGGCAGATAATCAGACACATGAGGTCCCGGAGACTCGTGGGAGAGCCAAGAAGGCTAGTTCGAGAGATGTTCTATCGTCCATGGATGACAGGGTGGTCAAGCTCGAGGTGACCGTTGGAGACATGCGGGAGAACCTGGAGATCGTTGAGGGCCGCATCGAAGAGCTAGACTACGCAGAGAGGAGCTCAAGGACAGGATGCAGTGGGCTCTCAATGAGGCGATAGACATCTTAACTCAAAAGAATGATACTCTAGAGGCTATGATGGTGGCCATGCAGAATGAGATGGAAGAGCTCAAAGGAGAGCTCACATCATGCAAAGCAGCCATAGAGGGTGGTGTACTAGCTGTGACACCCAAACACAGGATGAAGATCCCTAAACCAAAGGAGTTCAAGGGAACCAGACCGACAAAGGATGTTGACAACTTCTTGTGGGGGATGGAACATTATTTCCGTGCAATAAGCATTGATGATGATGCCACCAAGGTAAAAACTGTTTCCATGTATTTTACTGATATTACTCTTTTATGGTGGCGTCATAGGTGCAGCGATGAGAGGCGTGGTTGCACTACCATTGGGACTTGGGAAGAGTTCCAAAGTGAGTTCAGGAAATAATTTTACCCAGAATATGCCGAGGATGAGACACGTGCCAAGTTTCGACGGCTTACGCAACAAGGCACAGTTCGGGAGTATGTGCGAGAGTTCAGTGAACTCATGCTCCAGATTTCTGATCTCGGGGAGAATGAGGCGTTCTTCTCATTCTTGGATGGACTTAAACCCTGGGTAAAGCAAGAGTTGCAGCGGAGAAGTGTCCAGGATCTGACCAAAGCCATGGCTACAGCTGAGTCCTTACTCGACCTCAGTTCTAAGAAGCTGGACAAGTTCGAGTCTTCCAAGCACAAACCGAGGGCAAGGGCAATGGTGGGGGAGACAAGGAGCGACAGTCCAAAAATGGCGATGGGAAGCCACCGACAAGGAAGTGAAAGTCCAACAAGAAGTCCGATAAGAAGAAGGACAAGGAGCCGGTGGAGTGCTTCTTATGTGCAAGTCCGCACCGGATGCGAGACTGCCCAGAGCGAACCAAGCTGTCCGCCATCAACAGGGAGAATGATGAGTCAGAGGATGAGACTCTGAAGCTTGGTTCAATTATACTCAGTTCTATCAAGGCAAAGAGGTGCCGAAAACAAAAGGGGCTGATGTTCGTGGACATCACCATTGCAGACAGAAGAAAGAGTGCTCTAGTTGACACAGGAGCATCGATCTGTTCATTTCCGAAAAGGCTGCCAAAAAACTTGGTCTTAAGATTGAGAAGATAACCGGATGGATCAATACCCTTAACTCTAAGGAGGTCCCAACCATGGGTGTGGCAAATGGAATGGAGTTACAACTTGGAGACTGGAAGGGCAAGGAACTATTGAGGTAATCCTATTTCTTGGTTTAAATTTCCTTGACCGGATTAATGTTCTTGTTGTTCCATTTGCTGATTGCATATGTATCTTGGATGCCCGATGTCAATGCATTGTGCCGGTAAATCGAGAGACGGGTGTTGGAGCCAAGGTGCTATCGGCAATTCAGCTTGCCAAGGGTGTGCGCCAAGATGAAAACACCTACTTGGCGGCCCTAAAGTTTGATGAGCCTCAAGAGCCCAAGGACGAGATCGCAGCCACCCAAGAGGGGTGGATAAAACTGATGCATTAGACTATGCTAGTGGAAAAGTGCTAATGCAAGATGGACAAACAGTGGCATTAGAGAGTCAGAAGCTCGACGAGACAGAACAGTGTTGCATGGTCCAGGAGAGAGTACTGTCGGAAGACCGTTATTATTGGCCACACATGCAGGAATATGTTGAGGCCTATGTGGAAACTTGTATCGTGTGCCAACAAGACAAGGTTGAGCTTAAGACACCAGCTAGACTCTTACAGCCATTGTCCATACCGGAGCGCCCAAGTAAAAGCGACACCGTTAATTTTATTGCAGGTTTGCCTAAAGCGGGTGAGTTTAGGAGCACTATGGTAGTGGTGTGGACTGAGTTGTTCAAGCTGTTGGGGTCAAACTTGAACTTTTTCACCAGTGTGCATCCCTAAACAGATGGGCAAACCGAGAGAGTGAATGCTTTACGAGAAATATATCTCAGGCACTATGTGAGTGCAATGCAGCGAGACTGGCCAAAGTTGTTGGATGTGACGCAATTTTCTTACAACTTGCAACGGAGTGAGACCACAAACCAGAGTCCGTTCAAGATGCCAAATCGAGCAGCATACATGTTTGTTAATCCTTTTCAGGTTGATCAGAGTATCCGGCCAGGAGCAAATCTCAACACGCACCAGTAGGAGTGAAGGCCTCCTACAACAGAGATATACAGTGTAATACTTGCAGATCGAGAAGTACGACGAAAGAACTACAGGCTAAGGCATGAGTACTTTGTCCGATGGAAGGGACTACCCAACAGTAAGGCAAGTTGGGAACCAGCCGATACATTGTGGCAGTTCCAGAGTAATATTGAGCAGTTCCAGGGTATGATTGAGCAGTTCCATGCAGAGGACGCGACGAGTGCGTCGCTGCAACAGGTGGGGGAGAATGTCACGGCCCGCGCGAGCCCGCTTGGGTCCGTTACGCACACAACAGGTCCAGGCCCATTATATGAGAGCATCTTGACCCACCAGAACAAGCCAAATCCTTGGAGTATTCTAAAAGGCCCTGAAAGACAGATTTTACTTGGAGGTTCTAGAAGCAGTAAAAAGATAGAACTCTAGAGTTAGAGTTTAAATTCCTTTAGGCCTCTAGATAATGTAATCTTAGCCGTCCATTTGAAATGATATGAACCGTTGATGTAAGAGGGATTCAACTATAAATAGAGGCCTCCTCCAGTCTCATTTGTATCATTCAACACTTGAGTAATACACAAGAGTATTCTTCTCTCATTTTCTCTGTGTTCTATTTTTCTGCTTAGCCCTAGTAACTTTTAGTTATCAGTGCATTTCTTGAGTGTTAACAGGCTAACTTAGGCATCCAAGGAAGCGACTTTTCGCCTAAGGCCGCACGGTTCACAAGGCTAAAATTCCGAGTCCGTGACACATGCATGCTGCTTGTGTGTGTATGTTGGATTCTTGTCTCAGATGTGTCACTCGTGCTTCAGTCTAAATAGCTGCTTATATATCTTTTTTCCTATCATTCTTGTCGGGCTATGTTACCCGGATTTGGGTGAATGTCGAATATGAATACGTGTCCGACATGATAAATATTTGTCTATTATAAATATAACAACCAACTAAAGCAAATAACTAGTAGTAACATTTATTAATTTTTCTATCCCTTTACATTTAACACAAGCATTTCTAGTGGAGGTGGTGGCAAAAACTGGAGGTTCAAAAACTCTACAAATCCATTACAAGAAGAAAGGGAAAAAAAGAAAAAAAAAAGAGTATTTAGAAAACTAAAACAGCTAACTGGACAACATTTTCCCAATTTTCTTTCATCTCAAATACAAACAAAGCCTAAAAGATTGTAGCCTATTCTTTTTAATTTATGGATGTCCCCCACTTATATTACATGCAATGCAATGGTCAACGATGCATGTAATATCACTGCTCCATTATTTCAAAAGAATATTACCATCATTGAAGTTCCCGGGAGATTCTAAGACGGTAGGTCCGTGCAAGTACGATACTTTACGGCTTACACTGTCCTCTTTGGATCACGAGCAGCTGCAACATGGTCCTGCAAAATAGAAAACAAATACAAGATTATTATAGGTGTAATCCACAAACAACTCACCTCACAACCGAACCATATCTCATCTGATTTAAATCTCATGTCATATTTAAAAAATATGAGGGAGAGAAGCGGAGGCAGGTTGTCAAGCTAGGTTAGGCACGTATAACCAGCGTATGTGATGCAATAATAAAGAATTGAAATTGAAGCACTCCAAGAAAATATTTGCTTGAGAAAGGGACTTCACAGACAGAAAACCAATAAAATAAGAGGCTTACGTTATATGACAAGTATGGCCCTGTTAAGGAGGGTGCTCCTATTTGCAGAAGGTTACTTGCACAGTCATGCAGTGAATTGGGGCATGATTGGGCATAAAAAAGTAAAACCATTCACAAGCTCACAATGGTTTGGCCCATGAAGCTAGACAACTGGCTCAACCAAGTTGAATTAGCACTTTTTTTAACATATATGAGTAACTGATACTCCAAAATATATGCAAATAGAATGGAGAAGTATCAACAATATATGATAATGTATTGTTCCATGTGAGATTTGACAACTTCAATAGCAAGTTATTACTTTTCTCTACATCGGGCATCCAGCATAAACAGCAATTCTTAACTATTTCACACTTTCCACCTTTGAAATGCTGTTTTAGCTGCCTAACTAGTGGATAGAGTTAGCAAAAAGAAGTTTTTAACAGCTAAGCACCTGGCTGAGATAATTAGGCTAGACCACCGCCAGGGTGGGTAAAGCTTGTCATCAAACATAAAATAACATGTAGTATGAGTCACAAGACAAACAGCAGAAGTCATTGAAAACAGAGACAGGGTTGACTGGACGCTAAAGGTTCTAAAAATTTGCTTCTACCATTTTCTAGCAGCCAAGGAGGCACTATCCTATTGAGCTAGCGTATCTAATAAAAGATATTCCAGGATAGGACCTCATAAATTTTGACAAGTAATGGAACAATTACTTCAAGAATATAACTTATCATGTTAAGAGGAACTTGGTACAAGACTACCTTAAATAGCATATGCTAGAACTTAAACTCACCGAAATAAAATCAAATGCTTTGGTATCCTCTTTCTTTGAACTATTCATCATTGAACTAGGTGTTTGAGATGGAAAATTTGACTGGAATATATCAGGCAGAAGTGATCCTCCATTAGATCCACTGGAAACATGATTGATGCCAGCATTTTGTGCACTAAGATTACCAAAGTGTTGTAAGTTAGACATTGTTGCAAGCAATTGCTGCTGAGCAAAGAAACTCCCCATAGCACCATAATTCAGAGGCTGAGAAGAAAAGGCTGGGTTCAACATTATTCCAGGAGGAATGGCATATGACATGGTCCCTAAAGGAAACATTGTATTTGCATTCATCCCAGCGGCTTGGGAACCAAGGAGACCAGTCAAAGCATCATTAGAAGCTTGATGGCTAGAATTAGTGTTGATATCGGCAAATATATTTTCAGGGTGTACCTCAGAAAAGATTCCTTTCTGCTTCAAATTAGATGGATTCTCATTCATCGACAAGCCAGCCATCAAATCATTAACAGCATTTTTTTTATTCTCTGGCTCAATTGGAGCTTCAGAATTGGTCCCAAATATATCAATTATTTCAGATTTTTTATTTCCAGCCACAAAATTACCATTGACAACTGACTTGTCATCTACAGTCATCCCAGAGAAGAGATCATCCACATTTTCTCTACCCTCGCCAGTGTGAAATGAGACATCTGCAAAGGGGTCATCATCATTTTTCTGTTCCCTGGTGCTGAGACCAGCATTTATACCATCTCCAAATAAGTCATCAATAAGCGGCGTTGCTGTCAGATTTGCAGTATTTTGATCATGTTGGTTTTTTGTGGAATTATCTAGTCCATTGTAATCATCTGAATCACCAGTGTCGATCAGGTCAGGCATTTGAACAGGTGTTGTCTCGGCCTTCAAAGACTTTTCTGAATTACTTGCCAAACCACCTGGCTGTTCCCCATTCAAAAGGATCAATACCTGTTTACCAAGCAAATATATATGTCAACTGTTGCATCTACTTCGTTAACTCAGAAAATAATATCCTACCAGATCTAAATTAGCATTCAGAGTACATAATACTATTCAAAGTCATATAGCATTAAGGATCATAACATTGAAAGCAATAAAGATTAAGCACAATGATCATTGATCATACGAAGATCATGAATATCGTCATTTATGCTGAAGGGTAATCAAAACAAGGGAACTGAAACATAATGCGACATCTGTCGAGAACCAATCCTAAAATATCTCAATTTATAGGTTCAAACAAAAAGTAAAGATAAAGCTGTCCTCAGATAATAATAAAGAGAAACAAGAAGTCAATATGAAGGGTCTCTTTATTTTTCTGGACTGATGTTTAAGTTAAAAGAATGAGGTAGCATCCAAAACTTAATATAATAGATAACACAAGTTACCTAGAATTTTTTTTTTTTTTTTCATTTAAAAGAAGAAATTAATACACTGCATCAACTTAGACTTGCATAAAATATGCCATCAGTAAATGCAAGACTTTGATGAACTCAAACAGGATGGAAAGTTCAATTGGCCTTCCTACACTTTATCATGAAACCAAAATACAATCAACATTTAAAATGACTTTTAAATGAAAATTTCCATATCGCTAAAAGCAAGTTCTTATGCATAAGTTAGTTGAATTTTCTTTTATCCCACATGACATCAGTTTACTGAATTAGAGCTTATTGTAGTTGTTTAGTAAAACAAAGGGAAAAAAGAGAAAGAACCTACAAGCATGCCACCAAAAATAGTGCTCTGGCCTGGCATTAAACCGTAACAAAAATGATATTTTCATCTTTCTGATTACAAATAAAACAGAGGGTTAGCTAAGATATCTACCTTGTTTGTCTTTTCTCTAAGGGAAGTTTGGGGAGATTCGGAACATCTCAAAACAACATCTTTGTTCTCGGTAAAATAAGAAGCCACAATTAAGAAATGCTCATCCTCCTTTTTCCTCAAAATGGACTCAAGCACACATACAGCTTTCATGCGAACCTGGCCATCAATAATTCTGGTTAAGGTCAAAAGATAACTCAAAACACAAATATTCCATTCATTTTTTTGGAAAGAAATCAATATAGAATTATCACCAATTGAAAAATGGTCATGTAATGAGAACAGTGTGCCTGCATGTACGGCAAAGGGATTGAGGTGAAAATAGTTTGGGTAGATAGCCTAGGTTTGAGGTAAGTAACACCCCCCCCCCCCCCGGGTGGCCTTGGCACTCATGATTCAATACATAGGCGCAGAGAGTTACCTGCCACATTGGAGATAGAAGCTTAGATTCAAGGGCATGGCTTAAAGCCAAAGCATCGAGCTTTGCAGCCTCCACAAGGAAAGCCTGAATGGCATCTCGAGTAGGTTGTAGACGAACACCACCAGATGACACTATGGTTTCCAGCAATCTCTCTTCACGACTTTTAGTCTCTGAATAATTTGAGCTGGATTCCCCATTTGTTGTTTCTGTCTTTAATACTCTTGAATCCTGGTCCCAAGGTCCACTAGCAGTACTCCCAGAAACCCCTAGAGTGTCATTGCGCAATTCAACAGGTTCATACCTATCAGAATGGTCAATTTCTGTAGTCAACGACCTTCGAAGAGTAGGGCTTTTGTAGCTTCCATTATCATTCTTTCTAAGTGAATGACCCTGAGTGAAACTACTAATTCCTTGCTTGATAGAAGCGCTTCCAATACCAACTACCTCACTTAGAAATGATTTCTTATCATCTGATGGCATTTCGAAGTTTGTGTTCCCAAATCCTTGTATTCGTTTGTTAAGGTCATCTGCAGGAGAAGGCTTACTAGTATTATTGTCCTCTGCAAATATAGCAGAAATAACCTCATGAGCTGTGTCCCGCACAGCCTTATTGAGTGCATCCCCCTTCAAAGGATTCGGTTGCCCTTTGTAATGAAATAACTGACGCACGGCCACTGAGTTCCTCTGCATTTCTCTCCTAAACTCCACACCAGACTTTCCCACCGCATATTTTATCAGCCGCAAAGCCTGTAAAAATCCCACTACCAATTGAGTATCAACATGTTTTGTTAATAGGATACAATTTGCCCACACGTTAAACAATCAGTAACTCAGAACATTTACATACCAAATCTTCTTCGCCTTTGAAGAATATTAGGCTCCTTCATATTTTTGTTAATAGCCCTTTGCTTTAGTTGCGTTTATATACAAACACAAGTAATACTTTGATACAGATATTTAACTACTTAAAAACCTAAGTTCAAATTTTACGACCATTACTTAACTACTTGATTAAATTGAGTTAAAATTTTCACTTTGTAACTTTTCCAGCAAAAATTTCTCAGCCAAAACAACAAATTGATTAGAATTGACTAGATTTAACCAAATCGAAACAAAATTCAAAGCGAATTGAATGAAATTACCTTTTGTTTGACGATGGGGCTTTTATGATCGAGCCTTTTCAAGATAAACTCGGAGACCTCTTTAACAATACTAAAATGCGACGATCTCAAGAGCTCGCAGATCTCTTCTAACTTATAAACGGGCGTTACCTTGTCTTCATCCGAGGTTGCCCCATCGATCATCCGCGATCTCCAGTACGATTCCACCGCTCGCCTACTCGAATCCATTTCGAAAATTAAAAAAAAGAAAACCAAAAAACCAAACTATTTGATTGAATTGAAGGGTTTAAGATGGATCTATTTGCTTAATTGGTTGAAGCAGGGCCGTTGAAAAGGAGGGAAACTGTTGAATTTCGATCGATAGGGATTCAATTAGGGTTTTTCTTTCTCTTCTTTTAAGAATTAGGAAGAGAGCAAGAGCGAGAATCTGAAAAAGTTCGAAACGTAGACAGAGGAAGAGAGGGCAAAGACAGATTTTGGTTTTCGGAACGTAAACAGGTGAGCAGGTAGGCGAATGCGGAGATGACAGACTCTCAGACCTGCGTGATTCACGTTGTTAAATTTGTGTTTGTCACTTGCGCATACTTGTCAGAAGAGTTGTTAATATTTGGGACTACGTGAAGATAATTTACTAGTCTAATTTTGTACATTTTAGGACCACATCTCAATATATTTTTTTGGCAGAAAAAAATAATAATTTGGGATTAAAAAAAAAAAGTTGTATATGTTCAAATTTGAAGGATATCACGTCTTAAAGGTATTACATAAATTAAATAGATTAAGTCTATATTCAATTTGGTAGAATTTCAAATTTGTCGAAATGTCGGATGTCATTTCTTAAAAGTAATTATATGAATCAACCAGATTAAGCTCAAGTTCAACTTGAAATAGAAGAGAGAGTTGTAGATGTTGAAATCAGTGATTGCATGAACCAATTAAATTAGATCTGAGTATCACATCTCGATGCTTAATATTGTTTAGTTTGTTAGAGCCTAAAGCCTAATTTAATGATGTTTGACCAAACTAATGTCTTTCTTTTTTTGGTGCTAGACCAAAGAATTGAGTAATAACTTTCTCCTATGGCTGCTCTAAGTCTAAAGCTAATGTCTTTCTTATACTAAATTATCAGTATAAGAAAGAATCACAAATGAGACAAAAGACAGTTCATGATTCATCCAATAAAGCTGTGATAATACTCTAATCCATCAATCATTTGCTATTCTTTTCCTCTGGGTTTGAGTTAATTATAGATATTGAGGGAATAAGATCTTTAGATGTTGGATTATTACCAGTATGATCATGTAATACTCCAACAGTTTCTTCTGTCAGTACTAACCAATTACTAGATCCATGAGACAATCTTTTAGCATTACAAACGTTTTTTTTTTAAATACTTGAAACTGTTAGGATTAAATCATAGTCACTAACTACAACAGTCAAAGATGTCTACTATGGTGAGTTTCAAATCAAGACCATTTGGGCAGCTCCTCCCTGCCAGCAGGGTCACAAACTTTGGTGGACAAGTTTAAAACATTGAAAAGCTGGTAAGGAAAATGTAAGCTCTTAACCATGAGAGAAATATGAGAATTGCAAAAAACCAATTAATCCATTATCTGTCAAGAAGCTACACCCAAAGCATCTATAACATCATCTGATTCATCAACTGCCATCTCGTTTCTAAAAAGCAATTTTAGGTATGGAAGAACTTTGGGAAGTACAGGCAAATCTGCTATGTTAATGCTCATCAAATCAAAAGCAATGCATGTCTTATGCATGTGTGTCTCATCAAATACAGGAATTTTCGGGTATCTTTGGCTGAAATGGGTTAGAATAATGCGATAAGCACCTGCAGAGTTTCCGACTTCAATGGCTTCCTTGGTTGTGCTGTGGTTTCTTGCAATGGCTTCCTCAACCAAGCCATCCTCAAAAGTTGCCTGTAATATGATCAAGAGTAAGCTGGTCAATCAAATTAGCCCTGTGATGTGATGATGCTAATGCAAGCACAAAGAGATTTTCAATTTCAAAGTAAACTCAAAGCTGAATAAACCACTTAAGAACCCTAAACAGTGAAATGCTATACTGCATAGACATGGAAAATATGAATATATTTAAATGCCAACCATCAGATATCTTAATTGTATGTCACAAGTCACAAATCCCTCTGCGAATAGATATCGAAATTTTACATCCTTGCACAATACTATCTAAGAAAGCAGATGGCAAAGCTATTACCTATGATGATAATCAATTAAGCATAATATAAATATCTGATGCAGTAACTTGCCTCATGTATGAGAATTGTTGCTCCACGAGATGCATCTACTAGTTCCAGACAGGGCCTAGTGTCACCCGAGTACACAATCTTCCATCCTGGGATCACTTTTCCAACACTGTTGACACGCTCTGCAGCTTTCAAAGCAATGCCAAATGCCTGGTGACAGTGCACAACAGGAAAACTAATCAAAGCCTCTAATCCTGCTTCACCTAGCACTTTCTTCAAGCTCTTTAGGAATGGATAAGCTGCAGAAGGGTCAACTGGACTGCCTGGTTGCCTATAATAACTCTGCATATGACTTCCTCTAGCAAACAAAGTTCCATTAATCTCTTGCCTGCTTTCATTGTTGACATTAGAATGTATTGGACTTTCTGGAGATGATCCATCATTATTCAATTCCTCATTGCTCTCATAAGTATCCCATGAAGCTTCTGTGGTGCTCCTACAGTCAAGGAACTGCATATCAAGATATTCAAGTCTTTGATATGCATCTAAATATTGCTTAAGTTGCAATGGCCCTATAACAAGCAATGGTTCATGAGGCACTCCCTTCAATAAATCATGTCTTAGAGCAAGCACTCTCGCCAAACCTGTGTGGTGATCGGCATGAATATGAGAGATCCAAACGCATTTTAGATTTCTAATAGCATTGTCTGCACGATCTACACCATATCTGTTTTCTCAATAGATCAACCATCATGAGTTAAAAGTAAAAAGGGAAAGCCCACTATAACAACAAAATCTAACTAAAAATTTGTGACATGTTACCTTCTTTTCAGTTGTCCCAGGGTTCCTTCGCCACAATCAAAGAGCAAACTTCCTTTGGAGAAAAGATTGATATAAACAGAGCTAACATTACGATACTTAGAAGGCTGGGATGAACCCGTACCAAGAAGCACAATTTCCAGATCATCTCTCCTTATATTTTCCAGACAACGAGGCAGAGTATTTTCACTCAACCACAGCTCTTCAATCATAACTCTATTATCATTTGAAGGAGTTAACTCTTCTCTACTTTCTTTAAGCCCATGCCAGAACTGTCTGACATGTTGAGCAGCATCTGCAATCTCTGGAATTTCTGAATGCAGTTCATCAATTACTTCAGATTGACCTATCAGAGTTGGAATATGAGATCTGTCCAATCCCAGCTTAGCATAAGGACGCAATGTGAACTGTCCAAAATATAAGAAAAACTGTTAACCTGGAAACTATTGCCCCCCTATTTTCCAAGAAAAAAAAAAGGAAAGAGAAACACCTTTAAGAGATTTTCAGCAGAAATGCTTTCACAGATCTTTGAAGCAGGGCCCTGGTAAAAAGAAATGAATACTCAGTTGCCTCCAAACTTTTCAACATATAATCATCAACCTGATGGTCACAACTCACAAATGTTACTTCTAGGATGTAAACAAACCTCACTTAAAGCAATGGCATCTGATGCTGAGTAATTAAAGTGCTGAAGAGACCAGAAACCTGGAGCTGGAAAGAACTGTGGGCATAAGTAATTAAGTCGTGCTGCAATTCTTGCACTTGATTTTAGAATTGGAACCTCCAGATTCTTCCTACAAACAAATGACACAGAAGAAAAATTATCAGTTAATGGGCAAGTGGTGCAAATATCATTTTCATGCAAGAAGTAAAGTGACTTACATTTCATGTCCAGCCATGATATGTTGGGCTGAACCAAATTTCTTCATCCATTTTTGGTAGTTGGGACTGCTTACAACAGAAGCAGGACTTAAATGAATGACACAGTTTACCATCTTAGTAGTCTCTGTTAGGTGACCTGATACATCTGTATAATATCCATTGAGGCATTCTAAGGACAACAATTCCTGTACATGAGATTCTGTTGGACAGTCAACCAGGAAGACAATGGGACCAGGAATCGGAGGACCCATTACATCACTTGGATGAACCTACACATAGTAAGGCAAATTTCTTATGGATCAAAAAGATAGTAACTACACAAATAACTAATAACTGATGCATCAAAAGCATAGAAGGGCCAGAAATATGTTCCTTGTTCATAGATCACCCACCATGATATCTAGGTGGTCTGACTTCACTGATTTATTATGTTGCAGCTCCCCATACTTCGGCCCCGATTTCAGGCCAAGAGCTGCAGCCTTTTTTGGGTCAAATTTCCCCATAAGCTCAGGCAATTCACAAATATATATCACGGACATTTCACCAGGCTTTATTTGGGACTGTCCTGAGCAATGTGGTTGTAGGAGAACCGCTGATATTTTGACAACCTCATCTTTAATAAGAATCATGGGATCTGCAGCTTTACTTGGAGCAGGCACATGGGCAGCAGCATCAGAAGTGGGAGCTGGTCCAAATCTCTTAGTGTGAACCATAGTAGCATGTGGAATGAAAGATTTCATCGCACCAACTAAAAGATCAAGATCTGAGGGGCCCCATATTTTGACCTTCATAGAAATATAGGATAGTATTTAATTAATGGGCACAACAATGTCGAGATAAATTGAAATATATTAGATCAGTCAGGTACTCACAGTATACCCTTCTTCTCCCATGCCAGCCAAAGTCAGCAGTAAACCTGTGACAAAAAGTTAAAACTCAGCAATTGAGGGGCCATACAATCATCTTTGCATATCCAGTATTAAAAATAACAGAAAACTAAAGCTTAAAAATAATGGTATATCAAATTTCTACAAATGATTACAATCGAGAATTCGAGATTCAAGATAAACCTGGAAGTCCACCCGCTGTTTCTGAGCAGACACGTGAGAGAAATATGTGATCTATCTGGAGAAAACATCCACATCAGACTATCTTTACAGACTGAAATGAATCAATTGGAAAATATATTCACCAAAAATCAAAAGTACGTATTGTATACCTTTGATAACTTAATTTTATGCTCTGTGCAAAATCGTTGTAATCCCTGTCATAACAGTGGTTAATAATTGATAACAATATTAATAAGAGCTCATAGCTTTCTAGAGGAGTTATAGCTTAATTGGTCACTGCCAATATTGCCTAAAGTTTACCAACTATCCTAGATCCATTTTACCTTCAAAGGCCCAAAAAGTCACTGGTAAGACAATTAAAATTGAAGCCAGAAACCAATTAAGCACCTTAATCATAGACATTCTAGCTCCAAAAATAGACAAGGTAAGTTAGGCTCCTGAAAACAGAAAGGAGGACAGTTGCCTGTCTGTTTCTCCAGAAAAAGAATCAAGTCCGTCTATTTATACAAAAGAATGCCAAGTGTCCTTCCATTGCATGGTTAAGTATATTGCAGTAAATGATAGGCCACTGTAAATTGCCCACAATTCAGAATTGAGTATACAACAAATTGAAGCACAATCCTTCTGGTCATAATACATGATTCACTCATGTGACTTATAAGAATTGGACAAGATCAAACAACAGCTCAGGCATTCATTTTGTTGAATGATATGTGCCACTCTCAGGTAATTGCTAAGTTAACTACGAAGGACCATAACTCCGAGATGAGCCATACTTCCCACACACTGGTGATTGCTCAGAAGTCAGAAGGCACTTTCTGAAACTATTTTGAGTGAACTAAGAAAGAAACAACTCTAATGAATAACATGGGGATTATACTAGGTCATTTCCTTGATAAATAATCACATTAGGACACTACTTCAGTCAAAGAGTATATATCAAGCAGAATTATAATATTTCTTATACATAATGAGGAAACATCAGCCAATACCTTTGTGGCATGCTGGATGATGCATATATATCATACTGAAGCTACACATGAGAAATAAGTATGGACAAGATTCCACTCGTTAAAATCCCTAAAACTGTAACATTTTTAAAACATGACACCATGCTTACCTCTCCAGCATTAAAAATAAATCTTAGTTTGTCAAAGAAAAGCAAGACTGAAGGTGATGTGTCTTGTGTATCCATTCCAGTCCCCAAAATCTGCAAATTAAAATATATCTGATATTAGCAATCAAAATAAATTAAAACTTCCCAACACTGTCAAGTAAAAAATTGAACCTTCACCACACAAAAAAAAATTCGAATGGTATCATCATTGAAACACCATTATCACTATTCTAGCATTCTAGTACGAACATCAACTTTTATTTGCATTTCACTTTTTTTTTAAATGGCTATAAAACCAAAACAAACAGTAGAAAAGGCAAAATTATAATTGATTAAAACAGAAACAATGACAAAAATGTAATAAAAGTCATGCAATTTGTTACCCAATTTTTTATTTTTTTTTTGTGTGGTTTCTAAGCCTTCAAAAATATTGTTTCTTTTCTATCCAAATGCTACTTTCAGAAACAAAACTTTCCCAAAACAAATGTTTCAGTCATTTACTCAAAATACACAACTTTGATCCCAAAAACAAAACAAACCCATTTCAGAAAGTCACTCAATTCCCTTAAAAACTCAAACCCAAGAAAAAATAAAAAATTTAAATGAAGAAAAATGACCTGAACATATGCAATAGTATTAGTAGGATCAAGCTTGCGTTCTTTTAACTCGGGATTCTTTTTAGGCCTATCACTCTTATCTTGCCCTTCAGCCCTTCTTTTATTAAACACAAACAAAGAAGAAGAAGAGCCTCCTGACTCCTCAGCTGTTTCCTCCATTGCCACCTCTCTGCCTTTGCCTTTACGCTCTTTGAAAGTGCTGTTATTTCTTCTGGCAAGGTTGAGAGAATCACGATAGGGAAGGGAGCGTGGTGATTTTGGAGGAAGAGGAGGATGCGAGGAGGGTAAAGAGAAAGAAGGGTTTTGGATTGGGTTTAGAGATGGAAGACTTTAACACTTCGCTGGGAGGTTTTTGCAAGGGTTTTTAGGCTTTTTAGTTTGGGTGTAGGAAAGGAAATTAGGAATAGGATGGCAAAACCGACTGGTTTTATGAATTTTATATCGGTTTTGTTTTGACTTTTGAGTTTTTGAATTTTGTATCGGTTTGTTTTGACGTCTGAATGTAATGGACTTTTTCCCTTTTTGAAGGGTTAATTACATAGGTAAGTCACTCGACTATTAGAGATTTTTTTATTTTGATCTCTCAATTTTAATTATAAAAAATATCAATTTAATCGCTTATGTTATAAAAATTATTTTTTTAATCACTCAGTCATTAGAAACTAACAACTGGATAACGTGGCAATATCACATCATATGTCATATGCCACCTAACATTGCGACGTCATTTAACATGTCACATGGTATTTTTCACTTGTCATTAATTTTTTTTTTAAATTACATTTTTGATCACTTAATTTTTTTCAAGATTTTATTTAGGTCACCTAACTTTTAAAAGTTTACAATTTGGTCACCAAAGTTTAAGAAATTAGTAATATTTTTGTCTCAATTGTGAATATATAACCGTCGACATGGCTTTATAATAATTTAATCACCAACTTTGTGCAATTTAATTTCATAAATATTTTTTATTTTGTTATATATTTGGTTGTATGAAATCAAAATTATTAACTTTCATTATAATTAGAATATTGACGTTATGAAAATTTTCATATTTCGGTTAAATTTTCTTGATTGATTGATGTAGTCTACAACAATTAATTACTTACTTAAATTTATTTGGACGAACTGGATATTAAATGCTTCAAGTAATGCATTTACATATTTTTGACAACTGGATTTATTAATCAAAATTTTAAATTTAAAAGGTATAATTACAATAAAATAAAAGTTAAAATATAATTTTAATTTCATAAAATAAAAATAATGAATGCTTATTTCTTTTTTCTTTTTTTTATAAAGTTTGAATTCTTATTTGAGTATTATTATTTCAAGATATTTTGATATAGATAACAAAAGTAATAAAATAATTTTGATATAAGTAATCATATCGTTATAAAAGTCATGTCGACAACGAACCATTGACAATGGAGATCATTAATAAAATAAGTTTTGACAAACGTAAAATATTAGTGACCAAATTGTAAAATTTTCAAAGTTGGATGATCGAAATAAAAAATTTTGAAAAGTTAAGTGATTAAAAGTATAATGTATTTTTTTTAATTTTCAATTTTTTTCCAAAATTCATAATGCCACAGACATGTCGGATGATGTGGCAATGCCACGTGTCATCTAAAGTTGACATGTAATGCCACATCATCCAACTGTTAGTCTCCAACGGCTGAGTGATCAAAAAAATAAATTTTTATAACGTGAGTGACTAATTTAATATTTTTCATAATTGAGTGATTAAAATAAAAAGTTTCTAATAATTTGGTGACTATCCGTATAATTAACACTTTTTTTAAAAGTTAAAATGGGTGAATTCTTTGTTTGAAATGTGGACGGGCGATTACGATAAATGCTAGTTTTGTCTCGTAAAATTATAAATTTATTATTTTATATTTCTTATATATAAATTTATAATGTATATTATACGTAAAAAATGAAATTTTGTAGTAATTGATTTTACATAAAATGAGTTAAATAAATTCTTTCTTGATAATTTATTTTAAAAAATTATGTTCATAATTAAATAATATTATTTTAAATTTTTAAAAATTAATAAAAATAAGGTAAAATAGACTAAACAAAACGATTATAAACATAACAAATATTTATGAAAACAGAAAGATATTTATATTTGGATTATTATCATATACACTAATAGTGAAGTTTTTTAACTTCACAAGCAGGATTAAAAAATTATCGCATATTTCATTTATTTATTTAAATATAATTTAAAAATATATGATAGTTTTTTAATCCGCTGATGAAATTAAAAACTTCAATATCTAAAATATATATAAAATGAACCACATACATGATTTAGAAATTAACACCTGTCATTTTTTTTAGGAAGTAGGAAAGAAAAAAAAAAGGAAAGAAAAAGAAAGTAAGGAAAAGAAAGGAAAGGAAAAAAAAATCATGTGTTCGTGTTCGTATTATTTTTCGCGTGTTTAAATTATTATAATTTATATAAATTTTTATATGTTAATAATTCATTTTATGTATATTTTTACACTTTCGTATATTCGTATCTTGTTCATTTTATTTTTTGTGTTGTTTTTAATTATTTTTTTATGTTATGTTCGTGTCGTGTCTCAATTTATCTTATATTTTGTATAATTTGTCATTGTGATTCAATTTAGAAAAAAAATTGTGTATTCTTGTCATGTCTCAATTCATGACATATTTTACATAATTTGTCATAATAATTCAATTTAGAGAAAAATTTGTGTTCGTGATGTGTACGTGTTATTTTTTGTGTGTTCAAAGTATTATAAAATTATATAAATTTTTACACGTTAATAATTCGTTTTATGTATATTTTGACATGTTCCTTTATTCATGTCGTGTTCATGTTATTTTTTGTGTTGTTTTCTAATTATTTTCCTATGTAGTGTTTATGTCGTGTCTCACTTCATCTCATATTTTGTATAGTTTGTCATTATTATTCAATTTAGAAAAAAAAAATATTATGTGTTCGTGTCGTGTCTCAATTTATAACATATTTTGCATAAATTGTCATAATAATTCAATTTAGAAAAAAAAATTTGTGTATTTGTGACGTGTTCGTGTTATTTTTTGTGTGTTAAAAGTATTATAAATTTATATAAATTTTTACACGTTATTAATTCGTTTTATATATATTTTGACAGGTTCGTGTATTCATGTCATGTTCATATTATTTTTCATGTCTTGTCGTGTTTTAATTATTTTCTCATGTTTTGTTTCTGACGTGTTTAAATTCATTTCATATTTTGTATGATTTGTCATAACGATTCGATTTTAACTCTAAATTTATTTACTTAAAATATTATAAAACATAAACTATATTTAAATAAAGGATAATTATTTAATATTATTCAACTTAAATTTATTTATGATTATTAGTTTAATTAAAATTTTATAAATATTAAACAAATCCTCCAGCGAAGAAGCGGGAAAATATTCTAGTCATTGTATAAAATAATAATCATATATATTTTACATCTTAACGGAACAAAATGAAAAGCGAAACAAAATATTTTAAAAACGGAGCGGAGTGAATATAATAAATTCTTCTTCTCATTTCATTACCATCCATCCTTATGTCTTTTGCGGTTTGCTTGTAATGTGGCTCTAGCTCCTCTTCCAATTGGCTCATTTAATCATATATATCTTGTCTTATACCTTATATAAATATATAAAAATCAAAATTTTTTGATAAAAATGAAAAATATCCTACATGGATACCCTAACTTGTTGATATGTGGACAGCTTTTAATAATCAACATGAATACCCTAATTTTAATGTCTTTGAATTGATTTAATTTGATTTGATTATGACCAATTAATTACATTTATATTTAATAACTTAAATCTCTCTTAATTAATTTTGATTCTTAATTGATTTGATTCTGATCAAATTAATTACATTTTCTTTTAATAGATTAAATTTTTTTAAATTAATTTTAATTATTAATTTGATTTGATTTTGACTAAATTAATCATATTTATTTCAATAGCTTAAATCTCTCTCAATTAATTGTATTTCTTATTTTTTGTTTGATTTTCAAAACTATAAAGATTAGTGGGTAGGTTGCTCCTTCTTAGCCTAACTTTCTCCATGCTTCTTATATCTATTACAAAATTTTTATTTTAGGGTTGCTCCTATATATATATATATATATATATATATATATATATATTAGTTACTTTTGTTCAACTTGAGTTAAGGTATTGAAGGACTGTTTTAATATTTTAATTTCATTTTATTTGTTAATGTGCATAAGGTTTATATCATGTTCAAAACAAATATGATATTTGTTTTGCTATGTCAACATTATATAATTTTTAATTGTGTTTTTCGTTATTCAAAATATTTTTTATTTGCTTCTTTCGTTTGATTCAAGTTTATGTTACGCTTTTTTTCTATTATGTTCAACAATTTATACTTATGCTTTATTTATTTTCTTATTCAAATAAATTTTTATTTACTTCATATTTTGTTTATTTAGTTATTTACTATTTTTCAATTAATTGTCATTCTCAAATTTTTACTATTTTATTATTTGGTATGTAATACACATTTTCTATTTTTTATTTGCAACTATTTTATTATCATTGATTTGTGTTTTATCTACAATTAAATGTAAAAGATCAAAGAGATAATTATAATTTTAATCCTAAAACATAAGTTTCTTTTTCATTTCAGTCCTAAAACTTTTAGAAGTAAATATTCAGTCCTAAAAATTGTTAATATGTTAAAAATTAGTCTTTCAATTATTATTCAAATGAAAACACTAACAAAAAGCTTAGCTGGCATATAATGAACACATGTGGATGTCATTTTAATAATTTCTAAAATATTAAAAAATTATTTATAAAAAAAAAAAAACTCCTTATAACAATTAAAAAATCACTATTTTATTTTTTTTACTTTTCTCTTCTCTTATTAAACTAACAACTTCTCTCTTTTCACTAAACCAATAGTCTTTAATGAAATGAAGTAGAGTTTTTTTATCTTTTATTTGGAATTGTTTTTTTCTTTTGACAAATAAATTTTCTAATATTTTACAAATTAATGAAATGTTACGTAAGCTTCGCATTTGATTTATTATATGCCACATAAGTTTTTTATATAAATTTTCAGTTAGTGTTTTCGTTCGAAGAGCGACTAAAAGACTCTCTTTTAATACATTGATAACTTTTAGGACTAAATATTTATAAGTAAAAGTTTTAGGACTAATATGAAAAAAATGTATATGTTTTAGGACTAAAATTATAATTACCTCAAGATCAAAATATTTCAAGTGAGAAAATTGAAAATAATGTCCTTGATTATAAGATTTTCAAGAATGTTATGTTAAAATTTGTGAAGCTCCTTTGTATATTACAAGTATTGGATATTTTATAAATATCTTCATACATTGAAAAATTAATTTTTTATTGTTTGAGATAGAAATTTTTTGAACTTATTCGTAAACTTCTTTCCCTTTTCAAAATATGTTTTTTTTTTTTTTTTTAATTAGAAATTGTGTTTTACATGTAAAGCAACTAAAATTAACTTACATGTAAGTCAATTATATATAATTAAAATTCTTAGATTTTTTTATTTACTTTCTTTAAAATGATTCTCAATTATAAATAAACTTAAATCAAGAAGTAAAACAATTGTAATTGTATCCTCTATGTGCATTGGTATGTTTGTATTTGTTTCCTTTTTTTCTTATATAAGTACGTGTATATAGTTTGCTCAATTTGAGTAAAAATATTTTCCATTAATACATAAAAATAAATTAAGATTTAACTATTATTTTTCAATGTATTAATATATAATTTAACGTAAAAAAAATCAATTAATTTTATCTCTAAGATCAATTTTCCTTCTGTATCAAAAAATATCAATTCTTCATTCACTATACTCAGCAAATCTATATAAAGATGACTTACATTACACAATTATCCAATCTTTATAAAAAGTTTAGTAACAATATAAATTTTATAAGTGACCCTTTTAACTAATATAATATTTCCTAATCTTTTGCTTTAAAAAATAACTCAAAATATCAAGAATAATGAAAATAAATTACGGATAGAATCACCTCAATAACATTAGTTTGCTAATATGTAGTTTAATAAACAAAATAAAAGATAATTAAGTAAAAAAATTTCATTAATACACTAAAATAAAAAAGATTTTACTTCTTAATTTGAATGTTTTTAATACCTAATTTCAGTATTAATTTTTAATTTACATATATATCTGTGCATCGCATGGGATTAAAACTAGTTTTTATTTATTTATTTTGCCCGGCTAAAAAAAGAGAAAATAAGAAAATCTTGTTAGAAAATTATATGTGAAATATAAATGTTTGAATTCATAAATCTTATGTAAGTATTTCAAAAATCACTTACTTCAAGACAAATGAATTTATTAATTGAACTAAATTTTTATTAACATAAATATTATTATTATTAAAAAGTAATGTATATATGATGTACAACGTTGTAAGAACGTTTTTTATAACAACCCTTTAGTAGTACCTTTTTAAGTATTTTATTCAAGAAATTGTGAAACAAAGTAGTTTTGAACAAATACTCATTGGTGTTTTATAAGAGGGGATTAGTTATCATGTTAGTAGTATTTTTTATTTTTTTTTGTTGGTTTTGAAAATAGAAGTATGTATTTATTTTTGTTGGTAGATTTGTTCAAAAATCGATTTAACCGTTTTGAATTGCATCAAATTTAGAAAAAAGATATTTCAAATTTGAGCCAACTCAACCTAAATTACTATTTAATAAATAAAAATATTTTTTATTTAAATTTAATTATAAAAATATATAAATTATTTTTTAATTTTTTTATATATTGTGAACAATAATTTGAGTTTCTCAAATTCAACTAGGTAAAACTTAAACAAATAAATCTTTTTATTATTCAAACCGGACCCAACCGGCTTATAGATAGTTCTATTCATTTGTTTAGTTAGGTTATATTCAATCGTACGAGCATTGTTTTCTTTGATATTTTACCCTTTAAATGTATGAAAAAAAAATCAAATAGCTGGAGTAGCTCAGTTGGTTAGAGCGTATGGCTGTTAACCATAAGGTCGGAGGTTCGACCCCTCCCTCTAGCGTTTTTCCCTCAGTTATTTAACCAAAGAGAGGCTGATGATTAGGGATGACAAAATCCGATCCGACCGATGGATTTCGCACCGATCCGCTCCGAATGGAGAGGTTTTTTTTTTTAGCGGGATGGAACGGAGCGGTTTTAGTAAATGCTTGCTCCACTCCGCCCCGCCCCGACTTTTGAAATTACTATTTTATCCTTTAAAATATTTTATATTTTTTCTTATATTTTTAATATATATTAGATATATATACTAAAATCATATATATACTAATATTTTATATCTATACTTTTAGTATATATGTATTATATATATTATATTAAAGATTTTTATATACTAAAATTATATTCATTAATAAATTATAATATAATTTTTACAATATTAAGTTAAAAATAATTAATATAAATTGGGGTGTAGCGGAGTGAAGTACTGTGGAGCGGTTATGGATGTAACCGACATCAATGGATGTGGATGTTTCCAACATCCATGTAAGAGTGGATGGAGGTGGATAAGGCAATATCCGCCCCCGTCCCGCTCCATTGTCATCCCTACTGATGATTCAACAACTGCCCGAGTGGAAAGCACATGAATGGACTAATTATGAAAAAATAGTACCTTCAAAGGACCCTTAACTGAGACCATTTTTTTGTCTACAATTCTTGTACAAAAATTCTTTCAAATGCAAAATTTTCTTACTATGAAGTTCATGATGACATAAGAATTAAGATTTACAATTATGGTTAACTACTCAGTGAATTTTTTTTGAAGAATTAACCACAAGCATTGTGTCAGAACTTTCCTGGTTGGCATTGTAATCTTATTCCTTAATTTGTTTATAATAGTGTTAAGCTATGTTAACTATAACTCTTTTTTGTTTTTTTAAATATTCGTATCAAACGTATGTGTTGACACATATTTAGATATGAATATCAAGTATAGGGTATGATACTTACCGGTATGTATATATATCAATGCATATATGTAAAAATGTGTGAAAATTTGAATATATTCATATCGAATATTTACCCGTATCCAACACTTATCAAAATCCAAATAACATACGTGTTAGGTGACACTGTTTTTTTCATTATTCTTTTTCTTTTGTGGTTTAGGGATGACACGGACACTATCAGCACATTTTGGTTCAATTATTGCAAGGATAGGACCATAAATTAAGCACAATAAAGCAGACGACAAAATTGTAAAAAAAAAAAAAAGTGGCTGCTCATCAGTCATCACCAACCTCATCCATTTCCACAAAGCAACGGTTGACAACATACAAACTTTACAACAATAGCCAAAAGAACAAAAGAAAATGAAGCTAAAAAGAAAGAAGAGCAAAAACTGCTATTCCTTCTTTTATTACAAATGGCCATTGGATTAAAAAGAGCAGAGCAATTGGAACTGGCTTAGAAGTCACTGGATAATGGTGCATGTTCAGAGTGCATGAACACATTTCCATAGATAAGTCCAGCCAGGCCACCACCAACTAGAGGCCCAACCCAGTAGATCCAAATATCGTGGTAGTCTCCGCTAGCGACGGCTGGCCCGAAGGAGCGGGCTGGGTTCATGGATCCACCAGAGAATGGTCCAGCAGCCAAGATGTTGGCTCCAACAATGAAACCAATGGCAATGGGTGCAATGGTGCCAAGTGAACCCTTCTTGGGGTCAGCTGCCGTTGCATAGACGGTGTAAACCAAAGCAAATGTTATGATGATCTCCATCACTACTCCTTGAATAGCTCCAACTCCAGCTGCAAGACTGTGGATGGGAATTGTCTGCAAAAGAAGTAACCAAAAATATAAATTTTCTAAAATAGAGTGCTGAATTCGTAGTTTGAATGATCAGAATTCAATCCCGACATCCTCAAATACCAACAAAAAAAAAAGTTAGTAGACTTCAAATATGGTGATTTTTCATACATTGGATATAACTATTTTTAATTAAGAGAACAAAAAAGGTTAACAAATGCCTTTAGTACATAAACTTTTGAGCTTGTAATTATACTAATTAACCAGTAATATTTGATTAGATAGGAAGAAGTCAATGAAGCTAAATTTATATAAGAAATAATGTTTGTGCTTGTATATTGCAATTTAAGCTTTACCAAGCCTCCAGTGACAGCCTTGAGTAGGAAGCAAGCAACAATGGATCCAATAAGTTGGGCAATCCAATAAAAGATGCCAGTGAGGATGGTGATCTGGCCCCCAAGAGCTAACCCAAAGGTGACTGCTGGGTTGACATGGCCACCGGAGATGTTGGCACCAATGGCAACCGCAACAAAGAGAGCAAAACCATGGCAAATAGCAATTGCTACTAGCCCATCAGGATCAAGGGCTGCATCAGTTGTCAACTTGTCTGCACAAAAAAGAAACCAAATAAAAAAGAGGTTATAACAAAAAGAACTACTATATATTTGACCAATGTAATATTATCATTACTCTTTGCATGGAAACATTATATATATAATTTATACATGCTTCTATATTTTGATAGCAAATAAACTGTGATGTTTTATAAGACTTTCCAAAGAGCAGCCTAAGTTACTGTAATGTTTAGTTGCATTAACAAATCTGCAGCCTTTTAATATTTCAAGTAAGAGAGTGGGAGGGAACTAACTATAAGCTATGGCAGAGCCAACGCCAGCAAAAACAAAGATCAAAGTTGAGATAAACTCAGCGAGATAGGCCTTGAGAGAGCCTAAACTGAAGGAATCATCGAAGCGACCGAAGGCGATTCCAGCCATCTTTGGAAGAAGGAGAGAGCTAGGCTGTTTGAAGATAAGGATAGAGAGAATGGTCAAGAGATAGAGCACAGATCGAAAACCCTTTTGTTGGTCACATATAAATACTATGAGAAAACATAGCGAAGTAGGAATATAATATAAGGTTTTTATATATTAAACAGGTTTATGAGTTCCACAATTTATAAGGTTCTTATACTATATCATTTAATTTAATTTTTTTATTATAAAATCAAGTAATCAAAAAAGTAAAATTATTAATGGATGTAACGTAAATCATTTAAAAACTAAGGTGGTATTTAACCTCTGTTTAATTAATGACGTGAATGTTAAATGCTACTATGACATTAATAAAATATATTATTTTAAAATGACGTGGACTAAATAAATAACCAAGTTGTTAAAAATGTCACATCAAATTAAGAATGTGATGTGACATTTTTAACAACTTGATTATTTATTTTATCCATGTCCTCTTAAAATAATATATTTTATTGATATAACGTTAGCATTTGACATCTACGTCATTAATTAAACAGAGATTAAATGTCACGTCAGTTTTTTAAGCGATTTACGTTACATCAATTAGTGATTTTATTTTTTACTTCAATTTTAAAAGAATAAAAAACTAAATTATCTATAAAAAATTACCTTTTTATTTTAATTTTAAAAGAAAAAAAATAAATTATTCAATTTTATAATAAAGATATTAATTTATATTAGATGATATAATATATGAATCTCTCAAAGTGATTTGACTTAATTTTTATATAATTAAAGAGTATGAGTAATTTTTTCATGAAGGGGATAAAATCATGAAAATTAGGGAAATAAGGGGAAGTGTAGAGAAACATATAATCCAAATTCCATGCATATCGAATCAGGTTATTTTTCCCTTATGTCCTAGCTGTCATTAACATGCTTTATTAGAATTGTCGAGAAGCTCATCAATGATTCTTCCATGTGAGTTGTGACCCAATCTGTCTGTCTCTCTCCTCTCTCTTTTGTATTGTTTGTTTGAGAGTTTGATGGGGTCATCTGTGAAGAACATAACGATAAAGAAAAAGGGAGATTATCAGCTCATGACTTGGTTTGGGCCACATACGGCACCGACCATGTTCAAATAAATGAGGTCGTGGGGCTGTGCCATTTTCGAAATTGAGTGGACAAGATTAGTTGGTGTTTTATATTAAGAGAAGATAGCATATATATAATAGTGTATAAAGATTTGGTGTTTTTCATTTCAATTATGAAGAAAAGGCCGGCTGATAATTAAGATGGATAGGGAGGAATCTTTAGCTACTTTTTGGCTCCTTTGTTGGTTTACTAAGCAAAATTTTCCAAAAGGGGATAAGGGTTTAATTTAATAGTATATATATGTATTGTCTATTGAGCTTTGTTTATCCTGTGAAAGGTGGGATTTGAATATCCTTTGTTCTGATTGTTTTTGTCCTCTAAGGCAGGGAAAAAGGCAAGGGACCAGGGGTAAAAAAAAGGCTATAAGGACTTTTATGCATGAAATGTTAAATAATGCTAACCTGAAATATTACAGTGATTGTCATTTCATAAATAATAGCCTGGTAAAAAAGTTGAATGACTGCTTAAATTGTATCTATCTAGGATGATTCCATACTTGGTGATTTCTGCACATTCCGAGTTAAACGTATAGTTTTTAGGGTTAATTACATGGATAATCACTCAATTATTAGAGTATTTTTATTTTATTCATTTAATTATAAAAAATATTAATTTAGTCACTCACGTTGTAAAAATTTATTTTTTTGGTCACCCAACCGTTAGAGACTAACGGTTGGATGACGTGGCAATGCCATGTCATCCGACATGCCACGTGGCATTATGAATTTTGAAGAAAAAAATACATTATACTTTTAATCACTTAAGTTTTTGAAAATTTTTATTTTGGTTATTTAACTTTGAAAATTTTACAATTTGGACACCAATATTTTACGTTTGTCAAATTTTATTTTATTAATATTTTAATCTCTATTGTCAATGGTTCGTTGTCGACATGACTTTATTAACGATATGATTACCTGTATCAAAATTGTTTTATTATTTTTGTTATCTATATCAAAAGATCTTGAAATAATAATACTCAAATAAGAATTCAATATCTTTATTTTATAGAATTAAATTTATATTTTAACTTTTATTTTATTATAATTATACCCTTTAAATTTGATGAATAAATTCAATTGTCAAAAATATTTTAATGCATTACTTGAAACATTTGATATCTAGTTCGTCCAAAAAAGTGGACTACATCAATCAATCAAAAAAATTTAACCGAAATATGAAAAATTTCAGAACGCCAAGATTCTAATTATAATGAAAGTTAATAATTTTGATTCCATGCAACCAAATATATAACAAAAATAAAAAATATTTATGAAATTAAATTGCACAAAGTTGGTGATTAAATTGTTATAAAACCATGTCGACGGTCATATGTTCACAATGGATACAAAAATATAAATAATTTCATAAACTTTGGTGACAAAATTGTAAACTTTTAAAAGTTAGGTGACCTAAATAGAAAATTTCAAAAAGATTAAGTAATCAAAAATGTAATTTATTTTTTTTAAAAAAAAACTCATAATGACATGTGGAAAATGCCACGTGGAATGTTAAATGATGGGGCAATGCCACGTGGCATCTGACATATGATGTGGTATTGCTATGTTATCCAATCGTTAGTTTCTAACGGCCGGATGACAAAAAAAATTAATTTTTATAACGTGAGTGATTAAATTGATATTTTTCTAATTGAGTGACCAAAATAAAAAAAATAAACCTTTAATAGTTGGGTGACTATCCGTGTAATTAACTCTAGTTTTCATCCAGCAAATTTAATATTCAAATTTCAGCATATCCAATCTTTCTCTTAGTCTATGACCTCTTTTATATATATATAAAAAAAAAAAAAAATTCGTATAGCATAAGTTAACCACTCACTTGGAACTTTAGATTTCCCATTTATTTTGTGTGAAAATCCTAGTTTTCTTTACATCAAAGACAACGACATCAGAAACGTTTGAAAATAAACCATCTTAGAATGTTTGTTGTAAAGCTGCATCTCAACATTGAGCTGATGATTTCCTACAGTTTGGTTAACATCGATCTCTTTATGCAACACAAAGCCAAAACTTTAGACATTTCTATGATTCTTCCATGACGAAAATCTATAGTTTGTAGGAATTGGGATGCCACACGAAATTCAAATAATGTAGTACTGCAATCAGGGTTAAGTCATGTTTAAGGTGCATTTCCTTGGACCGACATTTTAGGTGAGGGGACCGTACTGATCATGCTATTACTTTCATGGTTAAGAGTGACTGGTAATGCAGCATTTAACAGTACTATTTCCTCAGCCATGGGACCACAAAATGAAGAATGAGACAACAAAAATTCCCATATACTGATTTTAGCTTAACTGCCAACTATGGAGAAATAATCCATACCTTCCCTCTTTTTCTTATTAAATATTATTAAAATATATATAAAATTAAATTATTGATACATTCTTATTACTTTAATATCTTTAATGGTTATATTTTATTCTCATCTTATCACCACCTTGTTATTTAAATCATTAATTTAACCTCACAACTACACCTTATCACCATTGTTATTTTGTTATTTAAATATATATTTATTATTAATTTAACCTCACAACTATGATAACTAATTTCATTCTTATCACTACTTTCAATATCACCGAATTTAATCTCATTATCTATACTAAGTAATGATTCAGCTTTTCAGCTGGTCTGAGTTCTTCACTTGTATGAATTTGGTATTTCTTCATTTCTTGTAATAAAAGCTTTGTTCCAATGATTGAACGATACCCACAGTATTAAATTTTTGATTGGACATATCACTATTTTCATTTATTAACTTTGACCAAAAAATGAAATTGAATAGGCAAACGCATGTGTTTATGCACGCGCGCACATTTGTCTAGCTTTTGTGATGCGGAAGATTGAAGACGGAGAATAAGGAGTCTCAAACCAAGGCAGCCCCGGCCCTGGCCCCAGCCTCTTGGCGGTTCTAACTTGAATGGCTTCAAGCGGCCTTAAATCTTAACACTGAAGGAATTGTCCCAAACAACAAAAACTTGATAAAATCTATGACCCACAATTGTAGAGTAACTCCAAGAAATATCTTGAACCGTTAGACTCTGTATTATTTGGACTCGACTGTAAGTATCGAATACGAGTATGTGTTTGGAGAGTTCTTAAAAGATCATATCTCCATACCCATATTCGAATATGAGTCTGACATTCAGTCAGTATCAAAGGATTAAAATTATTCTATAATTTGTCAAATAGATAAAAACGAAACAAGCCATGCAACATGAAATTAGAAAGGACTTAGTTTATATATAGTATAAACATGAAATCAACACCAAAAAAAGATCTCTCTAATACTCTATTCCTTTTTTAATAAGGGAATCAGTCGACTTGCATGTTTTCAGGAAAAGGGATTGAAGCACAACAATGATAATAACCTTTCTGATCATACTTGAATCTTTGTGAAAGATGAGCCTCGCGGATGAGATACTCGCCCCATTCCTCAGATCCAAACTGCTTGAAAATGCTACGTGCGTCGAAGGAATCAAACCGTATGCTCCTCTTTCCCCTCCTGGACAGTTGCAGCCCAAATAAATAAACAAAAAATGGGAAAGAAAACAATCACAAGGAAGGAG
This sequence comes from Fremontodendron californicum, assembly GCA_030761205.1. Lineage (NCBI taxonomy): Eukaryota > Viridiplantae > Streptophyta > Magnoliopsida > Malvales > Malvaceae > Fremontodendron > Fremontodendron californicum. The sequence goes on from JAULJL010000024.1 coordinate 6,528,805, forward strand.
CAACAATGGAGGTCTATGTTGCTCCGACTCTTCATTGTTCTTGAAGTACCCGTGTCCGACGCATATCCGGACATAGCTATGGGGATATGATCCTCCAAGGACCCTCCAAATACATAGAAGTCTTGAAAAAAATTGAACATACCCATGTCCGACACTCACACCCGAGTCCGAGTAACATAGATGGAGGTTGTACAGAACCACAATTTATAAAAAAATTAAATAAATAAACAAAAATAAGGAAACAAGGTGGCACCTTTTCCTATGCCTTGCATTCATCACAGTGGCATGCAACTGAAATTTAACAACAGAAGATACCATTAATATTTTTGAGACCAAAAGGAAAGAAAAACAAATTAACTAAAAAGAACAACTAAACAATGCTTCACATCAGGCACGAGTTTAAATATCTAGTTCTAGCTATGATTCTTTCCACTTTCCTTCCTATTTCCTTCCATCACAATAGTCTAAATAGGTTTGCAGGCAGCAAGTTTGCTCTTTGGTGTTTGACTTACAAGGCTCAAGCTATACATATTGCTAAATGGTCAAGGATTTTCCTCTCTTTTCTTTGGTGTGTGTGTGGGGTGTGTTGGGGGGGGGGGGGTAGAGGGTTCTCCAAAGGCAGAACTCATGGAATAGAAGTAATGTTTTAAGATCAAGACAAAGTTAAAAACAAAACTTGATTACAAATTGATGAAAAGAGGAAATATTGCAATGGAAGGGAAGGTTTCTCTTTTGAAGGTAAATTGTCCTCAAAGTTCACACCCAGTTAAGAGAAGATGCTGGCCTTTATGATTTAAAAGGCCCTTGCTTGTGGAGGGAAAACCATCAGATAGGCAAGTCAATCCAGACCCAAGGCCAAGGAGAAGCCATTCACTGACTTCGAGGATTGGAGGAGGGGTATAGATGACAGGAGCTATGGTCCATGCCATGTCGGAAGAGTTAGATAATTTGCAGCTTTTCTCAAGGTCCATCCATGCTGATATGCACCTTTTAACAAGGTTCATTCTGCTGGAGCTTTTCTAACGAGAAGAATGTTACATGGACCAAGGCCCCATTACACGTCCAATTACTATTCATTTATATCTTAGGCTTTACCACACATAGGTGTAATTAAATATTTATGGTAGTTTCCTCACTTTTACAGATTGATCTAAGTAAATAAGCATCAATAGAACGAAATGAAGAGCACGCAGAAAAGTTAAATCTAGGTTTGAAGGAAAGATTAAAATCTCTTTACGCAGATAGATTTGAACAAACAAATGGGGCGTACTTTGTTTTAAGAATAAGCATCATTGATAAATACACAGATTGCACAAGCATTTAATATTAGTGGACAAAGAACAAAACACACAGAAGGTCAAAAGTCTTACCTTTAACTCATGTCCAGCATCTTTCTCTAGAACAAGCCCAGCCTCAACAAAAGCATCAATAATAACTTCTAAGAAATGTCAAGGAATTCAAAAGAGAATATTGATGCAACAGAAAAAACTTTAAGTTCAATGAAAATAGGGAACATGATTATTTGTTTTTCTATTTTCAAGAACAGAAACAAAAGAAGGAAAAAAAAAGAAAAGAAAAAGGAATACTATAGCCTGGAAAAATAGGATACGACAGGCACGTGAAAGTCGATTTTCATTGCCAATTTCTTCCACAGGAGCATAGACGACTCGTGCTCTGTCCAAAGAACCTTTCATGCAATCCTGCACAGACAGAAAGATTTGAACTCAGGTAGTTTGTGCCAAGCTTGTCTTATACAATGACCTAAAACATAATGCAAAATAAATGAAAGCAGCTCCCTCTTTCCCCCAGTCTAATCTCATTAAAATTATTTGTAACTAGTTAACCAAATTAAAGAAAAGACCATAAACTAGAGGCCAGCGCTAAACAACAGCCATAAAAGAGGAAGACCCAATTAGCTCGTTGAAAACTTTGCAAGCAAACTTTTGATTTGCTGCATCTCGCTCTCCCTCTAAACTGTTGTAGGATTCTCCCTTTTTATTGTGGGTGGGAGGGGGGGAGCGTGAGGAGTTGAACCTTGAACAACCACTAAGCCAAGCCCGATTTGTTACTCTTACAGCTCAGATAATAAGTTCTCCTATTGTATGCAATCAGTTGAACCCAAGCATGCTTTTCACTACCTTAAAGGAAATTTATGAAAGAGTCAATGCTCTCCGAATTAGCAGACTATTAGCTAGAACAGTATTAGCCTATTCACAAGTCAAAACCACATATTAAGTAAGCCAGTGTCAGAACATCTGGGCTATGATAAACTTACCAGACCCTTAAGTCTTACGAATAGAGGTCGATTATCCAAGGCATCCATCACTTTTGGGGAGATATTCTGGGTAGAAAAACAAAACATTATACATTAAGCAGTACCAGAATCGGCCAATATCCAACTGATGATCTGATTCAAGAGACTTTACCTTCAATACCTCTGCTGCTAAACTAACTCGTTCTTTGTTCCACAACTTTAACATGAGTACCGTCAGGTGAAATGTTTTAGGTTTAATAAATATGGACTTTTCAATTCTCAAGTCTGTCAAGTGCAACATATATCAGCAAGGTTTGTTAAAGCAAACAGAAGAGAAAAATTAGTAGAATGTTACATGACGTGCATTGCAACTTAATAATCAACAACAAAAGTTTTGGCAATCGCAAGTAAAAACCAGGCAGCGGCTGTAGTTCCATGACTGTGGCTTACAACCCCTAAATCTTGGGGATTCATTATTCAGAGTGAAATTATTTATTCACACCCAATACAAAATGCAATGGTTCCCAAACTTATCAAAACATGAAATTCTTTGCAAACACTAAATTTTAGAAGTCCAGGAAACTTTTTTAAGTTGACAAATGATTCAGTACTAATACTTGGAACAACCAAAAATGAAGGGTTAACTTAAATTTCAAAAAATGGAATATAAGTATATATGTGTCTGTATGTATGTGCACATATGCAAGTGTATCATGCTACATGTATAGAATTCTAATATATCTAAATGGAAAATTTAAAAGTAAAAAAAGCATCAAAAACCAGATTGTTCACTTGCCTGATAAATTAGAAGACTTTGATTCTTTAGGTTCTTTAAGTGCATAACTAACAAGAGGTATGCCACTTACATCCACCTTAACACTTTTCCTGTCATCAGCAACTTTAAGTTCAACTGCAACGGCGGACCCTTTACCTAACTGCTGATCCTGAGCATCATCTTCAGAAGTATCTCCATCGGTGTTGCCTTCTAGATTCTCATCTACATAAGCATCACTAATTCCCAATACGGAGTTCTGAAAGTTGACCAGCTTGTCAACCAACTCAGGATGTATAGCCAATGGAAGAGACACAAAGTGAGAGTATTCAAGACTTGGGGTCTTAACTGCCTGTAATATGGAAACAACCACCCCAAAAAGGTTATTCAAGAATTTTATGGGCTGATCTAAGGGAAACTGTGGGGGAAAAAACTGAGTACATTCAACAAAAACAGTTAAAAATGAGAATAGCACCAAACAATAGACAATGCCAATAAATAATAGAAGAACTATTAAAAGAGAACCCAAAGAAAAGTAAAAACTTTATCAAACAACATAAAGAACCATAGGAAACAGAAATATAAAAATAGAAAACATTTGACTTATGTAGGCTAGTTAAAATAAGAATTTATGCAATGACAAGTCTTTCTTTTCCTGCTTGTACATACAATGACCCTGTTTAAACTCTATTTTGAAATACAACCAATATTTCATTGACAACAAAAGTTTTCTCTTCCTTGACCATCAGTCATCTGGTTCTTAACGAAAACAAGAATCATAAACAATACATTGATCACCAGAATCATGTCTCATGCTTTCTGACCAAATATTTTAACAATAGCATCATAAAATACAGGAAAACAGCTGACTAACCTCATCAATTATATGTTGTATCTCTTTTGAAGCTTTAGTTACAGTATCAGCTGAAGTGCCTTCAATGACTGCATGCAATAACCATTCAGGGAAAACAAACCATTGAAATTAATTTCATGTATTCACATATTTCATATGTCAAGAACCATTCAACCTAAAGGCTTAAGCTGTACGTGAGGGTTCTAGAATAATTTTTATTCACCAACACACCCCCTCATGTGCAAGCCCAATGGGCTGAAAGCATGGCCAACACACAGGCCCACCACAAGCCTTATGCTGAATTGAATTTCCAACACATTAGTGGCAATTTGAGCTCCGGACCACACAGTCAAAGGGGCTCTAATACCATGTCAAAAACCATTCAATATAAGCTTAAACTCTTAGGTGAAGGTTCAGGAATAGTTTTTATTCACTAACATCACACAATGAGTAAAATCTTTAAAACCAGATAAGTGTAACATCGGTCAGGTTAAATTGTGGAAGAAATGTGATACACAATATTCTATGGAGCAACCAAAAACAAAGTGTTTGGAGGATAAAAAAATCTTACTAATTGCATCCTCCTGCTTTGATGATGGAAGGATAATCTGAACTCCTGTCTCCTTTTCAATCTTTTCCTTTGTAGATCCTCTGCAGAGGATATAATAAAAAAAAGAAAAAAAATGAAACTAAAGATTTGAAATGTTTAGATGCTGAGCTTCATACTCTTTTCCTCTGACAAATCGAATCACGGATGCACCAACCTGCTTATCAAGCATAAAAAACAAAAGGGAAATTGAAGCTTCTCTGGAAAAAATGTCAAATGCGTAGAGTAGATACAAACATCATGCATGAACAGAAAGCTGAAGCAGGCACTATAAATAGAATAAAAGAAGCTGCAAAAAGCTTGTTGTGCATAATTCCTAAAAGAAAGTCCTACTCTAGAATCATTCTCTCCAGTACCAAAATGTATAGAAATTCAACTGAGAGAGTGATGGCTTCTATCCCTACCACCCACCCCCCCCCCTTTTTTTTAGTTTTTGTTGGTAAGGAGAGGTCTTATAGTTAAATCCTCTTCTACGGCAAGGCTCAACAACTCTAATGTGCGTCAGAAAGGCAAGAGAATTTTTGTTAGGTTCAACATTAAAATTTACCTCCACAGAAAGTGAGTGCTTTGCAGCTGAAAGCACTGGCTTTTCTTTTAATGCTTCATCTTCAATATCATCCTCCAAGGCCTTAGGACTCACAGTTGCATCCGTAACTTCAATCACTGCCTCATTTATTTCTTGCATTTGACTTCCATTTTCTGACTCGATCCTCACATCCTTTATCACAGGCTCTGCAAATTAACATAAAAGACTTTACAGGCCACATAAAATATGACATAAACCAACAAAAGGTCCAACTATCAAGCCAATCTACTGCAAAGAAGTATAATACTCCCAAACTACGAGATTGTAAAAAATAAAAACTATATGCAGCAACCCAAGCAGCCAAAAAAAGTGGAAGTTTTTAAATCTATTAAGTCCTGAAACTGTTAGGAAATTTACCTGAATTGAAGCATAGGGATATTTTAAAATACTATTATTCAGAGCAACAAATGAACATATGATTACATCAACTGTGGAACAAGATTAAAGCCTAACCTTAAGTCACATTGAGTAAATATGATCTTATCCTAAAAGGGATATGAAAGAGAAGAAGAACATTATATAGTTTCACAAACAAGACATACCTTCAAGGGAACTAGCTTGAGTACATACTGGTCTCCATACAGGAGTACCTATCCTTCTTGTCTTCTTGTCCATGGCACCTGCCTTATCTTTCGCCCCACCTATCCTCAAATCAAGGCTCAAATTATGATAAGAATAGTGCACCTGTAAATGAGTTGGTATTACATTAATGAACCTAACCACAACCTTGTAAAATTTCATCCTCTCCACCTCTAGCAAATCTATGATCTATTAAAATTTAGAAGAGTTTAGGGGGAAAGAAAATAATATATCCAGATACCTTTTCCTTATTCTGTAGCATAAGAAACCACGATGGCAAAATGCAGATTAGACCACTAGTTTCAGGGGAAAAAAAATCTGTAACATATGTTCAAAATTCTTTACTTTTCCAAACTCAATAGGGCCTTATATAGCTCCCTATAACTACTTTCAACCCAATGACCAATCATAGACTTCCACAGTGAACCAAAAGTTTAGTATTTCTTTCAATGCAGTAAAGTACTTCATAATCCTTAACAGGTAGAACACAAAAGCTCAACCCAATATACTAGGGAAGGAAGAAAAGAAGGGAATCACATTACTGAAAGAAGGAAATTTCAAAGAGCTTGCTCATAGAACTTGAATAACTACCAAAGTCACCATTTTGTGTGAACACTCCATCTAGGTTCCTGACACTGTAAGAATCTTAGAAAAGCTAAGAAATATAACATAAACTTTACTTTATTGTTACTTTAAAAAAAAACAAAAATTATTTTTTGTCCCTCAAAAGGCACATATACAAACCGAACCACAAAGGGAAAATTTCTCTTATTTGCAAAACATCAGCCAAAGTAAACATACTGCCGACATGGAAAAATCAAAGGGTAGTATTTACTTTAATTGCTTACAATAAGGTGTTCTTACTTAAGTTGATTGCACTACCTTACATAAACAGTTGGAATAATTTAACAACCAATGCTTAAAGGGGAAAAAAAAAACTTTGAAATCATGGAACTCTTAACACGAATTCTTTGAGGTTAAAACCTGAAAGTAATTAACTGGCTTCGATTTGACATAAATATTTGTGAACTTCAACAAACGGTCAACTCTGCAGAGATAATAATAACTAAATTAACATATTATTGCAACAACAACAAAAAAATAAAGTTTTTCAGCAATTGAAAGCTTCATGTATCTTTAAATTCATTGGTATTTTTCTTTAACCTTTAAAATTTACACTTCCCAATACACAAAAACATAAACAACTGCTTTAAATGAAATAAATAGTATATATAAACTGTTTAGCAGATAGGAGGAAAACAGAAAAAATAAATAAATAAAAGAAGAATGTAAGATTTCAATTCAAACCTATGAAAATGAAATACCCAATTCTATTTTTTTATTTTATTTTGAAAAGAAACCTAATATAAGCAATTTTACCGTGAAAGTCCCCTCCTTTTAATTGTTTGTAGGGAGGGTTTTTCTTGTTTTAAAAAGTTCTTTATTTTTTTCCGTCGTAGTTTCTATTAGTTTCTCAGTAAACAAACAGAGGGTTAAGTAAAAGAAGCGTACCTGAAGAGAGACTTGCAAGCTAACATTCGTATTTTTCTCCTTCTTCTTCTTCCTTTGAACTTGAACAAGTCGGATATTTTTTTCTTCTTTGCTTTTTCTGTTCGACACGTGTGGTTTGTGTTAATGAAAAATGTACAGGAAAAAATCTAAGAAGAAAATAAAGAATGGATGCAAAATTAATTTAATTTTACATATTTTTATAATTTTTTATACAATTTTATTTATATTCGTTTAATTCAATTATTTTTTATTTATATATTAAATATATTAAACAATAATATTTTTAATTATGATAGAAATGTGAAATTGATTTCAAATTTTACGTGTATAATAGTACGATTATATTATTAAATGTAATATATTATTACAAATAAAATAAAAAAAATTTACATATTAAAACAAATATACAATTTATTAATTTCAATTATTTCTATAATAACATGCTATGAAACTAATTTACTTGTAAGTTGTAACTAAAAAAACAAACGAATTTACTGTAAAATCAATTTTTATAATTATTTGCCTATTTTATTAGTAATCATTTCCTTTTTTAAAATGGTGGCACAAAGGTTTAGAGTAATAATTATCATTGAACTGCTCTTTTAAATAAAAGATAATTAAAATTTCTTCCTAGTAATCTTCTTATCTGTGAATTTATTATGCATAATGTAATTTTAGTCTGAGGAGTTTGAGTTCTACAAATAGATTTCTTATTTCTCTTAAACTTTTTGACCACTCAATTTTTTTTGTTTTTCTAATCATTTCTGGTATAGAATTACGGGAAATGTTAACGATTGTCAAATTAAAGTGATATTTATAAAAAATATATATAATTAATGCATTATTTTTTTTTTAAATTTAATAAAAATAATATATTAAATATAAAATTTTAAAATAATAATTGAATAATTTTTAATTAATGTTTATAGACATCAATTAACTATAATATAGCTATGATGCACTTGAAAGCAAAGTAGTCAGTATCGTATCGAAAGACGTATCATTTTCTTTTTAGTATTGGTATATACCGATATCGGTGTGTTTCGATGTATCGTTTCGGGTTTACCGATATTTTTTAAATATTTTTTCGTATATATATATAATCTATTTTCAAGTTTCATAATAAAATATATATCACATGCATATACAAATATACCTCAACATAAAATATATATTTATATATAAATATAAAATTATAAATATTTAATATCCAAATTTTTTAAACATCAAATAAATAAAATAAATATAAAAATATATAGTAAATTATTATCAATTAAGTTCAATAAATTAATTTAATAAATATATTTATTTTTAAATGTAATTATGAAAAAAAATAAAAAAGATTATGATAGCAAAAAATATTAGAAATTGATTTAAGACAATTAAATAAGTGAAAAAATTTAAATAAAAAAAATTAAAATTTTGTACCAATCGGTACGAATTAATACGTGCCGGTACTGACCGATACAGATCGGTGCAAAAATCAAAATGATACACTACTGATATCGTTTTATTTTATCTTAAAATCAGTACGTATCGGTGGATACGGTTGGTACCGGTATGGTACCAACTACCCTGCTTGAAAGACAAGTTTCTTTTTTACCTTTTGAGATTTTTTGTTCTTTTTCTATTATTTGTGTAACTAAAAGATTAACCTTAGAATTGTTAAAAAGACTGCTAAGTAACAACCTTTCTTTTAACAAAATCCATGAATCTGAGGTACTTGGGCTAATCGAAACATGCCCATGAAAGCAAAGGCAGCTTCACCAAAAGGGAAAATGAATCTTAAGAATCTGTCTAAAGAAACCAGCCTTCTTTTTTTCTTCTTTTGATGGCCTCCAATATTTTCTATACCATTCTTGACAAAGAAGTGATCAGGCAGTCTCAATTGAAGGCAAGAATACACCAAGTAATCTCCTATAGACTGCACCTAGAAAGAAACCTTCTACAATAAACAAGGCACCCAATAAAAACCCTTTTTCCTTGTTATATATATATATATATATATATATATATCTTAACAACATGAACAAAGCTTTAGCTTGAGTATATAGCAATGGTGTGTCTAGGTGTTCTTTTCGGATGCAAACACTCCGGCCGGTCTGTCAAAGACTATGTTCTGTCAGCTTTGGTGATCATAGCCATTCTTTTCGGCTTGCGAATACTTTGTTACATCGTTTATCGCTTGTTGAAGAGGGAGGATACCGATCCTGGTGGTGGCGGTGATGAGAGTTTGAATGATGGTTTGGAAATGCAGCCTCATCAAAATGGTAGTCAGCACATAGGATTTGCCTAAGGAGAGGATTAATTGCCAGAAACCAACTGGGAGAAGGTCATATAAGCTGCTCTCAGTACATCCAATCTTAACTGCTAACAATTCTACTGTCATTTACTACTACTACTTAGGCTAATTCTGCTTGCTTAATGCTTAAACATATCTTCCAATATTGTATTGAGGAATCAAAATATTATATACAGTTTCTCATCAATTTGTCATATGCATTTAGTGAATGTGTGTTATTCCATGTCATTTGCAACAGCAAAATTGAATAGTATATGTTACCCTATGAATTTTTAGTATAGTCCATAGGCTCATGTTTCATGACTCCTGGTGGATTTCAGGGGTTTTCCCCCATTAAACAAAGCCAAAAGAAGAAAATAAAAATGCAGCATTCAACTCCCTCCCATCTTCCAAAAGTTAAAAGAAAGGGAAAAGGGAAGATAGATGAATTGAGCCAGATCATGCAACCTTGTCATTGAATAATGAGAAAATTGTTGTAGGAACATGCTAAAAGAAATTAAATACTTTGCATTTTGGCAAATTTATATCATTACTTTCAAGTCATTTATGATGAAATCTTGAATAAATTGGTCATGTTTCTTCTTCTTCTCTCACCCCTTGAGGAGTTCGGATTTTGAAGGCTAGTCAATTTCTAGTTGTTTCCTCTTCTTACCTTAGCTAATTGAGAACTTTGTTCATTGTGGAGGTGGCCATAGCTGCCTTAGTGACAGTGATGAAGCCAGGATTAGATCGAAAAGAAAGAAATTATGGGATAAGGCTGTGGATATAGATGAACTTTGTTGTGGGCCACATGAAGCATGGTGGGGTGTTAGAGGGGAGATGCGGGATAACTTTAACCACAATAAGACTGCAATCTCATACGGACAACACTTTCAAAATAGTAGGCTTGTTTGAACCGATTCTTGATGTCTATTGGGAGATACCGTTGAGTTTGAGTTCAAGTTCAACATTGAGTTTGAGTAGGAGTCCAAGTAAAGGGAATCTTAATCCTACATTGAGTAGTATTGATGAGCCAAGAAGAGTGCTCACCTATAAATAGGAATCTTGGAATTTGAAAAAAAAAAAACTACCACCACTTGTGAGAAATAGTCTATATACTTGAGTGAAGATGTATTGGAATTCTTTGGTTGGTAAGTCATAATATTACAATATTTGTAGGAAGTAATGAAATATGTTTATCTATCGTGGATGTAGGCCAAGAAAGGTTGTAGGAAGTAGTGAAGTTAAAGTGGCTGGGCCATCCCTCACCCACCAAACTCGCTATGATCCTGCTGCTTGTGCACCTACTCCTATCGTTGAAGATGGCCGGCATGGCTTGAGAGATCTGTATTTAATGGATATATGCAGATGGTGTCGTGTATCTGCAAATTTGCAAACCAGAATCTTGAAAATATTGTCCAGGATCAGATCTGTTTTAACTTCACTATATGAAACTTGTGTCAATATTTTTCTTTTCCTCATAGCAAGATCATACCCTATGATGATGTGTCTTTGCAATGTAATTTACTGATGTGACAATTGTTGGGCATGGGTCCCTCTTATGTGGAGGAAATACCCATTCTGCCCTTAGCCCTTTTAATTGAGAATGGTTGTTGTATTTTGTTATGAGGAGTCAGAACCAAAGAAAAAGAAAAAGAGAGGGAGGCGGCAGAGAAGAGAGAAAAGAGTGAGTTGCACAGTTTTGATCAAGTCGTCGATCAGAGGTTCATCCGTGGTCCGATCTTCTTGATTTTCTGGCAGTGGCTACAGGATACGTAGATGCTGATTGTGTACGGTGAGAATTTCCATCTGAACACTATAAAGTACTGTTTTGTGTTCGAATAGTAGTCACGTTTTTGGGTGATTTCTCAACTTTCTCTCTTTGATTTTAATATCACTTGTTGATAGCTAAGTTAGAGTTGTGTACTCATTGTGTTAGCTGAATTATTGTGATATTGTAAACACACTCTCATTATAGTGAAGATTTTGACTGGACTCCTAAGTCCCGTGGTTTTTACCCTTTGATTTAAAGGGGTTTTCCACGTAAAAATTGTGTGTCTCGTGTGATTGGTTGTTGGTGATTATCCTTGGTTGAATTTGTGTTGCTGGAATATATATATATCTTGTGCAATTTAGTACCATATTTACAGATCCTGTTAATTGGGAGAGAAAGAACTACCGGTTGTGTTTTCCCGATTTTTTGGTAAGTTCGGTTTCTGCCCATCAAACTGGTATCAGAGCTTTGGTTGTGTTGTTGTGTAATTATGGAGGCTGGCACAAGTAGAATGATTGTTTTGAATGGCACAAATTATCAATTGTGGCAGAATAAAATGAAAGACCTGTTATTTGTGAAGTCTTTGCATCTTCCTGTCTTTGCTACTCAAAAATCCGAATCTAAAAGTGATGAGGAATGGGAATTTGAGAATCAGCAGGTGTGTGCTTTTATTCGTCAATTTGTTGAGGAAAATGTTTACAATCACATTGATCAAGAGACACATGCACGCACATTGTGGAACAAGCTTGAAAACTTGTATGCTTTAAAGTCTGGCAATAACAAGTTGTTCATGCTTAAAAAGATGATGGAACTGAAGTATAAAGAAGGAACAACTGTGGCTGATCACTTGAATGATTTTCAAGGAGTTATGAATCAGTTAATTGGTATGGGCATCAAATTTGAGGATGAAGTAGTAGGGCTTTGGTTGCTTGCTACTCTATCGGATTCTTGGGAAACATTTCGGGTTTCACTTATTAATTCTGCTCCTAATGGTGTAGTAACTTTGGAACTTGCCAAGAATGGTGTTTTGAATGAAGAAGTGAGAAGAAAGTCTCAGGGTTCTTCATCACAGTCTGAGGTTCTAGTTACGGAAAATAGGGGGAGAAGTAGGAGCAAAAATGAAACGGGTAAAGATAAAAGCCGAAGCAAGTCAAGATCAAGATTTAAAAATGTTGAGTGCCATCATTGTGGCAAGATGGGCCATATCAAGAAATATTGCTACAAATGGAGGAAAGAGAACAAAGGTGGTAGTGATAAACAAGAGAAGAGGGATCATGGAAAGAATGATCGTGTTACTACTGCTACCTCTGATGATCTGTTGGTTACTTGTGATGAGAATGTGATCAACTTAGCATGCGACGAGACAAGTTGGGTAATAGACACTGGTGCTTCACTTCATGTCACGTCTAGGAAGGAATTCTTCACATCTTATACGCGTGGTAATTTTGGGGTATTGAAGATGGGTAATGATGGCTTGGCACATGTTGTTGGCATGGGAGATGTCTGTTTGGAAACTAACAATGGAACAAATTTGACGTTAAAAAATGTCAGACATGCACCGGATATCCGTTTGAATTTGATTTCAGCGAGAAAGCTAGATGATGAGGGATTTTGTAACACCTTCAGTGATGGTCAGTGGAAATTGACTAGAGGCTCATTCGTTGTGGCTCGAGGAAAGAAGTGTTCAAATTTATATTTGATGCAGTCTTCAATTTCCAGAGGCATTGTTAATGTGACGGAAAATGATAGTTCAACTGTCCTATGGCATAAACGGCTTAGTCACATGAGTGAAAAGGGGCTTAATTGTCTGGCCAAGAAGAATCAACTTTCTGGGTTGAAGAATGCTACACTGAAGAATTGTGCTCATTGTTTGGCTGGAAAACAAAGAAGAGTTTCTTTTCAGAGTCATCCTCCTTCAAGAAAATCAGATTTGCTAGAGTTGGTACATTCCGATGTTTGTGGTCCTTTGAAAGTAAGGTCGTATGGTGGTGCACTTTATTTCGTGACTTTTATTGATGACCATTCAAGAAAACTTTGGGTCTATACTTTGAAAACAAAAGACCAGGTGCTTGATGTGTTCAAACAGTTTCAGGCTTCAGTTGAAAGGCAAACTGGGAAGAAGTTGAAGTGCATCCGTTCTGATAACGGCGGCGAATATAGTGGACCATTTGATGATTATTGTCGTGCACAGGGAATCAGACATCAAAAGACACCTCCTAAGACACCACAGTTGAATGGCTTAGCCGAAAGAATGAACAGAACATTGATTGAGAGAGTCAGATGTTTGCTTTCAGATGCAAAGTTACCTAGATCTTTTTGGGGTGAAGCTTTGTATACAGTGGCACATGTGATTAATTTGTCTCCAAGTGTTCCTTTGCAAGGTGATGTTCCAGACAAAGTTTGGTTTGGTAAGGATATGTCATATGATCACCTGCGTGTGTTCGGTTGTAAGGCTTTTGTATATGTTCCATAGGATGAGAGGTCAAAGTTAGATGCCAAGACTCGTCAATGTATCTTTGTTGGTTATGGTCAAGATGAATTTGGGTACAGGTTATATGACCCAGTTGAAAAGAAGCTTGTTAGAAGCAGAGATGTTGTTTTTGTTGAGGATCAGACCATTGATGACATTGACAAGGCGGAGAAAACCGATCCACAGAATAATGATGACTTGACCGCCATGGATCCAATTCCTCTAACCCCTCCGCCAAATCCAGTTGACGATGGCATGCAAGAAGATGTCCATGATGACCAGCAGGATATGGGTGATTTTGATGCTCCCATGGATAGTGTTGTGAATGATCAACACCAAGGACCTATATCTCCACCAAAAGTTCCACTTCGGAGGTCTACTAGAGATCGACAGCCTTCTGTGAGGTATTCTTCTGATTAGTATGTCCTTTTAACTGATGGGGAAGAACCGTAGTGTTATGAAGAGGCTATGGGGAGTGAATGCAAAGATCAGTGGGTTGATGCTATGAAAGATGAGCTTAAATCTTTACATGACAACCATACGTTTGAGCTGGTGAAATTGCCTAAAGATAAAAGAGCTTTGAAAAATCGGTGGGTTTACAGGTTGAAGCAAGAAGAGAATTCTTCAACTCCACGATACAAAGCTAGATTGGTCGTCAAGGGTTTCAGTCAGAAAAAAGGGATTGATTTTGAGGAAATATTCTCTCCAGTTGTAAAAATGTCCTCTATCAGATCTATATTGAGTTTGGCATCCTATTATGACTTGGAAGTCGAGCAAATGGATGTGAAAACTGCTTTTCTTCATGGTGATTTAGAAGAAGAGCTTTACATGGAGCAGCCAGAGGGTTTCATTGCACAAGGAAAAGAGAACTATGTTTGCAAATTAAAGAAGAGCTTGTGTGGTTTGAAGCAAGCTCCGAGGCAATGGTACAAGAAGTTTGAGTCTGTTATGGGGGAGCATGGCTACAAGAAGACTACTTCTGATCATTGTGTTTTTGTCAAGAAATTCTCTGGTGATGATTTTATTATTTTGTTGCTCTATGTTGATGATATGCTTATTGTTGGTCGTAATGCTTCTAAGATTAATATGTTGAAGCAAGAGTTGAGTAAATCCTTTGCGATGAAGGACTTGGGGCCAGCAAAGCAAATTCTTGGCATAAGGATCACACGTGATAGAAATGCCAAGAAATTGTGGTTATCACAAGAGAAGTACATTGAAAAAGTACTTTAAAGGTTTAGTATGGATAAAGCTAAAGTGGTGAGCACTCCTCTTGCTACACACTTTAGATTGAGTGTCAAGCAGAGTCCTTCCACAAGAGAAGAGAAGGAAGACATGCAGAAGGTTCCTTATGCTTCAGCCGTGGGTAGTTTGATGTATGCAATGGTATGCACAAGACCTGACTTAGCTCATTCTGTTGGCACCGTCAGTCGGTTTCTTTCTAATCCAGACAGAGAGCATTGGAATGCAGTGAAGTGGATTATGAGATATCTTCGGGGTACTTCCAACTTGAAACTTTGCTTCGACAATGAGAAACCTGTTCTAGTTGGTTATACAGATTCTGATATGGCTGGAGACATTGACTCCAGAAAGTCCACTTCGGGTTACTTAATTACTTCTGCAGGGGAAGCTGTGGCTTGGCAATCCAGATTGCAAAAATGTGTTGCATTGTCCACTACTGAGTCAGAGTTCATTGCAGTGACCGAAGCGTGCAAGGAGTTGCTTTGGATGAAGAGATTTATGCAAGAACTTGGCTTTACCCAAGAGAGGTATGTTTTATTTTGTGATAGCCAAAGCGCTATTCATCTTGCTAAGAATTCAACCTTTCATGCTAGGTCTAAACATATCGATGTAAGGTATCATTGGATACGAGATGTTCTCGATGCTAAATTGTTAGAACTTGAGAAAATTCATACTGATGATAATGGTGCTGATATGTTGACTAAAGCCTTACCAAGAGAAAAGTTTGAAATATGTTGTTTGATCGCCGGGATGGCGAACACCTCCACATAGTCGGGAGGGGGAGATTTGTTGGGCATGGGTCCCTCTTATGTGGAGGAAATACCCATTCTGCCCTTAGCCCTTTTAATTGAGAATGGTTGTTGTATTTTGTTATGAGGAGTCAGAACCAAAGAAAAAGAAAAAGAGAGGGAGGCGGCAGAGAAGAGAGAAAAGAGTGAGTTGCACAGTTTTGATCAAGTCGTCGATCGGAGGTTCATCCGTGGTCCGATCTTCTTGATTTTCTGGCAGTGGCTACAGGATACGTAGATGCTGATTGTGTACGGTGAGAATTTCCATCTGAACACTATAAAGTACTGTTTTGTGTCCGAATAGTAGTCACGTTTTTGGGTGATTTCTCAACTTTCTCTCTTTGATTTTAATATCACTTGTTGATAGCTAAGTTAGAGTTGTGTACTCATTGTGTTAGCTGAATTATTGTGATATTGTAATCACACTCTCATTATAGTGAAGATTTTGACTGGACTCCTAAGTCCCGTGGTTTTTACCCTTTGATTTAAAGGGGTTTTCCACGTAAAAATTGTGTGTCTCGTGTGATTGGTTGTTGGTGATTATCCTTGGTTGAATTTGTGTTGCTGGAATATATATATATATCTTGTGCAATTTAGTACCATATTTACAGATCCTGTTAATTGGGAGAGAAAGAACTACCGGTTGTGTTTTCCCGATTTTTTGGTAAGTTCGGTTTCTGCCCATCAACAATCAATCAATGTTTTCACTTCTCATCCAGAAACACACAATCTGAGTGATCTTCAGTTGGCAAAGTGGGGGTGGAAGGGAATAGTTCATTGATAATCCACTATTGATTTTGAAGAGTTTAATTCTTTTCCTCATTTTGTTTTAATATTTGC
Source organism: Fremontodendron californicum (assembly GCA_030761205.1). Classification (NCBI taxonomy): domain Eukaryota; kingdom Viridiplantae; phylum Streptophyta; class Magnoliopsida; order Malvales; family Malvaceae; genus Fremontodendron; species Fremontodendron californicum. Next base: position 6,545,360 of record JAULJL010000024.1, read on the forward strand.
ATGTTTGGTTGAATAACTTGAATCCACCAACCGAATTGATTGTAAATCTTATTGTTCACATAGAAATTGGCTGTCCTATATGATCTATATGCTTTTGTATGGTGCTTCATTGATAAAAATTGCAGTAAAAAGCTCAGCTTCAATAAATTGTTGGTCCAATGACAATAGCTAGGAATAGGATCAAGCTTATTATTCAGAGTTGGTTCCTGAGAGAGAGCCAGCATCAAAAAGTTGCTTCCATGCTTCAAACAGAACAGTTGGCTGAATTCTGTCCAGTAGAAATCATTCATGTGTTTTCAGATGCAAAAATAGTGATTCATCTTACATCAGTTAAAAATTATTTTATTATTATTATTTTTTTTAAAAATAAAAATTTAATATGTTATTTTTATTAAATTCAAAAATATATATTAATTATATTTTTTTTTATAAATATCACATTCATCAGTGATTCGTAACATTAATTAACATGTACTAATAAAATATCTTAAACAAAGTACTGATATGAACCTTAAGAAAATCACACTCCAAAAATTAGTTATTGAGGTGGAAGAGCCTAAATCCATATAAATCCCGTAAGGAAACCCTTTATTTTTCAATGTGGGATCCAAGTCTCATATCTTACAATTAGACACATAACAGTCTACCACGCTCCACAGTCTCGCGTCCACACGGATTGACTTTACGCTAGCTTAATCTAGCCCCGGGCAAACACTGCAATTCTGACGTCACCATCTGAACCCCGGGTTGGCTTTGCGGTAGCTTAATCTAGCCCGAACGCGGGGTTGGCTTTGCGATAGCTTAATCTAGCCCGGACGAACACTGTAATTCCAACATCACCACTGGGCTCCGAGTTGGCTTTGCTCTAGATTGTTTGTTTGTTTTTCTAACATCGTCACCACCCGTGTTGCGCAGTCTGATTTTGCCTTAAATTATCTAATCTCGAACGAACACTGCAATATCGACGTCATCACCCGTATTGTACAATCTGGCTTTGCGTTAAATTATCTAACCTCAGGCAAACACTGCAATACCAACGTCATCCACCCGCGTTGCACAATCTAAGAGAGATAGTATCTGACTTTGATATCAATTGATATGAACCTTTTAAAAATCACATTCAAAAATTAACTATTGAGGTCATCGAGCTTAAATTCTCACAAGAAAATTTTTTAAATAAAAATTTTTATTTTTCAACGTTGGGCACGTTTCACACTTGTTTATTTGTTCAAATCAGAATGCAAAGTTTGAAATGATGGGATTAAGAGGCTTTTTCTCAAACAAGAACACTCACTAATCACATCCCAACATTTGTCACCCAAGCTTCAGATTCATTGCAACTAATCAAAGGCTTTTTCTTTGCTTTTTTCTAATTTTTGTATGATGATAGATTAGAAAGACTTTTTAGGGCAGGCGTGCTCTTCTTTTTGAGATAGAGAAAGCAAGAAAGAAAGAAACAGATTGGCAATCAGCAATCAATCCATTTACACAGTACTCAAAATACATAAATGGAGAACAAGATAAAAAACAACAGAAAGGTAAACCAGCAGACAAGCTTAAATAATTGGATATATATGTCTCCAATGCCATCATTTGTCTAATAGAAGCTTCTTCTTTCTAAAAAATAAATTCCACTAAATATATCAAACTTATCATATCTGAAAACATATATATATAAATATAATTCTTGAGTAGAGTGCTCAACTGATCATATCCTTAAAATTCTGGAGTTTTGAAGACTTGTTTTCTTTTTGGTCTTCAAGATGCTTTTGCATTAATTCTGGTTCTTGCATTTCTCCATGGCCCTTGGTGCTGGAAGCAGTCAAATGGACTCACTCAATATCAGGATGAGTTGAAAAAAAATACTCAAAGGAAATAATATATGTGAACAAAGTTGCCTTTAAATTTTAACTAAACAATATAAGAAAGAAGAGAATACAATGGAATAGTTTGCTTTTCTGCTCAAAGATGTTAAAGTTGGAACTATGATTAAGGAAAAGAATGCCAAACTAAAGGTGTATTTTTATTTAATCAGTAAGGGATACCTAGTCCGAATCCAATTGCCTCTGAACCTTTCATTATCCTTAGTCGCCTACACGAATCGGTGAACATCCTGAGTAACAAAGATAACAAGATAAAGGAATCTATCATCACAAAGAACAAAAATATAGTAAGATAATAACTAATTGAAAGAAATCAGATTGCAGGAATATAGATCAATTAGGCTGTATTTTAAGAAAACTGGTATATTGCAATGTCAAGTTGCTCAATAATGCCAGGCCATGGCCATGTTTCAATTTTCATTGCCACTCGATCTTAAATATTAACTCTTCACGATCATAATATAGGAAACAACTGTAGATAATTTAAGTCTATTTCTTTTACAGTTTGTAAATTACACAATTTAGCATAAAAACCACATCCCACCAAGAACTATCCAAGATTTTGAAAAGAATACATAAAGTGCTATCTAGGAGGAAATGCACTTACTCCCATGGAACATCGCCGACAAGCATCCAATCACCATCCTTGTCTTCATATGTCAGCACGTACTCGGATCCATGGAGAAGATCCATCAAACGACTCTCGCTGAGACCATCTCGCACAGGAAGCCCATTGGAACTGCAATGCCCTGCATCACAGTCATCCATACACACAAGTCAACACACACTTGACTATAAAATCACAGTAGTCTAAACTGTTTCAAAACAATATTACTCGGCTAAGCTTATGTTGCAGTGAGAATTTTTATTTTTCTTGTTCTGCAAGGTTGATTAAAATTTTTACCACACAGAGAACAAAACCTTACCAACCATATAGAAGGAATTGTTTTTTTCACAAGTTTTGTTAATCTCTGCCTATTTTGCACATGAATCTTGTTACATATGAGCACTATTTCAAATGAAATATACTATGCAGACTTTATTATGCAACATATTTTGTTACAGAATTAGGAAATCAAGATATTAAGAAATATTGTGAAGACTTAAGAATTTATATTTGTATGAAATTTGCATCATGACAGTTAAATGATATGTATAATAACTCAATCAAAACATAGAGAAAAATAAAAACAGAGTTTTAATTCTAACAAAGATATTAGAACTTAGAACCCTCATTTAATTTTAGAATAGATATCAGATAATAAGATAAACTTATCTTAGAAAAAGCATGAAAAATCAACTCTTTAGAATCAAGAAAAGGACAAAAACTACTCAAATTTTTCAAAAAGAAAGAAGTAATCTTAACACATCTATCACAATAAAGATGTATTTTATGGTATTTAATTATGATTACTCAGGCATTTTTCCCTTTCTAAGTCAACCCAAGGGTGGGCTGATAATGCATGCCAAAGTAAAGCTATGCATGTCTGAGAGATTGTATACCAATTGTAAAACAGCTAAACATCTTCTCCAAAGCTGATGAGAGTTCCAAATAGTTTTTGTAGGTCTTGAGGTCAACCTTCCTCAGGTAAGGTGCTCCATCCATGCTCACCTTTACATAGAGGCAACCAGCAGAATCGTCACTGTTCTTTGCCGAATTAGAGGCCATTGTATTCTTCCGGAATGACCGAATTGGTGGCCATCCTACCACCTGTGCCCTGTTACAGAAATCTTGCTCAATAATTGATGCAAAATTATAAACTAACCAGCTGTTATACAAATAAAAGTAGACCAAAGAGATCGAAATTCCCAAAAACTAAAAAAAAATAAAAAAAAATAAGCAATGCAATTTAGAAGGATGCACAGGGAAGGAAAGAGAAGGGATGGATGAAGAGCACATTAAGAACTTGAAAACTCTAGGAAAAACCCTTTTGGTTTCAGAACTTTTCAAGCAAACTGCCAAATGAAAGAGTAGACGGATTAAAATATGGACAATATGATCCAAGCTTGATATTGCTTCAAAAATTGTGGTGTCATCAACAGCATGAAGAAAAGGTTTTTAATCTACAACAATGGCTAAACTCTACCTTTAAGAAAAAGAAGTTAGCCACACAACAGACAAAGCAGATTCCAGAACGAAAATCAAAACCATTCATCAAAACTTGATAAAAAAGCAAGTTATCTACTACTATTAAATAACTTGTTATTTTCTTAAAAGTTAAAACTTCAAAATAGCAAATTTCTTCCCCTTTTGCACACATTTCCTTAACACTGAAAAGAAGAAACGAAAAAAGAAACAGGTTTGAAGATAAACATACTTTGCAGCAGGAGCACTAGCATGCTCATTTGCAGGAGGAAGAAGATTCTTCTTATCTTGGACTGGCTTTGGAGACTGAGGAACACCACCAACCTCTTTCATGGCAGGTAAAGATCCCCTTGCTTGCTGGGGATTGCTTTTTCCCTCCAAACCACCCCTAGGGGAGGCCAAGACAGCACCTTTAGCCAACTCAACATCAGATTTACCATTCATAGGGAAAACCCATTTCCCATTAGGCCCATCAATGGCATCTGAGAAACCCCTTTTAGCTCCAGACACCAAGTTCTTCAAAGGGCTAACAGCAAAACCATTACTTTTATCATTACTCTCCAAATCTTTGCCAAAAAGAGAGACTTTTCTCCCAGGAGACTGAGAACCTGGCAAGCCAAGCCTCAGCTCAGTTTCATTGAGATTGAGAGAAGTATTGCTGGGAGTTTTGCTGGTTTTGTCTTCAATGGAGTGAGTTGAAGAGGAAGAAGAAGAGATCTTCTCAGAGCTTGTTTCCATTGAAGAAGTCTCTGCTAAGCCTATGTAATCATGTTCAAAAGGTGTAGACATCAAAGTTTGAAACTCTTGAGAACTTCTTTTCTTAAATATAAACAACAAGAAAAATAAAGAAGAAGAAGAAAGCTAACGTGAGAAGAGAGAGAGAGAGAGAGAGAGGCAGTCTGGTTAGGCTCTGGGGAGAGCTGGTTTTTGATGAAGCAGAAAAAGAAGCTTCTTTGGCCTTTCTGTAGCTGCTTTGCTTAGTATTATATTTTTTTTCTTTTTTTTTTTTCTTCTCAATTCTACTTTGTGTCTGTTGGTGTAGCAAAAAAAACCTACTTTACCATGGCAAAAGGTAATATGACTTTAGATTTGTATGAACATTTGTAAAAGAAAGGGGAAAAAAAACCTTAATAAATTTTAGATTATCAAAATTTTAATTTATGTATATAAAAGTTGTAAAAATTGTTATGTATATATAATTTTTTTCATTTGAATTTAAGCAATACATATTTGTTTACGTAAGAGAAAGTATTACATCTTGAATTTAACATTTTATTTAGAATTTACTTAATGTTAATTAAGTTAAAATAACAATATATACACACATATTTTCTTTTTCTTTTTTAAATATAGATGCATGTATTTTGCAATATTGATGTAAGTTACCATGAATTTAAAGGGAAAAAGTTCATTGGCATAGGTTTAATTTTTTTATTCTTCCTCTTAAAGAAAGTTGCTAACAAATTGTTAAAGATATTTAATAAAAGTTGTTTAATCACTTTGATTAATAAAAAGGTTGTTGATTTGTCAAAGAGAGATTGCACTAATAAATTAAAATAAAAAAGAACACAAAATTTTTAGGTAACTTTGAGCTGTGAACCCGAAATTGTTTGTTAACCAAATTAAAGCAATCTTTGTTGATTAAAGTAAATGAAATGTAATTCTATCTGGGTTTTTGTTGTTTTTTTCATCAACTTTTTAGACACTGTTCCACCGACAACTCACTCAGTAGTCCCGGCAACCTTTACACACTGTTCTTCTCGCTAATTATTTTACTAATTTTTTTATAAGAGATGATAACATAAAAATAAAAAAAAATTATATAAGTGTTAAGATTTAAATTTTAAATTTATTAAATATTTTTTTTAAATAATTGTATGAATTATTTGAATCAAATATTTGAGTTAAATGTCAAATATTTTACTATTATTATTATACTTTGCTTTATTTTTTAACACTTATCTTGCTAATTTACGCTTAATCAAACGGTGCATATTAGCAAAAAGACAAACTCATTTTGTAAAGAAAAAAATAAAAAAAAAAAATTTCTGAAAGTACTAAATGTCTAAGCCTATGTAAGAGAATGTAAATTTAAAATGGTAAATTTGAAAAATATACTATCAACAATATAATAATTGTTAAATAATCTAACGAATGAGAATTATTTGAAAAAAATATATAAAAAATAAAAAATTTAAGAAGAAAATTGTAAAGATAAAATTATCTTTAATGGTAAGTAATAGATAAAATTACTATTAACAAGAAAATATTATTTTTTTAAAATTCTAATTAAAAATAAAATTTAAAAACAAAATATTTAAATATTTATTTTTTAAAATTTTAAAAATTTAAAACAATAAAAATTAATTTCAAAAAAATTAATTTTTTATTTTTTAAAATTTTTAATTAAAAAATTTAAAAATTTAAATACTTATTTTTAAAATTTTTAAAAAAATTATCTTTAGAAAATATTATTTTTTAATTAAAAAGTAAATTAAAAAATAAAAAGAAAAGAGAAGAGAAAGTTTTTTCATTAAGAGTAATTTTATCTTTACAATTTCCTTTTTAATAATTTTTAACTTTTTAATTTCTCTTTTTCAAATAATTTTTGTTCATTAGACCATTTAACAATTATTGTATTATTGATGGTATATTTTTCAAATTTATCCTTTTAAAATAGTCTAAAAAATAGATTAATTTTAGATCAAATTTTAAATGTCTTTAACCATCTTATCAAATATATATATATATATATTTTCGATTTACTTATATAGTTATCTTTAAAATATATATATATATATATCTTACATGTTTGAGCTTCAAATTTTAATATTTACAATTCATTTTTTATTTTAAATTAATTTTTTATTTACCAAAAAATACATATAAATATATATTCTACAATCACATCTATATATTTATATTCATTATTACTTATTAGATACAAAAATCTAAAAATAAAATAAAGAATCGAAGTAATATAAAAAATTAGTACTAGTTTTAATTTTCTTTTTTGGGTGCTATATTGAATGAGAAAAGAAAAAAAAAAAAAAAAAAGTGAAAGCAGCAAGAGCCAAAAAAAAAAGGCAGCAAGAGCCAAGAGCAGCAGGAGACAAAGGGGAGAAAAGGATGGCACGAGAAAGAACAAGTGAGCGTGTCAAGAGTTGAAAATGAATGAAGGAGCGTGACAAAATAATATTTTCAGACTTCTTGTGACTATGTGCTATAATAAAATTAAAAACTCTTCTTTTGGTGGACGACAGGATTTTTTTACTAGATTTTATTCTATCCATTTTTTGCAATCTTGAAGTTGAAGGCGACAACATAAAACCAAAACCTATAAAATATATATATATATATATAATATATATATGTCTTGAAATTTGAGAAATTTTTGTTGGAAAGTTGTCATGGAACAATCAATTTGCAGTAATTTTGGCCTTTCACGATCCTAACAAAGAAAGTCATTAATTTACAAGTCTAATTGAATTTTTTATTTTTAATTAATATTAAAAAAATCTTAATTCAAATTTAAGTTTGAACACAAATAATCGAGTTTGAAATTAAACATGAGAATAGAGCTTGTTTTTTATTAGGTAAACGAGTTTAATCGAGCGAGTTCGAGCAGTTCAATTTTTATCTCGAATCTAGCTTGAATTTTAAAAATGATACTCGATCGAACTCGAGCCAAGTTTCGAGCAACGAGTTTTGAGTCGAATTTGAGCTTTTTATTACTTAAGCTCGACTCGACTCAATTACACACCTTCATGAAACCAAAATGTATGAAAAAAACAAGAGCTTGGTTAACGAGTGTTTATAAATATTAATTAAAATTTATTTTATTTTATTACCATTTTAAGAAAAAAATTATATTTAATAAATTACTTTTATTAAATTAAAAAATAATACATTAATTATATTTTTATTTTTATAAATATCACTCGGATGTTATTATGCACTAATTAACATTTCCCAAAAAGAAAACACACGAACAAGCTCTTCAACTTTCTCATCACTCGTCAAAATAGTAGGGTAAATTTGAATTATATTACATAAATAATTCTTCTCTTTATATGAGCATAAATGTTTCTAAAACTAATGATTTTAACAAGTTTCTTGGTCATTAGCATTTGCCTTGCATTACTTATTTACTTTATATTTTTATTCTCTTTTAATTTGAAAAATATTTGCACAAAAATGAATCTAAATAATAAATCAATTTCTAATGCTTTGGTTAATGCCTTTTAACTTAACATAATTTTTGCAATTGAAAAAAAAAAAAGTGTAGTAATGTAAGATGTTTATGGGATTTAATTATATATATATATATATATATATAAATTTTATTTAGTACTTAGCTCTTTAATAAGAGTCTTGTTAACGAGTGCTCTAAGCATATTATTTAAGGTTACTATATATAATAATATCTTCATCAAATGCATTAAAAATGATGAATAAAATTATCAACTGCATTTAATATAATCTTATTACTATAAATAATATATTAACTAATTTTAAAGAGTGTCCTAAGGAAATTTGTTAGCAAAATCTCTTTAATAATTATAAAAATTTTATGTGAAGGATTTTGCTAACAAATGTTTTAAGGATATTTTGTAAGGTTATTATATATAATAACTAGTTTGTTACCCATGCGATGCATGGATTAGTTTTACTTATTTCTTATTTATTTATATACATAAATTATATTTTTTCACAATTATATTTGAGTATTTAAAATTTATAACAAATTCAAAATATATATCCAATATAATATGAAAATTTAATATCAATAAATTAATGATTTAAAAATTATAATTAAAATGCTTTAAAATAACAATGGTAAATTTCATATTATCTTGTACAGAGACTCAAACTTAAATAAAAAATACCAATGGTAAATTTTTTAGTAGTTTTTAAATTTAATTTTGAATTTAAATAGATAGTTTAATCTATTTAATTATTTTAATTTAAATTGGCATAAATAACTGTTGATAACTTAAAATCAACATATAAAATTTAAAAATCAAGATTTGCTGTAAAAAAATCACTTTCAAATATATTTCAAAATGGAACAAACACTTGTTAAAAATAATAGAGAGTTAATAATGTTAGACTTTTCATTTTTGAATTTTAAAATTTAATGAGTTGCTAAGATATAATCTTATTTAGATTAGGTTTGTCATACGTGTCATTAAAAGAATGTGTCCATGTAAGCATCCCGTAAGTAAAATTTGTCATGTAAGCGTGTACCTTATTATATTATATATATATATGATATCTTCATCAAATGCATTAAAAATGATAAATTAAATTATCAATTACTGTATTTAATATAATCTTATTACTATAAATAATATATTAACTAATTTTAAAGAGTGTACTAAGAAAATTTGTTAGCAAAATCTCTTTAATAATTATAAAAATTTAAGGTGAAGGATTTTGCTAACAAGTGTTTTAAGGATATTTTTTTAAGGTTATTATATATAATAATATTTTTATCCAATGTATTAAAAAATGATAAATAAAACTATCAACTATTGTATTTAATATAATATTATTACTATAAATTATATATTAATTAATCTTAAAAAATATTTTAAAAGCACTCAGCAAAAATTTTATGCGAAAAAGTTTATACTGAATATTTTTTGAAATTCATTAACCAGTAATTATTCTTTTAAATTTTCAAAAAAAAATGTTTTTTAAAAGTGACAATAATAAAAGTAAAAAAAAAAAAAAACAGTGATTAGTGAAAAAAAATCATGAATGATAGGTTTTTTAATTTTTTTCACACAATGCTAAATTTAATTTAATATAATTAATGGAGATAGAAGATAAAAGATAAAGGATCCGATTCATCCGAATAAAAATTATTTATTTATTATTTTAATTTTTTATTTAATACATTATTTTTATTAAATTAAAAAATATATTAAAAATATATTTTTATATATATCATTTTAATCAATATCACTAAATACTAATTAACATTTTAAAAAAATAAATTATCTTTTGTGAAATCTTTTATGATTTTGCAGTTTGCCCCTTCTTTCTTTTTTAATTTTACTGACCGTTTCTACTGATGGTTGCAGGCAAAGTGTCGGGGGTGAATTTTTTGTTACCACGCCTGTATCTATTTGTAATAATAATTGTGTAAATCCCCAAAACAGTCATTACCACGCGTGCACCTCAATCCGACGGTCTGTAACAGCTTCAATATATGAATGGACAAGATATCTCCACGTCACCTTATGGGGTAGTTGGGGGACATAACGGCGTTTAGTTGTTGGGGTTGACGGAGGTAAACCGTAATGATTGAGTCATTGACTCTTTGACCAACATGGTAAACCAGTTAGGGTTAATATGAAAAACATGCCCTCAATAACAAGTTATTGTTAAATGATCTAATGAATAAAAGTTATTTGAAAAAAAAATGAATAATTAAATTATTATAAAAGATATTGTAAAAACAAAATTATCCTTAATGAAAAAATTTACTTTTCTTTTTTCTTTCATTAAGAAAATATTATTTTTTAAAAATTTTAATTAAAAATAAATTTAAAATTTAAAAATTAAAATATTAAAATATTTATTTTTTAAAAAATTTTAAAAAATAAAGAAAAATTAGTTTTAGGAATATTATTTTTATTTTTTAAAATTTTTTAATTAAAAAAATAAATAAAAAATTAAAAAATTTATTTTTTAAAATTAAAAAAATTTTATTTTCAGAATATTTATTTTTTAATTAAAAAGTAAATTAAAAAATAAAAGAAAAAGGGAAGAGAAGAGAAGAGAAGATTTTTTTTATCAAAGATAATTTTGTCTTTACAATATCTTTTATAATAATTTTTAATTGTTCATTTTTCTTTTTCAAATAACTTTTATTCATTAAATTATTTAACAAATATTTGTTATTGAGGGCATATTTTTCATATTAACCCAACCAGTTAACTTGACCAGTTGACCGTCACCTATATGGCAAGAAGTAAAAGTTTTAATTTTAATTTCTAATTCTAATTTAAGTTTTATCTAGACCAAAGTTTCACATTCTAATTATTTTTTCCAAAAAAAATTTCAACCTTTATTCAAATAATTAATTGAAAATTTTGTGAATGAGTGTCTACTTTTTAAAATGAATCCGATTAATCCGTGTTTATAGGTGATTAAAAATTATTTAATTATTATTTTAAGAAATTTTTTTTGTATTTAATGTATTAATTTTACAAAATTAAAAGAAACAATTTATTACTTGCATTTTTTTCTTATATATCACTTGACATTGGTTAATATTTTATTTTAAAATTATCATATTAAATAAATTACCATTTTAATGTATTAAAATTCATTAAAATAACTATTAATTATTATATTTAATATAAAATATTACTATAAATAATATTTTAATTAACTTTAACAACCTTTTTTTTTTGTCTCTTGTTGAGATCTTGATAAGATAATTTCAAATGATAATTAGCATTTCCTTTTTCTTAATACATATAGTAATCTACTAAATTTTGAGCTAGCTAGTTCTTCTTTCATTTCATGAACTTTTTCACTCCTAACTCCTCAATTTTTACTCAGTAAATCTACAAAAAATAAAGTTCCAAAATGGAACTCATGTCCTTAATCTGTCTCACATTATTACCCAAAGAATATAAATATAATCAATAATTGAAGGTAAATCAACAAATTATTATTACTATCATGAAAAAAAATTAAATAACTATTTACATACTAAAGGAGTCCATACAATTTGATAAGGAAAATACCTATTTAATATTACACCAAGAGTGTAAATAATTTTATTTTAATTTTAAATAATTATTACCAATAAATAACTTTTTTTTTATTTTCTGTCAAAATCAATAAAATTTCCCATTAAGGATGGATACCTACTCAAAAAGTGTTATCTTACCAAATTCAATATATGATTTTAATAACATAAATGTTTCAGTTTTTGCTAAGAATTAAAGCTACATCATGGTCAATTGAAGCTAATTTTACATTCATTTTGTAATCAATGTTTGCCTTTCTTCTTGTATCTATTTTATATTTTATGAGATTGTATTCAACTTTAAAGCTTGTGCCTTAAATTCAAACCTTATTATAATTAATTAAGAAAGGAGTTTAATACATGTGAAAACCCCTTTCTCAAAGATTTTATTTTTTCTTGTTTATTTCGTCCAAAAAATTTCAACTTCTTAAACACAAAATGCATTGTTTTTTTTTTTTTTCATTAAATTATTTGGGTCAGAACTCAGCACACAGAATGCAATAATTGGATGTGTTTTTTTTTTTGTTTTTTTTTAAGGGAAGGCTGAGTGCATTGCATCACTATGTAAAAGCTGCCATTTGGTTGGTAGAAAATACAAACAATCAACAATGTTTTTTAATATTTAATTATGAATTTTGTTAATTAATACTGTAAAGTTATTCTTTAAAATTAATATATATAATATTTTTATTTAATATATTAAAAAATAAAAAATTATTATATTTAATATAATATTATTATAAATAATATATTAATTAATTTTAAAAAATATGTTAAAGATACTCATTATCAAATTCTTTAATTCTTTATATTTTCTTCGTAGTTGTAACTTGTAAGGAGGGCTGCTTCCCAAAACCATAATGTCTATGTTGAAATTTTTTTGTTAGTTTTCAATTGAATAATTATGGATAAAGTACGTAAAGAGTCCATGCATTATACTTAAAAAGTTATTGAGTAAATCTGAAAAATATGTCCTATAAAAGATCATAATTGTTTAATAATCTAATATTAAAAAATAATTTATAGAAAAGAAATGAAAAAAATGAAATTTTTTTTAATGAGAGATTGTAAAGACACTTTTATCCTTAAAATTTCTCAGCCACAATGCATTGCTTGACTTCGTTAATTTGAGTTGTTTCAAATAATTTTTATCCAATCATCGAGTTCTCCTTGATACATTGCTTAATTAAACAATATATTTGATTGATGATGTGCCAGATTATGCCAAATTATTATTATGATAGAAATCAGTAGAAAATTTAGGAATGTGCTTGTAAATGAAGTTTTATGTCACACAGGGCTTTGAGAATTTTCGTACCAAATTCAGGCATAAATTTAATTACATGTCTGGCATATTTTTTTTTTTTGGTTTTCATAATTAAAGAAGAAATTAGGCACAAATTGAAAATATTGTCTTTACTTTGAAAGATTTTGTTCATTTTTCAATATATATGTTTAGGCGCAAATCATAAGGGAAAAATAAAAACACAGTTTTATCTCCCAAGACTTTAACCTGTTAGAAACATTTTTCAATGTTTTTCTAATGCTGTCTAAGAATGAAACATTAGAAAAACGAGAAGCATTTTTTTTATTAGAATAAAATATTGGCGTTTGATCCACAATTAAATAGAAAATTATTCGTGGGTAGAAAAGATGTTGAGATATGAAGGGATAAAAGGAAAGCTAGAGAGAAAAGATGAAGTCTTTGGGTATCCATGGAAGGTGGTTTAAATAGAGAAAAAAAGTTATCAGGAGGAAAATAGTTTATTTTATTAAGGTTAATTTTATCTTTACAGTTATTTTTTTAATAATTTCTTCTTTCCTCATTTCTTTTGTTCAAATTATTCTTGTCTATTATATCATTAAATAATTATTGTTTTTTATAGGGCATGTTTTTAGATTTACTCAAATGTATTTTAGTTTTTTATTATAAAAGTAAGTAATTTAATTTTTGTACGTTTGAAATTTGTGCAAAGAAGTAAAATTTGTAACAATGTTAATGAAAAATAGTCTAAATGCTGACATGGAATGTGAAATTGAGATAAAAGATAACTTGAAAAAAAATGATAACGTGTCAACTTCTTTTACTCAAATAAAATTTTAAAAAATATATTTTTTTTATCCAAATCCCTCCCTTACCCGTAAAAACATGTTATCATTTTTGTTCGAAGTCATCTATTTTGCTAGTTTCTAAATTTCACCTGAGTAAAAAAATTTAACACGTTATCATTTTTTTTCCAAGTCATTTATTATGTCAGTTTCACATGTCCACGTCAACATTTAGACGATTTTTCAATAACATTGTTACCAATTTTATTTTTTTTCATCAATTTCAAACGTACAATGATTAAATTATTCACTTTTATAATACAAAAACTAAAATACACTTTTAACTATAATATAAAAATTATTTTATTACTTCAACCAATAATAATGTGTGAAGAAAATCAAAATTTTAAGATTTAATATGAATATTTTAAAGCTCTGCAAACCTGTCCGTCCAATCCATTATAATCTGTGAATGCCCCAATCCATATTAAGGACAATCCCACATGAAGCATGCTTATTTCCCTAAATGGATCCACTTAATTGGATCATCACCTTTAATTTTTTTTTTTTTAATTATTTTTGTTACTATGAGCTACAAATGGCTACTCGAATTGGATTTTTATTCTCTATCTATATTTTTGTCACACTCTCAAATATATATATATATTTTCAATTTTTTCCTCTTTTGGATGGTCATTTTCATAAAAAATTTATTTATTTATTATATTTACATAATTTAATACTTTATTTAGATGCGTAATTAAATGAAACTTGATGTGTCAAAAAGACATAAAGCTGGCTTGGCACTGGCAGGCAAACCCTGGAATTGACTGGTCTTTGCTAATTTAATGCAATCTTGATTTATCTCTTAATGAAGAATGAAATGATCAAAAGGTATATATAAAAAATATATATTAATAAGTGTCTAATAGTATTGATTAAACTAATATATATAAAAAAATTTATAATTAATATATATATATTTTAATTCAATAAAAAAAATATATTAAATAAAAAAATTAATAATCTTTAATCAGTGCCTATAGGCATCGATAAAGTGGATTCTATAAACCAACAGTTGAATTAATGATAATAATTAAAGATTTTGCTAACGAGTGTTTTAAAGGCACTCTTTAAGATTACTTAATATAATAATATTTTTAATCAATACATGGAAAATGATGAATAAAATTATCAATTTTTGCATTTAATATAATGTTATTACTATAAATAATATATTAACTAACCTTAAAAAGCACTCGTTAGCAATAATTAATGTCTCTCTTTGTCATTGCAAATTTCAAGCTTTCTTGATTAGGCCTTTAATCACTGGTTTTTATCATATTCAATGATATTACTTTTAACAATTTAAGTAATGCTTATAGTGAAATTTAAATTTTTATTTAATTTACATCAACAAGTGTTTATAAATATTCATTAAATTAATTAAAAATTGCTCTTTTAAAAAATATTTTTATCATTTAATACATTTTTTCATCAAAATTTAAACATCATAATACATTAATATATATATATATATATATATATAGAATACCCTTTTTATAAAGTAAAATGAAAGAAGCAAAAGGGAATGGAAACCATTTTCAGAATCAAAATATATATCTTTTGATAAGAAAACTACAAAAGAAAAGAAAAAAAAATGTAGATTATCTACATTTAATTAACATGCTATATATAATCAGCCATTTAACTTGTTTTGTGCTAATAGGAAAAAGAAAAAGAGAAAATTCCCTCACAGCCACTTTGTTTGACTAGGAGCATCAACAAGAAATGCTCTTAGTAATCTTAGATCTTACTCCCACAAACAAATTTTTAAGTTTAAGCTTTACCATTTCAACCCATTGTATCCTTCAAGTGGACCAAACCCCCACTTAAGAACCCTACTTAATACTCTACTATTTTAGGGTTACATTCTCTTACATGTATATGTTAATTTTTTCTATATTTATGGCACCCATTTATTATTATTATTTTGTTTTTTTTATTTATTTTTCGATATCATGTTCGAGATACAATAATATAATTTATAAATAAATAATCAATTTTTATGTATATTCAAATATAATATCAATGTCGAGTCAAAAGCACATTTATTCTACATAATGGAAAGTGGTGGATTTTGACATCCACAATCGATCATGTCCTTCAAATCGCATGTTACTTTCTACCACATAATTTCAAACGAAATTTTATTATAACATTCCTCTAATTTGAAATATTGATTCAATTATAAACTCATGAATAATCATTGGTTCAGTCGATACATAATAATCTATCTATATTTCTTTTTTCTATATGAAATAAATAATTTAAAAAGAAAAAGCGCTTCATATTTTTAATTTATTATTAGTATATATTTAATTTTTATATTTAAAGTTATCATAAACTAAAAATTCAGTATTCTATGTATCAATGCATCATCTCTTCATATTTTTTTCCTTTTTTTTGGTCAAAATTAGCATTTCATGTAAATAGATCTATCCAAGGGTCAGGCAATCGACTCGTATTGAGTCGAATTTGGACATAAATTTTTATAATTCAGACCGATCCGAATTATTGTTTATAAATAAAAAAATATTTTTTAATTATAAAATATATAAATATTAATATAAAAATAATTTTTAATATTTTGTCAAGAGTGAAACAAGCTTTCAAATTGACCCGACTTGAGTTTGGATAAAAAAATTATATCACGACTCGATCCGACCCAATCCATAAACAAATTTACGTGTAAATAATGTACTAAAATTTGCTGTCATACTTATATGGGTCCAACTTGCCCCGCACAATAGCTACAGTGTTCACCAAATTTGATAGCACGCCCACCTCCCCCTCCCCAAAAGGGGATTCTACTTGTTCCTCAATATTCCATTCAAAAATTCTCTCTTTAATTTATAACATTATTATTGAAATAAGACTGTTGAATTAAGGACCCCATCCAAAACTTTATCATGTCTGAAATAGGAAAAAATATTTTATACGTCCTTCTCACCATATTATTAATGTCTCGGTCAATAAAATTAAAACAAATTAAATTTTTATTTCACATTATACTTATCTTCCAACATAATATGCGGATTATTTTTGTAAGAAAAACAAAAATGAAAAACATATTACGTTATTCGCTTTTTCTTAAAAAAAAAAAAAACAATGAAGTAAAAAAAATAAGTATGACGTGAAAAAAAATCCGATGTAATTTAATTTCATTAGTCGAGATCATGATTGACGTGGTGAGAAGGGTTTATGAAATCATTTTTTCTGAAATAACTTAGCATGAGATTTTTCTCTAACTTTTGTATTTCAAATTTTTTTTTAATAACTATGTTGAAAATCAGGTGATATGATTTATCATTTCTTTTCCCATATATTTCTATGTTAAATGGGATTATGAATCACATGATAAACAAGAATATATAAATATCAAAAAGTAAATACAAAGAATAATAATAAAAATATTGTGGGTTAAATTGCAAGAAAATAGATTTAAAAGACAAATGCTTTCTATAAACAGTTAGTGAAGTTTTTAAACGTTACAAACAGATTAAAAAAATTGATAAATATTTTTTTATTATATTAATTTTTTAAATATTTTTTATTATACCTACATAAATATATATATATCATTCTGCTAAATTTATATTTGACCGATAGTGTATACAATAATTTTTCTAAAACAAATAACTGATTCCTTTTGGTTATTATTATGGTCAATTAATCATAGATTGGGACTACAAGTTTTACCTTTAGGTTGAGACATTTTTCTTTTGCTATATACCCTGATTGATAGGTGATATAACAAGTATACTTGATTGCTGCGTAAATTGTGAAGGCGAAGACATCGAGTCATAGGAAACCTAATAATTTCTTGTACCAATCATGCCAGTTTAAGTAATTATTTTTAAAGAAAAATGTTGGCATCCAAGATATGATCAGATAAATATGAAGTTAGTCTATTATTTATTTATTATTTTTTTAAAAAATCATAATTCAAAAATAAATAAATAAATTATAAATATTAAAATTCAAATTTAAAATTTATTACATATTATCTAATGAAGATTACGATACAAATCAACTGTATTAAACCTTACTGAATTAATCTATTATTAATTCAATGAGTTGTTGGTCTTAATCAGAGTTCCGCCGCCTTATCAGTAAACTCTCTCTCGATCAATCTAAACTAGAAAGTAGCTAGCCATATATTTTTTTTTTCTTTGATCGAATTGTTTCTTTCGGTGAACAGAGAAAATTCAGTTTGTTTTTTGAAGCATATGGAATTCATTTTGAATACCTCATAGTTGCCTTCCATTATTATTTTTTTTCTTTCTTCAAAATGCTTTCTCAGCCACTAGATTTCTCAAAAGCTCCATTTGCTTACACACCCAACACTCATTTTCACTTTAAATAAGAAACAGTAACTCCATCAAAAATATATATATATACTGGAATTTCTTTTACTGATTGCAACCCCAGAGTTTTTTTGAGGTTCTAAAATGACTGATCAGATTTTTGTTGATAAAAAACAGTAGAGTGGACGACAACCAAGTCAAAATCAACCCTAAACTTTGGGGAGCTAACGTGCTTGAGGGAGGGGGCTAGAAAGCATAGAATTAAACAGTATGAATTAGAGACTAAGTGTAGCAGCGAGCATTGATATGGACTTAGTCATAGTCTCAAGGAGAAAAGAATGACAAAAAAAACTGAATCAAGACATAAGGGCCAACATCTTTACCAAACAAAGAACAGGAAAATTTTGGCAGGCTCTTAGATTTTGCTGGTTTTTCAGCTCTTTGGTTTCTCAGCAGACATGCAACCCTTAAGCCTACAAGATTGATTATATTCCATGTGCTGTTGATTTCTATTTACACTGCATTATGATAAAATTTGAATTATTGGTGAGGACCTAGTTGTATGTATATATAATAAATCATTCAATTTAAGGGTGAAAGTTCTTGGGTTAGTAGCAAACACCTCATCGATAACGATAAGGGGGTAGGTCCCTGGAAATGACTTGCAAAAGTTATAAGATGTTAAGCATTTCTACCATATAATTCAAAAGAAAATAAGTCAAGGAGGGATCAAATTCCATATATATTATGATTCTGTCTCGAACCATAAATTTCGTTTGTTATTATTATTGTTATAGCAGCTGTTTATTGTGCCAGTTCATTTCATCTGCAATTATGCTTCTGGAGCACACAGTAAATTAACCAAGATATTGAGAGAGGTGAGTTTTCATGAAAAACATGATTATGGTGAATGAAGGCCTAAAAGTAAGCTAACAAAAGGCATTTCGTATTTCATAAAAAAAAAAAAAAGGCATTTCGTAAAGCATAAGTGGCAGTTTGAATGCAACATGTCTACTCATTAATGTTCAAAGACAATGATGTGAACCTAATTATTTCTATTGCATGATAGAAACAAAAAAAATATGGCATGGATATTTTGAGCCAGGCTAAACCATAGAAATGCATATCTTGATGATCATCTTCATTGTCAAAGTTAGCTGCCAGCTTTAGCCAGAAGGTTTTTGAATTTAAAAACAAAAAATGCATTAATTGATATTCAGATTCAGAGAAATAATATCTATACATTGTTTAGTGCAATGCATTTGGTACCAGAATCTATATCCTGAGTTAATGAATTTCCATTTAAGACAAAGGGTTTTGAAATTTAGATGTTAGACTAATATCTGCTATTAATCCAAACAGCCAAATAATTTGCAAAAAAAGGAAAAAAAAAAAAAAAGCAAATCTTTCATATTGTTCTGCAACTTAAACCTAAACCTTCCATATTAAAGATGGCACTGTTGAGGGGTAGATATGAGGAACTATTATCATATAATGGTCAGGAATTAAAACATATATGTCAAGCATTAAAATCTGGGAATATTTTTGCAGATGGACCATGCATGAAATAAAAAGCGTTTGTAATTGATCAAGACATTCTGGCTTAATTAGCCATGCATATATGTTGATTTTTTTTCAAATATATGAAAAAACAAAGATGAAAAACCAATCAAGGAATATTGAGCGAGGAAGTGGTTAGAGTTTTAAATGAGATATTATGTTTATTCCTTTGGTGCTTAAACTGATAACGATTGAAATCTAATCGCAGCAGCTGGATAGCTAGCACACTGAAAATGGAAGCCATATGGGAATATTTATCTGTACTATACCCAAAATAAACCACAGATCCTGATTGCATTGTCGGATTTGAGGTAAGTGTCAACTTCCAATTTAGTTTTGGGTATGTTTTGATAATTATAGTTTGAGAACTCCCTGTAATCTAACAACAGCGCTAGCATGTGTAATAATTAGTAGGCACATATTGGTTGCAGAAATCAAACCAAAAAAAAAAAAGGCTGATATTTCTTCTTTATTGTTTACTTTTCATTTATTTTGTACTATTAATTAAGCTAGCTAGCTCTACTTGTTTGTGGTGAGCAAAGAAGTGCAAAGCACCCAGTTGCAATCTTGTTAAATTAGATGATAAATTATTTAAAAGTTTAAGTTAAGAGTAAAAGGTTAAATTATTATATTTAAGTTTCAACACGTCTCTCAACTGTAAGTTGAAAAAAATGATTAATAGGCTTACACGTGAATTCAAATATAAAAAAAAAAAAAATGTAAGCTGAAAAAGATTTAGAGCAGCAACACAGAGTCTAATGGACAATAAGACACAGAGAAAGTGGTTGTCCGGATTCAAACTCGATAGTTTTGATACCATGTTAAATTAATTAATTATCTCAAAAATTTAAACTAATAAAAAATATCAAACTAGTATATTTAAATTTTGTAAAAATCATTTATGAGAAAATCTAACCTTAAAATTGGATTTGGATATGAAATAGCCAAATTCCACCATGTTCCCCCCCCCCCCCCCCAATATGATAGAATGGCATTGGCTGCTTTATTTTGTCTGTTTCATACCGACCTCCTCATCAGCTATAATTAACATGAGAAAAGTTCAATGTATGGAAGTGGTTGAAGAAATCTTTAGCTCAAAAAAGTGAAATCCTAAAATGAAAAATATAAATGGAGAGTGAATAGTTTAGCAATATGATCTTGAAATGAACAGAATTATCTATCAGAAATCAATCACATGTCAACGGAAATAGCAATAACTTTGAACATATTGATATTTGGGTCTTCACCCTACGTACCATAAAGTTGAATGCTGCAAGAAAAAAGAAACTCGAAAATTTCTTAGTTGCAGAACCGACAGGGCTACGGTCTACAAGGTCTGGGCTAATCAGTTTAACCCTGCTTGCTAGACCTTAACTTAACCCCATCTCTGTAATAACAGACTGAAATACAATAAATACTGTGAGTAAATGCAAAAAGAGTAAAGAAATATTGTTAAGCTGTTGGGGGGCTGTTTTTCTTCATTGCAACAAACAATGATTATAAGGTTATAACAATAAAAGATAGTCAAAAATTAAATGTTTATGTTTTGTTGAAATTGCTAAAACAGATACAGCAGTATCAATTAATGAGCTGCAGAGTGTGACTTCTCACTTCACAATCCTGTTTGGGTTTAATGGGCAATGGTATCTTTTGGCTTTGGTATATTTGGAGCTAGCAAAATTAATTTGAATCTGAAAAAACGCACCCAATTTCATTTAATCTGATTTGAAAGAAAAAAAAAAAATCAATAATTTGCTGCTTAATTAAAATTCAAAATGATTTGAATTTGAATTAATCACATTTAAAACGATCTGAATTTAAATTAATTTGACTTTAAAACGCAATAAACGACTAAAATTCTTTCAACTTTAAATGACTTGACCCGAATTGCCTAATTGTCATCTCTAAAATCAAGGTTATTAAAAAGGTAAAAAATTACAAAAAAATTAAAAGCTACTTGTATCTTAAAATTTAATATTTTAGTAACTTAAATTAAGAGTGAGCAATCTATCGATCTGATCATACAAAATCGAAAACCAACTTAAACGACCATTTTAAAAAAAATTAACCAAAAGTCTTAGTAACCGGGCATAATCGAAACCAACTTAGTTCATTCGGTTTTACTTTTTTTTTTACCATCAATATATACTACTATTAGTTAAATATAATTTATACATTTTACATTAAGCAAACAGAAAAAAAAAATCTGAATCTGATCACTCTGCATACTTTTGGTGCAGGCCCTCAACCAATTTTGTTCTCTTGCTTTTTATGTTTTGCAATTTGGAAATTATGGAAAGTTGAAAGGTAAAAGAATATGGTATTGTGGTCAGCCAACATGTGACATGGGCTCTCCTTCAACCCATTTGGTATATAATTTTCCCATTGAAGAATTATTGTAGTAGCCTGCCTAGAAGGCCCATCTGCTTTGAGGATTTAATACAAGGCCCCTTGAGTTTCACCTTTTTGTGCCCATTAATTATTATCTTAAACAAGAATCATTCCTTTAGTTTTTGTTTTATTTTTATATTTTTTTTATAAATTACAGGGAAGTGGGGGGTGGCAAGGCATGAGCAAGATCCAAGATTCAAGGTTGAAGATGCAAAACTATTTCCCATTTATTATGTGAGATTAAGGTAATGCATGTGATGCCTTTAGCAGAATGTGTCAAGTAAAACTTGATTACTCAAACAATAATTATTATTATTATGTGGTATGAATTTGAATATATGATTATTGGTATGACAAAATATTTTCATTTATCAAATATGGCGATTTCTATAAAAAATCTCAACTGATAGCATGTAATTTTGCCACAATGGCATTATTCTTTTTGTTAGTAAATATGTCTTACTTGTTATAAATATATATTAAATTTAAGAATAAAAAATGTGCTCGTCGATATGTCCGAGTGGTTAAGGAGACAGACTCGAAATCTGTTGGGCTATGCCTGCGCAGGTTCGAATCCTTCTGTCGACGTTTCCTTTATTATTACCTTTTTTTCTGCCGCAACCACAAGGGTTAAATCGTCTTTCAATGAATTCAAAACGGCCTAAAAAAAAGAAAAATCAAAACCCTTTTTATTAATGGCGTCCTTTCTTCTTGGAGTGTTCATTAGATTAATTTAATTAGATTAAAATCATAACCAAATTATTATTAATCGGATTAATTGAATATATTCAATTTCTACTTTCGTTAACCGAATCAAATTATTTAAAAATAAATTTTAAACGATCAAAATATTTTAATTAATTTAATCGAATAAATCAAATTTCAAATATTCTACAATTAATAAATTAAAATTATATAAAAGTATATTTTAAAATTTTAAACTTTTATAATTCAAATAAATATAATTATTCAATAAATATTCAAATGACAAACATAAATAAAAAGTGCATACATAATAAGTTTAAATTTTAACAACAATAAATCTTAAAACATTTAATAAAGATTTATATTTATTTAATTTTATATATAATTAAATTTTATATAAATTTAAATTTTTTTAAAATTTTATTCAGTTAGTGTTGTTCAATATCCAAAACTACTGGTGCAGACATTTTCTTCTTTCCAAAAATGTCATTGACATAATTAATCAGTTGTATTCCAGATTTTACTGGACTGGGTAGGATAAATCAGCCAAGGGAGCAAGGATAGGGTGGAAGTCAATTTGCACACCAAAATCTGAATGAGGACTTGGGTTAAAAAACTTACATTCTTGGAATAAAGCCTGCATAATTCAGCATGTTTGATCCTTAGATCCCATGGATTAATGCATATGTTCTCAAAGGCAAGTCAATATGGCAGGTGAATGCTAGTCAAAACAGTAGCTGAAATTGAAGGAAAATACTGCAGCTAAGGCCAATAGCTACGATCATCAGGCTACGATTAGCAGGGCTAAGATATCACAGTAGATTTTGTAAATAGACACTTATATACAGCATAGGATTTGACTGATACGATTTTTTTTTATTTTCTTTCATTCTTATACTATAATTCTTGTTTGCTTTTGTTTTCTAAACCAATTCGACTAAAAAATTTTATGTAGCAGTACTTTATTGCTTTTTCTTTTTGGATAAATAAAATCACTATTTAAAAAAAAAAAACCTGCCGGCCCCTAGTTCCATCCATATTTGGGAAAGTGGGTTTGGCTTTCGAGGTTGAAGGGAATTTGCTGAATTGTCTAGGGTTAATTTGGACAAATTGAGAATTTAAGGAGAAAATTGTGCCTTTTATCTTTTATATTTTTCTTCAATTTTTTAGATAAATTCTTCTTGTTCAATTGTATTAACAATAACATGGCCATATAACAGCAATCTAACGGATCTATTATGACGTGTTCATGAAACGCTCAGAATACTCTTTCTATTAATATATTAATAAATATTATATTTTTTGGATATAAAACACTTATGTCAATAAAACGATTATCCATTTTATGATAACTTTCAACAGTTTTTTCTCTATTTTCGTGCCTTTAAATAGGCCGGCAATTGCAATGGCTTAAGCTGTTAGTGGTAATTTATTAATATTTTCAATTTTCTTTTCTTATAGCTTTGTTCAAGATATACGCAGTACGCTGCTATGTGCCGAGACATGAGACATATAATAAGCTGAGAAATCAGAAATCAGAATTTAAATTAAAATTGTTAATTGTATCCTAATTAAAAATAGTAGCAATTTATGAGTATAATATTAGTAAGACAAAAAATACCCTCTATACCTTACAAAATATAGTAACTGCCATCTCCCTCGATATTTTTCTTTTATGAATAAAATTTAGTTCAACTTTTAAGGTCCACCTTTCAAGGCTTTTAGCTGCATTTCTGAAACAGGGCAGAGCCCAGAAAAACAAAAAAAACAATAAAAAAAAGAAACCAGACTTCAACAACAAACAAATTTCATCAAATAATTTTACCCAAAAAAAAGAAACCCATATTATAATCTCATCAGATGATTAGTGTTAGAAGCAATCCATCCCCAGCAGCACCACAAGAAGATGCTTGGGTTACTTCTTTCCAAAAGCTACTCCCTCACTGGCACTCTGTTTCTCTTTCTCATCAGGTAAACTCTTTTACTGTTCTCTTTATTTTATTTTTTTTGAAAATTAGTTGAAGTTGAAGAAAAAGTGATTACCCTTTGTTGGTTTTCCTTCCATCTGTTCGATTAATGATAATTGCCTAAAAAGACTCTGCCAAACATTATGTTTTAGGGTACCCTGATTGCCCTTTAGAATTCTTTTGGAACTTGTTTTTCTTGATATGATATCTGGAATTTTTCTGGGCTACTTTTTATATAAAGAATATGAATTTTGCGTATCAAGGAATAAATTGCTAAAGCTGAATGGAATTGCATTATGATAATGAAAAAAATATGAAATTTTAGTTCTCTAGTTATACGTATGGAAGACTTTTATAGAAAAGTTTTGATCTTTCTCTTTAGTGACGAAAAGGTTAAGATTATATCCAATTGCAAGCTGGAATTCTTCCTGGTTGTCCCAATTTTGCTGGTATTTAACTTTTGTGGATTAGTTTATTAACCGTTTTTGGTAAATTGATGCAGCATTCCACACTACCTATATCAATATCTAGAGTTAATCAGTTTGACGCTGCTAGATTGGATATTGAGATGTCAGCCATGTTAAAAGAACAGCTGGTTAAAGTTTTCTCCTTGATGAAGGTATTTTTGCTATTGAAGGCATTCGAGGTGCATAGAAAATGAAATTGCGCTATGGAATTGTCTGATCTTGTTTCTTTGTTTTGTTGGGGTTAGCCAGGAATGTTATTTCAATATGAACCAGAACTCAATGCTTTCCTCGAGTTTCTCATTTGGAGGTTCTCAATTTGGGTAGATAAGCCTACTCCAGGAAATGCTCTTATGAATCTGAGGTACAGAGATGAACATGCCACGGAAATAAGAGGAAAAGGTAAGAAGGTCTGGATTTCTTTTTCTTATTGTGCTACTTAAAAATTGGCTTTTAATAGTTTAATTTCTCATGTATTTATCATATAGATGAAGAGGCATAGATCTTTGAAAAAAAATTTGTTTTGTTTTTGGAGCTAGAAGAGTGTCTTGCTCATGTAAAAGCATTGTTACTAACCCACTTTGTCTTCTTAAGTTGTATGATGTGATAACTGATTTGTATGTGTTTTGAGAATTTCATTGTTTGTAGACTGGGAATATTTTTGCAGGATGTTTAGTTTTGAATTTGTTTCTTTTACTTCTATTTCAAATTGCAATTGAGTTTGATGTATGGTATGCCCCATGTTAGTTTGCCAACCAAATCATCCTCTGGTACTTTTTTGTTGCTGTTTAACTAGTAGCATTGTTGATTCTTCTTATGTTCTTGACTTTATTAATGACTGCAATCAGTAGTGTTATTATATCAAAATTACGTCTATTCTTTTCTGGAACAATCTTTTTTAATGCATTTTAGAAGATGGAGCATTTTACCTTAGTTAACATTGTCAGTTTTCAGCCATGTTTAGGAGAGTTCATCCTAATATCTGGGTAGCACTTTACCCTGGTTGACATTATCTTTTCTTTACCCCTCCCCTTGTTTCATGGAGCCTTACCTACAGCCTTAATTTGTGCTACTCTTATCTTTCTGCAGTAAGAACAAGTTTGGAAGGGCCTGGGCTGACTGTTGCTCAGAAGATGTGTTATTGCCTTGCTGCGGTTGGTGGTCAGTACATTTGGGCTCGTTTACAGTCATTCTCTGCTTTTCGCAGATGGGGTGATTTTGAGCAGGTTCTGATTTTATGTATCCTTCTTTTTATTTTTGTCTTCATCATGTTCTTCCACTATGAAGAGTTTGGACACCGTTTAAAGTCAATACTGATTTCCTTTTCTTCTTCAGAGGCCATTGGCACGGCGAGCTTGGAATTTGATGCAACGTATAGAAGGGCTTTACAAGGCTGCGTCATTTGGCAACCTACTCATATTTCTTTACACAGGAAGGTAGGTTTCAAAGTGTTGTTTCTCATAAGTTATAAATATTGAAATCTCATTGAAAGAGCTTTGAAACCTACCTTCCTGTGTAAAGAAATATGAGTAGGAAAATAAACACATACAGAAGGACAGAAGCACTGATAACAAGCTTAGTGATTTAACTTACTATATTTGATCTTAAGTTTACCATTTGTCGTCTTCACTTTGTGAACCTGATCTGTTTGTCTGGTTGTTGGGTTGATATACATTACCTTATTCTATCAAACGTGAAGGCTTGATGGTTAGGGAATTCTTAGCTGGTTTTCAAAAGTTGTTATTATATGATCACCTTTCGGCAGTCAGAGTTGATCCAAATTCATCTTTTGTTCTAATGCAGGTATAGAAATCTCATTGAAAGAGCTCTAAGAGCAAGGCTTGTCTATGAAAGCCCTAATATGAATCGAGCTGTTAGTTTTGAGTATATGAATCGCCAGTTGGTGTGGAATGAGTTCTCGGTAATCTTTCCTTGTTTAAGCCAGCATCTCAATTCTTGTGTATCTTAATGCTTGATTTGAAATTTTTTACATGTCTTCTTACTTTTTGAAAATGGACATTAGTAGTTGTTTTGTAGGCTACTCTCTACCAGAATAAAAGACATCAAGTGAGGTGCAAATTGTGGAGAAAATTTACAGAAAACCTATTTGTCAGCTGTTGAAATTTAGTGTTTGGTATTATTCATTTCTGATTCATGAAAACCTCACCGAAAATGACAAGGAAGGATTGGGAGTTTCTATTGCAAGTAAATGAGTATACATATTGAGTTCAATCAGTATTGGAAACAAAAGAAATAAGGAATACTGGAAAATATCTTTTAGGATTATAATCTAAAGCTGGCAGTGGGGTTTAAAACCTTCTCATGTAGGTTTATACACCTACCATATATCCATTTAAAACACTTAATAGTAAGTTAACAAATTTGGTTAGGGACATGTAGAATGCAAGTAATTTGCTCGTGGAGTTTTTAAAACTCCATCGCCTGTATATATATTTAGGACAATAACCCGATGTACTGAAAAAAATAGGGGAATAACCCAATTGCTTACTATTTTGAGTCGTTCATTAATGGTTCTTGATATGAGAGGTTTTTTTTACCTGTTCTATGTCAAATTGTCAACATACATAGCGAATCAGCGGAGTAGTGTTGTTAACATGACATTGAAAAGTTTCCCCATCTCTTTGCCACTGGTCAGACATAGACTACCTGGAGCCTTTTTTTTTTCTTCTGCCATGAATGTGTTTTAGTACTTATATTTCCTTTGCTATTATGCAGGAGATGTTGTTGCTGCTTCTCCCTCTTCTTAACTCGTCAACTATTAAAAGTTTTCTCCACCCGTTCTCAAAGGACAAGTCTTCAAGTTCTACCGAGGATGACTCTAATTGTCCGATTTGCCGGGCAAGTCCGACACTTCCTTATCTCGCTCTCCCTTGTCAGCACAGGTAGGTTAACTGAATTCTCTCCAATTCCCTGGATACCCTTTCTAGTTTTTGTTTGCTATATGGGGGGTGATGTTGTAAACACTTAAATTTTTGCCCACTTTTCACAGCCTGTCCAAAATTTATGGGGCATAATTTTAAAAAAAATACGAGGCCCATGTTACTCATGTTGATTGGCTTGAAATATGTTTAACGAATTCGGGCATTGGGCTGACAAAAAGACTGACACGTAAATGTTTTGCTTGCTTATAATTGGTTACAATTTCCTATTCACAGGTATTGCTACTACTGCCTAAGAACACGATGTGCGGCGGCTCCCTCATTCCGGTGTTCCATATGCAGTGAGCCTGTTGTGGCGATGCAGCGGCATGGCAGTGTTGTTGAGCATAAAACTCACAGTGAGTAACTTGCATAGAAAGAAGAAAAAAAGGACGATACGCTTGGAAATCTGTATAACAAAAATGCCTAAGGTAGCATACAAATCATTTGAGAAAATGAAGAATTTTGTTTTAAAGCATTTGTACCCCATTTGAGTGGGAAATTAATCAATTCTTTGTCAACTGTTACATTAATACGAGGTTATTTTTGACTCGTGGAAGAGATTCTTCGGAAAACTTGTGTTTACTTCTATGTTACCCGACTCGGGTGAGTGTTGGATGTGAATGTGTCCGATACAAGTATATATAATTTTTTTAAAAGTTTTTTTATATATTTGAAGGATCATATCTTTATTTTCATGTTTGAATATGTGTCGAGTACATGTGTCAAATACGAGTATTTTAGAAAAATAAAAAGTCCGAATAATATAAAAGAGAAAGGAAGCTTTGAAATGAAAGGAAGAGCAACATTGTCTTAGCTAAATATATAGGAGAGATTCACTTACATTAGTGTAAAACTAAAGTTGTTTTACACACTTTCATAATTTTTTAAACGATTTATATTTATTTAATCCGACCGTCGTATTTCATGTTCTATTCACGTAGATCATGCACGTCGAGTTTCGAGTAAATTTAAAATGTTTAATTATTTATTCGACATAAAAAAATTTTCAACTGTTAAATATATATTGAAAAAGACAGTCTTCTTGATTCGATAGGATAGAGATATCAGATCGATTCGAAACTTTATGTGCACGACGAGTAAAATTATATTGTTAAATCCAACAGTAGGTTTGTTAAAATATAAATCGTATAAAAAATTATGAAAATGTGTAAAATAACTTTAGTTTTACACTAATATATATATATATATATATATATATATATATATATATATATATGCTTTTGATAGCTCAAATTCCTGAACAAGGTAGGTCCTTGTAGAGGATAGAGTTAGCCCAGGACCTCTGATGATAAAGTCATGGCATTGATAGCAAGCTGCCATTGAACCAAAGGGACACTTTCCTCACAAACATAACAGGGCCCAAATTTTGTTTGCTCACAAGCATAACAGCTCTAAAATGATAGGGTTATTTATCAATGTCTGTGAACTTAGTTAGATTCGAGTCTAACCTTGCACATAATGATTTTTTAAACTAAGACTTAACTTGACACAAGTAATGATTGAGATCCGGTTCATTATTTTTTTATCAATTATTTTTTAATATATTCATCATTATTATAGACATGTAAGTCGAAATGTTATTATATTAATAAAAATATTTTTTAATTTTTATTCAAAAAATAATTAAATATTAAATTATTAATATAAAGGTTTTATTTTTAAAAATTAAATATTTATTATGAACATTATTTTAATAATGAATATTATTTCATTCAAAAATATTTTAATAATACTTTGAATATTTTTAATTTAAATTATATAGCATTTTATATTAAAATTTTCATAATAAATATAAAATAATACTTTTTATGATTTAAAACTAAATATTTTCATTTTAAAAATATTAAGATTTAAATAGTATAAATATTTTAATAATAAATATTACTATTTTTAATATTTTATTTTAATATAATACTATTTAAAATATTTTAAGCCAAATTGACAAGAAATTGATATAATATAATATAATATTTTTAAATATTATTATTATTATTAAAATAGTACAATTTTCAAATATCAACAAGAAATTTCGTTAAATTTAAGCCAAATTGATAAGAAATTAATTAGAAATTGATAAAAAAATTCAACATTCCCATTAAATTTAGGTTAGATTGATCAGAAATAATATCATGAGGACTAAATTGATAAAAAAAAATAATATAAGAATCAAATTGATCCAAATAAAAAAATAAGAGTCAAAATAATTCAGTTTGCATTGTTTGAGAACCAAATTTATATTTATGCTTATAAAAAATCTTCATTTTTTCAAAAAATGTCAACATTTTTCGTAAAATACTTTTAAAAATTAATTTTGCTAAACAAACGAAACCTTAATTAATCTAAGCTTAATTCCTGCACGAACTGCGGCAGCAATGTGCTCCACGTATATATATATATATATATATATATATATATATATATATATATATTTTGGTTTAAACCTTTAAAAGTAGCTTTGTAAATTGTAACAAATGGAATGCTTTTTTTTTTTCTTCTTTCTTTCTCTGGAACTGCTGTCTTAATGATAGAATTATGGTTGACAAGGAAAGAGGCTCCTCTACTCATCGACTTCACTAAATTAGCAAATAAAATGCTTTTGTGTTTTAATCTCTAACAAAAACATAAACTAATGTTGGGTTCTTTTATCCAAAGAGGCAAAGTATTGTAATAGTTAATATCCACGCAAGACACAGCTCTATTATTGTTTAATTTCCCTCTCTATTTTTTTTTTTTTTTTTAATTTGATTTTGCTAACTAGTGCCTTAAGAATATTTTTAAAGTTATCATATATAATAATATCTTTATTTAATATATTAAAAATGATTAATAAAATTATCAACTACTGTATTTAATACAATATTATTACTATAAATAATATATTAATTAACTAACCTTAAAAAATGTCCTAAAAGAACACTTGTTAACCAAACCCTTCTTAATTTGGTTCATTCAACAAAGTTTTGACTCTACTCTACTCACCAATTTTCAAAATGACATTTCCAACCATTTCATTCCAAAGATAATGCATTCACTAAAATTGAAATTTTTTTTTTACATAAAATGAGTTTGTTTTTAATAAATTATGATGATTTTTTTTTTAATTTCACAAACAAATTAAAAAGTTATTATATGTCTTTTTTTTTTTTTAATTTTTTATTAAATTTTAAAAAATATGTGTTACTTGACTACTAACTTTGCTTATAAAATTTAATAATTTCACAGTCACTAAATATAACTTGAAAAATGAAAACTAACTAGTTATGTTACTAATAGGGCTGTAAATGAACCGGACTTGAACGAACAGGCCTATGTTCGTGTTCGTTTATTTATTTTTGAGCTTGTTTGTGTTCTGTTCGTGTTCGTTAAGGATTTTAAAATTGTGTTCAAGCTCTGTTCGTTTAAAATTAAGTGTGTTCGTGTTCGTTTATTTAATGTTCATGAACAAGTTCATTTAAATTAAATGAACTTGTTCGTGAATATTAAATGAACATGTTCATGAACATATAATCGAACATGTTCGCGAACAATTAAAATTATATTCATGAACAATAAATAAACAAATCTAAACAATTTTAAAAAACAAAAAAAAATAATTAAATTATTATTATTAAATATAAAATATAAAATAATAAAATACAAACGTAATTAAATTAAATTTATTATTAAATTATTAAATTTAAGTTATTAAATAATATTAATTATATTATAAGTAAATAAAATAAAATAAGCGAACATAAACGAGCTTTAAACAAACTAATAAACGAGTTTTAAATGAACGATAAACGAGTTTGTTCGTGAACATAAACGAACCGAACACACATCTGTTCGAACTCGGTTCGTTTAATAAACGAACATTAAAATTGTGTTCATAATCGTTTATTTAGCTTAATAAACGAACATAAACGAACAAAAATCGAACTGTTCACGAATGATTCGTCGAACGCTTTGTTCATTTACAGCCCTAGTTACAAGAATTTATCAGGAAAGAAACAGCTGAACATGTTTTTCGCAGCAGCTACCACGGATTGGACAAATTACATAGATGTAGGTGTACATTTTAAGCCCTGGAAATAGCATGATTTTGCCTAAGGTCTAATAACATGTAGAGAAGTACTAGGCGGTCAAACCTATTTCTCAATAGGGACAAACTTCACACCAAAAGGACCATAAGCTCATAATCAAATTTTGTCCATTATTTCCTTATTCTATGTGCAATTTTGTCCAATTCTAATCGCTTGTAACCTATAGCTATATATGTACTTTTTTTTTTTTTTAATAAAAAAGTTGTAGTTTGAAGATAAGAATAGCGATGAGTATTAATTGATTTGAATTGATTTAATCGATTGAATCGATCAAATTTGGTTAATTTGGTTTTATTTTGAAATTAATCGATTTATTCAATTCGTTCGATCAGTTGTCGATTTTTAAAATTGATAACCGAATAGATCGAACTAACCGACTTTTTTAATTTTATTTTATATTTAATATAAATAAAATATCATTTATATTATATAATATGCAATATACAATAAATAATTTATTTTTTAAATATTTAAAATTGATTGAATCGACCAAATCGACCGACTTAAGTCGGTTTCAGTTTTTTCGGTTTTAGGATTCTTTGTCGGTCGATTCGATCGATTTTATAAGTTTAGTCGGTTTAATCGGTTTTCGAAATTTTGATATCGATTCGACCGAATTGATCGAATGATCACCCCTAAATAAAATTAAAATTGCAAATTTTAAAATTCAAATTTTAATCTGTTGAATATAATTTTTTAAAAGTGACTCCATGAATAAATAAAACTAAACACTTTGTTCATATATATATATATATATATATGTACTTCTAGTCAACCTTAGTCAAGTATCTATTATTATTTTTTAACTTTCAAAATACAATTATATATATATATACTTACTGGATTTGCCTCGAGTCAAGATGATGCTCAAATGTAAGCATCCCTTTCACCAAAAGTCATCATAACACATATTTTTCCAAGCAGAAATTTCCAATTTTTTTTGTGAGATTTGGGTATAAAACTTTAAATATTCTGTAAAATCACGCATATAAATCTTCAAAGACATGACTCTTTAAGTTAACGTTCCAATTCGATTTTCAAATATGAATATTATTAACAATTTTTTTTCTTCAAAATTACAAAAAGAAAAAGAAAAAAGAAGAGATTAGAGTGTAGAATCTAGTACTATAGTAGGAGTAAAAAAAGCACTGTTCTACTTCTTACATTACATGACTGAAAATTACTGGGAACTGTACTTTGCTAGAAAACCCCATGACATAATTCTCTCTTTGCCTGCTGCCCTACAATATTTCACATGCAGTTTAAGTTTGGTGTTCATCAAAATTCGAAATGTTAAAACCACAGCTATTAAGTTAGTAGATGTTGTCGATTTTAATCATGCAAGTGCACGTATCGTAACAAGTAATATAATGAAAAGTAAAAAGTCGAACCCACGAGAAATTGCAATTAAATTTGCTAAGTATTAAAATTAAAACAACATAATCTTATCTAAACAAATAATTAAAGATAATAATAAAAAAAACTAAATTAAAAGAAGCTAATATTAAAAGCAAGTAAACTAAAAAGGGTGAATTCGATTAATTATAAAAGCCTAGAATTACAACTTTCCTCAACACTTAGCTTGAATCTCTCTCTACCTCTTCACTTGATTAATGATTCTGAGTTGTTAACCTAGAGTTCTATCTTATTTATAAGGATCTTCCGATGGTTTCATAAAAATATCATTCTTAACCAATTAACTATATTCATATGATAATTGAATTAAAGAAGAACTCATTAAGCTTAGACTCTAACAATGGTTACACATGACAAGTAAGTGTATTCCTACCCTACCTGCAGATCAATTCATCCTAATAAATGAATATGAAACATGTATCATTCAATCCATGTCTAACACTAAACTCCCCTTTTCAAGTTGTATTTAGGTTAACAAATCAATCTAATTGGTGACCAATCAACTAGAAGCATTAAGAACAAGATTGAACAAACAACTCAACAAACCATTAAATCAAGCTAGAGAGAGAAAGTAAATTCAAACTATGTGTTGAGTTCCATTGAAATCCTAGTAAAAGAAATTTAGTTCATGATAATTAATGAAAACAAATATTCAAATAGTTTCATCATCATCAACAACACAAGAAAAATAAAGAAGAGAAAAGAGAAAACAAAGAGTTGTCAGTTCTTGAATCTTGAATCTTCAAATCTTCCAATCTTCTTGAGAGAATTTTATGGCAACTATCTTCTTGAGAGAGAATTAAGAGTCTAGGTATCCAATCCCCTTTATTCTGACCTAAAAGAGTTCTATTTAAAGTGTTCAAGGTCTCTTGGAGTCATAAACTTCGCGCCAAGCAAACAGGTAAGTTTTTGCCTTTTTTTACGTTTTTGTGGTTACTATTCACGACCCCCGGCCCTGCAGCGCTGACTCTCGAATTGGAGAGCCAGCCTTCTCGTTTTGCTGCACTTTGCCTCTGTCATCTTTTTGAACTTCGTCAGCTGTTTTGACTGGGAAAATATTGTCCGATTTTGACGCTCCTTATACCGTTGGAAAGGTATGGAAGTTAACTTTACAAGTTAAGAGGGAGTTTTCTCATTTGAAGTTTTTAAGATCTAAGTTTTTCTTGAAAAAATCTCTGGAGGCCAAATCTGCCTACTAATTGGTTTGCACTGTTTTTCATCGTTTTGCACCTCGAAGCTCCAGATCACTTTGGACCTATAAAAACACATAAATAACAACTAAATAACTATTTTAAACATAAAATGGATAAATAAAATAAATCTAAAAAATCTAAAACTAATCAAATATTAATAAAATTCTCAAAAACTTAGCCGATTCAAAAGCATAAAAAGTGGTAAGATAATTATATTTTCTAGAGTTATCAGTAGATACCTGTCTAAAGGACAGGGTGACAGACTCGGCCCGAATTAGATCAAATTTAAGTAAGAGTTTTCTTAATTCAGACCGGATCGATCCGAATTATTATTTATTAAATAAAAAATTATTTAAATTTAATTAAAATATATATAAAAATTAATATAAAAATAATTGTTTAATATTTTTTGAATAATAAAATAAAATTTTAAATTTGATCTAAAATAAATTAAAAAAAAAATTTTCAAATCACGACTCGATTTATGGAATGTCTCTGTAGGGTTAGCATATATTGTTTTGAATAATTTGGTTTCAATTGGCGGGCCTCCTTGATCTTGGATCAGTCCTGAAATATCTGTCTTGTACAGTTTAGAGCATTGCAAATGTTGTCTTTAGTCAAACGATTGTCAGTTGCCTATTCATTTTTTCCCCCCTTTCACCAGCTACTGTATCCCATATCCATCCTAAATCAACTGAAGCAAAAAAGCCTTTCTCTCTCTCTATAACAGAAGTTTATGGTCTAAAACATAAAAAGACTCGTTTGAATGAACGATAAAATTGATTTTGATAAAGTTAAAAATGATGGTGATGATAAAATTAAATATTGTTGCGAAAGAACCATGATGATAATATGAAATGTAGTAAAAAAAAAAAATTACTATTAAAGATATTAAGTTAAAGTTAAAGTTAAAATTAAATAAAATTTATGATTTATTTGAATTAATGATGTTAATGAATAATTGAAAATTATTCAAATATTTTTATAATAATACTTTTGTTGATAAATAATTAAAAATTACTCATATTATTTTTATAATAATATATTTACATATATTGAAACTTAACAATGTAATATTTGTTCACCTAATTATTTAACATTTATTTTATTATTATTTATTAACCCATTTATGTATAATTTATATGATATTTTTATATCAAAAGCATAGCTATTTTTTAAAAAGATAATAATGCATTTACTCATATTAAATTAAAAGTAAACAACGTTTATTTACTTTATTATTTATGTAATTATCTGTTTCAGTTCATTACTTAATTATGAAATTATTTATTTTTAATCATTTACTAATAATTTATTTGATTATAATTTATTTATTGAATTTTTATATATTTATTTATTGGTTAGTTATTATGTAATTAATTATATAAAATTTATTCATTATTCAAAGTTATTTTAATATTCTTAAATAAAAAATGAAAAAAAAAATGAAAGTGCTAAAGACATTTTCATTCTTGCACTGTAGTAACAAAAATAAAAATAAAAAATTTGAAACATGGGTACTTTTAAAAAAATTTATATTTGATATATTGACAGTGTATAAATCTATATATTTGAAGTGAACATGATGATACCACCTCATTAAAAATAAAATTATTTGTATTTATTTTATTTTTTTTAATAAGATGGCATCATTTGATTTACTAACAGTGTATAAATATCCAAATGAGTTTTCGATGCGATTGAAGCTCCGATTAGGCCACACCAGAAGTCATTCGGGGATCCAAAGAGACCATAAGACTTCTTTTAAAAGCGTTATGTGAAACACCTCATTACATTAAGGCTTTACTTGGTAGGATGGAAAAAAAATTGAAAAGATGAAAAATTGGAAAAGAAAAATAGTGAAAGGATAGAAAACATATTTTTTTCTTTCTATTAATATGCGTGGTAGGAAAGATGGAAAAGTGGAAAGAAAAAATAATTTTCTTTCCATTCATTACTTGGTATAGTTGAAAAATGAGAGGAAAGAAAATAAAAAATATATTATTTTACCATTATACCCATTGTACGTTAAGAGAAAAAAAATAAAATTTAAAAAAGAATGGATAATCTTGTAAATGTGCACACTTTACTCACCACTTTTATTTTCTTTCCTATTTTCTTTTCAATTTAGAATGATTTGTTTTTGTTAATAGGTGTGAAAAAATGATAATATTTTTTATTTTCTTTTCTCTCACTTTTTTCTTCTTCTTTCTATCAAGCACATTCAAAATTCATTTTCTTTTCACTTTTTTCAAACTTTTCTTTTCATCCTTTAACTTTTTTACTCTACCAAACATATCGTTATTTTATAATTTGACCTACTTTCCGACCCACTAATTAATTATAATCATTTTTTTACTCTACCAAACATATCGATCTCTCTTCCTGTTTCTGTTTCTGCTTTTGCTATGCCCCAAAGTGATTAGAAATTGCTTTGTTTCTCTTTTGATTTGATATTCTCATTCAAAGTAACTATAAGCTCAAAACTAACTTTTTTTTTCCTTTTTCAAATTCAATGACTATATATATATATATATATATAGAGAGAGAAAAGGGAGGCTCTCTATATGATCATAATAAAAAATGAATTTGCCTCAAGTATACGGTAAACCTATTATAAGATTTGGACCAGTTTTAATCATTTTTGAAATCCAATTTATACTATATTAAAAAACAATTAATTAGTGCTATCGACAATAAAATTCTTTTAATTTTACAAACGAATTTACATGATATTGTCATGTGTTCATTTAACAATTAAATATTTTTAAATATATATCCTAAATAAGGAACACATGTTAAACTATTGAACTCGTTTGTGAAATTTCAATGTATTAGATAATATTCTTTTTTTGGATAAGTAGATTTTCATTTATCCAAGAAAGCAGCAGTGCTGCTACATGTTACAAAGCTAGCTTAGCCTAGCTAAATAAATCAGAAAACCAATGCCATTAGACAAACATGTCTGCATTTAACCTCCAAGAATTACATAAAAATGTATTAACTGAATCTCTTTTAATCTTCCTAAGATCACTTAACCTGGTCGAGATCATGTTTCTCACTTGCTCAGTGAGGTGCTCCTCCTTTTGCTCAGTTGAGTTGAACAAACGATTGTTTCTTTCCTTCCAAACTAGGTAGATAACTGCGTTCCAAGCTAGCCTCAATATCGTTGTGATTAGAGCTTTACCTCTGAGGTTGACAGAGGCCCATTGAAGCTCTACATTCCAACATGCAACCTGCCTTTTTAACCTACAAAGTACCATCACTCTCTGCCATATCTGTTTCGAGTAGGAGCAAGTGAAGAATAGATGATCCCTAGTTTCCCTCTCTTGTTTGCACAGCAAACATTTATCATCCACTGCCATTCCCCAGGAGATAAGTCTATCCTTTGTGGCCAATCTATTTAGGATTGCCATCCAGGAGAGCATAGAATGCCTAGGAATATTAAAATTACACCATACCAACTTATACCAAGCCACTTTCCCAGCTGAAGGTCTGATCTTGTTCCACACTGCTGACACTTGGTACTTTCCCTCAGGGAAAAGCCATTTGCAGCTTCCATCAGCAGTAGTGAGAACTATTCTGGCAGCCACCTCTCTCAATTGCATGATCTTCCTCCAATTCCAACTGCTCCCACTCTGGATAGAGATGTGCCATGGATCTCTATCCTTCAACACATAAGTCTTGATCCAGGCTATCCATAGGGAGCCTGCTTCAATCAGTACAGCCCAAAAATTCCTTAGAATACATGCCTGATTCCTAGTGACAGTGTCCTTTACACCAAGTCCCCCTTCTGATTTTGGCAGGCAAATAGACTTCCAGCTAACTTTAGCTCCCTTAGCTTGGCCTTCCTTCCCTTTCCATAAGAAGCTTGAGCATAGCTGCATCAACTTCCTTATGCACTGCTTGGGCAGAACAAAATGTCTGCACCAGAAGTTCTGCAGGTGAAACAGAACTGATTGGATAAGCTGAAGCCTTCCAGCATAAGACAAGAACTTTGTTGCCCATCCTCTAACCCTTGCTGTCACCTTCTCCAAAAGTGGCTCACAGTCTGTCATGGTTAATCTTCTAGTGACTAATGGTATCCCCAGGTATCTGACAGGCAGTGTGCCTGTTTTGAACCCTGTGGACTCTCTGATGAGCCTTAATTCTTCTCTGTCAATTCCTGAGGAGAAGAACTCACTTTTGGTGCTATTAAGTTGGAGCCCTGAGTAGGTGTAGAATTGACTTAGCACTAGCTGAATACCCTTCACTGAATCAAGATTGCCCTTGGCAAAGATTAGCAGATCATCAGCAAAACTCAGGTGAGTTAAATGAAGCTTTTTGCACTTTGGATGATAAGAGAAGACCCCATACTGTGCTGCTGAGTCCAGCAACTTGGACAGGACATTGATAGCAATCACAAAGAGGTAGGGGGAAAGGGGATCACCTTGCCTGACTCCTCTTGCCCCCTTAAAGAAGCCCATAAGTCTTCCATTAACAGATATAGAGAAGTAGCCGGTGGATAGGCAACTTTCAATCCAATCTAGGAACTGCTGAGGGACCCGCATTGCCTTCAAGACTGCAGAGATGAATTCCCAGCTGATAGTATCAAATGCCTTCTGCAAATCCACTTTTATGGCACATCTTGGGGACAGAGTATTCCTACCATAGCCTCTGACTAACTCTTGAGCAAGCAGGATATTGTCTGTGATACTCCTGCCTGGAATGAAGGCACTCTGATTAGATAATATTCCTTGTAAAAATGGGAAAGCTAATCGTGTCTACTAAATTGTTAAATGTTGAAAAAATGTGTTGATCAATTGATAGTTAACAAAAAAAACCATAGATAGCTAGAAAGATATATGGATATCCCCACTTTCATTTGGAAGCATGTGTATAAAGTGCACGCAAGCCGCCCTTAATAAAATCCCAAACAATAAAATAAGAGAAACACAATGCAATTACTGGTGTGCCGGTTTAAAATTGTTCTCCAATAATGTATTTTGATACTATTATATTTTAGCATGTATG
This sequence comes from Fremontodendron californicum, assembly GCA_030761205.1. NCBI lineage: Eukaryota > Viridiplantae > Streptophyta > Magnoliopsida > Malvales > Malvaceae > Fremontodendron > Fremontodendron californicum. Next base: position 6,585,276 of record JAULJL010000024.1, read on the forward strand.
GTGGGTACTTAGATTTTTTTTTGTTTTTTTTGAAAGGCAAAGGATTTTATTGATGTCTCAAAACCCAGACATTTGGGAAAACATGATGTCTCAGTACAAAAATCCAGTCCCAAATTGCCCCATAACATGTCAGGAGTATATGATAATCAAATTATTTATCCTGTTTACACCATATTTTGCGAGTTTATCTGCAACCTTGTTTGCTTCCCTAGGAATATAAAAAATATCCCAACTCAGGATGCCAAACTTGCTAACATCGATCATACGTAAGATATTCGAGAATCTCCATAGTGCCTTAAGCGGTGCTTTGATCCAGTTAACCACATTCATACTATCACATTCAATTATCAGTTTATGAGAATTCACCCATTTCGAAGCAGCAAAAATGAAGAAGGCTTCTTTGACATCTAGTAACTCTGCAAGATTAGACTCCGCATTAAAGATTGACTTGGAGAATAAGATCTTTACCTTTCTGTGATCGTCTCTCAACACTCCCCCAATTCCAGTAGGTCCAGGTTTATCGAGAGCTGACCCATCCACATTGAACTTCAGCTGACCAGATGGGGGCAGCATCCACATAATATCTAATCTCTTTACCTTAGCCTTAGGAGGTGGAACAAAGGAGCTAGGGGAAAGTAAGACTTCAGACACAGTACCCTGGGACATCGGCCATCTTGCTTTACACCGTAAGGCGAGTCTAAGTTTGATAGAATCGAACAGTTGCCATATATCAAGAAGTTTACCGTTGAAAACCATATCATTAGATACAACCAGATTGACCACACAATAACAAAAAAGGCTATTGTCCATATATTACTGCAATGATTCTTAGGTAGGGCATGCTGCCAGGCAAGGAAAAAGGCCAAAGGATCTTTCAGTCATGACCATGACACACCCCACAATGAACAACAATGGGACCATACCTTCCAGGATACTGTTTAAGAGAAAAATAAATGTTCAACAGACTCAATCTCAGTTTTGCAAAAGGTGCACAATGCAGATTCCAAACTTATCACCCCCCTTTTAGCTAGCTCTTCCTTATTAGCAATTCTCTTTCTTAGTAATTGCCAGCAAAAGATTTCTACCTTAGGCGGAGCAAAACCAGCCCATAACTGTTCCCAATGTTCCCACTTTGAAGAGTAACTACCGAGCACGGAATAGCAAAAGGACTTGGTGGTATATTTCCCGCTACTGGTACCTTTCCAAATAATCAGATCACTAGAATTCATGCACAAGAGCTGCTTGTTGAGAGAGTTCAGAAAATCCTCCCATTGATGAACTTTCCAGTCAAACAATCTTCTTCTAAGCTCAACCTTCCAATTCCAACGATGGTTAGCCCACCATCCGAAATCTGATATCTTCCCTTCTCTCTTAATCGCAAGAGCGAAGATTCGAGGAAAGCGGACCTTGAGAATAATACCTTCGATCCACTCGTCTGCCCAAAAATCAATTGCGCTTCCATCGCCCGAAAATAAACGAAAGCCTGCATACAAGAACTGAATATAAGAGTTGGATGGCGAAAGGAATCGGATGATATTTTTCCATATATGGGACACTCTCCGAGTTTGAGCAGGTGAAGGAAGAATACTGTCTCGGTGAGTCTCATATCTCGTAGCAATTACTGTTCTCCACAGACTTTTGCGTTCGTTGCCATATCTCCAAGTCCATTTGTTCAACAACGCTCTATTTTTTAGTCTTAAATCAACAATCTCGAGACCACCAAATTTCTTAAGGTTGCAGACACTCTTCCAATCGACCATATGCATTTTTTTGGCCGACAACGAGCCACCCAATAAAAACATTGGCATAATGCGGTTCAGGGAATCCAGGACACTCGAATTTGTTTTAACTTGACTCGATTCGTTAAAATTTTAAATTGAGTTTGGTTGACAAAATAGAACTCGTCAACTCGACTAATCTGAATTTTTTTCACTCGATTCAATTCGATTCAACTCGACTTAACGCTCACCCCTACTCCAGATGGCCATCAGCTTCTAGTGATTCTCTTATTTCCTTCCTAACAAGCCTTTTTTTTCTCACAACCGAAATGGTTTTTTTTAGACACCTGGGTCTTTCCTTTCACTCTTTCTTTAGTCTTCTGCTTACTTTTATTTTTTCCCCTTTTGCACAGTAAGGGCCATTGTAGAGTCCACCACGTTGGGCACCACTGTATCTATCACAAGCACTTTCGAAGTAGGGCCAGACCCGAAACCAGGAAACACCAACCCTTCCCCACTAGAAACATTTACACCAGGCCCAAAGGGCCCATTACCATTAGTAAGGACAGGCCCAAGGGCCCCTTGATCTTCTGTTGGATCTAAAGCAGATTGAACCTCTTCATGTTCCTTTCCTGAGCCCAGGACTTGCATTTCCTGTGCAGATTCCTCCACAAAGGTTGGGCTAATAGAAGACAACGATCTTAGATGGAGAGTCAAAGCGCCTACCGAGCCGCCAACAATCCCTTTCTCCAAAAGAAGATACACCATCCCATTATTAGATTGTTGGGGAACTATCGGGTCATGGCATTGAAGAGTCTGATTGATATTGGAGCCATTAACTCCTGAGTCACCTTCATTCAATGCAACGTCATCTTCCCCGTTGAGATCTGAGCAAGGGAAACTCACCGGAGAATCGATTTCCCCCTCCTGGTAAAAATTAACATCGGCTTCCAAATCATCGATTGATATCAAAATTTTGTAGGGTTTTCCCCTGACATTGACATTAACAGAAGCTGGTGTAGAAACAATGAAACCTACTGCAATTCAAACTCCTTAGGATAAAACCTACTACAATTCAAACTCCTTAGGATAACAGAAACAAACACCAAATCTGCAGGATTCCTTAGGATAACAGACATTCAAATTTCAAACTTAGATTTTTGTTATCCATCTACTTGTATAAATACTCTAGCAATGCAATGAATAAATTTAACCTTTCTGATCACTGCATCTCTCAATCTTTTTATGGTATCAGAGCTTTCCTTTGCTTAACAGCTATCCGATCACACCCTCCCTTCCTCCACAATAAGCTGCAACAACACTACCTCAACCAGTAACCAAAACAATACCCAAACAGAACCTATTTCAATCAATGCAGCTGCCCAGTTACCCTTGAAACTAAATTCCTTCAACTTCCCATCCTAGCAAATCCAGTTGTTTTCTCTGCTTGATGGCCATGACATTTCTGGTTATCTAGATGGCACCATTACCTGTCCAGAGGTTATGCTTTCAACCAATGGCATCCAGAGTTCAAATCCGGCTCACACTCTTTGGCGCAGACAAGATAAATTCATCTTGCACGCAATAATAGCTTCTGTCTCCGAATCTATTATACCTATCATAGCCACTGTCAAAACTTCCAGAGAAGCATGGAAAAAACTTTCTACCACCTTTGCTAGTAAGACACGTTCTAGAGTCATGTCCTTGAAAAAGAAGCTGTCAATGGCAGCACAAGAAGGCCGATCCATTGCAGAATATATGCAATACATGAAATGCATAGCTGATGACTTGGCATTAGCACAAGCACCTGTATCCGAAGATGATCTCATCCTCTTTGTTCTCAATGGCCTTGGCACAGATTTCAAAGAAATATCAATAGCCATTAGAGCTCGAGAAACTGCAATATCATTTGAAGAATTACATGACAAGTTGAGTGACTATGAGACAACACTAAAACAAAAAGATACCTATCATGTGCCAGCTGCCACTGCTAATTTTTCAAGAAGAACTAGAGGTAACCAGTCATACAGAGGGAGAGGTACTCATTTCTATCACTCCACTGCTACACCTCGCAATTATCCTGCATATCACAGAAAGAAATTCACTCATAATGATAATTTCTCACCATCAAAATTAGTCTGTCAACTGTGTGACAAATCAAGGCATAGTGCTAAAACCTGCAGAGGCATCAAGACCTACCAGAAAGAACCAATTGCCAACCACGTCCCCACAAATCAGCAGGAGAAATCTCAAAATTGGATTGTTGATACAGGCGCTTCACATCATGAAACAACAGAATTAAACAACCTATCCCTCTACACAGAATATGGTGGACCATATGAAATTCTTGTTGGAGATGGAACAGGTTTGAAAATTACTCACACTGGCTCATCTGTCATTTTTACTTCCAGTAAGCCTCTTCATTTATCAGATGTGCTGCATGTTCCCACTATGAAAAGAAACCTACTCTCAGTTTCAAAATTTTGTCAAACTAACAAAGTCTCTGTTGAATTTTTTCCATATCATTTCTTAGTGAAGGATCTCGTTACGAGGGCACCACTAGTGAAAGGCCTGAGTAAATATGACATTTATGAATTACCAAGCTGCATGCCATGTCCACCAAACACTGCTCGAGCCATGCTAAGTGTCAAAAACTCCACTACCCTATGGTATAATAGACTTGGTCACCCTAGTGCAAAAACTCTCAATTACATGATTAGCACATTTAATTTTCCTTGTACTGCCTCAAATAAAGAGTTCCTATGTGACTCTTGCTGCTACAATAAAAGCCATAGATTGTCATTTTACCAATCTACTTTAAAAAGTTCCAAACCTTTAGAATTGGTCTATACTGATGTATGGGCACCTGCACATATAAAATCTATGGATGGTTTTGCATATTATGTGATCTATATAGATCATTACACAAAGTATGTTTGGTTGTTTCCACTCAAATTTAAATCTGATGTCTATCAACATTTTCCAATGTTCAAAGCTCTAGTTGAAAATGTTTTGGCACTCAAATCATTTCTATGTATTCTAACAATGGTGGTGAATACACCAAACTATCTAAATTTCTTGCCTCTCATGGAATCTCCCACCTAACAACTCCCCCTCACACACCTCAACATAATGGCACAGCCGAAAGAAGGCACAGGCATATTGTTGAAACTGGCATCACCTTGCTTCATCATGCATCCATGCCACTGAAATTCTGGACTCATGCCTTTCAAGCAGCTGTCTACCTAATTAACAGACTTCCTACACCAATACTGAACATGCAATCTCCATTTGAAGCTTTATTTCATAAAACACCCAACTTCACCAAGTTAAAGGTATTCGGATGCCTTTGTTATCCATGGCTAAAACCATACAACAATCACAAACTCCTACCTAAATCTAGACCTTGTATATTTTTGGGATATTCACCAACTCAGAGTGCTTATAAATGTTTTGATCTGCAAACTCGAATTTTTTTTATATCTAGACATGTTATATTTTCTGAATCAACCTTTTCTTCCTTTAAACCTATTGCTAAAATATCTCCTACTAAAACTAACCAACAGAGAATATCTCCTGTTGCATTTGCTCCACCTTCATTTCTGTCATCAGCAAGTTGCTTGGCGGACATGGCATTTTCTTCCACTCAGGCTGGCCACTCAGTGAATGCTACCGTATCCCCATCATCAGGTAACCCATCTTTTCATACCACTTCCACTATATCTGATCATGTCTCTACAGATGCAGTAGCACAACCGAATGAAAGAACTCATGCCATGACTACCAGGTCGAAAAACAACATCTTTAAACCCAAGGTCATAAACACAATCTCCAAACACCTACTCTTACCATCCATTGAACCAACCTCTGTCAAACAAGCCATTAACAACAACCACTGGTGCAAAGCTATGACAGATGAGTACAATGCCCTAGTAAAAAATCATACTTGGGAATTAGTTCCAGCATTCTCTAGGCACAATGTGATAGGCTGTAAATGGGTATTTCGAGTCAGGCGAAAACCAGACGGATCCATTGAAATATATAAAGCCAGATTAGTGGCCAAAGGATTCCATCAACGGCCAGGTATAGATTTCACAGATACATTTAGTCCAGTTGTGAAACCTACAATAATTCGCACAGTACTGTGTATTGCACTTGCTCGTGGTTGGTCAGTTCAGCAAATGGATGTCAACAATGAATTTCTTCAGGGCACTCTCACAGATAAAGTCTTCATGTCTCAACCATCCGGCTTTACAAATTCAGACAAACCAAATCATATATGCAAACTTAACAAAGCCATTTATGGTCTCAAACAGGCCCCAAGGGCTTGGTACCAAGAGCTAAGTAGTTGTCTATTTGAATATGGTTTTCACAATACTGTTTCCAATGCATCTCTTTTTGTCTATGCCGAAGACTCTATACTCCTATACTTCCTAGTGTATGTAGATGACTTGTTGATAACAAGGAATAATTTAGAAGCCTTAAATCACTTTCAGCAAGAACTTGCCCAACGGTTCTCCCTCAAAGATCTTGGAAAACTCAACTACTTCCTTGGAGTCGAAGTGATCTACAGCCAAAGGAATGTTCCTGTCACAGCACAAGCATATCCGAGATATCCTTCAAAAGTTTGATATGGAAAATGCAAAAGAAACATCAACCCCTATGGCCTCAAACATAAGATTAAAAATGGATGATGGCACTGGAAAAGCTGATGCAACTACCTACAGAAAGCTCATTGGATCCCTTCAATACTTGTCATTAACAAGACTTGATATTGCCCATGCAATCAACAAATTATCGCAATACATGCACTCTCCAAGTCAGGCTCACTGGACCAGTCTCAAAAGAGTTCTAAGATACCTGAAAGGCACACTATACCATGGTTTATTCATAAAACAATCCTCTCATCTTGACATATCAGCATTCAGTGATTCAGACTGGGCTGGAAATCTTGATGACAGATCCTCTACCACAGGTTACATAATCTACCAGGGTGGAAATCCAATTTCCTGGAAATCATCCAAACAAAGAACTGTGGCCAGATCCTCTACTGAAGCAGAGTACATGGCTATTGCCAACACAGCTGCAGAACTCATTTGGCTTCAAAATCTACTATCTGAACTGCATATTTCACCAAGAGTCTCTCCCACACTCTACTCCGATAACATTGGTGCAACATATATCAGTTCAAATCCAGTATTTCACTCTCGCATGAAACACTTAGCCCTTGATTATCACTTTGTCAGACAGCAAGTTCAAACTGGGCAGTTCAAAGTATTATACATCTCCACCATTGATCAACTTGTTGATGGACTCACAAAGCCTCTTGCCAGACAAAGGTTCCTGTTTCTGCGATCCAAGACAGGTATAGCCGATGGCTCCACCAGCTTGCGGGGGCATGTAGAAACAATGAAACCTACTGCAATTCAAACTCCTTAGGATAAAACCTACTGCAATTCAAACTCCTTAGGATAACATAAACAAACACCAAATCTGCAGGATTCCTTAGGATAACAGACATTCAAATTTCAAACTTAGATTTTTGTTATCCACCTACTTGTATAAATACTCTAGCAATGCAATGAATAAATTTAACCTTTCTGATCACTGCATCTCTCAATCTTTTTAGCTGGTAGATTCATTTTGCTTCCCACCTGAATAAAGGTACTTAGATTTTATATATTAGCTTTTGTGACACATGCGAGTGCATGTGAAATTTTGTTTCGAACATCGAAAAAAATAAAAATAAATAAAGTGAAAAGTAAACGGGTGGACAACTACACATCAATGACATCACGGATATAAAGTTAAAAACAGTTTGTAACAAAAATAAATTTGCAGCTAATATACATGACATTAGCTAATTTTGAAAATTAAATATAAACTTAATTTGCTTTAATATAATATGCGAGCTGGGAGTGACTCCAAAATCAGTCGCTCCCATTATATATAATATATATGTTAAAGTATTAATTTTATATGGTGAGCTGAATAATTGCAAAAGAATAGAGAAATTAAGCATGATAATTAAATTATGAAAACCATCGTATACCCTAACCCTAAAGACCCCCAAAATTAATTAAAAACAATCCCAAGGTAGCATCCCAAATCAAGGAAGTATGGTCGTAGAGGCCAATAGTTTAAGGACTGAAAACACTGCATGCCCACCAGCTTTTTTGCCCCCACTTTATAATAAAAAAGCAAAAGCAAAGAATAAAAAAAGAATACTAAATAAATGAAAGAAGAATTGGAAAGGGAGGAAACAAATGCAAATCGCCATAACCCCACCCTTCCTAGCTATAAAAATTCTTTCAATGCCATAGACTCAAAGTTTCTTCACCCTCATCTGAGAAAGCAAACAGGGACAGGGGGGACTCTTCATAAAGCTTTTACCAAAGGCCTGTTTGGTTGGGTGCATAAACAAGGAAACTTAGCAAAGTGAAGAGAGAAAGTGAAAGGGAAAAGGAAAGGAAAGGAAAGAGAAAGATTTTTCTTTCTTGTGTGTTGTGTGGGGAACTTCTGTTTTTCTTTTTCAAGGATCAAGAGGCATATGAAATTGAACTAAGTTTGTTTTTTTTTTTGCAGCTAACAGCTAACTAGCTCATCATTCATCAGAGCAAGCAATAAATGATGGCAGGAAACCCTAGCTGGTGGAGCATGCATCCACCTTCTCAACAGCCTTCTGCTTTGTTAACTCCATCCCCATTTCTCTTCCCTCCTCAATATGTTCTTGGATCTTCTACTCTTCCTCCCAATTCTTTGCCTGATAACCAAGAGCTTCCTCAGTCATGGAGCCAATTACTCTTGTGAGCTTTCTTGACTTCATCTCTACTTTTTCATGCTAGCTAGTTCTACTATCATTAACCTGCTTTCATGGACTTTAGCTTGATCCATAAATCTTACTTCTTGGGTCTCTTTACAATCCTTCCCTCTATACTCAACTTTTTTTTTTTTCCATCTCTTATTATTTCCTTTACCCTTTTCAAGATGCTTTCATAAACTATCTCTCAACTTCTGGTTTTCACCAGAGTCTGTTACTGTTAACGAATTGAACCTCTCCCTCTCCTTCTTCCCCTAGTTAACTTCTCTCTGATCTATCCTTAAATCTACTTCTTCTTTTTTTGCTTCTTTTGGTTATCTTTCTTGTACATAAATTCTAATGCAATATATAATAATTATGGTTATGGGGTTCTTATTTGGTGGTTAGGGGTGGATTATCGGGTGGTGAAGAAGAAAGGTTTGATCCAAGTCATTTTCAGCCTAAAATGTTGGAGAATTGGGAAAACCAAATCCTAAATCCATCTCTGAGGGTTCCAGTTGTTGACGTAAAGCAAGAGGTTACTCAAAATAGCAACTTGTACGGTCATGCCGATGATGAATTTCAACAAGCATCTAGGCCTGATGCTGCTGCTGCTTGGTCTCAAATCATGCCAGTTTCTTCCCCTAGGTCTTCTTGTATTACTAGTTTAAGCAGTAATATGTTAGACTTCTCTTATAACAAGGCGACAGATCATGGGTCTAATACTCAACCCCTAGATCATTCTTCTGAGGTAAGAAAGAGAAAAAACTAACAACCCTTCCATGACACCCTTTTTCTTTCTTTTCTTCTTTTGCCTTGCATTTATTTGGGTTAATCTATATATCTATATACACAGATAAAAAATTTTCTTTTTTCTCTGTGTTTTTTTTCTTCTCATTTTCATCTTTGCTGCTATATTTTTATTTTTGTTTCTGTATTGGCAGTGTAATAGCACAGCCACAGGTGGGGTGTGCAAGAAGGCTAGGGTTCAGTCGTCTTCAAGCCAACCACCTCTAAAAGTAAACATATATTACAGAATCTTTCTTTCTCTTTCTCTTTAATTCTGTGTGCTTGTGCATTTGTGTCTGTGTAGAATATTATTATGTCGTTCTTGATTGTCTATTTTCTACCATGTCTTATTCTTTTCAGCTATTACTAGCTAGCCATTAACAAAAACCCAAAATAAATAAATAAATAAAATAACTGATTTTCCTGCATTATATATCTTATGGTAAATCCAGGTGAGAAAGGAGAAGCTAGGAGATAGAATAACAGCACTTCACCAGTTAGTTTCCCCATTTGGAAAGGTAAACCAAAAAAATTCCCTTAACTACTTCATCAGCTAGCCTCAGAAACTGAACACAAGGAATAGTAGTACATATTAAAGAAGCAGTTTTATTCTATGATAAAACCCATAAAGAGATTATTTTATTTATTTTATATGTACTGTTGTGCAGTGCACTGATCAAGGTGTTGAAGGCTTTCCCTCTCATTATTTTTTCTTTATTCTGGCCTTTTTCTCTTTTAACATTAAAGAAGATCTGAAATAAGACTTGGGGTTTTGTGTGCTCTTTTGCAGACTAACACTGCTTCTGTCTTGTTAGAAGCTATTGGGTATATCAGATTTCTTCAGGGTCAAATTGAGGTGATGTTTCTTCCTCACCCATTTTGATACTCAGAAATTAGTGAGAAGCATGTAGTTTAAGGTTTCAATAATTCATATATGCTTTTTTGTTCTCTTATAACAATATAGTTATGATCTTTAGTTAGGGCAGTCTAAATTTTTATTCTTTTTTCCCCACTTTAAACGCAGGCTCTTAGCTCCCCTTACTTGGGTACTGAATCTCCAAACATGAGAAACCAACAATTTGTAAGTATCCATATATACATATCCATATACTCATTTCCCAATGCAAAACCAATATTGAATATATATATATGTATGGTTAAATATTGCAAATATTATGATATAAGTAATTAATTGATGGGTAATTTTGATTAAATTTGTTTAGGTTCAAGGAGAAAGGAATAGTGCATTTCATGAAGAGCAAGGACAGGTATACTTTAGTGGATCAATCACCTCACAAAAGCAAAGGGGGGGGGGGGGGGAACTGGGTTTGTACATGGGTTGGGAAAGCATCTGTTTTTAAGCTACTACTATTTTATTCATAAAAAGAAAGCATTGAAATGACAAGTTTCTCAGCTTTAAAACACTTTTAAGTGAATAAAAGTTAATCAAAAGCATAATTTGGAACTGCATAAGATTAGTATATATATGTAATTTAAAATATATATAAAGAGTTGAAGATGGAAATAGTTCAAATGCTTTTTCCTTTCCTTTTTCCATTTCTATGTGTTGAATGACACCTAGCTACCAGAAAACCAAAGGGAGAGGCTCCTTAACCAGGAATCCTTTCTTGATATGACACACCTTTCTCTCTCTCTCTCACTCATTTGACTAATTGTTCATTTATACAATAATTATTTATCATCATCATCATTATCCTCTCATCATTACTGTTATTACTATAACTTTATTTTGAAAAAAATGAAGAATACCCTTTTAAAGACCGCCATTATCCATTCACACATATATATATATATATAAATGAGATATGAAAATCATTGCCCTAATACTGTTTTCCCTTTTTTCCTTAATTCTTGTTTTTGATAATAACAGGATAACCAAGATAAGCCAAAGGATTTAAGGAGTAGAGGGCTGTGCTTGGTTCCTGTATCTTGCACCCAACAAGTTGGAAGTGACAATGGTGCTGATTACTGGGCACCGGCTTTCGGCGGCGGGTTTTAGAGACGCAATTAATTAAGCGTTTAAAATTGATTGCAGCAATATCATGCTCTGCTAGCAGCTACCGTACAACTTTGAATGGGATGGGATGGAATGGAATGATATAATATAATATCATGAGCAGTCACTCTGCTGAAATTCTTAAGGCTGATTGCTCATGATGCTATACTGCATTCTTTTCTAGCTCAACCATATATATGAAAGTGGCTATATTAATTAATTGTAGGATAGCTTGTATTTTAGTTTTCTTTTGAGCCTATAACATAGAGCTTCATCTATATAAGAAGTTCACTTTAATTTTTGTTCATCTTTTGAAAAAGAAAAAGAACTTGTTGCGAAAGCACCATTCTTTCTTCTTTTATTATTCTTGATGAAGAAAGAATCTTGACTCTCACAAATGTACTAATAGCTTCCCCTCTTTCCTTTTTCCCCTTTTATTTTTTATTTTAACCTTTTTCATTGTTACCCTTTTTTTCAAGGATCAATCTTTGCAAGCTTAAAAAGGGTCTTTCAACTACCTTGAAAAAGAAAAAAGAATTCCCCTTTAGATCAGAAAAAGGGTAATGAATATATATATATATATATATATATATATATACATCCAAAATTAAACATGTTCATGGTATATAGTACTATATATTTTGCACATGTATATATGGAAGAGAGTTAAATTTCATAATTTTCATTAGCCATACAAGAAAAAATCGCTTCAGTTCTGAAAAAAAAAAAAAAAAAAAAATCTTATACAAGGATTTAATTTTATGTAATGTGCCCAGTAGTCAGCATCAAGGAAGAAAAGAAGCTAAAAGAAAAGAAAAACGTACATATATATCTATAATCTATAAAAAAAATATATAAAAACACGAATATGGAGAATCTTTTGAACTGACGAAAATAGTTATCGTTGTTCACTATATTTTTAAATTGCCCATTATAATTTTTTTATTTTATTAATAAGATTTATCTAATTTGTAAGTAAGAAGTTTAATTTCATTAAAACGCTTTCGTTAAATGGATTAATTTGATAATAAATTAAAAAAATTAAAAATTTATGTAAAATTACTTTATAACTATATTTCTAAATTACCATTATAAATATTTTTTATTATTAATAAAATTTATCTAATTTATAAGTAAGAAATTTAATTTCATTAAAATACCTTCGTTAAATAGATTACTTTGATAATAAATTAAAAAACTAAAAATTTATGTAGAATTGATTTATCTTAAAAGTTTTAATTTTTCAATAATCTTAAAAGGTGACTTAATTTATTTTATATAAATGAAAAGTTAAAATTTACATTAATTTTTTTTATTCATAATTAATTTTGCATTAATATTAAAAATAATATAATAATTTGATATAATTTGTACATGAAATAAATTTTACATATAAATTTTAGGAAATATGCATTTTATTCTTTTTATTTATTTTGAAAATATACAATTATATATTCAAAGATAAATAAATCAACGAGCATTCACATGCGAATGCATGTGATAACAAATACTAGTATATATATATATATATATGTATATCTATATATATTATATAGCTAATTACCTCGTCTCTTTATGGTATTTTAACTAGCTAGTTACAATATTGTCTTAATTTTGTTGAAAACACTAATATACTAATACAAGTATTAATTTTAATTTTGAACGTTGTTTTGATCATCTAATTATACAAAAATAACAAGTCAATTAGGTGAAGTTAATTTTTTATTTTCTTTGACGAGTACGTAATTCAATTTGCATATATATGTTGATTTTGTACGACATACGATCGAATTTGTACGTATTTCCTCTTCCTCGATCGGACTCTTCTTTCTCATGCAGTATTGTGGGAAACACTTGGTGTATCCAAAAAGCTGGCTGGTAATCAACCCTTTGTTGGTACAACTTCCAGCTTCAAATTTAAGCTTTGCCTTTGTTCTAAGGATGGAAAGAGTAGTATTTTAATTTAATTTAATAAATTAGTTAGGTTTCATAATCATTGAAATCTATTACTATAAAATGGTCTTTCATTTTACTATTGATTGGCTCAAGTAGGCTTTGACAATTTCTTTTCTTTTTTTAATTTATTTATTATTATCTATACTTTATAATATAATTATAATTGATTATTATTCTTTGATAATAACAATATTAATTGATTTACGCTATGCTTTACATTAAAAATGAATTATTATTTTTTTTTGTATTTGAAATTATCAGGAATTGATGTATTATATTACTCACCTACAATGCACGTGTATGATAAACTAATTATTAAAGTAACTCTCTAATTGGAATAGTGATTGTGGCCTAATTGCAATTTTTTTTTTTTAATTCTTAAAAGCATTTAATTCTTTTTTGGGTATTTGCTTGATTTAAATAAAAAATAAAATTATTTTATTTGTTTATTTTATTTCTAATTATTATGTATATATTTTAATTTATATAATTATTTAATCAATTTAATAAACAATAATTTTATAAAATTAATGAAAATAAAGATTTAATTAATTACAATTAACAATAATTGGCCAAAATATTAAATTTTATAATAAAATATGATTATTTAGAAAAACCTTTTATAATATATAAATTTACTTATTGTTTATTAATTAAATTGAATACTAAAAGATATTTATTTTCAAAAAATAATAAAATAAAAATTTTAAAAATGTTATAAATGTCATTTTTTATATTTTCATACATGAATAAGGAAATACTTATCTTTTAACAAAAAAAAAAAAATAAAACAATATATTATTTAAAAATAAATAAAAAATGTGATCCCAAGCGTAGCCGGTCAATTTTTCTAGTAATAAAAAGGAAACTCTCAAAATTCATAATCAACTCTCTTAAGTCTTAACCCTACCTCCAAATTCCGCAATAAAAAAATTGAAAAAAGATTTGAAATTTCTATTTGCCTAATATTCATAATTTTTCTCAGCACATTCACCCATAGTTATATATGTAAGTACTTATCAAATTTCAGCATATAGACTTTGCTTATAATTGTCTTAATGAGGCATTTGATAATGAGATCGTAGATTCCATGTTATAGCTTTTCTCTTTTTTTTTTATTTTTTTATTTTTTTTATTCGACCTTTTCATAGTGTTCTCGGTTTAAGGCATGTTTAACTAGACCATTGTATTGTATTAGTAGTAATTACCATTATCTGATATCTGTTAAATCTAACGCTAATAATTTTGATATATCTTCAACTTCATAATTATTAGATGTTAAAGAAAGTACACCAGCATTTAGCTTAATGATTGATGTACGCTTTTTCTTATTAAAAATTTGAATTCGATTTGGATTTTTCGACTTCTAATATTAAAAGAAAAAAACTAAAAAAAATTGCATGAATTAAAAGTGTTTATGGGCCGCATTAGGTCGAATTTAAGTGTGGTATCAGTATCATATATATTTATCAAAGTCCAACCTAACTTAAAATATGAGTCTCAAATTTTGTTCAAACCTGCCTATATTTATAAATGGATAGTCCAAACCCGTCCAGAATACCGTTCATATTATTTTTTTCTAAATTTTTTAAAAAAATGTTATTTTTATTTAATCTTTATTAATTTTATATTTTTTTTATTAAGTTTTAAAATATGAATAACTTAAAATATTTTTAATATTTACACTAATATTATATATTTATTATTTATATGATATAAATTACATATTATATATAAATATAAAAATAATATATATTATATAATTGAAAACTGGCTGGGTCAGGTTTTGAATGTTAGAACCAAGTTTTGGTCCCTTTTTTAAATAGGCCTAATTTTTTTTTTCTTCTGTTAATGCTTATTTTTTAAATTTAATATTTTTGTCAAATCCTTCTAAATATAAGATGAATCTTCGAATTTAAACGAATAATTCAATCCGTAAACAGGCTTAACATAAATTTCTTGTACCAATGTATAGTTTGAATTATCTCCATAGAACATGAATGAATGATATTTATCGAAGAAAAAGAGTAAAAAAATGTTTGAAACATTCCATTCTTTATATTATTATTATTAGGCATTGGGTTGAAAGGGGAACTTTCCATGAGTACTCATCATAGCAATCCGTATTTGTTTCTTAGCCATATCTAAGTGGAAAGGATGCAAAGCTTGAAATATTAAGCTACTGCAGGCAATGGCATGGCTGACGCTCATGGCTGGGTGTGGCAGTGTCAGACCACTCATGTGGTGAAGCTGACCCAAAAATGCCAAAATGGAGCCCATGCTTTAGGGTCTTTTCTAGACCCACTTTTTGAGATTAGCAGTCCAATCAAGTGTGACCATGGGCCATCCCCTCCAGGGTCCCCCTGACCTCCTCACTCCGACGGGTGCCGCCCTCGTAATCCTGACGTTATTTCTTGCATCACCACCACCAACAAATGCTGCAATACTATTATATAGTATTTCAAAGTTAATATTAATATTAATATTAATAAATTACATAATTATTATATACTATTAAATCTTATCATTAAAATTAAAAATTTAATATTAATAATTACATAATTATTAACGTATTATATAGTATAGAAACTGATAAATGAATATGAAATTATAGCCATTCGAATAATCTGAATAAGAGGTAGTATGAAAACATTTGTTGATCTATTGAGCCTATCTTTCAATCTTTTGTTTTCTTATCTAATAATATTAATCAAGTTAATTGGATATTAACTTAAATAACATGAATACTGATCAAATTTTTGAAAGTTGTGAATTTGAGAGGAATTAGACATATAATGTCCTCTCAAGTGAATTAAATGAATGAAATTTTAAATGAAGGGTACATTAAATTTTTTTTTTTTAAAAAATTACTTAATCAATGCTAAAACTTTAAAACTATTAAAAAAAAACGTCTGTTTAAGATATAATTAATAATTAATCAGCATTGGATATATTATTATGTACTATTAATTTCGAGAAAATAGTCATCTGATAAATAGGATTACCCGAGAGTTACTGAAAAATAAATGTGTTGCATGAAAAACATTAATAATTCATATAGGCTAATTGCTTGTATTGAAAATTTTTATTTGGTTGATGTTTTTGGTATTTTTTTTTTCATTTAAAAAAAAAAAGAGTAAAAAATAAAATAAAATATCAACCAAATCGTAACCTAAAAACAAATCATAAATTAAGATGAATGCTTTGTTTTTCTAACTTCCAAATTGAGAAAAACAAGAAAAAGAAAATGGGCCATTGGGCTAAGATTGGAAGACGCAATACTAATGAGCCGGACAATTCCAAACCAGACAGTTGCATAATCTTTTTTTCTTGGCCATAGACAGTTGCACAATGTAAAGCTTTTCAGAGTTCAGAGAGAAGGCATGGCAGAAAAATGGAAGCACACGGCTCTCCTTGTAATTGACATGCAGGTTTCATATTTCTGTCTACCCTTTTTTTTTATGCAAATTACATGTACTCTGACATATGAATTATGAATATTGGGTTGGATTTTTTCTTTATTGTAAAATGGAAACTTTGGGTATTGGAATTTTTTGCAGAATGATTTTATATTAGAGGATGGATTGATGAGAGTAAATGGAGGCAGAGCCATTGTTCTTAATGTCATAAAGGCTGTTGAAATAGCCAGGCAGCGTGGCATTCTCGTCGTTTGGGTAAATTTTGTAGCCTTTTTTTTTTACTTCCTCTTTCAGTTGTATCAATTCTCTTTGTTTGTTTCGTCGGAACTGTCTCCTAGGATGTTCAGTTTATCAAGAAAATGAAAAGAAAAAAAAAGGGGTCTTTGATGTAAAATAGTTTTGCGTTTTCAACTTCCTTTTTCATTGTCCAGTCAACTTCATTTGGATAAGGTTTATTTTTGGATGATCGGGTCTGCTTGTTTTGGCTAAAGTTATTTCCAGGGAGCTCTTAGACCAAGATAATTGAAGAGGTGATCAATCTTTTTTTGGAATTAATTCCAACGGTGTTGTTATTTTGCTCTGCCTCCTGGAAATAGAAAATTTGCTTTAACTAACCAGTCACTATTCACTAACTTATCCAGAAATATAATTGGCAGTTTCAAATTAGATGGTGATTTAATTAGAGATGATATTGATAAAGTGCTTCTTCAGTTGGTTGTAAATTGGAGATGATTGTGAAAAGCTTTTGGGTCTAGGTTGTTCGCGAACATGATTATTTAGGAAGAGATGTTGAACTCTTTCGCCGGCATTTGTACTCTCCTGAGAAGGGGGGTCCAACCACTAAGGGAAGTTTAGGTGCAGAACTGGTGGATGGCCTTGTGATAAAAGAAGGAGATTACAAGTTGGTGAAGACTCGTTTTAGCGCATTCTTTGCTACCCATCTTCATTCTTTCCTTCAGAGTAATGGGACCAATAATTTAGTGGTTGTTGGTAAGGAGAATTCAAACCTGTGAACACTTGAATTTAAGTGATTTTATGAGAGGCATTTCTTGCTTTATGCTATGTGGCATTAAGTTTTCGAGTTGTTATTGTGCATTAACATTTCAGTATTTCCTTCAATCTCTATTCTAGGTGTTCAAACTCCAAATTGCATCAGACAGACTGTCTTTGATGCTGTAGCACATAATTACCAACCTGTTACTGTTATTGTTGATGCCACAGCTGCTGCTACACCCGACGTACATGATGGTATGCAATTCTTAACCACTTGAAACTTAATTACGTTGTCTTTTGAAAGTTATTACTCATCCTTCAAAGTTTGACTTCTACCTATATAAATGATTAGTTCATACAACTTTAACATGTTTACTTTCTCATGCATATGGTCTAGCTATGTTACTAGGGTGTGAGTGTTGGACACGGGTATGTTTGATTTATTCTAAGTTTTTCCTTGTATTTGGAGGGTCTTTGGGGGATCATATCCCCATACCCATGTCCGAATATGCGTCGGACACAGATACTTCAAGAAAACTGAAGAGTCGGAACAACATAGTGGTCTAGTATGCTAACTTTTTGCTGCTTGGCAATTTGTAGGTGCCAGCATGCCATTTTCTTTGTTTTCTCACATAATTTCAACTCGCATTATCTTCATCCTAGTCCTAGATATATACATTAAGACAACAAAATTTCATACTTTATAAAACTGTTTATGTGGAAATTATGCTAGGTCAAATGGGGAAATTCCAGGTTTATGAAATTAAAAAGGTTATGTTGATTTTTACTGTTTGCTTTATTTCCTGTGGATACATGCCAATGAAAACCTTAAACTTATCAACTTCTATGGAGGTAGTAGCGTAAAAGAGTAGATATGAGTAGGTGGTAGACTATCTAGGAGACTATTCAAACATGTGTATGAAAGAAGCAGGCATATAATTAATGAGGACATGAATGTACTTATATGTGCAATTAGTGGATCAACAAGGTAAGAAGAGTTGGTGATTTGTTGTGAAAGCCTTGTTTGAGGGTGCAAGAGATTAGATGCTGTTAGCTAAGGTCCTTCTCTTGAGTTGTTGGAAGAGGAATGCAATTCAAAACATATAACAAGAGCACAATGCAAGGAACCTTTGGAAATAGCCACCGAAGACTGATGAGAGTCGGCTAACTTTGCTGAACATAATCCATGGACTATATAAAAATTTTGGTAGAAGGGACAGTTCTTTGTCATGTCAAATCGTAAAGAGTTATAAGAGTCTTGGTGAGATCACCATAATGACTCGAATGATTTCTGAGTGAGGAAACATTTTGCACTTTCCTTCTGAGAAAAAGAATGTAGAGAGAAGGCAGGGAAATGAATCAGAGGTTGGCCAGGGGGAAGCGGAGGGAGGGCTGAAATTTTTTAATCGTCTTCTTTACCCTTGCCTGAAAACTTTAACAGACAATTCTATTTCTTATTTGTCTAGTTATCATTTCTAAATGCCATAATTGACATATTAAAAGAATTTTATTACTTCAATTTTTGTACTTTCATCTTTGAGAGAAAACCAAATCCACATTATTTCTTTTTGCAAAAGTGGCATTTAAACTGATACAAAGCCTTAAATTATGTGAATCAGCCAATATCTTTGACATGAGAAATATTGGAGTTGCAACACCAACACTAAAGGAGTGGTGTGAAACCAATGCTTGATCCATCAAATGATCGAACTGGAATGTATTCTACCGGTGACAGTACTTCTCCATTAGACCATATGCACCCTGCACCCTCGCATTATCCGAATTGCCTTTCCATGTGGAATACTGTGATATAAAAATGTTTGTCTTTCTCCATATGTGTTTGTTTTCTGTAACTGATAGTCATCACTGTACTTATTTCCATGTTATAAGAATAAAGAAGATTGACAGTCAATAGCTGTTCCAGCCTATGTTATCTGGACTTGAGGTGAGTGTCGGATACGAGTATATGTTCAATACATGTTTACTTGATTTTTTAAAGTTTTTTCATATATTTGGAGGATCATATTTTTATACTCATGTTTGAATATGTATCGGACACGAATACTTTAGGAAAAATGAAGAATTGGGGTAACATAGGTTTCAGCTATCTTAAGCCTTGCTAGTTTACTTAACTGCTTCCGCTCAGGGAATTGCTCATGATTGAATCCTTCGAATTCACTTTCTAATAGCTTGTCACTTGGATTGTATACTATACATGAGGATTGCTACTTTTAGCCATTTCTAAATGTTTCAAATATAAATGGGAGGTTGTGACCCTCACTGATATCTCAACTAGTGAGGAATTGACTCTCACAAAAAGTTAAGAATATGTACTATTAGTATATTAGTATTTATTTTCATGCCTAAACTATATTGGGGCCCTCAAAAAAGAGTTAGAGCCTTATAGCTCTTGGGTCTACCCACCTAAACTATAGCAGATTAGCGGTCCATGAAAGAGTGGTCCATCCAGGCCCACACCCAGGTTGCATGTAAGTGGGCTTGGACCAAGTCTTAAACTTTTAGGTATTTAAAATCAATTCAGTCCAAAATCCAAATGATTTTTTTTTTGTTGCAAAAATTCCAAATGATTACTATTTTATTTTATAAGCACCACTAACAATTTTTTTTTTTTTTTTTTTATATATATATATTTGAGACAACCAAAAATTGAATCTTAATCAGTGAAATTAAAAAATCAATATTCTATCAACAATATCATACAATTGTTGACAAAGACAAGATCACTCAACTTAACTCAAATCTGCAAGCGTAAAGAGACAACTATGGGTTTAGGGTCATTACTTATCAGGCTCCAGCTATGCAATAAGGATCGATGTGTTGGCCCAATGTTTTATTTTCACTTAAAAAGGAGAACTCAATTCTGGCAACCCGATGTAGGATCCACATATTCGACTATTCAAGCTCGATGCCAGCACCAATTATTGGAGCTAAAGGCCTTTCAGATTGCTTTTGTTAATTTGAACACAATAAATTGTAAATTTAAAATGGATATCCTGTTTCTTGGCTCTGCTTTTAACATAAACCAGAAATTGAAAATCCAGAAATGAAGACAGTGTCTTTGAGTCCAGTGCTTGCATGTTTTTTTTTTTTCATTTCTAGTTCTTTCAAAAATATGATTTAGATCTAGTTAGTTGTTGTTTCACCAAGAAGTTCAGTTTATCAAATTGACCCACCATGCATGCTAATCAGCTGGCACTTCCAAATCAATAAGTTACTCATAACTGAATCTTTCCAGCTTTTGATCAAAGTTTCCAAGTTCTTTACAGCTTGTCTTGGATATCTGGATTACATTTATCATCCGTCAGATACAAACATTCGACCTTAACAGTGATTGAGGTTTCTTTGAAACTCCCCGAGACTCAATCAGCCACATATGCCGACTTTGTCCTAAACTTGTTCATGGAAAAAGAATAAGCTTTTAAAGCAACTCGCAACACTCAGACACACACACTATACATACAGCTCCATATATTGTCCATTCCCCTGTTTTCAAGCATAGCAAATGGAGTGGAGGCATGATTTAACGTTTGTTTCAAATTTTGCTTTGACTAAAGAAAAACCGTACCTGAAACCCAACAAAAATAAGGGTCCTACCTTGAGTCAAAAATCGATCGGCACTGATGATCAATTATCCGATAGAAATGTGTGGGTTTGTTTGTAGGCCACACTTGAGCTTTTATTTATTTATTTATTTTTCCATTCATATAATGTTTTTTTGGGGGATCAAATCTCAAGCTACCATACAGAAGCAAATAAAAAGTTTTCTAGTTATGTCTTATCCTTTGCCTTTTTTTTCTTTTGGCTTTACCCTTTAATTCAAAGTTTTGCTTAAAAGACAATCAATTAATTGAGCTTCAAGTGTCGGATTTAAAATGGTGATTGATCTTTTAATAATTAAGCAATGCTGATGCTAATACTAATGCTCTTCCTCTTAGATCTTCATGGCCCAAATTCCAGCATAGCAGTACTTTACCTCACACGCTTCGAAAAGGCAACAAATTGGAGCTCATCATATTCCTGCCAGGAAAGGAAATTCAGGGCAATGTGATTTTGTTTGTTTTGATGTATGCAAATGCTTTAGGTGTAACTGAACTTCATTCCATAAATAAACTGTTGTTTAGCTATGAAAATCCCCCCATTTTTTAACCAAAAAAAGCTGTGTTTGGTTTATTCTGTGAAGATGGCTGGACAAACATAGCCACATATAAACCAGAGTTAAGGTGGGCAGGAAAAGAGATTGTCACTGAGATAAAATCAGATTCAGAGTAGTTCAGCTGTCATGAACATGTGATAACAACCACCAAAGTCTTGAAAGATTTTGGGATGAGAAGTAACCATCAGACACAAGATTGTGTCTGTCTGAATGAACTTGAAAGTAACCTACCCATCGAAGAAATTGTAGTGATTCATGACAACCAAAGAAGAATGCTTCATGTAAGAATTATCTGCTAAAGCTAATAAAAAGGGAAAATGATATTAGAAAAAATAACAGATATAAAAATTTAAATGCTGACTTTGAGGCATGAGAAACACTTTTCTTAAGGCTTTATAATGCCTCCAGGATACAACAAAGTCATAAACGTTCCAAGCAGAATAGTAAAAATGGCAGAACAAAAAAGTCTCTTTTATAGACACTGTAAAGTTACATTTGTTAGCAACTTGTCTGTTGGTATAAGTTATGTTTTTACACAACAAATGTCTGTTGGCTTAGGTTGTGCTCTTACACAACAACTGTTTAGTTAAGTGTTATGTCTTTACATAACAGTATTGTTAAGAAACACAACCATTCACAACCATTCAATACAACTGACTTTTAATATAATTTTTTCGGTTTAATTAATAAATTAATTTATTCCGAAAATCAAAAAATAAAACAAAAAATCAATTGTATTAACAATTTTAAGCCCAAGTGCCCAACAAAAAGAAAACTTTCATAGCGTGTCCGGACGTATCCAGTCATGTCTTTACTATGTTTTGATTATGTCTAATTTTAATTTTATTTTTTTGACGTGTCCGATACTTGGACACTCTCCTAACAAAAATGTTTGTGCTTCATAAACTATTTGCATTTAGCAAGTCCTCATAAATATTTTGGTCTCAACTAATGGCAGTAAGATTTATCTGGCCATTGAATAGTCAGAAGAAACAATTGAAATGAACTTGATTTAACAATGATTAATTGTTCCTTTTTAAAAGGGTTAAGGATCATGATTCGAATCCTCTATATCTCCTTAATTTTTTTTTTTCTTTTTACATATACTAGAAATTAAAAATCAAATCGTATGAGAGGCGATCCTTGACTTGGGGAAAATTTAGAAATCCTTTATATTTTATTTGCTTCTCTGCACTGTCATTATCTTATACAGCCATGTTCAAACTTTGTCTTCCACCTCAAGTGGTTGTCAGGATTTGAGACAAATTAGGAATTGGATGATGGGGAAGCTTATATGTGATGGTAATGGCATGATTTGGACGGAATTGAACGAATTTATAACATATAAAAAAGACTTGTTATAGGATTGGGTAATGAAAAATCACTGCAAAAACAAGTTTGCGTTATGTTTGTATAGTTTTGGCTATGGAGGAAATATTGTTGGTGGTTTTAATCAAAGATTTAAATAGCGATTGTAAATTTGTAATATGATGTTATAGTTATTAATTTGCGATTTCGATTTTTTTCGTTACCGATATTTATAGTCGATATTTATCGCAATTGATCGTGATAATATTCATTACGTTCACAACAGCGATAAACACAACCCAACAAAAAACACGTCCGTCATCGTAATTTAAATATCTGATATTAATTACTTGTATTACTGCATTGAATTTTATGCTAAAAATCAAATACAATTCATATTTCCATGTATATATCTTGGTGCACTAACCCAATGGTCTTTGGCATTTTTCCAAGCTTGTTGGAATCCCTAGGTAAGTAAGTGATGCAAAGGGGACATTACCTTAAAAAAATGGGACAATTCCATATCGTACCTCTTAAGAATATTCATTCGTTTTAGACAAAACTATCCTTCAATATCTGGTTAAAATGGCCGATTTTTTTTTCCCCATGTTTTAATTTTGTTCCTTAGACATTGTTGTTCTTGCCTGCATGTGTATTTCCTGTTCAGGTTTACAGAATATTTTAAGTAACAGTAGTAGTTTAATTATTACTCTTAAATAAAGTAATAGTACATATGCAAATAGTTTGATTCTTGGAACTGGAAAAGAAAAATCAAATAGCAAGTTAGCTCCATTGACAGTCATATTTATAAAATAAAAAAAAGAAAAAGAAAACAGTCATTAAGCATTAGCAATGACTTGGAGGTTGAAATAATTTATCTATCCCAAAATTTAATGAAATTTTATTTCATCTATCATCGATAAAATTTAAAAACTCTATAAGGGAAACTAGAAAGAATTGTGATATATTGCATCATATAATATTTAAAAATATTAATAAATTTATATAATAAATAATGAGATATGTTGTAAGATTTTAATATTGTTTTTAGAGTTTAAAAATTTTATAAATAGAAAATTTAACTTAAAATATTAAAAAAATTATTTTATCAACTGGATGGAGTTTTTGGTGAAATTAGCAAGATAACACATATATCCTTACAAAAACTCTGTTTAGTTAAAAAAAAAAAAAATTATTGTGAATTTAAAAACTTTGCCCACGGTGTATAGAAAATGGATTCATAAAATCATATATGTCATTCATATATATATATATATATATAATATAATATAATAAGGTACAAGATTACCGAACAAAATATGCTGATATGAACGTTGACGTGGATAATCTATCTTTATGACACATAGAATAATAAATATATTTATTTATGTTTTGAATTCAAATTCAAATAAAAGCTAAAAGTTTTATATTTAAAATTTGAAAATGTCTAAAATTTTTAACTTATCAAATAACCAAAGTCAAAATAAAATGGAAGATCATATCTTTCTAAATTGCTCTAAATTTAAAATAATTTTAGCCATTAAATTTAATTTGTTTAATAATCTTTCTAATTTCAAAATCATGCTTATTCATTTTATCTTCATTAATTTAATTATAATCTTTTATTACATTTTAGAATCTTTTTTTTACCATAAATAATCAATTCTTTTCGAATAGATATTCTCTGCTCCTATTCTCTGCCTCAAGTCCCTTTTATTACAATTTTGTCATGTGTTTAATTATTTAACTGTTTAATATTAAAATTAATCTAACATAAACATGTGTCATAAAATTATTAGAGGGGCACCAATGGAGGCACTAAAAAGAGAAAGAAGAAATTTGTTCATTCTAAGAAGAAATTTGTTCATTCTTTTCATTTCATTTTCATATATCTTTGGATCTAGAATCAACTTTAATGTTTAGTAACTAGCTATAACCTAAAATAAATTTCAATCAAAGTTTTAAAGTTTCATGACGTGTAGCACAAAAAAAAAAAGTTTTGTGATGTGATTTTTAGTTTAAATGTTGAATAACTTTTTGATGTTTAAGATTGAATATATTTTTCTTATGAATCAAATACCAGCCTTTAATCATGATTTTAATAAAACTATATAAAATTGTTTGAGAATTGATTTTTCCTTAACTTTTAATTTCTATGAAATTTTTTTTTATTTATTTTAAATCCAAAATGAGATAGATTTTATTTTTAAAATAATCTCTCCCTCTCTCTCTCTTTTAATTCTATAAATCAATATCAAATGAACATATGCAAGATTTAGTTATGCTAATTTTTTTTTTAAGGTGATGCACTATAATAAAATTACTAAAATTTAAATTAATTAAAAAAATTTAAATTTCAAATATTGATAAGCATTGGTATAAATTACCAAACTATATATTCACATCCAATTACATACATAACAATAATATTCCTGGCAAGAAATTAAAAGAAAAACTAATTAATTGATTGCATTAATAAACTCCTTACCTCAATATAAAAATTATCAATCTGTTTTTAAATTTATCTAATATCTTATTTACCAAACAGTTACACAAAAATATAAAATTTGGAAAGTTCCCAAACACTTGTTAACTAATGTATTTAAATTATATCATGTAATATATATATATATATATAATCATATCATATGTATATTTCTTAGTACAAGTTACAAAGATACCATATAAGGTGTGCTTACATGGACCTAGGGGTGTAAATGAATAGAGCGTTCGACGAACGGTTCGTGAACAGTTCTATTTCTGTTCGTTTATATTCATTTATCAAGCTAAATAAAAGATTATGAACATGATTTTAAGATTCGTTTATTAAATGAACTGAACTTGAACAAAGTATGTTTAGTTCATTTATGTTCACGAACAAACTCATTTATGGATCATTTAAAATTCGTTTAATAGATTGTTTAAAACTCATTTAAAACTTGTTTATTGTTTAATTATAATATAATTAGTAATAATACTATTATTATTTTATTTTATTTACTTATAATATAATTAATATTATTTATTATTTTATATTTAATAATAACTTAAATTTAATAATATTTATATTTAATAATAATTTAAATTTAATTACATTTGTATTTTATTATTTTATATTTAATAATAATTTAAAATTGAGTTATTTATTTATTTATTTATTTATTTATTTGTTTGTTTGTTAAATTTGTTTAGATTTGTTTGTTTATTGTTCATGAATATATTTTTAATTGTTCGCGAACATGTTCGATTATATGCTGATGAACATGTTCATTTAATGTTCGCGAACAAATTCATTTAATTTAAATGAACAAACACGAACACACTCAATTTTAAACGAACAAAGTTCGAACACAATTTTAAAATTTTTAACGAAAACGAACCAACACAAATAAGCTCAAAAAAAATAAACAAACACGAACATAGATCTATTCATTCAAGTCCGATTCATTTACAGCCCTACATGGACCCTACATGA
Source organism: Fremontodendron californicum (assembly GCA_030761205.1). Classification (NCBI taxonomy): domain Eukaryota; kingdom Viridiplantae; phylum Streptophyta; class Magnoliopsida; order Malvales; family Malvaceae; genus Fremontodendron; species Fremontodendron californicum. The sequence continues at coordinate 6,611,924 of JAULJL010000024.1, forward strand.
ACAACTATCTCCGTGACATATAGAAAAATTCCTATATTTGTATTTTATCATACATAATTTAAATTCAAATATCAATCCAATAATTAAATAAAAATTTATAAAAAATGATAAAGACTAAATTTATGATATTTAAAAGAAAAAAAATTATATATGCATATATACCCTGAAAGTATTACTTTTTGTTTATAAATATATTTATATTTATCATCCAACAATTATTCTAAAGTTTTAAGCTTATAAATGATATGTGTTACATACATTTTTTTTTTTTTCATTTTGTAACTTTTCTTTCAAAGGTATATATATATATATTTATAATTTTGTTCTTATAAGAAATATTCTTTTTTTAAAAAATTTGTTTTATTTTTTGGCTCATATCTCCTAATCTTTTTCAATACCTATGTAAAAACATATTTATATTTTTAACAAAAAAAAGGAAAAAATTATTTCCTCTAATAAGCATGCTAATTTATGTAATAACTAATAAATTACTTATTTCTTTTTTGATAAAAAGAATACCATCTATTACTTAAAAAGTTATTTTATTAGCTATTTGAGTAATAAATGTTTCAAAATATTAAGCCATATGAAGATAAATGTCAATTATTAAATCAATTAAAAATTTGAATGGTAACCATTACTAAAATATAGAGTAAAGGTTGTTAAATAATTTAATAACAAAAACTCATGATGAAATTTTAAATAATGAATAATTTTATTGATAAAAATGCATATTTATTTTACTTATTACTCAATACACATAACAAAAATTTTTATTAAACAAACCATAAGTTAGATTCAAAACTCTAAAATTGAAAATTAAAATTATCTTCTTTAGGTTATATAAATATTTATATAACAAATTATAATATAAAAATAAAACCATCACCTTGTATTGCACATGATTAAAGCTAATTATATATGAAAAAAAAAAGTCATTTTTTTTGTACATTAACAATAATTTTTTTAAATTTCACAAATAAAATTAGAAATTGAGATGTGGATGGATTTAGGCCCGTGAGCTGGATAGAGAAACATCATCCCAATTCTCAAACGCAAATAGAATCCGCTACTTCCAAGTTTCTACCTTATTTTTTTGGTAAAGAAGATATTAGAAGATCTGATGCAACCTTTAGATAATCTAAAAGAAAAACTGACAGTCACAGACCATATTATGCTGCTGTTCCATGGTTTTGTTAAATATTCCTTTTAAATTCAAAGCACAGCAACTTATAATTAATGGAGGCAAGACTTTGACGTTGGTTTCAAATCTTCCTTTGTATAAAAGAAAAAGGTACCTAAAACCCCAATCCCAATGGTCCTACCTTTTATTTTAGTCAAATATTAGATCGACATTGATTCATTATCCAATGAAAAATGTGGGTTCCTGGCCTGCCCAACCTTCATTTTCACTTTTTAAAAAAATGCCCAGCCATTTTCACTCTTAATCTTCTAGAAAAATGTTAAACAGTATTTAGTAACACTAATTAAGATGGTATTTATAAAATAATTTTACTAACGAGTGTCTTTAGGACATTTTTTATGGTTAGTTAATATGTTATTTATAGTAACAATATTGTATTAAATGTAAAAATTGATAATTTTATTCATCATTTTCAATGCATTGATTGAAGAGTGCCCTTAGGGCATTTGTTAGCAAAATCTTTTATAAAAAGAAAAGTGTAATAAATATATTACTTTTTCATGAATTCAATAAAAGTAATATATTAAATGCAAAAAGTTTTTCTAAAATGATAAATAAATAATTTTTAATTGGTGCCTATAGGTACCGATTAAGCGGACCCAATTTTTTATAGGGATTGTTAAATATTTATCTTATAATTAATTGATAATAAGTGAAAAGGTTGAATTGAAATATAAGATGATTGATAATATAAGATTTAATTGATGTGAGATAATATTACTTTAACAAATCACATTAGGTGTAGGTAGAGATATAAGAACTTATCACGTAGCAAATTCGAAAAAAGATAATAGATATGAATAACATGCTAGAATAATAAAACATAATTCGGATTTTAATACTATGTTCAGTATCGAACTTAAAATTTATTGATAGTAAGTGAAAAGATCCAATTTAAATATAAAATTTTAAAAATTTTAAAATTTAACTGATGCATAATAACACCGTTTTAACAAAATTAAATCTCTACCTCCTATACACAACAAAAAATGAAAAATTCGTAATCTAGAAAAACTATTCTTCTACTTGTCTTAGCCTTTCTTTTGTTCTTGCCCTTGCTTTCCGTTTTCCACTCCATGGATATGCTTGAAATGCAATTGCAACCCAATATATACTTTTTTATTTTTTATTCAGTAAATGCCAGCCAACAATGGAGCTAGAATGTGTCTGGGTTTTCTCTTTTTGTCGCTTAAAACTTTTTTTATTTTAAAAATATTAAAAATTAAATTGTAAACATTATAATTAAGAATTTAATACTTTATCGATAATTTAAGAATTTTGTTAAAGAATATTTTAAGAATATTTTTAAAATTATTATATAATATTATTTTTACATAATACATTAAAAATAATAAATAAAATTGTCAATTGCTATATTTGACACAATAAAATTATTATAAATAATATATTAATTAATTTAAAATATCTTAAAAACACTAATTATTAAATTTTATAATTAAATACTCTACCATTAAGTGGAGAGGAAGAATTATTGATAAATTTATATACTAAACCGTTGGAATTCGAAAAACAAGGAGATAGAAACAATACTATTAATTATTATGTATAAATAATGTAAATTTTAAAAATAAAAATTTTAATATTTCACCATTTATATGATTGGATTTGACAGTACTGTCTTTTTCCCGACTTTTTAACATTTCTATTGTGAGTAAAACTTTATGGTGACGCTTGACAAAATTTTGAATTGAAATAATTGTAACTGCAAAATTCAACTCGTTGATGCTGATTGCTGACTTTTAGGTCCCTTTAGCACGTGAAATGTTTTATCCAAAGCCCCATTTCATATAATCAATAACAAAACCATATTTTTTTCGAAGAAAAAAACGTTTTTAAGACAGATTCCGAGGAGATCAACCAGGACTTTAGCTTGTCTTCTTATTTTCTTTTAGAATTGTTTTCTTATTTTCTAGTCACTATTTGAAGCTTATAATTCACAATAATGAAATTAAGGAATATATAATGCACCAAAAAATATATATTTAAGGAATATATTATAGTATTTTTTGCAGGAGTCCAAGATTTTTTAGGTACATAAGAATACAAAATTTTTTTTTTACATAAAGAAGATAGTAATGTAAAGATAAATTTTAAATTATTAGATATCATATTTTTTAAAAAAAATTGTAAGAATCAATTAAATTAAATTTTGAATTCACGTAAAAATACAAGTTTTTGAACTTTCTACAACTATATATATATATATATATATATATATATATATATATATATATATATATATATAAAGAATCCTAATCAAGAAAGGTGTTTGTTTAAAAGGAAAAAAGTAGTTAAGCTTAACTATCTTTTGAAAAAGAAGTTTCCCAAACTATTAGGTAAAGAATATATTTGAAAAGGAACGAAGGGTGGTCTAGTTTAATTTTCTCTCCATCCTAAAATGATTAGTCCAATTTTGACTTTTTGCTTTGATTAAAAACCCGAATTAGATCGGCCAGTCGAACTAGTTGAATTTGAATCGATGGTTTATCCGAACCGACAAGTATATTAAAATAAACTATTTATCAAATCTATAAAAAAACTGGATTAAACCGGTAAAAAGCTGATTTTATATGTATTTTTTATTTTTATTTTTAAATTTTATTTGTTATAAATAAGATTTAAACTTTTAACCTCTTAATTTTATAATAAAGACCATACCATTAAACCAAATATTTATTTTTACTAATTATTAACTATATTTAATATTTATTTAATATTAAACTTAGTGTTTGAATATTAAAAAAAAATTATCAAATCGACCAGTCCAACCGGTTGAACATATATATAATAATGATAATACTCTATTTTATAGAAAATCTTTCATATATTCTATCTTTTAATTATTTATTTTTTAAAATACTTTAAAATGGTATGTGTTACTCTATTAATTTTTGTTTATAAAATCTAAAAATTATATTGAAAATGAATGAGATAATTTCTCGTATATAGTAAAGATCATACCATTAAATCAAATATATAATTTTTACTAATTATTAAATATGTTTAATATTTATTTAATATTAAATTTAGTGTTTGAATTTTTAAAAAAATTATCAAATCGGTCGGTCTAATAGGTTGAATCGATATACAATGATGATAATACTCTATTTTATAGAAAATCTTTCATATATTCTATTTTATTAATTATTTATTTTTAAAATTATTTTAAAATACTCTAAAATGGTATATGTTACTCTATTAATTTTGTTTATTTTTATAAAAATTATATTGATAATAAATGAGATAATTTTTCGTATATAATATTTTTTTTGAACTTTGAAATGTATTTTAAAATCAAACAAAAATTTTAATTTGAAGAGAATGAAGCGATATACAATAATGATAATATCCAATTCATTGATCGATTGCAAGCTGTCATCTAGCATGATTCCAATGGCTTTATAAAAAAAAAAAAATGTTACTAAAAACTTTTTTTCCCCACAAAATTATCTTTTAATAGTTGATGTTCATTAATCAGGCAGTATAGAGTATCATTTTCGTTTCTTTAGGGAACAAACAATAGAAGATAAGATGCAAAACCAAGGCCCCAACTTCACCAGCATTTGAGTGGATCTTTCTCTCCACCCAAACATCCCCCCAAAAAAGAAAAAGAAAAAAGAAATTGTACCCAAACTTTTATTTTATTTTATTTTTCACATGAGAGAGAGCTGTATTGGATTGCTTTGGTTCACATGATTGAAAAGCACATCATTGAAAGTTGAAAGAAAGGAGAGAGGACTTTTAGGGACACATCTGCAGCACGCAAGGCCTAAATAGCTATAGAGGTATGGTTGTCGTTATTGCCCTGTCTCGTTCATGCAATCAATGCAAATTCCTTTGCAAATAATTTTGGGCCCTCTCCCTTCCAAAAACCCTCCAATTTATTGACTATTTTGAAACCTTTCATTGGAGGTATGAGGTTGTTTTGTTCTTTAAAGATAGGTTCATTCATATGTTCCTTAATGTCTATTTAAGACTGGAAAAATTCATATTTTGGTTTTTAAAAATATGATACTACGAGTAACTTATACTTAATCCAACATAATGTTTGGCTGTAAGTTGATCATAAAGACCAAGTGAAGGAGAGTGTTACCTATATTTGTTTTAAAAATACATAAATTTCGTGTTTTAGTAAATGTATAAATAATTTTTTTTTGATATAACGGAGGCCGTAACTTGAGCTAATAGTTGTGTGATCTGTTGATAGAGTGTTAGACTCTTAATTTCAATGATCACAGATCAAATTTTGACAACAACAAATATAAAAAAAAAGTCTTGACTAAAACAAGTATTGCAGATGTTAAGATTAAAACTCTAAACATGTTAGATAGCATTTTTTAATAATGATTGTATGAAACAATTGAATTAAATCTTAAGATAATTTTTCTTATCATATTAATATAATAATATATATTGAGAATAAGGTACAATTTGTTTTATGTTCTAAAGTTAAAAATAAATTGTTGGGAGCTACAAATTGAAAGTAAGAATAAAAATCTCCACCGGAAATATGAATTGTAGTACTCTTTTATATTGGTAAAAAAAGGCATATCATTAGGTAACAAAAATATATAATATAGAAACCGAGTACATGGCCATGGCCATCTGACTTGAGATTTTTTAGAATTGTCATTTTATCAAATCTTTTCCTTGTTCTAGTATGATGTAACAAAATCGAAAAAATTACTTCATTTTTTCATAGCCAAAATTATAAAAAAGAAAAATTTCAGAAACATCTGAGAGACCGACCATGATTTTCCAAATTGCACGGCTTTGTCATGGGCTCTCTGCTTCTGCCACCACCAATAGTTAACACTCGTGCAGTTTCCAGTGTCTACCAACTCCAAACGAAAGAGATTTGCTCAATCTCCATATAAACGACTCTGGGTCTAGGATTATGAGAATTTTCTTTGATATTTATTTGGGGGCTCATTAAATACTATATATATATATATATAAAAGAAAAGTTTCAATTTCCAAGAAAGATGAATGAACTGTTTGAGTTTCTATAGATCAGACGGCTGACAGATGAAAAAACTGCAGAGTGAATGAATACAGCAACAACCAACAGATCAGAATCAGATAGGGTTTTGCAAAAATACTTGCTATTGTGATTGAAAACCCACGTGCAATGTGAATTGTCGTAAACCAAAATTCAGTGCCGGACTGGTTTGGTTTTGGGGTTTGAGGGGTTGGAGATTGGGGTGGCTTTTACTCTTTATCTCATTATTGGACCCTTTTCTTTTCTTTTCCTTCTTTTTCTTTCTCTCTTTCACCCTTCAAAGAAAAAAAAAAAAATGCCCACTTCTCTGCAGTGATACTGACTTGTGATTGGAGCAAGTAGAGCAAAAGAACTGGTGGACCATCCTATTACAGTGAAACATGCTGCATCCTATCCCGAAAGGGCATCATGATTATTGTACTTTATTTATAAGAAAAAGTGAATTTCTTTCATTCAAAAAAAAAAAAGAAAAGAAAAGAAGGTTAAAGTTTGATGTAACCAGCAAGAAAAGGTGTTAAGATCATGGTATGTCTATGTCTATTCCTCAATTATTTATATTATATAATTTATCATATTTATTTGTTTTTTTTTTTGGGTCTAAGTGCCCTTCTGATTTATTTATCAGATGTTACACGCAAACACCTATTCCTTCCTTTTTGGTTTAAAAACCCACAACTTGAAAGCTTGAAACTTAAAACTTGGCTTCCAAAAAGATATATTTGCAGCTCTCTCCTCCATCTTTGGTTTTTCACTGTCTTGTAAGAAGGAGCACAACTAGACTTCAGCTATGGAGGATAAAATGGAGGACTCTTCGGATCAAAGAGAAATGTCTCACCAAGAAATGCCCAAAAGACAGAAGGGTGGCCTCATTACCATGCCATTCATAATAGGTACATTCATTCACAAAGATAAACAGAAAAGTTCAATTCTTTTGCATTGTGTTACTTAAGTGTTTGTATAAAGTTTTACCATATTTCTGGTTATCTTTTTAGCTTTTACCATATCTTTGAATCTTTGTTTTTGGGTGTTCAGTAATTCAAAAGGATAAAAGAGAAAAGTTCATTTCTTTTTTCATTTTGTTACTTAAGTGTTTGTATAAAGTTTTACCATATTTCTGGTCATCTTTTTAGCTTTTGCTAGAGTTTTGAATCTTTTTTTTAGGGTGTTCAGTAAAGCGGCAAATCATAGTTTGTTATACTTTCCTAGTACATGCAAAAGCACCCACATAAAATACTTTTACATGGAATTCTGCTATTGGTAACCTTGAAAGTTTTAGATAAAATCTCATGGTGATTTTGAAACTAAAGTCTTTAGATTTTTCGTTTTGAAATGCAGCCAATGAATCATTTGAGAAGGTGGCAAGCTATGGACTGATTCCGAACATGATACTGTATTTGATTAAAGACTATCACATGGGAGTCGCTAAAGGCACCAATATTCTCTTCTTCTGGCAAGCTGCTACCAATTTCACTCCTATTTTGGCTGCTTTCGTCGCTGATTCATATATGGGTCGTTTCCTCACCATTGGCTTGGGTTCCATTTGTAGTCTCTTGGTAACATTTTCTACTTAATCTCCTGTCATTTCAAGGCCATCTCCATCAAGTTTTTTGATGTTCTCGAGTTATCGTCATATCATTTTCTACTTAATGGTCATTGTTTCCATGTGTAGTCTAGTTGGAAATCTAACTTCTAACTTCTAAGTTCTAAAAGAAATAGTTAATAATTATATATGTTGACAAGCCAAGTAGTAAAACAATTACTACTAATTAAGTAGGAGATAATGGCCAGCTTTAGCTTAAGAAAGAATGTCATTGGGATCTTGTTTTATTTTATTCCATTTGCTAAGTTAGTGCCTGTCACAAAGGGTTTGTCCCGCGGCAGCCCACGTGAATATAGGAAAACATCTGACTTGTTGGCCCTGAACGTACTATTATCAGTTCATCATTATTGGGAATAAAGCCTGGTGCTAAAAAATGAGTCAGGACCGTGGAGACTGCTGCTCTCTTTTACTTAATTCAGTTTATTGTTCATATAATAAAGTCTAATATATCATATATGCCACTCGAGCTAAAGCTTGGGTGGTTGAGGTGGGTGGAGTTCGTTGGTTTTATGCCTTAGACGGGAATAATAATGATCCAAAGGGTTCTTTTTTCAAACAATATGTCCAAAAAATTCAACAATTGTTTAAGTATTTGTGCTTTGGGATTGGGAGAGTGAATAATGGAAGGAATTTAAGAAAATTCCATGTATATAGAGTTATATATAGATGATTAGAACCTTAAAAGTTTATGATCTGATTAGTAAATAATGTAAAAGAGTTTGCTTCTTCCTATTTCCTAATGTGTTCCAAAAACCAAATTAACTCCCATAATTAACTAGAAGTCATTATCACACATCTATCTCAATGTTTCCTTCACTTTTATTTTCAACAAAAAGTTGTGCATGGCCTTTATAATTAAGTTGTTCGGACTCGGGTGTCGAACATGGATACGTGTCCGACACGGATATGTTCAATTTTTTAAAAGATTTTCATACATTTGGAGGGTCTTTGATCACATATTTATGTTCAAATATGTGTCAAACATGGATACTTTAAGAATAATGAAAAGTCAGGGCAACATAGTTGTATATTACCCATTTTTTCGTTATTCCTTATATAAAGAGACTTTGCATTGTCTTTTTTTTTTTCTTTACTATTAAATCTATATATAAAAAAAACCAAGATAAAGGGACTGAATTTAAGCATGTTCTTTTAGAGCCTTTTAGTGTATCTAGGCATAAAAATGGTGTAGAGCTAATCAAGGCTTCTTGCCCTAGGGAGTGTTTGCTAGGCGCTTAAATTGATTTGTCATTTGTGTTACGCCTTGGAACATAGGTGCAGGTTTTGAAAACAATGCTACCAAGAGGATAGACATTTCATGTTCGTGCAAAAGTTTCCTTTGACAGACCCCTTTACCAGCCCTGACAACACTGCTACCAAAGCAAAAAAAAAATAAAATAGAGATGTTTTATGCTTATCAGCACTGGACCAGCTTCCTGCAAAAGTTACTTTTTATTTTATGAATCTATTATTAGGTTATTGAACAAAAATCTTTATAGAGAGCAGCACTGGTCCAGCCTGGTGCAATCCAATCCAAGTGATGGAGGGTTAGCAACTTGGCTTCAAAATGATATGATTAGGTTCTCCCTTGGGCCAAAAAGAAACAACTCTAGTTTGCATTAAATCTGTTCAAAGTTAGGCTGGATTGGATTAAATACAAGATCGGATCCATTTTATTATTTAAAATATCATTTTTATTATTAAATTTAAATAATTTTTTATTGATTAAATAGAATTGAGCTGCTCCAATTAAAAATATCTTATCCTAAATCTGATTTAATTTAAGAATGGGATGAAGGCAATCATATTGACATTCATGCTTTATTTATTTATTCAAATGATCAGAGAAGTAATTGAGAGAGAGGAGATTGATTGGATTGAGCTTAGGACTTCAATCCAACTAATGGTTGGCTACTGACACATTGACTTATTCGAAATGTAGGCAAAGTCTGATTCTGATTTTTTAAGGCACAAAATCATAGACATTGATGAAAATGATCACATTATCTATGACTCAAAATCTAGACCATTCTTTTGGATGAGATTCAACTATTAAATCAAGAAAAATATTTCTGTTGGAAATTTTTGTATGAATTAAATGGTAGAAGATTAATATACTTTTAGAGTACATGATACTTGGGTCTATAAGAAGGTGTATATATTTAGCCAAATATGATGTTTAAGTGTCATGGAACTTTTGAGAATGACTTTTATCAGACTAACTTCTTATATGAACACTGCATTACAATGTTTCCATTTTATTTTATCTTTAATTCGTTCTGGTTAAAGATATTGTGATCTCAATCCTTTTGATATAGAGGTTTAAAAACTTATCTGGAATTCCTACAAAAATTGACACATTCTTTCATATTTGACATAACCGATGCATTATTGTGACTTTCCCCTAATTTTCAACATTTTCATGGCATATTATAACTAGCTTCAACCAATTATGTCTTGCACCATATGATCTAATTTAGATGCACGGTATTATGCCTTGTCATGACCATGATCCTGACCTTGAATGCTACAGGGGATGATACTTTTATGGTTAACAGCCATGATTCCACAGTCGAAGCCTCCCACCTGCGATCTAATGACTCAGAGCTGCAGATCTCCAACATCAGCTCAGATGACTCTATTAATCTCCTCATTTGTTCTCATTTCCATTGGAGCTGGTGGTGTTAGACCATGTTCCTTGGCATTTGGAGCTGACCAATTGGACAGAAGAGATAATCCGAAAAACGACAGGGTCATAGAGAGCTTCTTTGGCTGGTACTATGCTTCAGCTGCTATTTCTGTTCTAATTGCATTGACGGGTATTGTTTATATTCAAGATCATCTTGGATATAGAGTAGGCTTTGGATTTCCGGCAATCTTAATGTTGCTCGCTGCGCTTGTGTTTTTCCTTGCTTCTCCCCTCTATCTGAAGCAGAAAGCAAGCAAGAGCTTGCTGACTGGCTTTGTACAAGTAATTGCTGTGGCTTATAAAAACCGTAATCTGACATTTCCACTTCCAAACTCAAGTGGAAGCTACCATCACAAAAGGGATTCAAAGGTTGTTGCACCAACTGACAAGTTAAGGTACCAAACCACAATAGCACTATCCCTTGCAATTTAGATCCATATTGTGCTTGAATGTTTTGTTTAACTTGTTTTAACTACTTTGTTGCTGTAATGTTGTGCTCTTTTAGGTTTTTGAACAAAGCTTGCATCATCAAAAACCCTGGACAAGACATTGCCCCGGACGGCTCAGCTTCAAACCCATGGAGTCTTTGCACAGTAGAGCAAGTAGAAGAGCTTAAAGCACTTATTAAGGTCTTACCATTGTGGTCTACTGGGATCATCATGTCAATAAATTTAAGCCAAAATTCATTCCCTGTGCTCCAAGCTAGCTCTATGGACAGATACCTTACAAACAAGTTTCAGATTCCCGCAGGCTCTTACGGTATGTTCAACATCATTTCCCTTGCACTATGGGTTATTCTCTATGATCGTGCGGTTCTCCCCATGGCATCAAAAATCAAGGGTAAACCGGTAAGGATTGGTGTCAAACTAAGGATGGGAATTGGGCTATTTCTTACCTGCATGGCTATGGTGGTTTCAGCAATTGTCGAGAACGCCAGAAGAAGAAAAGCAATCAGGGATGGGTTTATAAACGATCCTCGTGCAGTTTTGGACATGTCTGCTATGTGGCTTGTGCCACAATTTTGCTTGAATGGCTTAGCTGAGGCTTTCACTGCAATAGGGCAGACAGAGTTCTTTTATTCCGAGTTACCCAAGAGTATGTCAAGCATTGCTGCTGCTCTGTTTGGACTAGGATTGGCTGTGGCAAATTTGCTAGCTAGTGTTGTAGTCAGCATTATTGATGACATTACCTCAAGAGGCGGGAAAGAGAGTTGGGTTTCAAGTAATATAAACAAAGGTCGGATTGACAATTACTATTGGGTTCTCGCTATATTGAGTTTCATCAATCTACTTTATTACTTTGTTTGTGCCTGGGCTTATGGACCTTGTGGTGAACAAGCTACAAAAGTAAGCGATGCAAGGAATGATCTGAGAAAGGAAGAAGAGTTGTCTAATCTAGGGACCAAAGTTAGAGGCGAAGGCAAAGGCTTGAAGGATGGAGAAGAATGATCCAAAGCCCTAGATATTTGCTATAGCTTGATGAGTGTTTCAAAGTCTTGGAATGACTGTTGCTGTTAAAATTTGCCCCTACAAAGTGTTGTGCTAGTAACTAGGAATATAATTTTTGAAACCATAACATCTTTTCTGCATCATTTACTTGTGTGAATTTCATTCTTTACCCTCTTTTACATTGTATTTTGTTACAGTATTGTATTGCAGTAAGTAATGGTTGGTCTGATGATTGAGTCTTTTCGATTTGCATTCAACAATGTATGCATATGCTGCTTGATAATTGTGTTTTGGTTTTCCTTCTTGGTATTTGACAATCTGTTTATATACTTTTTTAAGCATAAATGTTGATTGGAAAATAATTTCCAATGGACTTTCAATGCATAGCACTCTGAAAAAGACCTAATTGTCATTCCTGAACTCTTTGAATCATCTGAAAAAGAAAGGCACTGCAATCACAATAAACAAATCTACCGTTTCAATCAGGAAATTAATTGCGATAAATATAAATCATAAATATCATGACAAAGGAAACCGAAATCACAGAAGACATCACATTTACTATTTAAATCTCTGATTTCAATTATTTAATAGTACAAAACTTTATTGAGAGGTGTCTCGATTTTGTTAGTTCTTTTTTGTTTGCAAAACCTGATGGAATCCTGAAATCTCAATTATTCACGTACAAGATTGTTGGCTACTACCACGACAAACCTGAACTGGCCACCATTGATGATGAACCGTTTAGCAAGAAACTCCTTGTCTGTAGCATTAGGCTCGCTTTGGGAGCGTGGTATACTGTAAAAAAGATCATTTTCCCTTCCAGATATATTCTTTATCATTTCTTTTCTTTGACTTTCTCTCCCTAATCAGAACAAAGAAGAAAACATGTAGACAAACCCTTCCCCACTTTCTTTCAAGCCAAACGCAAGCAAATATTAGTTCACATTCCATTGTCCTTTTACGCATTGGTACCCACCACCTCTGATTCCTTTTTCTTTTCTTCAGGGATTTAAATATCTTAAATATCGATCACAACGTAATGCTATGATTATTATTTTACGATTAGTTACGATAATATTTATTACATCTACAATCATAATAAATATGATGCAATAAAAAAAATGTATCTACGATCGAAATTTAAATCTATAATTCCCCGTCATCCTCTAAATGTATAAATATACGTAAACATGCAAACTCCCCCCTTCCCCACCATCGATAACAGTAAAAGACAAAAAAAAAAAAGAAGAAGCTTGTACCACGGTCGGTGACACGATTCCCGACGGCACTCTCTCTTATGCTGATGAGGCTGATCAAATTTCTAAACGTGTCCGTACACTCGCTATCTGTAAACAAGTCATTCTCTTTGGAGTTCCCCGGTGCTTTTACTCCCACATGCAGGCAGGTAAAACTTTTTTTTTTTTAATTTCTAACGAGCTTGGTTTTGAGAATGTTGCTTCAACTTTCAATCTTCTAGTTAGTTTCTTTTCCACCAAGCAAAGTAATGTATTACCCTTCTTTTTTCTTCTTAATTAATTAGTACTACTTACAATCTAATTAATGGCTCCGATGACTTAAGTGAAAGAATTGAACTTTGGTAATGATAAACAGATAATTGATCAATTAACTATCTTAAAAACTTAAAACTAATGTATTTTTATTCTACTCAAGTTCTAACTTCTAACAGACTATGATAAAAAAAAATTGACTTTTTTCTAACAATTTTTTGCTTCTTCTTCCAGCCTATGATAAATTTGCATGACCAAATTATGCTGTAATTACTATGGAATTCACAGTAAAATTTGGGCTGTATTGCAGTTCATGACCCATAAGTGATGAAGTCATGGGCAAAGGCATATCCTGAAAACAGGCATGTCAAGTTAATTTTTTTTTTCTTTTTCTGATAGGTCAGCAGCTTACATCAAAACTCTTGGTCCTGAGCTTGACGTCTCTGACAGAGGTTTTGGGATTCGATCACAAAGGTTTGCTCTGCTGATTGATGATCTAAAAGTGAAAGTTGCTAACGTCGAATCTTGGTGGCCAGTTCAAAGTTTCCAGCGCTGAAGACATGCTCAAGCCTCTCTAATTGCTTGCTGCCTTTCAACTGTAGCTACTATATTTTATTTGAACCGCGCGCGAAAGTGTGTTAGGATCTGAAATAGTTTTTTTAAAAAAAATGGAAATAGTGAGATTTTGGTTAATTAACAAGAGAGAACAAAGTACAAACCATAAAAATAGAACACGAAAAGCAAAAAATAGTGGCAAAAAGTAGTCCATAGCTTAACTTGATAAAAACAAAACAAGAACACAATTTCAGATCTGTACGGATCTAATCTGAACAAAGATAAAATCCCAACTTCTTAATCCGAGTCTGAATAATAGTTTAATTCATGATAATCATCATAACCATAGTCCCCACAATAGGAAAAATCTTCACCTCCTTCATCCCCGTCACTCTCATAGTCCACTACAAGAGAACGGATTTTTACCGACGAAATTTTTCATTGGTAAAAGTCCAAATTTCGTCGGTAAAGGGTATTACCGACGGAATATTCCGTCGAAAAATTCAGTCGATGATACTTAAGTCGGTGAACTACTTCCTTCGGTGAAATATTTTTCATCGGTAATGAATAATTATCAACGGAGTATTATCGACGGAATCTTTCGTCGGTAATTATTTACTACCGACGGACTATTTCTGTCGGTGAAACAATTATCGACAGAAATGTCAGTTCGAAATATTCCGTCGGTGAAAGACATTTATCGACGAAAATATTGGTCCTTAATTGTTTATTTTCCAAAAAAATAAAAAATAAATATAATAAATATTTTTAAAAATAAATTATATAATAAAATTATATTTTAATAAAAAATAAACTGAAATCTGTAAAATTATTAATAAAAAAATATTTTAATAAATTACAATATTATTAATAAAAATAATAATCAAATGTAGCTCTCGAATATAAAATAGATGCTGTCATCACTCGGTACTGCTGTTATCGGCTTCACTGTCAACCTTAACATTGCCTCCGGCATCACTGCCTCCGATAGCAGTCAATATTCTAGCACCACTACCTCCGACAGTACGTACTCCAACACCACTTGTTCCGATCCCGCTTAATCCAGCTCCAGCTCCTAGCTGTGACTGCAGTATACTGGTGACGAGAGACTCAAGTCCGACGATTGATGACTGGATTTGCGAAACATCGGACCTCAAAGCATTATACTGGTCCTCAAATGGAGTGTAACTGGCTGTGTAGTACTAGGACCACATGGAGTGTAATTGGCTGCATCTGAACTTTGCTGATTGTCGGGTAAATCAAAAATTTGTCCTCGCTTCGATCTCATTCCAAACCCATAAACATGCGTCCGCGTAGTCTTAATGCCCCCAATAGCATTAGACCAGGAGTGAGGGTCAAAATTCGGATATGAAGACGTATCGTCTCCATATTTTTGTTGTAACGAGGCAGTATGATTTTCCTACAATAACAAATATTTAAATATATAAACAATTAATATATGACATTGTAATGAACACGTACATAAACAATTCAATAATATAATCAATTAATGTAATATATAAAGTATTGATATAGTTAAATACTTACATTTACAGCTTTAGACTTGTTGTCTACGTAATCACCTTGTGTCCTTGATCCTTTGCACGTTTATGAGTTTTGTTAAACAGTTCTAGGAAAGTCACGTTGCGCTGCAACTCTTGAGATTACAGAGTAAAAGAATTTTTGAAAATTATGTTAATAAAAGAAAATATTCACATATTAAATAGGATAAAACTTTTAAACAATAAATTGCAAAACAAAAATAAATCTTACCATCATTTCACCGTAACTAGAAAAGGAACTGATCCACCAGTGTGCTTCGTAATACTTCGATCATTCTCCGTGTAACTATTACCCTTGGCCTTTTGGGACTTATTTTTCCAAGCGTCAGTACTCCAAACGCTGTCAATAAGTTGATCCCAAATATCGACTGCTATTTAATCACACTTGTAACCCTTGCAGTCTTCTATTCGATTCATCTTAAAGAAGGCCATGGCATTCTTCCTCTCAAAATTCATCATGTCTTTGAATCGATCCTTGCATGTGGCCTCCCATAATTTCCTAACCACTGGTGTTTGCTCGGGAGGCCACTGGCATTTTCCCTACAATGAGACATTATGAATTAATATATACTATTAAACATAATTAAATTATAATTTGACTCTTAACCAAATTATACCTCAAATATTATCCACATAGATAGTTTCACGTCAACAGGTATCTTCGACCAAGTAGGCCACGGTCTGTTATAGTGTTGTCTAATCACCGAGGCAATGGTCGATTTTACACAACTCTCCATGAAAATCCTAAAATCAACGATACGTGTTAGTGAACAATAATTTATTTTACTCAAATAAAGAAATTATCGAAATATTATTAACTTACGTGTTTTGAACAATTGACAGTCGAAACCTGTCATCCGAATTACTCGGTGTCGGTGTTCCTTTCGTCCGACCTCTACCCTGTTTCCTCTGCTTAGTGGCAGTACCGGTAGACGATGTAGGATATGATGCAGGTATCTCTGTCTGCTGCCCTGTGCCATCATCCGTGAAATACGTCGGTGCTGGCTCATTGAGTAAATATTGCAAAATGTCATCCAGCAATGGGGTAGACGATGCTAACGCGGGATTTGCCTGAGTCATCGCAGTAAGTGTCGGCCGTGGCAGTGGAGTCGATGTGGACGGATGGGCAGCAGAGGGAGGCACTGTGGACGGAGCCACTATAGAAGGAGGCAATGCAGAGGGATGTAGGGGCGATGGAGCTACTACAGATGGGGTATGTGGCGATGGAGCCGAATGTAAAGGCAACTGTCGGTGGAGGCCGTAAGGAGGGAGAAGACGTAGGAGGTAAGGCAAATGTGGTGCAGAATGCCCCGAGGACGGTACTCCAAATGGTTGAAAAGCATCCCAAATTGAAACCCATTTCTTCTTTCCACTAGTTTTACGCCTTACTCCTCGCATTTTATCTGTAAAATGAAAAATATTAAATTTATTAATAAATATTAAATTTATGATTAAATATATATATATTAAATTTATAAATAAATAAACAAAAAACAATAAAATAACAATCACAATGACACAATAACGAAAAATAATCACAATAACACATTATACAATTTCATAACTAACAATCGTAAAAAAGAAATTTCATAATAAAAAGAAATTTCCCACAAAATAAATTTAATTGTGCCTAAATTAATTGTAATTAATATTTGTAAGAATAATAAATTAATATTTGTAAATGTAAAAAATAAGAATTTATTATTTTTAAAAATAATTTAAAAATATTAATAATTTATACTTTCCTAAAATACTCTTTTTTTACTATTACAATTTTATATATTTTTTAATATTATCTTTTTAAATTATAATTACAAATAAACTATTATTATTATTTAATTAAAATTTTTATGTTCATTACTATATATTATAAATAAAGTTCTTTTTTACTTTGATAAAATAATTAAATAGATCGATATTAAATTTTTTAAAATAATAAATAATTAAAAATACTTGCATAAAATTAAATGTTATATATATTATATTTATGATAATCTTATAATATAATATAATATAATATAATTTTAAATAAAATAATTGAGATATTATACTCATACACAATTAAACAAATATACAAATAATTTTCAACAATATACACAATAACAATATACAAATCATTTTCAACATTAATATACAAATCATTTTCAACAATATACACATTAACACATTAACAATTTTAACATAATTTTTACAAATAATAAATATTCAATTTTCGAATAATACAAAATCAAATAAAATGAAAAAAAACACTTACAGCTTGGTTTGATGAAGATTGTGATTCCAAACTAAATCTGAAAACCCTAACCTCAAAAAATAACAATTTCATCAAAAAATATGTTAATTAAAAAGAAAAAAAATCAAAATAAAAAAAATCAAAGAAGACAGAAGAGAGAACCCATACCAGGTGCGGTGGTCGGATAACTCGGCTGGTGGTGCGCGCAGCAACGATGGTGGAGGCTTGAGGGGGAAGGTTGGACGGCGAGGGCGTGGCGGTCGGACGGCAGGGGACGTGGTGGCTCTCGGGCAGGGCACTATCCAAAAGAGAGAATGAGAGGAAAAAAATGGGGAAGAAGAAGTCTCGAACATTTAGTTATGCCCGTGTTTATCACCGACGGAATAGGGTTATTACCGACGGAATATCCATCGGTAATACATTTGGAGGGAATTCAAATTCCATTCGTCGGTAATACATTATTACCGACGGATATCCGTTGGTGAAAGCTCATTCCGTCGGTGATATATTACCGACAAAATAAACTTTCACCAACGGACAATATCTATTATCGACGGATAATCCGTCGATAATAATTTTTGATCATTCACAAAAAAAATGCATTTATTACACATAAGAATCCGTGAAATAATATTACCGACGGAAAAGGGTTATTACCGACGGAATATCTGTCGATAATACATTTGGCGAGAATTCAAATTCCATTTGTCGGTAATACAATATTATCAACGGATATTCCGTCGGTGAAAGCTCATTCCGTCGGTAATATATCACCGACGGAATAGTCTTTCCCCGTCGGAAGATATCTATTACCGACGGATAATCCGTCGGTAATAGTTTATGACCGTTCAGTTTTATTATTATTATTTTTAATTAATTTGGTAATAAAATTTTATCTATTACCAATTTCAAAATCCGTGCATTTATATTACCGACGGAATGTCCGTCGGTAATATTGGTAATTCTATCGGTGAAAATTTGGCGAGAATCTAGGCTGTTCGCGCCAAAGTTTTACTGATGAAAATTACCGATTGAAAGAGTCGGTCGCTAATATTTCGTCGGTAATATACTTTTCCTATTGGTAATGCTAAAAAATTCCGTCCGTAATTCGCAAAAACATTACTGACGGAATTCCGTCGATAATGTTTTCCAATCCGTCGCTGAAAAAGTGTTTTACCGAAATGGAAGCATACTAAGCAAGTTAACACACAAAAAAAATATACAAACATGGTAATTTCTACATGTCATGGCCGAATGGTCTTATAGACTTAGCATGGTATTTTCAAAAACACATAGCATGGTATATTGCTAAACTACTACAATCAAGCTAACCTACCACAAATCAAGCTAATCTAACACAAGTAAGCTAACCTACCACAACAAAACTCATGAACAAAATCCAAAAAAAAATCATCTAAAAACAAGAAAACCATTCGACCATTGTAAAAACAAGATGAAAACTTGTTGTTTTTTTATTTTCTTTTAAAAAAACAAAATAGTTTAAAGTGAAAAAGTTCATTAAAATGTGAAAAATGTATAACTTTTTTTGAGTATATATATATACTAATGTAAAAACATTGTTAACTAGTAGACATGCAAACCAATTTGAGTGATGGATTTAATATATTTTGAACTCAAAATCCCCTTTTAGCTTCGAAATAAAAAAATCGTGATTATAAACAAAAAGAAAAAGATGGCATGTAATATTCATTGAAATGATGAAAATAAAAAACAAAAATTTTATTTGAGAAATTTGCCTTTTACTTGCCATATAAAAGAAATAGAGTATATGATCTCCTTCTCAAACCCAAATTGATTAAGGGTTAGTCACCCAACTATTAATTTTTTTTTTTTGTGTCACTTAACTATGAAAAATATCAATTTAATCACTCACGTTATAAAAATTAAGTTTTTTGGTCACTAGCCGTTAGAAACTAACGACTGGATGACGTGGCAATGTCAAACCATATATCAGATGCCATGTGGCATTGCCACATCATCTAACAAGCCACGTGGCATTTTTCACGTGTTATTATGAATTTTTTTTTTAAAAATAAAATTTAAAAAAATAATAAATTACACTTTTGATCACTTAATTTTTTGAAAATTTCTATTTAGGTTACCTAACTTTTAAAAGTTTACAATTTGGTCACCAACGTTTGTGAAATTATTAATATTTTTATCTCCATTGTGAATATATGACTGTTGACATGACTTTATAACAATTTAATCACCAACTTTGTGCAATTTAATTTCATAAATATTTTTTATTTTTCTTATATATTTGGTTGCATGGAATCAAAATTATTAACTTTCATTATAATTAGAATCTTGACATTATGAAAAAATTTATATTTCGGTTAAAGTTTTTTGATTGATTGATGTAGTTTACAACAATTATTTACTTAAATTTATTTGGACGAACTGGATATCAAATGCTTCAAGTAATTTATTTAAATATTTTTGAAAATTGGATTTATTCATCAAAATTTCAAATTTAAAGGGTATAATTACAATAAAATGAAAGTTAAAATATAATTTTAATTTCATAAAATAAAAATATTAAATGCTTATTTCTTTTTTATTTTATAAAGTTTGAATTCTTATTTGAGTATTATTATTCAAAATATTTTGATATAGATAACAAAAATAATAAAATAATTTTGATATAGGTAATCATATCGTTATAAAAGTTATGTCGACAACGAACCATTGACAATGGAGACCAAAATAGTAATAAAATAAGTTTTGACAAACGTAAAGCATTGGTGACCAAATTGTAAAATTTTCAAAATTGGGTGACCAAAATAAAAATTCATAATTTTGGAAAGTTAAGTGATTAAAAGTATAATGTATTTTTTTTTTTAATTTTCAATTTTTTTTTTTCAAAATTCATAATGCCACGTGACATGTCGAATGATGTGATAATGCCACATGTCATCTGAAGTTGACATGGTAATGCCACATCATCCAACCGTTAGTCTCTAACGATCGGGTGACCAAAAAAGTATATATTTATAGCGTGACTGACTAAATTGATATTTCTCATAGTTGGATGACTAAAATAAAAAAATCTCTAATAATTGAGTGTCTATCCGTGTAATTAACCCATTGATTAAAAAGAAAAACTTTACTTGTCAAACCTTTTGAAATTGAAATGATATTAAATCAAAGTTTGAAATGATATTAAATCAAAGTTATCAATATATAGTAGGAGATTCTGTTACTCGTGAACTCTAATCTTACATTTGTTTAATAAAATTTAACCAGTTAGAACTTATAAGAAGAATAATTGTAAAAAAATTTATACTCTATTGACAACAATTCAATATAATTAAACTATTTTTTCTATGAACTCGGGGTTTTGTTCAATTAGCTAATACAATCACTTTTAAGAAGTGTCATCCAATAAGTCTAAAGTTCGAATCCTAAAATTTGCAATCCATTCCTCATCAGGCTGCGACCTTCTTTGTAAAAACAAAAACTCTTTTTTCTATAAAATAGATTTTATTATTAAAATAATAAATTATATAATATAAAAATTAATTTAAAATAACAATTTAGAAATTTAACCATTTATGTTTACTATTAATTCATTATTTTCAAGCCAAGCCGTATATGATTTTTATCATGCTTTGTTTTTTACTAAACAACTAAATATTAGATTTTTTTTTTTTGTTTTGTTTTGGATAAGCCATGTGTTTATTTATCCAAAAGAAAGCAAGAATACTGCTACAATGATTCAACTGTACAGCTATAGTGATTGCTATACAACTGTATCAAGTCTCCATAAATCTATAAGTATGCTATTTACAGAGCTAAATATTAGATATTCAATGTCAATATATTTACAATTTTTTGATTCATTATTTATCTTTTACTTTGTTTTAATCAATTAATATAGAACTTTTGGCCACGTTGTATATTGTTTTTTTTTTTTTATTTTACTAAACAACTATTGATTACTTTGTTTTTACTATATATTTAAACTAAATTTTTGTCTATGAACCCATTAGTATAGAACTTTAAGCAAAGCCGTCTATGATTTTTTTACTAAACAATTTTCAATTCATTATTTATCTAGTACTTTGTTTTTATCCATATATATTTAATTAAATTAAATTAAAAGTTTATCTATGAAAATTTAACACAATCCTTAGATGATACAACCACATAAAAAATACTATTATAACTGTTATTTATTAATAACAATAATAATTAAAAATATATAAAATGACAAGTGACAATATTAAAATATAACGAGTTAAAATGTTCGTTTTTATGCAAATTTAACGTAATTCTAATATAATACTACATACAAATTACAATTGTAAATGTTATTTAAAAAACATTTCAAATGGAAAATGACAATATTAAAATATAATGAGTTAAAATATCTGTTTCGTGAATTCAATTTTTTTTCTGTATCCCTGTTTTTATATATTATAGGTATATATAGATATATCTAATCGATTGTGTTTGAAAAGGATGTAATTTGTATAACACGGTTTTTTGGCCAACAACATAACACAGAAAGATATACTTGCTAATGGGTAGATAAATATATATATATATATATTTACATTAATTACAGAGTTTTCACAAATATAAATTTCATTATAAGCACAAAGGAAATTAAGTGCTACCCTCTTCGACTCCACTCCTTGCTCCTCCCTCTATTTTGTCCGAATAAGTGAATATCCCTAAGCCTGTTTTTTGATTTCTTCATTGTTCATAAATGATGGGTTTATTTGATTTATTATCCACTCTTTAATTTAGTTTCAAGTATTAGAATTCAAGAAAAATAACAATAATTGCTAATAATATTAAGCTTATTAAATAAAGTTTTTATTTTGAGAAGAATGCTATATAGTTTAGGTACAATCAAGTCTCAACGATACAGCAACAGTGTGTCGTCGATCCGGTGATAGGGACAGAGGGCACCAAAGTTATAGCCGTTATTAGAGCATATTGTCTGACAATACCTATAAAAAAATATATTATATTATGTATTATATTATTTGATTTTAGAAAGGAAAAAAAAAAGATTTGAACTCGACTGTGTATACATATGAAGAAGGGAAAACATATAGTGTAGCTTTCATACATATGTTCTTAGTGACTTTCGCATGTGTGCAATATAAGGTTCTCCTTTGAGGAAATGGTTTGATTTGTTTTGAAACATAATAAATGAAGTAAAAATATTTTTAATTACCTGAAAAGAGCACAAGGCATGTGATAAGAACAGCAAAAGCCACCGTTGATTGCTTATTTGATGCCATTGTTTACGATTTACGAATACAAAAGGTACGTAGGTTTTGAATGGAGAGTGATGGAGTAGGAAAACAAGGTAGTGCTAGGACGATGTAGGGTTTAACAAGCAGCTTTATTCTTATATATATATATATATATATATATATATATATATATATATATATATATATATATAGAAATTATTATTACTGTTATGAGCTAATAATGAAAATTATTATTATTTAAGGAAAAGAATTCAGCAAATTAAGAAAAAGATCAATGGTCATATTGGGATGAGGTAAAAAAAAAAATTAACCAAATTTTGAATTGATTTGTTAGAAATAAATAGATACAAAGAACAATTCCAATTCCATGCATGACTCCCTTCCTTATCAAATCATTTCTATAATGCTTCAATTTATTGTATATAGTAAGTTATTAACTTTGAACATATCATCTTGAAGAATAGAGAATTGTAGATTTGTTTTAGATATTTTATTGAGATACTTGAAATTGATTGAATCTTATATATATATATATAATTAGATTTTGAACCATTACTATGTTCATTAATGATCTTTATTAATTACATATTTTTTAATTAAATTAATTCTTGTTAATTTTCTCAATTTAATTAATTTAATTAATTCAAATTAAAATTCTATTTGAATTTATTTAACATGATTAAATTTCAATTTAAATAAAATATAATCTTCAAACTTAATGTGTAACATATATAATTGTTTATTAAACATAAATTAGTTGAAAATAACATATAATTAGACATCATCATCATTAATGATTTCTATTATCAAAGTTTTTTTGCCTACTTGTAATTATTTGATATTGAAATATATATAGTAATATTAGAAGTGAAGTCAGAAATATTATTAAGGGGCCGAGATATATATATATATAAGATTTAAAGTAAAATAAAAATTGTTATGAAATAAATCTGTTTAAAAATTGACTTATCCGTCTGGTTCGATAGGTCTTGTCCGAATACACTTTTAAAGTCTGCATCTAACTCGGGTTTATTTTTTATTTAATTTTAATTATAAAATATCTTTAAAAATAAAATATAAAAATTTTATTTTTTAATATTAAAAAAAAGGACTTAAAGGCTAGTTAGGCTGGAGTGGGCCTTGGACAAACAAATTTTTTTGCTATCCGAGCTTGGCCTAACCCAATCCATGAACAATTTTAGTATGAAAATATTAAATTTAAATATTATATATAATATTAAAATTACAAACAATATATAAATTCCTTATAATAAATAAAAAAATTTCAATTTTCAAATATTATAATTCATGTTGTATATGTAAAAAATTTAATAAAAATTAAAATCTCAATGTCAAAAAAAAAAAAATTATAGTCTATGCATAGAATTATTTAATATTATAAAAGAAAAACATAAGATACATAAACATTTAGAAAAAGTAAAATAAGTAAATGTATAATTTGTATTAAATATTGTAATGGTTTAACTTTTTTTCCCCCTTATAAGTTTAGAATGAAAAATATTAACTCAATAATTAACGTAAATACACTTATTTGATTGATTGAAAAGGTAAAGAGAGAATAAAGTTAATAATAATGAATGAGTTTTAAACCAAAAGTGTTATTAAATTTATCAAATCAAACTAAAAATTTTACAAGGTACCAAATTAAAAAATCTTGGAGGGACCAAACGTAAATATACCTTTCAAATAATGATATAGGTATTTCAAAAAAATTTAAAAATTTAAGGAGGGCCAAACATAAATATACTTTTATTTTCAAATAATTATACAAAATATTTTTAAAATTTTAAAAAATTTAGGGAGACCAAGCCCCTGTCTGCCCCCTTGTCTACGCCCCTAAATAATATATATATATATATATATATATATATATATATACTTTGAACACTCAAAAAATGTTGAATGTGTTCTATAAATTTATATATAGTTTAATTTGGAATAAATATGGTTTTTTATTTATACATATTATATTAGTTAATAACTAGTGTGTTACATGTAGACCTGCTCAAGGGTCGGGTAGCCCATCCGGCCCAATCCGGACCGGGCTTGGGTAAGAGTATCTGTAATTCGGGCCGGCCCGACCTGAATTACTATTCAACAATTAAAAAATATTTTTTATTTAAATTTAATTATAATATATATAAATATTAATATAAAAATAATTTTTTAATAATTTATGAATAGTGAAATGGACTTATGGACTGACTCGGGCCTAACCCGAAACTGGCTTGGACAAGTAAAAATATTTTTTTTTCGACCCTAGACCCAACCCGGTCCATGAACACCTTTATTTATGCGCGCTTCACATCGGATTGATGAACATAAGTTGGTTGTTGTAATAATTAAAACGAATGATAAATAAAAGTTAAATGTAAATACAATTAGTATGAAAACAAAAAAACAAAAAAGAAATGAAAGCATTGTATTAAATAAAGTTAACATTACTCTTCATTTTAGAGCAACAATTGTTAGGTTTTTATGGAAATTGAATCATTGAAAATATTAAGCAAGAACATCATGTATAATTCACTCCGGTAATGAATGAGGCCATAGATATTCATAAAATAAATCACAATTAATTTTGACAATTTTATGGGCTCTCAGA
The DNA here is from genome assembly GCA_030761205.1 of Fremontodendron californicum. Taxonomy (NCBI): domain Eukaryota; kingdom Viridiplantae; phylum Streptophyta; class Magnoliopsida; order Malvales; family Malvaceae; genus Fremontodendron; species Fremontodendron californicum. The sequence goes on from JAULJL010000024.1 coordinate 6,637,633, forward strand.
ATATAAGGGAGAAAGAGCCAAAAACACATGAAGAAGTCAGATCCACTCTGTCCACTACTACCACTCCTGAAGTTAGCGAAAATTTCCCCCTTTAGTTAACTTTATGGCATGCTTTGAATCTCCTTGAATTTTTTAACTTGTGAAATCTCTCTTTCAATGCTATTTGAATTTCAAATCTCAAAGCCAACAATTCAGTATTTAAAATTTCAAGCAAGATGGTTGCCCTATAACTCATTTGGATTAACAACAGTATAATAATTATGTGACATTTTATAGGTTTATTAGATGGTAATTAAGTGTATAGATAATTTTTAAATTGATAAATATATTTTGAATTAAAAAAACATAATAATTGATATTTATGTTTTTGAATTTAGAAAAACAAAAAAAATTATAAAAAAATTTATGAAGACAAAAATATATTTTTCGAAAATTTTTAAATTTAAAAGGAGATATCTCTATATAATCCACCAGAACCAAATAAGATTAACTTTTTAAATGTTACAATTTTATTTTGAGATAAGATCAACTTTTTAATTCATAACTTATCACATTCAAATGATCTTTTAAAAATTAAAACCTAGATAAACGACTAAATTTCAAGAAATATCCTACATGTCATGATTATCGGTTAAAACCTAGATAAACGACTAAATTTCAAGAATTATCCTACATTACATTACATGTCATGATTATAGGTTGTACACATAGGCAGCCGCATAAGCAAATTCTATTAGATTTTTTCTTCTTTGGGTCATCTAGTTATTAGAGATAAGTAACTGTTGAGTGATATGACACTACCACATCATTTGTCAGATACTACATGGCATTACAATATAATCTGACATGCCATGTGACATTATCCACATGACGTTATGAATTTTGAAAAAAATAAATTTTGAAAATTAAAAAAAAAATACATTTTTTATCAATTTTTTTGATAATTTATATTTTAATCACTTAACTTTAAAAGAATTACAATTTAGTCACTATCGTTTAGAAGCATAACAAGCAAAGAATTGTTAAAGTTTGCTAGGGCGGTGCCAATGCCATGGTGCCCTAAAATCGTTAGAAGCAGTCCACTGTTTGCCAATTGCAATTAATTCTCTATCATCTTTCCTTCTAATCTCCACCATTACTGAGGTAAGCTTTCCCTTGTTCCCTATAACCTTTGCCTCCATCTCTACTTCTTCCTGCAATTAGTATAATATACTAATCACTATATATCTTGAATGTTTAAAAAAGAAGAAACAAAAAGTAATCGATGTAAATTGAATTTTAAAGTTTATAGAAAAGCTAACATGAATCTTAGCCGATGAATAATATGAAATGTTGTATCGTGACTGTAGCAACGGTTTTTAGCCCGGGTCGAATTCGAATCCGACCCGGACCATTTACAAAAAGGGCCCGCTATTCAGCAGGCCCGATTCGCAGGCCCACCAGGCCTGCTGTCTAGGCCCAATCTCAGGCCCAACCCAAACAATCCCCAAACCAGGCCCAATCTGGCCCATTTCCCTAACCCTAGTCCACCAAACCCTAAACAGCAACCCTAGCCGCCTACCACCCCCTACCCTAGGCAACAGAAACCCTAGCCCCTGACAGCCCCAACCCCACACGGCAGCCACCCACTCCACGCCACCCACCTGCCACACTCAATCACCCATACACTCAACCCCCCTTCAACCCACCATAGAAACCCAGGAGACCCCCATCAAAAAGGGGGAAGATCCGAAAAAAAGAAGAAAGGGAAACCCGAACCAAAAAAGGGGCCCCCAGATCGGACCCCCCTCCAAAAACAAAGATCTAAACAAGAGAACCCAGATCTCGACCCCCTTCCTCCATCGCCGAAACCCCACAACCACCAAAACCCAAAAGCCCTCAACACACCCCCTCACAACTTGCACACACAACAACCAAAAAATCACCAACAGCAAGAACAAAACAGCAAACAGAAGATCGAACCAAAACAAAAAAAAAAGGTCGTTTGGGTTTCAAAACCCAGATCTAGGGGTTTCGGTTGGGATTGGGCAAAACGGAGCTCGAATCCTAGAAGAGGAGGTCGAAACCCCAACAAGCGTGAGATTTGGAGGGCATCGGCCGCCGACGGCGAGGCGCGACAGACCGGCGCCGGAGTCTGGGAAAGTTTTAAAGAGAAGACAGAGAAAAAAAGGGAAGAGAGAGAGAAGAAAGAAAAAAAATAAAGAAAAAAAGGTTTAGGGGGGCTTATATACAGTGCCAAAATGGCACCGTTTAGGGGAAAGCGGGTCAGCAAGATCCACGAGTCGATCCGCGGGTCCGCGCGGGTAACCCGTAAAAAAAAAAGGGCGAAGAAACGGCGCCGTTTTGCCCAAGGGAGGGTCCGCGCGTGGACCCGGATTCAACCCGGGGTCCGCGCGCCTGACCCGGGGCACAGAAAAAAAGGGGGTCAGATCCGGCCCGGGCCGGACTGGATCCGACCCAATCCCCGATCCGGATCCAGGATCCGACCCAAAAGGGGGGGCCTGAGCCACACGCCCCTGCCTTTGGGCCCAGCAGCCCAAGACCTTGGTTTTGGGCCAAGGGAGAAAGGAGAAAAAAAAAGAAAAAAAAAAGAAAAAAAAAACATAAATAAATAACATAAAAGTAAAAAAAAATAGAAAAAAAAATAAAAATAAAAAGCAGAAGAAAGAAAAAATTTAATTAAAATTGAAATAAAAAGAAAAAAATTTAAAATTAAAATTTTTTTTAAAAAAAAAGGGAAAAAAAAGAGTAATCAATTCTCTCGACAAAATTCATCCGAACATTCAAATCCCGGATTCACGCAGCTTCTGAAGGTAAATTTTTATTTTATATTTATTTATGTTCATGTTTATTTATTTATTTATCTATCTTTAATTTTATTTTATGTCATTTTTATTTTTTTATTTTTTTAATGCTTTTTATTTATTTATTTTGTTATAGTTGTTATTATTTTTAACATATTATTAAATTGTACTCTTTTTTTATTATCATTTTCGTGCTTTTATTTTATTATTATTATTTTTGTAAAATGCGTTATTAATATTATTATTTTTTAAATAATAAAAATAAAAATGGACGTAGATTACCGACGACGGAATTCGAAGGACGTCACGGTAGTGATTCCTAAGATATCTTGAGGTGAGAGAATTTCGCTAAATATCACCACGAGTAGTGGGAGTATTTAGTGATATGCTCAATACAAAAGTTTGTTTTTATTTATGGGAATCATCAAAATAAAAAGAGCGAATAAAAAATGAATATTCACATATTTGATATCTTGCCATGCTCGTGTTTTTAATATTATGATTTGCATGTTTAATTTTATAATTATGTGCTAAGTCGTGTGCATCTGATATTTAAATATTCGCATCATACGCATTTAAATAAAAATGGACGTAAATTGCCAACGACGGAATTCGAAAGATATCACGGTTGTGATTCCTACGATATCTTGAGGTGAGAGGATCTCGTTAAATACCACCAAGAGTGTTGGGAATATTTAATGAGTGTTCTCGATAATAGATTTACGTTCACGTTCGTTTTCAAAAAATAATAACAATTCAAATTAAAGGAATTCAAAAAAATAATAAACATGTTTTTTTTAATAAAAAAAAAAGAGAATTAGTTTTAAATACCGATGTTAAATCCATTAAACCGAGGTTTAAGATAACACGTAATTAAATGGTATCTTTTTCTAAATGGGCGTTGCGGGGGTGCTAATCCTTCCCCGCACGTAATCGATTCCCGAACCTGATTTTGTTTTCTCTCTGGTTCAAAGCGCGGACTTCGAAATTGGTTTTACAAAATGTTTTAATTAATTTTAAAATATTTTACTAAAATTGGTTTTAATAGGTGGCCAATCACACCTAGCAAAAAAGATTGGTGGTGACTCCATTTTGTGTTAAAACGTCTTAGCGGTCGAAAAAACCGTTATGACAGCTTGGCGACTCCATTGGGGAACTTTGAGAGTCGAGCCACAAATTGATCATGTATTATTTTAAAATCTCGAATTAATGGACTTAATCGGTATTTAATTTTAATTCTCTTTATTTTCTTTCTTTCTTTATTTTTATTTTGCTTGCAATAACATTTTGATATTTGTTAATTCTTTATTCATATTTTTTTTATGTCGTTTTTTTTTTATAATCGTGGAATGTTTAGAATAAAGAGTCGTAAACAAGTAGTCGAGGGTTTGTCTGTTTCTTCTCATACACGAGCTCGTGCATTTCATACATAAGCTCTATACCCGAGCTTTATCCCTTTAGGTGAAAGTAAAGTACCTACGCTCTCGTGAGGTAATAACCTCCGCATGGGCTAACGAAACACTTCCGGAGTAAGAAAGTACCTATGCTTTCGTGAGGTGGTAACCTCCGCATAAGCCTGGAAAATATACTCCAACAAATTGAACCCGTTTAAATCGGGATGCCTTACTAGCCTTCACGGGCGACAGTGAGGAGCAATTTGGGGCCTTTTAGGACCTAATTCAACCTCATGTAGTGAATTTAGGTAGATCCATATCGAATTTCCGATCGGATATCCCCGAAATTAGGAGGGAACATTTGTGATCTTTCGCTATTTGTTTACATTCCGAACAAACACTGTAAATTGGGTAATGATGAATGTACATTGTGCTACCCGTAATAAGTTTAAAATTTTGTCCAAAAGGCACCTAGAGCCTGAATGAGTTGGTACTGTCGGGGCAAATGTTCGTTAACTTTTTGAATTTGCAAATATGAAAATTCTTTCTTTTCGTACATCTCGTACATTTCATGCGTTAATGCACTTGTAAATAAAGCATGTACATTTATAATTGTATTTTTGATTTCACAATGATAATAATCTCATTTGATAAATCGCATAAACACTTGTTGTTGATTAAATAAGAATCGCAAACCGGTAGTGTTGAATAAATATTTGGACATCTATGCTATAATAAGACCCACTACCCCAAAAGTTTTTGATAGAAGTTGGTTTTTGAAAATAATATTTTGGTTTTTGCGGGAAAAATATATTTAAAAAAAAAACTGTAGGTTGAATTTGGGGGCAAGTTTTGTGCAATAAAATTGTTGAATAATTAAGTTCAGTCAAAATCATGTTAATCTAATTATCGAAGATTTTTCTGTATATATCCGTGCATTAATTTGTTTATTCTTTAGACAAATCAAATTAGCACCATATTGCAATCATAACATGCATGGTCATTCATAGTAGAATGCATTAGTGACATACATGATCACTCTCCGTATATACCAGTATATCAATTTATTTATTCTTTACATGCATCATATCGACATCGTGATTGCATTCATAACAATAAGGTCATGCATTCGTGACATACATGGTCACTCATTGTATATGCTCATGCATTAATTTGTTTATTCTTTACATGCATTAATTTGTTTATTCTTTACATGCATCATATGGGCATCGTGTTACATTCACGGCATTCATAGCTCATTCATCATGAAACACGTTTTGGGAATAAAAAAGGGAAGTCGGCTTAGCTTCAAAAACTTTGAAGAGATTTCTCTTTCAAATCAGAGGAATAGGAATTACTGAACACCTATATGATGCAAACCGAAACCATGGAGGATGAACAAAATAGACTGGATAGGATGGAAAGAGCACAGAGGGAATTATAGGAACAATTGGCAAAGTCACAAGAACAATCGGCAAGGTCCCAAGAAGAATTGAGAGAACAGATGACCAACCTCATGGAATTGGTATCCGTCGCGATCAAGAGAAAGGGATACACCGAAAATTTGTCCACTAAGGAAAGGTCGGAGGCACAGAAGGGTCTGAATGAGGTCGTAATGTTAGATGGTCAGTCTGATCAAAACACGGTTAATCCTGTCAACATCCCAAACTTAGGTGATCCAGCTGAACCAGAAAAGTTGAAAATGGTTGCGTTGAATGGGGCTGAGTCGGCAGATTCCCAAAGAAAATATCAGTTGTTAGAGGAAAGGCTCCGGGCAGTAGAAAGCACAGATGTATTTGGGAGTGTTGATGCAAGTGAACGTTGTTTGGTTCCTGATTTAGTCATTCCTCCTAAATTCAGAGTCTCCGATTTTGAGAAATATGATGGGACAACCGATCCATCAGCCCATATCACTATGTTCTACCGGAAGATGACGGGCCATACGGGTAATGATAAGCTTTTGATCCATTGTTTTCAGGATAGCCTCAGCGGATCCGCGATTAGATGGTATAATCAATTGAGTAGGGATCAGATTCACTCTTGGAATGATCTGGCTAGATCTTTTCTAAGTCAATACAAGCATGTGACTGATATGACACCTGACCGTCTCACCTTGCAAAATATGGAGAAAAAGGCCACTGAGAGCTTCAAAGAATATGCTCAGATGTGGATGGGCATGGCCACCCAAGTACGACCGGCTCTGACTCAAAAGGAAATCACTATCATTTTTGTGAATACGCTGCACGCTCCGTACTATGATAGACTCGTCGGCAATGCCACGAAGAATTTTGCAGATATGGTAATCTCAGGAGAGATGATTGAGAATGCTATCAAGAACGAAAAACTTGAAGGAGATAAGACATCCAGTGCCGAGAGAAACGAGGCACCTGAAAGGAAGGAGGAACATGTCCAGGCTGTGGGAAAATTCACTCCATATCCCCAAGTCTCTCCATATCAATCATGTTACTCTACCAATGTCTCTCCAAGTCGTTATCCTTACCTACCAAATATTCATCCCCAAACACCTTATCCTATGCCAGCCCCTGCAACTAGGCCTGCTTCCCAGAAAAAACCGAGGGGCAACCAAGAGAAATTTTTAATCCCAATCCCTGAACTGTTGCCATTACTAATAAGGAACCAATACCTTACCCCTGTGCCTTTGAAAACAGCTCCAAACCCATCAGCAAGGAGTTATGACCCGAACAGCAAGTGTGAGTATCACATGGGGGCAATTGGACATTCAACTGAAAAATGCAGACAACTGAAGGAAAAGATTGAAGGTCTTGTCCACGATGGCATTTTGACTCCAGAGCTATTCGAACAGTGGAAATCCGCATTGCCATAAATCGGTTTCTTCACCACGGGTTTTGAGGATGAGAACGGTTACCTTTAAAAGCATGTCAACAAGAATTGAGGAATATGCATGTAGTTCTATGCCTCATCATGAAAGCACTTGTCTTATGTTGGCATCCACATGAAATAAATAAAATTTGAATTTCAATTGCTTTGTGTTTATTATGTTTTAATAATTTGAATTTGCAAAAATAAACATTAAGGAAATTCTTGATTTTGGAAGAGCGCGTTCTTAAAAGAAAAAAAATCTTTCTTCATATTAAGAAATGATGGGGAGTCTTGAGATTATTGATGATCATTGTTAGAAATAACCCAACATCCTTCCATCTCTCTTTCGGACTTGCCTATGCTTGAATCTTTTGAGTTTGGAAAAATCAATGCTTCCAGGAATATATTGTTGAATTTCGGAAACCATAGTCGGTGCAATAAGAAAAATGCAGATCCTAGTTTAGGTTATGAGCAATGGAACAAACTTTTTAAAAAATCTGAGCTCTTTGGTGTCTCAAACAAGTGAAACCTTTTTCAAGAATCTAAATTATGGTAAATTGATGTGTGTCAAGGTTATGCCAAAACCATTCACATCCCTTTCCGTAACCACAAAACAAGAGTTGCCCAGACGTCACTTCATGATTAACGTCTCAGGTAACAATGAGTAAACCTGATTTGCTCATGTTCCTTAAAAAAAACTGTTTTTGAACCATATTCTTTCTTGTCCCTACGGAGAGCAAAAAAAAAGACTTGAGGTGTTCCTCGTTATGATACGAATTCTCATTTGTATGACCAATCAAATGGTGCATCATTTGTAGATACGGAGGGCACGTGGTGAATAAAGATGAAGTAATTTTTGGGGCATGCATAAAAAGAAAAAATGAAAAAAAAAGAAAAGAAAGAAAATGAAAAACGAGTGTGACATCATGCATTTATGAGATTCAAGATGATTTCAAGAAAGAAAAAAACCTTTTCATTATTTTCCTTTAGGGAATGATTTTTCGATTTACGTGCTTGTGCTTGAGATGAAAAATGGCCATCTTTCATCATTCTTTCACAAATTATAAAATATCCTTTTGCTACCCCTTTTGAGCTTAGTGAATACTTTTGTTCTTTAAACCCCGATCAAGGATCACCCTCCACACTAGGGGGCAAATGCGAGGAAGGATCTTTTCAAAGGTCACAGATAATGAAGTCCTGGTTCAAAGACGAAAAAAAGAATGCCTTGAATCAAAGAGAAATTTGAGCTTTCAAATAACTACAGGTTCAACTTGTCAAAATAGAAATGCAAGAAAAAAAAGGAGATAGAAAGAAAAATGAAAGCAAAAAAATAGAAAAGGAAGAAAAGAACGGATGAAAATCATCGGGTAAAGAGAAAAGCTCAGCAAAGACAAATGTTTCGAAGAGAATCCTCCTCATGAAATGATCCTTGATTTGATCACCTTAAACACATGTTTGGGCCTATTTATCTTTTCTTTCAGTACCTCGAACCTCGGCCTATATTACGTACCTGAAAAAGACCATTTTGATCGAGCATGGTCATTTAAATTGATGAGTCTATTCTTAGAGAAATGCATGAGACTTCGGTCTCCTTTCTGGTTAAAAATCCTTTTTGGATAAGTCTTGATTTCTTGAATGCATGGTGAAACATTTAATGAGAAAAAAAAATGAAAAAATGGAAAGAAGGAGACTCTAGGGTGAAAACCCAACATGGGCAGTCTAGAGTAAAATGGGAGAATTTCGGTGCCGCTTATGGTATTGTCAAGGCCATAACAAAAGAAGAGGTCATTTTGAAGAAATCAAGGAACATCTGGGAATTCCAAAATATCCCAAAACTGTCAACTCTCGTTTAGAGGTTTGACTTTAAAAATTGAGACCGTTTTCCTTTCCAGAATTAACTTTCTAGTTTGAACATCCCAGCTAGTCTTGACGTTTGTCAAAACGCCATAATTTGGAAACTAAAAAAAGGTTGAATTTGTTTGAGTCCAAAAAAATCATGTTCTATAAAATCTGTTCCATTTGTGAGTCTAGAAAGGATATACATTTTTCCTGTTGTGAAGTCTCCTTGGATCAATCAAAATCTTGTTGTACCAAGCCTTTCGACTTAATTTGAAAAAAGCCGAATTGACACTCAGAAAAACTTCTAACAGTGATCATCAATCTTCAAGAGATTTGGATATCACAACATGAGGGACATTTTCAGCTCAAAAGTTTTCAGTGAATAAGCAAATATTTTTTTTTTTTTTAAAAAAAAGAGCAAGCAAAAGCAGATAAAAAATGAAAATATCTTTTGAAGAAACCATTTTTGATGTTGGCATAAGGCAAAGGTTCTTCTGGCCCAGAGGTATGGAACGATTGAGGTAGAAGAAATGAACACTCGGACTCCAGTTGATAAAAATTTGAAAAACTATCGGGGCAAAGAGATAGTTCCAAAGTGAAGAAGAAGGTTGATCTCTTATGAGGCACGAGCGTTTCAGGATACACTCTGTTCCGAAGAGGAAAAACGATTTGGAAAAGCTAAACCAAGATCAGGAAAAACAATTGGGAACATTTGCATCATTCATGAACATTCGCATATTTATTAAGTTTTGCATCTGCATCATGCCGTAAAATGTGTACATTACATGGGTACTTGCAAGTGCATCATCAGGGGCATATGCATTGACTTCGCATGACATTCACATTTCATGCATGACATTGACTATTTGAAATTTTGACATTTGAATTCGAACATTCAGTGAGATTTTATTCCAAGATATGATTGTGAAAGATCTTCAGGTATGATCACCAAGACCTCCGGGCACCTCTTTTAAAACCTCCGGGTTATCTCTCTTAAGTCCTCCGGGCACAGGAAAAGAAAAAGAAAATTAAAAAAAAGACCTCCGGGCATCTATTTTAAAACCTTCGGGGTACCTTTTTAAGACCTCCGAGCACAGCAAAAAAGAGAAATTAGAAAAAAGACCTCCGGGCACCTGTTCTAAGACCTCCGGGCATCGTGTTTGAAATCTCCGGTTTACAATTTTTAAGACCTCCGGGCATCCCTTTTTCAAAGACCTCCGGGCATCGCTTTTAAAACCTTCGGGTTACAATTTTGAAGACCTCCGGGCATTTCTTTTTTCAAAGACCTCCAGGCACCGCTTTTAAAACCTCCGAGTTACAATTTTTAAGACCTCCGGGCATTTCTTTTTTCAAAGACCTCCGGGCACCGTTTTTAAAACCTCCGGGTTACAATTTTTAAGACCTCCGGGCATTTATTTTTTCAAATACCTCCGGGCACCGTTTTTAAAACCTCCGGTTTACAATTTTTAAGACCTATCCTCTTTTAAGACCTCCGGGCACCTCTTTTAAGACCTCCGGGCACCGTTTTCAAAGAAAAGATATTTTCAAAAAGACCTCCGGACATTTGTCTCAAAACCTTCGGGCACTATTCTCGAAAATCATCGATAAGACCTTCGGGCATCATTTTCAAAGAAAATACATTTTTTAAGACCTCCGGGCAACTGTTTCAAGACCTCCGGGCATTATTCTCAAAAATCATGTTTTCAAGACCTCCTGGCATCTTTCTAAAAAATCATTGATAAAGACCTCTGGGCATCATTCTCAAAGTCAAGAATAAGACCGCTGGGCACCACTTTCAAAGAAGTAACATTTTTTAGATCTCCAAGTATCTGCTTTCAAAAAACCTCCGAGTGACATCTTTCAAAATGACATTTTTCAAAAACCTTCGGTAACATCTTTCAAAATGACATTTTTCAAAACTTCCGAGTACCATTTTCAATTCTTGCGAAGTCAAACTCGTTACTTTAAGAAAGGTCGAGCCTCGGTATGATTAGTCAAGTGGCGATATCCGAAGAATCTGACAAGGAATTTCAAAACTAAACGAGAAAGAGATGGGGATATCCAGAATGAGTCTTCTCTTTTGTAATACTAAGGTAGTAAGTGAGGTGATGATCTAAGTTGTGTTCAAACTCATTGTCAAAAATTCGAAGTTCTTTTTAAATTTCAAAGTTGTGGAGCCTCTGATGAGAGGAGCAATTTATTTTCCAAGTGATAGAGCCTCTGATGAGAGGAGCAATTTATTTTCCAAGTGGTAGAGCCTCTGATGAGAGGAGCAATTTATTTTCCAAGTGATAGAGCCTCTGATGAGAGGAGCAATTTATTTTCCAAGTGGTAGAGCCTCTGATTAGAGGAGCAATTATTTTTCCAAGTGGTAGAGCCTCTGATTAGAGGAGCAATTTATTTTTCCAAGTGATAGAGCCTCTGATTAGAGGAGCAATATATTTTTCTAAGTGATAGAGCCTCTGATGAGAGGAGCAATTCATTTTCCAAGTGATAGAGCCTCTGATTAGAGGAGCAATTTATTTTTCCAAGTGATAGAGCCTCTGATGAGAGGAGCAATTTATTTTCCAAGTGATAGAGCCTCTGATGAGAGGAGCAATTTATTTTCCAAGTGATAGAGCCTCTGATGAGAGGAGCAATTCATTTTCCAAGTGATAGAGCCTCTGATGAGAGGAGCAATTTATTTTCAAAGTGATAGAGCCTCTGATGAGAGGAGCGATTTATTTTCCAATTGATAAAAACCTCCGATAGAGAGAGCCCTCCTAAGAACAAGCGCGTGCATAATTCCAAACAAAAACGTTGCTCGCGTCTTTGCCCTATTCCTGATTCTCAGCAATGTGCAAAGAGGGGCAGCTGTAGCAACGGTTTTTAACCCGGGTCGGATTCGAATCCGACCTGGGCCATTTGCAAACAGGGCCCGCTATTCAGCAGGCCCGATCCGCAGGCCCACCAGGCCTGTTGTCCAGGCCCAACCCAAACAATCCCCAAACCAGGCCCAATCTGGCCCATTTCCCTAACCCTAGTCCACCAAACCCTAAACAGCAACCCTAGCCGCCTACCACCCCCCCTACCCTAGGCAACAAAAACCCTAACCCCTGACAGCCCCAACCCCACACGGCAGCCACCCCCACACGGTAGCCACCCACTCCACGCCACTCACCTGCCACACTCAATCACCCATACACTCAACCCCCCTTCAACCCACCATAAAAACCCAGGAGACCCCCCATCAAAAAGGGGGAAGATCCGAAAAAAAAGAAGGGGAAACCCGAACCAAAAAAGGGGCCCCCAGATCGGACCCCCCTCCAAAAACAAAGATCTAAACAAGAGAACCCAGATCTCGACCCCCTTCCTCCATCGCCGAAACCCCACAACCACCAAAACCCCAAAGCCCTCAACACACCCCCCTCACAACCTGCACACACAACAACCAAAAAACCACCAACAGCAAGAACAAAACAGCAAACAAAAGATCAAACCAACAAAAAAAAAGGTCGTTTGGGTTTCGAAACCCAGATCTAGGGGTTTCGATTGGGATTCGGGCAAAACGGAGCCCGAATCCTAAAAGAGGAGGTCGAAACCCCAACAGGCGTGAGATTTGGAGGGCATCGGCCGTCGACAAGCGGCAGCCGACGACGAGGCGCGGTGGCCGGCGCGACGGACCGACGCCGGAGTCTGGGAAGGTTTTAGAGAGAAGGCAGAGAAAAAAGGGAAGAGAGAGAGAAGAAAGAAAAAATAAAAAAAAAAGAGGTTTAGGGGGCTTATATACGGTGCCAAAACGACACCGTTTAGGGGGAAGCGGGTCAGCAAGACCCGCGCGTCGACCCGCGGGTCGACCTGGGGTCCGCGCGGGTAACCCGTAAAAAAAAAGGCGCCGAAACGGCGCCGTTTTGCCCAAGGGAGGGTCCGCGCGTGGACCCGGATCCGATCCGGGGTCCGCGCGCCCGACCCGGGGCACAAAAAAAGAGGGGTCAGATCTGGCCCGCGTCGGACCGGATCCGGCCCAGTCCCTGATTCGGATCCAGGATCCGGCCCAAAAGAGGGGACCTGAGCCACACGCCCCTGCCTTTGGGCCCAGCAGCCCAAGACCTTGGTTTTGGGCCAAGGGAGAAAGGAGAAAAAAAAAAAGAAAAAGAAAAAAAAAGGAAAAAAAAGGAAAAAATTTTAAATTAAAATTAAAAATAAAAAAAATAGAAAAAAGAAAAATAGAAATAGAAATAAAAAAAAAGAAAAAAATAACATAAAAAATAACTAAAAAGTAAAAAAAAAAATAGAAAGAAAAAAAAAAGAAGAAAGAAAAAATTTAATTAAAATTGAAATAAAAAGAAAAAAAATTAAAATTAAAAAAAAGAGGGAAAAAAAAAAGGGAAAAAGAAAAAAAAAAAAAGAGTAATCAATTCTCTCGACAAAATTCATCTGAACATTCAAATCCCGGATTCACGCAGCTTCTGAAGGTAAATTTTTATTTTATATTTATTTATGTTCATGTTTATTTATTTATCTATCTTTAATTTTATTTTATGTCATTTTTATTTTTTTATTTTTTAATGCTTTTTATTTATTTATTTTGTTATAGTTGTTATTATTTTTAACATATTATTAAATTTTACTCTTTTTTATTATCATTTTCATGCTTTTCTTTTCTTTTATTATTATTATTTTTGTAAAATGCATTATTATTATTTTTTAAATAATAAAAATAAAAATGGACGTAGATTACCGACGACGGAATTCGAAGAACGTCACGGTAGTGATTCCTAAGATATCTTGAGGTGAGAGAATTTCGCTAAATATCACCACGAGTAGTGGGAGTATTTAGCGATATGCTCAATACAAAAGTTCGTTTTTATTTATGGGAATCATCAAAATAAAAAGAGCGAATAAAAAATGAATAATCACATATTTGATATCTTGCCATGCTCGTGTTTTTAATATTATGATTTGCATGTTTAATTTTATAATTATGTGCTAAGTCGTGTGCATCCGATATTTAAATATTCGCATCATACGCATTTAAATAAAAATGGACGTAAATTGCCAACGACGGAATTCGAAGGATATCACGGTTGTGATTCCTACGATATCTTGAGGTGAGAGGATCTCGTTAAATACCACCAAGAGTGTTGGGAATATTTAATGAGTGTTCTCGATAATAGATTTACGTTCACGTTCGTTTTCAAAAAATAATAACAATTCAAAAAAAAAGAACTCAAAAAAATAATAAACATGTTTTTTTTAATAAAAAAAAAAGAGAATTAGTTTTAAATATCGTTGTTAAATCCATTAAACCGAGGTTTAAGATAACACGTGATTAAATGGTACCGTTTTCTAAATGGGCGTTGCGGGGGTGCTAATCCTTCCCCGCACGTAACCGATTCCCGAACCCGATTTTGTTTTCTCTCTGGTTCAAAGCGCGGACTTCGAAATTGATTTTACAAAATGTTATAATTAATTTTAAAATATTTTACTAAAACCGGTTTTAATAGGTGGCCAATCACACCTAGCAAAAATGATTGGTGGCAACTCCATTTTGTGTTAAAACGTCTTAGCGGTCGAAAAAAACGTTATGACAGTGACTTTGGCATAATCAGTTGCAGCGTATATCGCAATGGCTCCAATGGTGTCAACGATCGTGGCTATGGCACCGACGTGCCAATTTCCGTTTGCATCCTATATATAGTTATAAAATTTTTAGTCTTTTTTTTTTTAACAAAGGAATAGCTGTAGTTTGAAGATAAAAAAAAAGGGATTAATAGATGCTAAAATTCGAATTTCAGATTTACTGGATACCATCTTTTAAGGATGATTGCATAAACCAACTAAGTTAAGCTTTGAGTGCAATTTTTTGTCAATTTTGTATAGCATATACAAGTGAAATCCTAGAATTCATCTAGGTTTTATTTTGGTTAGACCTATTCAAGAGTCGAGTAACCCGCCCGAACAAATTTTTTTTCACTTCGAGCCGGCTCGGTTCGAATCACTGGTTAAATAATAAAAAATTATTTTTTATTTAAATTTAATTATAAAAATATAAAATAATTTTTTAATATTATTTAAACAGTAAAACAGGCTACGGGTTGGCCAAGGCCCGCCCATGGCCAGACTTGAGTAAGGAAAATAGAAAATTTTCGAATCGCGACCCAGCTCATGAGCATGTCTAATTTTGGTAACAAATAATTTGGCTAAAATAATAAAAAAAGCCCCCTAACTTTACCATTTTATTTAAATAAGCCTCTATACTTTTATTACACCCAACTAAGGTTTTAACCTTTAACATATACCCAAATAAGCTTTTAACCTTTAATTTATACCTAAATAAACCCTTTACATAAATTAAACCTGCTCATGGGCCGAGCCGCGGCCCCTTTTTTTCTACCTTACCCAGGTCCGGCCTGAATCACTATTCAAAAAAATAATAAAAAATTTAAAAATTATTTACATATTAATTTTTATAATTTAATTTAAATAAAAAATTAAAATTTTAATGTATGAACAGTGATCTGGGCCAGGATGGATAGACCTGAATCACCAAAAATCATACCCAGTCCTGGTCCAATACGGGCCGAGCCTACCGGACCAAACGATAAATCAACCTTTCATTTGAAATAAGGGCTTATTCAGATGCACATCAAATGATAAGTTAGTACAATAAAAATATAAAGGCTTATTTAAAAAAATATCATAATTCAATGACTTTTTTAATATTTTATCCTAATAATTTCTTTTTTCTAGCTTTTACTTTCATATAAGAGCATTATTTCTTTCTCTGACATCTAGTTTGCGTTTTTTTTTATCCAAATATAGCCAAAAAAAATTATATACCAAAATACCGTTGTTTTCAGATTAATTTCCAAAATCCACTTTTTTTTTTTAGCTGGGAAATCGCCATCCCCCATGGCGATTTCCCAGTGTAAAAATTGCAAAAAACACCAAGGGAAATCGCCATTGGGGGTGGCGATTTCCCTTGGTATATATATATATATATATTTACTTAAATTAAAAAAAATTGTAAATATATTTCTAAAATTTGTATTTTAATTTTAAAAATTGTAAATTAAATAAAAAATTTTAAAAAAAGTTTAAAAAAAAAAATTAAAAGTCCAACGGTTTATTTTTCTTTTTTAACATTTATGAAACTTTTTTTAAAAAAATTTTAATTGATTTTTACTATATAAACTTTAAAAACAAAGAATTCAAAAAAAAAATTCAAAATTTTTTGAAGGCAACGGTCAAGTGACCATTGCCTTCAAAATCCCATCCCCTCCCCCCCCACACACACACCACTCTTCTATAAATACCCCCTCATTTTCTACAACTTATTTATATTTTCTTTCTTCTTTCTATAATCAAATTTCTTTCTACCAACAATTTTTTTTTCTACCATAATTTTTTTCTACAACAATATTTAAAAATGGCTTCATCATCACTATTGAGGTTGCAAGAAAATCACATATCGAAGGTTATATTTAAAGAGGTAAGTAAATTGTTGTAATATTATTTGTATTACATTATCAATTTTTAGTTATTTTTTAATTATTATTATTTTTTAAATTTATAGTTTTTTATTGTTTTATAATTTTTATATTTTTAATGTTATAGTGCTTATTATAGTTTTATCATTTATTAATTAGTATTGTTTTTTCATTTCATAGTTTTATAATTATTTAATTTTTATTATTATAGTTATTTAATTTGTTAATTTTTTTTTTTCATTTTATAGTTTTATATAATTTTAATTTTTATATTATATTGTTTTTTTTATTATTATATACAATAATAATTTTTTAATTATTACTGTTTTTTCATTTTATTGTTTTATATAATTTTAGTTTTTATATTATATTATATTATTATTGTTTTATAATTTTATAATTATTATTGTTTTTTCATTTTATAGTTATTTATTTTTTATATTATTTAATTATTTAATAATTATATAAAAAAAATTTAAATTTTTTATTATTATTGTTTTGTTAGTTTATAGTTTTATAGTTTTTTTAATTTTTAATTGTTATAGTTTTATAATATATTAATTTTTATTATTATTTGATTTAATTTAATTAATTATCAACAGGAAACTCGTCGCGTGTTACGTTCGAGGAAATTTACGTTGGAGGACCCGCATCCATCTAATATCGACCACTTAAGAAGAGCCGAATTTTATCACGCAACTCAAATTTCGACGATTTTTGATACAACCCGACTTAATCAGTGCGTTGATCGAATGATGGAGACCCGAGACGCACACTTTTCATTTTCCATTTGGTGAATGCACGGTAACTCTAGAAGATGTTGCGCTTCAACTTGGACTTCTGGTCCATGGCGTTGCAGTTACAAGTGGAAGCTTGCTAGATTGGAATGAAGTGTGTCAAAATCTATTGGGCTCGGTACCTCCAGATGAGTATGTATCTGGCTCAACTGTGAGAGTAAATTGGTTGAAATCCTTTCAAAATCTTCCATTACACGCAACTGAAGAACATATAAAATATGCTGCTAGAGCATATATTTTACGTTTGATTGGAGGATTATTGATGCCTGACAAATCAAGCAGTCGGGTACATTTAATGTATCTTCCATTACTACGTGATTTAGAGCATGCGGCAAATTATAGTTGGGGTTTGGCGTGTTTGGAGGTTTTGTATAGAGAACTTTGCTGGGCTACAGTTCCAAAAAGCCATGACATAGGTGGATGTTTAGTGCTTCTACAATCATGGGCTTGGTATCGGCTACCATTTCTTGCTCCGCGCGTGGATGTTTCGGCTGTATACCCCCTTGCAAGCAGGTAATAATCTTTACTATTTTATTAATTTTGTACGAATTGTATTTTTATAGGTCATTAAGATTTTATATGCATTTTAACAGGTGGAGTAGGAGTAGAGATTTTACAGAGACTCCGACCGACCTTGCAAGTATAAGAGTGCGACTAGATCGAGTAGGATATGATAAGGTAAATATTTCGATTGTTACATTCAAGTATTTTTTTATTTAATCCATATGAAACTAATAATTTGTAATAATTATTCGCAGTTTCTGTGGATGCCATATTCCTCAAGTGAAATTATGGCATGCCTCCCATCGGATGCCTACAATAATTGTAATATATGGAAAGCAAACATAGCATTGATATGCTTTTCATATGTAGAATGGCACCAAACTGACAGGGTGTTGCGACAATTTGGGATGCAACAACCAATTCCTGCAGCCCCGGTGAACCTTGATAAGTTTTACAAGATCGACATGCGTGGTCGTCATGAGGAATTCTGGCCTGCGAAGCATGAACATTGGATCCATTGGTGGAATATACGTTTTCAACGAATTCCGACGGGTTATCCGATTGTTGGTAACAATTTCAACCCATCTGATGATTACATAGGATGGTATAAAAATGAAGGTCGGCCTTTTGTTTGTCCACTGTCGGTGTATGAGGATGTTAGAAGTATGTCATTTACCGGACGAACTTCAGCTCTAGTCCCTCCTACACAGGATATGGAAGCTCCTAGACCTAGCCGACAACGTGGACGAACGCGTCAACCGGCCTCATCGGAGTTCACAACATCGAGGATGTCATTTAATCATCCTGAACCTGAATGGGATCATGGAGTACCATCCAGTCATCGTTATTCCGTCAGTCACCCCAGATATGACGTTGATGAGTGTTACCGATCATCACCGCCAACAACGAGGTTAGATGACCAGCTCCCTATCCTAAGTCCAAGTTCAGCATATCTAACATCAATGTATCAGTTTGGAACCCCTTCGTCAGCATTTGATGGTACATCATTTCTGGGTCCATCTAGTAGTTTGGTTTCCGTTATGGGTGAACTAGGTGTTGGCTCATCCAGTAGTGGGTTTCAAATTTTTGATACGAAAGAAATGACTGATGACATACAACCAGAACCAGTGGCGGTTATAGCAGGAGGTCGTAGTCGACCGTGAATACGTGCCACTGACGAGGTTGAACGACGGGTGCAACCACCACGCACTAGAAGAGCTCGACACTGTTGCTCTACACCACGCAATAATTAGAATAAATATACTTTTATCAATATAACGAGAATAATGTATTTTAAATTTCTAATATATAAATTTATATGTTTTTCATTTCATGTTATTTATTTTAAATTTGTTGGAAAATTAATTGTTATTTTTAATTTTTTTATTCAGCATGTGTAACTAAAATCTTAATGTTGTTATTTAATTTATAAAATTGTAAAAGAAATATATTATTGAGTTATATTTTTATAAATCTTTTTAATTTTAAATAAATAATAATCCAAATTACATGATAAGTTGACAAAAACTTGCATAACATTTTCCCTTAATGGCAAAATATGTAAATATTACAGGTTATGAAAACATGTAATTCATTTATTGTTGATGCGAACTCTCCCCCAATGTGCCAGATTGATGCGGACAATTTCGACGGTTATGACCTTAATTTCTGCATAATCCACAACGTTTTGGTTGTCCTTTCTCCCTGAGGTCCATTTCATTACGAATACGACTTGATTTTGGCCGACCATGTGGATTTCTCCGCATTTCTTGATTGGGACACACTTCTGGACCATCATATTGAGGCCAGTAACCTTCATTTCCAACTGCTTTGAACTCATGTCTATAAACATTCAATATAGTTTCCAGTCTATAGACTTTGTCCACATATTGCATGCAATCTACATGGACATGTACACAAGCAGCAACTACATGTGAACAAGGGAACCTTTGTGCTTGAAACTTCCCACAGTCACACCACATGTCACTAAGCTTGACTTTGTACTTCATTGCAGAAACACCTTCTTGTGGATCAACTAACTCTTCAACCATAAAAGATTGATTTGCTCGCATAAAATTACGAACAAAGTGGGAGTTAGCTTTCCTGCGATTTTCTTGCATAGCCTGTGTGACTGTTTCACAGTATGTGTGCCCTTCCTCCATCATTGCAATTTGCTTGTTCCCCATCTTAACAAAAAGTGCAGCCAACCTATAATATGTTGATTGCAATAAAGCAGTAATGGGAAGATGACGCTTTCCCTTCAAAACCAAATTGATAGATTCAGCTAGGTTGGTTGTCATATGGCCATAACATCGTCCTTGATCATATGATTGGGCCTACTTTTCCTTGGAGATCCTATCAACCCAATTAGCCGCTTCTGCATTTTCTCCACGAAGATTCTCATACATGAAATGAAAATTCGGTCGCCTCAACTCGTATCCTAATAAAATTAAAAACAAAAGACTTGTGAATTTCAGTATTATTTTATATACTAAACAGAATATAAGAGATAAAATAAATATGATTCGATTCCATACCCATGTTAACAATGTGTCGACGCAATTCCTTATTGTTAAAATTTTTGATAAAGTTAGCTGCAATGTGTCGAATGCAGTACACTGAATATGCATGTGAAGGATTCCATCCACTACCATCGCGTCTAATCGCAGCTTTGATGGCTTCATGTCAATCAGACATCAAGCATATGCCAGCCTGTTTTGTCACGTGTGTACGCAAATTAGTGAGAAAGAATGACCAAGCCTCTGTTGTCTCACCCTCCACAATAGCAAAGGCAATTGGCAGTATGTTTCGGTTGCCATCTTGTGCAATAGCTAACAATAATGTTTCTTTGTATTTTTCATATAAGCAAGTACCGTCTATTTGCACAATAGGTTTACAATACGGATACCCTTCAATGCACGACTTAAATGTCCAAAATACTCGATGGAATATTCTCTTACCCTGGACCAGTCCATCACCGTGATATACAGGTACCGTTTGCAATTCCAAAATTGTACCAGGCACGAAATGTTGCATTGCACCTAACCATTTAGGTAGCTCATTGTACGATCTTTCCCAATCGCCAAAAACTCGAACAATTGCTTTTGCTTTGCTTTCCACGTTTTCTTGTAGGAGGTGATATATCCATACCGGATTCGCATCTCAGCGATCAAAACTGAAACGGAGATCTCCGAATTTGCTTGGACCAATGACAGAATGCATAAACAGATCATGTTACAATCTAACTTGCAATTATCTTGTGAAATCCTCCCCGATGTGCAAGTATGAGGCCCTTCATACTTTCTAATCTCCCATGCCTGTTTCTTCTTCATAAAAGTTGCCCTTATTCTCCAATTACACCCTTTTCCATACATTACGCACTTGGCATAATATTTGGTCCGTTCAAATTCAATTACTCTGTAATCTACAGAGTTTTTGATGTTATAGTGCTTAATAGCTGAAAGCACAGCCTCTTTCATTGGAAATTGTAACCCAACACACAGATCAACTGCAAATGGATTAAATGTCAGAGGCGTAGCTAATGTATGAGCATACTCAGGAAATTTCGGCACTTGCATTGCCTCCAGATCCAGGGTATGCATATGGGATGCAGCCTCATATGAAGGGAAGATCTCCATGAGTGTTGATCTCAGCAGGGACGACGTCTGGGTCAGAATCAGTGTTGTCATCACTTGCGAATTCAGCATCCTCTTCCTGCTCACTAAATTCACCAACATATTCACCATGGACTCCACGTGGCAGAACATGATCAACACCAGCTGGCTCATCTTCGAGGGTAGTAGGAATTATTTGTGAGACTAATGAATTCTAAAACGTTGTAGCTTGAGATAATGGAACGACTTCTTCTGTGGGAAGGTCGTATATAGTGTGAACATAGAACGACCCAGAATCATCATCTTCTATGGAAAAGTTTTCTGTTGTGCAAACATTTGAAGGCCCACAATCATTGTCAACATCCTCTATGTCAGCATATAACTCAAGTACACCAACATTTGCAAATGTCTCATGAGCATAAAACATGCATCTGACATCATTATCATCTTCAAGTGGAAATGTTCTATATCGGACACATCCTTCACCAATAGAAAGAGGATGCCTATACTTAACCTCTGAAACTTTTTTTCTATTTCCAGCTTTAATTTTTGTATGAATTTGCAGCTTCAGTTCCTCTAATGTGATGTCTTCTTCAACACCAAAACTTTTAGGACGTTCACAATCAAAGGTAGCACCTTCGTCAGTATTATGAATTTGGCCATTATAGTAGACCAATGCGATCACTCTATTGCTCATGTTGTGTAGTAATAAAACTAAAAAGGATGAGAATGAAGGTATTATCACTCGGCAAAAGAAAGAAGAAATATAGAAGAATGAGAATGAGGAGGTATTAGCACTTAGAAAAAATCTGATTGAAAAACTGCTGTAGGGGGTATTGTAAACCTTCATCAGTATTATGAATTTATAATGGTTCATTATGTTGTACCGGATGACAAATCCATCCTTTGTACAGGATGGAATCTGGTTCCTATTTTCTGGCTAGGGTTAATTGACTGAAAAACTGATAACTCATTCAATGCAAAAACTGATGATAAATCTCATCCTTTGTACCGGACTTTCCAATAGTCCTATCCATTGCATAAGGAATCCAATTCCAATATTTTTTGCAGCATTTGATTGACTGAAAAATAGCTAAAACCTATCCCTTACCCTAAATCATTAGTCCCATCCATTGCAGAAGGAATCCAATTCCAATATTTTCTGCAGCATTTGATTGACTGGAAAATAGCTGAAACCTATCCCTAACCTTAAACCATTAGTCTCATCCATTGCAGAAGGAATCCAGTTCCAATATTTTCTGCAGCATTTGATTGACTGAAAAATAGCTGAAACCTATCCCTAACCCTAAATCATTAGTCCCATCCATTGCAGAAGGAATCTAATTCCAATATTTTCTGCAGCATTTGATTGATTGAAAAATAGCTGAAACCTCTCCATAACCCTAAATCATTAGTCTCATCCATTGCAGAAGGAATCCAATTCCAATATTTTCTACAGCATAAAATCAAAATAATAAAAAATTTAAGTATATATATTTGAAAAAAAAATTAAAACAATCGAAAATAAATTTTTTTATATATGTTTGTTACAGATCTCACATATAAAATTTAATAAGAAATATAATTTTCTTTTTTAAATTTTAATAAGAAATAAAATTGTATTTGTTATAAAATTTTAATAATAAATTAAATTTTATTTTTTATAAAATAAAAAAATTATAAGAAATAAAATTTTTGATATAAAAATTTAATAAGAAATATAATTTTCTTTTTAAAATTTTAATAAGAAATAAAATTGTATTTTTTTTTATAAAATTTTAATAATAAATTAAAATTTATTTTTTATAAAATTAAAAAATTATAAGAAATAAATTTTTTGATATAAAAATTTAATAAGAAATATAATTTTCTTTTTTAAATTTTAATAAGAAATAAAATTGTATTTTTATAAAATTTTAATAATAAATTAAATTTTTATAAAATTAAAAAATTATAAGAAACAAATTTTTTGATATAAAAATTTAATAAGAAATATAATTTTCTTTTTTAAATTTTAATAAGAAATATAATTTTATTTTTTATAAAATTTTAATCATAAATGAAAATTTTAATATATATTTAAAAAATAATCAAATATTCAAAAAAAATAAACAAACCTAGATAATTTATTTTATTTAATTTACAATTTTTAAAATTAAAATACAAATTTTAAAAATAAATTTACAATTTTTTTTTTAATTTAAGTAAAAATATATATATATATATATATCAAGGGAAATCGCCACCCCCCATGACGATTTTTCTTGGTGTTTTTTGCAATTTTTGCAATTTTTACGCTGGGAAATCGCCATGGGGGATGGCGATTTCCCAGTTAGAAAAAAAAACGGATTTTGGGAATTAATCTGAAAACAACGGTATTTTGATATATATATATATATATATATATTTTTTTTGCTATATTTGGATAAAAAAAACCTCTAGTTTGGTGTTTTTTATTATGGTTATTACAGATTGATTAGGAGAAGAATATTTGTGCTTTTCATATTTTTATTTTGAAAATACAAATACCAAACACAGTTTACTTTTATTTACCAAACAAGTTTTCCAATTTTAAAAAATAAAAAATAAAAATTGTTTTCAAAAAATGAAAATAAAAAATATTTTCTCAAACCAATCAAAGCCTAAGTGTTCCATTTTTTCAGTTTAAACTTTAAACCTATCATTAAACTTTCAAAAAGGAAAATCGAAAAATAAGGAACCCAAAAATACTTATTACCAAAGGAAAGCTTGAACAAATAGATGAACAAACTTGATATATATAATGAATGGAAAATTAAAGGGCAAATAAGATTTAACTGATGCATGATCCGGTATCTTGAAATTAAAACGTATCAAACCCTTTTGGACATGAACGATTTGCAATCCTTGAGCTTGTCTAGCTCCACACTTGCATTGACATTCGACAGAGCTTCCTGCATCCATTTCAGGTTCATATTCTGCCAAGACGACTCATCCTCCATTTCCATTCTACTCATACTTTCTTCTTTTATTTATGCTTATATACATTTTGATGGAACCCATGTTATAGAAACATGTGTGTCTTAAAGATTTTCTGTAATAGTATATTATTGCATGTGCATATGCATATGCAAATAATATATAATTCAAATTAAAATGAATGCAAATCATAATTAAGACTTAGAAGCCATTATTTAATTACAATCTACAAGTTTAGTGTATGACTTTTGAAAAACTTTCAATGTCAAGTGACGACTCGAATAAGTGTTTAGCTGCCATCCATTATTAGCCATCTTAATAGCAAACCTACCAAAGCCGAAAATGTGATTTGAAATTTACTTTGCTTAAGTTCAAATGAATTAAACTTTAATTGAAATTTTGAAGGTTTTTTTTTTCTCTCTATAATTGTATTGAACAATGATATTTTCTAGTGAAGAATAAGTTGTTTCTAGTGAAGATTGAAGCAGTTGTAAAAAAGCTAGATTTTGTAACATTTATATAAACTACTCCAAAATATTTTGTTAATAAAGATGAAATTTTTTGTAGTGTCTAGATTTGCCTTCAAGAATAGATTTTGGAAAAGTAATAAAATCAACATTTAAAAGAAAATGAAAGAAAAATGAGGAAGTGGAGAGAAAAAGGAAAGTAAAAATAAACTTTAGTCCATGGTAATTAATATCTACTTTGAGATTATAGGAGTATTTAAAAACAAAAAAAACCTTTTTAGTTTGCTTATTGATAACTGATGGGTCAATTCAATTGTCTTACTTTCAAATGCTAAAACTTAATCTATTTTTGGATTTCTTTTTGTCACATTTCCATATTCAAAGACATGATGAGTAACGTTGGAGGCCCAAAAACTTAGCTCCTGTCTCAGTTTGTCAGCCACTGGGGCTGAGACTGGCGGAGCAACTTCTGTCTTAGTGGCCAAAGCCTGTCATTTCCAAGTCACCATCGGTAATAGTAGAAGAACTATGACAAGCTATAACATGGTGGCTGCTAGTTGGTGCTATTTGTTTTTTTCCCTCTTTTTTATCTTTCAGACTCCAGTTATACGAAAAGTAGAAGCCCGAATTGTTATATACCTATATATACAGTTGCTACACAGTGATGATCTCTGCAATGCTTTGTGGATAGTACACTAGGGACTAAAGTTTCAGAAACCTTTACCAAACAATGCTTTCATTGAATGACCAAACTTCTATTTTATTTTTTACTTTTACAAAATAAGTTGTAGTCTAAGAATAAAAGAAAGGGTTACAAATGCAAGAATTCGAATCCTAAACCTACTGGATATTACCTTTTAAAGATAACTGTATGAACCAACTAAGCTAAATCCCGAATTCACCAAACCTCTATCTTATACTCCCTAGCAAATCACCTTTTGATTTTGATGGCTCAACTCAACCAATCGAAAATTGAAGTTAGAATTCTGGCAACTACTTTCAAAACCTTATTGCCTGCCCACTAATGAAACGTCTATTTCAGTCAGTACTGTATTTTCGTGTTTGCATTTGCAGGCTAACACGCACCTGTTTGCGCCATAAAAGATCATAAAACAATTGACTAGACTACATTTGATGGAAGTTATATCGAAATAATTAGACAGTTTGTCTTGGATTCAAGTTCCAAGTTTATTTCTCAGAATTCAGTGTCAATCTAAGCAAATTCATTAACAACAAAAACATCATAGTAGCCAACTCAAAAGTGAGGTTCTATCATGGATTAACTTGTATTGAAGCTCAACAACATGTTCGAAGCGAAAACCGTGTCGTATGTATAATGCTACATTAATATTTCCAGCAGGAATGTGCTCACCCAGTATGCAAGAAAAAACGACCAAAAGAAACGCTCTTAGAATATACATGAGCCTTGGAGAGTGAGCACCTGATGAATGTGTTTCTTTTCTTTCCATTACTCCATTTATGACATCATTTAGCAAAGTCTGTATCTTTGGATTGGTATTCAGGCAGCATTCGATGCAAGAGACATTGGTGAACTGAACAGAACTGCTTAAATACTCAGCAACTCCCTGCAAAATAACAATATGGTCCACAAATTCAGGAGGATAGACAGAATCAAGCTGTAAAAGCTCCCCTTTAAAACTAGTAAATGTTTTAGCAATTTTCACATTTCCGAGTTTCGCAGCAACTTTGGGTCCCAGAACTATACTCAACAAACTAATTTAAACTAAAGTTCAGTTAGGTAAATATTTGCCTTAATATACTATTATGTTCACATGGTTCAGAGAATGAGATGAAACTGATATACCTCTATTCTGGTGGAAGAAGGGCTATTTCAATCTCTTGAAGTGATTTTCCTTTAGTTTCCAACACATTTTTCTTCACAAAAATTACTGCCAGCAAACAAAAAGCGGCGAAAATTGTATTCAGGACTAATGGTCCAATATGCTCCAGCAACGGCAAAAACAACAGACCAACAAAGAAATTTATCACCTGTTACAAAAGACCAAAGTCACAGGAGGTTCACTAGGTTAAAGAAAAGGAAAGCAGGAGAAACAAAAGAGAGAGACCCAGGGGTCAAGTCCCTGTTCACCATCCATCTTAATACCAAATGCATTTGAAATGATTGTGTGCGCTTGTTTGCACATTTAAGAGTCAAAATTAAGAGAAAAAAAAAAAGCCAAGCTTCTCTACTAGGAGAATTAGGAAATATCCAATGGGACCTCTAGATTTAATATAATGCTTTGACCATATAACCCTATGTTGACTCTTCATTTTTCTTGAAGTACCTGAGTCCGACATCCGTCTCCGACTCTTATTCGGACATGGGTATGGAGATATGATCCTCCAAGGACCCTCCAAATACATGGAAATCATGAAAAAATTTGAACATACCCGTGTCAGACACATACCCGTATTCGACACTCACACTCGAGTCCGAGTAACATATATATAACCAACAGCATTGCTTTTCAGAAAAACAACCAATAAAAAAGAAAACTCATCACAATTGATTGAGATACCCTAAAAATCTATTCAGGCAATTTACCTTGATTAACTTGTATTGTAGTCAAATAAGCAAAGAAATAAAATCCCGTCTAGCAACAGGAAGGTAAGAGGAAGAAGAGTTAAAACTGGTTACCCAGTGGACAGCCATGCAAATTGACATTGCCTCTGCCCTAATCCGACCAGGAAACATTTCTGATAGGAGAAGACTAGGGACTGGTCCAGCACCCACAGCAAAGGTCAAGACAGACCTGCATTATCACATCATCAAGTTTGTTTTAAGAGAATGCCATGCCACAAAATGATGTTGCTAAATATAGATGTTTCCTTTGAATAGCCTTCACAAAAGTCTGTAATATGGTCACCTCAAACACGGTTTATGGCACCCCAAAGAATTAGAATTTTTTTTATTTTTAAATTAAGCAGCTTATAATAGACATATCCCATTCATGCCCTAAGATGCATTTTTCTCTGGTGGCAAACTGTAATGCATTCAATAGTCGAATATCCATTGTCTCATGATGAATGATGAATGAAGAAGAAATTTTAAATATCCAAAGCGACACTAAGCCTCAAGGGTTTAATAAGCTTATCTCCATGCCGAAAAAGAAACATTTTGATCTTCAAAGAATTAACAACATACAACAGCATGCCTCCAACAGAGAGATAAACTTCATTGCTGCTCGAGACTAAGGAACTAGCTGAAGTTGCCTGAAGACCCATCGCCACTACCTGAAACACAAAAGCATAAAGCGAAGATCAAATAAAGTGTCAACATTGTATTAAGCATAATGCAGGTTGTTAGGTCCAAGTCTAACAGTCAGAAAATATGTTACCATTACCATAACATTAGCACAATCTGAAACTTGTTAGGTTCAAGTCTAACAACAGAAAATGTGTACCACAACATTAGCACAATCAGCTATAAAAATATCCTCTAGGAATCTCATACTCTAGCACTGCCCCTATATTTTCTGACTTTGTAGTTCTTAGCCTCTCACAATCAATGCAACAGCAAACTGCATTAGACAATAACTGTAGTTCTATAGTATAAGGTAATGCTGCAAGAACAATAACTAACTGCTCTTCTAAATTGCCAACAAGGATACAAATTTTGAAGGTCCAACCAAGTCCACATGATTCTCATGCTTTCTCTTTAGAGGATTACACAATTAGATGCCAAATTATAAACACCGTACACAGCTACAGAACACAATCATATTAGGAATTTGATATCATATATATGCTGCTAGCATGCTCCAAACAGGTAAACCCGCAAAATCTTTTCTTCCTTACCATGCCAGAGAAACTTCCAATGAGAAGTACCTTCCTTCCCAGTTTATCCATCAAAAGCAATGCAGCAAATGATCCTGAAAACGTATAAACAGCACACTTAAAGAAACACTCCACCATGATGCACAAGTTGGATACTTGGTAAAGTAGCCATTTATATACCTAACAAATTGGCAATGCCCACACATATGTTTGCAGAATCTGAGGGTACACCAGCACTCTTAAAGACAGTCGACGAGAAATAGAAAACAGCATTTATACCAGAGAGCTGTTGTAAAGCAAAAAGAGTAGACCCAATGAAAACAACTGCAAATGGAGAAGTTAACAAGTAACCATTTAGAAAGAAAAGTATAGATACTATGACTTAAAAATCTTATAGAAAACGATTAGCATGTTCACCTTTACGATGACGGCCATAAAGTAGCTCTGAGAACTTGACTGTATCTGCCTCATCCCCTCTCTCTGACTTTGACAATTCAGCCATTGCACCTTTGACATATGGTCCTCCCAAAAGTTTCTCAAACTCAGCTTCAGCATCAGCACCTCTTCCTCTCTGAATTATAAAGCTTATAAGAGTCTACTTAGAAAAAGGTACTTGAAGATAAACAAAGAGAAAGGATATCAAACTGCTCATATCCTGTTTTTCTTTTTCTTTTTTTTGCTTAATAGATAAAGGAGAAACAAGCATATATTGGGGAAAAAAAGGGTGAGATTCACCCGTCCTAAGAAGAGATGATGTTAGGATATAGTGGCAGGCAGTAAATCTACAACTCAGAAACGAACCTAGCTTTCACTGTTAATATGTTGTATTCTCCTGTGGTCCATCACATTAAAATTTCAGCCTCAAAAGAGTTTGTTTAAAACGATATAATGAGTCCGTTGTCCAATCTCAACACCTAGAGCACTTGCATCATAGATGCTTCTAAGATCTTACTTAAATATCTAATTCAGATCTTAAATCCACGCATTAAAATCGAATTTTTGTTCAGTTGAATTTTTTTTTTACAAAGATGCTCAACTGCAAAACGGCTTTACATTCAGACCCTTAAATCTAATTGCAATTGAAATAACAGAGTACTTTAAGTGATAGTGCTAATGCAAAATATATGTAAAGCTAACTGTTCACAGTTCCAGAGAATATAAAAATATAAAATGTGAACATAATTAGAAATTTCTTTTTCTTTTTCATAATTTTTAATAACATTTGCATCTCTCTACCTGGATTTAAATTTTATTGGACAAGATGAAATTTAACCAATGCTGAACATGTAATGGGAGAATGTAAAATTACTCATTACTGAATATGATAGGAGTGCAAATGACCTTGAAAAGCCAATGGGGACTCTCTGCAGAAAACTCCATAGAAAGAGCAAGTATAGCAGCAGGAACAGCAGATACCCAGAAACATATGCGCCACCTGCGCACATCATTAACTTATGAAATATGTCATCAATCTTTACAGCAAAGCACAATCCCAAGTTGTTAAAATATGTTGTTCTGATGACTTTTTTTTTTTTGAAAAAGAGAATGTGACACCAAGAACATCATCTTGTGGTGGCGATGGTGGTGCCATCGTAAATTTTGCTTCAAATAACCAGAAACAACAGATTAAAACAACCTTTTTTGTCGATTATCATTTTCAAAGCTACTACTAATTCACTCATAATTTCTTACCAACCCTCAGTTTCCTTAGCAGGGAATCCAATAAATAGAGCACCCATCAATCCTAGGCATGTTGCAATTTGAGTGCAGCTTCCATATGTACCTCTTAGATAAGCTGGAGAAACCTGTGCATGGATCAAATTGCTATGTGAGAAAAGAGGAAAGAAGAGAAGAAGACCTTCCAATATCACAGAAAAATAGTATACTAATCATCTTTTAGATACCTCTGTCACATAAAGAGCTGCAACAGGTGGGCCAATACCCATTCCAGTCCCAACAAATAACCTCCCTAGAAGCATGCCCCAAAGGTTTGTTGCCGTTGCACTGCAAAAACATTTTTGGAATTATATAAGTATGTAAAATGAGGAACTTTGTTAAGATTATCAATTTAAAAGACTGCAAGCATGATGCCAAGGAGAACCTCTAACTTATTCTCTATAATTTAATTTGCATTATGAGAACTAAAAGAAAAAGGTAGGAGGGACTCAATATCTCTCAAAAATGGCTCAGGAACCCTAAAAGCAGGTGATGGAAAGTAACAAGATAAATTTATCAGTTAAACCGAATTTTTGCCTTGTGAATATTAAGTACAAGCTAAAATCCAAAAAAAAAAGTTCTGAACAAACCCTCAAAGATATTATCATATAAAAGCATTTAAGCATAATGGATAGCCAAGTTGAGATAAATTCAAAACAAAAATGCTAGAAATTAAGGTAGATTAAA
Source organism: Fremontodendron californicum (assembly GCA_030761205.1). Lineage (NCBI taxonomy): Eukaryota > Viridiplantae > Streptophyta > Magnoliopsida > Malvales > Malvaceae > Fremontodendron > Fremontodendron californicum. The sequence continues at coordinate 6,668,524 of JAULJL010000024.1, forward strand.
ATTTAAATAACAGTGCAATTACCTTATTGAAGACCCAATTATCATAGGTAAAGCACATAGCTGGAATGCCCTGCGACGCCCAACCCCATCCACAATCAAACCACTGAACAGGGATCCAACAAAGGCACCCCCTAAACATGTACTTACAACCAGACCTTGATTTCAACAAAAGAAAACATATTGTTAGAGCAGTTCTCAAATTAGACAAGAACAACAAATTCATTGCACCAGTACCTTCAGCCATGGTATTCCCATGAAAATGAAGATCATGTGAAATACTTTCTAGCGTTTCATTAACTACTCTGCATTAACAATAGCAAGTATTAAGAATACATTATCTCCAGAATTTCCAGAAACAACCAAAAAAAATTCCAGAAGGAACAAACCCAAGATGGTAACCGAATAAGAAGGAAGATAAGGTTGCCACAAGTATATGCGGGAATGAACGCTTCCAAGAAGGGTTTCCAATATCTTTGCCCACTCCATTCAGCAAACGTACTTAAAACCCCACATAAAGAATCAACAAACTGTCAGTACTAATTAGTATATTGAAACTAATAGAGACAAGTTTCATTCAAAAAATGCTTACAACATAAATATTCCCCATCCTAATTTATGGTTTAAAAAAAGGACTTCAAACCATTCCATATTTGGAGCAAAATGCATGCAGATAAGAGATCAGGTACAAAAACCCATAGCATAAAAAAGCATAAAATAAAGCAAAAGCAAAGCTTTCATGCAACTTGCATTTTTTTTAAAGGTTATAAATCGTTTCCTCATTAATAACCATTTTATTATCTTAATCACTAAAACTACCACTTGCAGCCCCCAAATCAAAAGACAAACCTTAACCTTTGCTTACATATGTCTCATAAAAAAAATTCATGACATAACCAAAAATAATAAGAATTAACCCTTTTTTTAAAATACCCATTAAGGTATAAACCAAAAAGAATCAAGTAAAATGGAGAATACCTGAACCTTGCTCTTTGTCATAGGCATCGATATAGTCTCTGGTACCACGCTTGTACATGGAATAAGCATCGACGTGTCTTCCCCGCATTGTCACGTTATTATAAACCCCCTCCTCCCCACTACTAAATACAAAACTTTCTGCCGTCAACTGCAAAATAAATTCAAAGATCAATTACAAATTAACTAATCAAATCAATCTATCCGAGTTTTTTTTTATTATTCCATCATGTAATAATGTAAGCCAAAGGACTGCATTGACAGATATCAAAAAAAAAAAAAAAAAACCAAAGAAAATTACAGAGATCAGAAATAGAATTCGTTAGAAACTGAATAGTTCGCCTGAAACAACAGAAACAAAGCTGATAAGACGTTGTCGTTTTCGTAGGATCAAGCAATAGAGAAATGAACAGAATAGATTAGAAAGATAGTAAATGATAGAGAAACAGAGGAGAGCTGGATTTAGCTGGAAAACGGCAGCGTTTTCACGCAAGATCAAAACGTAAAGAACTCACCATTTTTGGGTTCAGCAATAAAAGAAAGAAACAGATTCAAGAAGAAAAGTGAAAAGCAAACATTTTTTAGTTCCAAAATGTACAGAATTTAAAGAATAGAGAAGCATCGGTGTATATAAAGAAACGACACGTCGTATAAGGAAGAAATAAATGTAGCTGTAATTAGAGCTTTGAAAATGGTGGAAAATGGCGTAATCAGAATTAATTAAAGATAAGACTTTGAAAATGAGGTAAAAGGGAGAAATCGGAAATGGCGAAATGAGGTAAAAAAAAAAAAACAGAAGGTGACTAAAATGCACCGGGAAGGAAGATGACTGATGATTGTTGCTAACATACGCACTGTGACATTCTTTTCTCTCTTTTTTTTTTAGAATATTCGTAAAATCGTCAGCTTTTTCAATTGAAGACAAGGGAAATCTACCCGAAGATTTCGGAACCGTTTTTTGGAAGAAATCTTAGGGGAAAAAAAAGAATAGTAGTAACTACAAACAGCCCCAGCTCTCCATGCTAACGTGCGCGGTGCCAGATGTTTCATTTTAAAACCGCTTTACTTATTTGACACGTGGAAACCTAACTGAATTTATTTTTGTTAATTTTGAAAATTTTCGAAACGAACATGATGATACATGAGGAGAAGAATACAACATTAATACAATCTATAAAAAAAAATAATTAAAATACGATAAAAATTATATAAATATATATAAAAAAATAATATAAATATATGAATATGTTTAATTTTATATAATATAAATTATTAATTTGTAAAAATTGATATAAATATATTATATTTTAAATATAATTATAATATTTGAAAATAACACGAATACATGAGTTATTAAATTTAGTTTGAGGCGTGAAAAAATAATTTCTGATGCCGTGAGAGTACAATAAAATCATAAATATTTTAAGCATAATGATGAAAATGATATAAATAAAAAAATTATTTTTATAAATAACAACTATTTTTGTTAGTCAAATGACTTTTAAATAAATTGTGTTTTTACGTAATAACTCTTTTGAATTGTGTTTTTATAATACAATTATTTTAATATAACTAATCACCATTAATAATAATTTTCGGACTAAATATTCCTATAATCCATGAAAAACTATAAGAATATTTTACAAAATATTTTAATTTTTAATATTTTTTAACCAAATAAGAAAGTTGAGTAACTTGGTCCATTGGGTTTTTTTTTTATCATAATATAGTTAATTTTTTTTTAATTACCAAAATATCGCTATTTTTTTTAAGTATCAAAATCCGTTTTTTTTTTAACCAGTTGAGAAATCGCCATGGCCCATGACGATTTTTCAACGGTAAATTTTAATTTTTTTTAAAACTAAGTTTAAAAATCGCCATGGGTCATGACGATTTTTCAACTAAAATTTAAAAAAAAAAAAAATCGATTTTTACATTGAAAAATCGCCACCCAAGGTGGCGATCCCAAGGTGAAAAAATTCATCTTTTTTTAAATTTTTTTAATTATTAAATAATAAAATTTAAATAATTTATAATTTTTAAAAATATAAAATTAATAATTTTTATATATAATTTTTATCTCATGCTAGTAAGTTCGACCCGGTAAACCCGGATCTTATATAATTTTTTTATTTTTTATTATTTAAATTTTACAATTTTTAATTTATAATTTTTTAAATTATAAATTATATAATATTTGTTTTCGGGCTTGGACAAAGGAAATAAAAAACTTTCGGGCCTCAGCCCAGCCCGATAAGCTATGGCGATTTTCCTTGATCATTTTATAAAAATAAAAAATTTCATATTTTAAGAAGGAAATAAATTCATCATTTATAAAAATTCATATTTTACCGGGCCAGACTGAGGCCCGAAATTTTTTTATTTCCTTTGCCAAAGCCCGAAAATAACAATTATATAATTTATAATTTTAAATAATTAAAAAATTAAAAATCATAAAATTATAAAATTTAAATAATAACAATTTTTAAAAATTATATAAATACAATTCGGGTTTACCGGGCCGGACTTACCACTATGAGATAAAAATTATATATATAAATTTTTTATTTTTTAAAATTATAAAGTGAATTTTTTCAGGTGGCGATTTTCCAAGGTGAAAAATTCACCTTTTTTAATTTTTTAATTATTAAATAATAAAATTTAAATAATTTATAATTTTATAAAAATAAAAATTTAATAATTTTTATATATAATTTTTTTTCTCATGGTGGTAATTTCGGCCCGATAAACCCGGATCGTATTTATATAATTTTTAAAATTGTTATTATTTAAAATTTACAATTTATTATTTATAATTTTTTTAAATTATAAATTATATAATTTTTATTTTCGAGTTTGGACAAAGAAAATAAAAAAAAAAATTTGGGCCTCAGCCCCCCCGATAAGCAATGACGATTTCCCTTGATCATTTATAAAAAAAATCATATTTTAAAAAGAAAATAAATTCATCATTTATAAAAATTCATATTTTACCAAGTCGGACTGAGGCTCGAAATTTTTTTATTTTTTTTCCAAACCCAAAAAAAATTATATAATTTATAATTTAGAAAATTATTAATTATAAATTATAAATTAAAATAATAACAATAACAATTTTAAAACTTATATAAATACGATCCGGGTTTACCGGGTCGGACTTACCACTATGGGATAAAAATTATATATAAAAATTATGACATTTATAATTTTTAAAATTATAAATTATATAATTTTTATTTAATAAAATAAAATAAAAAGGTTAATTTTTTCACCATGAGAAATTCCCAGTGTAAAAATTAATTTATTTTTTAAGTTTTAATTGAGAAATCGCCATGGCTTATGAAAATTTTTCAACTGGTTAAAAAATAACGAATTTTGATACTCAATTTGAAAACAACGATATTTTAAAAATTAAAAAAAAAATAAAACAACTATATTAAAATAAAAAAATCGATCCATTGTCCTAAAAAAATGATGAATTAAATAATATCCCAAAAAATTACGAAAACAAAACTACTTTACTATTAATGATTTATTTTTATTTTTTACTTTATTTTGCAATCTATATTGATGCTTGAGAGGAGAAAGGGAGGGGGGAAAGAAATATGTGAAGTTAGATATTTTCAAGTCAAAATTTTGTCTTGGCTTGAAATTAACTTAATTATTACTTGTTTTGTGTGTAAAGTCGGTGATAGAAAATTGGGTAAATTTAAAAAATATGCTGTCAATAATTAAATTATTGTTAAATGATATAATTGATAAAAATTATTTGAAAAATAAAAATGAACAACTAAAAATTATTATAAAAGAATTGTAAAGATAAAATTACCCTTAATGAAAAAATCTATTTTTCCTTTCTTCTTCATTAAAAAACAAAAATAAATTTAAAATAAAATATTTAAATATTTATTTTTTTAAAATTTAAAAAAATAAAAAAAAAATTTAGAAAAAAATAATGTTATTTTTTAAAAAAATTTAATTAAAAAAAGTAAATAAAAAATTTTAAATTTTAAAAAAATATTTTGTAAAATTAAAAAAAATTATTTTTAGAAAACTTTATTTTTAATTAAAAAATAAATTAAAAAATAAGAGAAAAAGGAAGGAGAAGGTTTTTTTATCAAGGTGATTTTGTCTTTACAATTTCCTTATTAATAATTTTTATTTTTTTAAATAATTTTTACTTATTATATCATTTAACAATAATTTGATTATTTACGACATGTTTTTTAAATTTACCCTAAAAAATTTAACTCTATAAATGACCATTTAACTTTTGGGGGCAAACAAAAAAAAATGCATAGAAAAATAGAAAGTTTTGACATTTGGTTTCCTTTTTTCTGCACTCAGCCAGTCACAGGTCGCCCTCCATATCAAATTTCATGGGGGAATGAATATCAACATTTAGTTAAATCTTTCCTTGTGTCCAAGACTTTAAGGTTTTCTTCGGTAAGATTGAAAAAAAAAAAAAAATTTTGAAAGAGGAAAATAGAAAATTGAAGGAGGAAAATAGATTTTTTTTTATTAGGCCTTGTTTAGTATTGTTTTTAGCACAATTTTTAAGGTCAAAAACTGTTTTTCATCGCAAAAGCAATGTTAAACAGATAAAAAAAAATTGGCTTTGTTGTTGAAACCATGATTTGAAAAGTCAAACCAAAAAGTTAAAAAATTTAGTTTTTGGGCTTTAAAAACTGATTTTTGGATAAAATAACTTTATTATCCTCACATCTCTACATTTTTATTATTTTAAACATTTTTTTTTTGACATTTCAATTTTCTACAATATTTTTTCACAGCAATGCTAAACACTTAAAAGTTTTTAAACCACACTTTTTAAACACACTTTTTTCAATCCAAGTTTTTTCCAACCCAAACTTTTTTTAACAGCAATACTAAACTAGCCCTTAGTGTGTTTGGTAGAAAAAATAAAAAAGTGAAAAAAAATAATTCTATTTTCATCTATTGTTTGGTATGATTGAAAAATAAGAGGAAAGAAAATAAAAAATATATTGTTTTAGCATTATGCCAATAGTAAATTAAGATGAAAAATAAAATTTAAACAATGATTGATAATCTTGTAAATATATACACTTGACTCATAGTCTCACACCACTCTCATTTTTTTCCTTTTTTTTTCTTCAATTTGGAGTGATTTGTTTTTGTTAATAGGTGTGAAAAATTATAATATTTCTTATTTTCTTTCTTCTGATTTTTCTTTCTTACCAAACAAATCAAAAATTCATTTTCTTTCTACTTTTTCACTCTCTTCTATTCTTCTTTCTATTTTTTATTTTATTTTACCAAACACACCTTAAGTGCATGTTTCACCTTCGAGCATATTTCCATGCAATGCATTTGACGTTCCAGATTCACCAAGAAATATAAATCTTCATAATCCAAAATTCAAAAACAAAGTTGAATTCTCGCTTAATTCAATATGTTAATTCATGTATTTAAGTTTAGGGTGGAATCTCAATCTTTATAAATTTTTTTTTTCAGATCTGTGATTTTTTTCTTTAATAAAAAAATCTTTAAGAGAATATATAAAAAAATGCTAGACTCACAGCTGAATTTTTATTTGGGGGGTTCTGTACCTTCTTTTTCCCTTTTAGTTTTCTCCCGTTTGTTGTTACTAAGAGATCCATGATTATGGGGCATTGAATGTTTGGAGCAAGTGGAAAGGAAGAAGGGAAATGAAAACTCTTTTCAGTCACACCCTCTTGGGATGAACATGATTGATTTGGTTACAGCCTTACAGGGTTATATATCAAACAGGCACTAACCAGTAACCAGAAACTGACCTCTAATAACTTAACTTGTTTCGAATATTCATTCTCATCACATGGAACTAAAAGTAGACTTTGGATATAAATATATAGATTAGATTATAATTTGGAAACTCATGTTTGATGAAGATGGAGCAAGATAGTTATACAAAGGCATGCTTTTTGCATGGTAGAACCCAGAAAAGATGAGAGAAAATTACCACAAACACAATCACTGGCCACATATGAAGATGGAGTTAGTGCTTTTCTAGAGGTAAGCTGCCTTTTTCCTTTCCTTTTTTTTTTTATAGTTTGGAATTTGCTTTGAAAATCAAACTTATATATTCAAGAAAAAAAAAAAAAACCAGAAGAAATGTACCCAGAAGAAATTAAAAGAAAAAAATAGTAAATTTTTTGAAAGCTATCCATGCATCGTTTAGCATGTATGAGGAAAGTTGAAAGTGTTTTGCTAAGGAAGAAGCCTGGCCTTTTGTATGATAGGAACAAGTAATTAAATTTGTTCAAGAATCGGATTTGGATATAATTTTTTTTAATTCGGATCAATCCAGTTCGACTCGAAATATTATTCATTAATAAAAAATATTTTTTTTAAATTTAATTATATATTAATATAAAATATTATTTTGAACAGTGATATGAGATTTCGAATCGATCCGGATCTGGGTAAGGAAAAAAAATTCAAATCACAGTTCGGTACGACTGGATCCATGAACAAATCTAACCACAACCATAAATAAATAAATAAATATTTTGACCTGCAAATGACTCTTACACTGTGTTATACCCAAATATCTCCCAAAGCCTAAGCTCAGTGTTATGCCCATAAAGTTTAAAGAGGAGAAGACACCAAATGGTTTTAAAATTCGGTTGGCACTTTTTCAAGCTAAGTTGAGCCCACTGATCAGTCAAGCGCATTTAGTTATCACAGCTAACAGGTACAGTTGTCAATCTCATAAACCAATGATCTAAAGTATAAAAGATATAAGATAAGAAATTTTTTTTTTTTTGATAATTGAAATTCATTCCAAAATCCAAAAAGAGCAGGCAACTTGCTACAAAGAGTATACTAGGTAAGTCTTACAATTGGCTTATGCCCCACTGTACACATAGAGTTCTATTTACATCATTGTTAAAAGTATTAGAAATAGTGCAAAATCGAGCTTTGACACAATCTACAATCAGCTGAAAAACTTCTTCTGATGATCTTTCTTTTTCTGTATACTTACGCGAACTCCTTTCCCACCATAAGTAATTAGGGCTGAGCGTTCGATCGAGTCGAGTGAAAAAAATTCGGATTAATCGAGTTGACGAGTCCTATTTTGTCAACCAAACTCAATTTAAAATTTTAGAGAATCGAGTCGAGTTAAAACAAATTCGAGTCGAATAATTTATTCGAGTTAAAATGTTATCTTGTAAATGTTGATTGACTAGATCATGTTACTGTTATCTTGTAAATGCATGTATATCCATCTTTTTTTTTGTTCTATCTTTTCTTATAAATATAACTATCAAAGACTTGCCATACTAAATAAATAACCTACTATTGACTTTTAAGAAAAGAGAATTCATTATCTTTTGAATTTTATCGTTTGGTTAGCTTGGTAATGTGCATGATATCAACCAAAAGCTTCAATCTTTAACTGAATGAAGCATTGAGTGATAGCCTTCCCCTTTTGAAACCCAAAAAATTCAATGTAAACTTTCAATCTAGACCTGTCAATTTCAAAGGGAAAAAAAATGAATGATCAAACATTAAGACAATAAGTATTCAGTTAACAGCTCATGTGGATTTATTTTTCTACTGAATGGTGACAAACAACAAAAATAAATGACCCAACAAAAATGGGTTAAAGAGTAAAAAGGGAAGAAGAAATAAGGAAAACGCAAAACCCAAGCTTAGTATCAAACTCAAATGAGTAAAACGACGTCGTATAAAAATATATTATTCGGATTTTCGAGTTATTCGAGTTGTATAAATCAAATCCTAGCTAAACTATATAACTCAAATTACTTAGTCGAGTTGATCCGAAAATCCGAATAACTCTAATAAACCGAACTATTTAATTCGAAATTTGAATTTTTTTTCGGTTTTTTCGAGTCGAGTCGGATTTTGCTCACCACTATAAGTAATAGATGGCTGCTATCCAAACAAACCTAAATAAAATGGCTTTGAAATATTTTCCTTTAAACTGTGAAGATGCCCACTGAAGATCATCCTGCCAGTTAACAAAACTTCTATGGACTGAAAAAACTGTTAGGACTTTCTGCCAAACCTGAAAAAAGCATGGACAAGAGAAAAACAAATGATCCTTGCTTTCCTCCTCATCTTGACATAGTAAGCATGTAGCAGACTATACTAGTCCCCAAGATTTCAACTTATTCAGAGTGCTGAGTCTTTCCAATATAGCCAACCAGGCAATGAAAGAGTACTTTGGCACATTGAAGGAGAACCATACTAAGTGATGCCAAGACACTCTGGCATGCTTTGTTCGTAGATGATTCCTATCTGAAGTAGAAAATCCACCAGTTTTAGATGCTAACCATTTTACATGCCCACTCTCACCATTAGAGAAGATTAGAAATCTTTGTGCAATCTCCCTCAATTTCAATATTCGTCTCTATCCCCAGCTGCAAGGCTATGCTATCTTAACTTGCCAAAAACTGAACCTTCTCAGGGGGTAGGCTTTAGCCAGGCTACCCAGATCGACCCAGAATTGGAAAAAAAAGTGTCCATATATGCTTTAGTATACAAGCAATATTCCACAGCTTGAGGTTCTTCAAACCCATACCACCCCCATTCTTTGGGTAGCAAATTGCATCCCAGCTGACCTTTGCCCCTTTTGCACGTATGTCTTTTGTTGGGATTCGGTTCATGCTTAAACAGAGATAATGTATAATTTAATCTTTGAGTTAAACATAAAACGCAGCGGAATAAAATAAAACATAGAGAAAACCGAATCCCTCCAAGGATCTAACTATGAATTCAAAACGATCAGGCTGTCAAGAACAGATAACAATCAAAATCTCATACCTCTATATTGGAGATTGCCGAAACCTCAAGACAGACTCTTGATGTTCTTGTTCTTGTTCTTGTACACAAAGCTCGCTTGTCGAAAACCAAAGCCATCCAATTGTCCGACCTCTAACAGTAATCCACACAGGTGATCTGAAAACCTTCGCAAGGTTGAGATTATGTTTTGCCAAGACGATGCTAGTAGTCTAGGTTGTGAGAAACCTTCCTCCTCTACCTTAGTTAGCCTAAAGAAATAAGAAAAATCGAATTCTCCCTTCTCTCTAGCTATTCGGTCGAATCTCACTTGTTAGTGTGAGAGGCGCCGATTTAGGTTAATCCTTAGGGGGGAGGCGGTAACAACATAAGCATATATATAAGTAGGTTTAGTCAATGCCAACTATTTGACTAACTGCACTGAAGCCCTTATACATATTATTAAATATTCACACTAAGCCCACAACACTTAATGAATATTTAATCTGACCCAATCTCATTTTAATTTCATTAATCACCTTTTGTGTGTGACCCATTAGACCGTTAACATGTTGGCAATAAATATAATTAATTCAATTAAGAATTTTCTATTTATATTTATAGATCATGAGTGGCATCTAGCAATGCATCACGACCACCCAAATGTCAAGAGAGTCATCAAGCTTTGAGTAGCCTTTCGTGTACAATATGTCTGTGTAATTCGATCCCTTCATCAAATATCCCGGGATAGGAAAGAGCATGGTTCAGTGTCTACTCTTAATCTCATTCCATATTAGATTTGCAGCTTTAATATTAACTCCTTAAGTATTGCCTTGGCCAAGGACTTCCATAAGTTAATATAAACCAGATACATGTGAGATATGTCCCCTTAATCACTTGGGGTGATGAATACTCTCTGGACCACTCATTCATCTTCGTATGCTTCATGTCATACCCAATAACACCCTACCATAAGCATCCTCGTGATTGGGACCCGTTCGTGATGAAATCTAAGTATGCCAGTTCACATACAAGATGACCTGGTGTCAAAAGTCAAAAGATTACTTACACTATTGACACATGAGAGTATTTTCCATAGACACTTGAGTGAAATACCAAATGGAACTCTCATAGCGGGTTATGTTCAGTGAACTTATTCAACTAACAAGCACCCATATGTTATCCCCAAGTATCTCTATACTTTCAACCTATGAGACCGGTTGCATGCATCAAGTGCATGAAGGTTTAACATATGCTAGTCTTTGAGCATTGTCAATGCCCTATCTTGACAATACAATGACCAGGAACAGTTTTAGAAACACGGCATTGATGCATAAGGATCCTCATAATTGTAACACCTTACAATTCCTTTGCAATACCATTGTATCTTATGGGATTTATCTTCACAAGTGATTTATAACAATTATAACAAAACTTATGGATAAAGAAATATCTCAATTATAATTAATAAACTATAATGTGCAATACATGAATATATAAATAGTATCTTACAAGCCCAACTAGATTGGCTTGTAGGGCTTACACCAACAAACTCCCACTAGCACTATAGCCAATCGCCCATATACTTAAGCCCATGTCCTTCCATGTGACGATTATGTTTCTGCTGGGACAGAACCTTAGTGGGTAACCTTTTTCATATTAATGTCATCTCTTTCAATGATTACACTAATCGGGTGAAACTGCTGTAATATATGTATGGATCTATGATGATACCTTGGTTCCTTAGCTTGCGCTATGGCTCTTTTGTTATCACAGTAAAGTGGTACTGGATCAACAATGCTCGAAACCAACCAAGTTCTTTAATAAACTTCTAGATCCAAACAACCTCATTCGTTGCCTCAAACGAGGAGATATACTCGGCTTTGGTTGTTGAATCTACAGTCATCTCTAGTTTGGAACTTTTCCAACTGACTGTACCAAGATTCAAGGTAAATATATAATTACACTGCGGTTTACTGTCATCCTAATCAGATTAGAAGTCTGTATAACCCCTAACTTGGAGTTTAGCCCCTCCATAGACCAAGAAAGTATCCCTACAAGTACTTAAGGATATTCTTCACAGCAGTCCAGTGACTATCACCAGGATTGCCCTTTTGTATCTGCTCATTACAGTCATAGCGTATGATATATCTGGTCTAGTGCACAACATAGCATACACGATAGATCCAATTGCCGAAGCATATGGAATCCTATCGACCTGTGTCCTTTCATCTAATGTTTTAGGAAACATATCTTTCGAGAGATGTACGCCATGCAACATAGGCAAGTTTCCTCTTTTGGAGGTATCCATGCTAAACTTTTTAGCACCTTGTCTATGTAAGTGGATTGGGAGAATCCAAGCAGCCTTTTCGATTTATGTCTATAGATCTTAATTCCCAGAATAAATGTTGCTTCTCCCAAATCCATCATGGAGAATTGTTTAGATAGCCAAACATCAATCATCTGCAGCATAGGTACAACATTTCCTATAAGCAATATGTCGTCGACATGTAGCATCAAGAAAACAACTGCCAGTCCGTTTACCTTCTTATAAACACATGGATCATCAGGATTCTAGATAAAACCATATCCTTGGATCGTTTCATCAATTCTGATGTTCCAGCTTCGAGATGCTTGCGTTAATCAATATGCAACGCATCACATTCTAGTAGAAATCATATTTCATGGGATCATGTCTATTCTCACTAGACATTCGGAGCACTTATGTTTCTTGAGCATTAGTCCAAGCATTTAATGCCTAGACCGATGGCTCAGGTTTCGAGGGAATGTTAGGTTGTGGTTTTTGAACTTCTTCAAGTTCTACTTTACTCCCACTGAATCCTTCTATTAGAAACTCTTTCTCTAGAAGCAGCGTGTTTTGACACAAACACCTTTTGATCAGTAGAACTGTAAAAGTAATATCCCATAGTCTCTTTAGGATATCCCACAAACTTATATTTGTTTGATCTAGCTCCCAGCTTATCAAAAGGTACTTGCTTCACATAAGCAGTACATCCCCAAATCTTTAGATAAGATAAGTATGGCTTCATGCCATACCATATCTCATATGGTACCTTATCTACCGATTTGCTTGAAACCCTATTTAGAAGGTAAGCTGCAGTTTCTAAGGCATATCCCTAAAAGGATATCGGAAGGTCAGCCTTAGACATTATGGACTGAACCATGTCCAACAAGGTTCGGTTTCTCCTCTCGGACACTTCGTTATGTTGAAAAGTTCCAAGTGGAGTCCATTGTGACAAAATTCCATTTTTCATCAAATGATCCAAGAAATCATGGGTTAAATATTCTCCTCCTCGATCCGATCTAAGAGCTAGAATATTTTTCCCAGTCTGTTTCTCTACTTCAGCTCTGAACTCTTTGAACTTTTCAAAAGCTTCAGACTTGTATCTCATCAGATACACATAACCATATCTAGAATGATCATCGATAAAGGTTATGAAGTACAAGTAATTACCTCTAGCAGCTGTGTTTAGTGGTCCACATACATCTGAATGTATTAAGCCCAATAAAACACCAGCTCTTTCATCCTTTCCAGTAAAAAGAGTCTTGGTCATCTTACCAAGGAGACAACATTCACAAGTCCCATATGATTCATAATCAAAGGTTTCCAAATAATCATGTTTATGCAATTTGGAAATCCTTGTCTCATTGATATGACCAAGTCTATAGTGCCAGATGTAAGTCTTACTTGGATCATCATTTCTTGTTTTCTTGACATTTATATTGAACACAAGCATCTCTGGATCCAAAATATATAAACCATTATGTAATGTTGTCGATCCATAGTGAATGTCTTTAAGAATGATGGAGCAACTATTGCCATTCATTCTTATCTTAAACCATCATTAACAGTGAGGTATGAAACCGAAATAATGTTTCCAAACAATACTGGAACAAAGTAACAATCTTTCAATTCCAATTTCATGCTAGACGGCAAAGGTAAAGTACATGTTCCAACGGCCAATGCTGCAACTTTTGCACCATTGCCTACTCTTAGAACTATTTCATCTTTGCTCAACTTTCTACTTCCTTTCAACATCCTTATGTCATTACATAGATATGAACCGCATCCTGAATCAACTATCCAGGAATTGGATTTAATAGTAGAAAGATTCAGTTCAATCACAAACACAATCAACCCAGAAACTTCTATAAGTTCTTCTTGACTTGTCAAGTGAGCAACCTTCCTTTCATTGAGAACGCTTCTCAATTTTTTGTACCAATCCAAACATTTTGGACTAATGGCATTCATAATGCCACGTAGTGCAGTTAAAGTATTAACCATTTTCAACAACCTAATATGGAAAGTATATATCAGTTATTTCATGCATTTATACCAATTCAAGATGAGGTATTAAATCTCTTATTGGTTCTCCCACTATTTTTTCGAGATAATAGCCTTCACTATTATTCGAAAATCTCATCAAGGTATTTCTAATGGGCTGGGATCCCTTTCAACATGTTGCAACCTTGAGTGCCTCAACAAATTACAACAAGCCTAGTTGGGTAGATAACATAGCTTATCAATTGCATCTCTATGCAACTCCTAGATCAGTTAGATGACAACTCTTTGTCTAAGCACATCATATGTACTTTGCCTAACTTTGCCTCTAACACCATGCGGTCAAGTTTTACTCATTCGGACAACATGACATTAGTTGAGTAAGACCTAACTTCATAACTCAAACATATTCGTACAGTAGTTTGACTCTGAGTGACTCAATAAGCCTCTTACTGGAAGAACTATGGTTATCTTGATATGATGATGGAAGGCAACTTTATCATGTGAAACATGTGACTCAATATTATAAAGAGGGATTTCCTTGTTCTTTATAAGTCTCATCATATCAAACATTTTATAGCATTTATAATATCGCATAAAATAAATCTATAACATGCTTTCTACTTAGATGATTATGGACTTTTCTAATCTAATTTCCTTGAGCCATCAAAGGAAATTAGTTGGTCAAATTCCTAGGTGATTACATACATAGTCTTCAAAGCTTGCTTGTAATCTCCTGATCTTCATGGCGTCTTTCTTCATCTTCAAGTTATAAAAATTATTCCTAGCTAATCCTAATTTTACAATTTAATGTAACTAATTACATTTGCAATAAAGAACCTCAAGTTACATTTGAGGGAAATTAGGTGAGGAAAGAATTTTTACAACTCCAGAAAATGAGAGATAAGGCAGGGCACGCAGTCCCTATTTAATTTAATAAAAAACCATAAAAATAAATTCAACCATCCACAATAATATTGGGTCTAAGTCCATAATCATCTCATACATTCACAAATAATTTATGAACATATAAATCATGCTTTAATCTCTAGTTACCATTCAATGATTATATTGATCCATAATTTAATTCAAAGAAAATAATAAACATTTATTCTAATCTCATTAGAATAAATCCTAATCCAATTAGGATTATTTCCTTTAATTAAATTATCATCCAATTAAATAATTTAATTGAATATTCATGTAAAATTTTATTTTGGTAATTTAATTAATTTAACAATATTACCATGGTTACTAATTTTTAGCGTTGTATCTCAACTAGGACACGACAACATTAGTAACTCAATATTGCGAAAATCTATAAGTTGTGAGAATCTGTAGAAGCGAAAAACCCTAGCAAGGGAGGCGCAGGCTGTGGCTATCAAATGTAGCCGCCGCCCCTCTATCTCCCTACAGGTTGTCTATCCGCTTTTTACAGCTTCCAACTTTTCAATGCCAAATCAGTTTTATGATTTTTCAGGCATGCCAAGCACAATTCTAAACAATTTTAAATCCTAAAAACCATTAAACCATGCATTAAAAATCAGCCAAGAAAAATCTACAAGTTTTTCTCACTAAAATCACCAAATTTACGCAAAGCAGGCAAAACAGTTCTCAATTGCTGCCAAACTTTCGCCAGTTGCATTAATCAGTTTAAAATAATTTTAAACCAATTAATCAAAAAGAATTCACCATGATTACCTGTTGCCTTCACCGAAACACTATAAGTGCAAATTCTCACAATTTCGGTTAGTGACATTCGGGTCAAAAGAACTCAAAGAACAAAACAATTATGTTAAAGGTAACAATTAAAGCATAGATCATATAGGAATAACATAAGCGAGGCTCTAATACCACTGTTGGGATTTAGCTCATGCTCAAACAGAGATAATGTATAATTTAATCTTCGAGTTAAACATAAAACGCAGCGGAATAAAATAAAACATAGAGAAAACCGAATCCCTCTAAGGATCTGCCTATGAATTCAAAACGATCAGGCTGTCAAGAACAGATAGCAATCAAAATCTCATACCTCTATATTGGAGATTGCCGAAACCTCAAGACAGATTCTTGATGTTCTTGTTCTTGTACACAAAGCTCGCTTGTCGAAAAACAAAGCCGTCCAATTGTCCGACCTCTAACAGTAATCCACACAGGTGACCTGAAAACCTTCGCAAGGTTGAGATTATGTTTTGCCAAGACGATGCTAGTAGTCTAGGTTGTGAGAAACCTTCCTCCTCTACCTTAGTTAGCCTAAAGAAACAAGAAGAATCGAATTCTCCCTTCTCTCTAGCTATTCGATCGAATCTCACTTGTTAGTGTGAGAGGCGCCGATTTAGGTTAATCCTTAGAAGGGAGGTGGCAACAACATAAGCATATATATAAGTAGGTTTAGTGTATGTCAACTATTGGACTAACTGCACTGAAGCCCTTATACATATTATTAAATATTCACACTAAGCCCACAACACTTAATGAATATTGAATCTGGCCCAATCTCATTTTAATTTCATTAATCACTTTTTGTGTGTAACCCATTAGGCCGTTAACATGTTGGCAATAAATATAATTAATTCAATTAAGAATTTTCTATTTATATTTATAGATCATGAGCGGCATCTAGCAATGCATCATGACCACCCAAATATCAAGAGAGTCATCAAGCTTCGACTAGCCTTTCGTGTACACTATGTCTGTGTAATTCGATCCCTTTATCAAATATCCCGAGATAGGAAAGAGCATGGTTCAATGTCTACTCTTAATCCTATTCCATATTAGATTTGCAGCTTTAATATTAACTCCTTAAGTATTGCCTTGGCCAAGGACTTCCATAAGTTAATATAAGCCAGATACATGTGAGATATGTCCCCTTAATCACTTGGGGTGATGGATACTCTTTGGACCACTCATACATCTTCGTATGCTTCATGTCATACCCAAAAACACCCTACCATAAGCATCACCGTGATTGGGACCCGTTCGTGATGAAATCTAAGTATGACAGTTCACATACAAGATGACCTAGTGTCACAAGTCAAAGGATTACTTACACTATTGACACATGAGAGTATTTTCCATAGACACTTGAGTGAAATAAAAAATGGAACTCTCATACTGGGTCATGTTTAGTGAACTTGTTCAACTAACAAGCACCCATATGTTATCCCCAAGTATCTCTATACTTTCAACCTATGAGACCGGTTGTATGCATCAAATGCATGAAGGCTTAACATATGCTAGTCTTTGAGCATTGTCAATGCCCTGTCTTGACAATACAATGACCAGGAACAATTTTAGAAACACGACATTGATGCATAAGGATCCTCATAATTGTAACACCTTACAATTCCTTTGCAATGTCATTGTGTCTTATGGGTTTTATCTTCACAAGTGATTTATAACAATTATAACAAAACTTATGGATAAAGAAATACCTCAATTATAATTAATAAACTATAATGTGCAATACATGAATATATAAATAGTGTCTTACAAGCCCAACTAGATTGACTTGTAGGGCTTACACCAACATCTTTTCCCTTCCACAAAAAAACAGAGCACATTTGGTCTATCTTCTGAATAACCTTTTGAGGGAGAATGAACACAGAACACCAAAAATTATGCAGGCTGAACAAAATAGATTTTATAAGTTGTAGGCGCCCTGTATATGAGAGTCTCTGCGAGGACCAGCTGTTTATTCTTCTAGAAATTTTTTGTATGAGCATATCACAGTGGCTTGCTGTCAACTTACCAGTTATAAGAGGAATGCCAAGGTATCTAACTGGTAAGGTCCCCAGTTTAAAACCAGTTCTAAGATCAATACTAGCATGAAAGACCTCTGATTTAGCACTGTTGAGCTGCAGGCTAGACAACTGATAGGACTTATGAAAAATGTTGCAGAAGTTCATAATTGAATCCTTCTTGCCGTTGGTGAATACCATGATATCATCTGCAAAGCAAAGATATGTCAATTGCACCATTTTACATGAGGGATGATAGCCAATATGCCCTTCTGCAGCTGCTGAGTTGAGAATGGATGATAGCACATCCATAACAATAACAAAAAGATAAGGGGGGAAGGGATCTCCCCACCTTAACCCTTTCTTACCAGGAAAGAATCCTACTAGACCTCCATTTATAACCATTGAGTAATAGGGAGTAGTTATGCAAGCTTGTAACTAGTCCAGAAATCTTCCAGGAAAACCAAGAGCTTGAAGTGTGTTGAATAGGAAGTGCCACTCTACAGTATCAAAGGCTTTCCTAAGATCTATTTTTATTGTCATTCTAGGAGAGATTCTTCTGGTGTGGTGCCCTTTTACCAGCTCCTATGCTAGAAATATGCTGTCTGCAATGCTTCTGCCTTCCACAAAGGTTGATTGGTTTGCATTAATCAGTTTTGGTAAGCATTGCTTAAGCTTGTTGGCCAGCAGTTTGGAGATACACTTGTAAACTGTATTACAGCAGGAGATTGGTCTGTAATCAGTTACATGGCCTGGATTCGAAACTTTCGGGACTAGTGTGATGGCTGTTGCATTTACAATCTTTGGCATCTCCCTAGTCCTGAAAAAAAATAGTATGGCTTTGGTCACATCATTACCCACAATGCTCCATGCTTCCTTTAAAAAAAAATAAGCGTTAAAACCATTAGGGCCTGGTGCCTTGTCTTTTTTCAAAGAGAATAATGTAGCTTTGATCTCATCAGGGGTGACATTAGCAATTAATAAATCCTGTTGTTGATTTGAGATAGTTTTGCCCAAAATCTGCTTGATCTCTTCAACAGTTCCCCCATAAACTTCAGCATCAGATGAGCCGAAAAGGCTTTCATATAAATGAATAATTTCCTGCGTGATGGACTTGAACGTTTTCAATTTCTGGCCCTGGGAATCATGTAACACTTTTATAGTGTTTGAGAACCTCCTAGCAGTAGCTAGTTTATGAAAATAACCTGTGTTTTGATCTCCCAGTTTGAGCTATTGTATCCTGGACTTCTGTTTATAAAATGATTCCTTAGCTCGAGCAAGTGCATTATAATCAGTCAACAAGCTGTTTTCCTTGATAACCAATTCAGGGTGGAGATCCCCATCTAAGATGGAATGTTGTACTTCTTTCAACTCCAAAAGTTTATCATGAACTCTAGCACTTAGCTGACTATAAGCTGGTTGAGTTTCCTCAATTCAGGCTTTAAGCATTTGAGCTTTTGATAAAGCCTAAACATTTGGGTACCACCAACGTCCAAATGCCAAACTTCCTTTACCAGACCGTGGTAATCAACATGATCAGTCCAATAGTTAAAAACCTTAAAGGGCTTGGGGGGTGAAGAACATGGAAAACATGTTGTGATCAAGGTTGAACTATGATCAGAAATGCCCTGAGGTGTGTGTTCCACTGATGAACTTTGGATTTTTGAGATCCAACAGTCATTTATCATGAATCTATCCAGTTTCCTTGCCAAGAACCCATCAGTCCTGTTGTTTTTCCAGGTAAACTTGGGGCCAAAAAAAGAGTGATCTAGCAGGCCAGAATTTGAAATACAACTATTAAATTCCTCCATATCAACACTCATAATCTGGTGACCATCAAAGTCAGAACTCTCAGATGGACTCCTAATTATGTTAAAATCCCCTGCAATCATCCATGGATAATTTGAGTATGAGTGAGATATGCTCTCCAAGTAGTGCTGATAACTCGTATAATTATATAGTTTTTAGTTATGTTTTATTATTGTTTTGTGTCAAATACGAGTTATTATTGTTTAGTCTAATTGTGTTTATGATCTTTTATATTTTTATGTAATTTGGTGTTTTTCACAAGTTTCTTTGAGTGATTTCAGATTACTAGAATTAAGGGCAAATCCAGTTCAGTTCCAGTTCCGACACCTTTTGCCATATCAGCTATATTTGGAGTTTCACTGAAGCAATAAGGCTGAAATTTTAACCGTGCAAAGTTAAGAGGCATATCTATCTTTTTCATGTTTTACACTTCTTGAAACGGAGTCGTTTTCCCTAGCGAAATCGACCATCAAGTTGGCTGATGTGCAATGACGTCTGTGCTGACCTGTTTTCGTATTTTGCCCATATCTTCTTATCCACATCAGAAAATGAGCTGATTCCAACGGCTA
Source organism: Fremontodendron californicum (assembly GCA_030761205.1). Taxonomy (NCBI): domain Eukaryota; kingdom Viridiplantae; phylum Streptophyta; class Magnoliopsida; order Malvales; family Malvaceae; genus Fremontodendron; species Fremontodendron californicum. Next base: position 6,688,686 of record JAULJL010000024.1, read on the forward strand.
TGGATCAGTAACTGACAGGGGAACATTTTTCTAGAAGACCATGTGATCAGATCAGGCCTCCAATATTGACAAAATCGACCATCAATTTGGCTGATCAAAATTGTCATACAATATGACGAAAATTGTTAGAAAAATGCACCCACCTATTATACCTACCTTTGAAATTTGTAAAGCTTGTCTCTTGTCATTTAGCCCTCCAAAATGTGTATAAATAGAGGGCCTTGGATGATTGTAGAGGATCATATTGTACATTGGTAGGATATTAGCCATTGTAATAAAATTCTCTAAGTTTTCTTCTTCTTTCTTTTCTCTAGTTTTCTTTTTCTTTATTTTCTTCTTCTTCTTTCTTTCTTTTATTTCCTTCTTAGATTCTCTTTAATTTTATGTTTATGTTTACAATGCCTATGCTAGGCTAAACTTCTATTTGGTTAAGGGTGATTTCAAAGCCCTAGACATGTTTTGTGATTGATTTTCAGATTCTATCTATCATTAATTTTCTATCAAAGTTGCTTATGTTCTTCTACAAGAATTGTTCATGATGTTGTCTTGATTTATGTAGGTGTACAACTAGATAGATCATGATAATTATCTATTGCTAGTCTAGGAGTCTTGATCCGTGTAATTGTCTTGATTTCCTATTCATAAGTGGCAATTTGTGATTAATGATTATGGTCAAGTTTTCAATAATTGCAAAGTGGAACATAACCTAAGTTAAACAATCCGAGCTTATGTGTTTGTTGCTTAGATCAACCTATCTTTCTCATCATAAAGCTGCCATTAAATTGAATTTAGAGAGCTTATTCTAGGTTGTTTAATGGTTAGAGATTAAATAGAGAGCTTGTTCTATTTAACGACAAACTAAGGAAAGATTGGGATAACAGAGCTTGTTGTTATCTACGGTTGTTAACTTTGATAGTTGGTTGATATTGATAGATCTGAAATTGATTCTTAATGATGTCTAGTGGTGGAGAATGAAACCTTAACCATATTTTTCATATTTGATTCTTCTTACTTACTTGTTTTCTTACTTTTCTAGTTTGCTTATTTTTAAAAGTATATTTATTTTTATTGGCTGGTTATATCGCCTAATTTGTATATTAACTTTGTTTTATTTTTATTGGCTGGTTATACCGCCTAATTTAGTATATATATTTTTATTGGCTGGTTATACCGCCTAATTTAGTATATATATTTTTATTGGCTGGTTATACCGTCTTGCATCTTATTCTTATTATTTACTTTAGTTTAAATCTGGCTTCAAAAACCCCTTTTCTTTTATTGTTTTCTTTGAACGTAAGTTATAAACTAATAACTCATAGATTAAAACCCAATCCCTGAGGACTCGACCCTTGCTAATCATTATACTTACAATTGATCATTTAGTGCAAGGTTAAATAAGATACACTCTTTTGGGTGCATCAAGTGCCACAAAACCTCTCCTCTCAGATATAAGATAAGATTCATAACCCTAGGTCACATATTCTCTGCTCATTCTCTCTTTGCTTCCTCTTACATTTTCCCGAATACCACTAACTTAAGCATCAAAGCTCATCCAAAAATCCGAGCTCCAACGTTTCTTTAACTGTTTGCTCCTCTTTAACAGGTTTTACCTATAGCACTTCAACCTTCTCTTCAACCCAATCCTTTATCTCCAAAGTCTAACGCCCAATATAAAACTAAACTCATTAAGCCCAAAGAGGAGAAAGACACTAGATGGCTTCAAAACTTATTGACACATGTTTAAGCTATGTTGGGCCCACTAATCAATCCAATGACAGTCGATTATCACAGTTGGCAAGTATAATCACCAAATTATGCACCCATGATCTAAAATAAAAAAAAATATAAAATAAGGCTAATAACCCCAAGTCACATATTTCTCTACTCATTTTCTTTTTGTTTCTTTCTATTTTTTTTTCCAGATTATCCATTAATTTAAGCATTAAAATACGCATGGAAATCTCAATTCCAATGCCCTTTAACTATTTGCTCCTCTTTTAACAGATTTGACGTTAGTGTTCTCAGGCTTCCCTTTAGCCAAGTCCTTCAGACCCAAAAATACCTCAACACCGTCCCAATCCCGAAACGAAGTTGGCCACAGCCTATTATTTAATCCTCATCTCGCCTTGTTCACTTCAGCTAATGCTTTATGGCTGTGTCTTAGTTTGCAACCTTCTCGTTCAGTCATCCTCACAAATACAAAGAAAGAAGATGGAGTGTTTTGAGCTATTCTTTAGAAAAATACATTGATCCTCAACTTAGAACTAACAATTAATCCTATATTTTGTGTCAACATCTTAAATATCACAAAGGACCATGAATGCACAGAAAATCTTAGTTTAATGGTCAAACGATTTTATTTTAACTGAGTGCTTGATTCAATAATTAGTACAAGAAGTTTTCCTCTATTAAAAAATGGGTTTCAATCAATATGGTCATTACCGTATCGGTGAACGTACCGTTTTTGTTCTGATACTGATATGTACCGGCACCGACACCGGTGTATTTCGGAATACCGTTTCGGGTTTACTGGTATTTTTCAAATATTTTTTCTTATATCTATACGTATAACTTATTTTCAAGTTTTTTAATAAAATATATATTATATACACATGCAAATATACATCCATTATATGCATATATATGTTTTTATGCAAATGTAAATTTTAAATATTTAATATCTAAAATTTTTAAACATCAAATAGGTAAAATAAATATTAAAATGATAAAAAAATAGTAAATTATTATTAATTATGTTCAATAGCATAATTTAATGAACATATTTTATTTTTAAATGTAATTATGAAAAAAATAAAAATGATCATGACACAAAAAAATATTGAAACTAGTTTAAAAAATCAAATAAGTGAATTGTTTTTTTTTTTTAAAAATTAAAAATCAAAATCTTATACCAACCGATACGGACCGGTACGTACCGGTATTGACCGGTACGTACCGGTATTGACCGGTACAGACCGGTACAGGTCAGTATAGGCTGATACCAAAACCGGAACGAAACTAAAAACTGCTTGTACCGATTTAATTAAAAATTGAGATATATCAACCGATACCATTGGTATCAGTACGATATCGACCACCATGGTTTCAATCCTCCATCACCATTTTTTTTTTTAAAAAAGTTCGGTTCTTTCCCTATTGAAAGTCTCGCAGTTTTCTTGCAAGCAAGGCCTGATAGAAATAATAAATGGGAAGGATATGAAGCAGGATTTCGGTTAAGGATGACAAAATTCGATTTGAATTTTGTATCAATTCATTTTGAATGAAGAGTTTTTTTTTTTTTTTTTTAAAGTAGAGACGGAGTAGAGCGAAAGGATTTTAATAAATGTTTGCTCCATTCGTCTTTTAAAATTATTATTTTACCCTTTAAAATATTCTATATATATTTTTTATATTTTTAGTATATATATTAAATATATATACTAAAATCATATATAAATATATATATATATATACTTTATATATATGTATATTATATACATATTAAAAAATTATATTCATGAATAAATTATAATATATTTTTTAAAATATTAAATTAAAAATAATTAGTAAAAAATAAAGTTTAGCAGCATGGAATAAGGTAGAACGGTTATGGATGTAACCCATATCCATAAAAACGGAAATGGATAAAGCGATTCCCGTCTGCCCCGATCCATTACTAGAGGTGGCAATTGGGCAGGTTCGGGCGGGTTCGGATCGGGTTCATTCGGGTTCGGGTTTATTCGGGTTCGAGCACATTCAGGTTCGGGCTCATTCGGGTTCGGGTTTAATCAGGTTCGGTCCCATTCGGGTTCAGGTCCGTTCGGGTTCGGGTCTTTCCGGGTTCGAGTCCGTTCGGGTTCGGGTCCAATCGGGTTCGGGTTCAGATTTGTTTTACATCATTTTTTTTATGTTAGATGTAATCATTTTTACATAATTTAAATATTTACGTTTAAAAATTATTTTATTATTATTTTTAAAAATAATCTATTATTATAATATGATATTTTTTAATTATATTTATTTATTAAAATCAATATTTGTTAGCAACAAAAGAATATAAAATTAAATTTTTATATAAAATAAAATTTTAAAATAATTTATTTATAAAAAATACGATATATTATAAATTAATCATATTAATATTTAAAATAATTGATTTGATAAACTCGAATTTCAACATGTAAATACATTATAATTTATATTCACTACAATAAGAGATTTTTAGGGACGAACCCTGTCATTTAACTTTGAGGCCTAAACCAACTTGGACTACCGATTTACAAATATGGACGGGTTTAGGCAGAATTTGAGGCCTATATTTCGGATCGGTCCGGGCTTGGACAAGTGAATATGGTGTTGATGACTTAATTTAATAATATACCTAATAAAATTATATATATGTTGCAAAGAGCAACACATTTTTTTTTAAAAGTAGTTTTTATCTATTTTTTAATATAAGAAATACTATTATACTATAGATAAATTAAAATGAATGAATTGCTATTAATTAATTTTAATATATAAAAAATACTATTATACTATTATAAAGGAGCTCTTCAAATAACATAAATAAAGAACAAGTAATATTTTTTGTCAAAAAAATTTATATTTCTAAAATTTTCATGAGTTTAAAATTTTTAAATAGTGGATTCATCAAGATATGAGACATTAAAGTTATAAGTACAAAATATAAATTTATTTTTGATAAAATTATTATTTTATCACATATATATAATATAAATTAAATTAAATTTTAATTAAATTATTAAAAAAATATTAGAATAAAATTAATAAATAAAGTTCTTGCTTTATAAAAAAATTATTTAATTACAATTTGATAATTTTTAGTTTTAGTATTAAATTCGAGTTCGGGTTCGGGTCAGGATCAGGCTCGGATATTTTCGGGTTCGGATTTTTCGGGTTCGAATAATTTCGGGTTCAGGTCTTTTCAGGTTCGGGCTTCGGGTTCGGATTTTTTCGAGTTCGGATTTTTGACTTTTTGGTCAAATCAAGTTTGGACGGGTTCGGGTTCGAGTTTTTCTAGACGAATTTTCAAGTTCGGGTTCATTTCGTCACCTCTATCCATTACCATCCTAATTTCGGTGATAGATGCTGAGCCAGCATCATGGAAACCATAATCACAATAAGTTGGCATAGGGGCTAAAGGCTTACTACCTATCCCGCTTGATGCAGCAGAAATAAACATTTTTCCAGTCATAATTCAGAAAGAATGCATATATATGAAATATTAGCGCAATCATTTTATTGTAAAAAAATAATAATATCCTCTTTATTACAATAAATATATTAAAAAAATAGACAATAGAATCATTTTTCAAATTTGGCTAAGAAAACAGATTTGTGACATTAAAGATTTGATCTATACAACAAACTGGAATATATTTGAGTTTTGACAAAGGTTATGCTCCATGAAAATCACATCAACCAAATGCTTGTGCAAAGCACAACCTTGAACTGGGAAGTATAAGAACAAAAAGACTTTTTGAATGACCATTGCATTAACTAGATCTACTATAACTATACCAAGCACATCATGCCTTGGAATTGCGGGAAAAAAAAAAAAAAAGAAATTGTTTACGAGATGTTACCCGTAACCCATCGAAGAACTCATTATTTGGATCTGTCGAAACACAGGCAGCTTTTAGCATAGCATGTAGAATCAGCAAAATAAATGATACTTATTCACACAAAAAATACCTTATTCATGAGATACACTTTTGAAAACCAAAAAAAAAAAAATACCTTATTCACAAGCAAGTTTACTTGCTCTCTGTACATTTCCTTCAAGTCTACAATATCAGCACGGAGTTCCTCCAGCTAGATAGATGCAACCACTTAAATATAAGAACATAATGGATGACAACAGTATCATATAATATTCTCATTTTACAATGGGAATGCCAGAAATGAGTCGGAAATACAGCAACTCGATGGTACAATATATTCAAAATACTATTGTTTCTGAACATTCAATTTCATCATAATATAAAATTTTGTTCAGCAAAGCTCATATTGTCTCTCTGCTTTAATGATCTAGCAATACCATACAGCAAAATAACATCTAGAAGCTTCATCATACATCCTTGAATATAAAATTTTGTTTGCCAGCAATGAGAAGAATCCAAAATATAAAAAAGGCATGTACCTCCTCATCCCGTTCACCCATTAGCTCCAGAGCAGCAGAGTGTCTACGCCTCAAGGCTTCTAGTTCTGCCCGGATCCCAGGCAGCCTGGCTGCTTCGGCCTTCAACTTTTCATACTGCAGAAAATGTAGACAAGGTTAAAGGCAATGATTTGAGGAAACCATAGAATAGAATATTGATGAATAACACCTCACTCACATTAACTAGGAAGCAGATGAAGAACTCACCTGTGCAGTCATTTTGACTAACTCCTCGGCTAAAGAGTCACGGATAGACTCCATGGAAGTCTGAAGTGAACAACAAACAAAGCTAGTTGATATAAGTTATTTAAACAGTAAACAAGATATAACCCATAACTCAAAATCAGAAAATATCCAGTATTGAGCACACAGTTTGAACATGTAGTGACAGATATATTTGAATTCAGGAACTCAAAGAATAATTCATACCAAACGAGACATGTAGGATGCAAGTTCACCCTCCTTTTGACGAAGGGCAGATTCAAAAGCACTAGGCGTCATGCTCTTCATGTAGAAAGGACTTAATGTTGCCTCTCCAATATTTCTCTTTTCAGAGAAACCATCAGATGAGTCCAAAGATGCTTGCAGAAAATAGGTTTCCTTCATGCTTCCTATGCTGCTAGCAGTAGAGAGTTTCCGGAACAAGCTTCCTGCACCGAAGTCATACAATAAGTAAAGAAGATCACAAAGATCAACTACATCATAATACGAAGCACCATACCATTCTCCAAAGCAGAATTATGCCTTGCTAGTGGAGATTGCTTAGATACAACCGTAGAATGCACATGCGATGTCCTTTCCAAGTCTAACCGAGCAGCTTTCTCCCTTTCTACTTCCTATAACAAATCAAAAGCTTCCCTCTGTAAACCGAACCATAAGCTCAAATCTAAGTACTAACAGTTGGAATGGTTTCTATGTTCATATAGGCATAATAAACTCTCAAGGAATGCCTCATGTAACTTCAGCAGATAACTTAATTTGAAAGAAGTTTCAAATAATAAACTATATATGTAACTTTTATTATCTGCAACCCTGTGAAGAATACAAGATGGTCTTCTTTTTATCATCAAAGTTAAAAGGAAAAGAATTCGAGAAAGCAATCCAATTGAAGAGAGTTTTCTTTGAAGCTAGAAGCTACAGACACGAGAAACGGAGATGAAGAACTTGGTCAAACACATGCGAAGAGATTAACAGTAATTTTAAGCTAAGAATGAATCAAAAGCACAACCTGCTGTAGAAGTTCCCGGTGCACAAGAGCATCTTGTAGCTCTTGCTTATGTTTCCGTCTTAGTTCCCTAATTTCTTCCTCAAGCTGGTTTGCCCGACCTTCTTGAGTATCAGCTTCCTCCTTTGCTGCAAGGTATTCCTGTCTATTCTCAGCAACTCTCCGTCTCTCTTTCTCAAGGGACCTGCTTAGCTGTGTTTGTTTCGTCCTAAGACATGAAATCTGAAGCAAAGCAAAGGTTAAGCTGATATCTAGAAATGTTTCCACAAATAAAACATACATCAGCCACAGAAAGTAGAACCTGAGCTTCAAGAACATTAATTCGCGATAAGGTTTGAGATAGGCGTTCATTCACAGATTGCTCTCTCTCTTCAGCAGCTGCAGCTTTCGTCTCTGCTTCCTGTAAATTCAATAGAATAGATAATTATGAGAATATGATTCTGTATAAGCTTCACATGTGATATTATAACATGCAATAACATTCTAGACACCTGGAGACGAGAGTTTAGAGATCTCTCCACAGCAGCCCAAGCTTCTGCTCTTCCGGAAGTTGTTTCCTATTAAAAATAGAGCAAACAATCAATATACAAACAAATAGTAATACAAAACAAATAAAGACCAAAAGTCCTTGAAGCTTGTTTTTTTTTTTTGACCAAGTCCTTGAAGCTTGTTAATAATGCATTAGAACAACATATTTCACCTGCATGGCTTCAATCTGCCTTAAAAGAGGTCTTGTAGACTCAGGCACTTGTGTTATCAACTCCTCACACCGACGCTCACTTGCCTAGAAAACAAAATTAAATCTGTGATCTACTGGGACAAATTTCTGAAGGAAAAGGTATCAAGGAAAGATTTAATATCTATATAGTCAGCAGAAACTCAGCGCACTTGATAACGTTTTTGAAGATCTTCAATGTCCCTGCGAAGCATGTCTTCTCTAAATACTGCCTATATAGTTAGAAAACAACAATAACATCATACTTTTCATATATTAGCATGATAAAATCTGAAATCTCAATTAATAAAATGAAAAACCTGCTGCTCCTTTCTGCTTAATGTTTGCCTTAATTCTTCAAGTGTTTGTACTAGCATGGTTTCACGTTCTTCAGCCTCTCTTAAATGACTCTCCAGTTCAGTTCTGGCTTCATTGTTGGCATGTGCCTCTGCTAGTGCTTCAGCCTCCTTAGCTGCATTTAGAGCATTTGTATAAAAGTCTTTCTGACCTGCAAGTTCCACTTGGTGTTTTTCAATTGTTTCTTGTAGCAACTTCTCTGTAGCTGTCTTGTCCTTCTTGATGCTCTCTACCTTGTTCTCTTCAACCTGAAAGCAGAACAAGGAGCATGCACGATCAACATGTTGAAAGAATTTATTTGTAAATGATAGAACTGTTTCTATGGAGTTCAAAGGTATTCTCGGACAAAAATCTGCCAAAAAATGAAATAATACTAAAGGTCAAGAGTAAATATCCCCAGGTCTAGAACTTAGGGGATTTCCACTTCCTCTCAGGTCTTATGGAATTGAGTAGTCTTTTTAATTCGTTCACACCAGTCGGACAAAAATGAAGTCATAAAGAACATTAGTAAAGAATAACAAGCAGTCTTTCCTTTTTTTTCTTTCCTTTTCTTTTGTAAGTTTTGATAGGTGAATAAACAAAACAATAAAGCGGCACCAACAGCATCACAATCCAAGTACAAGGCTAACTTTACAGAAGAAAAGATCTATAAAGCTAATAGCATCCTGTACTTCTATGAAGTTCTGTCTACTGAACCAAAAATCTCAAGTATGAAACCAAGTATCCAAATGAACAAAGTGTGAATACAGAATATTAATCAAAAGGTCTATACCAAGCAGTGTTTCACAATTATAACGAACAAAACTATATGATATAAGAATACTGAATTTAAGCCTTGTATTACTATGGAAAATCAATTAACCTGAATGACATTGTTTTGCCCAAGGGAGTTTAAAAATTGAACATGGTATAGAGTTTCGTATTACAGCTCATATTATCTTGAGTTCTAAAAATAGGAGGAGAGAGAAAAAGTAATCAATCAACTACATTCCAATTTAGAGGCATGCACTTGCCTGAAGCTTTGTAGTCAGACCTTTCTTCTCCTCTTCGAGCTCTCTAATCTAGTATCACAAAAATGTGAGGAAAAAGAAAAGGAAGTGAAGAGAAAGAAGGAAGGAAGGAAGGAAGAGACTATTTACCAGAAATTTAGAAAACTCAAACAACCACCAAACGTATAGTCATACCTGAGCTCTTAATTTCCTGATCTGAGCTTCTTGAGTGGCCTGCTTCTTTGAAAGCTCTTCACCTGAGAGGATAGACAAATATCTACTAAGAAGAATGCGTAGAGAACAAGAGGATCAAATTTGCTCAAGAATCATCTGACCAATTAAATCTCAATCATACACTGAAGTACATGCTCCCAAGAATCCTGTTTTTACACTAAAATCCCATATGTGGTAAACTATAGAAGCCTCCCTTAGATATTAGCTCCATTGTAAGGGTTAGTGGGCAAGAAATTGGTGGTATGTAACTATATATGCAGAACTTTAACCAGGCCTTTTGAAGAATTCTCTCTATATACAACCTATACCCTGCCCACCTAATCCTCCTCTTAAATGTATTGCCTGATAATCCTAATCAAATTATTTCTTATAATGAAGTATGTCCATATATTCTCCATTATAGTTGGGCTCTTTTTATAGAAACACCGATACAAAGAAATGATGTGAGGACTATCCAACAAGTACCAACAGATAGAAGAGAAGAAAATAATATGGTTTTGAACAAGAAGAAAAAGTTATAGAGCACCGCATCAAATATAAACAGGAGTTTTCAGAACTCACCTTCAGCCATCACTTGATTAATTATTTCATCTTTTTCCTTCAAAAGAGCAGCAGCATCACTTTTTTTATTCTGCTCTCTTCGAAGAGTATCCTTTTCCTTAGTAAGAGCATAAACCTGGAAAAACACACACCAAGAGACAAATAAACTTTAAAAGCATTATATTTTAGCAGAAAAAGACGACCTTTTCCTAGAATATTTGTCCACTTATCATCATCTTCTATGAAAGCATCAATGCATTGACACCATTTTCAACTAATTGCAACTATAGGGGGCAAACTACATGTCATTTAGCACCTTTTCTAAACTACCGTAAATTAATCAAATCTCACACAAGAAACTTCTTAGATAATGGAGATAATCACAGCACAGAAAAAGAAGGCAAACTATTATTGGGGGGTAACCTTTGGATTATATATAAGGCACTTTAAGCAATATATCACCTCATCATTGATGCTGTTATGAGAAAAAGAAAGAAAAATATTGCTGAAAACTAGAGATCACCCCATATAATAACCTCATTTTATACTTAATCTCAAACATATAGTCAATAATACCATTTAACCCAATACACTCCAAAAAGATATCTATGGCATGACAATATTTTTTCTTCGGAGTTCAAGATATTGAGACAATAGAAAAGTGCAAGTCTTAACGGGGAACCTATTCCACAAAACTAAATTATCAATTTATAAAACTTAGTATGTGGCTAGAGACACTACAAAATGTTAATAAAGGATTTCTAGAACCACTAGAGTTGAACTCAGTTGATAATATACTCCTTTTCTTTTTTCATCAGAAATGCATTACACGTTACAAGAAATTATCAATTAGCTTTATAAAATGCAATTGCCATACAGCTCAACCTAACTAAACCTTGATTCCAAACCTGCTGCAATAGCTTGTATGTTGAATGTTGAAATAACTGTAATAACTAATAACTAACAATGGACAATGGTGATGGTAATGGTAATGGTCTATATGCAATCAATTTCACTAGATGTCAACATTACCAACTTAAATGCTTCTTGCCTTCTATCAATTTTGAGCACTCAACACACTAGAAAAAGAGCATGAAAGCTGATATGCAATCAAAGTCCATATACTTGATAGACATCAAATATGCATGCACAAGGAAAATAGTAGCAAAGAAGGTGGCATCTTAATAAAATAGAAAAGGTTAGAATATTAAAACTTTTGAAGAGATTGCCGGGTGAATGCTAAGGCAAGATGGTACACTAGAACTTTAAAGCATGCATAGCATTTGAAAATATATTATTTAGTCCCAAAGAGGACATCCCAATAATAAGATCCTGGAGCATTTAACTGGGAGGTCCTAGATTCAAACTTCAGGGGAATGGGGTTTATGTGATGGAATAGGCTAAGGCCTCATGTGCAGCCCAAGGAATAGTAGGCCTTCCTACATACCCAAGAATATGCTATTGATAACAGTTCATTATGATCACTCATTAAGGAACAACAAGTTTAATCACCACCTCGAAACTTTCGACAAAACAATCTTACTGATTCAAGCTTCTGGAGAAAGTCCTAACATTTCTCAATGACAATATCACTAGGAGAAATATAAGAAACTAATAAAGAAAAGTAAGAAAAAAGAAAGGAGGAGAGGAATGTGTGTAACATACCTTCCTTTCAAGAGTCGAAACCCTTTGATGATATTCCTCTCGCAAATACTCAATTTCTGCTTCATTGGATTTTCTCTGTTCCAAACTTTCAGCTGTTAAATTACAATCTTTTTTTCATTTTTATTATGAGAGAGACAGTGGAGTATCTTCCTAAATATCTAATTAGAAGTAGTTATAACTCATTTTTTTCAACTGTTGGATGATTACTCTAGAAGCAACAGAAAAAAGAAAGAGAATGTGATAGAAAGTGATTGACTTATGTTAAAAAAAATAAAAAAAAGAATGAAAACTAGGAGAACTAAACTAAATGACAATGTCATAACAGTTATGACTTATGATATAGGTTCCAAAAATTTGAACGCTATATCATGGGAAGCATTGGCAATAACAGAGTAAAATTACATATAGGTGTTTCTCATTGAAATGTGATAGTAAGTATTTACATCATTAAATTAATTCAACCAAGAATTGAACCAACCAACAACCCCTATTAACAAATTTTCAAAGAAAGTTGAGCTATAAATAAAAATCAAAGAGAATAAAGTCCCCATCATTGAGAATAATTTGCATAAACAGAATTCAAACCACTGCTAAGACCCACATTGTAATCCATATAAACTGGCATTTTACAGCAAATATGCTCATACGAAATGTACTAGGGAAGAATAGAACTCCACCATGGGGCCTTGCTTCATGTCCAATATGAACACCATGCAAATTACATATAACATTCTTTACATGAGAGATTTAACCATCTTTTGTCTATAAGATATCCAATTTAAGGACACATTTGTAGAAAATGATGATTCTAAGTCGTGTAAAGGTTTATATTAAGTTTTCTACATAGAAGTAAAACCACATGCAAAACAAAAGAAAGCTTGACCAGCGACAACAAAACACAGGAGTATATGCTCAATATATTTACAGATTTAATCTAACACAAATGTACAGAATGGAAAACGAAGATCAGAAAAACCATCTATGCATCAATCTTTTATAATACATCAGCCATGGCACACTGCTAATATTATTATATTAACAGCCGTGTCTTTGAGCTGAATCTTCTAATTGATAACTTGGACTTTGTTCATTTTAATCGCTACTGAGATGTTCATTTTTATTCAATAAATTAATGCATACACAAAGCACTGAAAATCAACAGACAGATGAACAAAACATATCTAAATGTCACTATCACAGAGACAAAGCCAAACCATGTTAAAGTATCTAAGGGGAAGAAAAATGCTTGTACATACCTTCAAATCCTCAATTACAGCTTTAAGTTGCTCATTCTCATTCATCAGCTTTGCAATTTCATCAGCTTTTGCCTGAAAAAGAAACATATTGAAATTGGAAATTCAAGAACCATAAAACTTCAACCAGAAAAGATTACATAAAATGAAATTTCTTTCCTTTAGTGCCCCCTCTATTGGACAAACGTAGCATAAGATATCATCATCAAATGCAGGGAAGAGAAAGTAAAGTTTATAACTAAATAAATCAGAGGCATATAAGCTTCCCTCCTAATGATAGTGGTAAAGGCATCTTCTCATAGAAGGTAAAGGCTGGAGCCTAAGGTTTAATCTCATAAAATGTGCCTTGCAGAGAATTACATATACATCACTGTACAATGCCCCCCCCCGGGTTAAAAAAAAAATCATCTTTAAATGAAAGAAATGCATTAAACAAATAGGCCTTCTATGGAGCACATCATAAAGGATCTAACCTATGTAATGTTATTTGTCTGTATGGGAGAAGTGATATGCATATGAGAAAAAGAACAAGAAAAGGAAATATGCTCATGAGCTTCAGCCAAACGTAGAATAACATTAGTCAACTTCTGATAGAAACAGCACCATGCATCAAATCTATCTCACATGTGCATGCTTCCTACATAAAACAACGGAAAATGTGAAGTACCTGAGCTTGCTTTGCAGCACCTTGCAATGCAGATTCCATCATTTTCATTTCCATCTTCACCCTCTCCAGTTCATGCATAGAATCTGCTGAGTCAGACATGGTAGTTACAGAACTCAAGCGTAGCTCTTCTTTAGCATAAGTCTCACTATCATTAGTCTGCTGATCCTCTTCCTCTCTTTTAGTATTTGCATCATTTTCAAGAAAAACTGATTCAGAAACTGTCCCTTGAGCCTCATATGAAGAAAGCACAGTGGGCAACGAAAATTCCTGAGCAATGTTAGTCTCCTCAACACTGATAGAATGTGAACTAGAGGGCACCAGCTCATCAGAGCCACCACCAGCACCAGCTTGGCTATCACTGGATTCCTCAGATTTAACTGGAGAACCTCTCTCTAAAATCTCTTCAGTTTGTGTCTTTTGTTCATCTTTAGTTTCATGTATGTCTACAGCATCGCTTGACTCTACTGGCACAGGTTCAACATCCTCAACTTGGTCTACTTCTGCAGTATCTAATTTGGCTACCTTGGAGTCAGAGTCTTCAGAAGGTACCACATCTGAGCTTTCTTTCTGTTGTTCATTGTCAGGAGAATCTGACGACTCAGCATTCTGAAAGGTAGATTCAGAAGGCTCGGCAGAAACTAGTTCTGATTCAGATTCAACTTTAGCAGGGTCTGAAATTGCAGTATCCGCTCTCTCCACAGCCTCTGAATGTTCATTGTCTTTTTCTAACTTGACAGCTTGTTTATCTTCTCCAACAATGGTTTTCTCATGAGAATGAACTGACCTGTCAGTTTCAGCCTCTTCTTTTTCCTCAACTTTGGGTGGAGTCTGTGAAGATTCAAGTTTTCCTGATGATTCAACTGCACCCTGTTCACTTTTATGACCCATAAAGTTCATAACTGGATCAAAGAGTGCTTTTCTGTCTGAAGACCACAATCCTGAAGCTGGAATGAATATAGACAGGAAGTCATAAGTATGATTGGTCCAAAACCCGCATTATAACTTCCATGTAATAGTGACCAAAATGCTTTTCAATTTTGAAATTCTTATATTGAAATGAATAAGCAATCAGAATCATCTTTTCTTTTTACTGAACGTCACACTGAAACAAACAACGTCACCAGCATGTAGAGTTTCTTTAAGTATGAGATCAGCATTGACTTTTTCATGCAAGGTGATGCTCGTGGATCTCAGCAAGAGGAAGAAGACAGCTCAGGGGAGTTGAGCACAAGAACAACCCTCGAGAAGTGTCAATAGAACCAGTGACAATGAAGAACAGAGAGGAAGAAGAAGAAGCAAGAGAGGAAAATCATATTTCATTAGCATACCTCAGCTTATAAGGATCAAGTCCTTATATACAATCTGTAATGAATACAATGAATGAATAACAGAAAGATCTTTAGCTGAAATCAAGTGTCCCAAATACTCAACCTGAGGTAAGGCAAAGTTACACTTACTTCTCTTTGCAAATAAGGAATGGTCTTGCAGCCTCTGAAATACCAATTCCAAGTGTTGCAGGTGGTCCTGAAGATGCCTGCTGTAGATCAATATATCATCAAAGAAAACCAAGGTGAATTTTCTCAAGTATGGCCTAAAAATGTCATTCATCAAGCTTTGGAATGAAGAAGGGGCGTTGGTGAGCCCAAATGGCATTACTAGGAATTCATAATGACCATCATGGGTCCTGAATGCTGTTTTGCTTACATCAGGAGGATGCATACAGATCTGATGATAGCCTGATCTGAGGTCAATTTTTGAGAAGATTGTAGAACCATGCAACTCATCTAACAGTTCTTCAATGATTGGGATAGGATATTTGTCTTTGATTGTGTTCTTATTCAATTCTCTATAATCAATACACATACGCCATGTGCCATCCTTCTTCTTGACCAAGATTACCGGAGAAGAAAATGGGCTGTTACTGTGTTGGATAAAACCTTTCTGTAACAGTTCTTGTACCATCTTCTCTATCACATCTTTCTGTAATGCTGAATGTCTGTATGGTCTGACATTGATTGCTGAGACCCCTTCTTTGAGGGTGATCCTGTGATCATGACCCCTGTGTGGTGGTAAACATTGGGGTTCCTCAAAGAGCCCCTCATATCGATCCAGAAGTTGTTGAACCTGCACTGGTAACTGGTCCTCTTTGTTTCCCACAACAGTGATGGCATTAATGGAATATGCCATGTCTTCATATAAGCTCAAATGGCATAATTGAATGAGGTTGCAATTCAGAGAGTGAGGCAAGAGTTTACCCATTCCTTTGCCAGAAATGGTCTTCAACTCTGTTGGTTGATGACCTCCTCTTAGGACATGTCTTTTGCCATCTGTTTTGAACTCCATCTTCAGGTTTTTGAAGTCCCATTGGATCACACCAAGGGTCTCGAGCCATTGGATTCCTAGGACCATGTCACAACTGCCAAGTGGAAGTAAGAATACATCAGTAACAAAGGTAGTACCTTGTAAGGTCCATGTGAAGTCTTTGCACATCGCTGCACATGTCAAACTATTGCCATCAGCCACATCCACTCTCAATGGTCCTATATTTGTTATTTGACATCCCAGCTTCTTGGCAACTTCCAAATCCAAGAAATTGTGAGTACTGCTTGAATCAATAAGAATGTGCAAGGCCTTTTTCCTGATGCATCCAGTGACCCTCATTGTTTTGTACCCTTTTGCTGCTATGCCACTCATGGCATGTACTGAGATGTGAGGGTTATCCCCATCCTCTATGTCTTCTGACTCAGGATTGCCTGCAATCTCCTCCTCATCATCCTCAGTGACTTCCATAAGAAACAATTGTCTTCTATTACATTTGTGGCCTGGCTCATACTTTTCATCACACCAGAAGCAAAGGCCCTTGGCTCGTTTTGCATCAAATTCTGCACTGGTGTGGATCTTATTGTTTCTGTCATGATATGGCATTTTCCTCATGGTTTGTGTTTGAGATTGATGTGGTGTAGGTAATAAGGGTGGGTTTCTGTTTGTGGTTCTTGGTGGATAGGAAGGTGTAGGTAATAGAGGTGGTTTCTTGAAGGTGGGGTATAGTTCCTTGTGGTAAGTCTCCAGAGTGGATTCTTGTAACTGGGAGAGGGCAAAAGCATGTGCCAAGGTCTTAGGCATGAACATTTTTACTGGTTTCTGTATGGGGTCTTTCAATCCATTAAGGAAGAAACTGACAGCATACTCTTCAGTTAACTCAACTTTGCCAAGTAAGGATTCAAACAAGTCATGGTACTGTGCCACCGTACCTGTATGTCTCAGGCTTAACAGCTCTGTCATTGGATCACCATAGAGCTTATCACCAAAACGTTCTTCCAAAGCCTGCACATATTCTTCCCAGGTTATGAGCTCAGCACCTCCTTTGAATTTGACCCAATTCTGATGCCATTGCAGTGCTCGACCTTCCAGGTGAATGATTGCCAACCTGACCTTGTTTTCTGGTGGTGTATTGTCCACTTCAAAGAAATGTTGGCATCTGTAAAGCCATCCATTAAGGTTTTCTCCATTAAACCTTGGGAAATCAACTTTAGTCTGCCTGGTTGCAAAATACTGGTTTCTGCTGTGTGATTGTTGTGTTGGTGCATCAGTTTCTGTGGGTTGTAGATGAGCCATGATTTGTGTTTGCTGGAGGTTGAGGGCTGTGATGTCATTCCTAAGGGAAGACAGGATTTTCTCTTGAGATTGCTCCTGGCCTTGGATCTTGCCGAGGAGTTCTTTGATGGAATCCTTGACTGATTCTTCCAGTCTCCTCAATTCTTGGGAACGGGTGTTTTCTGCCATTGCAGGTGCCAGGATTGAGTCTCTGATACCAATTGATGCTCGTGGATCTCAGCAAGAGGAAGAAGACAGCTCAGGGGAGTTGAGCACAAGAACAACCCTCGAGAAGTGTCAATAGAACCAGTGACAATGAAGAACAGAGAGGAAGAAGAAGAAGCAAGAGAGGAAAATCATATTTCATTAGCATACCTCAGCTTATAAGGATCAAGTCCTTATATACAATCTGTAATGAATACAATGAATGAATAACAGAATTGTAACTAATAACAGAATCGGACAACTCAGCTTAACAACCTTGTAACTACCTTAACTAACTCTTAACAGTCAACTAACTCCTAACAGCTTATTAACCACTTCCAGCTGACTAGGCAGCTGACAACTTTTCACATGTATCACAAGGACTGTGAGAAAGTACGGAAATCTGGAGATAACAAATAGGCTTTATTTTCAGATTATTCCAAGCTCAAATAAAATAGTACAAGTATTAACCCTTCAATGGATTATTCAGGAACAAGAATTATTCAACAATGCAAACCTTATATTTCATAATTTTTTTCTTATTTTCACATTTGTACCTGCAACAATAAGATTAGCACTTCAATGGGTAAGTAGAGGCAAACTACAAGTTAGTTTTCCTAATTGAATTCCCACAACATGGAATTAAAGTAGCATGCTTTACTTGCAAAATGCCACTGGCCTAACAAACTCTACAACTGTAGCTTAAATGATCGAATAATTCGCACAAAGTTTCCTATAATGATAATAACAACAGCCATTACTATTCATCAAAACGAACCTAATATCTTAATGAGAAATTTATGATAAACAGAGGTTTAAACTAGAAATTTGCATCCAAATGCATACAGATTGCACAAAATACAAACGATGTGAGCAATGTAAAGCAAAAAAAAAAACCTTCATCGCTGCTTGATTCAGACTTCTCTTCAAAACCGAGAGCAGTATCAAAATTCTTCTCAATAGTCTTCACGCTCTCCTGGAGTTTATTGACTGCCCCGGCAAGATCAGGAAAGCCCCCTAAGGACACTTTCCCGCTAAACCAAGCCATCCTTTTTTAACTCTAAATACCTAAAACAACTCGATCTGATAACTCAAATCCACCGATTCAAGCACATCAGAAACCCTACATTGACATACCGCAAATAAATTATAAAAAAAAAAATTAAATTAATCAGAAAAATGCCATGATCCAAATTGTTCAAATCAGAATCCAACAAGATCAAAACCGTAACTTGCAAATTAGGAAATAACGACGAATTTACGATCCATTCAAAGAAATAAAAATGCTGAGAATTGAGAAACTAAGCGTGAAAAAAGAAAAAAGGATAAATTGGAAGGAAACTACGGAAAAAATCACTGTTGTAATTAATTAATTAATCAATTAATTAATTGTTATAAGTAAATTACAGAAAGTGAAAAAGACAACTGAACTAAAAAGGATACGCAGTTAAATCTATTTGAAAGAAATTATAATTACTTTTCAAAGATAACGCGAGATACAAATTATGGAATTAAGTTTTTTTTTTTTTTCTTTTTTCTTTTAGAAACGAAAGGGAAAAGAAAGAACTCAAGAAGCATAAGTGAGAATCAAACCTGATAGAAATGCGCGTGGATTTGAGATTTCAAACCATTGATACAAATTTGTTTACAGAGTGAAAGAGAGGTCCGGTGGATCCAGGAAACAGAAAAATGGGATCGATCTGCCTTACCCCTTAAACACCCCACACCTATATTAGTATAAGAAAAAGGTTACAATAAATCAATTTTTCATTTCGAATAAGATTTATTTGAATAAAAATTAAAGATAAAAATTCATTTTAGTACAATAAAATATAAAATTTTATTTTTAAAAAAAATAAATAATTCAAGAATTTTCGTTAATATTTTAGTTAAAGAAAAAACTTTTAAAGAAAATTGTGTTTTAAAAGGGAAGAAGAAATTAAGTTGAAAAAAAAAATGTGGCAATTATTTTTTAAGAATTTGTAATTTTTTTTTTTTTTTTTACAAATGTGTTTTATTTAAAAATTTTGATTGACATATATATATATATATATATAATTTTACACCTATTATTATTATATTTGGTTTTTGTTTCTATTTTATGTCACACTGCTACAAATGATTTTCAGGCTTTGTTCTGCTTTTATTATCTTTTAATGTTTTCTTTCTTGTCATTTTTTTCTGTCATTGTCGACTGCAAATGATTTGCAGGTAGGGCGATAAAGAGGATGCTCCACAAGTGGGGAGACACGAGAGGAGATGCAACTGCAAGAAATCTGAATGTCTCAAGAGGTACTACTGTGAGTGTTTCCAAGCTATTGTCTTCTGCACTAAGAACTACAAATCTGTGGATTGCAAGAGTTTTGAGGTATTCAAGGAGATGATGGCTGCTTCTGGTGTCCGAAATCTGTAAGAACTCTGAAGGATGTGAGGGTAGATTAGAAATTTAAATAACGGTTGTAATGTGATGCTATCGTTATTTTTTAATTTTGATTGTCTTTGTCATCGATATTCATCAAAATTGATAGTAATAACATTCGTTATATACACAATCCGATAAATGTGATACAAACAAAAACCATTGTCCGCCACCACAATTTAAATCGTGGATTGCTATTTCTTCTATGGACAATGCTAGTGGTGTCAATTGAGCGGGTTCGGGTAGGGTTCATTCGGGTTCGAACTCACTCGGGTTCGGGTCCATCCGGGTTCGAGCTCATTCGGGTTCAGATCCATTCGGATTCGAGTTCGGGTTCGGTCTGGGTTCGGGTTCGGTCTGGGTTCGGGTATGTTTTACATCATTTTATTTTATATTAGATGTAATCATTTTTACGTAATTTAAATATTTATATCTAAAAACAAATTATTAATTTATTATTATTTTTATACTTTTGCTATTATATGATATTTTTAATTATATTTATTTTTTAAAATTAATATTTGTTAGCACCAAAAGAATAAGAAATTAATTTGTTATATAAAATTAAATTTTGAAATAATTTATTATAAAAAATATGATATATTATAAATTAATCATATTGATATTTAAAATAATTGATTTGATGAACTCGAATTTCAAAATATAAATATATTATAATTTATATTCACTATAAAATAAAAAACTTTTAAAAATTAATCGTGGCCTTCATCTATTCGTTTATATACTTATAAAATGCAAAAAAAACTTTATGCTTATAGTCAAGATATATATATATATATATATATATATATCGAGTACTTATATTTTTTTCATCAGTATAAAGTATAAAGTAGTACTAAAAAAATATAATTTATATTTAAATTATACGTAATAAATATATAATTAATATGATTATTTATTAATACATAATAAATATACCCAAAACTAAAAGGTCATAAAACCCAAAACCCCATTAAACTCACTCGTTAAAATAAAATCTCATGAAAGGCATAACCCAATTAAACTCACCCTAACCTAACCGTATAAGTATAACCCAAAAGGCCAAAATCATAATCTGAAAATCCCTAAATTCTTTCCCTTGCTGCCGCAGCGCCGCTTCTCACTCTCGCTCTCGACTATTCCTTGCGTCTCCGTGGCTCCGCCTCTCGCTCTTGCTTTGGATTGCTCTCCTGCGCCTCCACAGCTCTGTCTCTCGCTCTCTAATCCCCCGTCCACTCTTTGGTTGATTCAGACAGTCTCGTAATCTATTTTTCTGATGTTTAGCGGCTTCATTTTACCCATTATGGCAAAGCATTCTAATGATATAATTGATTTATGTTTAACCAATTTCCAATGATTTATTCATTCCTTTGAGTAGAGCAACAATGAAAAAAAAAAAATCCTAAAATCAATTGTATAACATGTTAGTCTCTTTTGTCAGGTTTTTTCATACAAGTTTTGCTAATTTTCTTTCTTTCTTTTGCATTGTATGTGTGTATACATGTTTCTATGCGTGTATTCAGAATGATCATAACTTCTTTTATGTGTTAAAACTACGACCATGCAATTTTTGTAGTATAAAAAGTCTATTTAATCCTACTTTAATAATTTTTTATTTTTTAAAAAAAGTTTAAACAACCTGTTAGATTTTCTAATTCCCCCAATCATGTTTAACCGGTCTTTCATACAAACCAGAAAAATCAGAAATTCTGAAGCAAAAGGCTCAGAAAAAGTTTTAGCTTTTGGAACAAGTAATCTCATCACCCATTGAAAATATTCTCCATAACCAATCTTCACATTATAAAAACATTCCCAATTTTCAATTAATAATTAGTTAAATACTAAAAATAGTTAAATCATCGTCCCTCCATCGTATTTTTGCATTTTGACATCACAGATCATTTCAATTAATAGTATTCTGACCCTTAGTCATATATATTTGATGGTTACTTGCATACTTTGATATCATCAATAATTCATAGTCAGGTAATCCACAAATTGATTCCATCTTTTCATCATTATCTATGCTCCATTTATTTAATTGCTTGTGGGAGGAAGATTTGAAAAAAAAAAAAAACTTTTTGTTTATAGATATTTTGGTCACCATTAGGCAATTACTAATTACTAATTCCATCATTTGGTTATTTATTTTTTGCAGCTTTAGAATTGGAACCACATACAATGGATCTTAGTAATACTAGTCATCAAGAGTCTGTTAATGAACATGCTGCATCTTCCATTACTCCTTCTTCAAGAAAGCGATCTGAAGTTTGGGAAGAGTTTATTTTGCTCGAACCCGATGAACAAATGAGATATCAACAACATCGTGGAGATTCAAAAGCTAGATATAAATGTATACACTGTGAGAAGGTTTTAATTGGCGAGACTCTCTCAGGTACTAGTGCTTTGAAACGTCATTTGAATTTATGTACTAAACGTATTGCGCATGAATGTGAAGTAGGGGTAGGGGCATCAACCAAGATAGAATCAGATGTTTATCGAGAAATGATAGCTGAATGTGTAATTGAGCATGGTTATCCATTTGAATGGGTTAAACATAGAAAAACTAGAGCCTTATGTTGCTATTTAAATAAGGATTTCAAATCAATTTTCTAGGAATACCTGCAAGGCTGATTGCTTGAAACAACACAAGAAAATGAAAGAAAAACTTAAATCTAGTTTGGAAAAAGTTCCAAGTAGGATTTCTTTGACATCTGATATGTGGACGTCATGCACATCTGATGGATATCTTTGTTTGACTGCTCATTATATTGATGCCGATTGGAAGTTGCATACTAAGATTTTGAATTTCTGTCATGTTGCACCCCCACACTCTGCAAATATTTTGTATAACATCATCTATGATTTATTGAAAGAATGGGGAATTGAAAGAAAAAATTTTAGTATCACCTTGGACAATGCAAGTAACATGAATAACATGCAACATATGTTGTGCAGTCAACTTGAACAACAAGATGTTCTGGTATGTCATGGCCAATTTTTTCACATTCGTTGTTGTGCTCATATATTGAATCTTATTGTTCAATATGGTTTAGAAGTGATTAGAGAAGGCTTGGTGAAAGTAAGAAATTGTGTGAAATATGTTAAAGGTTCAGAAGTTAGAAAGATAAAGTTTCGTGAATGTGTAGTTCAAAGCTAGATTGAATTATTCTAAGGGATTATGGTTGGATGTTCCAACTAGATGGAACTCGACTTATTTGATGTTAGAAAGGTTTTTCCACTATCTTGCTGCCTTTAAAAATTTGGCAAGGGCAAATCAAACTTTCAATAGTTGTTTTCCAGAAGATGATGAGATTTCGTGGATTGAGAAGATTTTTGCATTTTTAAAGCCTTTTTATGATATAACCATCTTGTTTTCAGGAACTGAATATCCTACCTCCAACTTATATTTTGAAAATGTGTGTCAAATTCAGAAAAATATTGATAAAGAACTTGTATTTGAAGATCCAGTCATTAAGCAAATGGCAGTAAATATGAAAAGTAAGTTTACAAAGTATTGGGAGGAACACACTTTGGTGCTATCTTTTGCAACCATACTTGACCCTCGTTTTAAGTTGCAACTGTTGCAGTTTGTCTTCAGACAGTTAGGTTCAGAATATGAAAATAAGTGGGTAGGTATTCTTGAACAAATGAAGAAGCTTTTTGAAGAGTATCGAGGTCAATTTGGGGAGCAACAATTTACTTCAACTAGTGATATTGAAAGAAGTAGTCAAAGAAAGATTGCTCAAGACATGAGAGTAAGTTATATCTGTCTAGGTTTTTATTAAATTATTAATTAAAATTAAAAATTCAATATTTAGTTATTTTTGAATTTTTATTTTATTTTACATTTATTATCACAATATATGATATGTGACTTTGTTTATTTTGTTAATATAGGCCTTTTGTACTTTTGATTCTCGATCTAATTCAAATAGATTGGAGTTGGATATATATTTAGATGAAGTTAGAGAGGACTACTACAAGGACCTTGATATTCTTGATTATTGGAAAAAAAAATCAATTTCGATATCCTATCCTTGCACAAGTAGTAAAGGATGTGCTACGCATTCCGGTTACTAAAGTTGCATTAGAATCAGCATTTAGTATGGGTGGTAGAGTTATCAACAAATGGAGAAGTTGTCTTTTGTCTGAAAATGCGAAAATGTTGATTACCACTCGAAATTGGTTATATGGATATGATGGTCAGATTTTTTTTTTGCGAAACTTTTCTTAAATAATATTTTTTTGAATGATTTAGTATATATATTTTTTGTTTCAGATGAGGAAAAGAATGCAATCACATTTGGAAGGGAGATTGTCTTCCTTTAATTATCTTTGGAGGATCAAGAGCTTTTAATTTGTAAGTGTATTTATAATTTATAATATTTTACTTTTTAATATCAGTTTTGCAAACATTTGATAAAAGTTTCATTTATAATAATATTTTTTTATCTTAATTTGTAGGTTTGACTTTTTGAACATTGGGGTGATACTGACAAGTGATAAATGAATTAAATATTTATGTATTGATCAAGATTCGTAATTTTCATTGGTCGGTTAGTGTTCTTATATTCGTAATATTTGCAAACATGTAGTTTTTGACAATGTTTTTTGCATTTAAACCATTGTCAAATTTTTATTTTTGGCATTTGGTAAGACATAAAACTGCCAAGGGTTGCTTTCTTGAAACGTGATGGTGACTTGTCTATTTGTCACTCTTCCTTCTCGCAAAACAAAGGTTTGCCCCTAATGCCTGTGAAGATTTTCAGTTTTCCTCTGTCTTTAAGTTTTTGGATTAATAATTTTCTCACTTTAAGTAAACATGATCTTCAAGCAAAACAGGTTGAGAATATTCAGATTTCCTCATGTCATTAAATTTTTGGATTAAATAATTTTCTCATTTTAAGCAAACTTGATGTTCAAGTAAGAGAGAATTGGTTTATTATGTAGACTTGCTGAAAATAGCAAAATTGGAATTTCTCCTTTAACTAAACGAATTAAAAGGAAAAAAGAGAATGTATGAATCTCAGCAATGAACAAATTAAGAAAATGATAGGCTTAAGAGATCTTATAAGCGTTCATTTTCACTTAGGCAATTGGTTCAAAAATCTAAAACAGGTGGCTTAAATAATTGAAATATTTAATTGAAGAGCAAATTTGCCACCTCTACTTAGCAGTAACAAAAAAATTCGAAATAAATCAATTTTTAAAAAAAGTTACACTAGCTCTTGTTTTCAAATAAGATATGAATTTAATTGAATACAAATTTATCAATTCAATTAATCTCTTTACCCTTAAAGAATAATTGAATTATTGTCAAATTTTTTTTTCACATCTCTAAAATTTTCAAGAATTTAAAATATTTAGATTGTAAATTCATCATGATATGAGACGTTAAAGTTATAACTTATAAGTACAAAATATAATTTACTTTTTGATAAAATTATAATTTCATCATCATATATATAATATATTAAATTTTAATTAAATTATAAAAAAAATTAGAATAAAATTAATAATTAAAGTTATTGCTTTGTAAAAAAAAATATTTAATTACAATTTGATTATTTTTATTTTTAGTATTAAATTCGGGTTCGGGCCGGTCTCGGATTCGGGTCCATTCGGGTTCAGGCCCATTCGGGTTCGGGTCCATTCAGGTTCGGGCCCATTTGGGTTCGGATTTTTTATTTTTTGGTCAAATTGGGTTTGAACGGGTTTGGATTCGAGTTTTCCTGGACGGATTTTCGGGTTCATTTTGCCACCTCTAGACAATGCTAATAGGACATTTGACAAGAGTTTTTAATGATCCGAGGGGCTGATGGCAGTCACTGGTGAGGATTATATTGATACCAAAATCTACATTCAGAAAGTTATTGCTACAACTTCAAATGCCCACTGGTTTATCCCAGGAAGAGGAAACATCTGGAGCTCCATTCAAATGAGAAAGATTCACTAATTCAAAAGCTTCTATGGTTTTCAAAATGTATTAAATTCTTTACAACATTCAAGTATTGTCTTCACTTTTTTGTGTTTGGGCTATTACAAACGTGATACTGCAGAGGTTGAAAACTTTCAATTTGGATAAGTTATTGAGTTTTTCTTCTTTGTTGGGCAGGTGAATAATCTAAAAAGCTCTTGTCCCTTCGCTACCTTGTCAGTTGAGCCTACTTGTCATATCATTAATTCTGCTATGGTGGTGGGCTCTTTTAGGCATCCATACAGGTTTATATTATCCTGAGTGATTCTTTATTTACTCAATCGAAGTGTTATTCTTGTTTGTAAACAAAAATCTAACTAGTGATATCTGATTATGGTGCAAGATTGACGTTAGCTAATTGCCTTTCATCTACAAGACACTAGAAAAGTCTTCTCAAGATTGCCAAACTATTTGCATGTATACTGTGGTTGGGACCAAAACATTATAGTCTAATTGTTGTTTATCTATCCTCGTCTATTGTGTTTGACTTAGCTTCGTACACTGTTTGAATTATTATCTATTGTCTTACTTCCTTTCGAGGTTAACAACCTTCGTTATCTTTCTTGTGTATCAAGGTATTGAGTTCATATTCCGCTAGATCTAAACGAATAATATCTTACAGGTTAGTGTGAAGACAGTGAACTCTTGTTGGAACAAGAGAAGATGTAATGATCCTAAAGAGAAACCATAAATTCTACATCGATTGTGTAATAAAGTTTGATTGCGTATATAAATGTTAAAATCATCTCCAATTTGTGAAACGTTTTTTGTGGATAAAATCATAAAGAACAATTGATTAAAACGGATAATATCTTGCAAGTTGGTATGTAACGTGACAAAAGTTCTGATTTGTCAAGTTTCCTAGACTTTATTGAAAAACTCATCATTTCACAAACATAAAAGGTGAGATTCTCATGCCCCATCTCATCTATCACTCGAATAAATATGAAAAATTATGTGAGAACATGTAAATATATCCAGAAATGAACAATATATCCTCTGAAAAATGCCTATCTATGAAGCAGCACGCATTTGAAAGTACCTGCTACTCCACCATTTTACCCTTACTAATGTCATTTCAAAGAGGTTGGAAACATAGACAATAAAACAGGGACGGAGATGATACAAATTTTGGGTTGCTATCTTCTCCTGCCTGACTTCCTGACTCTAATATGGAACCACCAGAATGATATTTCTGTCTCAACCTAGAAAATAAGGTGTATTCAAATATCCTTGTTTGTTATCGTTCGTGCTTATGAAACTAACATATTTTTCTACATCTTTTGTTTCATAGGTAGATGATGCTCTTCTGTTCCCTTTTTGTTATCTTCTTCACGTTACCGGGTCAAATCAGTTTCCCACAACCAGAAGAAAAACTGGATTTGACTCACTATTTCTCATGGGCGACCATGGGGAAACAGTGGCGCCTGGGTGCATTTGGATGGCCGATGGGAGGGGTTCCCACCGGCCATCCAAATGCAGCACAGCGTTTGACACAGATATGCTTCAGTTGTTTCTATTGGCCCTTGGCTCAACTTTCAAGTGTTTATAATTAGGTTGTATTTGAAGTTAAGCATCAAATTCCACACTAATACAAACAAGATTACACTATGAAGATGCCACCATATTTCAATTAACACTGCAATAAAAACCACATACCGACTATAGGGTTGGCTATTTGTGATACATAGAAATTACAGCCTCAATTACATGCAAGTACGGTTTTGGCAGAATTCACTGTCCAAATATTTCTGATATTGACTTGTTGATGATTTGGAACAGTTCTTCCCTGCAAAAAAGGGATACTTCAGAGTTAGGTTGTTCCAGACTGATTAAAAGTTTTTCACAAATCACCTATGGAGTTCTCTTCTTCAAGGTAGGAAAATCATATCTCATGTACACGTAATATCTATGTGTTTCACCATCAAACAATCTAAAAAGTCAAGGAATTCTACTTACCGATCAGGTTTGAACAAGAGATATCGATATATAAACCACTGAAAAGGAAGAAAAATATGTAGTTAGTAGTTGAAGCCTTGGAGGAGAAATGGGAAACATGAACATAAGCCAGTGAGATATAAACCATGGGCTGAAAGCTATTGGGGGATTCAAAATGAAGAAGGGACTTTCAGTCTTTATAAACTAGTAGCTAGTGCTCTCAGCAACAAGTCTTATATATTTGTATCAGGTAACTTACCGAAGAAAACAATATTCCAATAAATTCTAGCACATTTGGGATAAGTGGCAATTTGTCAACAGCCTGTTCAGATTAAAGGAAGAAGGGGGTCGGGAGATTGAAGCCATTAGAAGTTCTCTTTGAGCTCAAAATTAAACTAAGAAAGATGAACTCCAATCCGCAAAATTAAAAAACATGGCTTGAAACTCCAAAGCAATCATATTACCGAAATCAAATTTGTTGATGCCCACAGGGCCACTATAGCTGCAAACCCCAGACCAATGAGACCTACCCTATCTTCATCAGATGTATCCCACTGTTCCATACAAATTAAAGCCACATCAGAAAACAAAAAAAGTTATGGCTATACATGAAAACTGCTGCCTAAGGCAAGAGTCTAGGATAAACACATAAAGAAGATTAGAGTAAAAAGACTTTTCATTTCCTGTTCTGAGAATCTAAAACAACCAAGCATCCAATAAAACTGAGTTAAGCATACCTTGTTGTATGGAAACCACACAAGAAAGAAAGAATTGGAAAGAAAATACAGAAGGAGAAACAAATAAAAAGTTATATGAAATTTAAGCATACAAATTCTGCTATTTCTAGAACAAAGTGCAATGATGATAATGATATGTGTGTGTCTGTCTGTGAGAGAGAAAGAGAGGAACTTACAACATTTTGCACAGACTTGACAATACTAAGTGATGTAGAAGACTCTGAGCTATCGCCTGTAGCCTTCACAATAACAGCACAGTTTTGCCTCTCTGAAATGCAAGAAAATCAGGAAACAAGGGGAAAGAGCAAATCACTCAAAGCATGGAATATTGCAACTAATAGAAACTGATTGCCAAACATTTTCAGTTTTGAATCCAAAAAGTTATACATCAACATCAGAGAAAACTAAAAAAATAACTCTATAATGCCCCAAGAATAAGTCTTAGACACCCAATTTAATTTCAAGTAATTGTTCTGTGCCTATACTGGAACTGCCATGAGATTAACATAGTTGAATCCCATTAAGGGCATGATTCAAGGATAATCAACCAACACAATGCCAGATTTGGAAAAGTTTTTAGCTAGTGAAATGAGGACCATTAACTCAGAATTAAATACTGCGAATTTCTGCCTCATCCTAAGATTTTCTCAAGACCCCCGATTGCCAAATGAATATTTCATTTCCATGCCATAACTTTAGTCTAAAAAAGCCACACTGATTCCATCAGGAAACTTCTAATTAACAGACTGTCACACAAATATACATATAATTCCACCATCTTAGCAAATGCCCCAGATTAATTTGCCCAAAATTTTATATCAATCGTCTAAACCAAATCTCACCTTGAGATTAGACACCCTTTCCAAAATATGAGTTGCCCTTTTTTCCCCTTAAGTATCCCGAGCTTGATATTAACTCTAGTTTTTCAATAGAGAAAGTTTCTTCCTTTTACTTTAAGCCTTTTGCTTCAAAAGTAATAGAACCCATAAAAATCTATATGTAACTAAGGGCATAGTCTATCTGATAAAAATCTATAAATAACATAAAACGTGAAAAATTATGAAAATAGAGGCTCAAATACAACTATGGACCAACCAAAAACTATCCAAGTGAACAATTGTAGCTAAAACTGAACCATAGTATTTAAAAATACATTAAAATCTAAAAGGACAGTTGCTTTAGGAAAATTGAAGTATATGCCATACCTCTAGTAGAAGAAACTGGGAGTTTCTGAAGAGCCCTGAAAACGGTCTTTCTACCTTGTAAAAGCAATGGTGGAGGCAAACTTGCAGTTATAAGGGAAGCCATCAATACCTGCTAAAAAGCACAAAAGAAGGACATAAAAGCAATTCTGAAAAGTGGGTTATTTTCCTTGATGTCTAAAAGGGATTAGATTTAAACTGTAAAAGAACAAAGATATTGATATGAAGAAGAGAACTGAGTTTAGATTTTTACCTTAGTTGCAGCTAAAAGAAAAACTGAGAAAGAGAAAGAGTGGTTTTCTCTGTGTGGTGAGCCAGCGCCACAAAAAATACGCAGTGCGTTAATCAGTATGGACAAGGAGGTGAAATCAAGTGTGGGCGGGTCTAGCAAGGATCAAATCATCCGTCTGATCTGATTTGAGTCGGATTTGAAGTTTGAACACGATTTTGAGACTGAAATTGGCCCAACCCAAATCATTTTTGAGACCTGAAATCGGCTCGACCCAAATTTTGAACAGCGAATTTCAAGTGGAATTCAAATTTTTTGAAGCTAGTTTAGTATTACTGTTAAAAAAATTTAGGTTGAAAAAAGCTCAAAAAAAATGTGTTTATAAAATGTGATGAAAAAGTGTGGTTTAAAAATTTTTAAGTGTTTAGCATTACTGTGAAAAAGTGTTGTAGAAAATTGAAATGTCAAAAAAAGATATGTTTAAAATAATAAAAGTGTAGAGATGTGAGGATAATAAAGTCATTTTATCCAAAAGCCAGCTTTTAAAGCCCAAAAGCTATATTTTTTGGTTTTTTGGTTTGGCTTTTCAAATCATAGTTTTAACAACAAAAGCCAAATTTTTTTATCTGTTTAGCATTGCTTTTGCGGTGAAAAGCAACTTTTGACCTTAAAAATTGTGTCAACAATGTTAAACAAGGCATTATTCGATTCTATTACAATTTACACCCTATGTTTAATGAGCTTCTCTATTAACATATGTGGCTCATCAACTCCAAGTTTGATGACATTAATAACTCGTTTCCCTCTTATATTGCCGGTGTCTGCCTTTCCGTCTTCCCTTTTGTCATCAAACAAAGCCGTAGTAATCCGTTCAAAGGTTTGTAGTCTCTGAACTGCGGTCCACTGCAACTCATATTCATCATCATCTTCACAAAGATGTCCAGAAAAAACACTAGGTAAACTTGACACCTGACTTGTGAATGAGAGGACCTGTTGATCCTTCCTGTCTCTGCTAACTCAATTCTTATAGATTCTGTCTATCTTATCTGAACCCGAACCCACCAGTTCGGACATTGTATTGGAGGATAAACCAAAGAGTTCCAAAAGTTGCAGAGAGTTAAAGCCACTCGTGAGAGACAAAGAGAGGTGGCAGCTGGGTATAATTTATTTGAAATTTGTGTGTCGTCGTCCATCATTATTAAATGTTTGATTCCTTGCAATGTCTTTCATACTAGAAAGACTCGGCTTAAAATGTGTAAAATATTTTAAGGAACATTGGAATAATATTTATTTACGTTTTGAAACTCCCTTCAAAAGATCAGACCACCTTGCATGTTTCACCTAATTCAATTTTAATGGTGACGTTTGGAGCAAGGTCCATGTTTATATATACTACTACTGGAACTGCAAACTAAACTAGCTCCCTTGTTCTGTTGTTCTGCTCTGCTTACATATATATGCATGTAATCGGCTTTCAGGTTTTTCTGGAAGCATCTTTGCCACTCTTTCGGAGCTTATGTCTATATCCTACTGAAAAGATTCTGAATTACCATTTCTGCCTACCAAAAAACTCTCGTTTGCTGTCAACGTGCAAAAATTGTATTCAAACAGGTGGAATATATATATATATATATATATATATATATATATTTACAAAGGAGGCTGCGTCTCAAAAATAAGGAAAATGGTTGTAGACAAACTCCAAATCTGCTGAATGCTAACTTTTAAAGGCGACTGCATGAACTAACTAAGCTCGTTTAATTCACTTTGCAGCCACTCTAAAACGTTCTTATTTGATTTTTGCATAAAAAGACAAATAAGTAATCAAATTCTTAATTTCAGTAACCAGGGATTAAACCTTGACAATCTCAAATATATATAATAAAAAAAGTAATCAATCTCTTCCTTTTTGTTTATGGAGTTGTTGAAATCCTTCAATATTAACTCGCAGTGGATGGTAGAAGCAGAAGTAGAACACCTACCTCCTCTGGAAATTCAGTCTTCCAATAAAGTAAGCAAAAAGGGTAGCAAACAAAACAGGGAAGATAAAGAGAACAACAGCTACTATGCCTAAAGAACTTTGGTGAAAACCAAAATAATCTTGTATGAAAACAGCAACCGTCTTTGTTTCTCCAAAAGCCAGTATTTGTTTGTCAACATCTCCATACTGGGACGTGAGCATGGCATTCAGTGACCAAGACGTGGGGCATAAATAATACACCCACACCCACCACTTGGGTATTTGCTGCAAGAAAAAAAGCACAGATTGAGTTGGTATATATATATTTTTCCATACTTGGCCACAACATGCCATGATCAACATCTTTTGTCTATTATACCAGTATATTTATGAGAATGGCAAGGTTTGACATTATCTCCCCTATGCACAAACCTATGTTACTCGAACTCGGGTGTGAGGGTCAAATACGGGTATGTTCAATTTTTTCTAAGTTTTTTCATGTATTTGGAGGATTCTTGGAGGGTCATATCCCCATACCAAGGTCCGGATATGCGTCGACACGAGTGTCGGACACGAGTACTTCAAGAAAAATAAAGAGTCGGAGCAACATAGCCACAAACCATCGTCAAACTACTTAAGATTTTGTACATTTTAAGAAATTACTTGGATAAGTACTTTATAAATTAGAAAGCTTACTGGTTTTGGTATTATGAATCCAGAAAACAAATTCAGCATCGTATAGGCAGATGATGCCACAATGGAAGCCACTTGATTATTTGGAGTCAGTGACACCAGCATCATCCCCAAGTAATTGTAGTATAGCAGTGTACAAAACATACTGTAGAATGACCAGAATAATTTATATGCTGACCAATGGTAGCCGATCATGGGATATGTGATGATGACATAAATAATTGCTATGGTAAACAAGTATGGAATCTCAACAAGCACCTACAAAATAAAAAACCATGTCATTAGGAGGAATCAAGAAAACCCCCCAATTAAGAAGCATTTAATTGAACCTCAAACATGGTTCAAATTCATTCTCAAGAACTAAAAATGCTAAGAACTCCAATCTTCATCATTGGATTCCTGCTGAAGGATATAAATATTTGCCTTCTCCTGTCAATCAAACGATCATGAGTTTGCAGAAATCTCACAAACTTGATATTTCTATCAAAACATATAAGACATATCTGATCCACTGGCAACTATTTGTTGGCATAAATTTCCAAGTCCAACATCCAAAGAGAAAGGTCTTCCACCGAAAGATCCATGAAAATGATTAGAAGTTTCAACCAATTTCACCAGGTTTGCTGATCAGTCATATTAACTATCTTGAAATGCTTGAAGTGAGACAAAATTGAAAAAAAATTGTGAGAAGTTTAAACCTGTGCAAATGAATAGGCCCATGACGAGTACATTCCTGCAAATCTTTCCCGGTACAAAACTGTACGCTCTGTTGCAACAAATGGTAGAACTGTCGAACAATTGGTTATGCCAAAGTAAACTATGACTCCATACATCAAACCAACTATATTGAACAGGTCTTGTTGGTTATTTCTACAAAACAAGAAACAGACCATGAAATCAGTCCTTTCCCAATGGCATACTCATTCAACTATATGCAATTAGCATTTACAGATTCAATGCAAAGGTTTCCCCATCATATCAGAAATGATTGTATCTAGACAGAGAAAAAAATAGATTTCATGCAAGAATGCATGAGCTAGAGAAGATAAAGA
Organism: Fremontodendron californicum; assembly: GCA_030761205.1. Lineage (NCBI taxonomy): Eukaryota > Viridiplantae > Streptophyta > Magnoliopsida > Malvales > Malvaceae > Fremontodendron > Fremontodendron californicum. The sequence goes on from JAULJL010000024.1 coordinate 6,722,523, forward strand.
GAAAGCAAGCAGTTTCAATGTTTTAAGAATCATTTGGCAAACAAATGTAAAATATGCCGGCATCAATGAAATGTATTTACTAACATTTTCTTTCCTTTCTGCCAGAATAGCAAGCCAAGCAGCAGAGATGAGACAGTCGCAAAAAAGATGCGCGTCAAATTGTATGCAGGGCATCGCCAATAAGACAAACACTGTTTCCAGAGGCATGCTGTGAACTGTTCCAAACCATTCTGAGGGAAGCGAGTAGGAAAATATAAATCTTTTGAACCAGTAGTTGGTGAGCTCAACTGCTTAACCAACTCCTTATTTTCCCTACAAGTGCAAGACCAAAAGAGTCACATGCAAGGCCAAATTTAAGATTTCCATATAACAAGCTCTATACATTTCCTTAATAATAATTTTCTATTTTATGTTATCTCAAAGTATTTCATACAGTATATCTTTTACATGTTTTCTCAAGTAAACTTTTAATAGCAAAATGCAAGCAACAACCTACTATAGATCCAGAAACTCGCTTTGGCATGGATGCATTTAGGGGCGGGAGTCGGGAGGAGCAGTTGCCCCAAAGTTCCTAAAATTTTATAATATTTATATAGAATTTGATTTTATATAAGTTTAGATAAGTAAAAAGATTATAATTTCACCCTCAATATTAAATATAAGATTTTCGCCTCCCAAGTTAAAAATCTTTGGCATGATAACACTCAAAGATGATGCAGAAAAGCCAGTTTTTTTCCCTTTATGCTTTTAATAAACCCGGTTATTTTGTTAAAGGCAGCAGATAAAACACCCTAGTATCTTCACTTACTCGTACAAGGTGGAGCCCTCATAAATTTGTGCAAAATCTATGCCAATTCCAGCCTCTACTGATGTAGAAGTAACTTCCAACATCCATGTTGCTGGATTGTAGTTATCTTTAATCTTGGGCACTCCAGGGATATTCTATAGCAAGAATGCGAGAAAGGGTAATCAGCTTCAGGACTGAAGTCATGTTTATCAGAGACCACAAAGTATTGAATCTCAGACAATAATGAGAAAACTACACTGTTATAATCTATGTTACTCGGATTCGGGTATGAGTGTTGGATACGAGTATGTATCCGACACCGGTATATTTAATTTTTTTCAAGATTTTCATGTATTTGGAGGGTCCTTGGAGGATCATATCCCATACCCATGTCTGGATATGTGTCAGACACGAGTGTCGAACACGAATACTTCAAGAAACAAGAAGAGTCCGAGCAACATAGGTTATAATTCCAAAAGTTGACTGACCTGAAAGTATTCAATAACCCTCCTGGAGTTCTGACCTAGTGGCCCAGAATAAATAATCCGTCCCCCGGTTTTCATCAAAATCAACTGCAAGAAGAGGGAAACAAAATGATTTTTCTCTTATTTTCGTTTCCCAAACATGAAGTCAGAACTTTTAACCTTCTCATTTGAAAAAAAAAAAAAGGTATCAGGATAAGCTAAAATTTCACTGTTAATCCCATGTTTTTGCAAAAGAAGACGTATACAAATTACTCTTACCTCATCAAATGCCTCAAATATGTCAATACTTGGTTGGTGGATTGTGCAAACAACTGTTCTTCCCGTTTCAACAACATTTTTCACTGCTCTCATTACAATTGCAGCCGCTCTTGCATCTAAACCTGAAGTAGGTTCATCCATAAATATGATAGACGGATTGGCGACAAGCTCCACAGCTATGGTCAGCCTTTTCCGCTGCTCAGTTGATAACCCGTTGACTCCTGGAATGCCTACTAAAGAATCTCTAACCCCATCAAGCTCTATAGTTTCAATGACCTTATTAACAAATCCCTGAGGAGAATCAATAGAAAAGGTTTTTTTTATAGAATTCAATATAAATAATCAAATCCAGTAACAAACTATAAAAATGTACATTCATGTTCTGAAAAAGGGTATCTTACAGCCTTAGTTTTTGAATCAATCCGAGATGGGAGGCGCAACCAAGCAGAATATACTATTGATTCTTCCACAGTGATTAGAGGAGAGTGTATATCATTTTGCTCACAGTAACTTGATACCCTTGCAAATGTATCTTGAGCCTTTGAGTACCCACCAATTCTAATCTCTCCTTCAATAATACCACTAGTTTTCCTTCCAGAAAGAACATCCATAAGAGTTGTTTTCCCTGCTCCACTCACACCCATCAATGCTGTCAAAACACCAGGCCTGAATGCACCAGTAATGTCTGAGAGAAGCTGTAGCTTTTGATGCTTATAACCCCGTTCTCTCACTTCCTGAGAAAAAAAAATAAAATAATGGCATTACCAACTTAAGAATAAGAACTGACAAGTGAGAACTACATGAAAGATAAATGTAAACCAGCTGTAGAATATCTACCGAAGGGATGTCTACGTAGTACTGCACATCCTGAAATGTTACAGTTAACGGCTTGAAAGGTAAAACCATTTGTCCTGTGAAATTACAAATAACAGAAGTAAGAAAAGTGGGAAGACATATATGATATATCCACACTTATGATATATTACCATGAAAGAGAAACTATGTTACTCGGATTCGGGTGAGTGTCAGACACGGATATGTGTCCGATATGGATATGTTCAATTTTTTTCCAAGATTTCCATGTATTTGGAGCGTCTTTGGAGGATCATATCCCATACTCATGTCCGGACATGCGTCGACATGAGTACTTTAAGAAAAATGAAGAGTCGGAGCAACATAGAAGAGAACACAAATATATATAATCAACGTCTCCGATCTGGTATAAGAATTCTATTGCCATGCTCACCAGTTTTATATCCTGCAATATTTCCTGGTTTACTTTCTTCGTGTAAACTATCTTTGTCATCTTTTCTCTGTAGTTGAGAGTACCTTTCAAAAGAAATAATAGTGCGAGACTTTCCTGGGGCTGAATGCATATAAATGTATGGCTTAGCACATATATGCAGAAAATTTTATGCTTATTAAAGAACCTACAGATCAGCAGAAAGATAAACTTACGCTTCAAGAAAGTCAATGCAAATGTAAAAACAACATTGAAAAGTAGTATGAACCCAAATAATGCTGCGATTGATATCCAGTAAAAGTAGCTTTCAAAGTTCAATCCTCGACTTTCTAGAGTTTGTTGCCCTATGCTTGTATTTCCAGACATCACCTGTAAATACAATTGAATAGAAGATGATATCCATTTACAAATGAATAACTGTTGAAGGCTGATAGGATCAGGATTATCCTCTAACCACATCTTACTAAACATAAGAATGTAATTTGATATGTTACTCGGACTCGGGTGTGAGTGTCGGACACGGGTATGTTCAATTTTTTCTAAGAATATCATGTGTTTGGAGGGTCCTTGGAGGATCATATCCTCATACCCATGTCTAGATATAGGTCGGACACGGGTACTTCAAGAACAATGAAGAGTCGGAGCAACATAGGTAATTTGACTCCCAAAAAAATATAAATCATATAGAGAGGAAAATATTTTCAAACACTTGTTAGAATTAGTTTTTTTCAAATCCAAACAGAGATTTAATATAACTGATTGGTCTTGAACACCACCAGAGTTGTTAACGGTGGACAAACAGAGACGATAACTTCATCCTGAAGCTTTTGTAGGACTAAAAGAAAGAAAGAAAGAAAGAAAGAAATCACAGCAAACAGCCTAACAGGCTGACTAAACCAACTGCCACACCCTTGCTAGTTGCTACTACGATGGTTGGAGCAGCCAAACATTACCTTTTCCCACCGAGGAGCAAGAAATTCATTCACACTCAGGCCTATCTCACCATACGTCAAAGGAGAAAGCCAAAATCCCCATTGCAACCAAGAAGGCAAAGATGCTGCAACCAATAAAAGCAAGGTGGGAGGAAGAAAAAGAAAAGCTTAGCTCTTAGATAACAAAATGTCATTCACATTAACTATACAAAGAGCTCATAGAAATCTTACATCTCGGGAGAATGAAGCCACCAAACAGCATAACAATCATAATGCCTAGAATACCAACTATTGTGGAAGCAACTATAGTTTGGAAGAGCGAGGCAATACAACGAAACATGGATATGGATGCTAGGTGCAGACTAAAATATAGAAGGAATTGGCGGAAGAACCTAATAAAGACAATATAAAATACACCAAATTAGATCATATATGAAATTCAAAATTTCTAACATTAGGCCTAAAGGAAGGAGAAATGGTCGACACAGAAGTTAAATTCACTTGTGGTTTTCTTCAATGTTGCTCCCACTCTTCATTTTTCTTGAAGTACCCCGTGTCCGACGCATATTTGGACATAGATATGGGGATATGATCCCCCAAGGATCCTCCAAATACATGGAAAAACTTAAAATAAATCAAACATACCCGTGTCGGACACATACCTGTGTCCGACACTCACATCCGAGTCCGAATAACATAGGTTTTCTTGAATTTGATCCATGTCTAAAAGTGTGCCACTTGATACTGAGTTTAGGTATTGTCCAACTTCATATAACTATGCCACATTACCAGTACATGACTTTCGCTTTTCTTGAACAACAAAAGTTTTCTAAATGCAACTGACCTTCCAACCTCAGGGCTGTAGCCAATGACATAATAAGTCATAGACGTCCACACAAAGGACTCCAAAAGTGAAAGTGGAACTTTTAGGATCGCTGCAGGAATCGCATAAGCCCAGGCAGGGTAGAAGAACAACTCTCTCTGCTTGTTGAAAACTGCAATTCTCGATACAGTCATGCTCAATTCTGGAATCCCGTCAACATGAAGTATCATAAGCGCAAAAAATAAAGAACCCATAAAATAACTTGAATGGATGGCATCAACAGCCATTCGAGTGCGCAGGAAAACAGTCATTGCTATTGAAGCAATTATGACAAGCTGCAGAGAGGAGAAATAATCCAATAATATTGCTTTTCAGCTATAAAGATGAACCATGTAAGCTGGTCATAAATGATGAAAATACAAAGCAAAGCAAAGCGAAACAAAAAGTAAATTACCTGTACAGATTTAAACACATAAGTAAAAGAATTTCTCTTCATTAGAAGTAATTCTCTCATTGAGCACGCTTTAAACAGCTCCCATTTACTCAGGGAGTATGATTTAAACGATAGAGCATATCTGTGGCTTTGAGACTTGTCAAATGGCTTTGAGAGCTCCTCATCTAAATTCTGACCAATATGACACTCTTTGAATCTTTTTATGAACTGATCAACAGAAACATAACTGTAAGATTGCTCCTCGTGGTACCAATACTGCGCTTGATCTTTTCTAGAGATTACCTGAAGAAGATAAAAAGGGCAACCATCAAAGAAATGAATGAAAAACATGGAAATAAGTAATTAGAGTAAGACAACTATGAATCTCATAAGCATACCTCCTGAAGGAAGTCAGCAGTGCCCTTTCTTTCTGGGCACTTAAATCCACAGTCCTCAAAGAACTTGCAAATGTTAGTGCGTGGGCCTTGATACACAATTTTCCCTTCTGCCATCAGAATAACATCATCAAAGAGATCAAAGATCTCCGGGGCAGGCTGAAGAAGTGATATCAATGCAGTAGCATCAGTAATATGCACCAGATGCTGAAGGCAGGACACGATCTGGAAAGTGGTTGAACTGTCAAGGCCATTTGATATTTCATCCATGAACAAAGCTTTTGTTGGCCCCACAATCATCTCGCCTACACTCAGAGAAAAAACTTAATAATCATACTCAACTCAAGCCCTGGGCACTTAAATCCACAACAGCATATAAAACAGTATCGTTGCCAACTATGTTGCTTCGATTCTTCATTTTTCTTGAAGTATTCGGACATGGGTATGAATATGACCCTCCAAGAATTCTCCAAATATATGAAAAAACTTAAAAAAAACTGAACATATCCGTGTTGAACACATACATACTCATATCTAATACTCACGTCCAAGTCCGAGTAACATAGGTTGCCAAGAAATGACCAAATGCCATAAACTAGTAAGTCTACCCTCAAACATCCACTACCTGTTGTCAATCTTTTCTTTTGACCACCTGAGATACCTCTTCTTATGGCATCCCCAACCATGGTGTCAGCACAGATGTCTAGTCCAAGAATCTGAAAACATTTAAAAAGCAAAAATCCTTTACAGCCATGTTTCAAGAAGAAATTACTAAATATTCAGCTCCATAAAAGAGAAATGGTGAACTACCTTCAAAATATAATCTGTTTGGAGAGTACTTTCCTGTCCTTTAACCGATATTGCCTGTGAAACAATTTGAAATAATGGTTAGACCTAGAAGACAGTTATGTTGCTCCGACTCTTCATTTTTTTTAAAGTACCCGTATCCGGCACTCGTGTCCAACACATATTTGGACATGGGTATAGGAATATGACCCTTCAAGGACCCTCCAAATACATGAAAAAACTTAAAAAAACTGAACATACCCGTGTCGGACATTCACACTCGAGTCCGAGTAACATAAGGAAGACAGAACACTCTAAGAAGCATGAGTATATAATGCATTATGAAAACTGTGAGAATTTGTTCTCAATGGTGAATTGAAACAAAAAATTTCTCCTTTCATGAGTATATAACTGTAACAGAGACTCTGACCCGCGATAAAGCTAATTGGTAAAAAGCAGATTGAACCTTTCTTCAATGCTTTGTTCAGTTAGTGACACAGGAAATTCACGTAATAAAAGATGCCAATATCATAGTGCATCATGCGAAGAAATACACTTTTCCAGCAACAAAGTATCAACTTCTTATCCAGGATTTAAATCCTCTAAAGCATACATAACATTCTGCCCAGAAAGAATTAATGAGAGCAACAAATTCTAACGTTTTAATTTGAAGGCATTAAATCTTATGACCTCAAAAGCAACTAAGCTAAATGGTTACCTTCATGTAAGCATCTATGTCGGGATCAGGGACTATTCCAGCCTGCTTCTCTCTTTGGCTAACTTCTTTCATGATTTCTTCATACACATAAAAAATTTAAAAACGAGAAAAACTAAAAATTACTAAAACAGTACCAGTTGAGAACCTGACAAGACTTCGACATTTACATGAAAATCAAGAGTAATATTAACAAGGAGCTCTTACCAGCTCGGCTTCCTATTCCTTGAAAACGTGCAGAAAAATCTAGTATCTCCCTAACTGTCATCTCTGGGGTATGCAGATCATATTGGCTTATATAAGCCGAGGTTTTCTGAGGAACAAATTCTTCTAGTCGGTAGCCATTGTATGTTATTTCCCCCACAACCTTTTAAGAAGTAAAGAGTAAAAAAAATTATAAGCAAGCACATGATTGGCTTGGCGATCAAGATCCCACTAAGCACTAGTTGCATTGAGTTTCATGTGCTCATGCAAATTCTATAGTTTGCAAAATGTTCAGCTATAAATACACATACAAAAGAGTAATTGTAGGAAAACAAGTTTAAAACAGTGAACCAAGATCTACAAACAAATATGACTATAGGAAAAAGAAGAAACACTTGGCCAACAGCCAAGCAAGAATCATAGTCACACTTACGATCAAATATTTTTCATAAGAAACTCCGAAAATGTATTTACTTAAGGAAGCTTTGGGCAAAATGCAGCATAGACATTAAAAGTTAACCAAGTCTTAACCAACCAAATTCAAATTAATTTTTTTGAATGTTCTCAAGGTTGGAAAAGCAATGCAGAACTGCTAATTTCAGTTTATAGAAACATCAATATACCAAGTAAACACTGGAATGGTTGAACCAAGTTCCAAAAGATTCTTAAAGTGAACTTTTGCCCAATATGGAGAATTATACTGTAGAGTTTTCCTTTTTTTTTTTTCCCATAAACTCTTTTATTTTCAATTTGTAACTGCATCATGTTCATGTCACAATTAACACTTTCAAATATTTCTAAGAAGACATAAACATCAGCAGACCTTAAGAGAATGGCTTAGTTTCCCAGAAAGCGCCAGAAGTAATGTGCTTTTGCCACATCCTGGAGGGCCAAGTAATAAAGTCATTCTGCATGGAGAATAAAGAGATTTATAGTCAACTCAGGTCAGATATGTAGAATGTTTTACTCAATAAAGCAGAAAATTCACTACATCTATCCTTCCTTTTTTTTTTTACTAATATGCAATTTAGACAGAAAAGGCACCTCTCAAAGAGAAAATTTTAGTGATCGAGAAATGTAAGTTAGACAATTCTAGTGACTAGAATTTTTGAAATTTATCTTCCTTTATTCCTATGTGTGACAAATATAAATGATTTAACATACAAGGGATAACCACCTTGGCAGCTAGAATATGATCACTAGAGACCCAAAAATCAGAAATAAAGAGCAGATATATTTTATGCATCAATGTATACGTGTATATAGTGCAGTTTTGAGCTCAATCAAGGTCATTCTATCTGGTAAAAATGTCAATTCATTCCATCAACAAGCACCAACCTGGCAAAGACAACCACAAACTATAACTTTTACTCTAGAGCAATCAATATTGAGTACTTAAAAACAGAAAGATATTTTAGGGCATCAGACAAAGAGTTCATGGGTGCCTCTAGCTATACAGGATTAACTAAAAAACTTATCAACTTCTGAGTACTCCATGTGTCTACCTTCCTGGTTTAATGATGCCGCTGACATCTTTTAGGATGCTCATCTTGGCATCTTGTTTTGAACCTAGCAGATTGGTTAAACCCTGTAGCAACCAGGAAAAATGAAACTTAGCAGCGTAAAAATAGAAAGAGAGAACACCTGCTAACTTGAAATTTCTGAAGAAAGTTCCCGGTGATCAAAGACTCAACTCCCCAGGGCATATGATTATGAGAAAGCATAGCAACTAAAAGACTCAATTACAAGATGAGTATAATAAAAATCCACTATTGGACCCGGTAATGCATAGCTATGTTACTAGGACTCAGGTGTGAGTGTCGAACACAGGTATGTTTAATTTTTTCCAAGTTTTTCTATGTATTTGGAGGATCTTTGAAGGATCATATCCCCACACCCATATCCGAATATGCGTCAGACACAGGTGTCGGACACGAATACTTCAAGAAAAATGAAGAGTCGGAGCAACATAGATGCATATTAAGAAAAATTATATTCAACAATTCAAGGGTTCAATAGATAAATGCAGAATAGTCAAGGGTGATTTCCACATCTATGATTAGTCAGAAAGTTAATCCAACTAATGAGCATAGGTACTCACTGAGAGCATGCTTTTAGTAGTGTTCCAGAGAGTGGGAAGAGGCTTCCCATGAACTAACTGGCATTCGGCTTCGACATAAAGATTCTTATATCTTGCTTCCACAGTCGGCAACTTTACCCCTACCCTGAAAAACAAATTCAGTTATAAATCAGAATAAAATATTAGCTATGCATCTAAAACGGAAGTAAATGTGTGTCAGAGAGTGAGAAAGGATAATGGTTACTTGTCAATTCTGTCTCTAAGTTTCTTCTGCAAACGCAGGTTATCATTTTCGATTTGTTTGATGAGCTTCTCTACAAACATGTGGCGCTCATCAGCTCCAAGTTTGGTGACATTAACAACCCGTTTCCCTTTACCATTTCCATTGCCTGACGTTCCATTTTCTTCCTTCTCGTCAAACAAAGCAGTAGTAATCCGTTCAAACGTTGGCAATCTCTGAACTGCAGCCCATTGCAACTCATATTCATTATCATCATCATCATCATCATTATCATCTTCACCTTCACTATGATGGGCAGAAATCACACTACTGAAACTTGACGCATGACTTCTGAACGACGACCTGATGCTCCTTCCAATCTCTGCCAACTCAATTGGCAAAGATTCTGTCTCGTCAGAACCCACCAGTTGAGCCATTGTAGGATAGGATTGCCAACTCTTAGAGAGTTAGAGCAAGAAAGAGAGGAGTGCAAATGTCAGTGTATAAATACAGACATAAACTGGAAGTTGATGAGGTAATGCATTGCGTCATGGATCATGCACAGCTCACAGCCGCTCACAGCAAGCAATTGGCCTTTGAAAATGCTGCAGGCACAAATGAATTGTCTGGTGAAATTGAGCATGGTTTCACGCTTTTACATGTCAGTTTGATTCCTTACATATTTTTTTACGATGGAAGAGACTAAGCCAAAAATGGTTAAACGAATATTGTGAATAAACAAAAAACTTATAAGTTTTAAGAAAGGTACCTTATATTAATATTTAGACCGGCAAGGATCATCTCGTTTGATCAGTGCACAGAAACTAAAATATTGTACTTCGAATTTTTTATTCCCTTGACTTTCAGCTTCCGAAAGATTAGAGTTGGACATTTTTTAACATCTTTCCAATCCCTCAGATGACGTATAACCTTTTATGTGTTGAACATTTTTTAACAAACTTTTTTTTTTTGGTTAAAAAAAACCGTCTCTAATAGGAAAGGAATTCAAGATTCGAACCCAGATGTACAGGAGAACATCAATAACTACATAAACTAACCGGAATAAACCCGAGTTCTTAGAGAAACTCTTTATATCTGTGTATCACGTTCTGTGTATGATTACTGAATTTAACCATCTGCCAACAATTGGTCTTGCTTTTACATACAAGACTAACGAGTCCGTACTCCGTAGGTGTCGAGAAATGGACTCAAAACAACAAAATCTGCATCCAACGGAGAGTCATGGCTCTTTATGTTATGTCATCCAAACGGAAACCCAACCCTTTCGAGGTTCATTCAAACCTCAGTCCTTCTCTTCTATAACGAGTTACTGTTCAAATTGATGAGCCAACAAGTATCATCAGTAATGTTTACAATCCTTTTCTCCAAATTCAAACACTAACGGTAAGGGAATGGAATTGAAAGGAGAATGGATTAGAATGGAATAGAGGGAGAATGGAATAGAATGGGAATAGGTATTACGTACTTTGGTTGATTGAATGGAATAGATAGAGTAATACTACTACATTGTTTGATTGATTAAAATGATATTAATGAATAGATAAGGAATAAGAATAAAATATCTATTTTACTCTTAAATTAAATAATAAATATTTTATTTATAAAACTTAAATTATGTTATGATTTGTAATAAAATATTACTAATACATGTATAAATATATTTTAAATTAATATTTTAGAATATTATATTGCAAATAATATTAAAAAATATATTTATAAATTTTATATTTAATAATATTTAAATTATATTTCAAAGTAATATTAATATAATATTTTAAAATATTTTTGTTACATATTATATAAAATATAATATAAAATGTTTTATAATAAGATTTTATATATTTAAAAAAATTAATACTATTATTTAAAATATTTAAAATATCTTAAAATAATATTTAAAGAATATTTTATAAATATTTATTTAATTTTCGAAATTATATAAATACCCAAAAAAAACTCTCATTTTTTCTCTCCCCCTCTCTCTCTACAATCATCTTCTCTCTCAAACTACAAAACCAGAAACCCAATTTCAAGCCGTCCGTCGCCGTTGACCAACCCAGAAATATCCTAAATTTAACACACAACTTCTTCTCAAGCCCCTCTTTTCCTTTTTCCACTTGGTTTTTTCTAAAAATCCATGGAAAAGCCTAGATCTACAAAAGAAGGTCACGGCAAAAACCTCCCAAAAACCCCCTTCCACCGCTCACCGTCTTTTGATTTTTTTAGTATATTCTTTCCCTCTCTTTAACCTTCTTCTACACGAAATTTTAACCCCTAAATCCTCTTAGATCAATCCTAACCCGAAACCTTGTTTTCTCTCTCCTCTTTTCTTTTTTCTTCAACTCAAAATAATTTTCTAAATAACACTGTAAAAGCATTGTTTTGATTTTTTGGTGATTGTATGTTGATTTTTTGTTGAGAATTTTGATTTTTGTTTAGGGGTAAATTGGGAACAAAAAAAAATCTATTTTGTGAGTCCCGTAATAGCCATTTAGAGGGGGGTCCCTGAATGGCTATTCCGGGACTATAGGGAATACTCCCAAAATAGGCCATTCGGCTGAATGGTCATTCGGTCAACCAAAGTTCAACCAAACGCCCGCTACACTGTAGCGGGTCGAATTCACCCGGAATGGCATGCTGATTCATGCGAACCAAACATGCTGTAAGGGAGTGCTTGATAGAGTGGAAAAATGGAATGATGGATAGAGGATAGTGGAAAAGTGGAAAAAAAATAAATTTTGAGTGTGCTGGTAAAAAGAAAAGTGAGAGTGAAGAAAATAGGAAAGATTATCATTTTTCACACCTATTAACGAAAACAAAACACTCCAAATGAGAAAGAAAAGAAGAAAGAAAATGAAAGTGGTGTGAGTCAAGTGTGTATATTTATAAAATTATTCATAATTTTTAAAATTTTATTTTTTCATCTTAACTTAGAATGGGTATAATAGTAAAACAATATATTTTTTATTGTATTTTATTTTATTTTCTTTCCTTTCTTTTTTTCAACTCTACCAAGCAATAATAGAAAGAAAATTACTTTTTTTTTTTTTTTTTTTTACTTTTTCATCTTTCATACCAAACACATAAAAAAAAATACATTTTTTTATCTTTTCATTTTCTACTCTTCTAATTTTCTATCTTTCCTTTTTTTTTTTTTTTTCATCATATCAAGCAAAGCCTAAATCCAACATCTTAGGGAAAGTTAATTACACAGAGGATCGGTAAATATGCTGTTCGAAAAAAACAAAAACAGAGGAAAATATTAAGAATGCATATATCATGCAAACATCAAAGGCAAAATTTCAGCCAGTGGCCTAGTCCTTTCTTCTTTCGTGTTATGCTACTAGAAATCCTGTCAAGCCCTTTTGGACAAGTAACCTTAAATTTAAACATGTGTATCAGCATTGCACTAAGGCATATAGGATGGCAGCAAAAGCAGTCATCAGATGCAAGAGCTAGAGATAGATTAGTTGAAGTAAGAAGTACACTCAGATTGTGCTGTAGATTTATTAGGTTTTAAACCAAATATAATTTAAAGATGGCATTCAGAGAGAACATTAGGAATTAAGGATACCTAAATGCAGCTTCAAGTCTGTCAAGAAGATTATCATTATATAGTATTTAAACAATAATTACAAGATAAACCCAAAATTTAATTGAGTTGATTCATATAATCATTTTTAAAAATGACATCTAGTAAATATGCAATACAAATTCCAGCATTTGCAATCATTTCTCTTATTTTCAGACTACGCCTCCTTTGTATAAAAAAACAATAGTTACAGCACAGAAAAAATTCTAAGGAAAACTCTTTATGGTGAGCTTTCCGTAGACTCTATTACATATGTAATTTATCATATTTATATGTAATTTTTTTCATGTTCATATGTAAAAATGAAATTATATATGTAAAAAAAATTACGCTATTTAAAAAATTACATATAAACATGACAAATATATCTTGTTTATATGTAATTTATCATATTTATATGTAATTTGTCATGTTTATATGTAATTGTCATGTTATATGTAATTTGTCATATTTATATGTATTGTCATATATATATATATATGTAATTTGTCATGTTTATATGTAAAAAAAATTTACATATAAACATGATAATTTTATGTAATTTATCATGTTTATATGTAATTTTATCATATTTATATATAATAAAATCTATTTTAAGCTCATCATCAAGGAGCTTACCCTGTAACTCGTCCACAGCACAGGCCTCCTTTGCAATCATCTTTGTATACTTGGGTAAAACAACCTCTTTCCAATCAACAGAAAGAAGAAAATTACATCTTTAAGAGTTCGTAAAAGTCAACGCTGGCATTTTGAAGTAACTGAATTACCCCCACAGCCAATAGTTACCTCTAATTACGCCACCTTTGTACATAATATAAAGATACCCGCACAGCTTCCATCAAAACATCAATGAACCCCAAAAGATTTCAGTCACAGAAAATCTAAGAGGAGTGGCAGTTATCAGCCATCCGTTTTGGAAAGCAAATGCAGCAGCTGATCAATCAGTGACTCAATTCATGAAGATCGCAGTCACATTAAAGTTGACTATTCAGATAGAGAACCATTATTAAGCATTGCTTATCTTTCATAGATCTTGTCATTGATACCTTCCTTTCTATATGCCTCCACCATGATGGAGAAGGTCATCGTATTTGGTTGGCATTGCTTATCTTTCATTTGTTTAAAAACTCTCTCCATCTCCATCAAATCCTCTGCCTTTGCACATGCAGATATAACGGCATTGTAAAACGAGGTATTTTCTGGTATCTCAAACTTGGCAGCCAACTGAACACTGCTAATCACTTTATTAAAGAGACCAGCATTGGCATATCCATTGATAAGGCAGCAAAATTCTTGATGTCTGCTTTCATCCCTTTAGCACGCATTTGATCAAATGTTTATTCCATGTGTTTTGCATCCCCCACATCAGCAAATGCCTCAATGACATTGTTGTAAGTAGAGATTGTTCATGGAAATTGAAGCTTACGCATGTATTCCATCACGGATGACATTTTATCATACATTCTTTTCTTCCCATAAGCACCGATCAAGATATTGAAAGTGTGTGTTTCTGGCTCAATTCCAAAATTACGGAATTTCTCATGCCATCCCTCCATCATATCAATCTGACCTTTGTTACTAACCAAACTGAGGATGATGTTCATTGTCCATACATCAGGTTTGCTTGCTGAGCTCTCCAATATGCCAGATAGCACTTTCTTCATCAGGTCAAATTTCGCCGCCTTACCATATCCACTTAACAATATGTTCTGGGTTACTGTATTTGGAGTTATCAACCGCTCATCCATTTCCCCATACACTGAATCAACTAAGTCAAATCTCGAGGCATCAACACAAGCCTTAATAAAGGTGCTGTAGGTGAAAACATCAGGCTGGCAACCAACCAGGAAGGGTTTTCATTTGGTTAAGAGTTGAGAAGGCATCGTCAATGAGATCGTTTCGACAATAAGCTGCGAGTAATGCTGTGTAAAGCTCAGGAGTAGGTTCACATCCTTCTTGAACCATTTCGTGAAAAAAGCTGACGGGCACGGTGGGGTTGTCCAGATTTTCCAAGAAGAACAAGTAGTTTCACATAAGGTGCCTTCTTTTGGTTGATAAAAGGGTTGATCTCTTAGCATCTCAAATACCTGAATATTAAAATTGGCAACGGTCACAGTCACACAAGAAGAAAGCAACCATACCCCCACTAGTTTATTTTCACAAGAAATAATCCTACGACTGCTAAAAGAAAACTGTTTTTATCCACAAAATTAAATAATTTTTCAAAACTTAGTAAGGATCTTGACGTTTCTACCAGCATTGGTAAGCAAGGCCAACAATTTAGCATCTGTAAACTAAGAAAAATCAATTCTAAAAGTGGTTAAGACATTGGTGTGTTAGAATTTGGCACATGCAGAGGTCGAAAATGAGGAAGAATAAGGAGAAGAGAGCGACCTGGAGAGCTTGAAGCCACTGCTTCTTGAGAATGCGGTCGGACAAGGTTTCGGTGACGGTGCAGACCGAGGCCTTGGCATTGTTATTGCGGTCGAGTTTCTTCTTGAGAGTCTTGAGAGGGGGGGGGGGGTTTCTTGGAAGACCCAGGAATAAAAGCATGTGAAAGGCCAGGGCACTCTCCTTCCTTCCTTCCAGTGCCTCTGCCTCAGATACAGTAGAGGGTACAGCGGCAGCCACTGCAGATGGAAAAAGGATGGAATTTGGAGAATGGGGCTTGGTTTCTGGGCGTGGGAGAGGAGAGGAGAGGAAAGAAGGGAAGAAGAGAAGGAAAGGGACATGGACGATGCATGCTTTATTACTTTATTGCTTTATCACTTATCACCTGAGGGGGCTGGGGATGACTGATATTTTGCTAATTATTTGGGGAAAAAAATTGAATCAGCTTTGAATTGATGATGCCTGATTGCAGCGGCCAAGGCTACGAAAGGGATGCAACTGCTAGTGCCACTGGCAGTGAAGTAGATCTTTGCTTTGCTTTTGGACTTTGGACTTGTATTTGATACACCGTGAATTCGCAGATGATACCTTATTTAAAAATTTAATTTTTAACATTGGTAGTACTTCAAATATAAATAGAGATTGTAAATTCGATCCGATCGATAGATTTTGTATCGATTCGCTTCGAATGAAAAGTTTTTTTTTTTGAAAAGCGGAGGTGGAATGGAGCGGAGTGGTTTTGGTAAATGCTTGATCCGTTCCGTCCCGCCCCACCCGTTTTTTGAAATTACTATTTTACCCTTTAAAATATTTTATATTTTCTCTTATATTGTTAGTATTTATATTAGATATATATACTAAAATTACATATATACTTTTGGTAAATATATGTATATTATATACATTAAGAATTTTATATACTAAAGTTATGTTCATGAATAAATTATAATACGAATTTTTACAATATTAAGTTAAAAATAATTAATAAAAAATTGGAATGTAGCGGAGTGGAGCACCATGGAGCGGTTATGGATGTAACCGACATCCATGGAAGTGGATGTTTCCAACATCCATGCAAGAGTGGAGCGAAGGTGGATAAGGCAATCCCTGCCCCCGCCTTGCTCCATTGCCATCCCTAAATATAAATCCATAAAAAAAAATGGTTATAGATATTAAAATTTTAATTTCAGACTTGTATAATATTATTTTTTAAAGGTGATTATATAAATTAATTGAACTAAATTTTGAATTTTCTTTTACTACTTTTTAGTATAGGATTTTATTATTAAAAAAACATAGGTGATGGGATTATTTTTTTTAATATTAGTTTATTTTACATATATTTTACACGTGAATGATATAATAAATTAATATTATTTATTTTAATATATATAATTTCTTATTAATTATTTATTTTGGTAAATCTATATATTATATGATCTATTGTTATAAAATTATATCAAATGATATCAAAATTATTATAAATATTAACAAAATTATATCAAAGACTACCAAAATTATATAAAAAATTACCAAAAATATATTAAAAGTTACCAAAATTATATTAAGAATTACCAAAATTATATCAATGGTTATTAAAATTATATTAAAGTTACCAAAATTGTAACAAAGATTAAACAAAATTATATCAAAAGTTACTAAAATTATATTAAATGTTACCAAATTATATCAAACGTTATCAAAATTATATCAAAGATTCTCAAAACCAAATTTTTTATCATAGGTTAACAAAATCATTCTAAAGGTTATCAAATTACTGATGGTTCAGGGGCTCGAAAGTTTTGAGGTTTTTGCACTGATTATGAATCTTGGAGAATTAGAGGACAATCAGCAATACGGTGACCCTGCTGGCCATATCTAAAGCATGCACGAGTGACATGCCTACAATCAACAACTCGATGTCCCCAACCACAAACCGAACATCTAGGACTTTGTTGAGACATCTTACCAAGAGAGGATTGAATTCCTCGAGGAGGAAACTTACCTTTAGAGGTAAAAGAAGCTTGAGACCCTCTAGTGGCCTGAAATTTGGAAGGACTACTAAAAGCCCTCTTACTTAGAAAATCAGAATCTCTGCCACTTTTCTTCAAAAATTCCTTTCTTCCTTCCTGAGTTTCCCTCCAGACTGAATCTAAGGACTTTGCCCTACCAACCACTTCATTATAGCTGGTCAAATGCAACGGAGCAAGTCCTCTACGAATATGAGCATTCAAGCCGTTTTCAAACCTTCTAGCTCTATTTTCATCATCAGAAACAAGAGAAGTGGTAAATTTTGACAACCGATCAAACTCAGTCTCATAGTCATCCACAGTCATACTATGTTGAACCAGATTGAGAAACTCTCATTCCAACTGCAGCAACTTACTTCCAGGAAAATACTTTGTATAGAAAGCAATGCGAAAATTGCCCCAAGTGAATAATCTAGGATCATTTTCATGAGTATGAGCTACTCCCTTCCACCAGTTATTTGCACTCTCTTATAGCAAGTAAGCAACAAATCTAACCTTATCTTGATCTGAGGAATGCATTGCATCAAAAGCTTTCTCCATCTCCTCAATTCACAATTCAGCATCATCAGGATTTGTAGCCCCCTTAAAGGCAGGAGGTGCTATCTTCTTAAACTCACCCAAAGTTTTATATTCCATAGAATTATCGGCTCTTTGCACTGGTGGCTGATGTTGTCGTTGATCCCTTACTAAGTTAATTACTTCATTAATCAGAAGCACCACCCTATCATCATTCCCAGCCACTACACCTTGTGCTTCCACAGTTGGATTTGCAGGAGGCTGGTGATTCCCAACACCTCTTTTAGTATTTGGTGCAATTTCAACACCAAGATTTCGATCTTGATTTTGGAGATTTTGGTGTCTCCCAGCACGAGAACTCACAACACCATCACCTTTAGCATTTGCTGCAATCTCAGCAAGGTTAGGTTTCTTATTACAACGAGGAGGCATACTGATTCATTCATAATAAGAAACATATCAAAATAAGGATTTTCACAAAATGAACAACAAGCAATCATAACGAAAGAGAAAAAAAATGAACAGAAGATTACGTCCAAAACTTTAATTTTCCTACCCCACACTCAATTTTCACAATAGTATCTAAAGGATTTAAAACAATGTTCGTGAATACCTAAGATCGAATAACCTAGGCTCTGATACCACTAAATTTGTCATGCCCCAAATCGAGACATAACAGACGCCGCACATCTGCGAGATATAATCTCTCAAACATGCAAGGCAACAAACTGACTAACTGAAATTCAAAGAAGTCAAATGTTTACGAAATCATAACGTTTATAAAAATTCATAAATTTTGTACTTGAAAACAAGGTTCCGAAATATATAAAGAAAACAATAAAAATTCAAATAAAAACTTAAAGTCTTGAATAATCTATCAACAATAGTCTCGAAGATCTAATTATTGGAAACACCCTGAAAGTCCTAGAAAATGCACTAAAATCTGAAACGTCACTCCCCAAAATTCCAACGTGCATGACCAAATTCAGAACCTGTAAAATATTAAAGAAGAGAATGAGTACAACTACTCAGCAAGCAACCGACATACCCTCAGCTGGGTTAAGAAAGTTCAAAACCTTTAGGCCAAAATAACTAATTGAATCTAATAATGCAAAATTTTGGATAATCGTATATTTGTAAATAACTTACTTCAAAATCATATATCATAATAGAACTCAACAAAAACATATATTTTAGTTTCCAAAATTTATCTCCCTTTACAAGCTATGGTCACCTTTAACCTCGGTGACAAAAGTCAGAAGTCATAACAAAAACCACAATTAACCCCAGTGGCATGGGTCAAAATATATCGAAAGCAACCAATGGTTGCGCATATCGATATAAAAAAAACCACAATTCTAAACCGGTGGCACGGTTGAAATCGATTTTTATCAGAAAGTACATGTCGACATGGCCAACGTTTAACCCCCGTTGACAGGGTCAGAACATAGAGCATTCAAAACACACAAAAATCAAATTATCCATAATGTACCATAATTATATATTTTTTATAAGAAACAAAGCATACTTATACAAAAATATATTTCATAGGCATACTTCTTCCACATAAATTATGTAGTAAAATTAAAGTCATGAAAGTATACATATGATTGGCACAAATAATTTTCTTAGTCGATTCAAAATAACTTTAGCATTCATGCTTAACTCGGTTTAATAAAACATGGGACAAAATATTATATATTGCATACATATTATAAGAATCTTTAAGGCTGATTTTTCAGGACTTAAACACTAAAGAAACATCAAGTCACTTACCTGATTCGCTAAACCGACACTTAACCAGTAAATCACACAAATCTCCTAGTAGCCTAAAAATTTAAGAAATATTCAAAAATCAGAAATTAAATAAAAATAAATAAACTTAACAAGTACGAGTTCCCGCTAGTCATCCTAAGACATATAGGTTGTGTGGCGACCTCTCTAACAAACCGAAAGTATTTGGTAATGTAATCTCTAATAAAACGTTTCTTTCTTAATAATGAGAAAATATTTAAAATTAAGTAAAATAGAAAATTAAAAGTTAAAACATAAAATCAGTATCAATATGATTTTTGATGAAAATATAATTACATATTATATAAATTTTCTATTTGTCGCAACCTAAAAAATAACAAGTCTCATCGCGAGACTTTATTCGTTAAGTGTGACATTGGGAAAAAAAAGAGAAAAGATGACTTAATTTCTCTTGAAATAAAATGAGGGTTTGAAAATGACCTCGAAAAAAAACATGATGTCGCCACCAATCTTTTTCGGCTAGGTGTGATCAGCCACCTATTAAAATCAGTTTTATAAAACATTTAAAATTAATTAAAATATTTTTTAAAACCAATTTCAAGTCTGCGTTTTTAAACCAGAGAAATCAAAGAAGCGGGTTTGGGACTCGGTTACGTGCGGGGAAGGATTAGTACCCCATAACGCCCGTATAAAACGGTACCTTATTAATCGTGTGTTATCTCAAGTCTCGGTAAAAAAGTCGATTTTAAATTTGGTATTTCAAATTAATTCTCAATTTTAAGAAAAATAATTCTATTTTTAATTGAAAATGACCCGGAATTTATTAATTCAAGATTTTCCTATATTCTCAGACAAACGCGGCAAAATATATAAATTTTTATTTATTTAGAAAATTTTCCGAATCATTCTCGTTTTAAAAAAGATATTCCGTTATTAATGGTAATTGATGATATCCTCCCCAACAAACCCGACAGAGAACTCATGAATTATTTAACTCGGGAATATCTTTGTTTTATTTGAAACCATTATCTTTTCAAAACATTTAAAATATATATGAATATGAATATGTGTGACATAGTATAATCTAAATGACATGAAATAATCTAAATGAAATGATATAACCTAAGTGTCATAATATATTCTAGATGACATAGTATAACCTAAGTGACATAATATATTCTAAATGAAATGATATGACCTAAGTAACATAATATATTCTAAATGAAATAATATGTCCTAAGTAACATAATATATTCTAAATGAAATGATATGACCTAAGTGACATAATATATTCTAAATGAAATAATATGTCCTAAGTAACATAACATATTCTAAATGAAATGATATGTCCCAAGTAACATAATATATTCTAAATGAAATGATATGACCTAAGTGACATAATATATTCTAAATGAAATGGTATGTCCTACGTAACATAACATATTCTAAATGAAATGACATAATTAAAATGACATGAAATGATATGTAAATAAAATAATGTTATCATGGAATATGCATGAAAATAAAAGTAATAATGCATGAACATAATAAATCCTAAATGATGTGACAAAAATAAATGACTAAATAAAAAGCATAGAATAACATAGAATATTCACAACCATATATCAAACAATATAACACCATAAAATATAAATCAAAATAATGACATTACATAGAAATTATCATAGCAAAAATCATATATTATATAGTATGCTTGAACATGAAAAATGCAATGCATGAAAGTGTATTTTTTCCTTTAAATAAGGAAATCCGTATACCTAAAAAGATATCCGACTACTTTGGAAAAGACATCAAATTAAATTTCAAAAATCAAAATACTTTGTGATTGGTTTAAAAATAATTTTGAAAATCTTGGATAAAAAATGACCATGGCCAAAATTCCCATTTAAAATGGCTCTATTTTCCTAACTTTGAAAACTCGGACTTGACCACTCTTGACCCGAGCTTTACAAAATCATTTTTAAAGATTAAAGTGGCTTAGAAATAAACCTTAGGACAATAACTAAGGTTCTTAATCAGGCCCTTCTAAATGCTTTAGCCAAAACAGAAAATTATTTTTCCCTTGAATTGAAATCTGACTCTACTGTCCAGTTTTAAAACGTGATTTTTTTAACCTATTTTTAAATTTTCAAAAAAATCTGAAACAAATATGGGAGACTCATAACATGTCAAAATCTATGGGAAAAAATTGGCTTAATTTTTAGACTAAGGATGTCCTACCAGAAAAATCACGAAAGTCAGGACACTGGGTGAAAAATTGTTTTGCCAAAAATTATTTTAAGCCTTTGATAAAATCATTCAAAAATCAAAGTAAAAATATTGGAGACTCTTCTAAGGACCTACAAACAGTAGCTAAAATTTCTAAAAATTTGGACAAGAATTGCCCAAGTAAAAAAAATTCACAAAGGTAGAAAAATCAACTTGACAACTCCTTAATTTTCCACTAGCATGCTCATGTGAGCTTGACCTTAAGCCATTGATTGGCTTAAGTCAATAATCAAGTGGTATGATATGAGATGCATGAACAAACAACAAGTTTGATTATGAAATGCATGATCTAAAGACCTAAATGACATAGAAAATGCATGGCAATTCAAAATGACCTAATGCCTAGCATGAGCTTGCATGGCAATAAATGCAACCTAGACCTAATATGTATGAAATGCATGATAATGCAAATGTGACCTAGACTTAATACTAATATGAATGTGAATATGCATGGCAACAAAAAGATGACTTAGACCTAAAATGTCATGAAAATGCATGAAAATAACTTGAACATATAAGGACCAAATAAACCTAATACTAATGCATGAACATTGCACAACCAATACACAATCTCATGGCATAATAATGCAAAGCATGGTACCTAAACAAAAATGAAAATGCACACACAAGGCAAACAATATAGTGGAAACCGAATGGGCATGAAATCAATATGTAAATTCTAGCATGGCATTAACACAAACACATGGCATACTAAATCAAAATACACAATATTATGGCATGGAAATGCAAGCCTATCAACTAACAAGATACAAATGCACACACAAGGCACAAAATCATGGGATAATCGAATAGATACATGGCCTAAATGGTGAAATCCTAGCATGCTCAGTAACACAAACACATGGTATACTAAATACAAGACTTAAGAGGAAACATGTTAGACTAAGCAAACATAATGCAAATGCATGAACATAGCTAGACATTTTCACAAACACATGACAACCTAAATATGCAAAGTCTAAATGGAAGCATGTTAAACTAGTAAACATGATTAAAATGCAAACATGCAAAATGAAATCGTTATGGCCGAATGGTAGTAAACATGAATATAGCATGGCATTATCACAAACACATGGCATGGTCTAGAGCTAAACTACCATAATCAAGCTAATCTAACACAAGTAAGCTAACCTAACACAACCAATAACATGAACAAAAAAAAAATCATCTTAAAAAAAGAATACCATTCGGCCATGTAGAAAAAGAATGGTAAAAACTTGTTTTCTTGATTTCTTTCAAAATACAAAGTAGAAGCTCTTTATCACTTATTTTAAAAACAAGTTTATTTCATAAAAGAAAATAAAATGACAATCAAAATAGCAAAATCATATCAACAAAGTATTAAAAGAGCATGAAAGAACATAGCTACCTTGCTCTAGCTTTCCAAATCAAAAAGTAGTAAGCCAAATCTTTCCTTTTTCCTTATCTTTTTTTCTTTCTTTTTTCCTTTCTTTTCTCCCTAGCTACTGCGCTTTTTTCAGCCCCAAAACTTCTAGCAAAAATGAAATTCCCCCCTCCCAAAATGCCTTGGCCGAATGGCCTATAGGAGTGTGTAGAAAGTTGTCATTTTTTCTAACCAATTTTGATCCAATGGCCCTTAATTTAAGATGCTTTTTATGAAAAATTTCCACCCTTAGATTAAGTAATCAACCCTTAACTAATATGATGTCAAATATATGATGTCATAACTATGACATCATCCCTCTCTATGTGTCACAATTTCAAAGGCTTGATCATGAAAAATAACTACCTTCCTATCCACTATTGGCCCTTGGATGCAAAATCTCAGAAAAATCACTCTCCATTATGAACTTGGCTGAATAACCCTTGGAATTCCAGCCCAAACTCCAATTTTTAAAAGCCTTCTTCGGTTTCTTCGATAAAATGACCTTTTTGACCCCCAAACCAAATTAAATAGCAAACGGATTCCAAATCCAAATTTTCTTTTTTCAATACTTCCTAAACAATAAAAAATTAAATTCTGAAATTTTTCATAATTTTTCGAGCTCATTTGCTATTTTTTCGGATTTATTTCCAAAATTGCCTCTTAATGCACCTGAACTTTTACCATTTTTCAAACGAGCTCCAAATACGGATTTTTATTTGCCAATATCTTCCAAATAATTTAAAAGTGAGATCTGAAAGTTTTCATAATTTTTGGAGCTCATTTGCTATTTTTTCGGGATTTATCTTTTTGAATTTCAACTTAGTGGGCTCGAAATTTGCCATTTTGCAAACGAACTCCGAATCCGGATTTTTCTTCGCCAATCTCTTCCAAATGATTTAAGATTAAGATCTGAAAGTTTTGGTAATTTTCGGAGCTCATTTGCTCTTTTTCTCGAATTTTCCAAGTTTGTCCTTTTGTCTCCAAAGCCCGATTTTGCTCAAAACAAATCCGATTTCCAGATTTTCTTTTTTCGTGCCTTTATTATGTATTGAATTAGAGTTGATCCGAAAATGCCCAATTTTTAGGATCAAATTCCCCATCCGTTTTGATTTTTCCTTTTTTCAGTATCGAGATTTTTCTCATTTTTCCGTTTTTTCTCCAATCGGCTCTTTTCTCGGAATTACTTCAAACTGAGCCTTGGGTTATCCCTGTTTACTCACTCCTCATCAATTAGGAGCTTTAGTTTTACTGAATCGGGCAATTTCTGCAAATTTTCCAATTTCACCAAAATCCACCAAAAACCCTAATTCTCGGTTTTCTTCCAAATTGACTTTTCCTTCAATTTTCCCTCCAAATGGCCTCTTCATTATTTCTTAGTCATTGCTTATCTTTCATTCAGAACCTCCAATTTCGACTGATTTGATCGTTTAAGCACTTTTCCCCAAAATTTTTGAACTAGGGTTTTCTTTCTACTAAATTTCAGTAACCCATCTTCTGGACTCCATATCTTTCATTGTAGACCTCAGATTATCAAAATTCTTTCACCATTGTTCAATTGAACTTTGAATCTTGATTTTGAATGTCGGTTGACTTTTTTAGTAGTTGACTTTTTGAGGTTGACTTTTTTGAGGTTGACTTTTTTAAGGTTGACTTTTATGCCTGCTTTCTTAAACTAAGTCTCGACGTACCATATGTAGGATGAGAAAAGCCTTTCTGCATTTTGAAACATCACTTTAGGAAGAAAACATACCTGATTTAGTGGTCTGGACAAAATTAGGTGTTTACAGCTGCCCCTCTTTGGCTATTGCTGAGAATCAGAAATTAGGCAAAGATAAACAAACACTAATTTTGTCCGGTTAGTGAAATCACATGTGAAGAGAAAGAGAAAGGGATTTTCACTTTTTTCCATTTTTCTTCTTTTCTTCTTTTCTTTTTTTTTTTTCAATTTTTTTTGTTGTTGAAAAAGCTGTAAATAGAAGATTTTGTCCTTAAATTGAGTTCCTTGACTAATCAAGGCTCGACCCGTCTTAAGGAAACGAGTTTGATTTGCAAGAGAAGAAATGACCTCGACGATGGTCTCGGGGTCTTAACCTGTCTTGTTCTCAGCTGTGTTTAAAATTCTGGTATCTCCTCCAGAAGCTTCGGCTATCACCACCAAAGACTTGCTCATTTTTAAAACTGTAAAACTCTGAATATCTCCACCAGAGGCTTTGGCTATCACCACCAAAGACTTTCTCACTGTAAAATTCTGGGTATTTCCTCCAGAAGCTTCGGCTATCACCACCAAAGACTTTCTCTCTTTTGATTTTAAAAAAAAAAAAAAAAAAAAAAAAAAACTCTGGATATCTCCACAAAGGCTTCGGCTATCATCACCAAAGACTTTCTCATTTTAAAACTATGAATTTTTTAAAACTCTGGATATCTCCATAGAGGCTTCGGCTATCACCAAAGACTTTCTCATTTTAAAACTATAAAACCCTGGATATCTCCACAGAGGCTTCGACTGTCACTACCAAAGATTTTCTCATTTTAAAACTATAAATCCCTGGATATCTCCATAGAGGCTTCGGCTATCACCAACAAAGACTTTCTCTCTTTTCAAAAAATTTTAAAACTCTGGATATCGGTTCTTGAAAACATGTTGAAGATTATACCTGAAAGCTTTGAGAAGGGATGTAAATGCTTCTTGGAGTAGATGTAGATGTTAAATAAAATGCAAATGTCTTTGATGCAAATGTAAATGACTTGATTTGATGCAAATGTTTCTTGACGCAGATTCAAATGACTTAGACTGATGCAAATGCTTCTTGATGCAGATGCAGATGTTGAATAAAATTCTGGGTATCTCCTTCATAAGCTTCGGCTATCACCACCAAAGACTTGCTCATTTTTAAAACTGTAAAACCCTAGCTATCTCCACCAGAGGCTTCAGCTATCATCACCAAAGACTTTCTCATTTTTCTTTTTTTAAACTGTAAAACTCTGGGTAACTCCTCCAGAAGAAGATTTCTCATTGTTCAAAAATTATAAAACCCTGGATATCTCCACCAGAGGTTTCAGTTATCATCACCGAAGACTTGTTCACTTTTAAAATTTGTAAAATTTTGGATATCCCCTCCAGAAGCTTTGGCTATCACCACCAAAGGTTTGCTCATTGTAAAATTCTGGGTAACTCCTCTAGAAGCTTTAGCTATCACCATCGAAGACTTACTCACTTTTAAAATTTTGTAAAATTCTGGGTATCTCCTCCAGAAGCTTCAGCTATCGCTATCGAAGACTTTCTCACTTTTAAAGACATGTAAAATTCTAGATATCTCCTCCAAAAGCTTTAGCTATCGCTACCGAAGACTTTCTCACTTTTAAAAACATGTAAAATTCTGGATATCACCTCTAGAAGCTTCAGCTATAGCTACCGAAGACTTGTTCACTTTTAAAATTTGTTTTTAAAAATTATACCCGAAATCTTTGAGAGAAGATGCAGATGCAAATATCTTTAATCAAGATGCACATGCTTCATGGTGTAAATGTAAATGGCTTGGATTGATGCAAATGCTTCATGATGTAGATGCATATGTCTTTGATTGATACATATGCTTCTTGATGCAGATGTTGGAAATGCAAATGGCTTAGATTGATACCAATGCTTCTTGATACAGATGCCCCTACTAATCGTGTTCATGTAAGTGGTCTATGAATGGTGTAACTGCAATTACCACACAATAATGAAAATGCAATGATCTTAGAAATGATGCAATTGCTTGAGATGATGTAATATGCAAATATCCATGGAGGATGTAAATGTAAAGGTAAAATGCATATGCTTATGGAATAGTGCCAATGCAAATACCCATAAATGATGCAAATGCTTGCCGACACTGTGCAGATGCAAAAGCTCAATAAAGAGATGAGTGCTAATGAGTGATACAAATGCCCCCGGTCGTTTTTCTAGACTTTGGCTTAGCCTTTCAAATTCATTTTTTTCTTTTCAAATCATGAGTATATCTTCAATTTATTTTGGTTATTCTCTTTGCCCCAACAGTTTTCAAACTCTTATCAACAGAGGTCTGAAACGGGTTCTATTTCTTCTTCTCATATCTGGAAGTCAAGACCTATCCTAGTAGTTCTATACCTGTGGGTTAGAAAAACCCTTGTCTCATGTCAACATCAGAAATGGGTACTTCAAAAAATATCTTTATTTGTTTTCTCATTTTGAAAACTTCTGAACCAAAAATATTAACCCCATAATGTGTGATGTACAAATCTTTTGAACACTGATGATCACTGTTAGAAATTTCTCTAAGTGTCAATCTGAGTTTTTTCAACTGGGATTGGAAAGGCTCGGTATAACAAAATTTTGGTTGATCGAAGAAAACTTCACAACAAAAATGTATGTCCCTTCTAGGCTCACAAATGGAACAGGTTTTATAGATCATGAATTCATTGAGAACCAAACAAATCCAACATTCTTTCAATTTCCATATCAAGGCATTTTGACAAGCATCATGATTAGCCGGAATGTTTAAACGGGAAAGTTTAATCTTGGAGGAAAAAGTCTTGGTTTTGAAGTCAATCCTTCGAATGAGAGCTAACAATTTGGAAGGTTCAGGAATTCCTAAATGTATCTCGATGACCACTTCTTCAAGATGACCTTCTTTTTTGTGGTATCGGCACTATCATAGATAGCATCAAAAATTTTCATTTTACTCTAGACCGCCCGTTTTTGGGTTTTCGCTCTAGAGTCCCATTCTTTCCATTTTTCTTTCCTTTTTTATTGTTCCATCATGCATTTGAGAATTCTAAATTCTTTCTTAGTGAAATGATAATTCGATGAGATGGGATAAAATCTGAGGAAAAACCCCCTCAATTTAAATATTTATGCTTGATCCAAATGGACTCTTAAAGCATGTAATGTAGGCCATGGTTCGGGGTTCAGAAAGAAAGGATAAATAAGCCCAAAATCTGTGTTTGAGGGTAATTAGATCAAGGATCATTTCTTGAGGAGGATTCCCTTTGAAGCATTTGTCCCTTTTGGACTTTTCTTTCCTTTTTACTTTGCTCATTTTTCTTTACGTTTGGCTTTCATTTGCCATACTTTTTCACGTTTTTTCTTTTTCCTTTTTCTTTTGCAGCTTCATTTCGACAGAGTGAGCCAGTATTAATTTGGGAACTCGATTTGCTTTGTATCTATCTTTGAGTTAGGACTCATTTCTCAGTTATCTTTCCTCGTATTTGCCCCCCAATGTAAAGGGTGATCCTTGATTAGGGTTCAAAGAAAAAAGAATTTTTTCGGCTCAAAAGGGGTGACTATAGAATAATTTCTTTTTGTGAAAGGGATATGAAAAATGCCATTTCTCATATCAATCACAAATATTCTCATTGAAAAGCAATCCCTAGGGGAAATAGATAATCAAAATTTCATTTTGCACTTCGGAATCATCCGAATTCTCATATGCATGATATCACAATTTCTTTATTTTTTTCTCTTTTTTTTATACATGCCCCCAATGATTCATGCATTAATTCCATCCGTATTCACCATGTATCCATCATTTCCACATATGATGCCCCAATTTGATTAACCATGAGGATTTGTATCATTGCGAGGAACATTGCAAGTCTAAGTTTATAATGAAAATGCTGAGTTTCAATTTTAGGTTTGTTTGAAGTACTAAGGAAAATATTACTGAAAAACAAGTTTTCTCTAGGACATGGGTTAATCTGGTTTGGTCATTGTTCCCCGAGGTGTCAATCATGCAGTGATGTTTGAGCAATTAGTGTTTTGTGGTTATTGGAAAAGGTCATGAATGGTTTTAGCACAATCTTGACACATATCGAATTACCAAAATCTAGATTCTTGAAAGAATGTCTCATTTGTTTGAATTTCAAGGAGTTCGAAATTTTTTCAAAATGTTCGTTCCTTTGTTCATAGCCTAGACTAGGATCTACATCTTTGTTTAGTCTGTAATGACAATGGTTTATGAAATTTGATCATTCATATTCTTTGAAGCATTAAGTCTTTCAAGTGGTCTTGATTCAAGGGATTTAGCCTTAGGAAAGCCTAAAAGAGAGAGGGAAAATGTTGGGTCATTTCTAACAATGATCATCAATATTCTCGAGACTGTCTATTATTTCATGTGAAAACCCCTTATTATTGTTTACCACAAATTTTCATGAAGTTTCATCATTATTTTTTTTGGCAAATTCAAATAAATGCTAAAATATAATGAAAACAAAACATTTAAATTCAAAATTTATTTATTTAATGTAGATGTCAACATGAGACAAGTGCTTTCATCATCACAGTGTATAGAACTACATGCATCAAAAATTCTAATATGATTATGCACCATGTTTCTTATGACACTTGGCTTTCCCATCTTCAAAACTTATCGAACCAGCCTTGATGAGATCCCTGACCTTGTACTTCAAAGCGGGGCAATTCTCTGTTGAGTGACCTTGATTGCCAGAATGATAACCACAACACTCATTAGCATCATACTAGCTCGGATAAGGGGGCTTGAGAGGCTCTAATTTTATGGGTGTCACAAGGTGATTCTGGATGAGTTGAGGTAGTAGCTCACTATATGTCACAGGAATCGGGTCAACCTGATTTCTTTTTTGCTTTTTATGCCCCCTTTGATTATTCCCAAGGGTGTTACATTGATAGACAAATGTAAATTCTGGCATGGTTACAGGCATTGGTTGGTAAAGATAAGCACCTTGAGAGACATTGTTCAGGGTAAGGTAGAATGGCTGATACGAGGAGAATTGGGGAGTTGGGACAAAACCTTTCATGACTTGGGTATCTTCTTCTTTCTTTTTAGATGTCCCATTTCTCTCGGTATTGGATGTTCTTTCTCCTTCAAGTTTCCCATCCTTGATAGCATTCTCAATCATCTCCCTTGAAATTACCATATCCATAAAAATCTTTGTGGCATTGCCGACGAGTCTATCATTGTACGGGGTCTGTAGTGTATTCACAAAAAGGACAGTAATTTCCTTCTGAGTTAGGGGCGGTTGTACTTGGGCGGCCATGCTCATCCACCGCTGCGCATATTCTTTGAAGCTCTCAGTAGCTCTTTTCTCCATATTTGGCAAGGTGAGACGGTCAAGCGCCATGTCGGTCATATGCTTGTACTGATTTAGAAAAGCCCTAGCCAAATCATTCCAATAGCGAATCTGATCCTTGCTCAACTGACTATACCACCTAATTGCGGACCCGCTGAGGCTATCCTGAAAGCAGTGGATCAAAAGCTTATCATTATCTATATGACCCGTCATCTTTCGATAGAATATAATGATGTGGGCTGATGGATTGGTTGTCCCATCGTATTTCTCAAAGTTAGGGACCTTGAATTTGGGAGGAATGACTAAACAAGGGACCAAACAAAGTTCGTTTGCATCTACACTCTCGAATACATCTGTACTTTCTACTGCCCGGAGCCTTTCATCTAACAGCTGATACTTCCTTTGGAATCTGTCAACTCAACCTCATTTACTGCAACCATTTTCAACTTTGTCTGTTCAGCTGGATCATCTGAGTTTAGGATGTTGACGAGATTAACTTGTGTTCTGGGCATCCATCATTACAACCTCATTCTGATCCCTTTGTATCCCCAACTCTTTTTTGGTGGTCAAGTTTTTAGTGTACCCTTTTCCCTTGATTACGGACATCAGCTCCATCAATTTAGTCATCTTATCTCTAGATTATGCTTTAGATTTTTCCAATTTTTCTCGCAATTCTTCCTATGCCCTTTCCATTCTTTCCATTCAGGCAACTTGTTCATTCTCCATAGCTCTGGCCAGTATCATAAAGGTGCTCAGTACAGCTTATACCTCTGATTTGAAATGGAAATTCTTTCAAAGACTCTTAAGACCAAGCCAATTTCTGTTTTATCCCCCCAAGTGCGTGTCATGATGAAGGAGCCATGAATGCAATTTGATGCACGTGAAGCCTAAACAATATGATGTATGGACATGTACAATGGAAACATGCTGACCATATATGTAATAAATGCAATCACGATGTCAACATGCTGCAAGCAAAGAATAAACAAATTAACGCATGGATATATGCAATGAATGACCAAGTATATTTCAGATATATTTCCCAATGAATGATCATATACACTATGAATGCAACACGATGTCAATTATGATGCATGTAAACAATGAATGATTGACACAGGGTATATACAAAGAAAATCATGCTGACCATGTGTGTCATGAATGCATCCTGATGTTAATATGACATATTAGTGCGTGAACATATCATGATGACTATGTATGCCATGAATGCAACCCGATGTCAACATGATTTATATAAACAAATCAATGCATGTAAAGAGTAATCAAATTAATGCATGAACATATACAGAGAAATCATGCTGACTATGTTTGTCTTGAATGCGACATGATGCATGTAATAATCAAATTAATGCATGGATATATACAGAAAAATCATGTTGACTATGTTTGTCATGAATGCGACCTGATGCTACCATGATGCATGTAATAAGCAAATTAATGCATGGATATATACAGAAAAATCATGCTCACTATGTTTGTCATGAATACGACCTGATGCCAACATGATGTATGTAAAGAATGAATAAATTGATACATGGGTATATACAGATAATGACCATGCATGTCATGAATGTATTCTACAATGAATGAGCATGCATACTATGACTGTAACATGATGTCCATATGATGCATGTAAAGAATTCATAAATTAACACAAGGGTATATACAAAGAATGACCATGTATATCACAAATGTATTCTACAATGAATGACCATTCATGTTAGGACTATAACATGATGTCAAAATGATACATGTAAAGAATAAATGAATTAACACAAAGGTATATACAATGACCAATGATTTAACGAAATTGGTAGGACCAAATCTTGATTATTCAAAAATCTCATTAAGCAAGATTTGCCCTCAATTTTAATCCACGATTTGTTTTTAAAACATGTTTTCTCCATGAAAAACCAACATATTTTTTAAAAAGAATTTCAGGGTAGTGGATCCGACTATGGTACAATGTCCAAATGTTCATTCAACACTACCGGTCTACAATTCTTATTCAACCAATGAATGTTTATGAAATCATCAAATGAAATTATTATCACCATTCGTTTATTGAAAAGAATGAGATCAAAAATACATAATGTACATGCTCTATTCACATATGCATGAAATGTGCAAAATGCAAAATGTTTGGAAAATAATTTTTATATTTTCAATTTCAAAAAAAAAAAAAATTTAATGAACATCTGCCCCACCATTATCTACTTATTTAGGCATCACAATGCCTTTAGGGCGGAGATTAAAATTTACTACAGACGATGTACGTTCATCATTGCCCGATCTACAACACTTATTCAGAGTGTAAAATAGGTAACAAAAGGTTTAGAAATGTCCTCCATGTATTCCTAACTTCGGCATCTAACGAAAATCCGGCATGGCTTCGCCTAGGTTGGCTCTATCGTTCACTATATGTGGGTGAACGAAGTTTTAAAAGGCCCCAAACTGCTCCTCACTATCGCCTGTGAAGGCTAGTAAAGCACCTCGATAAAAGCGGGTTCAATTCGTTAGAGTATATTTCTCTAACCCATGCGAGGGATCATCACGAGAGCGTAGCTACTTTACTTTACTTCCACTTAAAGGGACGGAACTCGGGTATAGAGCTCATGTTATGCAAATACAAGTGCAATGTGTGTGGAGGAACAAAAAAACCTTTCACCATCTATTCTATAACCCTTATCCTAAATACCCAACAATTTATTAAAAGAAAGATCAAGAATAGTGTAACGCCTTAACCAACCAGAGAACAATAGTAATATGCATGCAAAAAACATTTTGTTATTTTCAAAACTTATTATGGGCGGTGTGATGTGCGTTCATCATTGCCCGATTTGCAAAGATAAATTTATTCAGAATGTAGAATAGAAAGTAAAAGGATTGAAAATATTCCTCCATGTGTTCTTAGCTTCAGGATATCTAATCGAAAATCCGGCATGGCTTCGCTTAGGTTCACTATATGAAGGCGAATCAGTTCTAAAAGCCCCGAATTGTTCCTCACTGTCGCCGGTGAAGGCTAGTAAGGCACCCCGATAAAAGCAGGTTCAATTCGTTAGAGTTTATTTCTCTAGCCCATGCAGATTGTCAATCACGAAGGTTTAGTTACTTTGCTCCCACCTAAAAGGACGGAACCCAGGTATAAGGCTCATGATATGCAAATGCACGTGTAGTGTGTAAGGAGAAATAACAAACCTTTCATCACCTATTCTACACCCCTTGTTCTAAATGCCCTAACAAGATTAAACAATGTAAAGTATCAATTAAGCAAAGAATAAATATATGCAATAAAATAACTAGAGAACAATAATAATATGTATGCACATGAATATGGACATATTTAAAAACATTTTATTATTTTCAAAATTCTTCTTATTATTGAAAAATATGGGAATTAAAATTAAATACCAAATAAAAACCAACAAAACAGAGACTTTGATAACACACGACTAATTCTAGGCCTGACTCTCTAAATATCCCCAGCGGAGTCGCCAAACTGTCGCAACCTAAAAAATAACAAATCTCATTGCGAGACTTTATTCGTTAAGTGTGACATTGTGAAAAAACAGAGGAAAAGACGACTTAGTTCTCTTGAAATAAAATGAGGGTTTCAAAATGACCTCGAAAAAAACATGGAGTCGCCACCAATCTTTTTTGGCTAGATGTGATCGGCTACCTATTAAAACCGGTTTTATAAAACATTTTAAAATTAATTAAAATATTTTTTAAAACCAATTTCAAGTCTGCGTTTTTAAACCAGAGAAATCAAAGAAGCGGATTCGGGACTCGGTTACGTGAAGGGAAGGATTAGCACCCCCACAACGCCCGTATAAAACGATACCTTATTATTCGTGTTTATCTCAAGTCTCGGTAAAAAAGTCGGTTTTCAATTTGGTATTTCAAATTAATTCCCAATTTTAAGAAAAATAATTCCATTTTTAATTGAAAATGACCTGAAATTTATTAATTCAAAATTTTCATATATTCCCCGACAAACACGGCAAAATATAGAAATTTTTATTTATTTGGAAAATTTTCCAAATCATTCTCGTTTTAAAGAAGATATTCTGTTATTAATGATAATTGATGATATCCTCCCTAGCAAACCCGGCAGAGAACTCATGAATTATTTTAACTCGGGAATTCTTTGTTTTATTTGAAACCATTATCTTTTCAAAACATTTAAAATATATATATATATATATATATATATATATATATATATATATATGAAGACATAGTATAATCTAAATGACATGAAATGATATAACCTAAGTGTCATAATATATTCTAGATGACATAGTATAACCTAAGTGACATAATATATTCTAAATGAAATGATATAACTTAAGTGTCATAATATATTCTAAATGAAATGATATGACCTAAGTAACATAATATATTCTAAATGAAATAATATGTCATAAGTAACATAATATATTCTAAATGAAATGATATGACCTAAGTGACATAATATATTCTAAATGAAATAATATGTCCTAAGTAACATAAAATATTATAAATGAAATGATATGTCCTAAGTGACATAATATATTCTAAATGAAATGGTATGTCCTAAGTGATATAATATATTCTAAATGAAATGGTATGTCCTAAGTAACATAACATATTCTAAATGAAATGACATAATTAACATGACATGAAATGATATGTAACATAAAATAATGTTATCATGGAATATGCATGAAAATAAAAATAATAATGCATGAACATAATAAATCCTAAATGATGTGACAAAAATAAATGACTAAATAAAAATCATAGAATGACATAGAATATTCTCAACCATATATCAAACAATATAACACCATAAAATATAAATCAAAATAATGACATTACCATAGAAATTATCATAGCAAAAATCATATATCATATAGTATGCATGAACATGGGAAATGCAATGCATGAAAGTGTATTTTTTTCCTTTAAATAAGAAAATCCGTATACCTAAAAAAATATCTGACTACTTAGGAAAAGACATCAAATTAAATTTCAAAAATCAAAATACTTTGTGATGGTTTAAATCAATTTTGAAAATCTTGGATAAAAAATGACCATGGCCGAAATTCCCATTTAAAATGGCTCTATTTTCCTAACTTTGGAAACCCGGACTTGACCACCCTTGACCCGAGCTTTATAAAATCATTTTTAAAGATTAAAATGGCTTAAAAATCAACCTAGGGCAGTAACTAAGGTTCTTAATCAGCCCCCTCTAAATGCATTAGCCAAAATAGAAAATAACTTTTCTCTTGAATTCAAATTTGACTCTACTGTCCAGTTTTAAAACGTGATTTTTTAACCTATTTTTAAAATTTAAAAAACTCTGAAACAAATATGGGAGACTCATAGCATGTCAAACTTTATGGGAAAAAATTGGCTTACTTTTTAGACTAAGGATGACGTACCAGAAAAATCACGAAAGTCAGAACACTTGGTGAAAAACTGTTTTGCCAAAAATCATTTTTAAGCCTTTGATAAAGTCATTCAAAAATCAAAGTAAGAATATTGGAGACTCTTCTAAGACCTACAAACAGTAGCTAAATTTTCTAAAAATTTGGACAAGAATTACGTAAGTAAAAAAAAATACAAAGGTAGAAAAATCAACTTGACTACTCCTTAATTTTCCACTAGCATGCTCATATGAGCTTGACCTTAAGCCATTGATTGGCTTAAGTCAAAAATCAAGTGGTATGATATGAGATGCATGAACAAACAGCAAGTTTGATGTATGAAATGCCTGATCTAAAGACCTAAATGACAAAGAAAATGTATGGCAATTCAAAATGACCTAATGCCTAGCATGAGCTTGCATGGCAATAAATGCAACCCAGACCTAATATGCATGAAAGGCATGATAATGCAAATATGACCTAGACTTAATACTAATATGAATGTGAATATGCATGGCAACAAAATGATGACCTAGACCTAAAATGTCATGAAAATGCATGAAAATAACTTGAACATATAATGACCAAATAAATCTAATACTAATGCATGAACATTGCACAACCAATACACAATCTCATGGCATAATAATGCAAAGCATGGTACTTAAAAAAATTGAAAATGCACACACAAGGCAACAATATAGTGGAAACCGAATGGGCATGAACTCAATATGTGAAATTCTAGCATGGCATTAACACAAACACAAGGCATACTAAATCAAAATACACAATATTATGGCATGGAAATGCAAGCCTATCAACTAACAAGATGAAAATGCACACACAAGGCACAAAATCATGGGGTAACCGAATAGACACATGGCCTAAATGGTGAAATCCTAGCATGCTCATTAACAAAACTAAATACAAGACTTAAGAGGAAACATGTTAGACTAAGCAAAGATAATGCAAATGCATGAACATAGCTAGACATTTTCACTAACACATGACAACCTAAATATGCAAAGTCTAAATGGAAGCATGTTAAACTAGTAAACATGATAAAAATGCAAACATGCAAAATGAAATCATCATGGCTGAATGGTAGTAAACATGAATATGGCATGGCATGGTCTAGAGCTAAACTACCACAATCAAGCTAATCTAACACAAGTAAGCTAACCTACCACAACCAATAACATGAACAAAAAAACAAAAACAAAAAATCATCTTAAAAACAGAATACCATTTGGCCATTTAGAAAAAGAAAGGTAAAAACTTGCTTTCTTGATTTCTTTCAAAATGCAAAGTAGAAACTCTTTCTCACTTATTTTAAAAACAAGTTTATTTCATAAAAGAAAATAAAATGACAATCAAAATAGAAAAATCATATCAACAAAGTATTAAAAGAGCAAGAAAGAACACAGCTACCTTGCCCTAGCTTTCAAAATCAAAAAGTAGTAAGCCAAACCTTTCCTTTTTCCTTCATTTTTTTTTTGCTTTCTTTTTTCCTTTCTTTTCTCCCTAGCTACTGCCCTTTTTTCAGCCCCAAAACTTCCAGCAAAAATGAATTTCCCCCCTCCCAAAATGCCTTGGCCGAATAGCCTATAGAAGTGTGTAGAAAGTTGTCATTTTTTCTAACCAATTTTGATCCAATGGCCCTTAATCCAAGATGCTTTTTATGAAAAATTCCCACCCTTAGATTAAGTAATCACCCCTAACTAATATGATGTCAAATATATGATGTCATAAATATGACATCATCCCTCTCTATGTGTCACAATTTCAAAGGCTTGATCAAGAAAAATAACTACCTTTCCACTCTTGGCCCTTGGATGCAAAATCTCAGCAAAATCACTATCCATTATGGGCTTGGCTGAATGACCCATGGAATTCCAGCCCAAACTCCAATTTTTAAAAGCCCTCTTCGGTTTCTTCGGTAAAATGACCTTTTTGACCTCCAAACCAAATTAAATAGCAAACGGACTCCAAATCCAAATTTTATTTTTTCAATACTTCCTAAAAAATAAAAAATTGAATTCTAGAAGTTTTCATAAATTTTCGAGCCCATTTGCTATTTTTTCGGATTTATTTCCAAAATTGCCTCTTAATGCACCCGAACTTTTATCATTTTTCAAACGAGCTCCAAATGCGGATTTTTCTTCTCCAATCTCTTTCAAATAATATAAAAGTTAGATGTGAAAGTTTTCATAATTTTTGGAGCTCATTTGCTATTTTTTCGGGATTTATCTTTTTGAATTTCAGCTTAGTGGGCCCGAAATTTGCCATTTTGTAAACAAACTCCGAATCCGAATTTTTCTTCGCCAATCTAATCCAAATGATTTAAGATTGAGATCTGAAAGTTTTGGTAATTTTTGGAGCTCATTTGCTATTTTTCCCGAATTTTCCAAGTTTGTCCTTTTGTCTCCAAAGCCCCGGTTTTGCTCAAAACAAGTCCGATTTCTAGATTTTCTTTTTTCGTGCCTTTTTTATGTATTGAATTAGAGTTGGTCCAAAAATGCCCAATTTTTATGATCAAATTCCCCTCCGTTTTGTTTTTTTTCCTTTTATCAGTATCAGGAATTTTTTCGTTTTTTCGTTTTTCCTCCAATCGGTTTTTTTCTCGGAATTACTTGAAACTGAGCTTTGGGCTATCCCTGTTTACTCATTCCTCATCAATTAGGGGCTTTAGTTTTACCAAATCGGGCCAGTTTTGCAATTTCTCCAATTTCACCAAAATCCACCAAAAACTCTAATTCTCGATTTTCTTCCAAATTGACTTTTCCTTCAATTTTGCCTCCAAATGGCCTCTTCATTATTCGTAGTCATTGCTTATCTTTCATTCGGAACCTCCAATTTGGATCGATTTGATCGTTTAAGCACTTTTTCCTAAATTTTTTGAATTAGGGTTTCCTTTCTACTAAATCTCCATAACCCATATTCCGAACTCCATATCTTTCGTTGTAGACCTCGGAATTCTTTCACCATTGTTCAATTGAACTTTGAATCTTGATTTTGAATATGGGTTGACTTTTTTAGTAGTTGACTTATCGAGGTTGACTTTTTCGAGGTTGATTTTTTCACGTTGACTGTTTATGCCTTCTTTCTTAAACTAAGTCTCGGAGTATCATCTGTAGGATGAGAAAAGCCTTTTTGCATTTTGAAACATCACTTTAGGAAGAAAACATGCCTAATTTAATGGTCCGGACAAAATTAGGTGTCTACATTATTTATAAGCTTATACATAATTAAATAAGCTTTTTCACAAAATTAAACAAAATAAATAAAATTTCGTAAAAATATATTTATATATGTAAAAATTCACAAAAACTAATGTAACTGAAATTAATATGATTTTTAACTAAATATATTTAATTTTGGCAGAAAGTAATATTTAAAATAATAAAATTGAAGAATTTCAAATTCTGAAATTTTTATTTTTTATGATCATTTGGCCTACTTTGAGCCAATAGAACTCCCAATCCGTGAGGTTTTCAGTAATGATTAAAATACTGATTCAAATTAAGAATGTAATAGAATATCATAGAAATTAATTTCGGTAAAAACGTCCAAACTTTGAAAATAATCACAAACTGCCCAAATTTTTTCTCGGTTTACTGAGTTTCCAGTTTCATGGAGCATACTTTGGGACTTTGATTCTACAAACACAAAACTCATCTCATCAAGATAGATTTACCAATGGAAAGATCACATTTCATACTAAAAAAAGCATCCAAGATTCGCAAAAATAACAATCGAAAAATGGATTTCCGATGACCCAAAGTTGGCTTGTCAAAACTGTCAAAAACCCAAAATCAACAAACTTTAAAATTTGTTTTCTCCTAAATTACTCAACCAAATGAAGTGCCACACATACCATTGGAAAGATCTTGAAGAGACCTTTCTATAGGTATCGACAATGTCGTCGGAAAGTCGTAGAATTTTTAGAGAGTGAAGATGGTTCAAAATAAAGGTTTGGGATTTGTGCAAAATGATTCAAAACATAAAAATTTAAAGGAAACTAAGAAAAATATCACCTTAATCCGTGTTTTTCAAAATAATTTGCCTTTTCTTTGCCTATCTTCTTATTCTCTAGGGTTAGGTTCTCCCAAATTGCTTAACTCTCTGTGATGCACCTAAAAGAGTCTATCTTTATTAAACCTTGCAATTAATATGATCAATTATAGTAAAGTAGCATGCAAGGGTCGAATCCACAGAGATTGGTTTTTAGTTTATAAATTATTAGTTTAAAACTTAAATTCAAGAACAATAAAAGAAAAAGGGGGTTTTTGAAAGAGTTTTAAAAATTAAGAAAACAAGAAAAGTAAGAAGCAAATAAATAAGATGAAATCAAATATATAAGAGAAGTATGGTTAAGGTTTCATTATCCACCACTAGACATCATTGAGAATCAATTTCAGATCTTTCAACATCAATTAGCTATCAAAGTTAACAACCGTAGATAACAACATCCTGTGTTACCCCAATCCTTTCTTAGTTCATTGTTAAGCAGGACGAACGCCACTACTTAATCTCTAACTATCAAATAACCTAAGATAAACATCATTAGATTCAAAGTGATAGCAGCTTTATGATGAGAAATATAGGTTGATCTAAGAAACAAATACATAAACATGGATTCATTCAATTTATGTTATGTTCCACATCATAATTCCTGAAAACCCAACATAATCATGAATTACAAATTGCCACTATTAAATAGAAATCAAGACAATTACACGGATCAAGATTCCTAAACTAGCATTAGATAATTATCAAGATCTATCTAGTTGGCCGCCTAAAAAAATCAAGACAAAGATCATAAACAATTCTTATGGAAGAACATAAT
Source organism: Fremontodendron californicum (assembly GCA_030761205.1). Classification (NCBI taxonomy): domain Eukaryota; kingdom Viridiplantae; phylum Streptophyta; class Magnoliopsida; order Malvales; family Malvaceae; genus Fremontodendron; species Fremontodendron californicum. The sequence goes on from JAULJL010000024.1 coordinate 6,763,238, forward strand.
CAACTTTGATAGAAAACTAATTATAGATAGAATCTCAAAACCAATTACAAAACATGTCTAGGGCTTTGAAATCACCCTTAACCAAAAAGAAGTTTAGCTTAACATAGGCATAAAACTAAAAAAAAAAAGAATGGAGAAGAAGAAAAAGAATAATGATGATCCTTAAGTCTCCTCAAAAGATAATGATAGTTTGTGGCTCAAAAGATAGTATTTATAGAGCTTTTTGACCTTGAAAACCCTTTCTTGCGGATCAAGGAAGCTAGGAGGCAAAATAAGGCAAGTTTGGACTTTTTCCCGATTTTTCTCAGTTTTGGAGGCAGTAAGGCCGGCGTCACGGCACCAAGTGGGCTGACTTCATTGTTTTTGCTCACTGACTTCGGTTTCGCGACTGATGCACTGTCTCGCACTTCGTCGGCATATTTGGATGACCATCTGTTGTCCGATTTAGGCGTGTAAATTAACGTTGGAAAGGTATTCAAGTCAGATTCAAAATCCAAGAAATAAGTTTCTTCAAATAATGACTTTAACATAATGATCCTTGCAACAAGCTCCGGAGGTCAGATTTGCCTGATTATCTAGCATTAAGAATTTGATCTTTTTGATTCCCAAATCTTCTTCCATCTTGTGATTATGATTTTGTAAGCTCTTTACCATCATTATTGACATATTTTGACTTCATTCTTTTAAATATACCTATAATTCAAAAATATAATATAAGTAAACAAGATAAAGATCGAAAACATAACAAAAACTAAAGGTAGAAAGGCATAAAATGTATATTTTATGAGCTTATCACTCTGTCTGACAAACACCAAGCGTAAAAAGAAAATAAGCCTAACCCTTTTAATTATTATTAGGTTAAACTAATAACTGATATTGGGTCTAAAATAAAATTATAACAAATGGGCTGGATGCATGTGAAAAAAATAACCAAGTCAAAATTTTTTGGGCTTTACAATTTCAATGATATTTATTATTAACAAACATTTTTACTAAATATTTAAAAATAATATTTCAATTAGTAATTTTAAATCAAATAGGAAGAACGATAATTTTATCTTAACATATTTTTTAACTTTGAACTACATGGGAAAGTTATTTTCTCATCTCTCCTCATAAGAATCGCATTCTAATGCTTGTGAAAAAGTATTACATTCTCAAAAAATAAATATTCTTTAATATACCAAAATGAAAATCACATACCCACCAATTATTTTCTAAAGAAAGTGATCACTTTTCATTCTCTATGTTTAATGAGCTTCTCTATTAACATATGTGGCTCATAACTCCAAGTTTGATGACATTAATAACTCGTTTCCCTCTGACATTATCGGTGTCTGCTTTTTCGTCTTCCCTTTTGTCATCAAACAAAGCTGTAGTAATCCGTTTAAAGGTTGGTAGTCTCTGAACTGCGCCCACTGCAACTCATATTCATCATCATCATCATCATCTTCACAATGATGTGCAAAAGAAACACTAGGTAAACTTGACACCTGACTTGTGAATTAGAGGACCTGTTGATCCTTCCTGTCTCTACTAACTCAATTCTCTTAGATTCTATCTTATCTGAACCCGAACCCACCAGTTGGGACATTGTATTGTAGGATAAACCAAAGAGTTCCAAAAGTTTCAGAGAGTTAAAGCCAAAGTGAGAGACAAAGATTAGGTGGAAAGAAGCTAATATGTTACTTTCAACGATAGTATAGAACCCTCCAAAAATGAGTTAATTAAAGCAATGCGCCTTATTTATCCATTGTTATCTATCTATCAACCAGTAACAGATCAAAACAAGAAAAATGGTGGTAACTACTAGCTAGGTATAATTTGTTTGAATTTGTGTGTCGTCGTCCATCATTATTAAATGTTTTTATTCCTTACAATGTCTTTCATGCTAGAAAGACTCAGCTTAAAATGTGTAAAATATTGTAAGGAACATGGAATAATATTTATTTACGTTTTGAAACTCCCTTCAAAGACCTGACCACCATGTTTCACCTAATTCAATTTCAATGGTGACTTTTGGAGCAAGGTCCATGTTTATATATACTAGAAGTAGACCTGCGCTACGCTACGGACTAATTTTTTTTACTCTGTTAATAGAATTAAAATGTTTAAAAATATTAAAAGATTAATATTTATTGACAATATGAACAATATGAAAATATAAGCCATCAAGAATTCAAAGTTTTATGCAATAAGTATGCATTTTATAAGCTTTTGCATGGTTGTTTACCAAAAAATGATTTCACTTTATAATAACAATGACAATAACATAATGAAAATGTATAAATGATAGGATAATTTCGTATTGAACTTAAATGAACAATAGTAAAGACATAGCTGTAAAATAACAAAATTGAAACTATATACCAGTTTCATGTCTTTTAGACATTCATACATATCTCTGTCATACAGCTCAAGTTCAAAGAAAAAACAATCCTCATATTTTTAAAGGTAGCTTATGACAAAATATAAAGTACTCCGTTAGCTAACACATAAAACTAAAATCAAATAAGAACAATAACCATTTTCAAATAGGTATTGAGTATAAGATTATCTCTTTTGCATCCTCACCCCAACAACAATACCAAGTGCTAGCATGACCTACATAGCAATAACTTTTTATTATGACCATTTTCAAACAGGTGATCTTGGAAGATACAACAACAATATTTGAAAGACACCATAATCAATTATATGACCTATATAGCAATAACTCTCATCAAAGAAAATAAATAATTTAATTTAAAGAACTACTGCAAATGCATAAAGGAAAATACTTTTCATAAATTTAGAAGTGCAGGTAATTATTTGATTGAATAGTAATAGCATGCATCAACCAAAATTTGTTTTGATTCTACACAAACCTCCCACCAAATCCAACAGATCCAAAATACATTAGCCTAATCGAATTCTCTTTCATAAAATAAGTAAAACAAAGAATTCTCTACTAATAAATGATAAGCTCATAAAATATACATTTTATGCCTTTCTACCTTTAGTTTTTGTTATGTTTTCGATCTTTATCTTGTTTACTTATTTAAATTTTTGAATTTTAGGTACAATAAGGAGAATGAAGTCAAAAGATGTCAATAATGATGGTAAATAACTTACAAAATCATAATCACAAGATGAAAGAAGACTCGAGAGTCAAAAAGATAAATTTCTGGTTACAAAGCAAGAAGGCAGATTTGACCTCCGGAGCTTGTTGCAAAAAAATCATTATGTTAAATTCTTTATTTGAAAAAACTTCCTCATGGCTTTTGAATCTGACTTGAATACCTTTCATCCGATAGTTTACACGCCTAAATCGGACAAGAAATGGGCATCCAAATTAGCCGAAGAAGTGCGAGACAATGCAGCAAAAAAATACAAGGCAGTATGCTCGGCGCCTATGCGCCAACAATTCGGGAAAAACAGCAAAAAAAAGGCCCAAAAATGTGATTTTTTGACTCCGAGCTTAATTGTGCTGCAAAGACTTGTTCCCAGGGTTTTAAAACTCTATAAATACCATCTTTTGAGCCATAAACTATCTATCTTTTGAGGAGACTCAAGGGATCATCATTATTCTTCTTCTTCTCCATTCTTTTTATTTTATTTTCTTTTAGTTTTATGTATATATTAACTATGCCTATGCAAAGCTAAACTTTTCTTTGGTTAAAGGTGATTTCAAAGCCCTAGACATGTTTTGTAATTGATTTTTAGATTTTATCTATCATTGGTTTTCTATCAAAGTTGCTTATGTTCTTCCATAAGAATTGTTCATGATGTTGTCTTGATTTATTTAGGATGATCAACTAGATATATCTTGATAATTATCTAATGCTAGTTTAGGAGTCTTAATCCGTGTAATTGTCTTGATTTCCTATTCATAAGTGGCAATTTGTAATTCATGATTATGTTGGGTTTTCGGGAATTGCAATGTGGAACATAACCTAAGTTGAATAATCCGAGCTTACGTGTTTGTTGCTTAGATCAACCTATCTTTCTTATCATAAAGTTGTTATCAAATTGAAGTTAGAGAGCTTATTCTAGGTTGTTCGATAATTAGAGATTAAATAGAGAGCTTATTCTATTTTACGACAAACTAAGAAAAGATTGGGGTAGCAGAGCTTATTGTTATCTACGGTTGATAGTTTTGATAGTTAATTGATGTTGATAGATTTGAAATTGATTCTCAATGATGTCTAGTGGTGGCGAATGACCTCTTAACCATATTTTTCTCATATTTATTTGCTTTTTACTTATCTTGTTTTCTTTATTTTTAATTATTTCAAAACCCTATTTTCTTTTATTGTTCTTGAATTTAAGTTTTAAACTAGTAATTTATGAACTAAAAACCGATCTCTGTGGATTCGACCATTGCATGCTACTTTACTATAATTTATCATACTAATTGCAAGGTTTAATAAAGATACACTCTTTTTGGTGCATCAATAAAAAGGAACATGCATGCAAAATCAAGAAAAATAGTAAACTGGGATTGAAAATTTGGAACTAAATGTTCTTAACACAGAATAGGATAAAGGAAAATGCATATAAAAAATTAACATAAGAATCCAAGAACGTAACAATTTATATAATATATTAGAATTTATATTAGGTTGTTGCTAATATATTAGTTACATTATATATTATTAATCTTTGATTTTATCTATTAAATGTTATGAAAAGTTTAGAAAAAGTCTAAAATCACCAAGTTTAATGACAAATCAAGTAAGGCAGCATAGTTCTACCAATGAAGTAAATTTAATATCACAGATTGCCATCTATGCACTTAAATGAATAAAAACTGGACAAGTTCAAAAGTCTGTAAAATCATGGTAGATGCTCAAAAAGCCTAAAATCACAAAGGTTTTTAACAAACAAAGCAAGACAACATTGTTCTAACATTTAAGAAAGTTTAATACCACAAATTTAACTAATGCTAACAAAACCTAAAATCACAAAAAAAAATTTTGACAACCCAAGCAACGCAACTTTCTTTCAACATTTGAGCAAGCATAATATAACAAACCTAAAATCTCTACGTGCCTAAATGAGCAAGAACTTGGCATTTTTAAATTTACCTTTGATGGGCATGAAAAATGCACAAAGAGACTAAAATCACTAAGCTTTATGACAAAACATGTAAGACAACATAGTTTACCATTTGATCAAATTTAACATCACAAATTTAAGTTATTTACGTTTTTAAATGAGTAAGAATAGGGCAAGTTAAAGCTTGCCCTTTAAAAGCATGAAGCATGCTCAAAAAGCCTAAAATACCAAGCTTTTGACAAACCAAGCAAATAAGCCATTTTTTAATATTTCAGTAAGTTTAATATAAAAAATTTAAGTTATCTATGTGTCTAAATGCACAAGAACTGTACATGTTCAAGAGTTTGCCCTTTAAAGACATGAGAAATGCTTAAAAAGTCTAAAATTATCAAATTTTCCAACAAACGAAGTAAGCTAGTTTTATTCTAACATTTTAGCCTATTCTATATTATTAACTTAAGTTATCCATGTGCCTGAATTTGCATAAACCAGTCTGATTTGAAATTTTACCCTTGAGGACATTAAAAGTGCCACAAAAACTTATAATCAAAATGTTTTTTGCCAAACCAAGCAAGGCAACATAGTTCCACCATTTTACATTTTGCTCATGATGTTATCTTATACAATTGTACTAATACTTCTAGAAAAATTACTAAATTTATGCGGAATAGACTTGATAATATCTCTAGATGCTAAATAATAAAGACCTTTTTATCATAAACAATATACCAACATGAAAAAAAATAGATGCTAAAAGTTCTTTTGAGATTTTGTCATTCATTTAAGTAGATGAAATATGTAATTCATAGAAAAAATATCAACAATATCAAATAATCACCACAAAATCATGTCACAACATATTGTCACAACTTTCTAACATAAGTTTATTAGATGTTCTCTAAAACGTGGCAAGTTCTCAAATGCAGCAAAGTTGAGAGAAACATAAAGGAGCAACTCTTGAAAGTTTGGTGAAGAAACCTACCAAGAAAAAAAAAACTCTTGCAAGAATCCAACTCATGCACCTCAGAGGTTTATACCCTTGAATCCACTGTACAAAACATGTGAAAAAAGTGATCAATCATGCTAAGTATCAAGCAGTAATATCTCTTTAAAATTTTAATACATAAGATCATTATTATTTCATAAAAGAATCTATGATGAATAATAAAATTAAGATTTTCCTATGAGTTTTTGCAATTTGAGCTTTATGTATTAGAATATAAGGCATTAGTATTAACCAAAAATTCAAGAGTAAGAAATAGATAATTTGAAAATGATCATATAGATGATATCAGAGCATACTTATTATACCACTTAGTTATTAGAATTTAAAGAGATCAAAATAATTCATAAAGATTTATTTTAATAGCTTTTCGAAACATTGATATAATATCTGAAAATTATTTTGTTCATATTCTTCACTCTAAAAATTGAAAAAAGATTTAAGTTTTACTTCATACATAGAAAGAAGTATTAAGTTGAAAAGTTTTATCATTCAAAATCTCTCATCTCAGCAATCACTCGGTATTCATTAAAGTTTAAATCATATGGTGAAAATAAAATATGAATCAAGTTAGAATTGATTGAGCTAAAATAGATTGAATCATATATTAATTATAAAAAATGAATAAAATCATATATTGTAAGAATACCAGCAATAGATAACCAATCAAATATATTTAGCTTAACAACGTAATTCCAAATAGTTGAATAAAATGAGTCAAGGCCTAAAATCTCCAATCCTAGACTAATGATAATGAACCAAAATCATATCCAATTTCACATCAAATCAAAATCCAAGTTCTGTTTCTTTTTTCAAAGAAAAGTTAAGGGAATGATAAGTATTAAAATATGAAAACAAAAAGAATCATAAGCAAGTTTCATAATTATTCCCTCATCATCAAAATTGAATTATGACTAACAAAACACAAACATTATTCAGGTTTTAAAATATGTATCAAAATATTAAAGCAGCAAAAATAAAAAGAATCACCCAATAATCTTCTTATAAGCATTTAAATTTTAAAATATGAATAATATTAACATGGGTAAATATATTCTAAAATGAATGTTAAATTGTTAAATAAGTTCTAATGAACATTTAAGAGTAAAACAATACATAATAATTATTATCAACATTACAAATAAGATTTGAATATGAAAAAAATAAAAACTTAAATGATGAAAAAGCATACTGATATCTATAAATGAGCCCCCTGAAAATGCAAGTTTTCTCCTCGTATCATCTATGTAAGTCTCTTCAAATTTCACAAAGAAAACTAAAATAAATAACTAAAAAACTGTAAAATCTCTTCAAACATTAAAAACAAATTAATAACAATTAAAATTTTATTTTCTTAAAAAAAAAAAATCAACCTAATTAGAGTTACACATGTCGAATATGTTAGCAAGCCACTCTTTTTTGTTAACTTGTTCCAAAAAAAAAAAAACAAGTCACCATGTGTAATTGTTTCTCAAGTTGTCATATAAAAAAAAATGCTAGTAAACACAAACACAACTATAGAATTGAATCAATAATTAATAAAAAAATCCTTTTGTAACTCATATATATTACTCGCATATTTAAACCACCGAATTGTTTTAAAAATGTAACACTAATAAATCATATTTCATCAAACTAAATGGAGAACTTAGAGGTGGCAATTGGGCGAGTTCGGGCGGGTTCGGGTCGGGTTCATTCGGGTTCGGGCTTGTAGACACCTAATTTTGTCCGGACCACTAAACATGTATGTTTTCTTCCCATATTGATGTTCCCGAGTGTAAAAAGACTGTTTTCATCCTGCAGGTGGTACTCTGAGACTTAGTTTAAGAGGGCGAGCACAAAAAGTCAAACTTGAAAAAAGTCAACCTCGAAAAAGTCAACCCCGAAAAAGTCAACCCCAGAAAGTCAACTACTGAAAAAGTCAACCCACTTTCAAAATCAAGATTTTAAGTTCAATTGAAAAATGGCGAAATAATTTTGATAATCCGAGGTCTACATTGAAAGATATGGAGTTCGGAAGTTGGGATTTGGAGATTCAGTGGAAAAGAAACCCTAATCCGAGAAATTTGGGGAAAAGTGCTTAAACGATCAAACTGGTCGAAATTGAAGGTTCCAAATGAAAGATAAGCACTGACTACGGGTAATGGAGAAGTCACTTGCAAGAACAACCGAAAGAAAAGTCAATCCGGGAGAAAACCGAGAATTAGGGTTTTTAGTGGATTTCGGTGAAATCGGGAAGAATCACAGAAATGGCCCGACTTGGTAAGACCAAAGCCCCCAATGGATGAAGAATGGTTAAAAAGGATGGCCCAAGGCTCAGATTGAAGAAAATCTGAAAATCGGATTTGTTTTGAGCAAAACCGGGTTTCAGAGGTATAATGGCAAAATTGGAAAAATTTGGGAAAAATAGCAAATGGACTCCGAAAATTATGGAAAATTTGTCAATCTCATTCTTAAATCATTTGAAGGAGATTGGCGAAAGAAAATCTTGATTCCGAGTTCGTTTGCAAAATGGCCAAATCCCGGGCTTCTTATGCAGTAATTCAAAAAGATAAATCCCGGAAAAATAGCAAATGGACTCCAAAAATTCTGAAATTTGGAAAATCTCAATTTTAAATTATTTGGAAGAGATTGGCGAAAGAAAATCTTGATTCCGAGTTCGTTTGCAAAATGGCCAAATCCCGGGCCTCCTATGCAGTAATTCAAGCCGATAAATCCTGAAAAAATACCAAATGAGCTCCAAAAATTATGAAAACTTCCAGATCACACTTTTTAATTATTTTGAAGATATTGGTGAAGAAAAATCTTGATTTGGAGCTCGTTTAAAAAATGGTAAAAAGTAAGGGCATAAAAGGACATTTTGGGAAGAAAAAATCCAAATAAATAGCAAACGGACTCGGATAATTTTGAAAACTTCCAGAACTCAATATTTTATTATTTTGGAAGTATTAAAAAAAGAAAAATTGAATTTGGATTCCGTTTGATATTTACTTGCATCCGGGGGGCAAAATGGTCATTTCACCCAAGCAACCGAAAAGGGCTTTTTTTGGCCCTTCAAAAAATCAGAGTTGGGCTGGAAAAGAGATGTGCTGGCATACCCAAGCCCAAAGAAAGGAGGAAGCTTCTAATTTTTTTTTTTTAATCAAGTGGTTAAAAATCAAGAGTTAGTTAACCATTCTCTTTGATCAAGCCATGGTGATTAAACCACATAGGTTAAGAAAGATGTCAACATTATTTTTGCATAGCTGTAATTTGAGAGGGCTGAGATGCTAATCTAAAGGTGGTAATTTCATGACTTTTCATCTTGAATTATTGGCCATTTGATGGAAATTAGGTTACACAAAAATGACAACATCTTGGAGGCTATATAACCATGCATTAAGGCTAGCCCTAAAGGGGGGGGAGGCATATTTTGGTTTTTTCTTTTCCATTTTGGCTGATTTCTCTTAGTTTTTCTTAGTTTTTATCTTCTTGGTTGAGAGCAAAAAAAGAAAAGTTTAGAAAAAAAGGAAAGTTTGAAGAGAAAAGCTTGAAATATTAGCTTCTTGAGGTTGCTCTTGAGCACCAACTCTTGCACTTTCATTTTCTATTCTTGTTTTTTGCTATTTTAATCTCTACTTGGTGAGTTTTCATTTTAAAATAATGTTTCTTGTTCTTCCTTCATTTCCTTTCTTAAGTATATTTTTTTTTTACATTTTGTTTTTACAATAAACTCACCATGGCCAAATGGCCTACATTATTTATTTTAAGTTGTTGTTTCAATTCATTTTACCATATTGTTTATGCTATTTTCTTTGTTTTTGATGTTTTAAGTGTTATGTTATTTCATGTTCTTAAGTTATATTTAATTTGGTTGCTTTGTTTGTTGCCATTTATGTCTTAGATATCATGTTTTTGCATTTTTAATTTTCTGTTTTCATGTTGTTTAAATTTGAGCATGTTTTAGAGTTAGCATATTAAGTGTTTGTGAAAATGCTTGTGTGATTCTTTGCATGATTCTTGTTTTATATCTTAGTGAGCATGTTTTAGATTTGGTATATTAGGTGTTTGTGAAAATGCTTGTGTGATTTTTGTGTTATGACTTAGTTTTTCATGCTAGCATACCAAGTGTTTGTGAAAATGCCATGCTTGTTGGAGCTTGGGGCCATTTGGCTACTCCATGTGTTTTGCATTGTGTGTTGTATTTTTTGTCATGCTAGTTGTTAGGTTTTTGCATTTGCATGATATTTGGTTGGATTTTTGAATTAAGCATGCCTTGTGTTTGTGAAAATGCCATGCATGTCTTAGGTCTAGGTTACATTAAATGCCATGCAAGTTCATGTTAGGTCTAGGCCATATTATTTATGTCATGCATTTTCCTTACATTTAGGTTTAGATCCATGCATTTCATGCATTATGTTTGCTGCATTGTTTCATGCATTTCATGTTCATGCCACTTGAATAATGACTTGAGCCAATTAATGGTTCAAGGTCATGCTCTCTTGAGCACACTTGTGGAAAATTAAGTTTGTCAAATTGATTATTCTACCTTTGTGATTTTTTTTATTTAGCCAATTTTTATCTAACTTTCAAAGAGTCCTAGCTACTGCTTTCAAGTCATTTTATGAGTTTCAAATATTTTTACTTTGATTTTTAAATGATTTTATCAAAGACAAAAAAATGTGCTGGCAAAGCAGTTTTTTCTCCTCCAAAAACTCGTACATCTCTGATTTTTCTGGGAATTCATCTTTGTTCAGAAAATTAAGCCGATTTTTTATCGTGTATTTTTACATGTCCTGAGTCTCCAGTAATTTTTTCAGAATTTTTGGAATTTTTAAAAATAGGGTAAAAAATCGTGGATTAAAACTGGACAGTAGAGTCACAATTGAATTTAAAGAAAAACAAAGCAGTTTTTTCTCCTCCAAAAACTCGTACATCTCTGATTTTTCTAGGAATTCATTTTTGATCATAAAATTAAGCCGATTTTTTATCGTGTAGTTTTACATGTCCTGAGTCTCCAGTAATTTTTTCAGAATTTTTGGAATTTTTAAAAATAGGATAAAAAATCGTGAATTAAAACTGGACAGTGGAGTCAGAATTGAATTTAAAGAAAAACAAAGCAGTTTTTTTCTCCTCCAAAAACTCGTACATCTCTGGTTTTTCTGGGAATTCATCTTTGATCGAAAAATTAAGCCGATTTTTTCTCGTATAGTTTTACATGTCCTGAGTCTCCAGTATTGTTTTTAGAATTTTTGGAATTTTTTAAAATAGGATAAAAAATCGTGGATTAAAACTGGACAGTGGAATCAGAATTGAATTAAAAAAAATAAATCATTTTTCTGTTTTGGTTAATTTACTTAGAGTGGGCTGATTAGGAGAGTTAGCTACTGACTTAGGGTGGTTTCTAAGCCTTTTCAAACTCTAAAAATGGTTTTTCAAGTCTCGGGTTAAGGGTAGTAAAATCCGGATTTTTAAACTTAGGAAATTAGAGTCATTTTAAAAATTTTAGCCGAGTTTTTATTTTTAATTCAAGTTTTTCAAAACTGTTTTCAAACAATCACAAAGTATTTTGGTTTTAGAATATTTAATTTGACATATTTTCCTAAGGCAGCCGGATATCTTTTTAGATATACGGATTTCCTTAATTAAAGGAAAAAATACATTTCATGCATTGCATTTTTATATTCATGCATTTTATATAATATGTGATTCTTGCCATATTAATTTTTATGTGTCATGACATTTAGGTTGCATTATATTATTTAGATTTTGCTATGTCATTTTATTTATGCCATGCCTATACATATTCGTTTCTTTTAAATGTTTTCAAAAAAAGATAATGGTTTTCAATAAAAATAAAGATATTCCCGATTTAAAATAATTCATGAGTTCTCTACCGGGTTTGCTGGAGGGAATATCATCAATTATTATTAATAAAGGAATATCTTTCTTTCAAAAAAGAGAATGATTCGGAAAGTTTTCTAAAACTAATAAAAATTTCTATATTTTGCCACGTTTGTTGGGGAATATAGGAAAATTTTGAATTTATAAATTTCGGATCATTGTCAATAAAAAATGAAATTATTTTTCTTTAAATTGGGAATTAATTTGAAATATTAAATTTAAAACCAACTTTTACTGAGATTTGAGATAACACACGATTAATAAGGTACCGATTTATACGGGCGTTGTGGGGGTGCTAATCCTTCCCCACACGTAACCGATTCCCGAACCCGCTTCTTTGATTTCTCTGGTTTAAAACGCAGACTTGAAATTGGTTTTAAAATATTTTAATTAATTTTTAAAATATTTTTATAAAACCGGTTTTAATAGGTGGCCGATCACACCTAGCTAAAAAAAGATTGGTGGCGACTCCATGTCTTTTTTAAGGTCATTTTCAAAACCTTAATTTTTCTAGAGGAATTAAGTCGACTTTTCCTCGATTTTTTTTTAAATGTCACGCTTAACGAATAATAAAGTCTTGCGATGAGACGTCGTTATTTTTTAGGTTGCGACAGCTTGGCGACTCCACTGGGGACTTATTAGAGAGTCAGGCCTAGAATTGGTCGTGTGTTATCAAAGTCTCGGTTTTGTTGGTTTAATTGGTATTTAATTTTAATTCCCACATTTTTTAAGGAGAATTTTGAAAATAATAAAATGTTTTAAATATGTTCATTCTCATGTGCATGCATTTTATTTTTGTTCTCTAGTTATTTAAGGTTGTATATTATAATTGCTTGTCGATTAATGCGTTACACTATTCTTGAATGTTTTAATTGCTAGGGCATTTAGAATAAGGTTTGTAGAATAGGTAGTGAAAGGTTTGTTATTCCTCCACACACACTACACGTGCATTTGCATAACATGAATCCTCTACCCGGGTTCCGTCCTTTTAAGTGGGAGTAAAGTAACTACGCCTTCGTGATGATCCTCCGTATGGGCTAGTGAAACACTTTCAGAGTATAAAGTACCTATTGCCTTCGTGATAATCCTCCGTACGGGCATAGAAAAATATACTCTAACGGATTGAACCCGCTTTTATCGGGGTGCCTTACTAGCCTTCACCAGCGACAGTGAGGAACAATTCGGGGCCTTAGAACCGATTCACCCTCATATAGTGAACCTAGGCGAAGCCATCCCGAATTTCCGTTAGATATACCAAAAATAGGAACACATGGAGGGACATTTCTAAACTTTTTGTTACACTCCGAATAAGTGTGGTAGATCGGGCAACGATGTACGTACATTGCCCGTAATAAATGTGATACTCCGCCTCGAAGGCATCGTGATGCCTAAATAAGCAGATATTGCTGGGGCAGATGTTCATTAGCTGTTTTTTTTTTAAAAAAATATATATATATATTTTTTAAGCATTTTGCATGTTGCACATTTCATACATGTGTGAATAGAGCATGTACATTTTTGGTTGTGTTATTGATCTCATTCTTTGCAATAAACAGTTGGTAATTTCATTTGATGATTTCATAAAATAGGTAGTGTCACATGAACATTTGCATATGGTACAATAGTGGGATCCACCCTGAAATTCTTTTGAAAATAATGTGATTGGTTTTTCATAAATAAAAAAAAAACACAAAAAAAAGCATGTTAAAAAAAAATCATAAATTAGGAGGCAAATCTTGCATAATGAGATTTTTGAATAATCAAGATTTAGGTCCTACCAATTTCGTGTAATCATTGGTTAATTTATTTGTGTCATTTTGACATCGTGTTACAGTCATAACATGCATGATTATTCATTGTAGAATACATTTGTGATATACATGGTCATTCTTTGTACCTACCTTTGTATTAATTCATTTATTCTTAGCATGTATCATTTTGACATCATAGCATGCATGGTCATTCATTGTAGGACACGTTTATAACATGCATAGTCATTATCTGTATATACCTGGCATTAGATTGCATTCATAGCATACATAGTCATCATAATTTCTCTGTATATGTTCATGCATTAACCATCAGTTATTCATGCACATAGGAATAGAGCATGTACATTCATAATCTTAATCTCATGACATTTTCATTTGCATGAAAGGGGTTCGAGATATGAGGAATGAATCGGAGGAACGATTGGGTGCTTTGGAACGCAATCAAGATGAATATGGACATGAAATACGAGAGGTGAAGGAACAACTTGCCAAATTGCTGAAAATGGTTGAGGATATGGGTAACATTAAATGTGAACTTTCTCAGGGCTTCGCATCATCTTCGGATCAACCAAAACCATTAGGTCCAGAACATACAATCCTTGCTGGATCCTGCACTTGTCAATGCCACAAAGGTTGCAATCCTGATGAAATTGTAGACAAAATCATGAAAATAATTAAACATGAAAGCCTGATACCAAAGACAGAAACCTCGAATCCAGTACCATACCTGCAAACTGTTCTAGGTCCAAACCGGTATCCCCACCCTACTATGGTCCAATCGTCCATTGGGACGACCACTACGGGATTCCTGAATCCCACTCCATCGTTACCAACTACCAGTTCATACTATTTCCCTCATCAATCACCTTATCCAGTACCTGGGATAGGAACCTCGAGCTATGTACAACCTCCAAAGGCCCCGTGTCCAAATCCATACCCTTACCATGCTGTTCCGCCACATCCCCATGTAAACACTCCGGTTCGAACCTTAGTGCCACCACCAAGTGCCCCAACTCCTAGGCCATGTGTGACTAAGAAATGATCCCAGAATAAGACCCAAATGCATTTTGATCCCATTCCAATCAGCTACCAAGAGCTCCTCCCTATACTGATCCAAAATCACATGGTTGCCTGTGTCCCATTGAAACCCCTGTTACCACCATATCCAATGTGGTATAATCCAAATGAAAGATGTGATTATCACTGTGGAATTGTTGGCCATAGCATCGAAGATTGTATAGCAGTCAAAAGGAAAGTGCAAGCTCTCATAGATGCCAAGTGGTTGGATCCAACGACACTGATTGATAAAGGACTGGGAAAACGCCATTAGGATTGGGAGATTTACAGCATTGAGGTGGAAAGACTTCGGTCTTATATGATGTAATAGGATTTCACTTTTTCAGTAGCCGGCTCTTATAGCCTTAGGATGCTAGGAAGAATAAAGTGCTTGTAAAGACAGTTTTAACTACTGCTCAAATTTTGCAAAACATGGTTTATACCATTGTGAACATTGATATGGGAATGAATTGAGTATGCTTCAAATTTATAAGATGTTGATGATTAAGTTCCTCCGATTCTTATTTCCTCCGTGATATCTTCCTCTTTGCATTTTGCATCCCATCAATTATTTATCAGGTTGCATTCATGCATTCATAATCAGCATGATTTTTCTATATATATCCATGCATTAATTTGCTTATTACATACATCATGATTAGCATTAGGTCACATTCATGACACACATGGTTAGCATGATTTTCATTGTACATATCCATACATCATATTGTTTAGGCTTCATATGCATCAAATTGCATTCATGGCTCATTCATCATGACATACATTTGGGGGAAATAAATAGAAGTTGGCTTGGCTTTAGGAGTCTTTGAAAGAATTTCCATTTCAAATCAGAAGAAGTACTGAGTACACTTTTAATACAGGCTGGTGCTATGGAGGATGAACAAGTTGCCCGAATGGAAAAAATGGAAAGGGAACAGAGAGAATTGCTAGAACAGCTAGCAAAATCTCAAGCAGAATCTAAGGATCAGATGACTAAACTGATGGAGCTAATGTCTGCTGTAATCAAGGGAAAAGGATACACTGAAAACTTTGTCGCCGGAGAAGGGTTAGAGGTACAAAAGGGCCAAGATGAGGTCGCAATAAGTGATGCCCAGAACACTGTTAACCCCGTCAATGTCCTAAATTCAGATGATCCAGCTGAACAGGCAAAGTTGAAAAGGGTTGCAGTAAATGAGGTTGAGTTGGCAGATTCTCAAGGGAAATATCAGTTGTTAGATGAAAGGCTCCGGGCAATAGAAAGAACAGATGTATTCGGGAGTGTGGAGGCGAAAGAACGATGCTTGGTCCTCGATTTAGTCATTCCTCCTAAGTTCAAGATCCCTGACTTTGTGAAATATGACGGGACGACCGATCCATCAGCCCACATCACTATGTTCTGCCGAAAGATGACAAGTCAGATAGATAATGATAAGCTTTTAATTCACTGCTTTCAGGATAGCCTCAGCGGGTCCGTAATTAGGTGGTATAGTCAGTTGAGCAAGGATCAGATTCGCTCTTGGAATGACCTGGCTAGGGTTTTTCTAAACCAGTACAAGCATATGACCGACATGGTGCCTGATCGTCTCACCTTGCAAAATATGGAGAAAAAAGCTACTGAGAGCTTCAAAGAATATGCACAACGGTGGATGAGCCTGGCTGCCCAAGTACAACCGCCCTTGACACAAAAGGAAATCACTATCCTTTTCGTGAATACACTGCAGACCCCGTACTATGACAGACTCGTTGGCAATGCTTCGAAGAATTTTGCGGACATGGTAATTTCAGGGGAGATGATTGAGAATGCTATCAAGAGTGGGAAACTTGAAAGAGAAGGAACATCCAATACCGAGAGAAATAAGGCACCAAGAAAGAAAGAGGAACATGTCCAAACTATGGGAGATTTCATCCCATATTCCCAATTTCCCTCATACCAATCATGTTACCCTACTGAGATATCTCCAAGCCTTTATCCTTACCTACCTACCCAAACACCTAATCCTATACCAGCCCTTGCAACAAGGCCTACTTCTAGAAAACGACCGCGAGAAAATCAAGAAAGAATTCCAATCCCTATCCCTGACTTACTGCCATTACTAATAAAGAATCAGTACCTTACCCCGGTACCTTTGAAAATAGCTCAGAATCCATCAGTAAGGAGTTATGACCCTGACAGCAAGTGTGATTATCACCTAGGGGTAGTTGGGCATTCAACTGAAAAATGCAGACAACTGAAGGAAAGGATTGAAAGTCTTATCCGTGATGGTATTTTGACACCGGAGCTTATCAATCAATGGAAGGCCGCTTAGCCCTAAATCAGTTTCTTTCAGGGTTTTAAGGGGAGAATTACTACCTTTGAAGGATGTCAATAGGAGCATTTTTGACGCATGTAGTTTTATACACTGTGATGATGAAAGCACTTGTCTCATGTTAACATCTACATGAATTAAATGAATTTTAAATGCTTTGTGTTTGTTGTGTTTTAAATAAACGTGAATTTACAAAAACAAGCATTAAGGAAGTTTTAATAATGGATAGTCTCAAAAAGATTGATGATCAGTGTTAGAAATGACCCAACACCATCCCCCTCCTTTTTTGGGCTTCTCTATACCTAAACCTTGAATCAATAACACTTGAAAGACCTAATGCTTCAAGGAAAAATGAATGAAAAAAGAAAAGCATTGTCATTGCAAAATAAGCAAGGATGTAAATCCTAGTCTAGGCTATGAACAAAGGAACGAACTTTTTGAGATTTTTCGAATTCCTTGAAAATCAAACAAATGAGACATTCTTTCAAGAGTCTAGATTTTGATAATTTGGTGTGTCAAGATTGTGCTAAAACCATTCATGACCTTTCCCAATAACCACAAAACACTAATTGCCCAAACATCACTTCATGATTGACATCCTGGGGCACAATGATTAAACTAGATTATCCCTTGTCCCAGAGAAAACCCGTTTTTGGGTCATATTTTCCTTATCTCTTCAAAAAAAAAAACTCAGATTGGAAACTCAGCCTTTTCAAAATAGACCTAGACTTGCTATGTTCCTCGTTGATACAGATTCTCATGGTTAATCAAATTGGGGCATCATATATGGAAATGATGGATACATGGTAAAGAAGGATGGGCTAATGCATGAATCATTGGGGGGATGCGACGGAAAAAAAAAGAAAAAAAAAATCGTGATATCACGCATGTGAGAATTCGGATGATTCCAAAGTGCAAAATGAAATTCTGAATATCTATTTCCCCTGGGGATTGCTTTTCAATGTGAATATTTGTGCTTGACATGAGAAATGGCCATCTTTCATATCCCCTTCACACAAAAAGAAATTATCCATAGTCACCCCTTTTGAGCCAAAAGAATTCTTTCTTCTTTGAACCCTGATCAAGGATTACCCTCTACATTGGGGGGCAAATGCGAGGAAAGATCTTTTCAAAGATCATTGAGAAATGAGTGATAGCTCAAGCACAGACAAAAGCAAATGGAGCCCCGAATAAATACGGGCTCACTCTGTCAAAGAAAAAGAAGAGAAAAAGATGGTGAAATGAAAGCCAATAAAAACAAAAGAAAAACACAATAAAAAAGAAAACAAAATGTGTGAAAGACATGGCAAATGGAAAGCCAAAAGCAAGGAAGAAAAAGAGCAAAGTCAAAAGGAAAGAAATGTCCAAGAAGGGACAAATGCTTCAAAGAGAATCCTCCTCAAGAAATGATCCTTGATCTGATTACCCTCAAACACATATTTTGGGCCTATTTATCCTTTCTTTCTGAACCCTGAGCTATGGCCTACATTATATGCTTTAAAAGTCCATTTTGATCAAGCATGAATATTTAATTTGAAAGGTTTTTCCTCAGATTTTATCCCATTTCATCGAATTATCATTTCACTAAGGAAGAATTTAGAATTCTCAAGTGCATGGTAAAAAAAAAAAAGAGAAAAATTGAAAAGAATGGGACTCTAGGGCGAAAACCCAAAAATGGGCGGTCTAGAGTAGAATGGGAATTTTCGATGCCATCGATGATAGTGCCGATACCCCAAAAGAAAAGATCTTATTAAAGGAGTGGTCATCGAGGAACATCTAGGAATTCCTGAACCCCCCAAATTGTCAGCTCTCATTCGGAGGATTGTCTTCAAAAACTGAAACTTTGTTCCCAAGATTAAACTTTCCGGTTTAAACATCCCAGCCAATCTTGATGCTTGACAAAATGCCTTGATATGGAAACTAAAAGAATGTTGAATTTGTTTGGTTCTCAATGAATTCATGATTTATAAAACCTGTTCCATTTGTGAGCCTAGAAGGGATATACATTTTTGTCATGAAGTTTTCCTGGAAAAGCCAGAATCTTGTTATACCAAGCATTGCCAATCCCAGTTGAAAAAACCCAGATTGATACTTAGAGAAATTTCTAACAATGATCATCAGTCTTCAAAAGATTTGTACATCACACATTGTGGGGTTAATATTTTTTGTTCAGAAGTTTTCAAAATGCGAAAACAAATAAAGAGATTTTTTTGAAATACCCATTTTGATGTTGGCATGAGACAAGGATTTTTCTAACTCAAAGGTGTAGAACTGCCAGGATAGGTCTTGACTTCCAGATATGAGAAGAAGAAATAGAACCCGGTTCAGATCTCTGTTGATGAAAGTTTGAAAATTGTTGGGGCAAAGAGAATAGCCAAAATGAATTGAAGATATACTCTGATTTGAAGAGGAAAAATGAATTTGAAAGGCTAAGCCAAAGTCTAGAAAAACAGCCGGGGGCACTTGCATCACTCATGAGCACTCATCTCTTTATCGAGCTTTTGCATCTACACAGTGTCGGCAAGCATTTGCATCATTCATGGGTATTTGCATTGGCATTATTCCATAAGCATCTGTATTTTACCTTTACATTTACATTCTTCATGGAATTCGTATTTGTGTCATCTCAAACAATTACATCATTTCTAGAATCATTGCATTTTCATTAATGTGTGGTAATTGTAGTTACACCATTCATAAACCAGTTACATGAACACAATTAGTAGGGGCATCTGCATCATGAAACATGGGCATCAATCCAAGTCATTTACATTTGCATTAAAGACATTTGCACCAGTTTAAGTCATTTCGTATCTTATTCAACATATGCATTTGCATCAAAAAGCATTCGCATCTTCTCAAAATCTTTAGGTTAATTTTCAACAATTCTTCAAAGACAATTTTTAAGACCTCCGGGCATAACTTTTTCAGGGGTAAGGCCTCCGGGCGCCAATTTTTAAGACCTCCGGGCATAATTTTCAATTTTTAAGACCTCCGGGCATAATTTTTTTAATTCACAGGTAAGACCTCTGGGCAACATCTTTAAGACCTCCGGGCATAACTTTTTCAGGGGTAAGGCCTCCGGGTGCCAATTTTTAAGACCTCCGGGCATAATTTTCAATTTTTAAGACCTCCGAGCATAATTTTTCAAATCACAGGTAAGGCCTCCGGGCGCCAATTTTTAAGACCTCCGGGCATAATTTTCAATTTTTAAGACCTCCGGGCATAATTTTTCAATTCACATGTAAGACCTCCGGGCAACATCTTTAAGACCTCCGGGCATAACTTTTTCAGGGGTAAGGCCTCCGGGTGCCAATTTTTAAGACCTCCGGGCATAATTTTCAATCTTTAAGACCTCCGGGCATAACTTTTTCAGGGGTAAGGCCTCCGGGCGCCAATTTTTAAGACCTCCGGGCATAATTTTCAATTTTTAAGACATCCGGGCATAATTTTTCAAATCACAGATAAAACCTCCGGGCAACATCTTTAAGACCTCCGGGCATAACTTTTTTTCAGGGGTAAGGCCTATGGGCACCATTTTTAAGACCTCCGGGCATAATTTTTCAAATCGCAGGTAAGACCTCCGGGCAACATCTTTAAGACCTCCGGGCATAACTTTTTTTCAGGGGTAAGGCCTATGGGCACCATTTTTAAGACCTCCGGGCATAATTTTTCAAATCACAGGTAAGACCTCCGGGCAACATCTTTAAGACCTCCGGGCATAACTCTTTCTTTTCAGGGGTAAGGCCTATGGGCACCATTTTTAAGACCTCCGGGCATAATTTTTCAAATCACAGGTAAGACCTCCGGGCAACATCTTTAAGACCTCCGGGCATAACTCTTTATTTTCAGGGATAAGGCCTATGGGCACCATTTTTAAGACCTCCAGGCATGATTTTTCAAATCACAGGTAAGACCTCCGGGCAACATCTTTAAGACCTCCGGGCATAACTTTTTTCAGGGGTAAGACCTCCGGGCACCAATTTTTAAGACCTCCGGGCACCATTTTAAGACCTCCGGGCACCAATTTTTAAGACCTCCGGGCACCATTTTAAGACCTTCGGGCACCAATTTTAAAGCCCTTCGAGCATAAATTTTTCTTTTGAAAATCGAATTCGTTTCCTTAAGACGAATCGAGCCTTGTTTAGGCAGGGAATTCAATTTAAGGACAAAATCTTCAATTTAATGTTTAAAAAAAAAATGAAAAAGAGAAAATAGAAAAAAAATAAAAAAATAAAAAAAATAGAAAAAATAGAAAAAAGGAAAAAAGAAAAAAAGAAAAAAGAAAAAAGAAGAAAAAAATGAAAAATAGAAAATGAAAAATAGAAAATGAAAAAAAATGAAAATGAAAAAGAAAAAGAAACCCCTTTCCCTTTCCTTCACATGTGATGTCACTGACCGTACAAAATTAGTGTCGGTTTATCTTTGCCTGATTCCTGATTCTCAGCAATAGCCAAAGAGGGGCAGCTGTAGACACCTAATTTTGTCCGGACCACTAAACATGTATGTTTTCTTCCCATATTGATGTTCCCGAGTGTAAAAAGACTGTTTTCATCCTGCAGGTGGTACTCTGAGACTTAGTTTAAGAGGGCGAGCACAAAAAGTCA
Organism: Fremontodendron californicum; assembly: GCA_030761205.1. Taxonomy (NCBI): domain Eukaryota; kingdom Viridiplantae; phylum Streptophyta; class Magnoliopsida; order Malvales; family Malvaceae; genus Fremontodendron; species Fremontodendron californicum. The sequence goes on from JAULJL010000024.1 coordinate 6,784,905, forward strand.
AACTTGAAAAAAGTCAACCTCGAAAAAGTCAACCCCGAAAAAGTCAACCCCAGAAAGTCAACTACTGAAAAAGTCAACCCACTTTCAAAATCAAGATTTTAAGTTCAATTGAAAAATGGCGAAATAATTTTGATAATCCGAGGTCTACATTGAAAGATATGGAGTTCGGAAGTTGGGATTTGGAGATTCAGTGGAAAAGAAACCCTAATCCGAGAAATTTGGGGAAAAGTGCTTAAACGATCAAACTGGTCGAAATTGAAGGTTCCAAATGAAAGATAAGCACTGACTACGGGTAATGGAGAAGTCACTTGCAAGAACAACCGAAAGAAAAGTCAATCCGGGAGAAAACCGAGAATTAGGGTTTTTAGTGGATTTCGGTGAAATCGGGAAGAATCACAGAAATGGCCCGACTTGGTAAGACCAAAGCCCCCAATGGATGAAGAATGGTTAAAAAGGATGGCCCAAGGCTCAGATTGAAGAAAATCTGAAAATCGGATTTGTTTTGAGCAAAACCGGGTTTCAGAGGTATAATGGCAAAATTGGAAAAATTTGGGAAAAATAGCAAATGGACTCCGAAAATTATGGAAAATTTGTCAATCTCATTCTTAAATCATTTGAAGGAGATTGGCGAAAGAAAATCTTGATTCCGAGTTCGTTTGCAAAATGGCCAAATCCCGGGCTTCTTATGCAGTAATTCAAAAAGATAAATCCCGGAAAAATAGCAAATGGACTCCAAAAATTCTGAAATTTGGCAAATCTCATTTTTAAATTATTTGGAAGAGATTGGCGAAAGAAAATCTTGATTCCGAGTTCGTTTGCAAAATGGCCAAATCCCGGGCCTCCTATGCAGTAATTCAAGCCGATAAATCCCGAAAAAAATACCAAATGAGCTCCAAAAATTATGAAAACTTCCAGATCACACTTTTTAATTATTTTGAAGATATTGGTGAAGAAAAATCTTGATTTGGAGCTCGTTTAAAAAATGGTAAAAAGTAAGGGCATAAAAGGACATTTTGGGAAGAAAAAATCCAAATAAATAGCAAACGGACTCGGATAATTTTGAAAACTTCCAGAACTCAATATTTTATTATTTTGGAAGTATTAAAAAAAGAAAAATTGAATTTGGATTCCGTTTGATATTTACTTGCATCCGGGGGGCAAAATGGTCATTTCACCCAAGCAACCGAAAAGGGCTTTTTTTGGCCCTTCAAAAAATCAGAGTTGGGCTGGAAAAGAGATGTGCTGGCATACCCAAGCCCAAAGAAAGGAGGAAGCTTCTAATTTTTTTTTTTAATCAAGTGGTTAAAAATCAAGAGTTAGTTAACCATTCTCTTTGATCAAGCCATGGTGATTAAACCACATAGGTTAAGAAAGATGTCAACATTATTTTTGCATAGCTGTAATTTGAGAGGGCTGAGATGCTAATCTAAAGGTGGTAATTTCATGACTTTTCATCTTGAATTATTGGCCATTTGATGGAAATTAGGTTACACAAAAATGACAACATCTTGGAGGCTATATAACCATGCATTAAGGCTAGCCCTAAAGGGGGGGGAGGCATATTTTGGTTTTTTCTTTTCCATTTTGGCTGATTTCTCTTAGTTTTTCTTAGTTTTTATCTTCTTGGTTGAGAGCAAAAAAAGAAAAGTTTAGAAAAAAAGGAAAGTTTGAAGAGAAAAGCTTGAAATATTAGCTTCTTGAGGTTGCTCTTGAGCACCAACTCTTGCACTTTCATTTTCTATTCTTGTTTTTTGCTATTTTAATCTCTACTTGGTGAGTTTTCATTTTAAAATAATGTTTCTTGTTCTTCCTTCATTTCCTTTCTTAAGTATATTTTTTTTTTACATTTTGTTTTTACAATAAACTCACCATGGCCAAATGGCCTACATTATTTATTTTAAGTTGTTGTTTCAATTCATTTTACCATATTGTTTATGCTATTTTCTTTGTTTTTGATGTTTTAAGTGTTATGTTATTTCATGTTCTTAAGTTATATTTAATTTGGTTGCTTTGTTTGTTGCCATTTATGTCTTAGATATCATGTTTTTGCATTTTTAATTTTCTGTTTTCATGTTGTTTAAATTTGAGCATGTTTTAGAGTTAGCATATTAAGTGTTTGTGAAAATGCTTGTGTGATTCTTTGCATGATTCTTGTTTTATATCTTAGTGAGCATGTTTTAGATTTGGTATATTAGGTGTTTGTGAAAATGCTTGTGTGATTTTTGTGTTATGACTTAGTTTTTCATGCTAGCATACCAAGTGTTTGTGAAAATGCCATGCTTGTTGGAGCTTGGGGCCATTTGGCTACTCCATGTGTTTTGCATTGTGTGTTGTATTTTTTGTCATGCTAGTTGTTAGGTTTTTGCATTTGCATGATATTTGGTTGGATTTTTGAATTAAGCATGCCTTGTGTTTGTGAAAATGCCATGCATGTCTTAGGTCTAGGTTACATTAAATGCCATGCAAGTTCATGTTAGGTCTAGGCCATATTATTTATGTCATGCATTTTCCTTACATTTAGGTTTAGATCCATGCATTTCATGCATTATGTTTGCTGCATTGTTTCATGCATTTCATGTTCATGCCACTTGAATAATGACTTGAGCCAATTAATGGTTCAAGGTCATGCTCTCTTGAGCACACTTGTGGAAAATTAAGTTTGTCAAATTGATTATTCTACCTTTGTGATTTTTTTTATTTAGCCAATTTTTATCTAACTTTCAAAGAGTCCTAGCTACTGCTTTCAAGTCATTTTATGAGTTTCAAATATTTTTACTTTGATTTTTAAATGATTTTATCAAAGACAAAAAAATGTGCTCGCAAAGCAGTTTTTTCTCCTCCAAAAACTCGTACATCTCTGATTTTTCTGGGAATTCATCTTTGTTCAGAAAATTAAGCCGATTTTTTATCGTGTATTTTTACATGTCCTGAGTCTCCAGTAATTTTTTCAGAATTTTTGGAATTTTTAAAAATAGGGTAAAAAATCGTGGATTAAAACTGGACAGTAGAGTCACAATTGAATTTAAAGAAAAACAAAGCAGTTTTTTCTCCTCCAAAAACTCGTACATCTCTGATTTTTCTAGGAATTCATTTTTGATCATAAAATTAAGCCGATTTTTTATCGTGTAGTTTTACATGTCATGAGTCTCCAGTAATTTTTTCAGAATTTTTGGAATTTTTAAAAATAGGATAAAAAATCGTGAATTAAAACTGGACAGTGGAGTCAGAATTGAATTTAAAGAAAAACAAAGCAGTTTTTTTCTCCTCCAAAAACTCGTACATCTCTGGTTTTTCTGGGAATTCATCTTTGATCGAAAAATTAAGCCGATTTTTTCTCGTATAGTTTTACATGTCCTGAGTCTCCAGTATTTTTTTTAGAATTTTTGGAATTTTTTAAAATAAGATAAAAAATCGTGGATTAAAACTGGACAGTGGAGTCAGAATTGAATTAAAAAAAATAAATCATTTTTCTGTTTTGGTTAATTTACTTAGAGTGGACTGATTAGGAGAGTTAGCTACTGACTTAGGGTGGTTTCTAAGCCTTTTCAAACTCTAAAAATGGTTTTTCAAGTCTCGGGTTAAGGGTAGTAAAATCCGAATTTTTAAACTTAGGAAATTAGAGTCATTTTAAAAATTTTAGCCGAGTTTTTATTTTTAATTCAAGTTTTTCAAAACTGTTTTCAAACAATCACAAAGTATTTTGGTTTTAGAATATTTAATTTGACATATTTTCCTAAGGCAGCCGGATATCTTTTTAGATATACGGATTTCCTTAATTAAAGGAAAAAATACATTTCATGCATTGCATTTTTATATTCATGCATTTTATATAATATGTGATTCTTGCCATATTAATTTCTATGTGTCATGACATTTAGGTTGCATTATATTATTTAGATTTTGCTATGTCATTTTATTTATGCCATGCCTATACATATTCGTTTCTTTTAAATGTTTTCAAAAAAAGATAATGGTTTTCAATAAAAATAAAGATATTCCCGATTTAAAATAATTCATGAGTTCTCTACCGGGTTTGCTGGAGGGAATATCATCAATTATTATTAATAAAGGAATATCTTTCTTTCAAAAAAGAGAATGATTCGGAAAGTTTTCTAAAACTAATAAAAATTTCTATATTTTGCCACGTTTGTTGGGGAATATAGGAAAATTTTGAATTTATAAATTTCGGATCATTGTCAATAAAAAATGAAATTATTTTTCTTTAAATTGGGAATTAATTTGAAATATTAAATTTAAAACCAACTTTTACTGAGATTTGAGATAACACACGATTAATAAGGTACCGATTTATACGGGCGTTGTGGGGGTGCTAATCCTTCCCCACACGTAACCGATTCCCGAACCCGCTTCTTTGATTTCTCTGGTTTAAAACGCAGACTTGAAATTGGTTTTAAAATATTTTAATTAATTTTTAAAATATTTTTATAAAACCGGTTTTAATAGGTGGCCGATCACACCTAGCTAAAAAAAGATTGGTGGCGACTCCATGTCTTTTTTAAGGTCATTTTCAAAACCTTAATTTTTCTAGAGGAATTAAGTCGACTTTTCCTCGATTTTTTTTTAAATGTCACGCTTAACGAATAATAAAGTCTTGCGATGAGACGTCGTTATTTTTTAGGTTGCGACAGGGCTCATTCGGGCTCGGGCTCATTCGGGTTCGGTTTCATCCGGGTTCGGGCTCATTCGGGTTCGGGTCCATTCGGGTTCGGGCTCATTCGGGTTCGGGCTCATTCGGGTTCGGGCCCATTCGAGTTCGGGCCCATTCGGGTTCGGGCTCTTTCAGGTTCGGGCCCATTCGGGTTCGGGTTCGGTCTGGGTTCGGGTTTGGTCTGGATTCAGGTATGTTTTACATCATTTTATTTTATATTAGATGTAATCATTTTTACGTAATTTAAATATTTATATCTAAAAACAAATTATTCATTTATTATTATTTTTATACTTTTGCTATTATATGATATTTTTAATTATATTTATTTTTTAAAATTAATATTTGTTAGCGCCAAAAGAATAAGAAATTAATTTGTTATATAAAATCAAATTTTGAAATAATTTATTATAAAAAATATGATATATTATAAATTAATCATATTGATATTTAAAATAATTGATTTGATGAACTCGAATTTCAAAATATAAATACATTATAATTTATATTCACTATAAAATAAAAAACTTTTAAAAATAAATTATGGCCTTCATCTATTCGTTTATATACTTATAAAATGCAAAAATTTTATACTTATAGTCAAGATATATATATATATATATCGAGTACTTATATTTTTTCACCAGTATAAAGTATAAATTATAAAGTAGTACTAAAAAAATATAATTTATATTTAAATTATACGTAATAAATATATAATTAATATGATTATTTATTAATATATAATAAATATACCCAAAACCAAAAGGCCATAAAACCCAAAACCCCATTAAACCCACCCTCTAAAATAAAATCCCATGAAAGCCATAATCCAATTAAACCCACTCTAACCTAACTGTATAAGTATAACCCAAAAGGCCAAAATAATTGAATTATTGTCAAATTTTTTTACCCTTAAAGAATAATTGAATTATTGTCAAATTTTTTTTCACATCTCTAAAATTTTCAAAAATTTAAAATATTTAGATTGTAAATTCATCATGATATGAGACGTTAAAGTTATAACTTATAAGTACAAAATATAATTTACTTTTTGATAAAATTATTATTTCATCATCATATATATATATATATATTAAATTTTAATTAAATTATTTTAAAAAATTAGAATAAAATTAATAATTAAAGTTATTGCTTTGTAAAAAAAAATTAATTAATTGCAATTTGATTATTTTTATTTTTAGTATTAAATTCGGGTTCGGGTTCGGGCCGGTCTCGGGTTCGGGTCCATTCGGGTTCGGGCTCATTCGGGTTCGGGCTCATTCGGGTTCGGGCCCATTCGGGTTCGGGTCCATTCGGGTTCGGGTCCATTCGGGTTCGGGCCCATTCGAGTTCGGGTCCATTCGGGTTCGGGCCCATTCGGGTTCGGGTTTTTTCGGGTTCGGGTTTTTGACTTTTTGGTCAAATCGGGTTTGGGCGGGTTCGGGTTCGGATTTTCCTGGGCGGATTTTCGGGTTCGGGTTTATTTTGCCACCTCTAGGAGAACTACATCAACTAATAAAAATATGAAAATTCATGCATAAAAAAAATAATATAATGGCTAGTTACCATGAAGATAAGAGATTTTGTCTGTATTTGTAATTTTTTTGAAGAAAAAAAAACTGTATTAATATTGTAACAGATACAACAATGAAGAACTGTGGCAAACTAAAAGTAAATTACAATTTGAATTATGTTGAGTCATATGATATGCATTAATTTCTTTGAAGGATATATAAAAATTAAATTTGCAATGTTAACTATCACAATCGGGAGCCAAGGCCAAACAAACAACTGCACCCATGAAAGAAAAAACGTAAAAACACATTAGAATACTAAGTTAAATAAAAAAGAAAATAAAATAAAATAAGAAAATAATATATCTTTTTTTTTTCTTTTTTTTTTCTATCATACATTCTGATAAAAATAAAATAAAAAAATTCTAAAAAGTTTAGCAGATTTTGGAAGGAAAAATAAAACATGGTTCAACAAATTCAGGTCATATCGACGTTATTACCATCGGGAAGTCTCTCAAAGCTGTTTGAATCTTATAAACTTTTTGATTGTAAAGTAAAAAAATTATATAATTTAAAAAAATAAATAAATAAGCGATGTCGGCTTCGCTGTTTACATGAACGGACATGAGCTAACTCTCTCTTCTCTTTTTTCCCCAACTTTCTCCCTTCCCTTTCTCCATTTTCTTTCCAGATTTCTTCCCTTTTTGCCAAACCTTCCATCCCTATTTTGATTTCAATTTTTTTTTTAAAGACAAACCAAGGCTAGCTCCAGCACTGATACAGTTGGATCATCTTAACTCTCAATTTGGAAAAAAAAAAAAAAAAAGGAAGGATTGAAAAGAAAAACATATGAAAAAAAAAAAAGAGAAAAGGGAGAGAAAGAAGAAAATGAAAAACAAATCTGGAAGAGAAAAAAACAAAAGAAAAAAGAGAGTCAAAGTTTAAAAAAAAATTTGACTCAGATCTGGATTTGGTGTTGTCGGATCCCAAACTCCTTACCTTTCTCTCATTTTTTTTTTCATTTTCATTTTTTTTTCAGTCACCATCTTCTACCAACTTCTATCTCATCTTCTATCCATCACACTACCAACTCTTTTTCACTTTATAGATTTTTTATATTAAAAAATATTAAATTAAATAATATAAAGTGTAAATGAGTAAAAGTATATATAAAAAAAAAAAAATTGAAAATGAGAAAAAGTGGAGTGTGAGTCCCACACTCTACTTTGTTTTCTATTTTTTAATTATCAATACTTTCTTAATTTTTTATTTAAAATTTAAAAAAAAAAATAGATAAAAGTGACTGTTGAAAGGTCTGTAAAGTGTCAATATTTTCTTTAATTTTTAAATTAAAAATAATAATAATAAAGCAAAAAAAAAAAAAAAAGCAAAGCAGAAACAAAACAGTAACTGGCAACGTTGATGCTCTCTTTGGGCTAGAAAAAAGCTTACATTTATTGTAAGGATACTACTCAAACTTGCAAACTAAACTAGCTCCCTTATTCTGGTTGGTTACATATATGCATGCAATCAGCTTTCAGGTTTTTACATATATATTTCTTAGGAAGGAGGTCCATCTTGAAAATAGGAAAAAAATTATAGACGTTGAAATTGAAATTCTAAATCTACTTAATATCACCTTTTAAAGGTGACTGCAGGAATTAATTAAGCTCGTTTGATTCACTTTGCAACCAGTCTAAAATGTTCTTATTTGATTTTTGCATAACAAGACTAGTAATCAAACTCTTCCTCTTTGTTTATGGATTTGTTGAAATCCTTCAATATTAACTCCTAATATACATAGACTAGCACCTGCAGGTGGATGGTAGAAGCAGAAGTAGAACACCTACCTCCTCTGGAAATTCAGTCTTCCAATAAAGTAAGCAAAAAGGGTAGCAAACAGAACAGGAAAGATAAAGAGAACAACAGCTACTATGCCTAAAGAACTGTGGTGAAAACCAAAATAATCTTCTATGAAAGCAGCAACCGTCTTTGTTTCTCCAAAAGCACTTATTTGTTTGTAAACATCCCCATACTGCGAAGTGAGCATGGCATTCAGTGCCCAAGACGTGGGGCATAGATAATACACCCACACCCACCACTTGGGTATTTGCTGCAAGAAAAAAAAGGCACAGATTGAGTTGGTACATATATATTTCCATACTTTTCAACAACATGCCATGATCAACATCTTTTGTCTATTCTACCAGTTTATGTATGAGAATGGTAAGGTTTGACATTATCTCCCCTTTGCACAAACCATCGTCACCGGAAGTTAAACCGGTGATCTCTCCGGATCATCGATTCAACAGGTTGTTCAATTTTTAAAAATATTAAATATATGATTTTGATATTAAATAATCATTAAGTATAGTAATTAGTTAATAAAAATCTGTATTTGACTTAATGTTATGATTTTTAATATATTAAGAGGTTAAAAGTTTAAATATAATCACTTACAAAAAAAAAATTAATAAAAATATCGGTTTTTTACTGGTTTAATTCGGTTTTTTTACTGGTTGAACCGGTTCACCAAAGTCTTGGTTTATTGATATATACCAAACTGGACAGGCCATTGATTCTCGGTTAAACCGATCTGACCGGCTAATTCGGTTTTTTCAACATTGACCATCATCAACTACTTAACATTTTGTACATTTTAAGAAATTACTTGGATAAGTACTTTATAAATTAGAAGCTTACTGGTTTTGGTATTATGAATCCAGAAAACAAATTCAGCATCGTGTAGGCAGATGATGCCACAATGGAAGCCACTTGAATATTTGGAGTGAGTGACACCAGCAACATCCCCAAGTAATTGAAGTGTAGCAGTGTACAAAACATGCTGTAGAATGACCAGAATAATTTATAGGCTGACCAATGGTAGCCTATCATCGGATATGTGATGACGACATAAATAATTGCTATGGTAAACAAGTATGGGATCTCAACAAGCACCTACAAAATCAAAAACCATGTCATTAGGAGGAATCAAGAAAAACCCCCAATGAAGAAGCATTTAATTGAACCTCAAACATGGTTCAAATTCATTCTCAACAACTAAAAATGCTAAGAACTCCAATCTTCATCAATGGATTCCTGCTGAAGGATATAAATATTTGCCTTCTCCTGTCAATTAAAAGACCATGAGCTTGCAGAAATCTCACAAACTTGATATTTCAATCAAAACATACAAGAGATATTGGCAACTATTTGTTGGCATAAACTTCCAAGTCCAACATCCAAAGAAAAAGGTCTCCCCGAAAGATCCATGAAAATTGTTAGAAGTGTAAACCAATTTCACGAGGTTTGCTGATGATCAGTCATATTAACTATCTTGAAATGCTTGAAGTGAGACAAAATTGAAAAAGTTTTTATGAGAAGTTTAAACCTGTGCAAATGAATAGGCCCATGAAGAGTACATTCCTGCAAATCTTTCCCGGTACAAAACTGTACGCTCTGTTGCAACAAATGGTAGAACTGTCGAACAATTGTTTATGCCAAAGAAAACTATGACTGCATACATCGAACCAACTATATTGAACAGGTCTTGTTGGTTATTTCTACAAAACAAGAAACAAACCATGAAATCAGTCCTTTCCCAATAACATACTCATTCAACTATATGCAATTAGCATTTATAGATTCAATGCAAAGGTTTCCCTATCATATCAGAAATGATTGTATCTAGACAGAGAGGAAAAAAAATAGATTTCAAGCAAGAACGCATTACTGCTTGCTATGAGCTAGAGAAGATAAAGAGAGAGCAAGCAGTTTCAATATTTTAAGAATAATTTGTCAAACAAATTTAAAATATGGCAGCATCAATGAAATGTATTTACTAACATTTTTTTTCCTTGCTGCCAGAATAGCACGCCATACAGCAGAGATGAGGCAGTCGTAAAAATGATGCGCGTCAAATTGTAGGAAGGGCTTCGCCAATAAGACAAACACTGTTTCCAGAAGCATGCTTTGAACTGTTCCAAACCATTCTGAGGGAAGCGAGTAGGAAAATATAAATCTTTTGAACCAGGAGTTGGTGAGCTCAACTGCTTAACCAACTCATTATTTTCCCTACAAGTGCAAGACCAAAAGAGTCACATGCAAGGCCAAGTTTAAGATTTCCATATAACAAGCTCTATACGTTTCTTTGATAATACTTTTCTATTTTATGTTATTGCAAAATATTTCATACAGTATATCTTTTACATGTTTTCTCTAGTAAACTTTTAATAGCAGAATGCAAGCAACAACTTACTATAGATCCAGAAACCCGCTTTGGGATTGGATGGAATTTGGGGCGGGAGGAGTAGTTGCCCCAAAGTTCCTAAAGTTTTATAATATTTATATAGAATTTAATTATATATAAGTTAAGTAAAAAGATTATAATTCCACCCTCAAGATTTAATATAAGATTTTCGCCTCCCAAGTTAAAAATCTTGGTTCCTTTACTGCGCTTTGGTATGATAAGTGATTATACCAAAAGATGATGCAGAAAAGCCAGTTTTTTCCCTTCTTTATGCTTTTGATAAACCAGGTTATGTTGTTAAAGGCAGCAGATAAAACACCCTAGTATCTTCACTTACTTGTACAAGGTGGAGCCCTCAAAAATTTGTGCAAAATCTATGCCTATTCCAGCCTCTACTGATGTAGAAGTAACTTCCAACATCCATGTTGCTGGATTATAGTTATCTTTAATCTTGGGCACTCCAGGGATATTCTATAGCAAGAATGGGAGAAAGAGTAATCAGTTTCAAGACTGAAGTTATGTTTATCGGAGACCACAAAGTATTGAATCTCAGACAATAATGAGAAAACTACATTGTTATAATCTATGTTACTCTGAGTGTTGGATACGGATATATGTCCGACATGTATATGTTCATTTTTTTTCAAGATTTTTATGTATTTGGAGGGTCCTTGGAGGATCATATCCCATACTTATGTCCGGATATGTGTCGGACACGAATACTTCAAAAAACAAGAAGAGTCCGAGCAACATAGGTTATAATTCCAAAAGTTGACTGACCTGAAAGTATTCAATAACCCTCCTAGAGTTCTGACCCAGTGGCCCAGAATAAATAATCCGTCCCCCGGTTTTCATCAAAATCAACTGCAAGAAGAGGAAAACAAAATGATTTTTCTCTTATTTTCGTTTTCCAAATATGGAGTCAGAACTTGTAATCTTCTCATTTGAAAATTAAAGTTTCAGGATAAGCTAAAATTTCATTGTTAATCCCATTTTTTTTCGCTAAAGAAAAGGTATACAAATTACTCTTACCTCATCAAATGCCTCAAATATGTCAATACTTGGTTGGTGGATTGTGCAAACAACTGTTCTTCCCATTTCAGCAACATTTTTCACTGCTCTCATTACAATTGCAGCCGCTCTTGCATCTAAACCTGAAGTAGGCTCATCCATAAATATGATAGACGGATTGGCGACAAGCTCCACAGCTATGGTCAGCCTTTTCCGCTGCTCAGTTGATAACCCATTGACTCCTGGAATGCCTACTAAAGAATCTCTAACCCCATCAAGCTCTATAGTTTCAATGACCTTATTAACAAATCCCTGAGGAGAATCAATAGAAAAGTTTTTTGTAGAATTCAATATAAATAATCAAATCCAGCAACAGACAATAAAAATGTATATTCATGTTCTGAAAAAGGGTATCTTACAGCCTTAGTTTTTGAATCAATCCGAGATGGGAGGCGCAACCAAGCAGAATATACTATTGATTCTTCCACAGTGATTAGAGGAGAGTGTATATCATTTTGCTCACAGTAACTTGATACCCTTGCAAATGTATCTTGAGCCTTTGGGTACCCACCAATTCTAATCTCTCCTTCAATAATACCACTAGTTTTCCTTCCAGAAAGAACATCCATAAGAGTTGTTTTCCCTGCTCCACTCACACCCATCAATGCTGTCAAAACACCAGGCCTGAATGCACCAGTAATGTCTGAGAGAAGCTGTAGCTTTTGATGCTTATAACCCCGTTCTCTCATTTCCTGAGAAAAAAACAATGGCATTACCAACTTAAGAATAAGTACTGACAAGTGAGAACTACATGAAAGATAAATGTAAAACCAGCTCTAGAATATCTACCAAAGGGATGTCTACGTAGTACTGCACATCCTTAAATGTTACAGTTAACGGCTCGAAAGGCAAAACCATTTGTCCTGTGAAATTACAAATAACAGCAGTAAGAAAAGTGGGAAGACATATATGATATATCCACACTTAAGATATATTACTATGAAAGAGAACCTATGTTTCTCGGACTCGGGTATGTGTCCGACATGGATATATTCAATTTTTTCCAAGATTTCCATGTATTTGGAGTGTCCTGGAGGATCATATCCCTATACCCATGTCCGGATATGAGTCGGACATGAGTACTTCAAGAAAAATGAAGAGTCGGAGACTCGGAGCAACACAGAAGAGAACACAAATATATATGATCAACGTATCCAATGTGGTGGACAATGAGAATTCTATTGCCATGCTCACCAGTTTTCGATCCTGCAATATTTCCTGGATCATTAACAGTGTGTTTAATTTCTTCTTCGTGTAAACTATCTTTGTCATCTTTTCTCTGTAGTTGAGAGTACCTTTCAAAAGAAATAATAGTGCGAGACTTTCCTGGGGCTGAATGCATATAAAATGTATGGCTTAGCACATATATGCAGAAAATGTTATGCTTATTAAAGAACCTACAGATCAGCAGAAGATAAACTTACGCTTCAAGAAAGTCAAAGCAAAGGTAAAAACAACATTGAAAAGTAGTATGAACCCAAATAATGCTGCGATTGATATCCAGTAAAAGTAACTATCAAAGTTCAATCCTCGACTTTCTAGAGTTTGTTGCCCTATGCTTGTATTTCCAGACATTACCTGTAAATACAATTGAATAGAAGATGATATCCATTTACAAATGAAGAACTGCTGAAGGCTGATAGGATCGGGATTATCCTCTAATCAGATCTTACTAAACATAAGAATGTAATTTGACCCCCCAAAAAAATCTAAATCATATAGAGTGGAAAATATTTTCGAACAAATGTTAGCTATGTTACTTCGACTCTTCATTTTCCTTGAACTACCCGTGTCCAACACATATTAGGATAAGGGTATGGGGTATGATCCTCCAAATATATGAAAAAACTTAGAAAAAATTAAACATACTCGTATCCGACACTCACCCCCGAGTCCGAGTAACATAGCTTGTTAAGTTTTTTCAAATCCAAACAGAGATTTAATATAACTGATTGCTCATGAACACCAGAGTTGTTAACGGTGGACAAACAGAGACGATAACTTCATCCCAAATCGTTTGTAGGACTAAAAGAAAGAAAGAAGGAAAGAAAGAAATCACAGCAAACAGCCTAACAGGCTGACTAAACCAACTACCACACCCTTGCTACCTATGTTACTCGGACTTGGGTATGTGTCCGATACGGATATATTCAGTTTTTTTTAAGATTTCCATGTATTTGGAAGGTTCTTGGAAGATTATATCCCATACCCATGTCCGGATATGCGTCAGATACGGGTGCTAAACACGGGTATTTCAAGAAAAACAAAGGATCGAAGCAACATAGCTTGGTACTATGATGGTTGGAGCAGCCAAACATTACCTTTTCCCACCGAGGAGCAAGAAATTCATTCACACTCAGGCCTATCTCACCATACGTCAAAGGAGAAAGCCAAAATCCCCATTCCAACCAAGAAGGCAAAGATGCTGCAACCAATAAAAGCAAGGTGGGAATAAACAGAAAAAGCTTAGCTCTTAGATAAACAAAATGTCATTCACATTAACTATATAAGAGCTCGTAGAAATCTTACATCTCGGGAGAATGAAGCCACCAAACAGCAAAACAATCATAATGGCTAGAGTACCAACTGTTATGGAAGCAACTATAGTTTGGAAGAGCGAGGCAATACAACGAAACATGGATATGGATGCTAGGTGCACACCAAAATATACAAGGAATTGGCGGAAGAACCTAATAAAGACAATATAACATACACCAAATTAGATCATATATGAAATTCAAAATTTCTAACATAGGCCTTAAAGGAAGGAGAAATGGTCGACACAGAAGTTAAATTCACTTGTGGTTTTCTTGAATTTGATCCATGTCTAAAAGTGTGTCACTTGATACTGAGTTAAATGCTTAAACTCGATACCAGGGCATCCATGAAGTTAGTTTAGATATTGTCCAACTTCATATAACTATGCCATATCTATGTTACTCGGATTTGGGTGTGAGTGTCGGATACGGGTATGTGTCTGGTATGTTCAATTTTTTCCAAGTTTTTCCATGTATTTTGAGGGTCCTTGGAGGGTCATATCCCCATACCCATGTCAGAATATGCGTCGGACACGAATACTTCAAAAAAATGAAAAGTCGGAGCAACATAGTGCCATATTACCAGTATATGACTTTAGCTTTTCTTGAACAAGAAAAGTTTTCTAAATGCCACTGACCTTCCAACCTCAGGGCTGTAGCCAATGACATAATAAGTCATAGACGTCCACACAAAGGACTCCAAAAGTGAAAGTGGAACTTTTAGGATTGCTGCAGGAATCGCATAAGCCCAGGCAGGATAGAAGCACAACTCTCTCTGCTTGTAGAAAACTGCAATTCTCGATACAGTCATGCTCAATTCTGGAAACCCGTCAACATGAAGTATCACAAGCGCAAAAAATAAAGAACCCATATAATAACTTGAATGGATGACATCAACAGCCATTCGAGTGCGCAGGAAAACAGTCATTGTTATTGAAGCAATCATGACAAGCTGCAGAGAGAAATAATAATCCAATAATATTGATTTCAGCTATAAAGATGAACCATGTAAGCTGGTCATAAAGGATGAAAATACAAAGCAAAACCAAAAGTAAATTACCTGAACAGATTTAAACACATAAGTAAAAGAATTTCTCTTCATTAGAAGTAATTCTCTCATTGAGCAAGCTTTAAACAGCTCCCATTTACTCAGGGAGTATGATTTAAAGGATAGAGCATATCTGTGGCTTTGAGACTTGTCAAATGGCTTTGAGAGCTCCTCATCTAAATTCTGACCAATATGACACTCTTTGAATCTTTTTATGAACTGATCAACAGAAACATAGCTGTAAGGTTGCTCTTTATGGTACCAATATTGCGCTTGATCTTTTCTAGAGATTACCTGAAGAAGATAAAAGGGGTAACCATCAAAGAAATGAATGAAAAACATGGAAATAAGTAATAAGACAACTTATATGACTCTTTATTTTTCTTGAAGTACCCGTGTTTGTCATCCGTGTCCGACATATATCCGGACATGGGTATGAGGATATGATTCTCTAAGAACCTCCAAATACATGAAAAACTTAGAAAAAATTGAATATACCCATGTCGGACACATACCCATATCCGACACTCACACTCGAGTCCGAGTAACATAGAAGACAACTATGAATCTCATAAGCATACCTCCTGAAGGAAGTCAGCAATGCCCTTTCTTTCTGGGCACTTAAATCCACAGTCCTCAAAGAACTTGCAAATGTCAGTGCGTGGGCCTTGATACACAATTTTCCCTTCTGCCATCAGAATAACATCATCAAAGAGATCAAAGGTCTCCGGGGCTGGCTGAAGAAGTGATATCAATGCAGTAGCATCAGTAATATGCACCAGATGTCGAAGGCAGGACACGATCTGGAAAGTGGTTGAACTGTCAAGGCCATTTGATATTTCATCCATGAATAAAGCTTTTGTTGGCCCCACAATCATCTCGCCTGCACTCAGAGAAAAACTTTATAATCATACTCAACTCAAGCCCTTGGCAATTAAATCCACAACTGCATATAACAGTATTGTTGCCAACTATGTTGCTCGACTCTTCATTCTTTTTTGAAATATTTGTGTCCGACGCATATTCGAATATTGGTATAGGGATATGACCCTCCAAGGATTCTCCAAATACATGAAAAAACTTAAAAATAAAAAATAAAAAAAAAAAAAACTGAACATACCCGTGTCGAACACGTACCCATATTCGACACTCACAACCGAGTCCGAGTAACATAGGTTGCCAAGAAATGACCAAATGCCGTAAACTAGTAAGTCTACCCTCAAACATCCACTACCTGTTGTCAATCTTTTCTTTTGACCACCTGAGATACCTCTTCTTATGGCATCCCCAACCATGGTGTCAGCACAGATGTCTAGTCCAAGAATCTGAAAACATTTAAAAAACAAAAATCCTTTACAGCCATGTTTCAAGAAGAAATTACTAAAATATTCAGCTCTATAGAAGAGAAATGGTGAACTACCTTCAAAATATAATCTGTTTGGAGAGTACTTTCCTGTCCTTTAACCGATATTGCCTGTGAAACAGTTTCAAATAATGGTTAGACCAGTAGAAGACAGCTATGTTGCTCCGACTCTTTATTTTTCTTAAAGTACCCGTATCCGACACCTGTGTATCCGAAGCATATTTGGACATGGGTATGAGAATATAACCCTTCAGGACCCTCCAAATACATGAAAAAACTTAGAAAAACTGAACATACCCGAGTCGGACACATACCCATATCCAACACTCACACCTGAGTCCGAGTAACATAGGAAGACAGAACACTCTAAGAAGCATGAGTATATAATGCATTATAAAAACTGGGAGAAATTGTTCTCAATAGTGAATTGAAACAAAAAATTTCTCCTTTCTTGAGTATAACTGTAACAGAGACTTTGACCCGCGATAAAGCTAACTGGTAAAAAGCAGATTGAACCCTTCTTCAATGCTTTGTTCAGTTAGTGAGTGACACAGGAAATTCACGTAATAAAAGATGCCAATATCATAGTGCATCATGCGAAGAAATACACTTTTCCAGCAACAAAGTATCAACTTCTTATCCAGGATTTAAATCCTCTAAAGCATACATAACATTCTGTCCAGCAAGAATTAATGAGAGCAACAAATTCTAACGTTTTAATTTGAAGGCATTAAATCTTGTGACCTCAAAAGCAACTAAGCTAAATGGTTACCTTCATGTAAGCATCTATGTCGGGATCAGGGATTATTCCAGCCTGCTTCTCTCTTCGGCTGACTTCTTTCATAATTTCTTCATACACATAAAAAATTTAAAAACGAGAAAAACTAAAAATTACTGAAACAGTACCAGTTGAGAACCTGACAAGACTTCGACATTTACATGAAAATAAAGAGTAATATTATCAAGGAGCTCTTACCAGCTCGGCTTCCTATTCCTTGAAAACGTGCAGAAAAATCTAGTATCTCCCTAACTGTCATCTCTGGGGTATGCAGATCATATTGGCTTATATAAGCAGAGGTTTTCTGAGGAACAAATTCTTCTAGTCGGTAGCCATTGTATGTTATTTCCCCCACAACCTTTTAAGGAGTAAAGAGTAAAAAAAAAAAAAATTATAAGAAAGCACATGATTGCTTGGTGATCAAGATCCCACTAAGCACTAGTGGCATATTTTACTCCAACTTTTCATTTTTCTTGAAGTACCCTATCCGACACCCGGGTCTAACACATTTTCGGTCATGGGTATGGAGATATGATCCTCCAAATATATGGAAATCTTGGAAAAAATTGAATATACCTTGTCAAACACATACCCGCATCCCACACTCACACCCAAGTTCGAGTAACATAGTTGTGGCATAGAGTGCCATGTGCTCATTCAAATTCTATAGTTGGCAAAATGTTCAGCTATACACATACAAAAGAGTAAGTGTAGGAAAACAAGTTTAAAACAGTGAACCAAGATCTACTAACAAATATGACTATAGGAAAAAGAAGAAAAACACGGCCAACAGCCAAGCAAGAATCATAGTCACACTTACGATGAAATGTATTTACTTCAGGAAGCTTTGGGCAAAATGTAGCATAGACATTATGAAGTTACCCAAGTCTTAACCAACCAAATTCAAATTAAATTTTTTTTAATGTTCTCAGGGTTGGAAAAGCAATGCAGAACTGCTAAATTCAGTTTATATAAACATCAATATACCAAGTAGCATTCTTAAAGTGAACTTTCGCCCAAATATGGTGAATTATACTGTAGAGTTTTCTTTTTCTTTTTTTTTTCCCGTAAACTCTTTTATTTTCAATTTGTAACTGCATCATGTTCATGTCACAATTAACACTTTCAAATATTTCTAAGAAGACATTAACATCAGCAGACCTTAAGAGAATGGCTTAGTTTCCCAGAAAGCGCCAGCAGTAATGTGCTTTTGCCACATCCTGGAGGGCCAAGCAATAAAGTCATTCTGCATGGAGAATAAATAAAGAGATTTATAGTCAACTCAGGTCAGATATGCAGAATGTTTTACTCAATAAAGCAGAAAATTCACTACTTCTATCCTTCCTTTTTTTTCCTAGTATGCAATTTAGACAGAATAGGCACCTCTCAAAGAGAAAATTTTAGTGACAGAAATGTAAGTTAGACAATTGGTAGAAAAATTACCGGTTCCTTACTAGTAAAAAATTTCTCTTCCTTAAATCCTTATGTATGACAAATATAAATGATTTAACATACATGGGATAACCACCTTGGCAGCTAGAATATGATCACTAGAGACCAAAAACCAGAAATAAAGAGCAGATATATTTTATGCATCAATGTATATGTGTATATAGTGCAGTTTTGAGCTCAATCAAGGTCATTCTATCTGGTAAAAATGTCAATTCATTCCATCAACAAGCACCAAACCTGGCAAAGACGACCACAAACTATATCTTTTACTCTAGAGCAATCAATATTGAGTACTTAAAAACAGAAAGACAGATATTTTAGGGCATCAGACAAAGAGTTCATGGGTGCCTCTCTAGCTATACAGGATTAACTAAAAAACTTATCAACTTCTGACTACTCCATGTGTCTACCTTCCTGGTTTAATGATGCCGCTGACATCTTTTAGGATGCTTATCTTGGCTTCTTGTTTTGAACCTGGCAGATTGGTTAAACCCTGTAGCAACCATCAAAAATGAAACTTAGCAGCTAAAAATAGAAAGAGAGAACACTTACTGACTTGAAATTTCTGAAGAAAGTTCCCAGTGATCAAAGACTGATCAACTCCACAGGGCATATGATTATGAGAGAGCATAGCAACTAAAAGACTCAATTACAAGATGAGTATAATAAAAATTATATTCAACAATTCAAGGGTTCAATAGATAAATGCAGAATAGTCAACACTGCATGCCTTCTATGAAAGCTTAAGCCATATCAGGATTCGTAATCATAGAATTTTTGCACTTATAATGAAGGGAAAAAGTTTTTAAGTTCTGAAACATTGAAAGCTTAGAAGGGTGATTTCCACATCTATGATTAGTAAGAAAGTTAATCCAACTAATGAGCATAGGTACTCACTGAAAGCATGCTTTTAGTGGTGTTCCAGAGAGTGGGAAGAGGCTTCCCATGAACTAACTGGCATTCTGCTTCGACAATGAGATTCTTATATCTTACTTCCACAGTCGGCAACTTTACCCCTACCCTGAAAAACAAATTCAGTTATAAATCAGAATAACATATTAGCTATGCATCTAAAACGGAAGTAAATGTGTGTCAGAGAGTGAGAAAGGATAATGGTTACTTGTCAATTCTTTCTCTAAGTTTCTTCAACAAACGCAGGTTATCGTTTTCGATTTGTTTGATAAGCTTATCTACAAACATGTGTCGCTCATCAGCTCCAAGTTTGGTGACATTAACAACCCGTTTCTCTTTGACATTTCCATTGCCTGACGTTCCATTTTCTTCCTTGTCGTCAATCAAAGCAGTAGTAATCCGTTCAAACGTCGGCAATCTCTGAACTGCAGCCCATTGCAACTCATATTCATTATCATCATCATCATCACCTTCACTATGATGCGCAGAAATCACACTACGGAAACTTGATGCATGGCTTCTGAACGAGGACCTGATGCTCCTTCCAATCTGTGCCAACTCAATTCGCAAAGATTCAATCTCGTCAGAACCCACCAGTTGAGCCATTGTAAGATAGGATTGCAAACTCTTAGAAAGTTAGAGCAAGAAAACAGAGGAGCGAACATGTCAGTGTATAAATACAGACATAAACTGAAAGTTGATGAGGTAATGCAATGCGTCATGGAACATGTCACAGATTCTCACAGCAAGCAATCGGCCTTTGAAAATGCTGCTGGCACAAATGAATTGTCTGGTGAAATTGAGCATCTGTTCACGCCTTTACATGTTAGTTTGATTCTTATTTTTTGACGGTAGCCAAAAATGGTTAAACAAATATTGTGAATAAACAAAAAAACTTATAAGTTTTAAGAAAGGTACCTTATAATATTTAGACTGGCAAGGATCATTTCGTTTGAACAGTGCACAGAAACTAAAATATTGTACTTGGAATTTTTTATTCCCTTGACTTTCAGCTTCCGAAAGATCGGAGTTGGAATGCAGCCTTTCTCGCCTCCACAATATTTTTTTAACATCTTTCCCATCCCTCAGATGACGTATCACCTTTTATGAGTTAAACATTTTTTAACAATTTTTTTTTGGTTAAAAAGAAGTCGTAATATGAGATAGGAGAAAGAGTTGCAAATACATATCTGAGATATGAATAAATTTACTGGATGTCAATGACTAAATGAACCAATTGGAATAAACCCGAGATGTCAATGACTAAATGAACTAATTGGAATAAACCCGAGCTCTTACCGAAACCCTTATATCTGCGTATCACGTTCTATATGATTACCGAATTTAACCATCTGCCAACATTTGTTCTTGCTTTTACATACAAGACTAGCGAGTCCGTAGGTGTCGAGAAATGGACTCAAACCACAAAATCTGCATCCAACGGAGAGTCATGGTTCTTTATATTATGTCATCCGAACGGAAATCCAACACCTTAGATACCCTTTCGGGGTTTATTCGAACCTCAGTCCTCCTCTTCTATAACGAGTTACTGCTTCAAATTGATGAGCCAACAAGTTGTTGTGCGGAACTAAATCGAGATTACGAAAACTGATTTAAACACAATGAAATAACACCGATATTTTACGTGGTTCAGCAAGTGTGCTTACATCCACGGGAGGAGGAGCTTGAAGCTTTTGTATTAATGGAGATGGAGTACAAACATATACACAATTCAAGGTGCTATGCTAGCACTGAACTCACAACTCAACAATACCAGAAAACTCTAATAAGCTCAGAGTATTTGCTTCAACTCTTAAACTCTTAACTCACACATTTTTCTCTCTCACTCTACATGGCCTTTTATAGCCACCATCCATGGTGTGAACACATAGCTAGTGGCAAACAAAGTAGCCACCATCCACCAACTATCATGGTGGGAACACCTAGCTAGTGGCAAACAAAGTAGCCACCATCCACCAACTATCTTGGTCTACCATCCACCAACTTGGTTGGTGGCTCCTCCATTATTGACCTTGGTTGGTGGCTCCATTATTGACCTTGGTTGGTGGCCTTGGTTAATCTTTGAGCCATCTTCAACAATCTCCACCTTGGCGAGAATCCAGAGAGAGAATTCACTGATCAGAGCTTCCTCCTTCCTCCTTCAGGTGCTTTAAACTCGAGAGATATTGATCAAGTCCAAACAATGTTGAAACTTGACCCCAGAAACTATTTTTGTTAGCATATCTGCAGGATTATCTGCAGTCCCGATCTTCTGTAGTAGAATGTTTCCTTCATCTACTATTTCTCGGATAAAGTGGTAGCGAACATCAATATGCTTGGTCCGACTGTGATGAACTTGGTTCTTAGCTAGGCAAATGGCACTCTGGCTATCGCAGAAAACATCTACCTTTTCCTGTGCTATCCCGAAATCATCAATCAATCCTTGAAGCCAAATTGCTTCCTTGAAAGCTTCCGTTACAGCCATGTACTCTGCTTCTGTTGTAGACAGAGCTACCGTTGACTGTAAAGTTGATCTCCAACTTACTGGTCCTCCTGTTATGGTGAACACATAACCAGTAGTTGAACGACGCTTATCAAGATCTCCAGCATAGTCTGAATCCACATATCCGACAAGATGCTTGCCAATAGTTTTACTTCTCTCGAATTTTAAGCCTGTTTCCACAGTACCATGAATGTACCGTAGAATCCATTTCACAGCTTGCCAATGGCCTTTACCAGGATTATGCATGTACCGGCTTACCATACTGACAGCATGTGAAATATCAGGTCTCGTACACACCATTGCATACATTAGGGCACCTACTGCATTGGCATATGGAACATGATCCATCTGTCTCTTCTCACCATCTGTTCTTGGTGACATCAATGCACTGAGTTTGAAATGTGCCGCTAAAGGAGTACTTACAGATTTGGTCTTATCATTAATGCCAAATCTCTGAAGTACTTTGCTCAGATACTGAGCCTGGGTCAATTTGATCACACCATTTTTTCTATCTCTGCTGATTTCCATCCCAAGAATTTTCTTAGCTTCTCCAAGATCCTTCATCTCGAACTCTGAGCTCAGTTGAGCCTTCAGCCTGTCGATCTCCACCTTGCTTATAGATGCGATTAACATATCATCAACATATAAAAGCAAGTAGATAAATGATTCATTTTGGAGTTTCCGGAAATAAACACAGTGATCAAATTGACTGCGTGTGTACTTCTGATCCAACATAAAAGTGTCAAACCGCTTGTACCACTGTCGCGGTGACTGCTTCAGACCGTATAGAGACCTATTCAACTTACATGCCCAATCTTCACGACCGGGGACTCTAAAACCATCTGGTTGAGTCATATAAATTTCCTCCTCTAAGGAACCATGGAGGAATGCAGTTTTTACATCAAGTTGAACTAACTCTAGGTCATACTGTGCTACTAAAGCCAATAATATCCGAATAGATGCATGCTTAACAACAGGTGAAAATACCTCATTGTAGTCTATTCCTTCCTTTTGAGCGTAACCTTTGGCTACCAATCTGGCTTTGTATCTGATGCTGTCTTTGCCGGTAGCACCCTCCTTTTTGGCAAAGACCCATTTGCACCCAATTGTTCTTTTGAGTGTTGGAAGTGGAACCAACTTCCAAGTCTGATTCTGATGAAGTGATGTCATCTCTTCATCCATCGCCTCCTTCCACTGGGCATGCTCTGGGCTGTTTACAGCTTCTTTGTAATTGATCGGGACATCATCATCAATTACTGGAAGGGCGAATGCCACCATGTCTGTGTACCGAGCAGGTTTTCGAATATGTCTTTTCGGTCTGCTGGTGGCAATAGATTCAGGTTGCTGAAAGATTTCCGGTGATGACTCCTCCACTTCAGTTAAGGTGTCATCAGATTCTGGTTCAGATTCATCGGAATTTTGACCAGCATCGTCAGATTCAAACTCCACCTGCTTTAGAGAATCATGGTTCTCATTCTCTGGAGTTGACAGTTTCAGCATTACAGATTCGTCAAAGGTAACATCTCGGCTTACGATGACTTTCTTTGACTCAGGGTTCCACAGTCGGAATGCCTTTACTCCTTCACTAAAGCCCAAGAAGACAGCTTTCTTGGCTCTAGGATCCAGTTTTGATTCACTTACGTGAAAATATGCTGGGCATCCGAAAATACGAAGCCGATCATAATCAGTGGCAGAATGTCCAGACCACACCTCTATGGGAGTTTTCCCATCAATTGCAGTGGAGGGTAGTCTGTTGATAATGTGGGAGGCGTACAATAAAGCCTCCGCCCAAAATGCTTTGCTCAAGGCAGACTGGGATAACATGCAGCGAACTTTATCAACCAAAGTTCGGTTCATCCTTTCTGCAACTCCATTCTGCTGGGGAGTGCCAGGAACAGTGAAGTGTCGGATTATCCCATCATTCTGACAGATTTCCTTCAGTGGATCTGATTTGTATTCTCCACCGTTGTCAGATCTTAGTCTCTTGAGCTTTCTCCCGCTCTGGGTTTCGATCATCTTCTTCCATTTTATGAAGATATCTACAACTTCATTTTTGTGCTTCATAGTATAAACCCAGACATATCTAGAGTAATCATCAATAAAGGTCACAAAATAGTGTTTACCTCCCAATGAAGCATTTTTGGAAGGCCCCCAGACATCAGTGTGAATGTAGTCCAATGTTGCTCTCGTACGATGAATTGCAGTGCCAAACTTGACTCTTGTTTGCTTGCCTAGGACGCAATGCTCACAGAAATCAAGTTTTCCAGTTTTGGCATTCTTCAGTACACCTTGCTTTATCAGGTTTTGCAAGGCCTTCTCTCCAACATGCCCTAAGCGCATGTGCCAAAGTCGAGAAGTGTCAGATTCATCGCCTCCATTGTTGTGGGAGACTGCTGCTCTGCCGGTCACAGTTTCTCCATCAAGGAGATACAGATTTCCCTTCATAGAACCCTTCATTGCTAAGAATGCTCCACGTACAACCTTCAGGACTCCATTCTGAATGGTCATCTTGTAACCATTTGAGTCTAAGACCCCCAGTGATATGAGGTTCTTCTTGAGATCAGGGACATACCTTACATCTGTAAGTTGTCTGATTGTACCGTCATGCATTTTTAGTCGGATCGTTCCGATGCCTCTAGTGTGACAAGTATTGTCATTGCCCATAAGGACAATCCCTCCATCAAACTCCTTGAAGTTTGAGAACCACTCTCGGTTCGGACACATGTGGTAGGAACATCCGGAATCCAGAATCCATCGATTTGAAGAGTGTGTTGTTGTGGAAATCGTAAATGCAGAGTCTTCTTCTCCCTCAGATTCTTGAGCTACATTCACAGTCGACTTCTTCATGTTAGGACAGTTTTTCCTCCAGTGCCCTTTCTCATGGCAATAGGCACACTCGTCCCTTGAGAGTCGTGTTTTTGATGATCCCCTCTTTGAACGGGATTTACCTCGCTTGTTTTCTCCGGCTCCTCGGTTGTCCGTCCTGCCTCTGTATACAGTTAAAGCTTCTGGTGCAGTATTCTGGTGATCATGCTGATCCTTTTTTCGATACTCATTATTCACCAGAGCATTACTAACATTAGCATATTCTATCTCATTTTTACCATATAACAGTGTAGTGGTTAAATGATCATAGCTATCAGGCAAGGAATTTAACAGAGTAAGAGCCTTATCTTCATCAGAGATATTTGCATCTAGATTTTCAAGATCAGCGAGGATTTTGTTAAAACTTACTAGATGCTCCTGCATGGTGATACCTTGCACATACTGGAAGCGGAACAGTTTTTTCTTCAGATAGAGTCTGTTCTCCATGCATTTTGTCATGTACTTGTCCTCGAGTAGTTTCCAGAGAGTTTTTGCATTATTTTCTCTCATGACAAAGTACTTCTGGTCCTTGGCTAGGCATAACCGGATTGTGCCACAAGCCTGACGGTTGACAAACTTCCAGTCATCTTCCGAAATATCTCTGGGCCTGTCTTCCAGAGCGATATATGACCCCTCTCGGAATAACAGATCCTGAACTTCGCACTGCCACATGCCAAAGTTGTTGGTGCCATCAAATTTCTCCACCTCGAACTTTGCAGTGGTCATCGAGTTCTTTCTGTTGTAAGAACTTGATGGTGCGCTGCTGGTTGTTTCATGTGTCTCTAATGATTCTGCCATGGTAATAAAACAAAATTACCAACTCAGAGTTTTTCCGTTACCTGTATGGAAAAACGGATGCCGCGGTTGAGTCCGGAATAGTCGAAATAGCCAGGAACGGGTCCAACTGTGTAAATTTTGGACACACGGTGAATATTCTGCGAATATTCTGCTACAAGTGGCTCGAAACGGACTCGGTTTAGCTCAACCGGCTCGGAAAAGTCTCGGAATAGTGTTCGGAAACGGCTCAAAAAATGGCCCGAAAAAGTTGGTCGGAGCTACGGCGGCGCGTGGGGCGCGTGCGGCGGCGCGTGCGGCGGCGCGTGGGGCGCGTGGAGGCTGTTTGGTGATCGGCGCGTGCGGCGCGTGAGGCGCGTGAGGTCACGCGTCTTCAACCTCTGGATGGCGCGTGCGGCGCGTGGTGCGCGTGGTCTTCACGCGTCTGCAACCTCCAGCGGCGCGTGCGGCGCGTGGGCGCGTGAGGCGCGTGGGAGCTTCTTCTGGCGGCGCGTGCGGGCGCGTGCGGCGGCATCTGGCGCTCCGGTTGATTCTGCTGCACTCCTCTCGACGACCTCTTCAACCTGGTATTTTCAAAACACAAATTGGAGCACTTTTGAAAAACGGACAGAATCGAACAAACTCGGTTTTACGTAAAATTTGGCTCTGATACCAATTTGTTGTGCGGAACTAAATCGAGATTACGAAAACTGATTTAAACACAATGAAATAACACCGATATTTTACGTGGTTCAGCAAGTGTGCTTACATCCACGGGAGGAGGAGCTTGAAGCTTTTGTATTAATGGAGATGGAGTACAAACATATACACAATTCAAGGTGCTATGCTAGCACTGAACTCACAACTCAACAATACCAGAAAACTCTAATAAGCTCAGAGTATTTGCTTCAACTCTTAAACTCTTAACTCACACATTTTTCTCTCTCACTCTACATGGCCTTTTATAGCCACCATCCATGGTGTGAACACATAGCTAGTGGCAAACAAAGTAGCCACCATCCACCAACTATCATGGTGGGAACACCTAGCTAGTGGCAAACAAAGTAGCCACCATCCACCAACTATCTTGGTCTACCATCCACCAACTTGGTTGGTGGCTCCTCCATTATTGACCTTGGTTGGTGGCTCCATTATTGACCTTGGTTGGTGGCCTTGGTTAATCTTTGAGCCATCTTCAACACAAGTATCATCAGTAATGTTTACAACCCTTTTCTCCAAAATTCAAATACTAAATTCAACATCTTAGGGAAAGTTAATTACATAGAGGATCGGTAAATATGCTGTTCAAGAAAACAAAAACAAAGGAAAATATTAAGAATGCATATATCAAGCAAACGTCAAAAGCAAATTTCAGAAAGTGGCCTAGTCCTTTCCTCCTTCATTTTATGCTACTAGAAATCCTGTCAAGCCTTTTTTGTACAAGTACCTTAAATAAACATGTGCATCAGCATTGAATCCAAGCTTAACTTAATTAGTTCATGCAATCACCTTTCAAAAGTTGATATCCAACAAATTTGAAATTTGAATCTCGACATTTGCATTCCCTTCTTTTATCCCAAATTCCGGCCTCTTTTTATACCAAGTAAAAAACATTCAAGTCTGTCAAGGAGATTATCATTATATAGTATCTTAACAAAAGTTACAGGATATCTATTCTGGCAACGCAAAGAATCTGGTAATTTTAACAGATATTTGGACTAACTGGCAAACTGGATAAGATTACAATAGCTTAGTCAAACTCATAAACAGAATTGTGTTTGGTCTTCTGTATAAAAACGATACAAGTTATCATCTTTGTATACTTGGGTAAAACAACCTCTTTCCACACCACATGACAGTCAACAGAAAGAAGAAAATTACATCTTTGAGAGTTCATAAAAGTCAACGCTGGCATTTTGAAGTAACTGAACTACCCCCCACAGCCAATAGTTACCTATAATTAAGACAACTTTGTACATAAAATAAAGATACCCGCACAGCTTCCATCAAAACATCAATGAACCCCAAAAGGTTTCAGTCACAGAAAATCTAAGAGGAGTGGCAGTTATCAGCCATCCGTTCTGGAAAGAAAATGTAGCAGCGATCAATCAGTGATTCAATTCATGAAGATTGCAGTCACATTAGAAAAACAGTTATGCTTCTCCGATGTGGTCGTGGGCGAAATACAGCACAAGTAGTTGCACTGTTATTGCCTTCATTAAAGTTGGCTATTCAGATAGAGAACCATTATTAAGCAACTCCTGTTTAAGTTGCTCCAGATCATAGATGTTGTCATTCGTACCTTCCTTTCTGTATGCCTCCACCATGATGGAGAAGGTCATCGAATTTGGTTGGCATTGCTTATCTTTCATTTTGTTTAAAAACTCTCTCCATCTCCATCAAATCCTCTGCCTTTGCACATGCAGATGTAACGGCATTGTAAAACGAGGTATTTTCTGGTATCTCAAACTTGGCAGCCAACTGAACACAACACTGCTAATCACTTTATGAAAACGACCAGCATTGGCATATCCATTGATAAGGCAGCAAAATGTCTTGGTGTCTGCTTTTTCATCCCTTCAGCACGCATTTGATCAAATGTGTATTCCATGTGTTTTGCATCCCCCACATCAGCAAATGCCTCAATAACATTGTTGTAAGTAGAGGTTGTCCATGGAAATTGAAGCTTACGCATGTATTCCATCACGGATGACATTTTATTATACATTCTTTTCTTCCCATAAGCACAGATCAAGATATTGAAAGTGTGTGCTTCTGGCTCAATTCCAAAATTACGGAATTCCTCATATCAAAACAAACTGAGGATGATATTCAATGTCCATACATCAGGTTTGCTTGCTGAGCTCTCCAACATGCTAGATAGCACTTTCTCCATAATTTCGCCGCCTTACCATATCCACTTAACAGTATGTTCTGGGTAACTGTATTTGGAGTTATCAACCACTCATCCATTTCCCCATACAGTGACTCAACTAAGTCAAATCGCGAGGCATCAACAGAAGCCTTAATTAAGGTACTGTAGGTGAAAACATCAGGCTGGCAACCAGGAAGGGTTTTCATTTGGTTAAGAGTTGAGAAGGCATCGTCAATGTGATTGTTTCGACAATAAGCTGCGAGTAATGCAGTGTGGGGTTGTCCAGATTTTCCAAGAAGAACAAGTAGTTTCATATAGGTGCCTTCTTTTGGTTGATAAAAGGGTTGATCTCTTAGCATCTCAAATACCTGAATATTAAAATTGGCAACGGTCACAGTCACACAAGAAGAAAGCAACCATACCCCCACTAGTTTATTTTCACAAGAAATAATCCTACGACTGCTAAAAGAAAACTGTTTTTATCCACAAAATTAAATAATTTTTCAAAACTTAGTAAGGAGCTTGACGTTTCTACCAGCATTGGTAAGCAAGGCCAACAATTTAGCATCTGTAAACTAAGAAGAATCAATTCTAAAAGTGGTTAAGACATTGGTGTGTTAGAATTTGGCACATGCAGAGGTCGAAAATGAGGAAGAATAAGGAGAAGAGAGCGACCTGGAGAGCTTGAAGCCACTGCTTCTTGAGAATGCGGTCGGACAAGGTTTCGGTGACGGTGCAGACCGAGGCCTTGGCATTGTTATTGCGGTCGAGTTTCTTCTTGAGATTCTTGAGAGGGGGGGGGTTTCTTGGAAGACCCAGGAATAAAAGCATGTGAAAGGCCAGGGCACTCTCCTTTTTTCCTTCCAGTGCCTCTGCCTCAGATACAGTAGAGGGTACAGCGGCAGCCACTGCAGATGGAAAAATGATGGAATTTGGAGAATGGGGCTTGGTTTCTGGGCGTGGGAGAGGAGAGGAAAGCAGAGAAGAAGAGAAGGAAAGGGACATGGACGATGTCATGCTTTATCACTTATCACCTAAGGGGGCTGGGATGACTGATATTTTGCTAATTATTTGGGGAAAAAATAAATTGAATCAGCTTTGAATTGATGATGCCTGCGTGCTGCGGCAAAGGCTAGGAAAGAGCTGCAACTGCTAGTGGCAGTGAAGTCGATCTTTGCTTTGCTTTTGGACTTTGGACTTCAGGAACAGTTAAGAGTTAACAAAATATATTTTTCCTTCTTTTGGTTACTGCATGAAGGATAATAGCAGTAGTTTTTAACTTTTTATTATTAAAAAAAGCATAGGTGATAGGAGTAGTTTTTTTTTTTTTTTCCTTAATATTAATTTATGCTATACGTATTTTACATGTGAATAGTTAATATTATTTATTTTAATATGTATAATTCATTACTATATTTTTTTTGTTGATAAATTTATATATTAGATTTTTTTTTATAAAATTATATCAAAATTATTACAAATATTATCAAAATTGTATCAAAGGTTACCAAAATAATTACAAATATTATTAAAATTATTATAAAATTATATAAAAAAAATATCTCAAATGTTATCAAAATTATATTAAGAGTCACCAAAATATATTAAGGTTACCAAAAAGTTACCAAAATTGTATTAAAGTTTAAACAAAATTATATCAAAAGTTACTATAATTATATAAAATGTTATCAAAATTATATCAAATGTTACAAAATTTATCAAAAGCTACAAAATTAGTTATCAAAAGTATATCAAAGATTATCAAAATCAAAATTTTTATCAATGGTTAACAAAATCATATCAAAAATCATATCAAAACTTACCAAAATTATATAAAAGATTCTCAAAATAATATCAAAAGTTATCAAAAATTATATCAAAGCTTACCTAAATTATATAAAAGATTATCAAAATTATATAAAAGGTTACCATAATTGTATCCAAGGTTATCAAAATGACATCAAAAGTTATCAATATTATATCAAAGGTTACTAAAATTGTATCTAAAGTTATCAAATTTATATTGAAAGTTATCAAAATTATATCAAAGATTATTAAAATCATATTAAAGGCTATCAAAATCATATTAAAAGCTATTAAAATCATATCAAAGTTATCAAAATCATACCTAAAGTTACCAAAATTATATAAAATGTTACCAAAATTGTATCGAATGTTACCGAAATTATATCAACGGTTATCAATATTATATCAAAGGTTACTAAAATTGTATCTAAAGTTATCAAAATTATCAAAATTGTAACAAATGATGTTAAAATCATATCAAAGGTTATCAAATCATTCATGTCTAATCTTATATGGTAATATATATTATTGTAATTTAACATAATTTTATGATTCAAGTATTCCATCATACTACCAATTAAATCTTAATTATCATGTTTAATTATATTTTCACGTTTCGATTCTCGTCAATTAAATAATGGTTTAAGATTTTCCATAGTCTAATAACTAGATAAATAAGATTTTGATTCTTAACTAATAAATATTTTTTAATATTATTTCAAAATCTTATTATTATTATTTTTAACAATAAATTTGAAAGTGTTATTCTCGTAATAAATTTTTAATAAAAATAAGAAAATAGATAGATTCTCAATTAATAAATATTTTTCTAATATTAATTAACGCTTTATTATTATTTTTCTTAAAAATAAATTTAGAAGTGTTGTTCTCATAAAAAAATTAATAAACAAAAAGAAAATAAATAAACAAAAATTAGTCTATTTTTTATTTAAATAAAAAAGTATCAATTGATAAAATTTTATTTTAATAAAGAATTTTAATGTTTAAAAAAATAGTGAATATTTTATTAATTTAATTAAAAAATAATAATTAAAGATATAGTAATTAATTAATAAATTATTAAAGATATATATCGTTCACTATTTATACTTTTAGAATTGGTACTTTTATATATAGTATTAATTAGTATCAATGATTTAAATAACAGTCTTAACGCAATGTCATTATTTTTTGTGTTTTCGACTTTTTTCATCTCCGATATTCATTGTTAATAATTATCGTAATTAATCGTGATAATATTCGTTACGTTTACAATTACAATAAATACGATATGATATTTGGGATCACAATTTAAGTTTACGATTAAGATGGAAAATATCAATCCATCTTTTCGAATCGAAAAAAAAAACGAAGGGAGAAGGCAGGCACAAATCCTTTGAAAGTTGTGTTGTTTTTCTATTTTCTTTTTTATCCTTTGAGAGTTGTGTTGTTTTTCTATTTCTTTTAACAGAGAAGATAAGTTTAGTTCATTCCTAACATCTTTGTTATAAGTTATATACTAATTTATAGATCTGATAATTTGTGTATTCAAGCCGTATTCGTATATTTTATCGTATCATAATTGTGTTTAAAATATTTTCTATTTATATAAATTTTGATACGTTAATAATTCGTATTATATAAATTTTGAAACATTCGTGTATTCGTATCGTTTTCGTACTTTTTTCATATTATATTTATATCATATTTTTAATTATTTTTTCGTATCATATTCGTATTATTTAATCGTGTCATGTTTAATATTATCAGATTTATTAATTTAGAAGAGTCTCTCTCTCTCTCAAACTTGTAAGAACATGAAAACAGCTATAGATCTGATGATCTGCAGTAGCCCCTTCAAGGTGGTGCATTAATTTGAGCTTGTAAACAGGTAGTTTATTGGGGAAAAAAAAAGTAAAAATCAGAAGTCAAACTTAGACTTGACTTGAAACTTACTTTTTTTTTTTTGTGGCCAGAAGGAAATGCAAACTTGACTTAAACCTTTGTTTGCTATGAATCTTCCTTAAGACTTCTGGCAATGAAATGGCTTCTCTTCTTCAAGTTTCTACTTGCAATGGCCCCATTAATGCCCCACCAGGACTTTATTAGTATCAGATTGTAAGAAGATATGAACGTGGAAGGAAATTTTATAAAGTCAAACTGCCTTGTCAAATTAAGAACAGACAATCAATCAAAACTTTTGTAATTAGTCTTTCGGCACCGCATAATGTTGAAAATGGAGATAAGAAACTCTAGTAAAAATATGGGTATTTGTCCCAATTGCAATTCCTTGTCATGATTAATGTGTCTCTCTAGGTCCCTTTGGCAAACCAAATTTCGGAAATGGTCCTTTGACTCTTTCATTTGCTGGGACCCTTTGCTCATTTCTTTCATTCTATTAATTTCTTACGGAGTTAATACTACTAATGGTTCTCAAAATATAAAATATATTTTATATTGATTTTTAAAAGTTTAAAACGTATTAATCAGATCTCTGATTTTATAATTTTATATCAATGTGATTCTTCCGTAGCAAAATCGTTAAAGTAGACGTTAAATGACAGATGATATATAACGTGTAAATTATAAAAATATCATCCTTATGATATTGTCATTTTTTTTTATCTTTTGTCTTTATTCCTTTATTCCTTTTCAAATTTATATTTTCTTTTCTTTTTTTTTATAAATAAATACAAAAAATAAAAATAATTTATATTATAATTTAAATTAATTTTTTAAAAATATAATTAATTTATAAACATCTAAAATATTTCGTTAAATTAATTTTATAAAAATGTAATAATAAAATATTATATATTTTATTTCTGCTTTATTTTATTTTTCTTTTTTCTCCTCATTATAAATAAATAAATAAAAAAGAAAAATTATATTATAACTTAAACTAATTTTATAAAAAAATAATTTATAAAAAAATATAAAATATTTATTTACATTAATATTATAAAAATATTTTAAGTTTTTTTTACTTTTTCTCTCTTTTTTTTCTTTTCCCTTTTTCTTCTTTATAAATATATAAAAATAAAAAAATTTATATTATAATATAATATAATAAATTTTCAAAAATAAAATATATTTAATTTTATAATAAAAAATATTTTTTTATTTTTATTTTTATTTTCCTTTTTATTTTCCTTTTTATTTTTCTAAATAAATTATTTTTTATAAAAAATTAAATAATTTATAAATATAAAATATTTATTTACATTCATTTAATTAAAAATATATTTTTTATGTTGACTCCAATGCTAAAGTTGAGACGACAACTACCTTGACCAAATTTGCCATAAAGCGCCAAATCGAATCCTCCTCGATCTAACGCGAGGGATCAAATTTGTCCTCTTGCATTGCTAATCCAGCGTTATAAATGGCAATTGGATCTTTCGCAGGGTCGGAATGGCAGTGAGAATTCAAATTTTTCTTTTTCGATCAACGAGAGTTAGATGGAGAAAATATAACGAAAAAAATTAAAAAATAAAAATAAAATATATTTACAAAAAATTTAATGTAAATCAATATTTATATTTGATAAATTATTTAATCTTTTACAAAATTAATTTATTTATAAAAGGAAAGAAAAAAGAAAAAAGAAAGAAGAAAAAGGAAAATAACTTTTTTAATTAATTAAAATAAATATATTATTTTTATAAATTATTTAATTATTAAAAAATAATTAATTTTTGTTTAATTATTTATAACAGTAAATAAAAAAAAGAAAGAAAATTTATTTTTATAATTTAATGTAAATAAATATTTTTATATTTTTTTTATAAATTATTTACTTTTTAAAATTTTAATTTTAATTATATTATAAATTATTATTTTTTATTTATTTATTAACAATAAAAAAAGGGAACAGAAAAAAGAGAAAAATTAAAAACAAACTTAAAATAATTTTTATAATATAAATTATTATATATGTTTTAGTTTATTTATAAAGAATATAAAATGAAAAAATAAAAGAGAAAAAGGAAAGAAATAAAAAAAATAAAAAATAGTTTTTATAAAATTAATTTAACTAAATATTTTATATATTTATAAATTAATTATATTTTTAAAAAATTAATTTAAATTATAATATAACTTATTTTTTATTTTTTGTATTTATTTATAAAAAAAAAAAGAGAAAGGAAAATTTAAAAAAGAAAAAGAATAAAGGATAAAGGATCTGATTGATATGTTTTGAAGTTTGAGGACCAATATAAAATATGCCATAAAGTTTGGGGACCATTAGTGTTATTAACTCAAGACAAAAAGAATGACCACATGAACAGATGGTATTTTTGTAATTTACATGTCACATGTCATCTGTCATTTAACGCCTACTCTAACGATTTTGGTAACAGAAGGACCACATTGATAAAAAACTATAAGATCGAGGATCTGATTGATACATTTTAAAGTTTGAGGATCAATATAAAATATGCCCTAAAGTTTGGGGAGCATTGGTGATACTAACTCATTTCCTACCAGTACTTGAATATTTCCATATTATGACAAACATCCGGTTGTTATTTTTCATATAAATAAAAGGCTTGTTGATGTCTTTTTGTATCGTGATGGTATTCTTGAGGTCCTTGGTGATTCGAGGTCCTGAAAAAGAGAAGAGATATGTCAGAGGGCATCGGAGAGTGAGCTCTGGGACACACTCTAATGATTAAGTCAGTGTTTGAAGGAGGAAGACAAAAGATATGAGAGAGAGAGAGAGAATGGTCTTAAGAAAGAGAGAAAAATAGCTTAACCGTGAGTAGCCTTGAAGAGGGCTTTATATAGGGGAGGTTGGGCGATGTGGTGTTCGTCCAACTAGTTCCGTGTGTCTAATTCTGATAGGTCGTTTGATGTAAGCGGCCTCGGTGGACCTTGTCGAGGAGACGGCTGCATTAAATGTCCGTCATCTGCAGACTATAGCATTTAATTCCTTGCACTGCCGTAGGTGGGCGCCGAGGTGACTAAAGAGATGTGACCTTTGAGAAGAGGGGGGACGGCCACGTGTCCTGAGTTTCTATTCCTGATGCTCGTTGGGCTTGTCTGGTTGGGCTGTTCAGCTGGGCCTTGTGCTGGGCGGACTGGGCCTGCTCTTGGTAAGCTGATTGGGCTCAACAAGGGTAATTAGCTATTCAAAAGACGTTTGGTACTTTCCCATGTCATGATTTTAATGGAATGTGATTTTTGGAAATGTGATTCTCATAAATGTGATTTCTGAGAATGTAACTTTACAGCGTCTGATATACATGAAAAAATATTGATTAAAATCCTGAAAATGTGATGGTAAATTTCGAAATTACCTTTATCTAAAAAATTTAAATTTTATTAATTTTAATATTTTTCAATGATATTTATCATTAAAAAATATATATATTAAATATTTAAAAATAATATTTTAATTGATAATTTGAGTTACTCTTAGGATAAAAAAATGTTTGTTAATAATAAAATTTCGAAGTTATTCTTTGAAAAATTAAAAAAACTATATACAAATTAAATATTATTTAAATATTTCAATGTTATTTATTATTATCAAAGATTTGTACTAAATATTTAAAAATAATATTTTAATTGATAATTTGAGTTACTCTTAGGATAAAAAAATGTTTGTTAATAATAAAATTTCGAAATCATTCTCATGTAGTTGAAAAATTAAAAGATTAGATACAAATTAAATATTATTTAAATATTTCAATGATATTTATTATTATCAAATATTTGTACTAAATATTTGAAAATAATATTTAAATTGGTAATTTGAGTTACTTTTAAGATAAAAAATAAATTTGTTAATAATAAATTTTCGAAATTACTCATGCATTTCAAAAATTAAAAAGTTGGATACAAATTAAATATTATTTAAATATTTTAATAATATTTATTATTAACAAGCATTTGTACTAAATATTTAAAAATAATATTTCAATTAATAATTTTAAATCAAATAGAAAAAAAATAATTTTATCTCAATATTTTTTTACTGTTGAAAAGTTATTTTTTAATTTTTTTTTTTTTAATGAAAATCAAATTTCAAAACTTATGAGAAAATAACTCTAAAAGAAAGTTAGGATATAAAATATGAAAATCACGTTCTCACCGGTCGCTTTAAGTGATCACCATCTTAAAAGTTTTTGAAAACTTGAAAATTTTGTCTCAAGAAAAATAGAGATTCAGCGGAAGCATGAGCTGATCTGTGTCGGGCATTGTTAACTTTTCAGCACTTTGCCTGAAGTTTTTTAGATGGGAAGAGCCTCAGGAAAATTACCTTCTTTCATGGTTGTACCAAGGCCCAAGACCCATAGTTTTAAGCATAGCTTTGGCTTTTCTCTCTAACTCAGCCTAAACTTCAGCTGATGATTTCATGGTTACAAGGAAATACTATGGCTTCGACATGTTTAATGCAACTTTTTTTATCCCTGATTAATTTTCCTTTCTTCCTCCATGCAGTTGAAACTGAATATGCCTCTGCTCAACTCTCAAACACCTGGATAAACAATGATTTCATATCAAGGAAAGTGTAGATTTTGTAGATGGTTCAACCATAAGATGTATACTTATCAATATCAGCAACCCAGTAAATTTCCCAGCTTTCGGGTGTGGATTTTACGGTCGTAGAGCCACTAATTCATCCTATTTTGCTGCTTTTGCTGTCGAAGCAACAAGTGATTCTACAATTATTCAGTCAGGTTCCCCACAAATACTCTGGATAGCCAACAGAGACAATCCTGTCAAGGAGAATGCCACGCTTGAGTTCACTGAAGATGGAAATTTGGTGCTAACTGATGCTGATGGTATGTTTGTATGGTCCTCGAACACATCAAATAGCTCAGTTAATTATATGAACATAACAGGAAATGGGACTCTTATGCTTGTTCAATACGACAGTCTGGCTGATTTTAGCACCACCATTTGGCAATCTTTGGATTACCCCATAGATACATGGCTCCCAAATCAAAGAATTTGGGAAGGGCAAAGGCTGATTGCCAGTGTCTCTGCATCAAATTGGACGCCGGGTCAGTTTTACCTGTCTTTTGCAAATGACAACCTATATGCTTTTATTCAGTCCATTCCCCCACAGACATACCATAAAGTCTTTGCTGAAGGTGCTGAATCTAATCAATTTAGGACTGGAAGGCTTGAACTTGAAATTCTTGAATATAAAAGACAGACAATTGCGGCAAGTTATACTTCTGAAGCAGAAAATTTTCAGTTCCTGAGATTATATACAGATGGACATTTGAGAGCCTACCAATGGGTTAAAGCGAATGTATCGGAAGTTGCTGACATCTTGGCATATGTGCATATCCAACTGTTTGTGGAAACTATGGGATATGCTCAAACGAACAATGTAGTTGTCCTTTAGGAAATAATGGCGACACGAGCTATTTCAAGGAGTTGAATTCCAGCAGTGGATGCAGACAAGTCACCCCCATTTCCTGCCAATCTACTCATCTTCACTCATTTATAGAGCTTCCTAACGTTTCTTATTTTGGTTTTGTGGCAGCTATTCTCAATACAGACATTGAGAGTTGCAAACAAGCTTGTTTAGGGAATTGTTCTTGCAAAGCAGCTTTGTTTCACTACAATTCTAATAACTTGAGTGGCAACTGCTCCTTACCATCTCAAGTTTTTTCATTGATGAGCAGTCCACCAGAGTTATTTCCTTACAAATCTACATCCTTCATAAAGGTGCAGAGATCAACATTGGTTCCATCAAACCCTCCATCACTAAGTCCACCCTTGGCTCCATCGCCAAGTCCAGCATTGGCAAAAAAGAAATCAAATCGGATCGAATCGAATCGAATCGAATTAATCATAGGACCTGTAGTTGCAGCTTTAATAGTTACAGTTATTCTAATCTGGGCATGTGTTCGTGTCCTAAGAAAGAGGGGATCTATGAAGGAAGACGGAAGGAAGAAAAGTGAAGATGACTGGGAGAAGTCATTAAATCTTGCAACAAATTTGCCAACAAGATTCAATTATGAAGATTTGAAGTCTGCAACAGAAAATTTCAACAAAAGGATTGGTGGAGGAGGATTTGGATCAGTGTTTGAAGGGACTTTCCATGATGGTACAAAAATTGCAGTAAAGCGCTTGGATCGTTTAGGTCAAGGTAGGAAAGAGTTTTTAGCAGAGGTGAAGACGATAGGCAGCATACACCATGTCAACTTGGTGAGATTAATAGACTTTTGCATTGAAGACTCAAATAGGCTCTTGGTTTATGAGCACATGAATAATGGTTCTTTGGATAAGTGGATCTTCAACAAAAACTCAGCAGTCTCAGCTACAACACTTAAATGGGAAATCAGGAAGAAGATAATCCTTGATATTGCCAAAGGACTAGCATATCTACATGAGGATTGTCGAACGAGAATAGCTCATTTAGATGTTAAGCCTGAAAACATTCTTCTAGATGACAGCTTTAATGCCAAGTTATCAGATTTTGGTTTGGCAAGGTCAATTGAAAGGAGCCAAAGCCATGTTATAACTCAAATGCGAGGAACAAGAGGATATCTAGCCCCTGAATGGTTAAGCAGAAGGATAACAGAAAAGGTTGATGTATACAGCTTTGGTGTTGTCATATTGGAAGTTGTTTGTGGAAGAAGAAATCTGGATTTCTCTCAGCCTGATGAAGATGACTATTTACTTTTGCCCATACTGAAACAAATGGCAGAACAAGGTCGACTTTTCGACATGGTTGATGATTCTATTGAAGGCATTCATCAAAATGCAGAAGAAGCTGTCAAGATGATAAGGATTGCCATTTGGTGCTTGCAAAGTGATTACAAGAAAAGGCCTTCAATGTCTATGGTATTGAAAGTTTTGGAAGGTCTGCTGACCATGGAACCTATTTCTGATTATAGCTTTTTGACATCAACGGTTGTGGAAGCTCCAGCAGAAGTTGTTATGGTTCCTTCAAGTCCACAACCAGCATCTGTTCTATCAGGACCAAGGTGATGAAATAAGGGTAATTGAAGTTTCTAAGTTCTAACCTATAATGCTCTTAGCAGGAAAGAAACTCTGGACCTAGGCTTTGATTAATGTTGTTTTGTTTCCCTTCTTCTTTCTTTCTTTGTTTTTTTTTTTTTTCTTCTTATGGTCCAACTTGCTATTCTGTATTCATCCAATCATTCTCAAATTACTACAATTGACTATCAATACTATATATAAAAATTATGTTATTCGGATTTGAGAATGAATGTCGGATATGAGTAAATGTTGGATACAAATATTTTCTTTTTTCTTTTTAATTTTCAATATATTCAAAGAATCGTGTCTTTGTACTCGTATCAGAATGTGTGCCAATTACAAATGTAAAGCACAAATATTTAAAAATAAAAAAAATTCAGATAACTTTTTTTGTTTTTGTTTTTGAAAATCATCTCAATTTCATTTATGAATCAACGGGATTACAATCTGCTTGTAGAGCAGTTACAAGCATTTCTGGGCAATGTTCTAACCAAACTTCTTCCATTTGGATGTTTGTACCATGCCTTGCTAATAAATGAGAAGCTTCATTCCCTGTTCTTGCTATGTGCCTCACAGTACAGTTCTGGAAATTCTGCAGTTTCAGTTTAGCTTCATCAATTATAGTCCCAATCGGAGACATGTCTCGGTCCTTTGCCAGAAGTTGATTGATTATTTATAAAGCATCTCCTTCCAGTAGTATGTTTGTGAATCCCATTTCTTGTGCAAACTCCAAGGCTTTTGTTGCTGCATATGCTTCAATCATCAATGCACTCGTTATATCATAGAGATTAGTAGCAATTGCTGCGAATAAAGCACCTTCCTCATTCCTGATTACCACACCTATACCTCCTGTGTTGTTGGCTTTGTTTATTGCACCATCAAAGTTGACTTTAAAAGAAAACCAGGATTTGGAGGTTCCCAGATCCGTTGTGGTTTATATCCCTGCTGTTGCACTACTTGTGCTGCAATGTAATCTGTAGCATATCTTTGCACAAATATCACAGTATCTTGCACCTCTCTTTGTAGTCTTTCATGGAGCTCCTTATTTCGTTCCCCCCATATGGCCCAAACCGTGATCATAAACACCTGAAATTTAGATCAATCAATAGCTTGACAGACCTGTTTCAGCCAAGCAGTGGTATTAGCAGAGTCATTAGTGTCAAATGTCCAATTGAAACCAAGCTAAGACCAGATATTAGCAGCACATGAACAATCCCTTATTGCATTTATGACAGATTCATCAGCCTCACCACATCTGAAGCATACTTTATTTACGTCAAGTCCTCTCCTTTCTAAATTGGTCATGACTGGAACTGGAAGTCCCCCATGATATACTCGCCACAACAGCACCTTGATTTTTGTTGGAACCTCACTTGTCCAAATACATTTCCAAAATAGTCCAGTTCTTGAATAACATAGTACTATTGATATATATATTTTTTGGATAAGTAGTTTGAATTCCATTTATCCAAGAAGCAGTGAAACTGTTATAATGAAACAGATACAAAAAACAGAACTTAGCAGTTCAGCAAGAAATGTTCAGTTTCCAAGTATTACAGAGAGCAATGTTAACAGAATCCAGTTTAACTTGGTGGAGATCATGCAAGGGAAGAACAACTATGTCACAGATGAATTCCAAGAGCCTGTCCTCTGTGGCTTCAGCTTGGCCATACAATCTATTGTTTCTTTCTCTCCAAACTAAATAGATCAAAGCATTCCAAGCAATACGGATGATGACTGAAAGCAAGGATCGACCTCTCAGTTTACTAACCCAACTCAGCTCCCCTTCCCAGCTGACAACCCTCCTCTGAATGCTGCAAAGTTCCAAAACTTGCTGCCAAATCAAGTTGGAATATCTGCAGCAGAAGAACAGATGGTTCCTTGTCTCCCTTTCTTGGTGGCAAAGGAGACATGTCTCCTCAATTTGCATCCCCCACGACACAAGTCTATCCTTAGTAGGCAATCGGTTAAGGATTGCCATCCAAGCTATAAACGTGTGCTTGGGAATGAGGAATTTAAACCAGAGAAGTCGATGCCATGAAACCTTCTCCTGTTTTGGCCTAATTTCACCCCAAACAGCTGCAACAGAGTATTTGACACCAGGGAAAGGCCAGGTGATGCCACTTCCATGCTGCCTAGTATCGGTTTTTACTGCTTTATATTCTAACATCCTCAATTAAATTGATAGTTTAACAAACAAAATTATGCCTTTTGTGGTTAAAGCTAGAACTTCTTCTTTGCATGCTAAATAGCACAAAGTGATGAATATAATCAGGAAGAAATCACATGGTTTTGTTCTGGTCAGTTTTGCGTAATGCTTTTTGTACTGCAATATAATGGCAATATAAATGATTTCTGATTTAAAATTTTTGCCATACCATGCTGGGATGCTGGTTCCCCATCTTGAAACAAGACTTCCCTAGTATTTATGATATTAAAAACTATCTTCTTGGAACATACACGTAAGAACCATGGTAGTTCTTCTGCACATTGCTCTGCTAGTTATACTTTTGTAGGCTATGTTTCTCTTCTGCTCCCTTTTTTGCAAAAGCAAAAAATAATTAGGTAAATATTGAAGGTTTAGTCTTGCTGTGTACTCTATAACTTAGTTATTTCTTTGTTTTTGCTGAATGTTTGGTAATGCAGCAGATATTGGGATTTATCCATCTCTAAAACTTTGTTGCAAGAGCTGAAAATTTGTGCACCGTCATTTTTCTGAGGATATTTGCAAGTGAGAAATAAATTCATACTTGTAGATGAGTACACATTTTAGAAGCATGGTCTTACATGCTGCCATGCTGCTAATAAAATTTTATGATGAGCATAATGTGCTTTGTTTCTGGGGGTTTATCCTTTCTCACTGTTTTTGCTTGTATCTTTTATGTTTTAGTCATCGTACCCCTAAAAATTATGATGTAGGCTGTTTGATAAGCCATTGACAATTGCTATGGAGGTACAAAGTCATGTACGTTGATGCCTCCAGCAACTTTCAAAATACAGTTACTGCATGCAATGAATATCATATGATACTTTTTGTCAGACAAAGACTAGAAATAGATTCTTGCATATCAACTTTGGGCTGAAATTAATTTTGAACAAAATTTACAGCTGTTGGGCTACTTGTCACATGAGCCCGGCAAAAATCAAACAGGTGCCATTCAGTACTCACTACTCACCACAAGCTTGCTATTGCTTTTGGGTAGCATGAAATGTCCAATTCTGTAAGTTTTGAATTCCTTTCTTATAGTTTTGCATTTCAACTTGTGCATAGCTCTTGTCTTGGTTGGCACCGAAAGCCCTTAAAATTCTATTTTTCCCTTTGTAGTTCTTGGTAAGATTTCCCTCATCTTCTCTGGTATGTACTCTTATTAGATCACAATTCACTCCTTTTAGTTTTGGCAGTTTTCAAGTGGGCTTTTAGTGGATTTGCCACCATTGAAACCGAAAGTAAACATGTACTTCTGATTGTTATAAAAAATATATACGTGTGAAAATTCTCCTGGGATTGCTTATACACTTGCCTTAAGTATGAATATTAGACTATAGTGCATGAGGTGAGTTAGTTGTGGACTGGTAGTTGCTTTT
Organism: Fremontodendron californicum; assembly: GCA_030761205.1. NCBI lineage: Eukaryota > Viridiplantae > Streptophyta > Magnoliopsida > Malvales > Malvaceae > Fremontodendron > Fremontodendron californicum. The sequence goes on from JAULJL010000024.1 coordinate 6,827,882, forward strand.
CACTCTTTTTTGTGCCATTAATTTGAACTGTCAAATTATAAGTCACAGCCATTATTCAAACAAATGCAGCTATCTGACAATGATGACTGAGATTTGTAGTTGATGAATCTTATTATATTGTTAAGTTTTTCTAAACAATGTGAAGTTTTCAGGTTTTGGCCTAACATTAAGTTTAGACGAATGCTATTCTGGCTGCGCCTGATTTCATTGAACGAAAATTCCCTATATGAATATTTTTCTTGCACTGTTTCTCTTCTTCTGATTGGTTAAAAATTTTGTAGTTGAAACCATAAACTAATTTAATGTATTTTTTTGCATTACATGGACAAAGTGATCAAAGCTGGAACAGTGACATCTTTTTTTCTGACTAATGGAATTCTAAAACCTTAGACCCATATGTATGACAGATTGGAAGGTATGAAGATTTCTAATTAAAAATGATAATGAAGTCTTTGGCTGATTGCACTTCAACATGATTTAATCTATTTAATTAGTTAATGCCAGTGTAAATTGAGGAGAAACCAGTTCTGCACTTTGTTTGTAGTGTAAGCGTATTGATATATCGCGGAGCCTTCTGCATAAATTTCAGTGTAGGTCACATTTTCTATCTCAACTAACTCCTAGTGCATGCTTGCTCCACAGATATAGTTAGTTCAATTACTAAGAAGGGACAAATGATGTGGAGATACTCTTTCCCCTTGGAAAATTATATGACCTCAATAAGCATTCATGAATGAGTTGACATAAAACTTTGCATGCATCAATTTTCTTTCGTATGAAACCATGTCCATGAAATTTTGTTAGCAATTATATTCCATTTAGTATTTTAATTAGTTGAAATATTGCATGGCCCTTTTTTGGTGGTAGGTTTTCACCTTACTTACAAAACAACCATTTCATCTACTCTTCAACAACCAATGGTCACTAGAAGTTGGATAAGAAGTTAGAAGCCTTCTTATAATATCATGAACTTGCACATTATGAACTCGGGTTTAATCTAGTTGTTTTATGGAATCACCTTTAAGAGGTGGCATCTAACAGGTCTGAAATTCAAATTCTAACACCTGCAATCTCTTTCGTTATTCTCAAACTACGGTCTCTTTTATACCAAAAAAAATGATACTGCACATTTTGTTACTTGTGTTTAAACAGATCATTATGGCATCCTTATTTGACTCAATTCTCGATTGACATCCTCATATCGATGGTTTTTTACATGCCTGTGTGACATCTTAGGATTTGTAGTTACTGCAAAATTTGTAATTTAATATGATCTGATCATTCTTAGTCTATGCAAATTACAATATTGGAAATTGTTCATTTATTTTGTGCTTAAATGCACGAGTTCTTGTTTGTTTTATGATGATCTTAAAGATGCTCACAACTGCCTTTGTTTCAGCTGATTAACCTAAGGCATCTTGCCTGTCATCATCTCACATCTAACATCAATCTGTATTTTGGTGTCAATTTACTCGTAATTTTACAATTTTTTTGTCATATGAGGGGAAAAAGAAACCTTTTATTTCATTATTTTCAGATTTGATATCTTAGTAATAGAATTGAAAAATAATAGTAAGTAAATGTAACTTTGTTTTTGTGAAAAGGCAAAGAGAAATGAGAATAAATCCCTAAAGTTGAATGAAATTATAAAACATGAAATGAGTTAAAGCAATATTTTGAAGCATTTATCTGTTATTTTAGGTATGAATAATAATAGTTGCTGTATTATTTGTGCCTTATACTTTCATATTTGATTGTTTAATCCATCCTTTAATGATGTTTCTTTGCATGGTTTAGTCAATGGTCATTTTTTCATGGACCAATTTCACTTTGTCAACTTTTTATGAATACCAATTTTTTTTAAAGTAGCTTATATTTAATGACTATTTATTCTACCTTCTCCTTTTTTTCCTTTAAATTTGCAATCTTTGCTCCTTTCTTGGGTAGCTTTTTCAATAATCTCATCATTCTATTATATCTTTCATAGCTTACATTTATTGAAATTCTCACACCCTTTCCCCACTTTTTTTCCCCTTCAAATTTCATATTGTTTTCATTTTTTTTTTCTGTTGTGTTTTTGGCTCTCCAAAACTTGAATCATAAGAAATCTATAAAAGAAATACTTTAAAATTAAGAAGAAAAAAAAAAGATACTTCTTTGTTCTTGCTTGCAAGGTATATCTTGGTTTTCTCCTTTTGCTTTCCCTAACAGATGATGAAAAAAAAAATGTTAGGAATGTATGATAAAAGAGGATAAAGTAGAGAGAGAGAGAGAGAGAGAAATCCAAAAGAAACCTCAAATCAAATAATACTGTGAGTGTAGTTTACTATTTTAATTTTTTATGCGAACCATGTGATTGCTTCATATTTCTACCAGTCCTAACTACCAAAGCAGATAAAATTAAAAAAAAATAAAATAAAATAAATAAGTAGAAACTAAATCATAATCCATATGGCACCAAAACTTTAATTATGGATGCTGATGGCTCATAATAGTATTCACATTGGAGTTTTCAGATTTTACAAACGGATTAGTAGAATAGTCATGTGTCATATATCTTTTAGGTATATTAAAAAAAAAAAAAAAAAAGGCGTGATAATTTTGATTATGAAATAAAAATTTTACCGTTAATGTATCAAAAATGAACTTTTGCTGCATATATATAAGAGAAATCATCTGAAAATATTATCTTAAATTAAGTTTTTATTATACACATGAGCAATTGAAAAAAAGAAAGAAAAGAAGTCAATGTTTAGTTAATAAAATGGAAGACAAGAATACTCACAAAGGTAAGATAAATGGTGAAGATAAGTTTTTTTTTTTTTTTTCTTCTTATCCAGCAAGTTTGTAAAATTTTAAAATTACTAAATTGATGTGAGAGAGTTGTTTTTAAAATTATGAACAAAACAAAATTAAGTTCAAACAAAATTTAAAAATATCTTCATTGTATTATAAAAAAAAAAATGAAAGACAAATAATTCAAGCTTAATTCGGATTTTGGATTTTGTCTATAACTTTTGAATCTATATACCTAGTCTTACTTAGAGCTCCAAAGTAAAGAACTTTGTCAGTTCAATTTAAAAAAATTTAGCTTTCTCAAAAGTTTCATGGCATCCTTAGCCTAAACCCATTTTTGTCTGTTTCCAGAGCCTCATATTCTTACATATTCTCTTATAAATAATAGCTATGTTGAAATGCTATTGGTTTTTTTTGAGTTGAAAGGAATATTTTTTTTTTTTACAAAGGAATTCGTAATTTGTAATAGAATAAGGGATACATAGGAAGAAATTGAATTTTAAACTTATTGAATGTCATTTTTTATGGATGATTTTATGAATAATCTGAGTCAAATCCTTAAACTCAAAGGAAATTCCTTTTTTTATTCCTCTTTCTCTAACCTTTTGGTTTGGTGAGTAACAAAGGCAAAAAATGCTTTTGAAAATTTAATTTTTCACAAAAGCCGAAGAAAAAAAAGATTTTATTTTTTATTTTTTGTAAAAAGAAGACTATAACTTGGAATAGGAGAAGGTTGTAAATGTCGATATTTAAATCCAAATCTTAAATTTCAGATTCAAGATTTTACTTTCATTTTTCTTCTCAATGTCTCAGAAAACCCACTTAAAATTTTTCAAAAGAGGTTTTGATTTTAAAGAGAGAAAAATTGGGAAGGCAATGGGAATAGGGAAGAGAAAACTATTACCAAATTTCTTTTCCTATTGTCTCCATTAAGATTTTTTTGTGAAAAGAAAGGAATTCATAGTATTATTTCTCTTTCCTCTTAAACTTTTTTCAGACTAGTGATTAGTGAAACCGAAAGTGGATTATTTACCCAATGAGATTCAAGTTTGATGCTAAAAATTGACGTTAGAGGGATGTCATTTTCCTTGCTAGCCAATTTTTTTTTTTAAAAAAAAAAAACTAGAATTTGATACCCATATGGCTGAGTTTTTAAAATTAAAAATATAACAAAATTTATTGAAGTAGTTTTTAGGATAAAAGTGAGTAAATTTTGTAAATAATAAAAACTTTAAAAGATATAAATACCTTTAATTTTATATTTTTGATTTTTTAATAATTTTTTTGACTGAACTGGTATTACTTGATTCGTAACATTAAACCCAATCAAAATTTTTAATAATAATATTAATAATAAAAATATAGGAAGGAATTGGCTTATCAAATAATATACTAATTTAAAACTATAATAACTTAATTAGTAATCCTTTGTTATACTCACATTGTGACTTTTACACTTAAATATTATCTCATTCAAAATGTAATTTTAAAAAAGTGAAAAGATTTTAATATTCAATTTTTTTCTTTATGTTGTAGCTATATTGAAAGTAATGAACTTTATTAAACAAACATTTATCACTTAAATGGTTCATATTATATGTTTTTTTAATTCTTTATCTCTTTATCATGATTAATTTTGAGTTAATTCTTGATTTTGTAATTTTTTTTATAAAATGGAGATCGTAATATATGAGGATAAGAGAAGGAACTGTAAGTATTTAGATTTGAACTTCAGACCTGTTGAATGTCACTTTTTAAGGGTGCCTATATGAACCAATTAGGTTAAGTCCCGAATTTTTTATTTTGTATCTTTTGCACCTTTTTTTGTTATTAATTACTTGATTAATTGTAATATTTAATTATCATGATCATTCCAAAGCAATAGTTTCTTTTTTTTTTAATATTTTTTAAGCCAAAAAATTTCAATTGAAATAAATTTTAATAAGAAGCAAAATTTGTTAATGATTGAAAAGATACTTGCCTTTGCCTTTGTTTTCATATTTGATGGTGCTAGGTTAAATATTTTGAAAAATAATAGTAATACCAAATAAATTTGTTATTATCTCCCAAAGTCTAAAGCTTACAAGATTAAGAATTGACTAATTTAACCATGTTTGGAACATTGGGAGGGTGATTCTTTTAAAACATTGAAAACCTTGGAGGCAAATTCATTAATTGCCTTCACTTCTTTCAACTCTTTAAATGATGTAAGACACAAAGAAAATATATTAATAGATAATCATAATATATAAATTAATGATAATAATAATAAAATAGGAAGAGACAACTCACATAGCTGTTTGACTTTTACTCAAGGTAAGCCGCTTCCTCTCTTTCATGGCTCAGCTAAGCTAATTTCATTTTCTTTCCTTTTTTTTTTTTTTTTTATTACAATTTTAGTGATTGATAATTAACAAAGTTAATTCTCAATTCATGATTTTCAATGCAAATTGTTTCAACACTTTTTTTTTCTCACTTGATGAAGCAAATAATTTATTGGTTTATATCATTTATTAATTTATTAATTTATTCATAAATTAATAATTTTGTATTTATTTAATAATTATTGTTTGAATCAACGGGTATAAATATTTAAAATAAAATTAACGAGACAAGTAGTACGCCGAAAATATTATTCAATATGATAGCTTTAACAAACCCTTTTTTTAAATATTTCATAAATAAAAACATGATAAAGCATTATTGAATGTGACTAGATTTTAATATTAAAATAATTGAAACTCGTAACCAAATTTTACATGTGAGAGGTAGATGAAAAGCATTTATAAGTTCTATAATAGATTTGAACTTTTTCAATTTTTTTTTTTTTTATAAAAATTAATATGATATTAATCTTTAGAGAATATTGACACGCATCTTTTAGATTTTATTAATTGATTTAAGTAATATTTAACCATTTGTTTTGGAAATATTTTAAGAAAGCTAACTAATCTTTAGATTTGTTCATTGTCTCTACAAAAGGATTTGTTTTTTGACCATTAGGTGAAAATTTAATCTAATCTATACCTCATTATTATTTTGGTACTGCAAAAATTAGTTGACACTTGGTCAATTAATACGTGTCCTTAATCGTGGGATTTTTGATTGGGTTGAATTAGTTGGTATAAAACATGATTATGGGATTTTTTAATTAATTAAGTTCATGAAACTATTCATTAATGTTCTTATTTTTTATTTTCAAGTTACATGAATTTTACTATTCATAAACGATTAAGTTTATGGTATCCATAAATCCAATTAATTGTGAATGAATGTATTTCGTGTTTAGTGTCATTTCAATTTAAATATTTTGCGTATAAATTCATATTTAATAGCATAAATAACCATGAATAAAATCTAAATAGTAGGAGTTTAACTATTCATAATTTTAGCCATTTATAAATTTAGACTATTCATGAACCCAATTAATTGTGGATGAATGTACTTAGTATTTAGGGTATTTTAAGTTTAGTATATTTATTGAATAGTATAAATACCCATTAATCAAATTCAGTTTGTTATATTTTATTTTGATTTTATTTAATGTTTTAAATACGTCGAAAAAGTATAAATTATTAATTTTGTATCATTAAAAATTAAGTTTTTATTTTTTATTTATGCATTAATAGAATTCCAATTGAATGAATTTGTTGATTTGTTAACATTAGATATTATTCTGTAAATATCTATAATTTGTTAGCAGTACTTTTCTATATTGACCAAAATTTAATTAGATAATTATTGCTTTTAAATAATTTGTAATTAATGTTTGATCTTGCTATAAAATCTGAAGTTTACTTAAAATGGTTCTTAATATGTGCCTTCTTTATGATTAAAAAGACACAGATTTTTATGCCTGAATCCATCTCTAAGCAGCCTAACATCTATATTTATAAATTCAAAATTCAAATATATATATATATATATATATATATATACACTTGTGCTACTATATAAGATCTTACCTAGCAAAATGCAAGCCAGCCATTTTAGAAGATGCAGATTCCTGTAGGGTTACAAAATGGAACTTTTGTCGAATCTCAAAGATACATAAGTTATTATGCCCTCCATTAGGCTTATTCAAGCTAACAAGACCAGAGCAGACCAAAGAATTAAGCTTGTGTTTGACAGAATCTAGAAATTGGTTCATTAATCATAAATGCAATATCTAATTAAATCATCAAATTAATATATACACCTTCAATTTGACTATATTTCATAGTTTTAAGATTGCTGGCCAAATTGATGCAACATTATTTCATAATTACATATAAGAGATACAATTCTCTTTCATGTTAAGACTTTGAATTTGAAATCTCTAATTTAAAATCTCAAACTCTTTGCGAATGAATTTCTATATTTTTAGTAATGAAAATTGTTAAAAATTAAAACTTCCCAACAAAAAATGAAAAATAAGTTCTTTGCGGATAATTTTGTTGTTTACATTGAGAGAAATTGTTGAAGCTTTCGACTCAAATGATTTTATTTTTTATTTTTAATAATTATTTTTTATTTCAATAATTGATTTTTTTATATTGTTTATATTTATATATATGGAATGCTATTATTTATAACTTTTGATAAGAATAACATACATAATATAAATTATACGTTAACTAATTTTTTTTAAGTTATATTTTTTATTTTAATTTGGTCTCTCTAACTTAAAATCCTGGTTCCATCACAGATTGTAGAATGAATTTTAGATATTGACATATGATTTATAGACGTGAATTTTTTTTTTTTTTTTTATAAAAGAGGTTGCAACTTAAAATAGAGAAAGAGATTGCAGATATTAGAATTTAAATTTCAAATCTATTGTATGCCACTTTTTAAAAGTGACTGCACAAACTAACTTGACTAAAAATGAAGACATTGTATTAGGAGTAGATGACATATTCATGGATCGGGTCGCAGCTCGACTTTTTTTTAGATTTTTTACCCAAACCAGGCCCAAGCCGACTCGAAAACCTGTTTCTCTATTTAAAAAAAATTCAAAAATTCAAATTTTTATATTTTATAATTTAAATAATATTATTTTATTAATAAACAATAATTCAAGTTGGATCCGTCCGAATTTTAAAAAATTATGTTCAAATTCGGCTCAATATGGGCCGGGTCCCTTGAACAGATAGTAGATGTATTGAAAATGTTGGAGGCAAACACTTCCTTGTACAAAATAGTATAATATAAAATGAAATAATTGAGCCAAACAAGCTGGAGTTTGTAGTGTTATTTAGAAAACTGAAAATACCGTTGGAATTCAACCGCTTAAAGTTAGTTGGGTCTTCACGTTTAATTTCCACTTAGACTATCTAACAGTCAACTCCTACCAGCCTTTTTCTTCTCACTAAACCCTAAGTTTTTTTTTTTTTTCAAAACAAAAAAGAAAAGTAAAGAAAAACTCTTTAGTCTTCAGGGTGAGTTCGTTTTTGTTTTATATCCTTAAATCAATAAGACCCCACATCAATTCCTCTCTCTACCCACCTTCCATTGTTTTTCTACCCCCTTAAAACAACCATTTCATCACCTAATTGCCAATCCCATTTTGCCATGGGCGTCGTCGACATGTCTAACCCACCCACCAAAGACTTCTTTGCTTCTCCCGCTCTCTCCCTCAGCCTTGTAAGCTTCTTCTTCTTTTTCTTTTTTTTTTTTTAAACTCCATTTTTCATGTAGTATATTTCATATGGCTATACTTCTTTTTCACCTTCTATATGCTTAATTTGTATCTCTTCCTTCCTGCTTATTCTTTACGTGTATTCTGTTATTGAAAAAAAGGCCGGGATATTCCGGCATGCCGGTGCGGCGGCAGCAGCAGCTGCGAGTGTGGAGGTGGAGGAAGGAGATGAAGGAAGTGGAGGAGGAGGGACTGTGGAAATTAGTAGTGAGAACTCGGGTGGTCCTGCAAGATCAAGATCAGAAGATGACTTATTAGACAACGAGGATGACGAAGACGATGCCGATAAAACCAAAAAGAAGAAGAGAAAGAAGTATCATCGTCACACCACAGATCAGATCAGAGAAATGGAATCGTAAATCTCCCATTTATTTTCTCTTTTTCCCTTTTTCTTCTTTCTATTTTTTTTTTTAAATGTATTTCTCTTATTATGGAACGTGTACGTAGTCGTATACATATATATAAATTACATTAAAAATCATATATACGAAAAGATTCTTTTTTTTTTATTTTATGCCTGAAGTAGTGTCTCGTGTTTCTCTAGCTAATTGCTTGACATTATCCTTAAAATGATCAAAGATTATGACGAGATTTGTTCTTTTCTGTGTCTGTAACAAATTAAGGGAATGTTTCTTTCCAGGCTGTTTAAGGAATCACCCCATCCAGATGAGAAGCAAAGGCAGCAATTGAGTAATCAATTAGGCCTTGCACCAAGGCAAGTCAAGTTCTGGTTTCAAAATCGTCGAACACAAATCAAGGTAATCCCAGTTATATATATTAATATTCTCCTTTAAAGTTTTCATTTTATCTAATTCAGTTTGATGTTAAGTTCGGTTGAAATTAATCAGATTATTTACATCATGCATGTTGCATTTTTTTTTTATCATATTTGTTAGTGTTAATGGAGTTAGCCAATTTGCAGGCTATACAAGAGCGCCATGAAAATTCTTTGTTGAAGCAAGAGCTGGACAAACTCCGCGATGAAAATAAAGCCATGAGAGAGACTATAAACAAAGCTTGTTGTCCCAACTGTGGCATGGCTACCACTAGCAAAGATGGCTCCATCACAACTGAAGAACAACAACTACGTATCGAGAATGCCAAACTCAAAGCCGAGGTCTAGACTCTAGAGAGCTAATTGATAGAATGTTTTTTATTTTTTTTCCTTAAAAACTTGTTAATCCAATAGTTAAAATTCATAATCGTTTTTTTTCTTTTTAGCTTAACCGTTAGATTAACAAGTTTCTCATCGAGTAAAAAGTAAAGAATGTTCATATATTACAATAGCTGAGAAGATTTTCTTATCAAAATATTAATTGCAGGTAGAAAAATTGAGAACAGTAATAGGAAAATACCCTCCAGGGGCAGCATCGACTAGTTCATGCTCAGCTGGAAATGACCAAGAAAACAGGAGTTCATTGGCTTTTTGCAATGGAATTTTGGGGCTTGAAAAGTCAAGAATTATGGACATTGTTAACCAAGCAATGGAGGAGTTGAAGAAGATGGCTACTGCTGGTGAACCGTTGTGGGTTCGAAGCGTCGAGACTGGTCGGGAGATACTTAACTACGATGAGTATTTAAAAGAGTTCTGTGTTGAAAATTCAAGCAATGGGACGAGGCCAAAAAGATCCATTGAGGCCTCTAGACAGACTGGAGTTGTTTTCGTCGATCTCCCAAGGCTAGTTCAAGGCTTCATGGATGTGGTAATTAAGAACCTTTTCCCTTTTATCTAATTTTCTAAAGAATCAAAATTTAATGGCTAATTTTATGTCTGATTTTTCATATGCTTCTGTAGAATCAATGGAAGGAAATGTTCCCATGCTTAATCTCAAAGGCGGCTACTGTTGATGTGATTTGCAGTGGTGAAGCTCCTAACAAAAATGGTGCTGTACAGTTGGTAAGTTGCCTTGACTCATGTCTTTTAAATTAAATAATTTTAAGATTTTATTAACGAGTATTTTAAAATTATTTTTAAGATTATCACATATAATAATATTTTCGTTCAATATATTAAAAATGATTAATAAAATTATCAATTATTACATTCAATAAAAAATTATTATTATAAATAATATATTAATTAATCTTAAAAAATACTTGAAAAACATTAATTAACAAAACTAATGATTCTATTCGACATTGTGTATTTGTATTAGCTATAAAAGAAAATTTGCTGCTTTTTGACAGCTGAATGCAAAGCTAGAGATTCACCCTTAATCAGCTTCAATTAATTACTAATATAGAATCAAATCAATGTTTAAATGTTGATATTATAGTACATTTTAGTAAGACATGAAATTCAACATAAAATGCTTCACAGCTGTTAAACTTTTGAAATTGATTGCTAATTTGTCATTGGATAAAGTGCTTGGATTAATTAGCTTTAGGGAAGATCATAGATACAAGTTTTAATTAAGATTTGTTGGGGGCACAGCCAAGAATTTGCAAAGCAACTTCCCACGTTTTTAACTCACTTTATTGAGAAAGGGGGGTAATTTTCGAGGCGAGCTATCTGCTTGTACAGTTGTACGTTTTTCTTATTTCTTTTCTTTTTTTAACCAAGTGGTCCACGTGAAAAGTCGAAACCTTTTACTCTTATGTTGTTTTGTTTGTTCAAAATTAAATCAAATAATTTTAGACACCTTATAATTATAATTATAAGATTGCTATGAAATATTAAAATTTATATAAATATATAGAGATATTTATTCAAAATAAATATATAAATATAAGATGATATGAAATATATAAATATATCGAGATATTTATCCAAAATAAACTAATCTACAATACTAAACTCAGCGGGAGGTCAAATTCCTTAGACATTTTAGGCTTACTGACCCTTCCAAAATTTCTTGGGATAATGGCTCCAAAATTAATGTTCCTAACTAATCTTATTATTGGGCATTTATTTCGGGTAATCAAACAATCCAAATTGAAAGACAAATTAATTACTCAAAATTGGGGAAAAAATAAAACTAATTTGAGCCATTTGAAATACATAATTCTTAATTTGCTTTAGTAAGTTTTACACATTGTAATTAAATATTAATGTTTTGGTACTCTGCAATGGACGATGGTAGCAGATGTTTGCGGAGTTGCAAATGCTCACACCCTTGGTTCCTACCAGAGAAGTGTATTTTGTCCGGTACTGCAAGCAATTGAGTGCTGATCAATGGGCAATTGTCGATGTTTCTATTGACAAAGTTGAAGAAAACATCGATGCATCTTTAGTGAAATGCAGAAAACGTCCCTCAGGTTGCATCATCGAGGATAAATCCAATGGCCATTGCAAGGTATATATATATATTCGGAGGAAAAAATTGATTGATTTTTTGCCAGAAAATTTAGAACTTCTTCCTTGCTTTAAAGCAAGATGAATTGATAACTTCATTTTGGTATAACAAGCTTATGAGGATCGATCCTTTCAACAAATAATTTTCAGGTGACTTGGGTGGAACACCTTGAATGCCAGAAAAGCACTGTTCACTCCATGTATCGTACCGTCGTTAGCAATGGTCTAGCCTTTGGTGCAAGGCATTGGATGGCAACATTGCAACTTCAGTGTGAACGCCTTGTTTTCTTCATGGCAACCAATGTTCCAACTAAGGATTCAACTGGTAATTAAGTTTAAATTTATCCATTTTTATTATTGGTGAATTAACAATGTGTATGTTCAGCATGCACTAAAGCTGGTAAATAAATCCTAGGTGTTGCAACATTGGCTGGGAGGAAGAGTATTTTGAAGTTGGCCCAAAGAATGACATTGAGCTTTTGTCATGCAATTGGAGCATCAAGCTATCATACTTGGAACAAAGTGTTTAGCAAAACAGGGGAAGACATTAGAGTTTCTTCCAGGAAAAACTTAAATGACCCTGGCGAACCTCTTGGGGTCATCGTCTGTGCAGTCTCTTCCGTTTGGTTGCCTGTCTCTCCTAATCTCTTATTTGATTTCTTGAGAGATGAAGCTCGTCGCAATGAGGTACTATATACTATATCTTTTTCTTGATCTAATCACCAATATCAAAAGTCTCACATTACCTACCTCTAGTACATGAGTGTGACTTATAGATCCTATTAAACTCTCCATCTTACAAGCTAGTTTTGGAAATCGGATTTGAGTTTTTTTAACTTAGTATCAGAGTTAGATTCCTTGCCCGATCAATTGTATTACTTGTTCTACGCTTGTTTAGCCAAGTATCAAGAGGATGTGTTAAAAGTCCAACACTACCTACTTCTCGTACCTGAATGTGGCTTATATACCTTATTAGACTTTTCACCTTACAAGTTAGTTTTTGAGGTAGGGTTTGAGTTTTTTTAACTGCTAGAATAAGTTATTAGATTAGAACCATAAAAACAAGAACTTTTTTAAAAGTTAATCAATAATCATTTAACAATCTTTCTTCTGTAAACTTTAGTGGGATGTCATGTCAAACGGAGTTCCTGTACAGTCAATTGCAAACTTGGCCAAAGGGCAAGATCGCGGCAATGCAGTAACAATTCAAGTAAGTTCTCGATCTCCCAGTAGAAATTAAGAATAAATCCAAACATAGAAGATATATACTTTTTTCCAAATCACATATATGCAGCACTCTGAAATGGCGCATCAATGTTTTCTGTTTCAGACAATGAAGTCAAAAGAGAATAGCATGTGGGTGCTCCAAGACAGTTGCACTAATGCTTTTGAATCCATGGTGGTCTTTGCTTCCGTCGACATAACTGGTATGCAATCGGTGATTACTGGATGCGACTCAAGCAACATGGCCATATTACCTTCAGGGTTCTCCATTCTTCCTGACGGGCTCGAGTCAAGGCCTTTAGTGATCACTTCCAGTAGGCATGAGAAGAGCAATGATACCGAAGGAGGATCTTTGCTTACAGTAGCTTTCCAAATCCTAACAAACAGCTCCCCAACTGCTAAACTAACAATGGAGTCTGTGGAATCTGTCAACACACTTATATCTTGCACATTGCGAAACATTAAGACGAGCTTGCAATGTGAAGATGGCTGATCACAATGGCCTTCTCGATTAGGTAGACATTAATTGTAAAACTCATAGAGTTTTTTGTTTCTTTTTCCCCCACAACTTTACAGGTTTAAGCAAATTAATGACCTATTTTTGTTATGTGGGCTTGTTTCTATATATTCCTTCTTTTTGGTTAGCACAGATTGTTTGGACTTCAGGCATATTTTTAGAGGGAAGCTGGATGGATTGAGTTGGGTTTAAAAATCTTTTTAGATATAGGAGAGTGAAATATATATTATGATGTATAGAATTACTATTCATTAATGCAATATCGTGGTTTTCTTGATTGCTTTACCAACTTAACTGGAACTGTTTCAAGCCCAAAACAGTATTTGAAGACAGCAAGCAGCTAGAAAAATCATAGAAGCAATGCGACAGGCAAGATTTATCCTTGAAATATGTTGAATTATCCTCTGTTTTTTTAAGTGATTTAGGGGTTTTAATTTTTTTTGGTACAAAGAAGATCGTAGAATAAGAACATGAAAAGGAATTACAAATACCGTAATTCGAACTCCAAATCGCTAGAGGTCAAGTATCGGGTTCAGAAATCTCACTGCATGCCAAGATGCTGCAGCAGTATTGCAATCTTCATTTCTATTTAGTATTTACTTATGAGCTATGACTCAATACCAGTGAACATAATTATGACATTTGAAGTACCTCAAGCAGCATCATCGACATGTTCATGGCGACGTTTTTAGGACTTAATACCACATAATTATGTTCTTTTCAATTCCACCAGTTTCCTCACTTTCAACTACACTTCTCAGAACCCAATCCCGATTGTCTCAAGTATTTTCTTGCCTAAATCTAGTTCCCTCTGCATCCAAACTCAAATAGCCTCTCAATCCTGGTTGTATCACTAAAAAATCAACTTCTTTACTACTTAATTAACAAAAGAAACCCAATTCAAATAAACCCATTAAAATTCGATCAAAGAACACCAAGATCATTGCAAACCCAACAAACAATCGATACCCATGAAAACAACAATTATTACATTTAAAAAAAAAGCGGTTTCTGAAACACTTCAAACACTTGCAGAAAGATTACAAATTTACCAAAACAAAAGGGCCCTGCCCTAAGGGCTTAACACTAAGCCTGCTGCTCTTGAGGCTGTTTAGACTCCAATGGAATCCCAAGCTCCCCTGTCTCCTCCTTCACCCGCTTCACATTCCTACTTGGTACGGGCACAGCAATGAAAGTCTTGGTCTTGCTAATAGGCCTGCTCTTTTCAAGCTGCACAAAGTCACCAACTTTGAATTTGTTATCTGGGTCATGAGCCTGGAACTTCTTCTTCTTCCTCACACGCCTCTTGTACTTAGGATGTGGGGCTAAACGCACCACTTCCACGGACACTGTCTTGTCATTTGTAGCACAAACGACTTTGCCTTGCATGGATTTCATTGCCCTGATTGGAGGGAGAAAAGTTGGGGTTTTGAGGGGTTGTTGAGAGAGAGAAGAATTGGGTTTTGAGAGATGTGAGAGGGAAGTTGAGCCATGGAGAAATGGGGATGAAAGCTTGAGAGATTGGAGAGAGGAAGTAATTGACATTTTGGGTAAAGTCTTTGGAGTTGCAGAAGAGGGGGGGGGGGATAAGGGGAATTGGAAGGGTTTTTTTTTTTTTTTTTTTTACTTTATCTGTTATGGATTGGGCATTTGGGGTTGGGTATTCTTTTTCTTTTATTCTTTTAAGAAATTTTTTTTTGTTGGAATTTTTTTTTTTTGGTTTATAACATGTTTGGAACTTTGGATACTAGGGCTGAGAAAAAAACCGAGAAAACCGAAAACCGATCCGAACCGTAATGTTCGGTTCGGTTTTTTTTTAATTCGATTAAAATTCGGTTCGGTTATTAGTTTGGTTTTTTCGGTTCGGTTCGGTTTTCGGTTCGTAAGTCCAAAAACCGCAATTAACCGAACCGAACCGAATTCTATTTTTTAATTGATTTTTTTTTTATTTTTTTATTTTTATAATATAAAAATAAATATTTTATTTCTAAATTAGTGAAAAAAATTAAAAATACTATAAAAAAAAGATAATTTTTAAAAATTTTAAAAATTAAGATACTTTGATTGTGGAAATAGCATGTTAGGCATAAATAACCTATTAAAATAGCATGTAATATAGCCCAAATTTTCAAAAGCCCAAAAAGTCCAAAAAAATATGGAAAACCGATAACCGAACCGAACCGAGATACGACGGTTCGATTATAACCGATTTTTTGATTATTGCGGTTCGATTTCGATTACCCATTTGGAAAAACCGAATTTCTCAGTTCGGTTTGTAAAACCCGAAATAACCGACCCGAACCGAACCGAACTCACCCCTATTGGATACATCAAAAACATGTTGTTTCAAGGGTTGCAAGCAAACAACATTGTTTATATTATTAATGCACGAACAACTTTTAAAAAATCAGATCAAAAATTAAATTAGTAGATTTTTTTTTATCGTCGATTCAATCGATTTAATTGATCGAATCGATTAAATCAATAAATTAAATTAAAAAATAAATATTAAATAAATAATTTTAATATTAAATATAATAAATATTTATTAAAAATATGCATTTGATCAAATAATACGATCTTTAATATAAATTTTAAAAAATAAATATTCAAATCTCATCATATTAATAATTTTTTTATAAAAAAGTTAATTATTTTTTTTTCATAAATTATCCAAATCTATAATATTCATAAAAAAATTAATTAAATAAAATATTTTATTATTTATTGCCATCCTACCAAAATAAAAATTTGCTAGAAACATTCAGAAGGATTTTCTTATTGAAGCGATTGAATCAGTATTTGGAAAACTAAAATTTTAAAAATTATTACAGCTAAATACTTTGAGGCTCCAAACATGGGCCATTATTTTTTTTTTTGAAGATCATAAAATGGATAGGCTTATCTAGCTCCCATCCACGTGTCACCATCTAAATGGGATTTCATATATTCTCTCAACAAAACCCAGATTGCCACGTGTCCAGTTGAGATCCAAGCAGAAGATCAAAAACCCAAACAATCCCACTGCCAATTGAACTAAACCTGCAAGAGAAACAGTCAGGAACCAAAAACCAAAGGCCATGGCTTCTCTTGCAACCTTAGCCACTGTTCAACCAACGACCATCAAAGGCCTTGGTGGCAGCTCCCTCAGTGGAACCAAGCTCTTTATCAAGCCAACTCGCCATAGTTTGAAACCCAAGAACTTCAGGTAACCCAAAGAAAAGAAACTCTGTTGCCAGGAAATCCTAATGTTTTCAGCTCATTGTATATATAGATTTTTTATAAAAAAAAAAAAACTTGGCTATTTGATTGTGATGTGGCTAACCTTTTTAGTTCTTTTCTTCTATTTTTTTTTTTGGGTTTTTGATAGGGCTGGTGCTGTGGTAGCAAAGTATGGTGATAAGAGTGTGTACTTTGATTTGGAGGATATTGGCAACACAACTGGGCAATGGGACTTGTATGGATCTGATGCACCTTCACCATATAACCCTCTACAGGTTTACCCTTAAATTCTCATTTTCATGAATTTGTTAATGGGGGAAATGATTTACAGAGTACTTTTATACAAGGCCATTCTGTAAAAATTGGTTGCTGTATGTTATTTTCCTTTGTTATGAGAGAAACTTAGTTTCTTAAGCCAAAAAGATTATATGTAAAGGTTAGATTTGTAATTTAATTGTGATGTTAATTGAAATTTGATGCTTTCATTGAGAGTCGAACTCAAGACCTCCCGCTTACTAAACGGGTGCTCTAACCAACTGAGCTATGAAAGCTTTGCCTTCAAATTTCCAAGTAGTAATCTATGTTGATCCGACTCTTCATTTTTTTTAAGTACTCTTGTCCGACCCATATTCGCATATGGGTATGGGGATATAACCCTCTAAAGATCCTTCAAATACATGGAATTGAATATACTCGTGTCGGACACATACCCGTATCCGACACTCACACCCAACTCCGAGTAACAAAGATAGTAACTACTAAAGTGGGGGAGGATGTAGAATATAGAAATTCTTGACTCAATTCCTATATTTATGAATCAAGACAGTGGCATTATTCAAGATCGTGGTTCATTCCTGTTATTTTCATAACATATAGAGGTAGCAACTTTAGATAATCTGCACTTTAATTGTCAACATTCATCTTAAACATATCATGTTTATTAATTTAAATGAACATGGGAAGAAGTCAGGCATACAGCTAGCCAATGTCTTGGCCAGTCATTGGTCAAGAATGATTAAAATCCTGTAAAATCCACCTTAATTATTCGCAATTAAATGTTTGTTAACCCTTATTTGTTTGCAATAATTCCTGATTACAAGTACTAGAATTTTTAAGATCGACTAACATAAAGCAAAAACATTTTGGAATTGCAGAGCAAGTTCTTTGAGACGGTTGCAGCTCCATTCACTAAGAGAGGATTGTTGCTCAAGTTCCTGATCTTGGGAGGTGGTTCCCTCGGTGTTTACCTCAGTGCCACTGCTTCTGATGACCTTCTACCAATCAAGAAAGGTCCACAACTTCCACCAAAGCTCGGGCCACGTGGCAAGATCTGATTTAGTGGAACTCTTTAGCTTTTCACTGTATGTATCTTCTTTTAGTTTTGAAACATGTAATCCTAAAAAATTGACCTTTGTTATCAATCCAAAGACATTCGTTTCATGCTTAATTGGTGCACTAGTTTCAGCTTTAAAATCTGTGGTCTTTGATAATGATCCTGCCATTTCTGATCACAAATCAGTATTGCCATTCAAGAATCAGTAATATGTCCATTGCCACTGCCACTGTTAAGAAAATCCAACTTTTTTCTGGTAAGAAGGCTGCTCAGCATTGCTTTCATCTTATATTGCTCCGACTCTTCATTTTTTTTTGAAATACCCGTGTCTGATATATATCTGGACATGGGTATAGGCATATGACCCTCCAAGGATACTTCAAATGCATGGAAAAACTTAAAAAAAAATATATAAATTAAACATATCCGTGTCAAACACATACTCGTATCCGACACTTACACCCGAGTCCGAGTAAAATAGCTTTCATCTGCCCTTTGCTTTTCTTGAGCAAGGTAGTTATAATTAAGGAATGCTTGATTCTCTGGAAACTTTGTAATTTGTATGCTGAATTCTTGTTATAATATCAGTAAGATGTAGATATTCACAATCAATGGGGATAAATATAATAGTATTTGACAAAAAAAAAAAAAAAAAATCATATTTCAGTGGCTATCAAATTACAAATCCCTTTCTTGGTTTTTAAAGAGAGCATATATGAAATGTTTTAAAGCTTCAACTCTTCATTGTTCTTTAAGTATTCATATTTGATGCATATCCGGACATGAGTATGAGAATATGATCTTCCAAAGACCTTCCAAATACATAGAAATCTTAAATAACATTTTTTTTTATATATCCGTATCCGACACTCACATTCGAGTCCGAATAACATAACTTTAAACTTCATAGTTTTAGTTTTCTTCCCTATTTACAAAAGGAAGGAATAGAAATACAGAATGTTGTAACAAGCAGCCCACAAGTAAAGTAATCCCATGTAGGTTGAAAAATTATATTTGAAGGTCAGGCTTTCTCCCAGTTTATATTCCTTCATGATCTATCACTCTATACCTATCTCTCTAAGCTTCCAGGGTTTTTTTTTTTTTTTCCTATTCTTTTCCCTTAATCTTCTCCTCCATTAATGGCGTGCCGTTGGACTTCTTAGTCCACCCAAGCTCTCAAGATAGGAAATCTTCTTGTTAATCGCTATGTTTAGTTTTTGCATGTGCTTTACATCACCCTCTCTGGATAACTCATCTGTCGAGTCTGTCTTGTCCTCTGACTCATTTTGATCTGAACTCCAAGTAAGTAAATCTGAGAGGGTCATCGAATTCGTCTTCTCTATATCATATCTTGGGCTTTCATGCACCGAGTTAGGCTGGCTGTCATCTTTTAAAGGGTTCGATTTGCATAATGCTAGATTCGGATTTTGAGCAACAAAATCAGCTTGGAGGACATCTTCAATTCTGGACAAGATCGTAAAGGCCAAGCTTTCTATAATTCTTGAATAGCTCTCTAGGACAGCCTGCCCTACATCCTGTGATACCAACAATAAATCCTTACATAAGTTTCCAAGACATGATAAATCATGCAATACCTTCAGAAGAGGATCATCCCAATGTTTTATAAAAAAATCTATCAATCAGCAGAAGTACTCTACTATGTTTTAAAGACTCTTCTTCATTTTTCTTGAAATATTTGTGTCCGACACCCGTGTCCGACGCATATCCAGACATGGATATGGGGATATGACTCTTAAAAAAAATTGAACATATCCGTATCCGACACTCATATCCGGGTCCAAGTAAGATAGGAAGTACTTACCCGGTTGTATTGGATTTTGCTGATGTCTAGAGAAGATTGAGGAAGTCCTGGGAACCGATGTTTGATAATGTGTAAAATGGTCTCAACTCTCTCCTCAAAGAGTTCTCTCTTCTCCATGCTAACAGCAGAATTCCAAGTTGATTTTCCATCCTTTTGGTTCATCTTCCTCTTCCAAATTACTATAGATGCCTCAATTCTATTCTTGAGGTCTAAAATTTTGTGCTCTGATGATAAGTCCATGCTGGAGAAAAATTGATCAGGATTAAAGAATTCAACTGTGATACTCCTATAGATTGAATCACCAAGACTAGCTCTCCCATTCTAACAAAGCATCAACAAAAATGAATGTGAGAAAGGGATTATGAAAGTAGATTTCATGCAACAATGATAATCTATGTTGCTCGGACTCTTCATTTTTCTTGAAGTATCAGTGTCCGACGCATATTCGGACATGAGTATGAGAGTATGACCCTCCAAATACATGGAAAAACTTTGGAAAAATTGAATATACCCGTATAGGACACATACTCATATTCGACACTCACACCCGAGTCCGAGTTACATAGATGATAATATCAGGAATTTTGCTTCTTTTACCTTAGGTAGGGAGTCAATGTAGTTTTCAGGGATCTCCATCTCTGACAGAAGTTGGGCATTAATTGACATTGCTGCTTTAAGAACTTGAGTCACACATTCCTTTTGGACCTGCACATTTTTCCTTGACTCATCTGACAGACCATCTTGGGGAACTTTAACAATAGGCAGCCACCATTTGTCATCTTTTCTCTTGTTGTTTCCTTTTTCTGAGTCTGGGGCATCTTTTGACAAATAATAGAATTCAGTTTGGTCCTTGAAGGTATCTAGACAATCCTGAACATTGTAAGTTATCATTAAATGAGGTACTAGGTTGTTGCATCTAAAGCTCAAATGAAATAAAAGCATATACAAATCTATGTCCTTACAATAAGCATTCTATCAAGTGTCCGGAGGGCAGGAATGTTCATAAGAAGATCTGTTCGTTGCTTTGTGATCATTATCTGAAAATCAAGAAAAATAAAGATTCTAAGATGTACTTTATCCCAGGAGAAAATGCATGTATAATTGCTGAGAGAGAGAGATACCTCCATGTTTGATCCATCCTTGTTTTTTTGTTGAGAGGGAACAAATTCAACAATGTGATCAGTTACAGACAAGAGCCAGTCTATTTCTTTTCTCCACCTTGCTTTCCTTTCAGCTGACATCGGCTCTAAGCGTGATTGTTCACCAAAGACAGAAGCTGAAACTCATTGGGGAATGAACACAGAATCAAGAGAAATTGATAACCCTTGCTGAGAAATGAGAATATATTACTAAGACCAAATTATTGTTATTTTCCATTGGTTAGACAAAAGCCATTCTCAGTTCAGTATATATAATTATATATATATATATATATATATATAGCAGAGAAAAAAAAAAGAAATTAAGGGAGACAATACCAGCAAGGTTTGTAATGGCATTTGACAGTGCTAAAGCTGATGAAACTCCCTTCCCTCCACCTGACATATCCTCACCTAAGAGTAATTTAGTAAACTTATCCTTCATCTGCTCCATATCTGAATCAAAATCATGGCAGAATTTTTACAACCAGCAGTCAACAAAAACTATGTTACCCGGATTTGTAGGTGAGTGTCGTGTATACCGGCTAAGTGTTCGACATGAATATACTCAAATTTTTAAAAAAGTTTTTCATATATTTAAAAGATCATACCCCATACACATGTTCGAATATATGTACAGAAATCTCTACTTAGAGGATTCAATCTGTAACATATTATGTTTTTTTTTTTTCAATCATATCAAAATTGAAAGATTATTGATGACTAAGATAGCTTCTAACATCTATAATATTTCTCCCAAAATACAATAGAAATATACATAAAAAAAACATTGCAGGCAATTAAATCTATTTCTAGTCTAAAGAACTATATATGAAACTTGCCAGTTAATAGCTGCTTTTCTCTGGCTTGGTAGGCAGCTGCCATATCTTCCTTGGTCACCCTTGACTTGAGACCCTTATCGTTTCTATTCGATGATGGCAGATCATTTGGAGGTCTTGAACCCTGACTTCTAATTCTTACCCCTTCATCCAGATCAGCTGTCTCTTCTAATTTACTAGCACTTTCAATGCTCAAACTCTTTGCATGTCTTCCTGTGTTCTCATGCATACCCCTGAAATGAAACAACCTAGACCTATAACTTTCTTGTTCTTGTTCAACAGCACGAACCATGTTTTAATGCCCCTTTTGAAAATAACTTTGTCAACCAAACAAAAACAAAGAACAATTAACTGGAAGAGGGAAAAGAGGAAAAGAATAAAAAAAAGTTCCCTCTTCCAAATGATTTTGTTATGGGGGGATTTTAGTGAGTTTGACAAAACTGTGGGGGTGATAGTTGGGTTGGGTTTTCCATTTCTTAGTAATGGTTGAACGTGGGGTGCATGTTTTCAGAAATGAGCTGTGAGTTAAATTAAGGAGAATAATCAAACAAAAACAAATTTAGATTATTCTATATGTTGAAAGGTGTTGTTTCATTTCATGTATCAAAAGGTGTAAGAATTGGATGGTTCATTTTCACTTTAAAAGTCAAAGGCCTGCTAAAAACCTGGGAGTAATAGACTGGATTGGATACAACAGAATGCAATATTCATATGTAAACTAATGTCTAACATTTCTCTTTCCATCCTCTAATATTAACCAGATGGATGGTTTTGATGGATTATAACTTGATGGGGAGGCTGATGAAAGAATAAATCACAAAAACAGGCCAAATTAAGAAACCAGAATCTAATATCTTACTAGACCTCTCCATGGGCCGGATCGAACCAGACCCAGATAATTTTTTTTTTACTTGTCTAAGATTCAATTCTACGGATCCGAAAAGCTCATTTTATTGTTCAAAAGTATTAAAATATTTTCAAATTATATTTATTTTTATATTTTTATAATTAAATTTAAATAAAAAATATTTTTTATTGATTAAATAATAATTCAAGTCAAATCGTACAAGGTCGATCCAAATTAAAAATATCATATCCCGATTCGGTCCAATTCAAATCGAACTTACTAGATCAAGAAGAAGTCCCCTCTTCCAAATTTTTTTGTTATATTAATTCTTTAATATTTTATATTATATCTTATAAGGATATGTGTTATTTTATTAAATTTATCGATATCATACAATAATTCTTTTATTAAATAAATAATATTATTAATTAGCTAAAAAATAAATAATATTTTTATTTAATTTTGAAATATAATTTTAAAGATCAATTTAATTACAAATATTTTTCTTAATTAAAAATTTGAAAGACAATATTGATGGAAAATGTTCTTTTTTCATTTTACAGAAAGTAAACATTGTAAGAAACGGTTTTTAAAAGGTTTTGGGCTTACCGACATGACGGAATTCCAAAACATTCAAACAAATTAATCAACCCCGTTAGCCCTCCAGTAATCTTTTTTGACTGCAATGCACCCTAGTCCTCCGCCGTCAGAGTTTGCTGGTAATATGATTCTTCAGTGATGGAAAACTTATTAAATTATTAATGATTAATTTCAGAATATTTTTAAATTATTAATGATTCAGAATATTTTTTTAAAAAATAAAAAATAATAAAAAAGCTTAATGTTTATGATTTTTTTTTTTATATTTCAAATCACATTTATTTCATCTATTTATATTTGATCGTTGATGTCTATAAACTTAACAAATTAATGTCAATTAATGCCGATTGTATTCAAAGTTATTGAGCAGTTATGAACTCGTTTAGTGTTTATATATAAAAATTGATAAAATCCAGAAGGTCTAACAATTTACAAATGCAAAAAAATATAGTAACGCGCAATCGTAATTGGGAAATTTTTTCGAATTTTATACCATATGATTTCTTTATATATATATATTTTTTCCAACGAATTAACTTTACCCTACAGAGATTTTCAAACAATTTGGGGTTAAAAGTTAGTAATATTGAAAAAAATAAACAATTGAATCTTAATAAACAAAAAGAAACAAATGAATAATAAATGTGACCTGGTATAAATAGGAAAGAGTGACCTGGGTGTGGTGTCAACTCTATATTCCTAGACACTCACTTATTGCTTGGCTAGCAGTCCAAGATTGATTACCAACCAAAGCCAGAATGCATGCTTGGGATTGTCAAGTCACTTTAGAGTGACTTTTCTGTGCATAGGTGGTGAAAATCAGAGACCACATCTTCTTCAGCTGTGAGTACTCCAAGCAGTTGTGGAGCAAGATACTGCAAGCGTGTGAGCTCACCAGTCCACAGGGAGTTTGGCAAGAGGTTCTGTCCTGGACAATCAGGAAACTAAAAGGCAAATCACTACTCTCAGTTATTCCGATGATTGCATGGAATGCCTACATTTACTTCTTCTGACAAAAAAGAAATCGAAGACTCCATGAAGGACCAACTAGACAGACACAAAACCTATTCTGTTTAATCCTCAATGTGGTCCGAGACAGGTTGATAGGTTTTAGAAACATCTCTGCTGATCATGTTAACAATCAGCTGTGTGTTGCTTGGGGACTTAGTGTCATTTTAATAGATTAGATTACTATGGTCATGTGGCTGCATGCTACATGCTGTCAACCATTGTAGCAAAATTTTACTTTCCGAATAAATAAAGCTTACTTATCCAAAAATAATAATAATAATAATAATAAATAATAAAAATGCATAGCTTCATCCTAAATCGACTGATTCGATTTAAAAGTTCGTATATTATTCAAAATAATATTTTATATTAAATTTAAATAAAAATATTTTTTATTAATAAATCGTAATTAAGATTAAATCTATCTCAATTATACCTGTCCATGAGTCAGGTAGTCCGTCCGGCCTGGTCTGCCTGATCCGTATTGGACCGGACTTGGACATAATTTTTTATGATCCGAGCCGGTCCGGATCACTGTTTAAGTATTAAAATATTATTTTTTAATTTAAATTTAATTATAAAATATATATAAATATTAATAAAATAATTTTTTTAATATTTTAATATATTTAAATAGTAAAACGGGCTTATACGGGCCGACCCGAACCCTGTCCGAATGGGCTTCAACTAGACCTGCTCATGGGTCGAGTTGGGCCGCGACCCGGTTTTTTTTCAAATTCTTTGTCAAACCCGAATTCACTGTTCATCATATTAAATTTTTTTAAAATTATTTTTATAATTAAATAAAATAATATTATTATAATAAAAAAACACTGTTTCGGATCGATCCGAGCAGATCCGGATAAAAAATATCCTATCCAAATTAAATTTAATATGAATCGGATCGAACAAATTACCTAACTATTGAACAGGCCTAACATCAACATGAAATTAAAAATATTTTCGGATCACGAAGAGATCTAACCCCAATTAAAATATATTTATTCATACATACATAGTTTAATACGAATCGAATTTGTGGGGTCAGGAATAACCTATCTTTGAACAGGTCTCGTTCATGGCTTCATGCCATGTGGAAAACGATGCCTCTTCCTCACCACATTCCTTATTTTCTCCGCCCCAACCCTTGTCGGCCAACATTCTTTTCCATCCAGTTTTCAATTGGTTCGCAGCCCATAATCAATCTCCATCACTGCTCTCTCTTCACTTTCCAGACTTTTTGGGTTCTGAAATTCCACCTTACTCTCTCTCAGAATCCAACCGAATATGGAATCCATTGGAGTTCTCATGACTTGCCCCATGAACTCTTACCTCGAACAAGAACTCGAGAAGCGTTTCAACCTCCAAAGGTTCTGGACAGTTCCGGATAAATCAACGTTTCTGGCTACTCACAAAAACTCAATCCGGGCTGTCGTCGGAACCGCCTCGGCCGGTGCCGATGCTGAGCTGATTGAGGCGTTGCCCAAGCTGGAGATTGTTGCCAGCTTCAGTGTGGGGCTTGATAAGATCGATTTGGCAAAGTGTAAAGAAAAGGGTATCCGAGTTGCCAACACCCCTGACGTTTTGACCGAGGACGTGGCGGATTTGGCGATTGGTTTGATGTTGGCGGTGTTGAGGAAGCTTTGCGAGAGTGATCGGTATGTGAGGAGTGGCAAGTGGAAGAAAGGGGATTATATGTTGACTACTAAGGTTCATTGACTTCTTTTTTTCGGCATAATTGAGCAGTTTTGGTTTGTTTGATAGTAGGTAGTTCGTTGAATTTGTTTTTGTTTGTATATTTTTGTGTATTTGACGATTTTGATGATATTAGCCTTTCTGGACTGTTCTTGGATTCTGCTGAATTTGTTCTTTGCATAACTACTTATCATGTGCTTTTAGATTGGAAGACTCAGTAATTTCTTTTATATAGTAATTTTAAAATGTCATTTGGCTTTAATTGGTGCTGGACTTTTTTTTTGTGTGCTTATTTGTGTTGCTTCAAGTGAATTCTGTGTTTCTAATTAGTGGGTGGGTGTTCCTTGGCTTTGCAGTCAGTATTGGTTTTTGTCTGCAATAGAATTTGATCGTAGGATGATGCTTTCGTGAATAATTTCATCTGTGGAAGTAATGAAGGATGGTTGCAGACATGTATTCGTGCTTGGTAATATACTTATTATAATTTTTGGTTTTTTCTGCATTAAAGAGGTACAATCTTGCAATATAGGCCCCGGTCCGAAAGATTCAGAGGTGAAAAAATTGCTTATACTAGTATTCATCTTGCAACATATGCATTTAATTTAAGATGCAAGTTGTATGCTTGTAATCATGGTTGGTAGTTCCTCTAGTCTCTCAAGTAATTGCTTTGTGGTGGCTGCATTAGTTGATTTGGTGTCATCCAGGTTTCACAAACAATTGAAAGACTTTGGTATCTTTATGCCAGATGATCATGCTATCATTGTTGCTGAATTTCACCCCTTGATATTACTTTTCTTTCTTTCGATTTCAGTATGATCAGTATATGGTGTTTTATATGATGAACTAAAATTCAAATGCTTGGGAAGCCAAAGATACCGTGATAAACTCTTTAGAGGCATGTTGAAGAATGGTTGAAATGCTTTATTGGGGTAGTTTTAATGAAAAAAAAGAAGAGTAGTGCTATTAAAACTTGTGACAAGCGTGGGTCACTTGGATTTGCCGGCTTCATGTTCGAAATTTGTGATATTTGAGCTTCTTAAAATTGAGATGGATATGGCTTTCATCTAATTAGCAAGTTCAGCACTTGATAGAAAGCACTAGTCAGAGTGAAGTTTTATGAGCATAAAGTTCGTCACTTTAAACACTTCTCCTTCTTTTAGTTGTAGAGCAGCCATAGCCCATAAGGATGACATTTTGGTGGGCTAGAATATTTTACATGTGGAATTGTGTAGTATACCCCCAGTATTACCTTTTTATTTGCCCTTCTATTAATGAATAATGAGTCTGAGCCAAGGATGGGTTTCTTTAGGTCCAGTTGATTAAGTGAAAAAATCTGGTATTCAGGCTGCTATTAACATCAGCATTTTTATTCATTTGACAGCTCAAATGGGCCACGTGTAGTACCATAAGTCGATGGAGCTAGAGTACTATGTGGATTTATTGTCGATCTATTTCTATCATATATGGACATAGAGATAGATACATGCTTTATAATGCAATTATGCATCTGCCTGTGTAACTGTATTCTCCTTATGTATGATCTGTGATGCATATAGCAAGCAACTCCGAAGGATGCTTGGTAGTTATGGTTGTTCCCTTATCAGGATAATGGAGGCTCAAACAATTTTAGGTACAAGTACAGAGGGGTTATAAACTTCTTTGGAGATATGGTACAAACTAATTCAGGAGTACTGTTTCTTATACTAATGGTCGCAGACTCACAGTGTTGTGAATTAACTGAAAATGGATTACTGATTAGCTATTATGTGGTACTTGACTTCTGTTTATTTTCTATAAATTAGTTTTCTTCCTTGCTCAACTTATTAGAAATTAGTGCAGAAAGCAAGGGCAATAAGCTTCAGTTAGAGTCTTGCAACTGGGGCCCTTATTCCAATGATAACATACCTTTTAATTTGTTTAAATAAAACTGAGAAGCTAACAATCACAGTCTATATCTGCACACTATTCTCAAATCATTGAGTACACACCTTTCTGCTTTTCATGAGATTTTAATCAGTCGTTCATGCAAGTGGGATGATAAGCCTGTAACTGCTTTGTCTAATACTTCACTTGTACTAAAAATTATTCGATTAATTTGCATGCACAAGTACAAGCACCTACTTGAAAAGGTGCAGCAGTGCATGCTTATCATATTGCTGTGCTTTACTCACCTTTGAGAAGTTTCTTTCACAACTTCCAAAAGAAGGGAAGTTTTTTTTTTCCCGAGACTTTGTTCTCTTCCCTTCTAAGATTAGTAATAAGAAGGTTAACCTTTTACTCTTTTAGATTGAGAATAAGAAGCTTTCTATTGCGCTTGGAGTCTATTTGTTTGGAAAAAGTTTGAAGCAGCTGTGTCTGGCATGATAGTGACTTTTGACCTTGTGACAAAAAAAAAGTCGGCTATTATAACCTTTTTTCAGGGTCTATTAGATGCTTTCATCCATTTGGTATGTGAAACATTAAGATTGAATTGAATCCTTACTAACTTGGTTCTTCTTGTATATATGTTGCATCAGATTTGAGGATACCAGATTAAGGGGTCTTTTCTTCCCCTGCTTTGTTCCCTTTGTTTTCGTTCCCTTCTAACAAGTACTATTTCCCTTATTTCAGTTCACTGTAAAAAGAGTTGGCATTATTGGGCTGGGCAGGATTGGCATGGCAGTTGCGAAGAGAGCTGAAGCATTTAGCTGCCCTATTAGTTACTATTCTAGAACAGAGAAACCGGAATTCAAATACAAATACTATCCAAGTGTTCTTGATCTGGCTGCCAATTGTGATATCTTGGTTGTTGCTTGTCCACTGAATGAAGAAACCCGCCACGTGATCAACAGGGAAGTCATTGATGCTTTGGGTCCGAAGGGTGTTCTCATCAATGTCGGGAGAGGCCCTCATGTTGATGAACCTGAGCTGGTTTCCGCATTGGTTGAACGCCGGTTAGGAGGTGCTGGGCTTGACGTGTTTGAACACGAACCTGAAGTACCAGAAGAGCTTTTCGGGCTCGACAATGTGGTGCTCTTACCTCATGTGGGAAGCGGCACAGTAGAAACCCGCCAAGCCATGGCTGATCTTGTGATTGGGAACTTGGAGGCACACTTTCTGAAGAAACCACTATTAACTCCTGTGGTTTAGTGGTGCCATTAATTGATTGCGAGCTTCATATTGCTGCTGCTGCTCACTTTTATATAATCATGATTTTTAGGACATTGTATCCTGGAAATATATCTAGACGAATGTCAAACCTTCTTCATTTGCAGTTGGTTGCAATTTCAACCATTCTTGTTGATCCATCATTCAAAATGAATAAAAAGTATTGATTGAGAAATGGATAGCATTACAGATAGGGAATGAGAGTTACTTTTAATGATTTCATTCCTCTTCATTCTTTTATTATTATTATTATTATTATTATTATTATTATTATTATTATTATTTTGTTTCTTGCTCGAAATGTTATGAGTGTAGAGAAAAGCTTCCCCCGTGTTTTACATTTTTTCTGTTGTTTGTATGAATGCATAGTATAAACCATTTTGGCAGAAGGGTTCCTTAGATATTTTTCTTCAAGTATGAAAATAAGCTAAATTTCTAAAATTGTTGACTTGAAAAAGTTAAACCTGTGCAGTTTATGTGACTTACATTCTTTGAAGAATTGGAAGAAAATGATATAAGAAATTTTAGTGTGAAGTTCATATCCAATCAAGGTGCACATGTCGATGAACCTGATCAGCTTGTATCTGCATTACTTGAAGGCCGGTTGGGTGGAGCTGGACTTGATGTATTTGAAAATGAGCCAGAGGTACCTGAGCAACTGTTTGCACTAGAGAATGTTGTTCTAGTGCCCCATGTGGGTAGTGAGACTGAGGAAACAAGCAAGGCAATGGCTGATCTTGTGATAAGTAAGCAACTTGGAGGCCCACTTTAAAAGGTGAGCCCCTGTTGATTCCTGTTATATGATTTTGTTCAAAGTGGGTACATGGAACTACATTAATATCAAGACTTGACATGGATCCATGTTGCATTCTAGAACCATGTTTACGTAAAATATCAGTTACATTTTTTTGATAATCTTTTTGCTCCTTGCTGGGATATAAATTTAGACTAATAATAGCTGGTTGTTAGCTTGTTCTTTTCAATCACAACTCTGCAGATGTAGTTCAGCTCCATCCCATGAAAATAAGAATCAGAATATTGTGCAGAGGTTAGTTGCCTCTTCTACCTGAAGATTAACTTTTCCCCAATCAGTTTTTACAGCTAAATCCCTTGGCAATCTTGATCCAAATGCTTGAATCTTGGGGTGCTTAAGCAAACCTCAAAAGTCTTATATAATAATACCCAGAATTTGTTTTCCTTGCTATGCTTTTTATGAATATCTCTTCAATGGGCAAAGCAAATGGACTGAGAGCTGCATTAAATATAATTGGTTGTGTTCAAGCAATTCTTTAAAATTCCAGGACCTCAGGTTTCTGCTTATTGTCTAAACTGGCAACTTTTTTATTTTTTTATTTTTGGAGAGACAAACTTGAGGTCATTATAATCCTCTACTTTGCCCAAGAATGTTTAGGTTAGGCAAAAGTACATGAAATCCCCAACAACAGTGCAAATTTCCAACATTTGAAACAAAGGGTGCCCTAGCAGCATTAGGTACCTTATTAGTAGAACTTATGTAATTCCCATCAGGTCAAGAAGAATATTGTAATTTGGATAATCCAGATTCTCAACATAACCATGACATCAATTATTCCTGAGAATGAATTTATTCTAAATTATCTTGCCATTTCGTCAGGAATCAGGATATCAATCCATCCCCTCAGGATAACATAAAAAAATGAGGATATTTACGAAGAGGGTGGTGGAGAGTGGAGACACCATGAAAACTAGGATATTTATCATTTCATTTATACATAATAAAAGATGACACTTTTAATAGGCTGGCCTCATCAGAGATTCAGAGCATTAGAAAAAGGCTCTCTTAAACCACACTGGAAAAACCCAAAAAAAAAAAAAAAACCCATTTGATCATGCTCATGACTTGTGAGCCTCTTCTTGTGATCTTTTTCTCTTCTTTCTTCCACTCTAAACCGATATACAATTTTATACATAAAGAAAGAAAGAAAAAGGAACTTCACTGCACTTTTACCCACTCGGATTTTCTTCCTTCTTCTTCAGCTTTTGCCTGTACAAGACTACAACAAACCATGAAACACGGCCATAGCATTAAGGAGAGGTGGAAGATGAAGCCCCTTTGAAGATAAGGAACTTGAGTCTCTCCAATGTAAAGTAGATGAAAGTCCCTTTAGAATGAGTGAAGAAACACCCGAAATTTGAACCCACCACACATTGCCATCCATTCCCATATTTGCTGTCAAACTCCTGCCAAAAAGAAAAAGTTACATTCATAAACAGAAGCTTCAGCTACAAAAGGGAAAAAAAGGCATGGAAACTTTAAATCAAAAGAGAAAAATGAAAGCATATGAACTTAAACCAGAGGAAAGCAGGTCAAGATTTTGTTTATGCAAAAGGAAAAGGAGAAAAAAGGTACTTTTTTATGTTAGATTTAGAGAGTGAGGGGAAGACAATAAAAACCTGTTTGATATAACCAGCAATGGATTTGCAGTCAAGGACATCATAGAGATCCAGAGCTTGAGAAGCAGAAGACATAGCTTGGATCTGCATCTTCAAAGGCATGTCTGTATCTTCCACCAAAGCTTTTCCTTCTAACATGTTTCCTCTCTTTCTGTCTCACAAAAACATAAAAAACAAAAAAACCCGAGGTTTGGGATTTTATAAATGAAAATCTGGTTCTTATCTTTAAGACCCAGAAAAGATTGGATAAAATCTCAGTCCTTTCTAGGTTAAAAACCAACAAAAGTTGAAGAAATGCAGGCTTTCCTAAAGGCTTCTTCTCCCTCTTGTTTGTTCCTATAGTGAAGAAGTGAATGAGTCATGTTTTATTAGAATGCAATATTAGGCTGGCACATTGGCCAACAATTTTGTTTTGTCCTTATCTCTCCTCACTTGGGCTTTTTAACCTTATTCTTCTAATTCATTCATTGTTGATAACATAAAAAAACGATTCTTTTTCCTGATTTCTCTCTCTTATTTATGTCATGTCATGGTCACTTATTGCCCATTGGGATAACGATGGTGGAGGCCACCCCTCAGCATAAAGTTGGTAAATGACTCCAAGCTCTAACTAAAATTAAAAAAAATAAATAAATCATCAAACTTGAATTTTCAATAAAACTAATTGTCATGACTTAAGATTAAAATAGTATAATAAATATAATTAACACATTACATTGAATGCACTTATAATATTTGTGTTTATAATTTTAATATATTTAATAATTTATATTAAATTTATATTTACTCATAAAAAAAAATTAACACAATACATTGAATGCATTTATAATACATTGAATGCCCTTATAACCTTTCTTTTTCGGCTTGAGGGTTAATTTAATATTGCAATTAAAAAAATTTAAGTTAAAAAAATATGTTTAAATTTTTTTTTAAATGTTTAATATTGTTATGAAAAAGTATTTAGAGAATTGAAAAATCAAAAAATAATATATTTAAAATAATAAAAATATAAAAATGTAAGGATAATAAAATTATTTTATTTAAAAATAATTTTTTAATTTAATTTTTTAAATCATATGATTTTAAAAATAAAAATTAATTTTTTTATTTATTTAATATTATTTCTATAATAAAAAATAATTTTGACCTCAAAGCTCTGTCAAAAGAAATGTTAAACAAGGCGTGAATAAATGCTCAACCTCCAAGAAGCGTAAAGCATACGCTCTCTGTCTCTGTCTTCTCTCGGAAAAATCCATTTTTAACCTCCAAAAAACACTTTATTCAAAATTTCCCAAAATGGACCCACCCTCTTCTTCTGAAACGGCCACGGCCGCCGACGAGTGGGAGCTCTGCAACGACGACGGCTTCATCTACAAACGCGAAAAGCGCCGCCGCGTTCTCACCGAACCAGCACCGTTGCCGGCGGATCCTGAGGAAGAGGAGAAACGAAGGAGAGAGTGGAAGAGGAAAAACCTTCTCAGAGTGAAGGAGAAGTACAAGAAAGAGATCGAGGAGTGGGAGATTTTGTCGGAGACTTTAAAGGCAATGCAAGAGAAAGCTTTAGGGTTTCAAGTTCAACAGCAAGAAAGAAGGAAATTGAGGGAGACAGAAGAAAAGCAGAGAACGGCGTCGTCTTCAGGCTCGGAGAAGAAAGATAAGGATAAGAAGGATAACGCTTCTGGCTCCTTGGTTAATGAGCTTCTTTCGAAGGTAAATTAGGAATTTATATTTGAATAATTTAATTAATTTTGTTACCTTTTTTTTTATTTTAGGGTTAATATTCTTTGCTAAATTTAATTAATCTAGCAAAATTAAGTTAAGTATTACTACTATTAAGTCATTAAAATGTATATCACTGTTGGAGTGTTGAGTCCTATTCCTAATTTTGAGGTTCCTTTTACCATCTGAAATGTAGGCAGAAGCACAAGAAATGATGATTCGTGATGTTTCCAATTTGTGTGACATAGCCGAAGCAATGTGCAGTGCGCAAGAGGAGCGATTGAAGCAAACTTATTTTGATCTTCCAATTTGGGCATCACCACGTGACCTAATGGAATCTCTTTGTGATGAGTAAGTATATTTTAAGGTAGGGGGGTATGTTCTTGGTGATAAAAAGGGCACAAAATTGAATCCGGGGTTGGACTCTTGCTGTAATTTATGTATAACTTGTAATGTTGTTAGATAGTAATGCTCCAAAACTATGTTACCCGGACTTTTCGTTTTCCCTAAAGTATCCGTGTTCGACATTTGTGTCCAACACATATTCGAACATGGTTATGGTGGTATCATCCTCCAAATATATGAAAAAACTTAGAAAAATTGAGCATACTTTTGTCGGACACATACCCGTATCCGACATTCATGTCGAGTTCGGGTAACATAGCTCCAAAAAGGCCTCACTGAAATATGGTGTTGTGTAAAATTTTGCATTTGTGAGTATAATTGTAATTTTCTTGGTTTAGAAATAGCTATCATGTAAGTTGTTAATAGGTAGTGTCATTGAAATGACCATTTGATGTGGTGGAAATATGTAATGCCCCTCACCCAAGTAACATTTGTGCTAGAGAAATTGCAATACCCTGTTTGTATACTGTATGTTTCGTTCCTTGAATTTTTATAACCAGTGTGGAGTCTTATTAAGATGAACTTATAAGAAATAACTCATAAGCAAACTAGCGCTGGAAGTAAGTTAACCCAGAAGCCAAATGAATGGACATAAAAAAATGAACATTCATGAACAATCTTCCTTTATATAGGGTAAGAAATTGTGCAAGGTCAAGTTTGAAGGTTTGAAAATTAGAAACTTTAGTTGGAGATCTCTTATCAAGGTGAGTAAGAGCCTTCTTATTATATGTGAATAGTATGAAAGGCTTCATGTTAGTTTGGGATGTTGCTGCATGGTAATATGGCTGTGTTATGTTCCGGATTTCAGTCATGATGTTTTAAGGGTGAGAAAATTTGTGCTTCTATGCAACTTTTCAGGGTAAACACTCTCAGATTGTTGTGTAGGATACAAGAGAATTCGGTTTCCAGCTCAAAATTTTACTGAGTAGATTCAACGGTATGCTTAAACTTGGCTCATGAAACATGACACTGAAAATGTTTGAATTTGTTGTATAAAATAGCCTTTGCAAATTAGCAACTATGTATTTTATTGAACTGCAATCTACAAGTGATGCCACTCTATAGTCTGTTTGAAATTGTACTTCATCTTTGCAAGATTTAACATGCAAGAAGCCCCTTAGCTGGTTGGGCTGGGATGTGAGAGTATCTTTTTATGACAAAACATATGGCAGTGCATGTTTCAGTTCTGTATTTTCCTTTCCCATGCATTTGGAGCAGCCTATCCCATGGATTGCTAAAGCTCCCCTTAGGTTGATGGTAGAAATGTTTTGCTGGAGGCCATGTTTCACATACCTGGTAATTCGTGTATTCATATTGTGTTCGTGTATTTTTTCGTGTCATAATCGTGTTTAAAGTATTTTATGTTTATATAACTTTTGACGTGTTAATAATTTGTGTTATATCGATTTTGATACATTCGAGTATTCGTGTCGTGTTCGTATTTCTTTTTCGTGTCGTGTTTTAGGTTTTTTTTTTTGTCGTGTCTAATATTGTCAGTTTTCGTCCCATATACCCACTGTGGGTAAGATTCAGTTTGACTCAATGCATTAATATATAATAAAGGAAACAAACTTACCTAAAAAGCAATTTCCAATATTCTCCTTCATTAGAGAAATTTTTTTCTCCCTCCATTGTCAAGACAAGGTTTTTGCAGTTTAAAGAAATACTCTCTTCTTTACCAAAGAAAAATCCCCTCTCCTTATTGCCAAGAGCAAAGTTTTTTTGCAATGTAACTAGTGAACATTCTGCTCCACTTTGTAACAGTTTTGTAACAGTTTTTCATTAGAAATTGAAGATTGAAAAATTCATAAAACGTCCAGACAAAAATCTTGAAATTATTTTATATAATGCTTGAAAAGGTAAATAGCTATAAAAAGATGTGAGAAGTAGAAGATTAATTTCGTATTTTTAATTTGGTATATTTTTATTATTTTACGTTTGTAAAGTTCGAATGCTTATTTAATTATATTATATTATTGGCTTTTTTATTATAATATAGCCAAAAAAAAAATACCAAATTACCGTTGCTTTTTGATTATTTTCCAAAATACGGATCTTTTTTTTTTCAGCTGGGAAATCGCCATCCCCCATGGCGATTTCCCAGCGTGTTTTTTTGCAAATTTGCAAAAAAATACCAAGGGAAATCGCCACCCCCCATGGCGATTTCCTTTGGTAATTTTAGCAAAATTTGCTAAAACCATGAAGGGAAATCGCCATGGGGGTGGCGATTTCCCTTCATGTATATATATATTTTTTAATTAATAAACAAAATTTATATTAAAACAAAATTTTATTTTAATTTGATAAATTTATTTTTAAAAATTATAAATTAAATTAAAATATATTTTTTATAATTTTAAAAAATTTAAAAATTCGTAAAATATATTTTAGGTTTTTTTATAATTTAATATTTTGAATTTTTTTTTAAATTTTAAATTTGAAATGAAAAAAAAAAAATTGAAAGGGGGCAACGGTCATATGACCGTTGCCCTCATCCCCCCTCCCCCACGTCCTCCCTCCCCCCCCACACCCCCCACCCCACTCATTTTTTCTATAAATACCCCCCTCCTCTCCTTCAAATTTTCA
The DNA here is from genome assembly GCA_030761205.1 of Fremontodendron californicum. Taxonomy (NCBI): domain Eukaryota; kingdom Viridiplantae; phylum Streptophyta; class Magnoliopsida; order Malvales; family Malvaceae; genus Fremontodendron; species Fremontodendron californicum. Next base: position 6,864,192 of record JAULJL010000024.1, read on the forward strand.
TTCCTCTCATTCAAATTTTCATTTTCTTTCAAAATTGTTTCATTTTTCTACCAAAAAAATTTTCTTTTTACAAATTTTTTTTTTCTACAACAATATTTTGAAATGGCTTCACTATTGAGGTTACAAGAAAATCACATCTCGGAGTTTATATTTAACGAGGTAAGTAAATTGTTATATTATTATTGTTTTTAAATAATATAATTATTTTTTATATTATTATTGTTTTTTATATTATTATTGTTTTGTATATTATTATTTTTTTTTATATTATTATATTATTATTGTTTTTTATATTATTATTATTTTGTATATTATTATTGTGTTATATTATATTATATTATTATTGTTTATATTATTATTGTTTTTTATATTATTATTGTTTTATATTATATTATATTATTATTGTTTTATATATTATTATTGTTTTATATTATATTATATTATTATTGTTTTATATTATATTATTATTGTTTTTTTATATTATATTATTATTGTTTTTTTATACGAAATTATTGTTTTATATTATATTATTATTGTTTATATTATATTATTATTGTTTTATATTATATTATATTATTATTATTTATATTATATTATATTATTATTGTTTTATATTATATTATATTATTATTGTTTATATTATATTATATTATATTATATTATTATTTTGTTATTTTATAGTTTTATTTATTACTTTTTAATTGTTATAGTTTTATAATATATTAATTGTTATTATTATAACAGGAAACTCATCGCGTATTACGTTCGAGGAAATTTACATTGGAGGACCCGCATCCTTATATTATCGACCACTTAAGAAGAGCCGGATTTTATCACGCAAGTCAAATTCGACGACTTGTGATACAACCCGATTTAATCTCTGCGTTGGTCGAACGATGGAGACCCGAGACGCACACTTTTCATTTTCCATGTGGTGAATGCACGGTCAGTCTCGAAGATGTTGCGCTGCAACTTGGACTTCCGATCCATGGCGATGCAGTTACAGGCGGAAGCTTGCTAGATTGGAATGAACTGTGTGAAGATCTATTGGGTGAGGTACCTCCAGAAGACGTCGTATCTGGCTCAACGGTGAGACTGACTTGGTTGAAAACGTTTCAAAATCTGCCATTACATGCAACCGAACAACAAATACAATATGCTGCTAGAGCATATATTTTACGTTTGATTGGAGGATTACTGATGCCTGACAAATCGAGCAGTCGGGTACATTTAATGTATCTTCCATTGCTACGTGATTTAGAGGAAGCAGCAAATTATAGTTGGGGTTCTGCGTGTTTGGCAGTTTTGTATAGAGAACTTTGCCGAGCTACAGTTCCAAAAAACCATGACATAGGTGGATGTCTAGTGCTTCTACAATCATGGGCTTGGTATCGGCTACCATTTCTTGCTCCGCGCGTGGATATTTCGGCTGTATACCCCCTTGCAAGCAGGTAATAATCTTTACTATTTTATTAATTTTGTACGAAATTGTATTTTTATAGGTCATTAAGATATTATATGCATTTTAATAGGTGGAGTAGGAGTACGGGTAGAGATTTTACAGAGACTCCGAGCGATCTTGCAAGTATAAGACTACGACTAGATCGACTAGGATATGATAAGGTAAATATTTCGATTGTTACATTGAAGTTTTTTTTTTTTTTTTTATTTAATCCATATGAAACTAATAATTTGTAATAATTATTCGCAGTTTCTGTGGATGCCATATTCCTCGAGTGAAATTATGGCATGCCTCCCATCGGATGCCTACAATAATTTCAATATATGGAAAGCAAACACAGCATTGATATGCTTTTCATATGTAGAGTGGCACTAAACTGACCGGGTGTTGCGACAATTTGGGATGCAACAACCAATTCCTGCAGCCCCGATGAACCTTGATAAGCTTCACAAGGTAGACATGCGTGGTCGTAATGATGAATTCTGGCCTGCGAAGCATGAACATTGGATCCAATGGTGGAACATACGTTTTCAACGAATTCCGACAGGTTACCCGATTGTTGGTAATAATTTCAACCCATCTGCTGATTACATAAGATGGTATAGAAATGAAGGTCGGCCTTTCGTTTGTCCACCGTCGATGCACGAGGATGTTAGGAGTATGCCATTTACCGGACAAACTTCAGCTCCAGTCCCTCCTACACAGGATATGGATGCTCCTAGACCTCGCCGACAACGTGGGCGAAGGCGTCAACCGACCTCATCGGAGTTCACAGCACCGAGGATGTCATTTGATCATCCTGAACCTGAACGGGATCATGGAGTACCATCCAGCCATCGTTATTCCGTAAGTCACCCCGGATATGACGTTGATGAGTGTTACCGACCATCACCGCCAAGAACGAGGTTAGATGACCAGCTCCCCGTCCTAAGTCCAAGTTCAGCATATTTAACATCCATGTATCAGTTTGGAACCCCTTCGTCAGCATTTGATGCTACATCATTTATGGGTGCATCTAGTAGTCAGGTTCCCGTTATGGGTGAACTAGGTGTTGGCTCATCCAGCAGTGGGTTTCAAATTTTTGATACGGATGAAACGACTGATGACATACAACCGGAACCAGTGGCGGTTATAGCAAGAGGTCGTGGTGGACCGCGAATACGTGCCACTGACGAGGTTGAACGACGGGTGCAACCACCACGCACTAGAAGAACTCGACACTGTTGCTCTACACCACGCAATAATTAGAATAATTGTAATGTGTTTTAAATTTCTAATATAAATTTATATGTTTTGCATTTCATGTAATTTGTTCGGAAATTAATTGTTATATTTTATTTTAATTTATATCTTAATGTTGTTATTTAATTTTAATATAATAATCCAAATTACATGATAAGTTGCTTTTCTTTTTTTCATTTTAATTTAATTTTCTTTTTAAATTTTAATAAGAAAAAAAATTTAATCAGAAATTAAATTAAAATTTTTTTATCAAATATCCAGTTTTAAACTGTAACAATCTATATTATTATTAAAAACAATGATTAAATTGATGTCACGAGTTAATCGAATACCAACTCAAAAAAACTAATCAAATTAAAAAAATTATTTTACGATACCAACTTAAAAATAACTTCTTTATTTAAAAAAGTGACTCGATAAATTTCTTTAAAAAAAAAATTTATTTACATTTTACATCATTAAATTATTTTTGATATAAATTAAATTTTCTTTTTTATAATATTACAAAATTATAAAAAATAAAATTTTTGATATAAAAATTTAATAAAAAATATAATCTTCTTTTTAAATTTTAATAAGAAATATATTTTTATTTTTTATAAAATTGTAATAATAAATAAAATTACATTTTTAATATATATTTTAAAAAAATAAATAACCAAACCTATAAAAAAATATTTTAATTTAATTTATAATTTTTAAAAATAAATTTATCAAATTAAAATAAAATTTTGTTTTAATATAATTTTTGTTTATTAATTAAAAAAATATATATATACATGAAGGGAAATCGCCACCCCCCATGGCGATTTCCCTTCATGGTTTTAGCAAATTTTGCTAAAATTACCAAGGGAAATCGCCATGGGGGGTGGCGATTTCCCTTGGTATTTTTTTGCAAATTTGCAAAAAAACACGCTGGGAAATCGCCATGGGGGATGGCGATTTCTCAGCTAAAAAAAAAAGATCCGTATTTTGGGAAATAATCAAAAAGCAACGGTAATTTGGTAAATTTTTTTTTTTGGGGCTATATTGTAATAAAAAAGCCTTATATTATTACTATACATGTTTCATTGAAAAAAAGATCTTCATACTTTTTGCCCAAAAAAGATTTCATATATAAGATACAATTGTTTTGTAAAGGAAACATAAGAATATTTTAAAAGTAATACCTTAAAAATGTTAAAATTTCTTAATATTTACTTGTAAACTTGTGATAGTTTTCTTTAAGAGTTTGTCTTTGATATACTAAAAAAAAATTAATTTTGAAATTAAAAGATTTGACACATATTTTATTTTTAAATATATCCTAAAATATATATATAATTATGTTAACCTTATTTATGAAATTAAAAAATTCTACGGATAATTGAGATAATTTATCTTTTTAAAAAAAAACAAGAACATTCACAAGTTTTCGGCCGAAAAAGATAGTTCATAAGTCATAAGTCTCGAAGGCCCAATCCAGGAAGAGGAGATCGGAGGATCCATCTAATTTCTTTTTTCTAACTTTTGTTCTTCTCATATCAACCTACTTTTTGGTCTAAAAAATATGTCAAGCCAACAAAGAATTTGCTAAAAGAAAAAAAAAAGTTTTAAGCCATTAATTCTAAAATCTTATAGAAGAGAAAATAATAAAAGAATTTGCAATGAAAGTTGCAGTGACAGTCTTCATCAAATATAACACTTAAATGATATTTTCTTCTTTATTTATGATGCTTGTTTCTAAAGTTTTTTTTTTAAAGATTAAAATATTAAAAAGTCTTTGAATTATTTTATTTTTTAAAATATGTTTTTATATTTTTATTTTATTTTATTTAAATAAAATTTTATTTTAAATGAAAGATTGATCTACTTTAAAAGCTTATTTAGGTATAAATTAAATGTTAAAGGTTTATTTGGTACAAATAAAAAAATAAAAGTTTATTTGGGTACAATAAAAGTATATAGGCTTACTTAAGTAAAGTAAAGGTGTTCATGGACCGGGTCGACCCGGAAAAAATATTTTCCTTGTCCAAACCCATTTTGAACAGGCCCGAAAGCCAATTTTACTATTCATAAATTAATAAAAATATTTAAATTTTTTTATTAATATTTATATATTTTTTATAATTAATTTTTTAAAAAATATTTTTTATTTAATAAATAGTAATTCGGACCTAGCTTATCTGAATTACAAAAAAATTTATCCAAGCCTGATCCAATACAAATCGAGCCTATTGGCTGAGTGGACTACCCGATTCGTGGACAAGTCTAAAGTAAAATAGTAAAATTAAAAAAAAAATTATTATTATTTTAGCCATTTTTTTTAAGGAATATTTTGTTCACGAATTTTTTAAATACACTTGTTATAGATTGCTAAGTTACTATTTATAACAGTATTTTTATATTAAATATAATAATTAATTTAATTTAATTTTTTCTCTTTCCTTTTTTTTTCCTCTCTTTCTCTTTCTCTCTTTTTTTTTTTTTTTTTTTTTTTCAAAAAAAATTTTACTACATAGCAAACCAAGATCAAGCAATTTCCCCCAATTGAAGGGATTGCTTTTAAAAGTATGTAACAGATATATTTGTTTAAGTACATTAATTTATGCACTCAAGTATTTGCCTTAATAATTGATACATGAGTCCAAAATATATATATATATATATATATATTAATTTCTATTGGTGTGATTCAAAATTTCTTTTATTTAACATTAATTGTATAGAAAAAATATAAAAATTGAAAAAGAAAAAGATGCCTTTTGCATGCAAATGTTGTTAAACGTTTTTTTAAATCACATCACAGAAGCATAAAAGAATTTTTCTTCTAAAAGTATTACTAAATGCAATTTTGCCAAAAAAAAAAAAAATTCTTTACACAAAGTGGAAAGTAAAGCCAATGGTCTCATAGTTGGAAACCCAAAAGTTTCTAGTGGCTCATGATTCTTTAGGCAGCAGATCGTGTGTTTGTGGTGCTAAATTGAACACAAGATAATATACTAAAAAAAATCCTAATAAAATTATTTTTTAAAGCAACTATACCAACAAAAACATAATAAAAAAAGTTTGGCTTAATCTAGATGAAGAAAATAAATAGAAAAAGTGGTAAAGTGAAGGAATCTAATCTAAATTAGATAGTTTTGTCAAAATAATAATACCAAATTATTATGCATAAAACTAAATTTGATAATATTGAATATAATAAAAAAATATCATATGACATACTTAAATACAATTAATATAATTAAAATAATAAATTTAATATGTGTATTATATTTATATTTATAATTTTAATATATTTAATAATTTTATTCTGTTTATATTTATATAACTGATATAAAAAAAAAATCATAATATACTATACGCATATATGAATTATTTGAAATGCACAAAGCCACCGATTTTAAAATTTAAAATTAAAATTTCCAAAATATAAAATTATTTGTTGCCGACACTTATTCCCGAACCTACCACTTAGGCAAAGACCCAGCTTTGATCCCAAACCTATTCATCCCTTACCTCCCTTTATCTTTATCAAAAGTTGTAACGTACGAAATTGTGCTATTTTCATTGGTCTTTTCTATTACTCTGTCTGTATGCAAACAGAGAAAGACAGAGACAAGGTGAGAAACAGACAGAAATAGAGAGTTAGTGAACTGAATTCTTGCTTTTTCATGATTCTATCATCTTCTTCCATCATTATCTCTAGATATTGTTCTTGCTTTGCTTCTTATTGCTAAATTTTTTTTGAAAAGAATTTCAAGATTTTTCTTGGTATTGGGTAGTAGCTAGAATTCTCTTCCATTTACTCTCTCTCTCTCTCTTTTTTTTTTTTAGATTTTAAATAGTTCATCAGTCTATGTTGATTCTTGTTTTACTTGTTTAGCCATATCAAGCTAGAAGTTCCCTGTTTTTCTTTTTTCCATTTTCTGAGGAAAACAGAGTCATTGCTCTGTTCTGAGTGCCTAAATTCTCTGAAAAATTATTAAGAAATGATGCTGTCGACGAAGTCTGAATCAGATATCACTAGCCTTGCACCATCGTCACCTTCAAGGTCTCCGAAACGTCCTGTATACTATGTTCAAAGTCCATCTCGTGACTCTCATGATGGAGACAAATCATCTTCCATGCAACCAAGCCCCATGGAGTCACCTTCACACCCTTCCTCCATTGGACGCCATTCGAGGAACTCTTCAGCTAGCCGGTTTTCAGGGATTTTCAGGTCCTCCTCGGGGAGGAAATGGGGCAGGAAGAGGAACGATAAAGGCTGGCCTGAGTGTAATGTGATTATGGAAGAAGGTTCCTATGATGAGTTCGAGGATAAGGCGTTTACCAGGCGTTGCCAGGCCTTGATTGCTGTGTTTACTTTTGTTGCTTTATTCACAGTCTTTTGCTTGATTATTTGGGGTGCCAGCAGGCCTTACAAAGCTGAAATCACTGTCAAGGTATGCCAATTTAATCCAATATATATATATTTTTTTTGCTTATACTTTTGAGAATATGTGGTTTCCACTTTCATGGATAGGATTGGTCTAGTTGTAGTAGCAGACTTATAGTTAGCATAGTTGTCAAATTCATGCACATTCAACTTAAAATCCATTGAAATACACCAAGAGGTCTTTTTTGAAAACTTTTTTTTTTTTTTTAATTTCGAACCCCAAACTTATCATGCACGCATGGTAGGATCGATAAATAAAAACTGAACCTACTTGCTATCCCAACATGAAAACAGTACCGAGCTTGAACTCAATCACCACTATCAATAATTGAAGGAATTGGCTCAGCACTGTGATTGAGTCAAAGGTCCTCTAGCTGTACAGGCATTAAACTCAAAATTTTGTAAACAAGTCTTGTGTCAATCACGTGACTACTGTACCAAACTCTCCAACTTCCAAGTTTCTTACAGTTGACAGTAACACTTGCTTCACTGAAATGCACATTCATCACTTATTGAATTCATTTTCTCAACAAGAATGTGATTCTTGCAGAGCTTGGCAGTGCATAACTTCTATGTTGGGGAAGGTTCAGATTTCTCTGGGGTTCCAACAAAAATGCTGACAGTGAATGGCTCCTTGAAGCTGAGTGTATACAACCCTGCTACAATGTTTGGCATTCATGTTAGTTCCAACCCCATCAATCTCATATACTCAAAAATTCCTGTAGCAACTGGTCAGGTAAGGTTTCTGTCCGTTTAATTTCCATAATTCCATTTATAGGAAATTGTTAATGATTCATGGAAATCTGGTTCATGTTTGGTTGCAATGCAATGAAATGTAAGTCTTATGAAATCTATGTATGATTGCAGCTGAAGAAATATTATCAGCCAAGAAAGAGCCGTAGAACTGTAACTGTGGTGTTGGAAGGGAAAAAGGTTCCACTTTATGGGGCTGGATCAAGCTTAACGTTTACAAAAAATGGTGCTGAAATTCCATTGATACTCAGGTTTGAAGTCCGGTCAAGAGGAAACGTGGTTGGAAAGCTTGTGAGGACAAAGCACCGGAGGCAAATTTCTTGCCCTTTGGTCATTGATTCTACAAGAACCAAGCCCATTAAATTCAAGAAGGACGCGTGCACTTATGACTGAAGTCGTTTTTTATATGATGATTTGCATATCTTTCCTACCAGCCACCATTGAATCTCCTGGCTCCTGCAGTCTGATCAGTTGCTGAGCTCGTAAGATCGTTCCGTTGCAAGAGTTGAGGGATCCTGTCATACCTTCTTTTTATTTTTTTTCCTTTCTCTCTACTTGGAAGTTTGTAAATGTTTAAAAATGTTTTTTTTTTTGCTTAATCTTGTGAGTTTTTTCCATGGAAAAAAAACAAATGTATAGACGACGTAAGAGGCTCTGTGTGCATGATCTGCTTAGGAATGTCAATGTAGTGAGATTTGAACTCATAAAGGAGCAAGAATAAGGACCATGATCTGAGTTCCAATGTTGTTGTATTCCTCCCTAGCTGTCTGCTGGAATTGATGCCATAAGCAGCTTCAATTTGTGCCAACAGTTTCTCCTTTTTTATTATATATATATATATATATATATATATATATATTGCTTCAACTCTTATTTTTCTTGAAGTATATCTCTACATATGAGTATGGAGATTGATCTTCCAAAATTTTTTCAAATACATAAAAATTTTATAAAAAAATTTAAACATATTCGTGTCAGACTTTTTACTATTCTTAAAAGAGAGAAAAGATCCTTACTGCCAAGCCTGCATCAGCAATTATTTGTTATGGACAATCTTGAATTGAGCATTATTTTGAGACATAGAAAGATAGCAGAATAAATTCAACCTGACAAGTCCATCTAATTTCTTCAAGTCATTCATAGACATTGAATTTTGCTTAAGTAGCTTACCAACTAAACCGAGAAACTTCTGGCTAGAATTGAAGACCGCCTTTCTGGCAACATTCCTAGTCTTATCAGCACAAAAATGCAATGGCTGCATAAAAAAAAAATGTCTAACTTGATAAATCATTCGTTTGCCAAAGAATACACCACAGTGTCCAAACTCCAAACCGTTTCTGTGCAATTTTGACTGACAAAAGTCACAAAACTGTTTACACTAGCAAATCTATCCTCTGAAGTTGGCTTCAGCTCCGCATCAGCAATCATTAGGAAATTATGAGTGGAATAATTTTTATTTTTATTTTTGTAAAACACACACCCATATATATATATATATGATTAATTAAATGATAATTTTTTTTTTTTATAAAATTAGATTTGTCTAAATATTATTCAATACCTTTTTATTGGAAATATTAGTGATTTTTAAGATGGATAACCAAACACATTAAAAAAAAGTATTAGTTTCATATGATTTTTTTCCTCTTTGATATATATATATATATATATGTTTATGAAAATGTATTCAATTGATAAAAATATTATTTTTCAATAATTAATTATAAATAATAACAATAATAATAAAAACTAGTCATCAATCAAACAGTAAAAAGAAAAGGAAATCGATGCTGAGGCTTGGCCTCTAAGGCCCCTAAGACATAACTTAAAGGGTGCCTTGAATTATCTCCTGTTTTGACAATTAAGTTAGGGGAAGGAGATTTGTAGTTTCCCTCCGGTTTTGAATACTCTTCGGATTGCTGCTAAGCTTGATACGAGCAAATGTCGTCAAATCCCATATACTCCTTTCTTTCAATCCTTTTGATCATTTTAACAATGCCTAACCCACCTGTTTCATTGAAGAAGAAAAAAAGAAACCCTTCGTCAGTTTTTTTCGTAATTTAAATAAATTTTATCAGTTTTATTGCAAGAATTTCAATCTGTGAGAGAAACCCAGAGTTAGGAAATCAAATATACCTAGTGAAATCGCACTCCCAAAGATCATCCCAGCAAGAATGAAGATAATTATAGATGCTCTCCCTAGTATTTTGATGACTTTTCCCACTACATGTTGCCCAACAAATGCAGCAATTGTGGCCACAGCAGCAAGGTAAAGAGCTGTTCAACAATGGCAGTGAATATATATATATATATAAGTATATCTCTACAAGATTTTGAACAAATCATATCTTCAATTGTGATAAACTTTTTCAAGCAGCAATATACCATAAGGAACTGGAAATCTTTTCAGAAGATAATATTCAACCACTGACATCGAAGCTGAAAATAACATGGCAAAAGTGGCTGTTGCACTTGATACCTACACAAATTTTTTTAACAGGTCAGGTCAGTCCTTGTATGAATGCTATGTTACCTGGATTGGAGGATGAATGTCTGACATAGATATGTTCAATTTTTAAAATTTTTTTTTTAAATATTTGGAGGATTATACCTTATACTCATATACGAATATATGTCGGACACAAATACTATAAAGAAAATTAAGAGTCCGGATAACATAGTATGAATTTATAAACTCTTCAGTCTGTAACTTGTTACTTAAGTAAGATGAAGAGAAACCTGAGGGGGGATTCCCATCTCTAGAAAAAGAGGACCCAAAATGAATCCTCCTCCAAGACCAAGCATCCCACCAAGTATACCAGCCAATACACCAAAGGCACAATAAATCACAAGCTTGTGTACTCGCCAGTTTGCGACAACATCCCCCTTGGATGCAATTTTTCTCCTCCCTTTGTACAGGAAGACTGCCTCATATGAAGATACACCGACGGCTACTGGGAGCTAGGCACAATGTATAATCAAATTACAAAACAGATTTCATGAATAGCTCAAGGATATAGACTCTGGAGGTTTGGTTTTTAAGTATGAGTTTGAACTTTGAAGTACCTGCAAGAAGTTTAATGCCCAGTATTCTACTGAACAGGTTGTTGAATAATTCTGTGCCCAAAACATATCGGATTTTCTGTTAGTTCAGGAATGTTAAAAGCAAACAACTTATAAAGGAAATTGACCACATATAATAGGAAGAAGACCTTAGCAATCTGTAAAGCAAGGATTAAAATCCAAACAACAATGAGAAGTCCAAGTTCCTTCCAGCATATATTCTCAATAAGAGACACCTGAGAAGATGGAAAGTCATGGGTCATTGAGAAACTTAGTGATTACATAATCTAATAATTTAGTTAAAAAAACAGAGAAACAAAGTTCAAAGTTTTCCCCATGTTAGTAGACTTATTATATGCTAAAGAAAATGAAAATAGAACTAGTCATGGCCTTACCTTGGGTTTTCCTACTACTTCTTTGTTTCCTGTTTGGGTGCCACCTGTAGAAACTTCATGTTGAGATAACTCACCATTTAATTCTAGCTGTCTTGCAGTTTCCTAGGAAAACCAGATACAAGTCAGGGAAGAGCAAGAATTTCGTTGAATCATACAAAGTTACTCGGACTCGGGTGTGAGTGTCGGACACAGGTGTATGTTCATTTTTTTTCAAGATTTCCATGTATTTGGAAGTTTTTGGAGGATCATATCCCTATACCCATGTCCAGATATGCGTTAGACACGAGTGTCAGACACATATATTTCAATAAAAATGAAGAGTCCGAACAATATAGGAATCATATATACTTTCAAAATAACAGGTCTATAAAAGGAGATATATTTAACCACCTTTTTCTTTATTGATTCCTTTTTCCATGTTTCAACACCTTTGAAGAATGACTTAGTTGACATGCCTGTGTATCGGTATAGCCTATTATCAGAAAAAGTTTCCAAGAGGGAACATGAAGAAAATCACCAATTCAAACATCAGATACCTATGAAGACAATAATTAGCAAAACTGTGATCATCCAATCAGCAAAGATGACATTGAAGCCAACTCCAATACTAATTCCTAGAACCAACATTGGTTGAAATAGAAGGGCTAGATCATAGTCAATAAGAGGCAATTCAAGTGTAGGATGCCTTTGCCTTATATTGTAGCACACTGTCGCAGCTGCTGCACCAGTAATCATACCTGACCAGAAAAAAAAAAAAATAGGTTGATGATGTTTCAAAATGAATTAAATGTTCACTTGATAGAAAAAAAAATGATCTAATCATATTGAGCACCATCTCATGAAGAACAAAATGGATGACAATTCCGAAACTATGGCTCAAGACATGAAATCTCTAGGACCTTAATAATTTGAAGTTTAATCTCTCTATAAAAGCTTGATGTCAGCAGAGAAGTTGAAAAACACTAGAGTTGTTGTCATCTATGTTACTCCGACTCTTAATTTTCCTTGAAGTACTCATATCCTTTAGATATTTCGACATGAGTATGGAGATACGATCCTTCAAATATATGGAAAAACTTGAAAAAAATTGAGCATACCCGTATCTGACACTCACCCCACAAGTCCGAGTAACTTAGGTTGTCATGATGGAAAAAAAATGGATTTATTCTTACATTTTGATATTGCTGTTGACGATTTGGGATCAAACCCAATAATTAAGGCAAGCATGGGAACAAAAATACCGCCTCCACCAACACCTCCAACACTCCCAAATGCTGCTCCAAGGAATCCAAGTATTGAACCCACCACAATTTTCCAGGAAAACCTCATGTCCTTTAAAGAAGATTCCACAAATCATAATTACTCACAACATCCCCACATCAGCAGACAATGTTTTAGAGCCCAAGAAAGAAAAGAGAGAGAAAAAAAGGCAAAAATGAAGACAAAATCAAATGTTTAACTGCTTTCATACAGGGAAATTCCAGAAAGTGATAAATCAGGAACAACATAAAAAATTGGACTTACTGGCCATTCATGTTCATAACGTGGTTTACTTTTCAGCTCTAAGAACTTCAATGCTTTCCGAACATAGTTGTTCTCTGGAGTCTGATTGTAACTTGAACCTTCGTGACTCAAACTTGGTTCGGCTGTAACAAGCACCGATACCACCGCAAGGAAACCAATCAATATTATACTACCTGTAAATATCAACCGCCATCCTTTTGTCCGATCAGCCAACATGTTGCTTAATCCCAACATCCTTCCTTCTCTGTCTGAAATATCCAATTTTCTCGAACTCAGAATGAATCCGAAGCATAAAACAGACAGGACAAACGATGGGGAACTCAAGCTTAGACATAATTATGCCCCATGTTAAGTACAATCTACACACAAAGTCATAAACTTTAGTACTTCTTTTGTCAGTCTTTAAAAGTGCAACCTCTATACATTCAAAACTATTTCAAGTAGACATTTTTGGCAGTGCAGGCATGATCATAGACAAGCAAATGTACATAGCTTGTTCTTGACTGGTTTTGTTTTTAACTGGTATATGATCACAAAGCAAAAGATGAAAAGAACAAAGAAGATGCTTGGGAATAGAGAAGAAAACAGGAAAAAGAAAGGGATTCTGCTGTCGATTTGAAACTGTCATTCAAGGAACTGTTGTGGCCTTTTTTAAAATTGGATTGACAGTCACATTTAAGCAGTAACAGAAGCTAACTCAAACTAAACTAAACTAAAGTTAGCAGTGAAGACTGAAGAGAGAAGAGAGAAACAAAAACCCAAGTTCTGCTATGGTGATCCTGCTTACTTTGCTGTGTTCTTGAACTCAAGAAGATATCCCTGAAATGATGAAACTTTTCTTGGAAATTAAGTAATTCTGGAGATTTTATATATTTAGTAGTAATAGTTTGGTCTGGTGGTCGTGGTGTTCACATGGTTTTTAACTGAGCATTCTATAAATAGATTAAACCAACAGATAATAATACCAACCGAAGATATGGCCACTTTGTCTGATTTGTGGTTCAATTTTTAACTATCCATATGAAATAATTGCATGACAACTTCAAACATGTTATTACAATTTCCTTTTAGCATGAAATGTTAGTTTTTTTTTTTTTTTTGTTAGTTTTTTTTTTTTATTATTATTTTTTTTTATCTAATTGTATTACTTGCATTGATTTGTTGCATTCTAGAAGTGATTTATCCAAAGATTTATTATTGTCGCCTAAGCCAATATTGAATCTAAATCTTCATCGTTTTTTTTTTTGGGTACATATTGTTGTGCGGAAGCGAATTGATATTACTAAAACCGATTTAAACACACTGAAAAAACACCGATATTTTACGTGGTTCGGCAACTGTGCCTACGTCCACGGGAGGAGGAGCTTGAAGCTTTGTATTAATGGAGTTTAGAGTACAAACATATACAGAATTCAAGGTGCTACACAAGCACTGAACTCACAACTCAACACAATACCGAATTACTCTATAAACACAGAGTATTTGCTTCAACAATTTAGCTCTAACACATACTCAACTCTACTCTACTCACTCATTTTCTCTCTTACTCTACATGGCTATTTATAGCCATAATATCAAGGTGTGAACATACATCAAGTGGCAGCCACCATAGCCACCTTCCACCACCTATCTTGGTGTGAACACATTGCAAGTGGTAGCCACAATAGCCACCATCCATTTGCAAGTGGTAGCTTCCATTATTGGTGGTGCAAGTGGTGCAAGTGGTAGCTCCATTAATGGTGCTAAGCCACCAAATGTGACTTTGAGCCATACCATATTCCAACAATCTCCACCTTGGCGAGAATCCACAGAGAGAATTCACAGATCAGAGCTTCCTCCTTTCTCCTTCAAATGTACACACCATTACTCACATATCAGGGCACCTACTGCATTGGCATGATTCATCAATGCACTGAGCCTGAGTCAATTTTTCTGTCTACTTCCCAGGAATTTTCTTAGCTTCTCCAAGATCATCTCGAACTCTGAGCTCAGTTGAGCCTTCAGCTTGTCGATCTCCACCTTGCCTTTTTCAGCAGATAGACAAATGATCCATCTTGAAGTTTCCGGAAATAAACACAGTGATCAAATTGACTGTGTGTGTACTTTTCATCCTGTCATGAAACAGTCCAACCGTTTGTACAGCTGTCACGGGATTGTTTCAGACCATACAGTGATTGGTTCAACTTGCTTTTGTAATCTCTGCGACCGGGGACTCCAGAACCATCTGGTTGAGTCATACAAATTTCCTCCTCTACGGAACCATGGAGGAATGCAGTTTTTACATCAAGTTGAACTATCTCTAGGTTATACAGTGCTACTAAAGCCAATAAGATCCGAATAGATGCATGCTTAACAACAGGTGAAAATACCTCATTGTAGTCTATTCCTTTCTTTTTGAGCCTAACCTTTGGCTACCAATCTGGCTTTGTATCTGATACTGTCTTTGCCGGTAGCACTCTCCTTTTTGGCAAAGACCCATTTGCACCCAATTGATCTCTTGAGTGTTGGAAGTGGAACTAACTTCCAAGTCTGATCGCCTCCTTCCACTGGGCATGCTCAGGGCTGTTTACAGCTTCTTTGTAATTGATCAGAACATCATCATCAATTACTGGAAGGGCGTATGCCACCACGTCTGTGTATCGAGCAGGTTTCCGAATATGTCTATTCGGTCTACTGGTGACAACTGATTCAAGTTGCTGAAAGATTTCCGGTGATGACTCCTCCACTTCAATTAAGGTGTCATCAGATTCTGGTTCAGATTCATCTGAATTTTGACCAGCATCTTCAAATTCAAAACTCCACCTGCTTTAGAGAATCTTGGTTCACATTCTCTGGAGTTGACAGTTTCAGCATTACAGATTCGTCAAAGGCAACATCTCGGCTTACGATGACTTTCTTTGACTCAAGGTTCCACAATCGGACTGCTTTTACTCCTTCACTAAAGCCCATGAAGACAGCTTTCTTGGCTCTAGGATCCAGTTTTGCATCCGTTACTACGAAGCCGATCATATTCAATGGCAGAATATCCGGACTACACCTCTATGGGAGTTTTCCCATCAATTGCGGTGGAGGTTAGTCAGTTGATAATGTGGGAGGCAAACAGTAAAGCCTCCACCCAAAATGCTTTGCTCAAGCTCGACTGGGATAACATGCAGCGAACTTTATCAACCAAAGTTCGGTTCATCCTTTCTGCAACTCCATTCTGCTGGGGAGTGCCAGGAACAGTGAAGTGTCGGATTATCCCATCATTCTGTGAGAGGCTGCTGCTCTGCCTGTCACGGTTTCTCTGTCAAGGAGATACAGATTTCCCTTCATATTACCCTTCATTGCTAAGAATGCTCCACGTACAACTCTCAGGACTCCATTCTGAATGGTCACCTTGTAACCATTTGAGTCTAAGACCCCCAGTGATATGAGGTTCTTCTTGAGATCAGGGACATACCTTACGTCTGTAAGTTGTCTGATTGTACCGTCATGCATTTTCAGTAGGATCGTTCCGATGCCTCTAGTGTGACAAGTATTGTCATTGCCCATATGGACAATCCCTCCATCAAACTCTTTGAAGTTTGAGAACCACTTCCGGTTCGGACACATATGGTAGGAACATCCAGAATCCAGAATCCATTGATCTGAAGAGTGTGTTGTTGTGGAAATCGTAAATGCAGAGTCTTCCTCTCCCTCAGATTCTTGAGCTACACTCACAATCGACCTCTCCATGTTGGGACAGTTATTCCTCCAATGCCCTTTCTCATGGCAAAAGGCACACTCGTCCCTCGAGAGTCGTGTTCTCGATGATCCCCTCTTTGAGCGGGATCTCAATCGACCTCTCTGTCTGGACAGTCTTTCTTCTAGTGTCCAACACTGGGCACACTCGTCCCTTGCAGATTGTCGATGATACTTTTCTTAGACGTGATCTTCATTCATCTATAGGTCCTTCGCGGATTAACAGGATTCTTCTCCTGGATAGGATATCCACCGCCTACTGGACGAGATCTGGACATGATCTTCACCGTCTACTGGACTGGACGGGACTGGACAGGATCTTCACCTCCTACTGGACGGGATCTCCACCGTCTACTGGACGGGGTCTTCACCTCCTACTGGACGGGATCTTCACTGTCTACTGGTCCTTCGCGGACTCACAGGTCCAGTACTTCGCACTGCCACATGCCAAAGTTGGTGGTGCCATCAAATTTCTCCACCTCGAACTTTGCAGTGGTCATCGAGTTCTTTCTGATATAAGAACTTGATCGTGCGCTGCTGGTTGTTTCATGTGTCTCTAATGATTCTGCCATGGTAATAAAACAAAATTACCAACAAAGTGTTTTTCCGGTACCTGTATGGAAAAAACGGATGCCGCGGTTGAGTCTGGAATAGTCGAAATAGCCAGGAACGGGTCCAACTGTGTAAATTTTGGACACACGGTGAATATTCTGCGAATATTCTGCTTCAGGTGGCTCGAAATGGACTCGGTTTAGCTCAACCGGCTCGGAAAAGTCTCGGAATAGTGTTCTGAAACGGCTCAAAAATAGCCCGAAAAAGTTGGTCGGAGCTGCGGCGGTGCGTGGGGCGCGTGCGGCGGCGCGTAGGCGCGTGAAGGCTGCTGGCTCACCGGCGCGTGAGGCCCACTCGTCTTCAACCTCTGGCTGGCGCGTGCGGCGCGTGGGGCGCGTGGGTTTCACGCGTCTTCAACCTCCAGAGGCGCGTGCGGCGCGTGGGCGCGTGGGGCGCGTGATCTCCTCTTCTGGCGGCGCGTGGCGGCGCGTGCGGCGGCTTCTGGCGCTCCGGTTGATTCTGCTGCACTCCTCTCGACGACCTCTTCAACCTGGTATTTTCAAAACACAAATTGGAGCACTTTTGAAAAACGGACAGAATCGAACAAACTCGGTTTTACGTAAAAATTGGCTCTGATACCAATTTGTTGTGCGGAAGCGAATTGATATTACTAAAACCGATTTAAACACACTGAAAAAACACCGATATTTTACGTGGTTCGGCAACTGTGCCTACGTCCACGGGAGGAGGAGCTTGAAGCTTTGTATTAATGGAGTTTAGAGTACAAACATATACAGAATTCAAGGTGCTACACAAGCACTGAACTCACAACTCAACACAATACCGAATTACTCTATAAACACAGAGTATTTGCTTCAACAATTTAGCTCTAACACATACTCAACTCTACTCTACTCACTCATTTTCTCTCTTACTCTACATGGCTATTTATAGCCATAATATCAAGGTGTGAACATACATCAAGTGGCAGCCACCATAGCCACCTTCCACCACCTATCTTGGTGTGAACACATTGCAAGTGGTAGCCACCATAGCCACCATCCATTTGCAAGTGGTAGCTTCCATTATTGGTGGTGCAAGTGGTGCAAGTGGTAGCTCCATTAATGGTGCTAAGCCACCAAATGTGACTTTGAGCCATACCATATTCCAACACATATGACGAAATCTAATTCTCAGTTGGCAGGATTCTTGTCAAACTTGTTTTGATCATGTATTTGCTTGCTAATTCCTCTCCTTATTGTTTCTTTTTTCGTATGAAGGGGAATTCATTATTGGTAAATCTCTTAAATATTGAGTATAGACTAACAATAGAGTTTAACCTAGCTTAGATTATATGGAGCATAATTCCCACCCCAGATCAACCTTTTTATTGTGTGTTGTCGTTTTCAAATTGTACCTAGAAAGGTTTGGTATTTGATATCAGTGAAAGCTAAAAATCAATGTCGATTAGTGTATTAAACGTGTCCAAGAAAAAATTTATTCATCTGGTTTGGCGGGTTTGGTCCGAATTGGTCGAGTCAAATTATTATTTAATCAATAAAAAAATTATTTTTTATTTAAATTTAATTATAAAAATATAAAAATATTAATATAAAGTTATTTTTAATAATTTAAATAATAAAATGAGTTTTTCGAACCCAATTAACAGGATCAAATCTTGGGAAAACAAATTTTTTATTATTCATCCGATCCATGAAAAAATCTATTAATATATATATATATATATATGTATTGAAATATTGATTTTCAAAGTTGGTTTTTCACACTTTCTCAGGATTTTTGCATGGAAGGAAGATATATAATTAATTCATTACCTGTAAAAATTAATAGTCGCACGTTGAAATGGTTTACAAAATCTTGACATAGTAAATTAATTGTTAAGCATAAGAGGAAAGCTTGGTATTAATTCTCATGAAAAACGTAGGTTAAAAGGCACAAATTGAATGCAATCAGATCTCTATCTTCTTTAAAATTTGAGATCTTAGTAGCTGGAATCTATTCTTAATGTTTTTGCTTAATTTCTGGTTCATGAATTCCCAGTTGCCAAAGAAATTATGGGAAAATTGTGGTTTATGTTTGCTTAATTTTCTCTCTAGACAAACATATTCTTGGGAAGAATTAAGCTGAAAGTGACCAACATTTTCCTGCCTTGGAAACCTTTACTTTGTCAAAAAAAATGACAGTGCTGATTCACATTTAGATTGTGACAACCAAAATACTAGCTGTTAAAATTTTGATGGAGATTGGATTTGGAGAGCTTATAAGAAAATAATTCCAAAATTTTGATAATTATTAAGAGTCCGGTGCGATGGGATGCCTCTGATCGATGATCTAAATGGAGACATGTGAACATGTTTTAGATTTCGAAATCATTTGCTGATGGAGATTTTAAACTCTAATAACAATATATCAGATAATTTCTTTATAAAATTAATAGCCCAAGCATTTAATTCAATTGTAGGCCTATATATGTATCCTTTTATTCAATCACGTTGGAAACCATTTTTTCAAATAAGAAAAGAAAATGTCAAATCTATGTATAATTAAATTTGCCAAAATAATAATAATAAAAAGGTCATATTTCCTTGCCCTAGATCCATTATGTTTTGAAGAAAAATCTATGCTTCAATTCTATTGCCATCATCCAAGGAGAGCATCACTTTTTTTTTTCCTTTCAATCTTCACTTTCGACAACAAACGTTTTTCTTTGCTTGTTTTTTACTGTTTTTAATCCCTTCTCAATTAAGCACTCCTTTCCCTTGCTGTTTCTAAAATTTAACATCAATCAAATAGGTGGATTTTGTCAATTTTTTTTGGAGGCTGTAAGATTAATGACATGAACAACAAAAGAAAGATTCTGATAAAAGAAATCAACTGCTGCTATATCTCATTTATGATATTTTTAATTAAAAAAAGAGTCTCTCACAGTAGAATTTTTTAATTTCATAAATAAATTGAAAAATTATCACATGTTTTATTTTTTTTAAAATTAATTTTTTTAAATATGTATCGTTTTCCTAACCTTGAAAATAAATAAGATAATTTTTCTTCAAGAAAAATAAACCCCATAATTTTGGAAGAGCAACTACAAAATAATAATTTGAATATGACACTTCAAATTCCAAAAAGAAGAAGAAATAAATAGGTATATTAATCCAGGACATAAATCTTCAACATTAAGATTGAAGACAATGTGATGATATCATATGGGTAGAATCTCGACTTTAGAGTGATTGGATGGCATTTGCTTTTTAAAGATAGGTTTTTAAAATGATGTTTCATTTCGATCTTCATTTGAAAGATCGGAATAATTAGCAAAGGGCAACATCAGGTATATATATATAGAATATTCCAAAAAGAAAAATTAACAAATACCCTTCACATATTGCAATCGAACAATGCACTATGTCATTTTCAACAAATAAAGATGATAAATTAAAGAACATTTAAATTTGAATTTGGATTTAGTCCAGTTGATTTATGTAGTCACTTTTAAGATATGATATCCAACAGATATGGATTCAAATATCAGTATCAACAATCCCTTCACTTATCTCCAATATACGATCTCCTTTATAAAATAAAAAATAAAAAATAAATTTAGATTTGCCAGTTGTAGACACCGAATTTTATCCGAATTTATTCGTTGATAATTTTAATTAGTTAATTAATTTTTCATTTTCATTTTCATTTTCATTTTCATTTTCATTTTCATTTCTAATTTATTTTTATGTTTGTTTCGAATTAAATAAAAAAAGTGAAAAAACAAAAAATGAAAAAGATTCAGTTAATTAAAAAAAATGATAAACCAAGTTTAGGTTGGATTTGATCTCTTCTTTGGATCAAACTTGAACTCTAAGAAGTATGATTTGAATAAACTCCTATCTTGATCAGATTAGGACTCCAGATGACAATGAAACTCTAATTCTTTTTCTATATAAACAAGTTAAATCAACAACCAAAAACACACAGAATTTCGAAGCACAATCAAGAGCAAATAAGCAAGAACCGGTGAAAAAATAATTTTTTTTTAAGCTGTTAGGTTTGAAATTTCTTGGGTTTTGGCTTTAGTGTTTGTTTCGAAAGGGTTTTAGTAGTGGGGATTTAGGTACGGTAGAGAGGAAGCTTAGGCCGGAGTTTGGTGACCATTCGACGAACAACGGAAGAGATCGGAAGGGTTGAGGTCGCGGCATTCAAATTTAGATCTAGGATTTTCTGGATTGATTCGGGTAGAACTAAGTTGGTTTTTGGGTTGAGGTAATCAAGAGGATTTTTTTAGAATTTTTTTATGGAATTTTCTGACCACCGGAGGCGGCGGTGATCGACGACGGCGATGACAGT
The DNA here is from genome assembly GCA_030761205.1 of Fremontodendron californicum. NCBI lineage: Eukaryota > Viridiplantae > Streptophyta > Magnoliopsida > Malvales > Malvaceae > Fremontodendron > Fremontodendron californicum. The sequence continues at coordinate 6,885,688 of JAULJL010000024.1, forward strand.
TGACGATGGCGATGGTGACCGATTTTTGGGTTTGTTGAAGAACACGGTGGGTGTTCTTGGAGAAGGAAGATCAGAGGAAAGAAAGAGTTTTTTTTTTTTTTTTTTTTAAAAAGGTATGAAATGAAGCCAAAAAAAAAAAGTTTTGGCCTTTATAGCCGCATAAGGGTCGGGTCAAGAGGATCCTCGCGCAGACACGACCCGTATGTAGCTGATGTTTTTTATTCTTTTTGTGTTTTGTTTATTTTTTTACATTATTATGTTTTATTTTTTATATATTTTATTTTCATTGTTTTACTAATTTCATTTTGTAGTTTTTTGCAGGTATATTTTTGTGAACTAATTATATTATATTATTTATTATTATTATTAACTATTAATTATTATTTATTAACTATTAATTTAATTTGATTAGTAAGATAATTTTTAATTGATGATTAATTAATTTAAAATAATAAATGGAGATCTTTACCGATGATAAAATTCAAAGAGATCACGATTGGTTGATTTCCGAGAAATTTCTAGGAGAGAGAACTCTCTTAAAAATTCTCCAGATTAATGAAAAAGTTTTTAAGGGATGATTTTCGATACAAAGAGGTTAAAATTTATTTAGTTTAAAATAATTAATTCTTAGTGAATTTTTTTTAGTCATGATTTTCATAATTGGTGCTTAATTAAAAATCAAGAATAAATTAAGATTTCTTCCGATAATGAAATTCAAGGAAATCGCGATTGATTGATTTTTAAGAAATTTCTAGGTGAGATAAATCTTTTAAAAATCCTTTAGATCGATGGAAGGGTTTTTTAAGAGGTAATTTTCGATACTAAGATTGAGATTTATTTTTTTGAGCAAACATAAATAAAAATACATGTTTTAATTATGAAAATTAGACTTAGACTTAAAATTTAATTTTTTTCAACGAAGGAGCCTCTTCAATGGAAAGATCGATTTCTTTTGAATACTCTCGAGGTGAGGAAACGTTTTAGTAATTCCCCCAGATTGATGGAAAGGGAGACCTAAAAGATGTTTTCCGATATTTTTAACTTAAATAGATTAAAAAGAAGATAAGATAGACAAGACCATTTAATTAAGACTTTTTAGTATCACAAGACTAATTAGGTACTATCTCTTAGATAGGCGTTGTGAGGGTGTTAATCCTTCCTCATATGTAACCGTACTCTCGAACCTAGTTCTGATAAGTAGACCAGAACCTATTCTTTTTAGAACCTATTCTTTTTAAGGTGCCTTAGTCAAGCTTAGGATTACTTTAAAGAGGATAGATTCGTATAGGTGACTAATCACACCTAGATAAGATGATTAGTGGCGACTCCATGGTTTGTGTCTAGCATGCTGAATTCGTATTTGGCACGTTATAACAGTTTGACAATTCCACTGGGGACATTAGAGAGTCGAGCAATAGATTAGTCTTGTGATATCTTAGGTTTTAATATTTGGTCTAAAAAGTGTTTAATCTTTTATTCTTATCTTCTTTTTAATTTGGATTCTGTTATTTGTTCTAACAACTCTTGTTTCTTGTACATTGGTGGGAAAAATAAGGTTTGAATGTTCCTTCGCACACACTACACGATGCATTTCATAAGCCCTATACCCGGGCTCGTCCCTTTTAGGAGGGGGTAAAGTACCTACGCCTTCGTGAGGTGATAACCTCCGCAATGGCTAGCGAAACACCCTCAGAGTGTAAAGTACCAAAGCTTTCGTGAGGTAATAACCTCCGTAGTGGCTTTGGAAAATACTCTTACCCGAATTGAACCTTTCAGATTGGAGCCTATAATGGGCAAGGAATGGGGTGCCTTACTCATCCTACATGGATGAAGTTAAGGAGCAATTTGGGGACTTTTTTAGCTTGATCAAGTATCCTAAACCCAGCATATAAACAACACCTAAGTGGCCAACCTTAGGATACAGCTATGTCAACCTTGTATTTAGAATTACCCGAAATTGGACACATGAAGGAACGCCGTTGTATTTTTATTTTTCTTCATTTCACATTTTTTGTTAAATTTTTGTGAATATCACTTGTGTTTTTGTTCGACGTAATTTGTATTTAATTTTCTTGTGTCAAGTTTTGTGAAATCATTGTGCATGTCATAACTCCATCATTTGAATCACTTAGATAATGCTCATGTACATTTTTCATAATGCTCATGCATTCACTATGTACATTTTTCATAATGCTCATGCATTTATCATGTACATTTTTAATAATGTTCATGCATTCATCGTGTACATTTTCATAATGCTCATGCATTTATCATGTATTTTTCATAATGCCCATGCATTTATCATGTACGTTTTTCATAATGCTCATGCATTTATCGTTACATTTTTTAATAAGACTCATGCATTCATCGTATACATTTTCATAATGCTCATGCATTTATCATGTACATTTTCATAATGCTCATGCATTTATCATTACATTTTTTAATAAGACTCATGCATTCATCGTATACATTTTAAAAATGCTCGTGTATTCACCATGTACATTTTTCATAATGCTCAAGCATTCATCAAGGACACTTGTCATGATGCTAGTATTAAACTTTGTAAATATTTTTGGGATTTTCATTTAAATTATCTTTATTCTTTCATCAAGTATTAGCATCATTTAAATATTTTCTTGCATATTCAACATGCATGTATGTACATTTCATGAAATTATGGGACCTAAATCTTAAAAATTATGGTAACAAGAGTTCAAGAATAGCTTAAGCAATCAAAGATCCTAGGACATTCTTACAACATTCGTTCGCGGTTTAAAGCAATGACAGAGGAACATGCTGCTAGGGTTCGTTCACGGGTTAAAGCAATGACAGAGGAATAGGCTGCTAGGATGAACGAAATAGAAAAGGCACATGATGAAATGAAAGAACAATTATCCAAAATGATAGATCTGATGATGAATTTGAACAAGTAGAGAGGGGTAGAAGAAGTAACTACTTAAGAAAAGAATCAGTCGCCAGATGATGAAGATCCTACATATCTGCCTGATTTAAGTCAATTCCGAGCTCAAACTGGGATGCCAGTGACATCATCAGCTACCCAACATCGATTCTCAGGATACACCATTCGTGCGCCTAGGCAAAATTGCCAGATCCTGTCCAAGTTTTAGATTTAGATGATCCCAAAGAGCAAGAAAAACTAAAGGTAGTTGAAGAGATTGATTCTCGTTAAATGGGTCTTATAGAGGAAAGACTCTGGGCTGTTGAGGGGATGGATTTCTATGGCTCCATGGACGCTGCTGGGCTTTGCTTGGTGCCCGATGTAATCATTCCGTCAAAGTTCAAGACTCCAGATTTTGAGAAATATGATGGAACCAGATGCCCGATAACCCATGTCACAATGTATTATAGAAAGATGGCTGCTCACACGCGTGATGACAAGTTGTTGATACATGTCTTCCAAGATAGTCTCACGGGGCCCGTTACAAGATGGTATGTCCAATTGAATAGAACCCGCATCCGTTCATGGAATGAGCTGGCAAGGGCATTTATAGCGCAGTACAAGCATATTGTTGATATGGCTCCTGATCTATTATCCTTGCAGAATATGGAGAAGAAAGCTACTGAAAGCTTCAAAGAGTATGCCCAAAGATGGAGGGACGTTGCTGCCGAAGTCCAACCACCTCTCACTGAAAAAAAAAACTACAATTTTGTTTGTAAGTACCCTCAAAGCACCGTACTATGAAAGAATGATTGGGAATGCCACTAATAATTTTGCAGACATGGTAATTTTCGGGGAGATAATTGAAAATGCTATAAAGAGTGGGAAGCTTGAAGTTGGAGTGACATCATATGCAAAGAGAGATGGGGCATCTAAAGAGAAAGAAGATATCCAAGCTGTGACTTATGGAGGACAACAGGTAGGAAGTTTTCCCCAATACCATCCATGCCTCATGTACCAACATCATTACCCTACCGTAAATAATGTTGCACCAATACCACAACCAAACTTTCATTCTCAAACACTTGTCCATATGCTTGACCCTGCATCCATATCTTCAGTTAGACCTGTTGTTCAGTCTCCAGTGAGTAATCAAAGAAGACAACGAAGCAGTCGAGATAGAACTCCTATAGATCCAATCCAATGTTATACATAGAATTACTCCCTTGGCTTATCCAAGATCATTTAGTCGCACCAATCTATTCTGAGCCTATAAAGCCTCCCTATCCCAAAGGCTATGATGTTAGTGTCACTTATGCTTATCACATCGGGAGTTCAAGCCATTTCATAGAAGAATACGGAGCTTTGAAACGAAATGTGCAAAATTTAGTCAAAGAGGGTCTATTGAGTTTTGATGAGAAAATAGGGCCAAGTGTTTAGTGGTAAAAGGCCTCTATGAGAAGATTGTGAGAAGAATATGGAAGTTACATGTTATGTTTGAACTTTTCCTTCTAAAGTGATGTCTTTTATGTTTTAGACTTAATTTATTTTTTATCATTTCAATGAATTAGCAAGTTTGATGCATTTTCATTTTCCTCTTTCTTTATTATTTTTTCCTCTGTTTTTATATATTTTGCCTATCCTTTCAAATTCACCCATGTCAAGTTTCCAACTAATGAATGTGGTGACAATCATGACAATAATCTGCGATTCAATTTTGAAAGTTATATATCTATATTGGTGAACTTGAATATATATGACCATGCTTTGCCATTTGATTTGTTGAGATTACTATGGTAAAAAGGAAGATGAAAGTTGGTATGCAGTTTTAGCATGATTGGCAGAAAATTAGTGGATTTGCTTCACAAGTTTGATTAATTGCTGTAAAATTTCTTTACAAGTATGTGGATTCCTTATGGTGCATTTCTATAAGCTTGATTAATGGATTTGCTTCACAAGTTTGATTAATTGCTGTAAAATTTCTTTACAAGTATGTGGATTCCTTATGGTACATTTCTATAAGCTGGATTCCTTATGGTGCATTCCTATAAGCTTGATTTCTTTACAAGTATGTGGATTCCTTATGGTGCATTTCTATAAGGAAGATGAAAGTTGGTATGCAGTTTTAGCATGATTGGCAGAAAATTAGTGGATTTGCTTCACAAGTTTGATTAATTGCTGTAAAATTTCTTTACAAGTATGTGGATTCCTTATGGTGCATTTCTATAAGCTTGTCTTTTTTCAATAAATGTTCTTCAATGAGAATGTTCACGTTTGAGATGATAGATGGCCATCTTTCTTTTATCCTTCACATAAAGAAATCAACCATTTGCTACCCATTTTGAGCCTTTCAAATTCTTTCAAAATAAACCCAACCAAGGATCATCCTCCATCCTGGGGGCAAAGTTTAGAAAGAAGTCTGTTCGCAAAAAGAAAGCGAAAGTTGTGCGAGATTTTTTGGGGCAAAGAAAGTTCCCCTTTTGTGAAAGAAAAATATCCATGAATATTGTAGAAAAAGTCAATGATGATGGAAAAAAGGTGTGATGAAAAAAAAAAGGTGATTGATGAAGAAAAAAATGAATGATTAAAAAAAGAAAAGAATAAGTGATGATAAATGATGATGGAAAATGATGAAAAAAGCAAATGTGAATGCTGATGTTTCAAAGAAATTATCCTTGGTTTGCAACCCTTAAACATATGTTTGAGCCTGTTTATCCTTTCTTTCATGACCTCAAACCCTGGCCTACGTTACGTACCTAGAAAAGTCCATTTTGATCAAAGATGAACGTTTGAATTGGAAAACATATATTGAATTAGGACATGCTTGTGGTATCATTAAAGGACAATAAATCTTAGATGCTTGAAGACAGCTCCGAAGAAAAAAGAAAAGGCTTGTAGCACTTTGATATGCTCAATTGCCTCCAAGAAGATTGAGATGAATACATGATGAGAAAAGTTTGTTCTTGATACTTTGAGAAAGAATTAGTTTTGAAGAAACTGCTCTTAAATTACATGGCCATTGGAGAGAGTACACATCAATTTGTGGAATTCTTATGAAGTGAAAAACTTTTTCGATGAAACATTTTTTTGAGAAAGATGAATGAAGATGATTTGCTAAATACTGTGGAAAAATGTTTCTTTGAAGAAAAAAATGAAAAAAGAAAAATGAAAGAAAAAAAAAGGAAGAAAAAAGAGAAAAGAGAAAAGAGAAAAAGGAGGATTCAAATTGAAAACCCGAAAAGGGCAGTTTGAGTCATAGGAGATATCTAAGTTGAAAACCTGAAAGGGCGGCTTAGGTATAATGAAAGTCAGTTTGAAGATTTCATTGGGGGTATGATTTGGTCTGACACAACTAAAAAAGATCAAGAATACCGATTGGATTGATTTTTGAAAATGAATCGATTTTTGAAAATGAAACATGGATTAATCTCAAGATTGTGAACATATTCATTATTTGGGGATGTTGATATCCCATCCAAATATCCTTCTATAATTCTTTGATTTGCCAATTGTTCTCAACATAGATTTGTTCTTTCATTGATAAAGACCCTTTGTCTTCAATTCACTTTGTTTCTTACCCTTCTTTGTTGCCAACTTTGCAACCCATAATGAATAGAGAAAATGTTGATGCATTGCATTTCTTATGAAATTGGAATGATGATTGATAAATTAAGATAATAATAATGAAAGATATCTGGATTACTTTGAGAAAAAACTTAAGGCTGATGTCTTGGGGCAAAAGGAAAGAAAGATGAGAATCAGGAAGAGTCTGTAATATGGAGATTTGGGGCTTCTAAGCTAGAAAACTTACACTTTGGAAACGGACAAATGTTGCATTTGAGATTGAATAAAATCGACAAAAGGACTAGTTTAGTGGATGGAACTTGTTAGCCAGTTCTAAAGTTACATGTTCGGAAGATGAAAAGAATGAGCTTGAGAATCCTTGTTACCACGATTGGAGACACATGATGTGGAAATTGGAACATTTGTCATTCATTGCATGTCATTGCATTCATGACATTTGTATTTCGTTCACTGCATGATGTCATTCATTGCATGCATTTAGCATATGAGAAAGATTTTGAAGTCAAACTTTTCTCAAAGTGAAATTCTTGAGCCTCGGTTGAGAAAAACTTTTCTAAAAGTAATGTATGAAGAAGTCTTCTAAGATGAAATTTTTTAGTCTCGATTGGGGGAAACTTTTTTTAAGGTAAGACTTGTGAATTTTGGTTGAAGATATTTTAACATAAAATTTTGAATCTCGTTTGGAAATTATTACGAGATAATTTTTTTTCTAAAATTAGATAAGATTTTAAAACTTCTCTTGAGTATTTTTTCAGATGAGATTTCTAAAACTCACCCGAGGATGTTTATTTTCAAATCTTCACCCAAGGAAGTTCATTTTTAAAATCTCACTCGAGGATGTTCATTTTTAAAACCTCACCCTAGAATGTTTATTTTCAAATCCTCACCCAAGGATGTTCGTTTTTAAAACCCGAGAATGTTTATTTTCAAACCCTTAGCCGAGGATGTTTATTTTTAAAATCCTCATCAGAGGATGTTTATTTTCAAATCCTCACCGAGGATGTTCGTTTTTAAAACCTCACCCGAGGATGTTTATTTTCAAACCTCACCCGAGAATGTTTATTTTTAAAATCTCACCCGAGGATGTTTATTTTCAAATCATCACCCGAGGATGTTTATTTTCAAACCCTCACCCGAGGATTCATTTTCAAGCCTCTCATGAGGATGTTTTCAAAACCTCTCATAAGGATATTTTGTTTAAAACCTATTTCAAGGATATTTTTCACGCCTCTCTTGAGGATATTTTCGTTAAGCCTATCTCGAAGATTATTTGTTAAGCCTCTTTCGAGGAATATTTTTGATGAGCCTTTCTTAAAGGATATGTTTGCTAAGTTTTTCTTCGTTGGAAATTTAAAGTTGATGCCTCGTTGGGAGAAGTTTTTTCTAGTTTGGTATTTAAAGTTGATGCCTCGTTAGGAGGAGTTTTTTCTTGTTTGGAATTTAAAGAATGATGCCTCGTTGGGAGGAATTTTTCTTCGTTTGGTATTTTAAAGTTGATGCCTCATTGGGAGGAGTTTTTTTTCGTTTGGTATTTTAAAGTTGATGCCTCGTAAGGAGGAGTTTTTCATCGTTTGGTATTTAAAGTTGATGCCTCGTAGGGAGAAGTTTTACTTCGTTTGGTATTTAAAGTTGATGCCTCGTAGGGAGTAGTTTTTCATCTTTTGGTATTTAAAGTTGATGCCTCGTAAGGAGGAGTTTTTCTTCGTTTGGTATTTAAAGTTGAAGCCTCGAGTAGACGAGTATATTTTCACGTTGGATTTATTTAAAGTTTATGCCTCGTTTAGAGGAGTATTTCTACGATGATATTTTCTTTAAGTATATAGTGTCTTTTTAATGTTTGAGAATTAGTAGGGTGTCTACGTCTTTGCACATCCCCTGTTTCTCAGGGAATGCACAAAGAGGGGAAACTGTAGACACCGAATTTTATCCAGGTTTATTCGTTGATAGTTTTAATTAGTTAATTAATTTTTTATTTTAATTTCTAATTTATTTTTATGTTATTTTTGAATTAAATAAAAAAAGTGAAAAAACAGAAAATGAAAAAGATTCAAATAATTCAAAAAAAAATGATAAACCAAGTTTAGGTTGGATTTGATCTCTTGATAACTCGTATAATTATATAGTTTTTAGTTATGTTTTATTAGTGTTTTGTGTCAAATACGAGTTATTATTGTTTAGTCTAATTGTGTTTATGATCTTTTATATTTTTATGTATTTTGGTGTTTTTCACAAGTTTCTTTGAGTGATTTCAGATTACTAGAATTAAGGGCAAATCCAGTTCAGTTCCAGTTCCGAAACCTTTTGCCATATCAGCTATATCTCGAGTTTCACTGAAGCAATAAGGCTGAAATTTGTGGCCATGCAAAGATAAGAGGCATATCTATCTTTTTCATGTTTTACACTTCTTGAAACGGAGTCGTTTTCCCTAGAGAAATCGACCATCAAGTTGGCTGATGTGCAATGACGTCTGTGCTGACATGTTTTCGTATTATGCCCATATCTTCTTATCCACATCAGCAAATGAGCTGATTCCAACGGCTATGGATCAGTAACTGATAGGGTAACATTTGTCTAGAAGACCATGTGATCAGATAAGGCCTCCAAAATTGACAAAATCGACCATCAAGTTGGCTGATCAAAATCGTCATACATGACGAAAATTGTTAGAAAATGCACCCACCTATTATACCTACCTTTGAAATTTGTAAAGCTTGTCTCTTGTCATTTAGCCCTCCAAAATGTGTATAAATAGAGGGCCTTGGATGATTGTAAGGGATCATATTGTACATAGGTAGGATATTAGCCATTTTAATAAAATTCTCTAAGTTTTCTTCTTCTTTCTTTTCTCTAGTTTTCTTTCTTTTCTCTAGTTTTCTTTTTCTTTAGAGAGAGCAAGAGGTTGGATAATTAATATTCTTCCTCTTCTTCTTTCTTTCTTTTATTTTCTTCTTAGATTTTCTTTAATTTTATGTTTATGTTTACAATGCCTATGCTAGGCTAAACTTCCATTTGGTTAAGGGTGATTTCAAAGCCCTAGACATGTTTTATAATTGATTTTCAGATTCTATCTATCATTAATTTTCTATCAAAGTTGCTTATGTTCTTCTACAAGAATTGTTCATGATGTTGTCTTGATTTGTTTAGGTGTACAACTAGATAGATCTTGATAATTATCTATTGCTAGTTTAGGAGTCTTGATCCGTGTAATTGTCTTGATTTCCTATTCATAAGTGGCAATTTCTGATTAATGATTATGGTCAAGTTTTCAATAATTGCAAAGTGGAACATAACCTAAGTTGAACAATCCGAGCTTATGTGTTTGTTGCTTAGATCAACCTATCTTTCTCATCATAAAGCTGCCATTAAATTGAACTTAGAGAGCTTATTCTAGGTTGTTTGATGGTTAGAGATTAAATAGAGAGCTTGTTCTATTTAACAACAAACTAAGGAAAGATTGGGATAACAGAGCTTGTTGTTATCTACGGTTGTTAACTTTGATAGTTGGTTAATGTTGATAGATATGAAATTGATTCTTAATGATGTCTAGTGGTGGAGAATGAAACCTTAACCATATTTTTCATATTTGATTCGTCTTACTTACTTGTTTTCTTACTTTTCTCGTTTGCTTATTTTTAAGACTATATTTATTTTTATTGGCTGGTTATACCGCCTAATTTGTATATTAACTTTGTTTTATTTTTATTGGCTGGTTATACCGCCTAATTTAGTATATATATTTTTATTGGCTGGTTATACCGCCTAATTTAGTATATCTATTTTTATTGGCTGGTTATACCGCCTTGCATCTTATTCTTATTATTTACTTTAGTTTAAATCTGGCTTCAAAAACCCCTTTTCTTTTATTGTTTTCTTTGAACGTAAGTTATAAACTAATAACTCATAGATTAAAACCCAATCCCTGAGGACTCGACCCTTGCTAATCATTATACTTACAATTGATCTTTTTAGTGCAAGGTTAAATAAGATACACTCTTTTGGGTGCATCAAGTTTTTGGCGCCGTTGCCGGGGATTGCTTTCTTTAGTTTATTAGTTCATTGGTTTATTCTTATTTTCAGTTGTAATTAATTTTATTTTTCTTGTACATATAAGTTTTTCTTATCAAATTTTGAAAAAAAAAAAAAGAAAAGAAAAACGATGGAATTGAGCAATCTAACACTTGAAGAGTTGGTGGCATACATGAACATGGAAAATCAACAAGCCAATCTCACCTACCCAGTTCAACAATTGGCCATGGGAGGATGTCAAGGCCATCAAGTGTTCCAAGACCAACTGTATGATCATTACTCAAACACTTACCATGAGGGATGGTGGGATCATACTAATTATGGCTACTCAGAAAATTACCAAGAAGTAGATCCTTATGCCAATTACACTCATCCATCTAGCTTCAATCAATCATGGTCTCAAGAACCAGATCTTCTTCAACCACCACATATGACTCAAAACTCAGGTACTTCTTTAGAAGATCTTGTCGATTCTCTTGTTACTAATACTTTGCAATTTCAACAGGAAACAAGGGCAAGCATCCGGAGTTTGGAAAGGCAAATGAGCCTATTGGCTAGTAGTATGGTGGTATGGGTAGCACAAAGATCTGAAGAACTCTCTGCCCAAACAATGATTAACCTAAAGGAGAATACTACTATTGTGACCTTGAGGAATGAGGAACAAGATAAGGATGAGACAGAATTAGAGATGGATTCTATTCTTGAGGATAATGAAGCCACAAATACAAATAAGAGTATTTCGACACCTGAGGTAACGTTTGAGATTCCAATTTTTACTAATGTTTCTTCTCCACCTTTTCCTAGTAGATTCGCAAATTTCAAGGAGGATGAACATGAACAAGACACGCTGGAAACCTTAAACAGTTTGTTTGTGGATGTCATTCAACAAGTACCAAAAGATGCACCATTCCTCGATGAGATATGCACCACCAAGGATGATGGAATAATACTTGTAATGGAGAATACATCCACTGTTGTGCAAAGAAAGCTACCTCTCAAACGCATAAATTTGGAAAATTTCATGTATGAGCCTGACAAGCGTAAAAAGCCAAGAAGGGGTGTTGGTTAGATTCAAAACACTAACTCAAGTGTTAATTGGGAAGGCAGCCCAATTAAAGATGAAATTGCCAACCTTCCATATTCAGATTTGCTTTCTCTTTCTTTTCCTTTTTCTTTTATTATTTTTATTGTTTTTATTTTTATTTCTTATTTTTTTTTGTTAATTGTGTTTACTGTTTTTAAGTTCATTTAGGCTGCATAAGTTTCTTTTGTTTAATAGTTCTTTTCTCTTACATATAATTCTTGCATTGGGGGATAATAGCATTACATTAATGACAATGTAAGAATTATGTGTGGGGGGAAGAATTTAGGATTTTATTTAGAGTGTTTTGTTTTTCAGTCTTTTTATGTTGTTTTTCTTTCTGATCCTTGTTTTGAAAATAACTAGATGTAAATATAATTTTTTTTTTTTTAACCCCGGTTAAATGGCGGATAACGGTACTCCGTGATTATTTAAATCGGTTCCATCAGCTACCCACAAAACTGATATTGTATATAAATTTCTCTTCCAATTTCTCTTTCAATTTTTTTTCATTCTTTTTTTCAGGATAGATGATATTCTCACAAGATTGCAGAAACGATTTCCTCCTTTTCCTCGAAATATTTTACTGAAGCTTTACCAAGTTCGACTTGAAAGATTAAGAATGCTTATGCACAAAGGGATTCCTGACGACATACGTTGGACAATTGAAGCCAAGGTACGTGAAGATGAATATCTTCCTGTTTTGCATTTACCAGGTACAGGTAGAAGCACTTTTGCAAAGAAGCGACGAGCAAAGCGCATGAGTTCAAATTGCCACAAATGTGCACGATGGACGTGTAACGGTAAATGTCGTTCTATTGGGATTCCGTCCTCTAATCGAGATGATAAAATTGAATTCATTAAGGATGGACTGAGTAAGGAGAATTTGGGTAATATCCAACTTTCTCTTGAGACGCATCCTAGTGGAGACGTACAAAGAGAAATTCTTGATTTATGGCCGCAATTCCAAAGGGAATGGCAACATCTTGGGAATCTGATGTTAAAAGACCCTGTTTGCCAGCTTGTAAGAAAACTGGATGGGAAGCATATCCTCGACTCATAGAAGGCGTTTAAGCCGTTTCTGGACGTAAAACCAGAGGAAGATGTGAGCCACAATCACAACTACAATAAATGACTTCTCAGCTTTTGGTTTGATTTGCAATAACTTTATTTTGGTTTAATTTACGTGTTGTTCGATTTGTGTAACTATTCTCGTTTTTTTTTATTTGTCTTTTACGGTTGATTTTTTCTTCTCTTTTTGATTTTCTTCCTGAAATCACGCAAAAATCTTTTGTTAGGTTAACATTTTCTTCTGACAGGTCAGATACACTTTCGGCGACATTATTACTCTTGTCTGATTCACTACTGAGTCCTCTATATATTACACCATGTACTCATTCTCTTTCAGGCACTCGAAAAGAAAAAAAATGGAAAGTACTTCATCCCAGCGCATTAAAAAAATTTGTGTCTTTGGAGGTGCTTATCCAGGAAAAAATAACATATTCGCTGATGAAGCCATAAGAGTTGGAGTAATACTTGCCCAACAAAAGATCCACTTGATTTATAGAGGAGGTAGTACGGGTTTAATGGGAGCAGTCGCTACAGCAGCACACGCCGGAGGAAGTCCAGTTCTAGGAATCGTGCCAAAACTATTCACAAGTTTTTGTGGACCTACCGTGGGTAAGGAAATACAAGTCTGGAGTGTCCCTGAACGGATAACAATCATGTACCATTCTGCCGATGCATTCATTGCTTTACCAGGAGGTCTGGGTACATTGGAAGAAATAGCTTGCGTGGCTTCTTGGTCATCTTTGGTCACAAATAAGAAACCCATTGGTTTGCTTAATATTAATGGTTATTTTAGTAATTTGCTTTTATATTTAGATAATGCTGTGGATAATGGATTCATGTTTTCAGAGGCAAGGAGAACCATAATTTCTGCTACAACCATTGAAGATTTACTTAAAAAGCTCCAAGCTTATGAGTGTTTATCTGCTACGGTTGTTTCGCAAACGCTCGGAAAAAGAAAAAGAGATATGGACGAGTAAGGAGTGGATTGCACTTTGTCTTTGTGACATTATCTAACATTTTGTTTGTTGTGTCTCAGTTATAATAAGTGGTTAGCAACCTCTACAGGTAATATCTCCTAAATTTTACCTTCTTAAAAAAAAAAAAAAAAGTTTGTTGTGTTTTAAGCAATTTAGAAGTATTCATTCTGAACAAGGTCTGAGTAAGGGAGACTTGAGACATACCTTGTCAGTTTGATTTTAATCTTTTTACGTTTACTTGTTAATTTTTGTTTAGTATTTTAGGATTATTTAGGTTGCATGAGTTTGTTTTGTTTTGAGTCTAGTTATTCCTATTCTTATGTTATTAGTTCTTTTCTCTTACACATGATTCTTTCATTTGGGTTAATAGACTTACATTGAGGACAATGTAAGAATTAAGTGTGGGGGGAATGATTTAGGATTTCTTTTATTTTTGTCTACTATTTTTTTTTTCTTTTTCTTCTTTATTATTATTATTATTTTTTTTGTGAGTTTTAGTTCCTTTTTAATACAATGATGAGATATGAATTGCATAAGTCTAAAACAGATTTATTAGTGAGAAGATTTTCATGAGAATTGAGCTTGATGTCAACCTTTTTATGAGCCAATGTTAATATAATATGTTGATTGAGAAAGAAGCATGTTTAGACTTAATCTGACTTGTATAATCATCCTTGTGAGTTTTTGAGCCTATAATGATTGATGCATTATACAAATCAATCTAATTTCTTTCTTGAGTGCTCTTATGATTACATGATTCTCTAGAACTTGCTTTAAACCGTTTGAGACTATATTGATACATGTGACAACATGAATATGATAGAGGCATTAGGATTTTTAGCCAGGGCCAAACAGCCATCCCTTATTGATGTTCCAAGAGAACACACCCTTAGTGAACCAATTTGAGCCTACATTGAATAAGCTATCTCTTTGGTAACCATAACTTGTCCCTAACCTAAATATACTTATATCTTTACCTTTGTTCCAAAGATGAATTAGCATGTTTTGAGACAAGTTGCAAAGACAAGGAAGATTTATTGAAAATTTGGGTTAGAAACAAGAAATAAGTGTGGGGGGAAAAGAAAGAAAAAAGTCAAGAGAAAAAGAAAGGGATCATTGTCAAATACATTCCCATATTAAAAAAAAAAAAAAAAAACTTCTCTTGAACTTCTAGTTAAAGTAAAAAAAAAAGATGTTACAAAGTTGGTTAGAATGATGCAAAGGCTCAACATGAATATTTAGCCTATGTTATTATGTGCTTTATAAGAGTTTTGAAAAGTTTTATTTGTATGATCTTTTTATGTCTCGAAACTTTATGAACTCTTTGGAACCTTTGTGATATCTTTATCCTTTTGTTCTTCAACCACATTACAAACCCCTTGGCCCCATTACAACCTTGATTAAAGACCTCTTGATTCATGAAGTTGTATGATCTAAATAGTGGAGAATAGGTGGACAAGCAAGAATATGGTAGAACTGTTTTCATGAGATTGATTGAGTGTAAACACTTCACCACTACTTTAAAGAGTGAAAATCATGAGGGTATCCCATGTGAGAAGTTGAGATTAAATTTGAACATGCAATATTTTGATTGAGATATGTTATGCTAATATTGGCTTAACTCAAACAATTTACATTCAAGCATGATTTTTTGTGAAATTCTTTAAGCTATTGATTAGTTTATAAGACTTGTTCAAATATTGTCTCTAATTTGTATTGAAAGGATTAGGAGTAAATATTTTTAGTATATGCAGTTTATTTATATTTTAGTTTTTCAATGTTTGTGGGTATCGTTCTAGTAAACCCTCACGAGACTAAACTCGTCCACTAGGGACACCTAGGGGTTTAAAGGCTTGTGTCACATGCTAAGTGCCACCGTGATTTCCTACGAAAATGGATTAGATTAGATTTTCTTATTTTATTTTTATTGAGTCGTTGCTAGGGACTAGCAACAATCTAAGTGTGGGGGTGTGATAACTCGTATAATTATATAGTTTTTAGTTATGTTTTATTAGTGTTTTGTGTCAAATACGAGTTATTATTGTTTAGTCTAATTGTGTTTATGATCTTTTATATTTTTATGTATTTTGGTGTTTTTCACAAGTTTCTTTGAGTGATTTCAGATTACTAGAATTAAGGGCAAATCCAGTTCAGTTCCAGTTCCGAAACCTTTTGCCATATCAGCTATATCTCGAGTTTCACTGAAGCAATAAGGCTGAAATTTGTGGCCATGCAAAGCTAAGAGGCATATCTATCTTTTTCATGTTTTACACTTCTTGAAACGGAGTCGTTTTCCCTAGAGAAATCGACCATCAAGTTGGCTGATGTGCAATGACGTCTGTGCTGACATGTTTTCGTATTATGCCCATATCTTCTTATCCACATCAGCAAATGAGCTGATTCCAACGGCTATGGATCAGTAACTGATAGGGTAACATTTGTCTAGAAGACCATGTGATCAGATAAGGCCTCCAAAATTGACAAAATCGACCATCAAGTTGGCTGATCAAAATCGTCATACATGACGAAAATTGTTAGAAAATGCACCCACCTATTATACCTACCTTTGAAATTTGTAAAGCTTGTCTCTTGTCATTTAGCCCTCCAAAATGTGTATAAATAGAGGGCCTTGGATGATTGTAAGGGATCATATTGTACATAGGTAGGATATTAGCCATTTTAATAAAATTCTCTAAGTTTTCTTCTTCTTTCTTTTCTCTAGTTTTCTTTCTTTTCTCTAGTTTTCTTTTTCTTTAGAGAGAGCAAGAGGTTGGATAATTAATATTCTTCCTCTTCTTCTTTCTTTCTTTTATTTTCTTCTTAGATTTTCTTTAATTTTATGTTTATGTTTACAATGCCTATGCTAGGCTAAACTTCCATTTGGTTAAGGGTGATTTCAAAGCCCTAGACATGTTTTATAATTGATTTTCAGATTCTATCTATCATTAATTTTCTATCAAAGTTGCTTATGTTCTTCTACAAGAATTGTTCATGATGTTGTCTTGATTTGTTTAGGTGTACAACTAGATAGATCTTGATAATTATCTATTGCTAGTTTAGGAGTCTTGATCCGTGTAATTGTCTTGATTTCCTATTCATAAGTGGCAATTTCTGATTAATGATTATGGTCAAGTTTTCAATAATTGCAAAGTGGAACATAACCTAAGTTGAACAATCCGAGCTTATGTGTTTGTTGCTTAGATCAACCTATCTTTCTCATCATAAAGCTGCCATTAAATTGAACTTAGAGAGCTTATTCTAGGTTGTTTGATGGTTAGAGATTAAATAGAGAGCTTGTTCTATTTAACAACAAACTAAGGAAAGATTGGGATAACAGAGCTTGTTGTTATCTACGGTTGTTAACTTTGATAGTTGGTTAATGTTGATAGATATGAAATTGATTCTTAATGATGTCTAGTGGTGGAGAATGAAACCTTAACCATATTTTTCATATTTGATTCGTCTTACTTACTTGTTTTCTTACTTTTCTCGTTTGCTTATTTTTAAGACTATATTTATTTTTATTGGCTGGTTATACCGCCTAATTTGTATATTAACTTTGTTTTATTTTTATTGGCTGGTTATACCGCCTAATTTAGTATATATATTTTTATTGGCTGGTTATACCGCCTAATTTAGTATATCTATTTTTATTGGCTGGTTATACCGCCTTGCATCTTATTCTTATTATTTACTTTAGTTTAAATCTGGCTTCAAAAACCCTTTTTCTTTTATTGTTTTCTTTGAACGTAAGTTATAAACTAATAACTCATAGATTAAAACCCAATCCCTGAGGACTCGACCCTTGCTAATCATTATACTTACAATTGATCTTTTTAGTGCAAGGTTAAATAAGATACACTCTTTTGGGTGCATCATCTCTTCTTTGGATCAGAGTTGGACTCTAAGAAGTATGATTTGAATAAACTTCTATCTTGATCAGATTAGGACTCCAGATGACAATGAAACTCTAATTTCTTTTCCTATATAAACAAGTTAAATCAACAACCAAAAACACACAGAATTTCGAAGCACAATCAAGAGCAAATAAGCAAGAATCGGTGAAAAAAGAAAAAAAAAATTTAAGCTGTTAGGTTCAAAATTTCTTGGGTTTTGGCTTTAATGGTTGTTTCGAAAGGGTTTTAGTAGTGGGGATTTAGGAAAGGTAAAGGGAAGCTTAGGCCGGAGTTTGGTGACCATTCAGTGAACAACGGAAGAGATCGGAGGGGTTGAGGTTGCGACATTCAAATTTAGATCTAGAATTTTCTGGGTTGATTCGGGTAGAACTAAGTTGGTTTTTGGGTTGAGGGAATCAAGAGGATTTTTTTAGAATTTTTTTCTGGAATTTTTTGACCACCGAAGGCGGCAGTGATCGACGACGGCGACTACGGTTGACGGCTGCGACGCTGATTGATTTTCGGGTTTGTTGAAGAACACGGTGGGTGTTCTTGGAGAAGGAAGATCAGAGGAAAAAAGTTTTTTTTTTTTTTAAAACAGGTATGAAATGAAACAAAAAAAAAGTTTTGGCCTTTATAGCCACATACGGGTCTAGTCAAGAGGATCCGCGTGCAGACACGACCCGTATGTAGCTGATGTTTTTTTCTTTTTGTGTTTTGTTCATTTTTTTACATTATTATGTTTTATTTTTTATATATTTTATTTTCATTGTTTTACTAATTTCATATTTAATTTTTTGCAGGTATATATTTTGAACTAATTATATTCTATTATTTATTATTATTAACTATTAATTATTATGATTATTAATTATTATTTATTAACTATTAATTTAATTTTATTAGTAAGATAATTTTTAATTAATTTTTAATTGATGATTAATTAATTTAAAATAATAAATGGAGTTCTTTTCCGATGATGAAATTCAAAGAGATCACGATTGGTTGATTTTCGAGAAATTTTTAAGTGAGAGAACTCTCTTAAAAATTCTCGAGATTAATGAAAAAAATTTTAAGGGATGATTTTCGATACAAAGAGGTTAAAATTTATTTAGTTTAAAATAATTAATTCTCAATGAATTTTTTTTAGTCATGATTTTCATAATTGGTGCTTAATTAAAAATCAAGAATAAATTAAGATTTCTTCTGATGATGAAATTCAAGGAAATCGCGATTGGTTGATTTCTAAAAAGTTTCTAGGTGAGATAAATCTTTTAAAAATCCTTTAGATCGATGGAAGGGTTTTTTAAGAGGTAATTTTCGATACTGAGATTGAGATTTATTTTTTTGAGCAAACATAAATAAAAATACCAGTTTTAATTATGAAAATTAGACTTAGATTTAAAATTTAATTTTTCCGATGACGGAGCCTCTTCAATGGAAAGATCGATTTCTTTTGAATACTCTCGAGGTGAGGAAACGTTTTAGTAATTCCCCCAGATTGATGGAAAGGGAGACCTAAAAGATGTTTTTCCGATATTTTTAACTTAAATAGATTAAAAAGAAGATAAGATAGACAAGACCATTTAATTAAGACTTTTTAGTATCACAAGACTAATTAGGTACTATCTCTTAGATAGGCGTTGTAAGGGTGTTAATCCTTCCTCATACGTAACCGTACTCACGAACCTAGTTCTGATAAGTAGACACTACAAACAAATTGACATATAGTGACGGTCCAAAAACCGTAGGTAAAACCCAAAAATCCGTCGCTAAAAGTCCTAAAACTCTATACCGACGGTCGAAATGGCTATTCCGACAAAAAAATTAAGCGACGGTAAAACCCTCGTCGGTATAGACCTATACCGACGAAAAAGTGACCGTCGGAATAGGGTATACAACCTATACCGATGGTTTTGGGCGTCACTATTGTTATTACCGTCGGTATAGACTATGTTGGGTTAGCCACATTTGCTTTTACCTATACCGTCGGATTATGTGACCGTCGGTATAGATACCATAGATATACATATACCGACGGTCATTTTGTCCGTCGGTATACATATACCGACGGATTTTTTTCACGTCCGTCGGTATAGATGTAACTGCAAAATATATGATTAACCTATAGCGACGGTTTTTTCTGTCAGTATATATAAAGGTCAAAGCGTCGGTAAAAATAAAATTTTATCATATTTTCAATTATTAATATTGATTTGTTTATAATTTAATATAACATATTTCATAAAAAAATACAAAACATTATAAGAAAATACAAAATATTTAGTAATATTAAACATAAAATTACAAATAAATTGTCTTAATTACACAAGCTAAATAAAAGTCGCAAACTAAAGTCATAATACAATATTAAAATTGAAATTTAGGAGTCCAAACACTAAGTAAATAAACAATCCAAATACATAAAGTGAAATAAGCAGTCTCAGCTGTTCCCTGCAAAATTAGGTAATATAACTTTGCTACCATGTGCAGTACCTAAGAAACAACACCAAGATTAGGTAATATAACTATGAAAAAGTTCTCAAAGCAATATAAATCTGTTGCTGCACTTACCTATGTATTCGCCATTTACAATGGCATGGATTCCATGGCCAAGACTTGCAACCCGTAAGACTGGGAAGTTTCCCTTTTTCATTGGTAAGTCATGTACACCCAATTCAATACTGTAGCAAGAATTTCATAGACAGGTTAAATTTAGGCAGTAATCAAGAAACGCTTGGTAACTTTTCTAAGGATTCCCCCCTTCAATATCCTTCTCTTAACAGATAAAATCAATTAAATGCTCTTATCTGTATAACTTGTTTTCTTTACAATTTGTTATAAGTTTTATCATGTGTAATTGCCTATTTCGATTTTACTTTATTAACCTTGTAAATTCGTTGGAAGAAATTACTAGTTTGTGCTCAAAACCAATTCTACTATACCATGATTTCTTAGCAAGGACTAAGGAGCACAAACAAGAAATTTTGAATTAAGTAAACCATAGTTGAAATTATTTCAAGTCAACAAAAGGTTATCACTAAATCAATTGATAACTATTCTTTTTCCACATATAAATGTGAGAAAAGATCAAGAAACCTAAACAAAAAAGAGGCAACTAGAACTAAGTTATAGCTTTCACTTCATTTTAAACAAAATCTACAGAGTGTAAAGGTGATCATTATTCATCTCATTTAGCCAATAAGTTTCAGAAGCTATACAGTTTAATCTAAAAATTTCTAAAGCATGTCAACAACCAATCTCCTCACTCACAAGACATCACTTCAAATAGTCCAACTACAAATATAAAAACTAACTATCAAGGAAATAGATATTAACCCATGACCTATATTATCTTCTAAAAATTGTTGTTTCACACACTATTATTCCTTTGAATCTACAGGTCTTTCAACACCAAATTCACTCAATAGCATTTTACTTGTGATAATGGTCTTTGCAATTGACAGATCAAGTAACAGGGAAGAATCATGCCATTTATGCTGGATATATTTTGAAACAATTGCTAATGAATCAAGTTACAGAAAAAACCTCATTGACTAGTAAGGGCAGGGCAGTGGACATCAGACCTCCCAGACCCCACCATGGAGAAGCCATGAACACTAGGCTGCCCTTTTGCTTGTGTATGGAAACTAAATCTAATTGTATAGGAAGGCAGCAAGGATAGCATCCAAAGCCACTTATAACAGCAGTAAAAACATGCATAAAGCCATAAACAATAACCACAAAACAAAGGTGGTTCCACTCAAAAGTGACTATCATACCTCATTCAACATTCTATGCAATTCATCCCTAGCCTCAACAACTCGGTCTCTGTCGTTGCTGTCAACCACGAAGATGAGACCCTGTGTATTCTGGAAGTAATGCCTCCACAAAATCACAATCAAAAATATTTATATTATGGTCCTGTGACTAGACATCACATGTTTCATGCTAGTTCAACACCTTGGTTGAGTTGGTTTGTACATGTTTCATTTACAAGGCTGTCAAGTTCTGATATCTCAAATATACAAAAAAATAAATAAATATTGATAGCAATAACAACAACAAAAAAGTATCTTATTGGAATCACAAGCTCAACTTTCCAAATGATCCAATCCTAGAATGAAAATCTAGTATCTGGGCTGCAACTACAAGTTCCACAGGACCAAGAAAGCTAAATTCTAAAAAGAATGACAACAAAGAGACAGAACGGATTACATGCTTTGCTAGCTAATCTTTTCCATGGAGTACATGAGAACAGACATTGTATAAATGATGTGCAAGCAAACATAACAACAGAAGAGTTATCATCATAGTTCTAATATAGAATTAGAGATAATCATCGAAAGCAGAGATTAACCCAAAAAAAAAAAAGATTTGGAATAAGTGCGTTTACCGATGGTGGGAATGGTGGTGACAATCTCTCCAAGCTTGAGCTTGTACAAGATGGTAATCTTACCGGCTGCATCAAGACCCACCATCAAAATTCGCATCTCCTTCTTGGCAAAAAGCCGGCTGAAAAGCTTCGTGAATGTCAGCCCCATTTCTCTTCCCTAGCTGTTGATCCCTAAATATTATGAAAATTCACAGATATTACTTCCAAATAACCAAAAAAAGGATAACTCAAATCTACCATTTCCCAATCAAATTTCAACAAATCAAATAGATCTGAAGGTAGAGGTGCGAAAAATAACAAACAAAATCCGTTTAAAATGCCCTAGGGTTTAAAAAAAAAAATTTCAGTCTAAGGCCCAAATGAAATGGATTTTTAGTGCGAAAATGAAAGGATATTTTAGGGGAAGCGTCGGACGCCTGGGTTTGTAAAATAAAGGAGATTGAAATGGGGAAATTAGGGTTGAGTGTCTGATGGGGTAAGAGAATTTGAGAGTGTAACTGTGTAAGCAAATGAAACAAATGAAACCCAACCCTTTCTATGCTCGATCGGTAAGAAAAAACGACGTCGTATAGTCTTAAACAATTGAAATTCCCCGATTTTTACTGACGGAAAAAATAAAAAAACCGTCGGTAAAAGATAGCCCTATACCAACGGTTTTTCATTAACCGTCAGTATAGATATATCTATAGCAACGGAGATTTTGTGCGTCGGTATATGGTCCGTATATTCTGACGGTGACAAAAATCCGTCGGAATAGACACTTTTTACCTACGGAACGGACCGTCGGTATATATGAGTGTCAGTATAAACCCTAAATTTGCTTGTGGTGTATATACCAACGGTTTTCTTCTGACCGTCGGTATAGGTATACCTATAGCAACGGATAATTTGGGCGTCGGTATATGTTATGTATATTCTGACGGTTAAAAGAATCCGTCGGAATAGAAACTTTTTACCTACGGATCGCGACCGTCGGTATAGATGAGTGTCAGTATTTTACCATTTGTTTGTAGTATATACCAACGGTTTTTCATTGACCGTCGGTATAGGTATACCTATAGCAACGGACTAGTGGGGCGTCGGTATATGTTATGTATATTCTGACGGTTAAAAAAATCCGTCGGAATAGATAAGTTTTACCGACGGATTTCGACCGTCGGTATAGATAACCGTCAGTATATGGCAATTTGTTTGTAGTGAGACTAGAACCTATTCTTTTTAAGGTGCCTTAGTCAAGCTTAGGATTACTATAAAGAGGATAGATTCGTATAGGTGACTAATCACACCTAGATAAGATGATTAGTGGCGACTCCATGATTTGTGTCTAGCATGCTGAATTCGTATTTGACACGTTATGACACCAATCACAAGAATTCCAGCATTGATGCATCATTAGTTAAAATTTCATCATTTTTTTATGCAAAGAAAGTGTAGTTTGAGAATAAGAAAAGGGATTGTAAGTGCTGAGATTTGAATATTAGATCTGCTAAATGTCACTTCTTAAAGGTGATTGCATGAACCAACTGAATTAAATCTCGAATTTAAATTTTCATCATTTTTAATCTCTTGTTAGATATGTGATACAAATTTGACGCTCTCAAGGAATATGAGACGAGGAAAAGATTTATAGAACTTAAAAGTTTTCATATGATAGATGGAATCGGATTTTGTGTACTTACTTTAACAGTTACCACACCAAGCTTTAAAAAATGTTAGATTTCAAAAGAATATAGATCTTATGGATACTTTTGAGATTCGGGTTTTGGATGTTTTCAATCTAAAGAAAACTGATACCAAATGCCAAAAATGCATTGGCTTAATGGCTGGTAAAGGTGAAACACTTTGACTAGGTTAAAGTTCTATTCATGTTGCTTTTCTCCAACTTTTTTGTTAGTGTTATCAAACAATTTGTTAACATAAACAAAGGCAATCATTGCAGTCTGATATATATTGAGATGCCGTTTCATAATTAAACTCTTGGATACCCAATTCGATGAAAATATCTCTGATCGGGATCCAAATGGACTTAAAGCAACCTTGCTACTACTATTAGATATAACTTTCCTTTTAATCATTTACTGAGGACCTAGAAAGCATGCATTTATAATCCTTGGGAAGACTGCAAAATTGATGACCAAGAAATTAAAAGAATTACCCCTTTCCAAATTTCTCTAAGAATGAGGATGGATGTGTTTATAACTTGGGAGTTTCCTATACCCTTTGGATTGTGAACTTCTTGATATCTATTATTTTAGCCAATTGCAGTTTAGGAAATTGTTGGTCTGAAAACTGATAACAATTTCTGAAATCCATCTAATTAATTTTACCTGGGTTTTTTTTTTTTTCCTAGGAAAGGGATTCTTCAGGGGTGAAAAAAATCCCTCCAATTCCGAGATCAATATAGAACAGAGTTTAAAAGTTGAAACCAACCTTTGAAAATCTTGTCATTATCATCTCATCTGATATGAAGCTAGCAGCATAATGCAAGGCGCCCCCACTCTCTACAGCAAGTAAGAAAACGCTACTAGCAAGCAAGCATCATGTGAACAACTCTTAAAATTGTACTAGCCTTTCTTCTTTTTCGTTTTTTCAACAATGATATGCCCGAATTCCCACTTTTTGAGACTTGCAGAAACCAGTGATTATAAATGTCAGAATTCCTTGTACTTAAGCATGCTAGAGTTTAAATCAAGATAATCACAACTGTATCGGTGGACGTACTATTTATGTTTTGGTACGTATCGATATCGGTGTATTTTGACGTACCTTTTCAAGTTTACCGGTATTTTTTAAATATTTTTTCATAGATAATCTATATGTATAGTTTATTTTCAATTTTTTTTAATAAAATATATATTATATACACATGCAAATATAAATCCATTACATGCATATATATGTTTTTATACAAATATAAATTTTAAATATTTAATATCTAAAATTTTTAAACATCAAATAGGTAAAATAAATATTAAAACATTAAAAAAATAGTAAATTATTATTAATTATGTCCAATAACCTAATTTAATGAACATATATATATTTTAAATATAATCATGAAAAAAAATAAAAATATCATGACACAAAAAATATTGAAATTGGTTTAAAAATTCAAATAAGTGAATTTTTAAATAAAAAAAATTTAAAAAAAATCAAAATATTGTACCAACCAGTATGTACCGGTATTGATCGGTATTGATCGGTACAGACCGGTACAGGCCGGTACAACCAGTACGGGCCGGTACCAAAACCAAAACTGAATGACACTGGTAACGTTTCGATTTACCTTGAAAACGATACGTACCGGCCGGTACAATACCGATAACTCTTGTTTAAATAGCTATAGTTGGAGCCATGTCTTGGATTTAAGATACATACATAGATAGGGCAGTATTCCATTTACATTTTTTCACTCTACAAGCAACGAAAAGATGAAACATAAAACATTTATTAGCATGAAACTTGGAACTTAATTAGTTCAGTTGATTCATTCAGCTACTTTTAAGAGGTGATATCCAACATGTTTGAAGTTTGAATCTAAGCATCTGCAATTTCTTCACTTATTCTCGAGCTACGGCCTCCTTAAAATCATCCCCTTCTCCCCTCTTAAGGCTAATTATCTAGTACATGATAGAATACACAAAAGAAATTACTACTTTAATTTCATCAAAATTCTAGATTGAAGTGATCCCATGATTAGAGGGAGAGTTTGATACACCAAAATAATTTCTATATGCCAATCTTCAAGATCAAGATTGAACACTATTTGACTAAATTCCAAAATATTTAGAATCTAATATGACTTTGTATACCAAAATAAATAGATAAGCATATGAATGATAGAAATTTGGGGAATAGCAGCTAGCTTTATACTATATCGTTCCCAATCTTCATTTAGAAGATGCCACCAACTAACAAAAGAGCATTTATCATTCATAGAATTTGAGGGATTACTTTTATACAATCAAACAAATTAATATGATCCATACATGTTTTCAACGATCGAGCTAGTGGAAAGAGAAATTATTAAGTAGGACCATATGATTCGAGACGGTAAAAAGAGAAATTATTATGTAGGACCATAAGAAACGAGATTATAAAAAGAAAAATTATTAGATAGAACCATCTTATCACGTAATTATATATCTATAAAAAAGACACGACAAACCCACCTTTCTTGTTTGAGAAGCTACTTAATTGTCCATGGCATTACATGGAAAAAGTTAATTATGTATATGTGCTGGTTCTTTGAACACTTTTGGGCGTTGATGAACCACAAATATAGTTGTTGGTGAAATTCAAGTGAGCATGTGTATTATTTGAGTTGAGATTCATACAATTTCTGCTTTAGGATTTTATGTGAGATTTCATTATTGCTAGCTACTTATATATATGCAAGAAAAAAATAATACGCAATGGCTTAATTAAGTTCATGTTAGCCTTGGTTGATAATGCATGTAAGAACTCGTTCTCATTACGATCATCAGAATGATAGCTAGCTAGCCATGTAGCAACAATATCTCAAATGACAGTCTCGATTTTCTGCCTAGCTTCAAGTAAATAAATAAAGTAAAAAATAAAGAGTTTATCTCTAATATATATTTAATCACATCCTTTGATTGAAAAAACGTTATCTCATTAACAATGTTTATTCACCTTCAAAGATACAAGTATCAAATAATGTAGTAAAATAAGAATGAGAATTTGAGTAGGGGGTTTTAAGTACAAAAAAGGAAATGGATAATAATCCATAAAAAGAAAACATAATAATGCAGAGATTTGGTCTAAAAATTATATTGACATTTTACGATGACTATGATACCCGATCACATCAAAGATTCAAATGATACTTTATATATATATATATATATATATATATATATATATATATATATATATATATATATACAAGAACCTAATTTTTGCAGCAAATAACAGTCTAACTAAGTAAATAGAATGAGTCGTCTAAGGTAAATAAAAATCCTTCTTAATTACTTCTTTCCGGCAGCGATGCAACATTCTTTTTGCCCATATCATTCATAAAAACATATATAGCTATTGGTTTATAACATAGTTATTAAACCTGGATCGGTCCAAAGGTTAGACCAATCGATTTGGTGACTTGATCCTTGATTCAAGTCGATTCTTTAACTAGATCATTTTTACAATTGATTCAAAAAAATTCGAATTGACCCATCAAATTTATGAAAATTTGAACTCGGAGTTTAGTTCAATTGATTCATGCAATCACCCTTAAGATGTGACATCCAGTAAATTTGGAGTTCAAATCTCAGTATCTGCAACCTCTTCCTTTATCCTTAAGTTGCAGCCTTTTTTGTACTAAAAAAAAAAATTATGAAAATTTTAACCAGTAACCGACCAAATCCCATATCAATTAAAAATAATTTTCTTAAGATGATTTTTAAATCATACCTACTTAATTTTAGCATAATAAGCATATGAATGATAGAAATTTGGGAAATAGCTAGCTGGCTTGATACTATCGTTCCCAATCTTCATTTAGAAGGTACCACCAACTAACAAAAGAGCATTTATCATTCATAGAGTTTGATGGATTACTTTTATACAATCAAACAAATAGATATGATCCACATGCTAGTGGAAAGATAAATTATTGAATAGTACCATACGAGACTATAAAAAGAAAAATTATTAAGACCATACGAGATTGTAAAAAGAAAAATTATTAGATAGGATTATCACGTAAGACTTTAGAAGAATTGATTCCACGTAATTATCTATGAAAAATACACGTCAAATCCACCTTTCTTGTTTGAGAAGCTACTTAATTGTCCATGGCTTTTTACATGGAAAAAGTTAAATATGTATGGGCTGGTTCTTTGAACACTTTTGGGCGTTGATGAACCAAAAATATAGTTGTTAGTGAAATTCAAGTGAGCATGTGTATTATTGGAGTTGAGGTTCATATAATTTCTGCTTTAGGATTTTATGTGAGAGATTTCATTATTACTACTTATTTATATGCAAGAAAAAACTAATACGCAATAGCTTAAGTTCTTGTTATCCTTGGTTGATATATAATGCATGTAATAATTCGTTCTTGTCAACAGTCATATGATCTGTTGATAGAGTGCTAGACTTTTAGTTTCAGTAATTAGATATCAAACTCTGACAACTTAAAAAAAAAAAAACTCATTCTTATTACGATCATCAGACTGAGAGCTAGCCATGTAGCAACAAACATCTCAAAATAACAGTCTCGATTTTCTGCCTAGCTTCAAGTAAATAAATAAGTGGAAAATAAAGAGTTTATCTCTAATATATATATTTAATCACATCCTTTGATTGAAAATACTTTATCTCATTAACAATGTTTATTCACCTTCGAAGATACAAGTATCAAATAATGTAGTAAAATAAGAATGAGAATTTGAGTAGGGAATTTTAAGTACAAAAAAAGGAAATGGATAATAATCCATAAAAAGAAAACATAATAATGCAGATAGATTTGGTCTAAAAACTATATTGAGATTTTACGATGACCATGATACCCGATCATATCAAAGATTCAAATGATACTAGGAACTATATATATATATATATATATATATATATATATATATATATATATATATCCAAGAACCTAATTTTTGCAGCAAATACCCAGTCTAACTAAGTTAATAGAAGGACTCGTCTAAGGTAAATAAAAAATCATTCTAACTTCATTCGGGCAGCGATGCAACATTCTTTTTGCCCATATCATTCATAAAAACATATATAGCTATTGGTTTATACATAGTTATTAAACTTGGACCGGTCCAACGGTTAGACTAATCGATCCCGTTCTTGATTTGGGTTAGTTCTTTAATTAGATCATTTTTGCAATTGATTCAAGAAAATCTAAATTGATCCATCAAATTTATGAAAAAAACCAATAATCCATCAAATTTATTATTAATTCAGATCAATTAAAAATAATTTTTTAGCATGATTTTTAAATCATACCTACTTAATTTTTGCATATTAATAAGCATATGAATGATAGAAATTTGGGGAATAGCTAGCTAGCTTGATACCATTGTTCCAATCTTCATTTAGAAGATACCACCAACTAATAGAGGTGCTCATGGTCGGGTCGGGTCGCAACCCGATTTTTTTTCAAATTCTTTGTCTAGGCCCGGCCTTGGGCGGGCTCGGGCCCGTCATGAGCTCGAATTTACTGTTCATATATATAAAATAATATTTTTTTGTTTTGTATATATTTTTATAATTAAAATTAAATAAAATAATATTACTATAATACAAAAATATTGTACCGAGTCGGACCGGGCTGGTCCGGATTAAAAAATTCCTATCCAGACCCGATCCAATACAGGCTGGGCCTGTCGGGCTGCCTGGTCGTGAGTAGGTCTACCAACTAACAAAAGAGCATTTATCATTCATAGAATTTGATGGAATACTTTTATACAATCAAACAAATAAATATGATCCACATGCATGTTTCCAACAAGCTATAGTGGAAAGAGAAATTATTGAATAGTACCATACGAGACTACAAAAGAAAAAATTATTAAGACCATACGAGACTGTAAAAAGAAAAATTATTAGATAGGATCATCTTATCACGTAAAATTGAAAAAAAAAAAAAAAATTGATTCCACGTAATTATCTATGAAAAAGACACGACAAATCCACCTTTCTTGTTTGAGAAGCTACTTAATTGTCCATGGCTTTACATGGAAAAAAATAAATATGTATGTGTTGGTTCATTATTGCTACTTATATATATGCAAGAAAAAAGTAATACGCAATGGCTTAAGTTCATGTTATCCTTGGCTGATAATACATGTAATAAGAACTCGTTCTCATTACGATCATCAGACTGATAGCTAGCCATGTAGCAACATTCTTCAAATATATATATATCCAAGAACCTAATTTTTAAAGCTTGGATTGGACCGTTGGAGCAAATAACCTGTCTAAAGGTTAGTTTAGTATTGTTATTGAAAAAAACTTGGATTGAAAAAAGCTTAGGTTGAAAAAAGTGTGTTTAAAAATGTGATTTAAAAATTTTTAAATGTTTGACATTGTTGTAAAAAAGTATTATAGAGAATTGAAATGTCAAAAAATAGATATGTTTAAAATAATAAAAGTATAGAAATGTGAAGATAATAAAGTTATTTTATCCAAAAGCCAGCTTTTGAAGCCCCAAAGTTATATTTTTTGACTTTTTGAGTTCACTTTTCAAATCATAATTTTAACAACAAAAGTCAAATTTTTTTTACCTATTTAGCATTGTTTTTGCGGTGAAAAACAGTTTTTGATCTCAAAAACTGTATCAGAATCAATGCTAAACAAGCCTAAGTAAATAGAATGAGTTGTCTAAGGTACTTCCTTCTGGCAGCTATGCAACATTGTTTTTTAATTTGCCCATATCATCGTAAAAACATATATATAGACTATTGGCTTGTTAGCCGGTTTCTATGACAAAATATTTTCCTACATCGTTTCACTTTCATTCGATGATCGGGTGTATGAACTTCAAAAATGTTAAAAATTATTTGCTTAAATATTCTTATTAATTTATTTCATAATAATAATTTTATTATTACTAAAATTTGTCGTATAGGACCCATATTAATGTATTAATTAATTAATTCAATCACTACGTCAAAATTCGTTTTAGACAACATTTTTTTTATAGTATTTCTCAAATGTTAAAAATAACAAAGCCAACACTTTTACAGTATTTTGCATATTACTGTTATATATTATAATGGCCAATAATTACAGCATTTTTAAAATTTTTAAAAACATTTGACATTTGCTGTTATAAATCTTATCATATAAAAATACTTTTGGTAGCACTTATAATTGCTATCATTGAGATCTTTTGCAGCAAATGAAAAATGCATGCAAAAAGTTATGAAAAGCTGATATAAAGTAAAAATTACAGCATTTTGATAAGTGTTATTATACATATGTAAAAATACTACTAAAGACATAAGACTACGATCACATATACAACACATGAATAAATAATGTCTTATCTTACAACAATATTTTTTTTAGTTTTCACATCACTTCAAAATACCGCTATATGTCAAATTTGATGTAGTGAATAATTTAACCTTATTAATTTATCAAAATAATAATTTTATTATCACTAAAATACTTTATAAAACTCATACTTGTCGTAACAGTGCAAATCAAAAAACTCATTTATCAGACACGAAAAAAATCATCACCAATCTTTTTTTAAATATATGTGATTGAATACTAATTATGAAACTAAGCCTCCTAAAGACATCCTAAGTTTGACAAAATTCTTTAGAAAAATAGGTTTTAATCTATGTAAACAGAACAAGATTCGAAAGTGGATTACATGTGAAAAACGCGTTAGGACTTCACGCTATCAAAGATCACTTAGAAATTTCCAAAGAAATTGTTATATTTTGCAACTTTTTAGGAATTCCATCTTCGAAATATTCAAAATTTCTTTTTCATGATGCAGACAAAAAATAACAATCCAAAAACAATTAAATTTACAATTTTTAAAATTACTTAATCTTATTAAACCATATATATTTAGGTTTCTAGGTTTTTATTATCACAAATTGAAATATGTACTCAATCTAAAATAAAAAATATGAACAATGGAATTTTTTTTAAAAATATATAATAAAATGAAAAACAAATAAAAGAAACTAAAAAAAATACCAAACAAAAGAAAGTCCAAAGCTGAAGCAAAAGAAAGTCCAAAGCTGAAGTGGGCTGCTAAAATCAGATGGATATTAGGCTTGGTCCGAATCTAATAGTGGGCCGAGGATCAATCTGGAGCACTTCTCTCGGGTCGAACTGATAAATGCGGATCTTGGGTCAAATTCGGGTTCACACACGAGTCACGACTCACGAATCAGTTCAAAGCTCTAACTTGATCAACAGATCAAGCTCACCCTACTGCCGGCAGCTCCCGAGGCAACCGGCTATCTCTCCAACAAAGACAAAAACAACCATCAATATAAACTCCCATGATTTTGGCTAAATAAAGATCACCCTTAAACTATTTAAAAAGAAACAAAGAAATTGTATAAACAGAGCTACATTAAGCATCAAGAAGAAGGATTGATCTTACACAAAACCCTCAACCAGAATTGGTTTTTCGTTTCCCCTCTCACCCTCCTCCTGATTTTCATTCTTCTTTTTCTCTTTCTCTCCAATCTTCAAACCCTTCAGCTCATCATCTAGACAACCCTTCCCATCCACCGCCTCTACACCATCATCACCCACAACCACCGTATCTTTACCTTCCACCACCTCCCTGCCGCCTCCCTTTTCCTTCACGCAGCCTTCCCCCGAGTCCGAGGCAGAGTCCGGAGACCCTCCAACCAACACGACGTCAGACATGTCCGGACACGGTGGCGAAATAAGAATATCGGAGGAGCACTTACCGTTGTCGGGGAATGGGTCGTCTACGCATCCGGGTTCAACCTCATCTTCATCATCAGAATGGAAGAGGGTAGCGGCACGTGACTTGACAACGGAGGCGGCTTTGAGAAAGGCCTCGTGTATGGAATCTGGCGGAAGAGCGCAGTCCTCGAGTCCCGCGTCTTCCAGACGGGGAGGGAGGATCTTGTCTAGTAACCCCGTGGATTCTCGTCCTCTCGCAGCTTCCATGGAAGTCTTCAAAATGTTTGAGAACCCTAATCCTGGAATTCAATGAGAAGAAAAGCTTTTGTGATTGAATGATTCAGCAAGACAGGAAAAACCTTGTTTCAAGAACAGAGAAACGAGAAGGTTCCAAAATTGGAGTTTTGTCTGAAGCTGACATTGGAAAGGGTTTTTTATAGCTTTTTTTTTTTTTTTAATTATCAAAATATCATTATTTTTCTAAGTGTCAAAAAATTTTTTTTAATCAGTTGAGAAATTATAATAGCTTATGATGATTTTTCAACGATAAATTTTAATTTTTTTAAAATTAAGTTAAAAAATTATCATGAACTATGATTATTTTCAACTAAAACTTAAAAAAAAAAAAAATCAATTTTTATATTGAAAAATCGTCGTCCAAAGTGAAAAAATTCAATTTTTTTTAAAAATTTTTTAATTATTAAATAATAAAATTTAAATAAAAATTATATAATTTATAATTATAAAAAATAAAAAATTTAATAATTTTTATATATAATTTTTATCCCATTGTGGTAAATCCGACCCGTTAAATCTGAATCGTATTTATATAATTTTTAAAATTATTATTATTTAAATTTTACAATTTATTAATTTTTAATTTTTTAAAATTATATAATTTTTATTTTCGGGCTTGGGCAAAAAAAAATAAAAAAATTCGAGTCTCAGTCCGACCAGGTAAGCCATGGCGATTTTCATGATCATTTATAAATAAAATAAAAAAATTAATTTTAAGAAGAAAATAAATTCATCATTTATAAAAATTCATATTTTATCGGACCGGGCTGAGGTCCAAAATTTTTTTATTTTCTTTGTCCAAGTCCGAAAATAAAAATTATATAATTTATAATTTTAAAAAATTAAAAAATTAATAAATTGTAAAATTTAAATAATATAAATTATATAAATATGATCCGAGTTACCGGATCAAACTTATCACTATGAGATAAAAATTATATATATAAATTATTAAATTTTTATTTTTAAAATTATAAATTTTTTAAAATTTTATTATTTAATAATTAAAAAATAAAAATGTGAATTTTTTCACCTTGGGAACTTTTGAAGAATTTTCTTTGAAAAATCGTCACCCACAGTGTTGAATTTTTTTTTAAGTTTTATTTCTCAACTTAATTTAAAAAAAAAAAAAAAATTATCGTTCAAAAATCGTCATAGTTCATTATAATTTTTCAATTGATTAAAAAAATAAATTTTGATATTAAAAAAAAAAAAACAAAAACGGTATTTTAAGATTTTTTTTTTGGGGGGCTATATTAAGATAAAAAAGCCAATTGGAAAGTCTTCATACAATCCTTTTTCTGGTTACCTTACCAACAAAATGTCTGGAGATTTCTTCTTATCGGCCTACACTCTCCCAGGCCCAAAAAATATGACTTGCGGTCCAAAGTCCAAACTTGCCGCTTATTTGCATGTCACATGTCTCATGGCCTTGCAGAGCTTCAATTTTAACCTGGCAATAACTTACGACGAATTGAAAGGGTCAGACTTTAAGTTACTTGGTAATAAGAATATTAGATTCAGTTCAGTTAATTTATGTCATCATTTTTAAGAGATAACATTCAACAAATTTAAAATTCAAATCTCAGCAATTACATTTTTTTTCCCCTTGCGATTTCGGAAAGTAAGTTCAAATAATCTGAATGTGAAATATTAAACCTGTATTTTTAAGGTTTATATTAATTATTCATCTTTCTTGTTTGCACTTTTGGTTTCAAAATTAATAGTGAATAATTCTACACGTATTGCTCAGGAATACAAGTTCTAACCAAGTTAAATTTTAAAGCATTAGGGCTCGAAGTCGAACTCATCCATATAATTGCACTAAATTCATAATCTCTTCGGCCCTGAAAGTGCAAGAAATTTGCCTGTCAACAATTCAAGATGGTTATCCATCAAAAGTTCATAAATGGTATCCGAGAACAAAGATAAAAGGACTATAACAAAGGCTCCAAATTTTATCACAGAATGATAGAATTATCAGTGATAATGACAGAGGAAGTAGGAACCATGGTACAAATACAATTACTTTCTAATAGGAGTAATCAACAATCAATTGTTGTTTAAAAGAAGAAGAAGAAGAAGAAAAAGTCATACCAATGCACGAGGGGTCTGGGAAAAGTCCTAATATAGGCAGCTTTCGTTAAGCAAGCGAATAGCAAGTAGACACTTGATTATCACGCCAGGCATGACCTTCCAACAATCAATTGTTGTAAACGAAAAGAAGTCGACACGAGGTGGATCGCCTCAACTTTTCTTTTCTAACCAACTTATGATACAAAATCCAACCTTATAGGAGTATTTATCATATCCTAGTTTATTAGTAATTGTTAGAAACTGCAACATTAACCGAGAAATGAGAAATCCCTGGCAGCTGTTTTTGCACTCTGATAAAAAGAGCCCCATCCAATGACTCACTTAACATTCACACCCTGTCGATCTCTGTGACCGTCCTCCACCAGCAACATCAATGGTTTCAGGAAGGTATCTTTGGTCATGAACAAAACAAAGAATTGAACACAAACAATTAGCAATCCGAGAAAAATGTGGTTATCCAATCTAGTTGTATATACAAACTATTGCATGGAATCACACATATAAAAGAACATTACATTTTTCACAGTTAAGAACAATTCTATAGACATAAGGCGTAAAGCAAATTTCATGGGGCATTCATGCTGGCCTCTAAAACATCCTATTTCAGCATATTACTTGTGGAACTATAAAGGGCTCAGTTTGTTATTCAACTTTGACAAGATCCCATGATCCACCAGATAGAAGGTACTGAAAGAATCTCATGCGCATAAATCAGAGCTCTCCAAGGATAAATTTCAACAACAAAGCAGTTCAAAAATGGAATTAAGTTACTCAATTAATGGCGTGGATAGGTCAACATGCAAAAGACGAACCCACGATACAATTTCCTGAGCAATGTCTTCATCTAAAAAGCATTCAATTGCAATTGAAGTAAAAATTTGGTCCATCATAGAAACACCAGTTTACATCTTCTAGTGTCAATTTACTCTGTTTGTCATCTTCTTTTACTTTAATATTTTATTTTATTTATTTGAAAACTGATCCATCGGCATAAACATTTTATTAAGTATCATGTTCTTTGTGGAACATCATTGATTTATGCAAATTTGCTTCCCAACATCCAACATCTCTTAGAAACAGGAAGCACATAATTACAAAAACAAGGCTCCGTTTGGTTCGCGCTTTTGCTATTTGCTTTTTTTTTAATACAAAGTGAACAAACAAAAATATGAATTGAAAACAAGGGACAAATAGAAAAAGCAAAAGCACCAATTAATCGGAGCCTAAACTATTCAGAGACATATGATACTTACATTTCTTCTTCAGGTTCATTCTTGAGAGCATTTTTGGCTATGCACTCAAATGCTGCATCAACATTGAATCCTTCTTTTGCAGAGGTCTCAAAGTACGGTATGTTTCCCTTTGAAGCACACCATGCCTTTGCTTTCTTTTCGGAAACCTAAACCAGAAAGGAATAATCTCATTCATACACCATTAGAAAACCAATTCACACTACCATTTGATACTATAAAACACTAAAGAAAGCTTGAGGTGCAAACAGAGGGGAGACATGCATGTCAAGACGGTGGAAGATATCTTACCACTCGACTGTTGCCACCATCAACATCAACCTTATTTCCCAACACAACAAACGGAAAGTTTTCAGGGTCAGATGGACTGGCCTGAACATTCAACCCAAAAAAAAAACAACAACATTAGTTCGTTCTTCCAATTAAGATATTCTACATGTCATTGAATAGAATATTACCTGAATCAGAAACTCTTCGCGCCAGTTGTTAAGATTATCAAAGGACTTCATGACATTCACATCATACACAAGAACACAGCAATCAGCACCTCGATAAAAAGCCACACCTAAACTTTGAAACCTTTCCTGCCCAGCAGTATCCCATATCTACGCACACAAAGAGAGAAAAGAGTATCAATTCTAAGAAATGTAAATAAAGCTTATTCTCACTACTTCCCGGCCAAAATAAAAATCTTCACAAAGAACAGATAAAGGTTGGCTTGGCTTCTACAATTGTCACTCAAGGATGGCAACATCAGACAAAAAATTATATATATTTGCAAAATCAAGGGAATAAAATAAATTGTTTCTATTTAGAAAATGAACAACGTTTTACCTGCAATGTAAACAATCTATCTTCAAATTGAACCTCTTTTGTCAAAAAATCGGCTCCGATTGTCGCTTTGTACTGATTACTAAACTTACGATTAACATACCTAATTCCAATAAAATTAATAATAATAATTAAAACACCAGAACCAGCAATAGAATATTCAAGATTCAAAACTAAAAAGAGAAAAGAAAAAAAAAATAAAGATTTAAGTTTCAAAGCTTACTGATTCATGAGCGATGTCTTCCCAACCCTAGAAATTAAAAAAAAAAATCAAATAAAGATCAAAAGAAAATGCATGTTAACAAACAAACAAAAAAAAACAATGGAAATGCAACAAAATTTAACAAAATTTTCAATTCTAATATCAAAAAGAAAGGAAATTAAAATAAGAAAAAATGATTATGAGATTACCCACTGTCACCGAGAATTATGACCTTTAGAAGCATACGCCGACGAGAAGCCATGGGATCGGATTTGAGAATTTTATTATTACTTTTAGTAATTATAGAAAATTGTGGGATTTTATTATAAAAAAAAAAAATAAAAAAAAAATTCACAATCTTTGATTTGAGAGAAATTTCAAGAGAATGGAAATTTTGTTTTGCCAGAAATCCAATTCTATAGTTTTCAGTTTCAGGTAGAGGTGGCAATTGGGCGGGTTCGGGTCGGGTTTATTCGAGTTCGGGTTTATTCGGGTTCGGGCTCATTCGGGTTCGGGTTCATTCGGGTTCGGGCTCATTCGGGTTCGGGTTCATTCGGGTTCGGGCCCATTCGAGTTCGGGCTCATTCGAGTTCGGGCTCATTCGGGTTCGGG
This sequence comes from Fremontodendron californicum, assembly GCA_030761205.1. Taxonomy (NCBI): domain Eukaryota; kingdom Viridiplantae; phylum Streptophyta; class Magnoliopsida; order Malvales; family Malvaceae; genus Fremontodendron; species Fremontodendron californicum. The sequence goes on from JAULJL010000024.1 coordinate 6,923,303, forward strand.
CCCATTCGGGTTCGAGTTCGGGTTCGGTCTGGGTTCGGGTTCGATCTGGGTTCGGGTATGTTTTACATCATTTTATTTTATATTAGATGTAATCATATTTAAATATTTATATCTAAAAACAAATTATTAATTTATTATTATTTTTATACTTTTGCTATTATATGATATTTTTAATTATATTTATTTTTTTAAATTAATATTTGTTAGCACCAAAAGAATAAGAAATTAATTTGTTATATAAAATCAAATTTTGAAATAATTTATTATAAAAAATATGATATATTATAAATTAATCATATTGATATTTAAAATAATTAATTTGATGAACTCGAATTTCAAAATATAAATACATTATAATTTATATTCACTATAAAATAAAAAACTTTTAAAAATAAATCATGGTTCATCTATTCGTTTATATACTTATAAAATGTAAAAAATTTATGCTTATAGTCAAGATATATATATCTATCGAGTACTTATATTTTTTTCATCAGTATAAAGTATAAATTATAAAGTAGTACTAAAAAAATATAATTTATATTTAAATTGTACGTAATAAATATATAATTAATATGATTATTTATTATATATAAAAATATACCCAAAACCAAAAGGTCATAAAACCCAAAACCCCATTAAACATACCTGCTAAAATAAAATCCCATAAAAACCATAATCCAATTAAACCCACCCTAACCTAACCGTATAAGTATAACCCAAAAGGCCAAAATAATTGAATTATTGTCAATTTTTTTTCACATCTCTAAAATTTTCAAGAATTTAAAATATTTAGATTGTAAATTCATCATGATATGAGACGTTAAAGTTATAACTTATAAGTACAAAATATAATTTACTTTTTGATAAAATTATTATTTCATCATTATATATATATAATATATTAAATTTTAATTAAATTATTAAAAAAATTAGAATAAAATTAATAATTAAAGTTATTGCTTTGTAAAAAAAAATAATAATAATTGCAATTTGATTATTTTTATTTTTAGTATTAAATTCGGGTTCGGGCCGGTCTCGGGTTCGGGTCCATTCGGGTTCGGGCTCATTCGGGTTCGGGTCCATTCGGGTTCGAGCCCATTCGGTTCGGGTTTTTTCGGGTTCGGGTTTTTGACTTTTTAATCAAATCGGGTTTGGACGGGTTCGAGTTCGGGTTTTCCTGAACGAATTTTCGGGTTCGGGTTCATTTTGCCACCTCTAGTTTCAGGTCTCAGCCATCCAAGTAGTCAAAGGACAGCAAAGAGAAAGACCCCCGTTCATAATTTTCCAAAAATGCCCACGTTTATACGTTGAATTTACATTCGTTTTTTTTTCCCTCTTTTTTGGCTAATAATGTTTTTTCTTTTTAAATTTTTAGCCTCGTATTTATTCCTTCCTAGGTAATTTTGGTTCAAGTGTAAGTAAATAATAAATAATTAAATACTAATTATTATTTTATACATGAATTATTTTTAATTATAGAAATGTTTTTTTATGATATTACAAAAAAATATATATATATATATAATCATAATTAAATATTATATTTATATAAAAAAATTACTGAATTAAATCAAACCAATAAATTAATCAACAGATTTGAACCTTAAGATATGAGGTTTCGCGACATCCTTTTTGCCACTAACATAAAATTTCATTGGCAATCATAAAATTGTAATTCATCCATTAAATTGTAATTAATAAAAGAATTATTATTTTATTCATTTTCAGTGAAATTTAAAAACTCCTCAGTGAAATATAAAAACTACAATCATAAATTACGAATATAAAAACTACAATAATATATGATATAATAAAAATATTTCTTAAAAAAAAAAAAAAAACTGCTCAATTTTTTAGCTGATGAAGTTTAAAATCTCCAACAACCATGTATAAAAAGTGAACTCAGCATAATTTTTAAAAAACGCTTGTAGAATGACCTTGTACATATTTGAGTCAGATTTACCAACAAACTAAATCAATTTCCTCAAGAACAATATAAAAAAGCTTAAGAAATTTAAAAAATTTACGATTAAATAATATTATAAAAAGATTTTACTAATAAATATTTTAAGAGTACTATTTTAAGGATAGTTAAAGTATTATGATAATATTTTTATAAGAAATGTTATAGTTAATAATTAACGTTATGAATTTCAATGTATTAAAAAAATGAATTGTTAATATAATTGTAATACCCAACCCAAAAATAAGAGTCCAACTTTTTAAAGATTTTTTGACTAAAGTACACAGCAAATATTAAAATATTAAGATAAAAAAAATCTTAATAAAAAACTATCGACAGTTTTCAAGTAAACAGAAAGAATTTAGGAGAAAAAGAAAACAAACCTTTGAAGAGAAAAGAGAGTTTGGGATTTTGAGATTAGGCATGAAATTGAAAGTTTAAGGTATGATTAAGTTTAATTTCATTTAATTTTATGTTTCAAAATTTTATTTTATTTTTTTACAAAATCTATCTTTTAGTTTTAACATTCTTTAACTTTTAAATCATTCCGACGTACATGTTAGGTATCCATGGAAAGCTCTTTCTAACGGTTCTTGTGGCAACTCATTCGAATTTGTCTTTGGTGAGAAATCAATTATTTTGTATTATGAAAAATAAATTTTTGACAATTTCAACGAGTAAACTTTGGGTCATCATAAATTTACCTTCCGGTAACGTTTTTGAGCCATCTTTGAATGATTTTTGTAGCATGAAATGCCATCTTTCCAATGGTCTAAATGGTTCGGTTTGAATCTTTATGTGTTTAGATAATCGAGATTTCAAAGTCAGCTTCATGAAATTAAAAATCCAAAAAATCTGGGCAGGCAGTGATGATTTTCAATTTTTGAACCTCACTAAATCATGATTTTTGTAACTGTTTTAGTTAAAACAAATTTTCAAATTATAGTACTACATGCAGGCTTTGAATTGGTACCAATTACCCCTCTAGACTCAATCTATTTTGTTAAATACAAGTGTTCAAAGTAAGCCAAACGATCATAAAAATCTAAAATTTCAGCACACGATAAAATTTCGTTTTTAATTATTTTAAAAGTTATTTTTTTCAATAATTGATCTATTTTGTTATAAACAGAATTAATTTTGAATATTTGAATTTTATTGAATATTGGCATGAATAAATATATTTTTTAGTAAATTACTTTTCAGTCGTCATATTTTTGAAAATTTTGTTTTACGAAGAAAAATTTACAAAAAAAAATAAAGTTTAACTAATATCATGATTTTTCATAATCAAATGCAATATTGTTAATGATTTTGTGTGTTAATGTATAATATTCTAATTTTTAAATGTTTTTATATTTTTATTAAATTATAAAAGAATTTATTTGGTTTCGAAAATAATTTCGATTGAGGAAAAAATTGCCACACACCCTAAGTGTCCTAAATTGGTCTGCGGAATATGTCTTGGTTTGTTTAGATGAATCGATAACTTTAGTTTCTAATTTGAATACTTTTCGAATTAATAGTCTTTGAGAGAATATGAGTTCTTTATTTCTTGATTTCGGTTTAGCGAGTTCAGGTAAATGACTTGATATCCCTTTGGGGTTTGGACACCTTAAAAATCAACCTCATCTTGCTTAGATTTTGTATATAATATATAATGTTTTGTTCCTTGGTTTGTTAAATCGGGTTGAGTATGCAAAGTATATATATAATATTCTTTGATATGAATTTAGAATGTGATTTCGTTTGATTTGATTTTCGAATATGATTTTTGTTCAACTATATTTATATCCCTATTTATTTATCTATAGTGTCTGAATACAATTAACTACATAAGATGTTTGAAAGAAAATACAAAATTTGCTTTGTACGAGATGTGTTTTGTAAAATGCATGACTACTACTTTGTATAGTTGGGTAATCCGAAAATGTTTTTTGTTTTTGATTTGTCTCCTAGTATGACTATGTTTTGACCCTGTCAACGGGGTTATAAACATTAGCCATGTCGATATGTATTTTATGATAAAAATCCATTTCAACCGTGCCACCGGTTTAGAATTGTGGTTTTTGTGATATTCGATATGCGCAACCATGAGTTGCTTTTGATATACTTCTAACCCATTGCCACTGGGGTTAACTGTGGTTTTTGTTCTGACCTATGTCACAGGGGTTAAGTGTGGTCTTAGTATGTTACGGGAGACTAATGAAAATCAATAATTTGTGAAATTCTGTTTAGTTCTGTTATCTGATAATCTGATTTTGGAATAAATATGTTTTTTACTATAAGATTACCCATTAGTATTTTCGAATCATAAGAATTGATAATTTTGGCCTAAATATTTTGTAGTATGTTTAATCCAACTGAGGGGATGTCGGTTATTTGCTGAGTATTCATACTCTTTTCTTTACTTTTCCTTACTTTTTTCAGATTCCGATATATGTATCTTCGGAGTTTAGTTTTGACGAGAGCAATTGTTTGCGAGTTTAGCATCTGTCTTTAATTTTATGATACTTTGAACGAGAGTAATTTAATATCAGTTTTAGTTGAATTGCTAGTTAACTAGAATATCTTGTATTTTGAGTCAATGTGTAATATTAAATTTTTAGAGACTTGAGATATTTGTAAATTGTAAATTTGAAGACTCTTTAAGTTTTGATTTTCGATTTAGTAAGATATAAATTATCTTGCATGCTTATGAAATTCATCTCATGAGTATACGACATTTTTACGTCTTAAATTCTCAAGTTTGGGACGTGACAAAAATAATAAAAAATATCCTTAAAATACTCGTTAACAAAATTCATAGTAAAGTCAGGATTTGCATGGCTAAAGAACAGTATAGTGAAGAACTGTTGCAGTTTCATTGAAGCTCCTCTATAGAATTTGATACAACACTAAACTTTCTAGCCGTGAACTAGTAGAATTAGAGTATTACTACATCAAATATACACGCAAAAAGGGAGGTTTGAGAACTCTATAAACAATCAAATACTACTTGAAATGGATTGAATTGACAAAATCCACCCAATCCCCTAACCAAATATTGATTGCATTATTGCTACCACTCTACCTTGGCTGACATTCTTGGATAGCAGACAAAAACCAAATACCTGGTGAGGGGAGGAAGGAATGCATCTCAAACGAAACAAATCTCAAATTTGCTTTAGAAGTGGTTCCCCCCTGGTTGCAAATGAGGCAATAATGAAATATAGCTGGGTGGCAAAAGAATTTACTGTTTTTTCGAAGCAATTCGTTACGAGCTTCTTCCGCTTACATCTTTGGTTTCTTTCTCCGCTTTCGATGTTTCCGTTTGGGTATTTTGTTGGCCTTCAGTGCTGGAGCTAGATGGGTTAACACCATACTCACTGGTGAGCGCACTGTATTCACTACTACCAAGCTCTTGGCTTTCCAGTGCCATCTTCCTGAACTTCTTCATATCTTCTTTGTATTGGGTTGAGCTGTAATCACAACTTTCATAGGAACTGAATACTGTGCTGTGCCCAGGTGTGATTCCTTCATTCAAATCATCCAGAGACATATTTCCTTCCAGAGCTCGAACTATCTGCTTGGTTTAAGTGACGGAAAAGTGGTTACATGCCAGCATTCAGCCCAGGGTCATGAATTGGACATGTAGATGCTATAAATTAAAAGGTGAAAACATCTCAAAGGATTAAAATCTATCTAGAGTTAAAAGATGTTATCAAACAATAATAAATACCAACTATTAACTTTTGCTAGTGGCAACATGTTATCATGCTTCAAAAAAACCGGCCATTCAACTCTAGAACATTTATCTAATTGATAAAATGAAAAGTGTTAGTTAAGGAGTAAAACTTAATATTAAGCAGTTAGTCAAAGAACCTGGCTCATCCGTGGGCGATTCCTTGCTGAATGACGCACACAGGCTGCAGCACAAGCAACCATTCGAGTCATTTCACTGGAGTCATAGTCCTTCTGCAACCTTGGATCCACAAATGCATCAAAATTTCCATGTTCCAAAGCTTGCGAGAGCAAAGGCCTTGCCTAGAATTCAATAAAAGGATCTGTTATTCATCCCATGCCTGTCAAGCACTAATACATAAGGATTTGATACAAGGGATTGGAAGGCCATATAGTTTGTTAGAGAAGATCTGGCATTTGCATGTCGATGTCCTAGTAGGGCCTAAACCTTTGGTTTTGAACATGTGAAAAGAATATAAGATCGCCCTTTTAACACTAAGAAATCACTTAAAACCGGAAATATGCCATGATTGACTAGATTATTATTTACTTTAAATGGACTAATACGGATAAAAATAATACAGACCCAATCAACTATGCTATCATCAAAGAACGGCTGAGCCTTATCAACAGGGCGGCGTCCAGTAATCAACTCCAGAAGCACAACCCCAAAGGAGAATACATCTGACTTCTCAGTGAGCTTCCCACTGGAGGCATACTCTGGAGCCATGTAACTGCATGTATACATTCTTGTCAGAGGGGATGTATACGATGTTTACGGACTATAGATAAAAAGAAAATATGCTGCAAGCTCGCATGGGGTGAGCCATAACTTCTTTAAATTTTGCAACAATATCAAATGCTGAAGAAATAAGTGAAATACATATATTACCCAAAAGTTCCCATTACTCGAGTGGAGACATGAGTATCAGTATCTAAAGAATACTTTGCAAGTCCAAAATCTGCAACCTGGAGAAAAATAAAACATACACACACACACAATAGAGTGAAATACTTGCATTCAGAAAGATGTCGGAACTTAGGCCATTCAAATCAAAAAGAAATTTTCTTTACCACAATAAATTCAGAACAAGTTTTCATCAAATTTTGATATAAAGCATCTTCAAAAACTCTTATGATCAAATTCATTTTCTATTCAGTGTTTCAATCTAAAGGATTGATTGCTTCTTGAAGGGTCATGCAGAAACTAAATCAACAGTTTTATTTTTTCCAAGAGATATCCAAAGAGCTAATATAACAATGAGAAACATATATGAACTTTGGTTTGTTCTCAGCCTCAGGAAGCAAAGGGATAAATCAATCACGTGGCTATGTAAATAGCATTCAATTTGAAAAGTGAAATCATACCCTTGCCTCAAAGCTGTTATCAATAAGAATGTTAGCTGCCTTGATATCACGATGTATGATCTTGGGCTGACCTAATTATATATTTATGTTTAGGAGAAAAAGCAGAAACTGTGAGACTAGAAACTGGAAACTGGAAAGTGCTTGAACTTCACTACTTAAAGTAGATATGTAAAGTATCCTTACAGTCCTCATGCAAATATGCCAATCCTTTGGCTGCACCCAGGGCAATTTTCATTCTGGTTGACCAATTCATAACTGGCCTCTCTTTTCCTGCATGTTTATTTTCATCCAGTTAAAACCAAAGTATCATATATGCACATACAGCTATACACCCTTAATCTAAGTTGTGATCTCAATTTTATACTTCTGTCCACTATGCCTGTTCAAGAACCAGTTAGTATCATGATTATACAAAGAAAATAAACACTTTTTGTTTCACATAATAGTAAAAGACTTATCTATTCATTATCCATCATATGCAAGAAGAACTGCACAATCTTTATTTTTCTTAAATTCTTAAATGTTTTTCTTCTGCATGAGTAGATTACAATTTTTTTCAACTTTTTCACTTTTTTATAGCTCAAGTTATGAATTTTGCAAAGGCTTTATCAAGTATTACTCATTACTAAGAACCAAACACATACAAGTACCATCATTTGTTACTTTTGTCTCTAAGCACAATCCTGAACTAAGCTAGAAAATAGCAGTACAATAAATTTATTGCATTTTCACCATTTTAAGAAATCTAATATTTCGTAACTGACATAGACTTTGACCCAGAACACAGTGTATCAAAAACCATTTGAATAAGTTGTTCAAAATCCCTTAAAGCACCCATGTAGAAGGAAAAGAAAGATACCAGGAACATGAGTTAGCAAACTTTCAAAAAGAGAAATGACATCAGTAAAATAAGCAAGTACTTGAAACAAGAAGAAACAAAATTATGATTAGCACCCCAATGTTCATTTTCTTCTTCTTCTTTTTTGTTCGGCTGGTCAATGTTCATCTTCTCACAGCCAGTTAGGTGGGTGGAGTGGGGTGGAAGAGGGATTTAACACCAAAATGACTCACCGTGTAAATGAAATTCTAACGTGTTGTTTGGAACAAACTCGTAAACAAGCAACCTCTTGTCTCCAATAATGCAGTATCCAACTAGTGAAACAAGATGTCTATGATGAACACGGCTAATGATGTCAACCTCTGCTTGAAATTCACGCTCACCCTGTCCACTTCCAGCTTTTAACTGCTTAATTGCAACTACTTTCCCATTTTTTAGCACTCCCTTGTGAACATAACCAAAACCTCCTTGACCAATGAGGTTAGGATGAGAGAAATTATCCGTTGCCAATGCTAAGTCTTCATAAGTAAATGTGCCCAGCGAATGTCCTAGGGCCATTCCTGGGGAAGGTGATGGATTTGACGGTCTCTCAGAGCCCAAACTAGTACTCATTGAAGAAGGCTCAAAAGAAGCATAAACATTCACTGGTGGCTGGTGAAGAAGTGGTGCGATTCCAGGTGGAGGAGTAGGTTTCGGTAGAACAGCAACTTGAGGAACATTCTGCTGCCAATGTTGAGGGTCAACTGGATGTATAACAAGCATGCAAGAATTAGTGTAAATTCTTTTAATTTGAATGTTGAACCATTGGTTTCTTTTATTCCACATTAGACTATAATCATAAAGCACATAATTGTCCCACACTCCCACTAAAACATATCATACAAGAATGAAACAGAAGAATACCTTAACTGAATCAAAATACAAGCACAAAAACAATCATCAATATGTTATTTGTTGCTAATCAAACATAAACCGAAACAAACTTCCAGATTACTAGTAGTTATCTTTGTAGCACCGTGGATAAAATTATCAAAGTGCCAGTACCGGTTGACCACTCCCTTTCCTAGATACGCATATGTGTTTGTGTACTAGCACATGCATGCATGCCTGAATGTTCTTGTATGCATGCACGAGTGCGCATGTCTCATGGTGTGAAAGCTGAAAAGGATAAATCTCATTCTTTTGTAAATAGTTTAAATAAGCAAAATTAGTATGGAAACATTGAGAAATCACCACCATGATAAGAATAATAAAACTGATACCCACATCTTAATTAACGAAAGACTACAATAGCTTACAAATTCATGACAACTTTAAATCCTTAACAAAAGTAACTCATTCAAGCTGCATTCTTTAGGTATTCTCTGTCAATTTATTCATGTGAACTCCAAAAGAAAAATATCGCATACCATCAACAATGCAAATCTAACCCATATATATAAGCTCTCAGATATATATAAGTTAAACCAATGAAAACCAAAAAACAATGTTTCAAAGCAAACCCAATTAAATAAATTAAATACTATAAAATACTGGACAACAAACACAAGATTCACTATATTAAACCGAAAATTTTATTTAAAAAAACATTATTATATCCAGAACACTAATAAACAAACAAATAAATAAATAAAGCAAAGTGGAAGAAATGTAGACCAATATAGTTTTTACATGATTGAACAATAGTAAAATACAATAAAAACAAACATACACTTCAAAGAATAAACCTAGAATTCATAAAAATAATAATATTAAAAAACTAAAGTCACATTTTTTAAGCAAACTGCAAAGAATGATACTTCAAAATTAGAATTAATAAACAGCCATAATTAAAGATTAAATTAAGAAGTACTATTAACTATATTAAGTTCCAGTAATTATTTCATAAAATTAAAAATATATATCTTTTTCACAGACCTCTTTGAGGAGGAACTCCAGAATAATTCTGAGCAAGCTTCTTCTTCCTCCTCTTATAGAAAATTACGAAAATGCCCACTCCAATCAGCACAATTATCGCCCCCAACCCTACCCCTACTATAAGCCCCGCTAATGTCCCAGGCGGCAAGCCCCTGCTAGGCAACGGCTGCAGCGTACCTCCCGACGTACCATTCGGAGAAGCAGCCACCGGAGGCGGAGGCGACAAAGGGGCGGAAGTATTAGTAGCTGGGGGCGAAGGGGAAGGAGGAGTAGAAGTAGTGTTGGGAGAAGAAGGCGGTGAAGTCGGTGATGGAGATGGTGGTGTAGACATCGCCGGAGAGAATCTCCGGTGAGGTTTCGATAAAATCGAGGTTTTGAAATTTTTTTTTTTTTCTCTTTCTTTTCTTTATGCTCGAGGTTTCAAACAGAGTAGAAGCTGAAGGAGGAGGAGGTTTTCTTTTGTCTTATGATTGGGTGGGAACGTAGAGACAGAATGTGGACTGAGTGGGCCCCGCTTCTGACAAAGAAATGAGCTAATCAGAAGAGAACAACAACGACGTCGTATTTGCTTTTACGTGTTTTACAGACAAAATTTTGCTGGCTGTGTCTGATTGTCCGCGTCCGCCCCCCGGAGTGAGAAAATGCTGCAACGTGTGAATATTTTTTTATTCTTTTCGGTGCTTTTATTTTTAATTCATTTTTTTAGTAAATTAATGAAAAGTAAAAATAAAAGTACCAATTAAATAGAAATAATAATTAATTTAGTATACAGAACAAGGTTTTCTTACAAAAAATTGACTTTGATAAATTAAAAAATAAAGCAAATAAAATTGTTATACAATTTGCTTTTAATTAAGAGGACAATGAGTCTATATTTGGATGGGCGGTCAATGCGACTTTCACCGCACCAGTCGCAATAAGTCCTTCATTGTGAAAAGTGAGAGAGGTAGTTCATTTAATTACACAAAAAAAAAAAAAAAAAGAGGTAGTTCATTTTGATTTTAGATTCTTTAAAGGACAACCCGTGATTTTAATGGATTTTTTTTTTTTTTATGGAAATTTTGGTAGAAAGAGAAAGATTCCTCCTAGTCACTTATTTTATAAATCGGTGAAAGATTAGTCAAGTAATTATAACCATTCAAAGGGAAAAAAAAAAAAGAAAAGAATATAGTATTTCTTTAAACATAGTTATTAAACTGATAGTTTGAGCGGTAGATTTGATAATTCGGCTATTAATTCAAATTGATTCATTAATCAAATTGTTTATGCAATTGATTCAAAAAAAATTAGATCAACTCATTGTTGGATTTGGTATCCATTATAAGTGAATGTAAAATTGATCTCTATGTCTCATGCATACCTAAATATATTATTTATGATGTGGTGTATATGTTCATTAATTATGAAATTCACGAACTTAATTTATTCATTCATGTGCCATGTTTATTCATCCTAATTAATATACATTCATGTGTTCATCTTTAATGTTTATTCATGTATGTTTAAGTCCCTAATGATCTATAAATACTTGCTTTATTATTATGAGAATTCATTCAAATATTCACAAGATTCAATAATTCCTAAGCTCATTTTCTTCTTTTGTTGCTCTATTTTTCTAAGGCTATTATTTTATCTATTCCTTCTACTCTAAAGCTTAGGAATCTATCATTGTAGAGAGAAAATTGAGTCAATTCCTTAAGTTCGTGGACTTTGAAAAATGGTGCAATTTTTCAAAATGGTGTTGTTGAAATCCTATAAGGCAATTTCATTATATCTGTGTGCATTAAGTGAAAGGCAATTTTGCCTTAAGGATAAAGAGTTCAATTTTTTGCAACAACGTTAAGTTCTTTATTCTTCAATTTTTTCTTCTGCAAGTAAGTTCTCTAAAATTCTATTTATGAGCATGCTATTTAATTATTGCAAGTAAATATTTTCAACAAGTTTTTTACAAATATACAAAAATATATCCAAACAATCTTAAGGCAAAATTTATCTACATTTTATTTTGTTTATTTGTTTTGGTTTGTTGAGTTATTTGCTTGTCATATCCAATAATTTATTTTGTTTATAAATATTGGTGCTTGGGTTTTCTTATTTTATATGCATGCTTAAAACCAATATCTTAATTTATTAGTGTTTGGTTTTGATTGTGTTATAATCAATATTTATTTTATATTTGATTTCAAATAACATGGCATCTACTTCTTTTCAAATTTCTGAAAATCTTGTGGCTAAGACTTCTTCGGAATAGAGGATTCTATCGTCACCCTCGTTGGTGCGTGGTGATAAACTTGAAAATTTCGATGGGTCAAACTTTAAGAGGTATCATCAAAAGATGATGTTTTATGGAATCAAGTATATTCCTTCAAATACCTCAAGTGTGGGGGTGCCTTGCTAAGGTAGCAATACCTGATCCCAACAAGGTCATGATAGGATCTAATACTGTGTTCAGTGCCTCATTTGACGGGATCATGACCTAATCCTTGAGGGCAATAGAAGGACATGTAAGAAAATGTCAACTCTGTGCAACAAGGATACTCAGGTGTGATCTTGGCGTAGATTAGGGCATCGACATAGTAAGTGAGGGTGAGTGTCATGGTCTGGCATCGGCATGCCTTGGTGTTACCATGACTATCCCGTTGCGGAGCAAAGGTCGAGACCTTGTCCATGGGATTGGTGATCCCTGATGGTGCCAAGAGTGGCACTGGAAGCAAACCATTAGGTTGTACAGGGATCTTCAAGAGGAAAATGAAAGCTGATGGAAACGGGGACTTTCTTAATAGAGAAAGAAAAACTATTGACAAATACAAAGCTAGACTTGTTGTTAAAGGATACAAACAACAAGAAAGTGTGGATTATTTTGATACATACTCACCTGTATCAAGAATTACATCCATACGGACATTAATAGTCATTGCTGCTATTAACAAGTTAGAAATACATCAAATGGATGTAAAGACAGCTTTCCTAAATGGTGAATTTGAAGAAGAAGTTTATATGCAACAACTCGAAGGATTTTGTTGTCAAAGGAAATGAAAATAAAGTGTGTATGCTTGTCAAGTCTTTGTATGGCTTGAAACAAATTCCTAAATAGTGGCATGAAAATTTTTGACATGTTATGTTGTCAAATGGCTTTAAAATCAACGAGGTTGACAAGTGTGTTTTTGTGAATAATACTAATAAGGGATATGCCATTGTATGTCTATAGTAGACGACGTGTTGATTTTTGAAAGTAATGAGTACATGATCAAGTCTATAAAGAACATGTTAACTAAAAGGTTTGACATGAAAAACTTGGGTGTTGCAGATGTCATATTAGGAATCAAAATTTCTAAGATATCTGATGGATTTGTATTGTCTTAATCTCATTATGTTGAGAAAATTCTCGATAAATTTTTTTTAGGTGACAATAGTATTATCAAAATACTAATAGACTTGAGTGTACATTTGTCCAAAAATAAAAGCGTAGGAGTACACCTTAAACTATGGGCTTCACTATACTAGATATCTTGGAGTACTAGAACGTTATAGTGATGCAAATTGGATAAACGACACTATAAATTCAAAATCTACTAGTGGATATGTTTTTACACTCGGTGGAGCGGCTGTTTCTTGGAAATCCTATGAACAAACATGTATCGTAAGATCCACAATGGAATCAGAGTTTATTGCTCTTGACAAAATTGGATAGGAAGTTGAATGGCTTCGAAATTTCTTAGAGGATGTTCAATGTTGGTCAAAGCCATGCCAACAATTTGTATCTATTGTGACAGTCAGTCAGCAATTGGAAGGGCACAAAGTAACATGTATAATGGTAAGTCTAGACTTTTACTTCGTCTAATACCATTAAAAACTTACTCTCTAATCGAGTTATTTCCATTAACTATGTAAAGTCTAAGGAAAATATTGTTGATCTGCTAACAAAAGGTTTAACAATAGAGTTTGTGTATAGTTTATCAAGGGGAATGGACTTAAAGCCTTTAAGAGACAAAAAGTGTTATGATGGTAACCCTACCTAGTTGAATGGAGATCCCAAGATCTAGGTTCAAAAGGAAAACTAAGTCATATTGCACTTTAAATGGCAGTTGAAAATAATTATTTCCTGCCTATTCCTATGATGAAAAAGTGCTAGCTGCAGCGAGATAAGGATGAGTTGTGCTTTTAATGATTCTCATTTCTTGGTTTCCAAGTGGGGTATAAGCAGAATACTCTTAAGCATTCATGAAATATGGTCGTATTTTTGAGAAATTCTAAAGGCTGAATTCTCTAAAGCATTCATGAAACCAGGAGTTGTTCAGAGCTAAAATGAACACAACCGTGAGAATTATTGGAATCTCTAGGTATAAACTATATGAGTACTATTGTCTTGGTTTACACGAAATGTTGAATAGTTCAAGACATTGCGTCACTTTTACTAGTTAGCCGAGTAAACCCGATTTTACTTCACTAGGGAAGGTTCAAAGCCAAAAGCTACCTATTCTGGTGTAGTTTTCTTCCAATCCAATTTTCTCTCTAAGAATCCTTTGCATCTTCGTACTGGTCAGACAATTTCCATTCATGTGGAAAATTGTTGGATTTGGTTTTAAACCAATATAAGTGAATGTGAAATTGATTTCTATGTCTAGTGCGTGACCCAAATACATTATTTATGGTGTGATATATATGTTTATGAATTATGAAATTCATGAACTTAATTTAGGTCATTCATGTGTCATGTATATTCATCCTAATTAATATACATTCATGTGTTCATGTTTAATGTTTATTCATGTATTAAGTTCATTCATGTATGTTTAGGTCTTTAATGACCTATAAATAGGTGCTTTGCGATTATGGGAATTCATTCAACTATTCACAAGATTCAACAATTTCTAAGCTCATTTTCTTCCTTTGTTGTTCTATTTTTCTAAGACTATTGTCTTATCTATTTCTTCTACTCTAAAGCTTATGAATCTTTCATTATAGAGAGAAAATTGAGTCAATTTCTTAAGTTCGTGGACTTTGAAAAACTGTGCAACTTTTCAAAGTGGTGTTGTTGAAATCCTGAGAGGCAATTGCATTGTATCCGTATGCATCAAGTGACATGCAATTTCGCCTTAAGGACAAATGGTTCAATTCTTGGCAACAATGTTAAGTTTTTTATTTTTCAATTTTTCCTTCTATAAATAAATTCTTTAAAATTCTATTTACGAGCATACTATTTCATTATTGCAAGTAAATATTTTCAACAATTTTTTTACAAATATACAAAAATATATCCAACACTCTTCGAGTTTATGAAAAAATCAATGATCTGTCAAATTTATTATTAACTTAATATTAACTCGAATAGTTCAATAGTTGAATCAAGTGATTCGAAATTTAAAATCTTAAATAGATTGATAACTATAATTTTAAGCATATGTAAACACTAACTATTTTGAACCACGATTGTTAAAAATAACAACAAAAATAAAGCAGCCTTTTGATGTATATAATAATTAGCTTTAATTTCTGTTGGACATAATTATGAAAGGTGGAGGGGATTCAACATATTAATGTGGACCTTGACCTTTAATAATTGAAAAATAAAAAAGTAAAGCATTGTTAACCTATTCTTTATATAATTGAGATAAAATAATAAATATATAAAATTTAAGTGAGACTTTCATTTCGAAATTTAAATGTGAGATTGAGACTTTGAAGTTGTGGATGATTGAATTATAATTATAATTATTAAAATTAAAATTTTAATATTTTATAAATAAATTACACGATAAATGACGAGTGCGAAAACTTGCCTTCCAAAAGTATGGTTGATTTTGGAATTCAAATCAAGCATACTCAAAATTGAATTTATAATGTAAATTTACGTCTTTTTTGGTATAGTTGAGCGAGGAAAGGGTAACCTGGAATGGCTACTATTTTTTTTCTTCCTCAAACAGTAAAATTTGTGAGCAACATGTGGGTTTAGATCAGATAATTTGTATATTCGTATTATATTAGTGTATTTTTTTATATCATAATCATGTTTAAAGTGTTATATATTTATATAAATTTTAACATGTTAATAACTAGTGTTATATAAATTATAACATATTTTTGTATTCGTATTGTGTTCGTATTTTTTTTATATCGTATTATGTTTTAATTTTTTTTTTTTTATGTCGTAACTAATATTTTCGAATCTATTTGGCTGCCCATCAAGATCCGACTTTCAACTTAGATTTATCAGCTCAACCCACCTTAAAAAATTATTTTATTAATAAATAATACTAGTACATTTTTATTTAATTTCACTTTAAAATATAAAATATTTTTTTGAGTTGAGGCAAAAAAAAATTTCATTTTAATTTCAATGATAAAATAACATGTAAATGCTCATAAGGGCCAGGTTTGGTTTTAAAGTTAGGTCATGGATGTTTGAGGAGTTGAAAATTGATCACCACTTATTGCAATAACAACATAGGTACGTCTAAGGTTTCACTTAATGAGTGGTGAGATTTAAAATAATAATAGTGATTAATTTAATTATTTTAACGGTAAAATTAAAATTAAAATCAGTAATTATTAATTAAATATGTATTTAGATGCAAAACAATTATGCCGTTAAAGTGAAATATAATAATAAAAAATATCATTAAAAATATTAGATTAAAATTTGAATATAATAAAATTTTAAAAAGTTTCTTAAAAAAGTTAAAATATAATTGAAAAGTACTAAAATTAAAATAAATAAAATATATTTACACATCTTAAAATAAAAATTATAAATACTATTTAACAAATAAACCTATGAAATATAAAACATATAAAAGTAAACAAATTTAAATGATAGCATATCTTTTGTCTGGACTGGTCCCAAGTCCGAGGTGAGGCCAATTAGACAGATTCATGGATTCCAAGCTAAGTTAGCATAAAATATTTTGTGTCAACAACTAAAAAAATGAAGGCTTTGGGCGTTGGGCAGTGAGGTTAATCATGCTTCTAACTTCTCAACTTGGGACCAGCAATGTTGGAAAGGCACCAGATTTATTCGTATGTTCATGGATTGAATTATTTGTTTGAATTGATTTAAATTCAGTTGAGTTTTGATTAAAACTTTTATAATTTAGATTAATCTAGTTCAGTTTAAAAATAATTTTTTAATATTTTTAATACATTTCAAATAATAATATAGACTTTCAAATCTGATGAATAGGCTCAAATTGAATATGGACAAAGGAAGTTTTTTTATTATTTAAGCGTGACCTGACTTACAAACACTGACATGAATCCCCTTTAAACAAATTATTTACATGCTCCATGAACTCACATCCTTTCATGGGTTTCAAATTTTTAATATGGAAGTATTTTAATGACATTAGTCATTAGCTTCAACCACTTTTAGATATATTATAATACAGTGCAAGGCACAAAATTTTGAATTTTCTTTTTAGTGGTTATAGTTTTGAATAATTGTACATATCTTCTCTCAATTTAAAGAGCTGAATTCGTATCTTTATTTCTATAAGTTAAAAAAATAAAAAAATAAAGGGCAAGTATGAATTCCATTTTAGTTAAGGTTGCAAAGCTCACAAATGCACCTTGAAGGCTTGAACACGATCCTGTGAACAATTATCTCATTAGGTTAGTTAGATTATAGCTTGAGCCTAACCCTATTGAGATAAGCATTATATCGTTTCGGTCGATTTAGTTTTAAAATTTTAAAAACCGAATAAATTGAACGAACTTGAAAAATCGATCGAACCGGTCGAACTCTATACAAAAAACTGAAATAACGAATCAAAATTAATTGGTTTGGTAGATTATATCGGTTTGTGTTTTATTTTGGGTTTATGAAATTGGATAATATGACTATGGATTGGATAAGGATAATTAAGTTGGATATGGTTAATATGAATAAAAATATATAATTTATTTATTTTTTTAATTAAATAACAATTTATTCGATCAGTTTGATTTAGAAAATAAAATCTGCAAACCAACAGAATAAACTTATTTAAATCAATTTGGCTAACAATTTTTTTTTTTTTTTAAATTGACTAACTCAAATTGAATGAATCGATTCACCTGATTAGTGCTCAAATCAGACTGAGACACCACAATGCACAAAGGGAAGAAACCAAGTGGCTTTTCCACTCCAATAATATAGACTAGCCAGACCCACGTCAGTTTGATGCCTTACCAACTTGCCTTTGTGGGCACAATTAATCTATTTTCCATGTTCAGTAAAGCAGAACTGCAGCAGGCTTATCAGTCATCAATTGCCAGACCAGACATGGCAAAAGCTTGCAGTAATTTCAGCAACAATTATTCAATACACCTCAATATACATATATATATATATATATATGTGAAATTAAAGATGGAAAGTTGAAAGCTATTGTTATTGTTATTTTAATTTTTCATTTGTTTTTAAATATTTGTGTTTGATATTTTTGTTGGATATATGAAATATAATCAATGAACTTTGTCTTTCTAGTTACCATTGCAAACTACTTCACTCTCTCTTCATTTTTTGTCTAAGTACAATATTAGAATTATTTAAAATGCGGATCGTGAAACGAGAATTGAAACATAATTGCTATTTACTTAATGTGATATATTAAATATTGTACATCCACGATCTCGGTGAAAACCAAAAAAATAGTGAGTTAAAAAATATATTTTGAAATAAATAATTTAATAATATTAGATGTAAGTGTTTTTTTAATAAAAAAATTATTTGATGATGTCATGTGAGTTTTTTAAATAAAAAAAATTATCTGATGAGGTCATGTGAGATAGTTTTTTTTTTTAAAAAAAGAAAGTAAATTACATAAAAATCCTTAATTTTGTTTTATATCATATGCTGAATTTGGTTTTTTAGTAATTTTTTCAATTGAGTTGGTGTCACTTGACTCGTGACACTAACTCAATCATTCCTTTTATAATAATATAAATATTAGATATTGCACATCCACAATCTGGGTGAAAACAAAAAAAATAATGAGTTAAAAAATATATTTTGAAATAAATAATTTAATAATATAAGATGTAAGTGTTTTTTTTAATAAGAAAATTATTTGATAATGTCGTGTTTTTTTTAATAATAAAATTATTTGATGATGTCATGTGAGTTTTTTAAATAAAAAAATTATCTAATGAGGTCATGTGAGGTATTTTTTTCAAAGAAAGTAAATTATATAAAAAATTTTAATTTTGTTTTATATCATATGCTGAATTTGATTTTTTAGTAATTTTTTTAATTGAGTTGGTGTTACTTGACTCGTGATACCAACTCAGTCATTCTTTTTATAGTAATATAGATTATAGAGGTATTTTTCTTTGATTAACATAAAATATTAAAATTATTTTTTATATATTCATTATCACGTGTTAATTAAAATATTTAAATACAATAACAATTAACTTTTGGTTATGTATAGAAAAAAGATTTCAATACTTAATATAATATTTTAAAAATTATAATTAATCTCGTTTAAAATTTTATTTTATTTTTTAACAGATGATTCGTCAGATTTTATAAATTAAATCATTTTCATACCATATATTCAAATCGTAAGATCCAATTCTTAATTCAAAAAATAGCAGCCCAATAACTTTTCAAGACTCAAAAGCAAGATCAAGTTTGACAACTTCAATATCTTAGGATTTGTTTAGTATTATTGTTGATACAGTTTTTGAAGTCAAAAGTTATATTTTACCACAAACGTAATGCTAAATAAGTAAAAAATTTGATTTTTGCGGTTGAAATTATGGTTTGGTAACCCAAATCAAAAAGCCAACAAAATAAAGCTTTTGGTTTTTAGAAGCTGATAGATAAAATGATTTTATTATTCTCATATCTTTACACTTTTATTATTTTAAATAAATATTTTTTATATTTCAATTCCTCACAATACTTTTTCACAACATTGTTGAACATTTAAAAATTCTTAAACTACTATTTTTTCATCCTTTTTAAAAACACTTTTTGTCAACCCAATCTTTTTCAGCAATGTTAAACACTTAAAAATTTTTAAATCATTATCAACCCAATCTTTTTTCAAACCTAATTTTATTTCAACACCAATATTAAACTAGACCTTAAATATTGAAACTATTAAATATGCTGACTATTTTTTTTATATATCTTTCAGACTGCATCTAGAAATTCTAATTAATATTCTTTCATTTGGAATTTTTTGCATTGTAAAAATAAATAAATCAAACAACATATAAGCCTTGTAAGATTGTAAACAAAGTTGTTATTTTGGAGACAACAAAATTTCCATTTTAGAAAGTTACAAGGAGTAAGACATCAAAAAATAGTCTAACTACCTCCTGAAATTTAATAAAAATACATTTATCCTTTAAGGTTTGAAAAATATTCACCTATCCTATAAGATTTGGTACAAAATACACTAACCTCTTAAAGTATTATTTTTAAGTTAATTTTAAATGAAACGATAAATATACCATTTATTAATTATTACTCTTTTTTTTTACTCAAAACTGTTTTTTAACTACAAAATTGTCTTTAATTATTATCAAGTTAAATTCTAATTAAATTATATTCTAATTCGAGTATACATGTTAAATATTTTAAATTTATGTCAATATGGATTGGTTTAGTTGGTTGAGTACTCATTAACGTCTTGACAAGCACCTGAGTTCGAGCCTCATCAGGAGTTCTACTTAGGGAGTGATTTATAAGTACCATTGTTAACCCTCTGTAAAGCCTGTGATATGCCCTGACTTTGGATTGGATAATCTCCCATCATCTAAAACTTTTTGTACCAAAAATATATTTTAAACTTAGATGGAAAAATTTTAAAAAATGATCGTATTTTTAATTTTTTAAAGTAAAATTTGAATAAATATTAATTTGATTCACAGAATGCTAACATAAATATTTTTTCAAGAGATAAAATGTGTTTTTCAAAGTAATACGGATAAGTTTATTTTCAATAAAATTTTATGAAAGTTAATTGTATACTTTTTTATTCTCATTTCTTTCTTCTTCTTTTTTTCCTTTTGTTCTTTAATCAATTTCATTATCACTAAATTTTTTAAATAACAATACTTAATTAATTAAAGATATTTTAATAAATTCATTTAAAGTTAATATATAATTGAATTAAAGATAAATTTAAAATATTTAATATGCACTTGAATTAGAATATAACTTAATTAAAATTTAATTTAATAGTAATTAAAAATAATTTTAAGACTAAATAAATTATCATTATTTTGTAGTTAAAAAAGTTTTGAATAAAAAAATAAAAGGAAAAAAAATGATTAATATTAAAAAAGGGCATATTTATCTTTTCATTTAAAATTAACCTAAAAATAATATTTTAGAAGTAAGTGGATTTCTATCAAACCTGAAAGGGTAGGTGGGTGTTTTTCAAACTAAAAAGGATAAGTGAATTTTTTATCAAACTTGAGAGGTAAGTGTCTTTTACCTTTTTTTTTTTTTTTTTTCTTTTTCTTCAATTCAATTATTATATATTAAAAATGATATATTCGAACTCCAGCATTTGATTCAGTGATTAATATAAAATCTATCACTCAAAGAGTAATGTTAGAATTTCCTTTCTCTAACTATTAATTTTACTGGAACTAAAGTTGAAAACCAAAAAATAAATATGACAATTTTGAATATGATACAAAAAATTGATATAATTATTATACGAATATATGAATATATTAAAATATAAATATAAAATATTAACGTGTTAAAATTTATATAAATATATAATATAAAAAATAATACAAATATAAAATAAATACAAATATTATCAGATTTACCTATTGAAAAGTATCATCCACCAACTTGGGGTCAAAAGGAAAAAAAAAAAATCAACCATTTGAATTATTGACTGAATATTTAAATTAATTTATAACAGTAAAATCTGTTAATTTTAAAAAATTACACTGACTGGTTGAGGAGATAACTTTTACTGTAAAAACTGTGCAAGACTTAACACAAGCTAAATAAATAATGAATAAAAATTCTACTAAATTTTAAAATCCCCAGAAATCAGATTCCAAATCCAAAGCCATTATGCCAGAAAGTATAACAGAGAAATGAATGAAAGCGATAGAAAATGTAAACACATACGAGAAAGATGAATCAGCACCAAAACATAACCTAACGGTCCTGGCGTTGTAATTTTCTTTCATTCCAAACACCGGCTTTCCTTTCGTTTCCTTCAATTCTTTGACTTTTCACTTCACATTCTTTGATTCTTTCTTCCCCTATTTGCTTTTCCACTAATTGATACTGTATGATTTTTGCTATGGCGGTGATTTACAGTTGCCATGAAAAATAGAGATACAAAAAACACAATGATCCGTTCGATTGAGAGATTTGTTTTTTGATTTGATTTGTTAGTTTTGATTTGGCGGACAAAAGATGGACGGGCCAAAGCAGGTGACGGTTCGTGACTTGGTGGAGGAAGCCAAGAAGCGAATTGTGATTTTAGCTATATGCGTGGTCGGATTGTCCTATCTCATGTCACGTTAAGTTCTCAAATCCTCTTTCTTTTTTTTTTTCTTTTTTTTTTTGTATTTTTAATTTAATTGCTACTGAATTTACTATATAAGTTTGATTGTTTAATTATTCGTCCTGATCTTCGAGTTTAACTTGATTAATACTTTTGTTAGATTACTTGCTATTGTGTTCATTTAGGGTTTTGACTATGTTCCATTAGTGTTTTAAAAGAAAATTTATTGTGCAATTTTGTTTTTAGTGACATTAATTTTTTCTAAGTCTCGTCAATTACTTTTTAGGATGGAATTGGATCGGTTATAGTTTATGTAGCCTGCAGGTTGTAGCATTGGGAGTTTTAAGAAAAATAAAAAATTGGTTATGTAGAACTTTGGATTCAAATTTAAGTTGGCACCAGGATTTGGAGTAGTTTCTTCATATTGACTGGAATTGCGGTTCTGTGTCCTAGTGTAGTTTAGTTAGTCTTGCATTTGACTGTTTAGGTCTATGTTACTCGGACTCAGGTGTGAGTGTCGGACACGGGTATGTTTGATTTATTCTAAGTTTTTCCGTCTATTTGGAGGGTCATTGGGGATCATATCCTCATACCCATGTCCAGATATGCGTCGGAGACGGGTACATCAAGAAAAATGAAGAGTCGGAGCAACATAGATCTTCGTGATAAATGTTCAGTTGCAAGTTGCAACCACTAAATATTTAACTATTGTCGAGGTCGGACAATTGCCTGAAAGTAGAATTTAAAATTAACATCACTAACGTGATTAATAGATTTGAATTTGCTGGAGCTTAACTTTGGTTCCTTAATGTGATGTTACCATTGAACTATAGTGAGCAAAGATAGAGCACTGATTACTTTTTCTTTGTACTCATTACCTGCAAGTGCAGTATAATGCTATCAATTAATGGTGCCACTTCATAGAAAATGATAGTAATCATTTTACAAATTGTCACAATTGGGTAAAAAGGCAACTGTTAATAAAACTCTTTGACTGCAGCTTAATGTAATGCAGTCGGTGGATTCTTTTCATGGCAAAGTCAGGTGTATGATTAAGAATGATGTTTTCAATTCTGTTCTGTTTCAGTAGTTTGGAGTCTCATTTTCTAAAAATATTTTTTACCCCTTCTCTCAGGACCAAACACAAACTAGCATGGTCTGACATGGGTTTGTTAAGTGAGTTTCTTTTTTATGAAAACTTGGATTGAATACTGAACATTGAAGGTGCAGGGAGGATATAGCCGTAAAGATGAGTATTATATGCAATAATTCATGTAACTGACCTCAATTAGGTGGGATTAGATTTATATAACCATGAAAAATTGAAAGATATCAGGTTCATGCCTTAAATTTTACTTAATTTGGAGTTGGAGTTCAAGATTTTTAAAAAGAAATCTTCATTACATGGTTGCCATTATATTTGGTTCAACTTTTTGATTTGATTCTTACTCTTTTCTTGTTTCTTATATCAGTGACAAGCTCCTCAGTTTTGGTTAATTTGCCTGCTGCCGCCTCCTTAATCATTCTCCTCCGGTATATTTCGCTAGATTATGAAATGCGGAGGAAAGCTGCTGTATACAACAGCAAACCTGCATCTATGACTGCATTGACTTCAAAGCAACTACCAGAATGTCCTAAAGTTGTTGAATGTTCTGATTGGAGAAGGAAAGTAAATTCTCCTGTCGTCGAGGATGCAATAGATCACTTCACAAGACATCTTATTTCTGAGTGGGTGACAGATCTTTGGTATTCTCGTTTAACACCTGATAAGGAAGGCCCAGAAGAACTGGTGCAGATCATAAATGGTGTTCTTGGGGAGCTTTCAGACCGCATGAGAAATATAAATCTCATCGATTTACTCACAAGGTATAAGTTCATTCCTCCACTGTTTTTGTTGTGATTTTTGTTTAAGACTGATAAAGAGGAAACTAATCTACTTCTAGGATGATGCAGGGACCTTATTAATCTCATTTGTTCACACTTGGAGCGTTTTCGTATCAATAAAGCAAAAATTGAAAAGCAGCAACCTGGAGCACTGACTATCGAACATCGAGATGCTGAAATAAGACGTGTTCTGGCTGCAGAGAACAAACTGCACCCAGCTTTATTCTCTGCTGAAGCCGAGCACAAGGTTGTCGAGTTTTTACTTTGACCTCACAGTTATACCAAAGTAGTCCATCAGTTAACATTCCTGGAAAAGTGACTGTGTTATTCATTGATTATATCTAGCTTCTATTAAAAGTACCTTATGCCCTGTTTATTTCAGGTGTTGCAACATTTGATGGATGGTCTCATTTCTTTCACATTCAGGCCTGAAGATCTGTGGTGTTCTTTCTTTCGTTATATTGCCAGGGAGCTTCTGGCTTGTGCAGTAATGCGACCAGTCTTAAACTTAGTGAGTCCAAGGTGATCTGTCTTTCTGTTTTTCTTGACTTCATTCATTATGTTGCTACTGTTCTTGAGCATCGTGAATTTTGGTGACAGGTTTATAAATGAGAGGATCGAATCTGCTGTTATATCTATGACAAAGGCTAAAGGAGGATTTAATGCTGCACAAGATGCATCTCAATACACATCAAATGGCTCCTCAAGGATCCCTTCTGATCATTTTTCTAGGTTTCTAGATCCTTCTGTAACTGGTGTTGAACTTGTACAGTTAAAAACTGATCAGTCCAGAGCTGCTGGAGGCACCACTGCAACAGATAACCTAAATGGAACAAATCTTTCAAAGGATCCATTGCTTTCCATGGATACTCGATCTTCCCGATCATGGAGCTCTATGCCCTTGAACTCTCAAACTGGTGTTGAAAGAGGTATCGAACGACATCATTCAGGAGGAGAATGGGGTGATATGTTAGATCTCATTTCCCGTAGAAAGACTGAGGTCCTTGCTCCAGAAAATTTTGAGAACATGTGGGCAAAAGGGAGAAACTACAAAAAGAAGGAAGGTGAAAAACGATTGATTGAGCAAGTTCCACAGCATTCCTCCGCTGGGAACCTTGCTACAGTGGATCATTCAAAGGCAATATCTGAGACCAGAGAGAAGTATCCAACCAAGCTTAACTCATCTGAGAGTCATCCTGCTCAATCTGCATTAACTGATCAGCGCAAAATAGAAAAGTCATTTCCACATGAAGCTAGGAATGTATCGTACTGCTCTTCAGTTGAATCTTATCAGGAAGATGATGAACACAACCTTGTTGATTTGGAGGATGTTGAATCAGAAAGCAGTGATTCTTTTACTTTCGAAGAAGAAGAAACAGGAAATGTAACAGGTATTGGTTCTCCGGGAACTAAAGTTTGGGATGGTAAGAGTAACAGAAATCTGGTTGTTTCTCACATTCATCATCCACTTGAAAATCCTGGGGGCCGTATGGCAAAGAATGCTGGTGGAAGGCATGTTCAGTATCGAATATTAACCAAAACCCCATCAAGCAGGAAAAGATCGAGATTGACCTGTCAGAAGTTGCCTGTCTGGAAAGAGCTTGAGAGGACAAGCTTCTTATCAGGGGATGGACAGGACATACTTAATTCACCGAGTGGACATGGAAAAGCTGATGATTCTAGTGATGATTCTGAGACTGAATTCTTTGGAAGACTTCACAGTGGAACAACTGCTTCTTCATCAGCTACTTCTATCTCTACTTCAGAAAGTCGTAGTTTGACTGTTAATTCCTTGCAAAATTCGTTGGTGGTAGATTCTTTCTTTAAACTGAGATGCGAGGTACTTACTGATGATCAGGATCGGCTTCATGTCAGTATGCTAGAATTTGGTTTTCTGGTACTCTTTACATGATTACTGCAAGATTATTTTCTTTTTGCAGGTTTTGGGTGCAAATGTTGTGAAGAGTGGCTCTAGAACATTTGCTGTTTATTCCATATCTGTTACAGATGTAAATAACAATAATAGTTGGTCAATCAAGAGAAGGTGCATAGAATGTGCTTTCTGGTCTTGTACTCGCATGATGCATTCTATAGCATTCATTATCATCTCGGTTGGATTTTTCTAAAATGTCAAACCAGTTATATTTATCTTCACCTCCACTGTTGCTTATCTTTTTAATTGATTTCCTTCAGGTTCCGACATTTTGAAGAGCTGCACCAGCGCATTAAACAATCTCCAGAGTATAAACTTCACTTGCCACCAAAGCATTTTCTCTCAACAGGTTTAGATGTTCATGTAATACGAGAACGGTGTAAATTGCTTGATGGATATTTAAAGGTTAAACACTTGAACACACATTATTATTTTTTTGTCAGTGGGGGCATATCTGTTGAACTGAAGTTATTCAAATTGATATTTTACATCTATATTGAGGTTTCTTCCTAAAATATATTTGTCGGACTGTTTGTTTGCTAGTACTTCCATCTTTCCAAAGTGCCATTATGAGATCTATCTGTTGTTTATATATGAGAAATAACTGTAGTGTATGCTATATACTAGTTTTGCTTATCTATTTTTATAGGAATTATTAATATTTTTGCTTCTTCAGAAGCTCCTGCAGCTTCCAACTATTTCAGGATCAATTGAAGTTTGGGACTTCCTAAGTGTTGATTCCCAGGTGGACTTCTATTTTCCTTTTCTTATGGAAAAAGAGCTTTTCTTTTTTTTTTTCCTTTTTTTTTTTCTTTATGGGAAGAGGAAAAAAAGGGGGGGGGGGCAGTCTCAGATTTCTTCCCTTTTAAGCACAATCTCTTCTTATATGCATTTTTGTAATGCAGACATATGCATTCTCAAATTCTTTTTCTATCATCGAAACATTGTCAGGTAATTCAGATTTAATTTAGTAGACCGTGTGCATAGTTTGCTTTTTCTTTCCTAACCTGTTTTTGGCTCATTTCGTTTTTTGTGTTTCTTGGGAATTTCTAGTTGACTTTGACGATAATCCATCTGAAAAGAGCAAAAAGGCCTCAAGTGTTATGGGGGCTCTGGTGGGTCCTTTATCTTCTAGGAGGGAACAGTTAGACACTGAAAGCAAGGAATCTGCATTGCAGATGAAGCCTAATCGTGCAACAGATGGATTAAGAAATGCAAAAGATGCGTCTTATTCTCCATCAAAAATTCTCACTAAAGAACGGGGTAAGTCCTTCGAAGATTCAGACGATGATTCTGATACTAGAATGCCAAATAATTCATTTGTAAGAAACACGGGAAAGAATGTTAAAGGAAGAGAGAACGACAGAATGGAAGATGCTTCTGAGTTGGTTCTTGATGCTGCTTCGCACCCAACCCTCCCTACAGAGGTAATCAGTTTAAGGTCAAATATTTTCTTTCCTCTATCAATGTTTATAGAACTAATATGGCTCTCATAACCTTGCTTAATGGAATGTAAAACTTTCATGTCTCATAATTAGTATTTGCAAAGCGATTTGAAATTGTGAGGCTTCTAGGCACCTCAGAGGTTTTTAACTGACACATCTTCTGTGCAGTGGGTGCCACCAAATTTAAGTGTCCCCATTTTAGATTTGGTGGATGTCATTTTCCAGCTCCAGGATGGTGGGTGGATCAGGTACACAAATGGCTATAGAACCATGAACTTATGCCAGCTTTATATTTTGATCTTGAGCTTAGCATTATCACATCTAGTTCTAACCAGATGCACCAGTTTTATCGTATTTTGCATGTGCATTTTAGGAGGAAGGCTTTTTGGGTGGCCAAACAAATTCTACAACTTGGAATGGGTGATGCTTTTGATGATTGGCTGATAGAAAAGATCCAGCTGCTGCGCAAGGGCTCAGTTGTTGCGTCAGGAATCAAGCGGATTGAGAAGGTAGTCATTTGATCTCAGAAATGATCTTTCTTTTGAGAAGTGTAAAATCTTTTAGTTGTATCAGAGACCTAAAATCGCATCTCCTCTTGACCAAGTTTCTAGAGGATTTAATGGAAGGGGCAGACCAACCCCCCATGACATAAACTCAGCCTTTAGACTGGAACAAATAATGTTCTTTTCCAGTGGAATTTTCAGTACATCTTAGTCTAGATCTGTCGGTTAAATGTTTTTAAAACCCTCTTTAGTTTAAGGAGGGTTAAGAAGAACAAGATCAACTGGGATTCTATTCACTGTCTTATATGGCTTAAATTTTATAGTTTATGACCTCTATCTTATCTGTTGTTGCCATGTTGGACAGTTTTTTCTCTGTATTTCCTTGTTCTTAACATTACTACTTTAGGTCTTGTTTTCTGGGACTGGAAGCAGTTTGTCTTAAAATGTTTAGGATTTTAAAGAATACCTATTATATGCTTGTACACATTTCTAATATAGATCTCCTGCAATTCTCATGCAGATACTTTGGCCCGATGGAATATTCATAACCAAACATCCAAGGCAACAACGTCCGCCATCATCCAGTAGCCCATACCAGGCTTCACCTCGTACTCTGCAATCTCCTGAAATATCTTCACCTAAATTGAGTGATGAGCAGCAACAACTGGAAGCAGAACGTCGTGCAAAATTCGTTTATGAGCTAATGATTGGTAGTTTTGTTTATCATGAATGTTTCTTATTAATTACCTGCATTTATACAGGATCTTATGTTATTAAAATGAAAATTTTCAACCTTAAGAAAGTCAATGAACTCGATTTTCTTGATACAGACAATGCACCTGCTGCTATTGTGGGTCTTGTTGGTCGCAAGGAGTATGAACAATCCGCTAAGGACCTCTATTTCTTTATTCAGGTAATTTAGGAGATAAGAGACTTTATTTTTGTTCTTTTAATATGGAGCATGGTCTTATTTTCAGAAATAGCACTTTAATTAAGGATAGGCAATTTATAGTTTAGATCTGGTTTACTGCCGTGAAAGTGAGGGCATCATAGGTTATTAATAACACCAATCCAGGTAGAACATGATTGGTGCAAGTTGTTAAGAGTGGCCGGAGACTTGGTTTTCCTATTGTTCGGCTCAAATTGAAATTTTAGCGGTTATTACACCTTAAAACTCATTACAATTGGGATAGTTCATTCTTAACAGTTTTGCCTTGTTCTAATCTTGTTGCAGTCTAGTGTTTGTTTGAAGCTGCTGGCATATGACCTTGTTGAGCTCTTGCTGTTGTCTGCATTTCCAGAGATGGATTATGTATTCAAGCAGTTGCATGAAGAAAAACATAAGTTTGGTGAATTTAAAGCAAACTAAGTCACATTTCATATATTGGGTGGAATTATGGAGATCAAATTATAAGTCTGGCTTGGTATTTTCCTACCACGTACTATGTTTAGATTCATGTCTGCCGTTGGCCTTTGATTCATTGCATCTAGAAGAGATCTATGTTATCCGGATATGTTCAATTTTTTAAAAAAATTTCATATATTTGGAAGATCATATCTGAATATATGTCGGACACGAGTATTTTAAAAGAAATTGAAAATTCCGGATGACATAGGAAGATATATTTCATTCATATTTTACAGTGTCGAGATCATCCATTCATATACGGGGTCCAAATTCTGTAATTAGTATTTCTTTTTCTTTTTAATTTCAGTTTTCAAGGAAATTGTAAGTAAATCTTGAGATTAGTTAAAAAATATGATGGAAAGCCTGTTGCTCTTCATCCCAAATTTAACTCTGTTGCCCATATCTTTTTTTTTTTTTTTTTTCTTTTTTTTTTTTTCTAACTTATATTACTATATTGAGATATTCCTTCCGGTGGTGCCCGAAATTAGACACCATAAAATTCGATCACCCAATAAGATTTTGTTCCGATCCACTTCGAATAATTTTTTTTTTTTTGGAAACACGGAAACAAGATAAAGTGGGATAATTTTAATAAATGCTTTCTTAATCTTATTTTTTAAAATATTTTTTATAATTTTAATATATATTAAATATATTAATATTATATCTAACATAAATATAAAATTGGTTATATAAAGACATTTGGCCTTTTTTTTAAGGAAAAAAAAAAAGAGAGAAAAGATGAAAAAAATTTGTGTATTTGTGTTCATATTATTTTTTTGTGTATTTAAAATATTATAAATTTATATAAATTTGTACACGTTAATAATTCATATGTATATTTTGACATGTACGTGTATTAATGTAGTGTTAATGTTATTTTTCGTGTTGTGTTTTAATTATTTTTTTATACTATGTTCGTGTCCTATCTTAATTTATTTCATATTTTGCATAATTTATCATTGTGATTCAGAGAAAAAATGATGTGTTCGTGTCGTATCTCAATTTATGACGTATATGACATATTTTGCATAATTTGTTATAGTGCTATTAGAGAAAAAATTGTGTTCGTGTCGTGTCTCAATTCATAATATATTTTGTATAATTTGTTATAGTGATTCAATTTAAAAAAAAAAATGTGTTCGTGACATATTCGTATTCGTGTTATTTTTTCATATGTACAAAGCATTATAAATTTTTACACGTTAATAATTTGTTTTTATAGATTTTGACTCGTACATATATTCGTGTCGTATTCATGTTATTTTTTCATGTCGTATCATATTTTAATTATTTTTCTATATTTTTTTTTGTATCATGTCTCAATTCATACATATTTTACATAATTTGTTATAATAATTTAATTTTACCTCTAAATTAATTTACTTGCGATAGTAAAACATAAAAAGTTATTTAAATGATAATTATTTAATATAATTCAACTTAAATTTTTTAATTAAAATTTTATAAATATTAAAAATATCTCCCAACAAGGCGGGTGAAAAAATTCTAATATATATTATAATTATGTTCTTGAATAAATTAAAATACTTTTTTTTATAATATTAAATTAAAGTAAAAAATAAAACAGATTGAAAAAGTTTTAGGTGTAACGACGATGAAAATTATGATATTTCAAACAAGTCAAAAGTGGATTAAACAATCTAGCTTCCATCTCGTTCCATTGTCATCTTTCCATCTCGTTCCATTGTCATCTTTGACCAAAATGTGAATGTTTCAGCAACAGCGGGAGAATGTGAAGAATAAAAGGGGCCTTCAAGAAAAAGATAGGAACTCAGAATAGCTACTGAGTACTGATAACTCGAATCTTACTGGCTTCCGCCCTCTTAGATTTATGGTAGACAGAGCCAAGAGATAGACTAAGACTCCCACACTCCAACAGAAAAGACATTGTAGCATACTCTTCAACTTCAAGCATCTCACAAAATTGTTTTACACCTATCTTCTAAGGTTAGCGGATGAAATCATGAACCCGTATTCAAGCAACAATTCCACTTACCACAATTATCGACTACAATTACAAAAGATTATAGTTTGAGACTATTTTACTCGGACTCGGATGCCAATGTCAAATACAAGTATATTCATTTTTTTTAAAAAAATTTTCTATATATTTGAAGGATTCTTAAAAAATCATATCTTCATACCCTATTCGGATATGGATGATGTCAGATACAAATATTTCAAAAAAAAATAAAAAATCAGAGTAACATAGGTTTGAGAAGTATCATGTCAGAAAATTTCAACCATCTAATACAAGATTAAGGGCATCGTAAACGAAACAAGAACATGATTAACTTAATCAAAACAGACATCAAGTAATTAGGGTCGAACAACAATAGCTTCATCCAAACTTGTTCAAAATTTAAAGCAACTACATAAAAATAGAAACTAAAGAATCCAATGTAACAATGACATTCCTCAAGTAATGTTCCCATAAAACTTTCCCTAGCAAAGATGGTTTCATCCAAAACAACCTCATATCACCTTAAGCAGAAGCTGCTGCAACCTTCTTTCTTGGTGCTGCTTCAGTACCTAGATCATGATCCATCACGAAATTGAAAATAAGAACAATTTTTTTTAAAAAAAAACTTCGAGAAGAACAGAATATGCTCATATGGAAAGAAACTAAAATCAGAAACTAATGAGCATAAGGAAATTAGCACTTTTCCTACCTTCTCTGAAACCGCTCTTGAACCTGCGAGGAACATGGCGGAGATACCTCATCCTACCAGTTCCGGTGGTCTTTCTTCGGATTGCCTTCACACTCCAGTTGTCTGAATCCCACAATAAAAAAAATTCCCCTTAGATTTAACAATTAACACCTATATACAACCCATACGCACACATTTAACATCTAACTATAGCCTGCTTACACATATTCGTACAAAAGCTCATGACACCCCATGGCCATTCACATAACTTCGAGTATAAGCTATTTTACTCATACTCTTCATTTTCTCTAAAATACCAGTGCTCGACACCTGTACCCGACATATATTCGAACATAGATATAGATGTACGATACTCCAAATATATGAAAAAACTTGATAAAAAATTGAGTATACCAATGTTGAACACGTACCGTATCCAACACTCACCCGAGTCCAGATAACATAAAGTATAAGTACATTTCTTGTAATATTAAAACTAACAAATACTGAAACCATAACACATAACTACGCGTACTACTATACAAGTTTATATTTTAGAAAGAAACAAATTCACACTCATGCAAGTATACAAGTTCATACTTTTACAAAGAAACAAAATTCACATCAGACCCCTTCTTCATTATATTCAGGGAAGTGAATTTTTACAAGGGAAAAACAAGCTAGAAAACTACAAACTCAGATACAAACTGTTATCAAAGAGATTAACTTGAATAAACCTAGTACTTAAAGAAACAAACCCAGACAATCAATCAGCTAAACAAGAAGAAACCCAGATGCAAAAGGAGACTTAATAACAGTAAGCAACAAAAATTAAAGCTCTAGACGTAAAAGAAAGAGGGGAGGGGGAGCACTTACATGTCCTCTTACGGGCGGCAGGAAAAGCACAGGCAGAGCAACGGCTCTTCTGGAGATGGAAACTACGGCGACCACATCTCACGCAGAGAGTGTGGGTCTTGTTCCTTCTTTTACCAAAACTCCCAGTTCCCTTTCCCTGCACATTACCATATCCATTTCATTTACAAATACCCAAACAGATCAAGGGCAGAACAAACACAAAAAGAAGAAAATAAAATAAAAGAAGAGTGTCTTTTACCATTGGAGCTAACGCAGGAGAAACCCTAAGATATGGTGCAAGCGGCGGAGAGGAGATGGTTTATATTGAGAGACAGAAAATAAGATGCAACCAACCTACAAGGGTTTTTTCAGGACGGTTTGATTACTTAGATGGGCTTATTTCTTGATTTTTGTTGATATTCGTGGGCCAATTTAAGCTTGGGTTCGATGAAATAAATACACCTTTATTCAAATGGGCTTGGTTGGCAAAAAAGTAAAATTAAATTAAAGTAAAAAACCCATTTTCTTTGTTTTTTGGATTTTCGCAGGAAAATCATCTGTAGAGGGCAAGACATAAAAGCTTAAAAAAAAAAAAAAAAAACCAAAAGCGCCTACACCTATGTTTGAATTGGGGTAGGGTGAGAAAAAAGAAAGTAAAGGAGAATCAAATTTTATTTATTTTTTTTTTATTTTTTTTTTGTTTAGATTAAAAAAATTAATAAAAGAAATTGAGGAGAGTTGAGAATCTCTCTTTTTTTTTTCAAAATATTCATTTTTTCAAAACCCCAAATTAGTGAAAAAAAAAAGTAAAAAAAAATTTAAATATAAAATATTAATTTTATCTATTCTTATCAAATTACAAGTGATATTTTTAAACTTATATTTTTCACGTAATTGATATTAAAAATTATAATAATTTTTTTTATTATAATTTTTTTTTTATTACATTCATTTTTTTAATGTAATATTTTTTTATTATTTAATTTATAATATTTATATTGTTATTTTAATTAAAAATAAAAGGTATAATTGAAAATGTATATTATAATTTATTTTTTTCTTTTCTTTTCACACTTGAACCAAACTATGATGGCTAATATTATTTTCTTTTCCTTTTCCTAACACATTTTAATTATCCAAGTAAAGAAAAGATATATCCTTTCTTTTAAAAACCCTTCCTTTTCCTTTCCTTTACTAACGTCTATCCTAAGAGGGCATTTGGTATGATGGAAAGTGATCACTTTCCATGAAAAGTAATTGGTGGGAATGTGATTCCCATGTTTGGTATGCTAAAAACTGCTTACTTTCCTAGGAATGTAATTTTCCTTGGAGAGTTACTTTCTCACAAGCATTGAAATGTGATTCCCATGAGAAGCGGTGGAAAAATAACTTTCCAATGTAGTTGGAAAGTTAAAAAAATGTTAAGACAAAATTATTCTCTTTCTATTTGATTTAAATTTATCAATTGAAATATTATTTTAAAATATTTAGTACAAATATTTATTAATAATAAATATTATTAAAATATTTAAATAATATTTTATTTGCATCCAACCTTTTAATTTTTCAATTACTTGAGAGTAACTTCAAAATTTTATTATTAACAAACTTTTTTAATCATAAAAGTAACTCAAATTACCAATTGAAATATTATTTTTATAAATTTAATACAAATGTTTGTTAATAATAAATATCATTGAAATATTTAAATGATATTTTAATTTTCATACAGTTTTTTAACTTTTCAACTACATAAAAGTAATTTCGAAAAATTATTATTAGCAAATATTTTTATCATAAAAATAACTCAAATTACCGATTAAAATATTATTTTTAAATATTTAGTACAAATATTTATTAATAATAAATATCATTAAACTATTTAAATAATATTTAATTTACATATAGTCTTATAATTTTTCAATTACATTAGAGTAATTTCAAAATTTTATTATTAACAAATTTTTTTTATCATAAAAATAACTCAAATTACCAATTAATATATTATTTTTAAATATTTAGTACAAATATTTGTTAATAATAAATATCATTAAAATATTTAAATAATATTTAATTTGCATCCAGCCTTTTAATTTTTCAACTATATGAGAGTAATTTCGAAAATTTATTATTAATAAATATTTTTTATCCAAAAAATAACTCAAATTATCAATTAAAATATTATTTTTAAATATTTAATACAAATATTTATTAATATTAAATATCATTGAAAATTTTTAAAATTAATAAAATTTACATTTTTTTTATAAAGATAATTTCGAAAATTACCATCACATTCTAAATATTTTAATAAGCATCTTTTCATATATATCAAATACTGTAAAATTAAATTTTCAATAATCATATTTCTAAGAATCATATTCTCAAAAATCACATTCTAAAATGTGATTTCTGATAAGTCGTCCCCTAAGTTTCAATCGAGAAAAAGAGAAATGGAAAATGGAGGAGAACCAAAATTTCCAGCATTTCCGTACAAGCCATATTCAATCCAGATTGACTTCATGAATGCACTTTATCAATCTTTAGATAAATGCGGCGTTTCTATGAAAGTCCCACCGGTACTTTCTCTTTCTCCCCCCTGTTTTGCAAGTCTAGTTGTTGAAGAGAGAAGAATATTTGATTATCAAAGTGGGAAACAAAAAGCTAAATTTTTTACATTTAAATTAAATTGGGTTTTCCATTTTTTTGGTTTTGTGTATATTTTGAAGAATTGAATTACTTTGCTACATTCCTTGGTAGCTACTTCATGATAAAGCCAGAGCTTGGTTTTATATAGGAAATTGTTGCCTTTTCTTTTGATTTGTCCTAAAATGTTTTTTTTTTTCATTATTCAAAAAATTCCTTTTTTTGGGTGAGGGTTGTTAATTTTTATTATAAAAAACAACAAATTTAATTAGAATTTCTCATGTCAAAATAGGAACTGGTAAAACCCTGAACATTATCTGCAGTGCTTTGCAATGGGTGCTTGATCAGAGACAAAAAGAGAGGTCTGAATAAAGGGTTGAATCTGATGAAAAACAGGAAAATAATGGTCAAATTGGTTTAGATATGAACCTGATTGGATTAGAAACTTTTTAGTAAACAAAGACAACCAAGTTGTTGAGAAGAAGAGAAAAAAAAGGGGTTTTGGATTAGAAAAAACTGAAAAAAAGAAAGAATAAAGATAGTCATAGGGATTTATTCTCATGTGGTCGTGACGAGAAACGTTTCCATGAAAACAAAGAGTGCAAAACATCAATAAAGGAAAATGATGTCGAGGAAGAGTTTTTAATTGAAGAATATGAAAGCGAAGAAGAAGAAGAAGGTGGTGTTGGGAGTTCAAATTCAAAGAGGAAAGGAAGTAAGTTTCATGTTAATTCATCAAGTGATGAAGAGTAACTGAGGAAGTGAAATTGAAGGTTTATTTTTGTAGTCAGACGCATTCACAGCTTTCATTGCCAATGAAATCAATGTTGTCTCTTTGGGATCAAGGAAGAACTTTTGCATCAATGAAGGTATATAAAACTTTGTAATTTAGTATTTTTAGCTCGTAATTTGATATATGCCTGACCTTTTGGAGTTTTTACATTTCAGATGTTTTGAGACTAGGAAACTCTACTCGAATAAATGAACGTTTCTTGGAGCTTCAAAAGAACAAGAGGAAGGAAATTTCTAAAATCTAGGTACTAAATCTAGTTTTAGGTTGCTAATAAAAATGCTTAAACTGTATTTCTCAAACAATTGTAACAAATTAAGCAAACCTTCAAATTCTTCATAGTACTCTTCTATTGTACTAGATTGTTTT
Source organism: Fremontodendron californicum (assembly GCA_030761205.1). Taxonomy (NCBI): domain Eukaryota; kingdom Viridiplantae; phylum Streptophyta; class Magnoliopsida; order Malvales; family Malvaceae; genus Fremontodendron; species Fremontodendron californicum. The sequence goes on from JAULJL010000024.1 coordinate 6,960,099, forward strand.
AAGGTAATCAGCTCATACATAGAATCAGTAAATTCATTCTCACCAAATCTTGCCCTCATTTCTGATACTAATGTCATTGCAGTGCTCTGCCATCCAAGTGCATTATGACTTTTCGAACCTTATCCTGCTCTTTGGTCTGATCAGCTTCAAAAAATTGTCTGATCTTAAGAAGCCATCATCTAAAATCTATCCCTTCAAATCGAGGACACTCAATCGATCTTTGAGTACTTGATTTGAAATCTACTGGGATCAAGCACTGTTGCGGTAGTCTCTGGTTTCTGCAAGAGAAATTGCTCCAATGGGGAAGCATCCAAAATAGCTTTCTGTTTGCCTTCCGAGTGAATTGTAGTCGTAGCTGAAGCAGAAGATGTATCCTTAGTAGACTCATTCATCTTGAGCATCAGAGTCTCAAAGAAGGTATGCATCTCAGCTCCTATAGTTTCCATTCCTGCCTTAAGTTCTAATCGAAACTCGTTCCTAAGCATCTCTACATTAGCTCCCAGCCTTCCATCGATCTTTTCGAATTCCTTCTGAAGCTGGTTGAGTTCCTTTTGCATCCTAGTTGTGGTTCCCTCCGCCATGACAAGATCGAGAAAGCTCTGATGATACCATTGATAGGGGTGATATGCAAATGATAGTGACAGTGATAGTGCAGAACCTGAAGAACATGGTATGCAAGAATATGCAGAAAGAGGAAGAAGAATATCAAAATTGAAAAGAAAGAGAAAATCAGGAGAGATAATTCAAGAAATTCTTGCCTTCATCATTTGCCTTTTCCAGTATATAATTATTTGCTGACTCAGCAAGTCAGTTTTACAATTCTTTCGAAATAATAGACATATAACAATGTCAACATTAATATCACCATCTTTTGGCTCAAAAGGGGTGATTATGGATAATTTTTTCTTGTGAAAGAAATATGAAAGATGGTCATTTATCGTATCAAGCACGAATATTCTCACTGAAAAGCAATCTCCAAAGGGAATAGATAATCAAAATTTCATTTTGGACACTTTGGAATAATCCGAATTCTCATATGCATGATATCACAATTTTTTTTTTTTGCTTTCTTTTTTGTCGCATGTCTCATTGATTCATGTGTTCGCACTAAACCTATGTTTGGATTGAGGTAGGAGTAGGGGGAGTGAAAGGAAAGGAAAGCCAGGGAGGGTGGGAATCCTTTCCTTTGTTTTCCTTTGTTTGGATTAAAAATAAATTTTAAGTAAAAGAAAGTTAGGGAGTTGAACACCTCTCACTTTTCCTTCAAATCCTCATTTTTTGTATACCTTTGGTTAAAAATTAAAATAGAGAGGAAAGAAAAATTAAAATATATTTTAGAGTATAAATTATCTTTTTTACCCTCATTATGTTTTATATAAATTATGACTTTTTCTTCCTTATTTTTCTTTGTAACCTAGTCGTCAAAATTCTTCTATGTCATAATATTAGCTACATCGGTCAATGTTTCTGGCCCTTATATAATTTTTTCATTTTGGGATTTTAAGGTAAAATTTACAGGATTCTCCATATTATTTAATTAAGAAATGTAACTCCAATTATGATAGTAATTCGTAAGATATATGAATTTTATTATTTAAATTCGGCGTTAGAGGTGGTATTTCAATAATTTCATCTTAAAATATTTTTTTTTTGCAATTGAATTCATATATATATGCAGCTGGTCAAGTTCATATTCTTTTGTATATATTGTAATGTTACATAAATATATAGGAACCATATGTATATATTGTAATAAGATTTGCCATTATATTTGTTACCATGACAATTCAATCACTTTCTCTTTTTTTTTATTAATGGCTTATTATGTTTTTTATGAATAATTTTGATATTTGATATTATTTTTTTATTTTAGTTTATAAATAATTTTGATATTATATGTTACTTTATAAAAAAGTTATAATTGAAAAATTTTATTATAATAAATCATTTCCTTTTCTTTTCACTCTTTAACCAAACAATGGTTGTTAAAATTTTTTTCTTTATTAATTTTAACTATCAAAATAAGAAGTATATGTATCATTTTCTTTTCTCAATTTTTCTCTCTTTTACTTTTTTTTTTTACTATTGTCTATCCAAATATAGTGTAAATAAAACGCAAGAATAAATAAACTAGTAAAAATGGTTCATAACATGTATCTTGTAAAATCCAAGAGGACTCCGAAGTCCGAACTCAATGAAGAATATGAAGAAAATGAAAAATAATTGGATTGAAGTGGTATTCTTGATAGAGATCCAAACGCACAAAAGCAATATGAAAAAGCTCAGTTTTCTCATGATAGCATTGGCATCTTCTTTGATAATTTTTTTTCCTCTGCTCTTGTTTCTTTGTTTTTTTTTTTTGGTTTTTCCCTCTTTTCTTGGTTTAGGGTTAATAATAACAGAGCAGATCAAAATGGCAGGAAATGATTTAATGAAATGACAAAAATACCCTTTTTAATTGAAAGTTCGTTAGTACTGTTACAGTTCACTTTGTTGATCTAGAATTTGGAATGATCGTAGCCGTCGATTTCATAGTCCATCAAGATAAGCTGTTTTTCTGATTTTTTTTTTAGGGACAAGTTTTGACACGTCGGCAATAATTTAAGCAGGAGAAGAGAGAATCAATAATGATAAAAAAAGAAAAAGGGTAATAATTTAAGCATGAGTACATTTTTAATACATTACAATATAATTTTTAAACTTCACAAACGAATTAAAAAATTAATAAATATTTTTTGTTATATTAATTTTTAGATTTTTTTATTCCTTACAAGAAAACACCTTATTAAATTTGGTGGTAGAGTTTTTTAAACTTCGTTGACAATATATCAAATAATTTTTCTTTAAGCAGTGTTTTTTTTCTTTCTATAAATTAAAAAATTGACTAATAGTTTGAGAGATATCCGAATAATGAATCCAATTACAATGCTGCACAACTTTACAATAGCATGCCAAAAGGCATGTCAATCAATTACTTGCTTTGCCTATTGCTTTTTTAAGGGAAAAAAAAAAAAAAAAGAAAAAAGAAAGAATAGCATTATGGAAAAAGAAAGAAGAGCAGGGTTTTAATCCCCTGCAGCAATGACAGTTACATGATAACCGGTGGAACCATCCATCCAGATCAGCAAACTGCTGCGAAACCAAATTTCAATAACCAGAAGAGGATACTAAAACATTATGCTCCTTTAAGCGCTTCTGGAAATGAGCCAAACGAGTTTGTAACTGCGCGATGCCGGCAGCCTTCTGAGAAAGAATAGCATTCAAACTGGATATATAATCGTCCAGCTGGTTCCCAGGTTGGTCTGCTTCAACCAGCAGCTTCATCTCCTGTATATGTTAAATGCACATTTAACAAAACTTCAAAAGATGTAGAACCCTACAACATGTATGTCTCAAAATCATTAAAGCAGCAGCTCAAACAAACATAATAGGCTTGCCGAAGATGCGATTATAGCAAACCAATGAGGAAAAGAATATGTTTCAGAACTCAGATTCTAACAGGGTTAAAAACAAAAAACAAAAACTTAAAAATGAAATGGTCTAATTGCTTACCTCTTTGACAATATTCATAGTCTCCTCCACTTGTTTCCTATGAGCATTTACAAGATCCTCCTCTTCCTGAGTAAAAGCAATGCACAGGCTTTAACACATACAAATCACTATTCATGTCTCCAACCTATGTTGCTCCGACTCTTCAAGTACTTGTTTCCAACGCAAATCCGGACATGGGTATAGGGATATGATCCCCCAAGAACCCTCCAAATACATGGAAAAACTTAAAATAAATCAAATATACCCAATTACCCGTGTCTGACCCTCACACCCAAGTCTGAGTAACATAGTCTCTAACTATAATCATTCTCTTTCAAAAATTACCTGTAGGAGGGCATTCAAATCATCATTTGATTTTGAATGCTTAAAATCAGATCTTAGTGGTTCCTTCCATTTTGTCTGACCATTAGGCTTCCGTAACTTGTCCTCTGAAGTAGAGAAACTGTATTCATCTGGCTTCCCATTTTTCTTCCACATCAGTTTCTCCTGCTCATACGAATCTTCTGACGCATCAAAATCATATCTTTCATTTTGGTCAGGCCATGTATCATTAATATCATCCTCAAAGGTCAATGCAGTGGGTAAATCCGAAGATAGCGGCATAGCAGTTGATTCTTTCAGGTTTAAGGTTGAAGATAATACATCCTTCTTAGAATTTCCCCCTTTTGAAAGGCTCTTCACCCTGGATGTAGTTTTACATTGAATACAAGTCAAATACATGAAAGGAAAAAGCAAATAAAACCAAAAGCAGAATAATGTTAAAAAAGATGCTGAAATAATTTTTTTTATAATCAAGTAAATCTTATTCACCTATCAGCATATCGTAAGGTGTTCAGAGTGTGTTCACATGACCCTGAGCCTGGTGAAATGCAAGATATCATAACGGTACGTGAATTGCCCATAAATGAGTCCCTTAGAACCTCCGTCAGTTTACTGCCTCTGAAAGGAATGTGGCCCTGATCATTGTCAAGAGCTCTTATGCACTCCTTCAAAGCGAGCAAGCTCTTGTTGATCTCTGCACCTTCCATTCTGCATCACAAATAGAAATGGATAAATTAAACAAGCACATCCAGCAAAATTAATTAAGTACATATCTAAAGTTTGTCCCACATGAAGAAAAAAATATGTGGGGATGTTAGAGCTGAACATCATGAACTGGAACCAAATTTAATCTGCAAAAATATCAACTCCGGGTGTGTTTAAACTTCTTAAACACCCTTGTACTTTAAAATATTAGACTTGATAATAAATCATTTAAGTAAAATTAATTAAGAGGCCTAAGAAGCTAAGACACCTACATGACCTGGAAATGCTGAGATGATCCAGAAACTCTGGACTATTTGGAATAACTTTTTATCTCCGAGAATTTGTCTGTTAGACAAATTAGCATATATCCAGTTATAATGCATTGTAAATCTAACTTTAATACCAGATACAACATTTCTTCTTTATTTCAACTATTGCCTCCAGTAATGCATCAAAATATCAACCTATGCAACTAAATCTGCTCTATGTCCATGGTCATATCATTTTGCAATTGAAAGAATGCATTGTACCTTGTCTGCTTATCATTATCCGTAGTATCAGCACCTCGTTCACTTCCAGCCAGATCTATAAAGGAGAGCTTGCCAACAACTCGGGGAGGCTTCGATTCATTGCCATCAACAAATCTCTTGATAGCAAGTTGAAGTATGGCATGAGAACGGGAGGATTCCTCATTTGCACCCGTAGTACCAGTACTTCTTGTGGCACTTCCTTTCTCAATAAGCTCCTTAATAGTCTCTACATCTGAAACTCTGTACTCTTGCAGACCCACAATGCAAACTTGCTGCTTACCATCCTCTCGCATGAAAAGTTTTCTGCACAAAGAAGGATTAGCTCTCAGCGAATTCAGAAACTAATAATAGCACTGACTAGATAAAGAGAATGTTTAACAACTTACTTCCTATCACTGAGGAGATCAAATAATTTTCCCCCATATATCTCAAAGAAGCTCACAAACAACTGAAACCCTTGGTTCCTGTAAGTATGGTGCATCAACCTTAAGATATCCCGAGAAGCTTTAAGGGGAAGTGGCTTCATAGTATAGGTTTTTCCGCTTCCTGAACAAGAGAAAGACCTATAAGTGCAAGATGGCTTAAAGCTGTAATTCAAAAATATGAGATGACTTGTAAGGTAAATTTTAGTGTCCAACAAGAAAATTTTGCAGTAAAAAGTAATAAAGGCATCCTTCAACTTTGCCAAACTTAGGCAGATAAGAAGAAAAAGCTAATGACCAACCATAGAGATAACACATTTATCCTCACAAATGACTAACAGGATTATTCCAAATAAATTACTGAAAATAACATATTCAGAACAATTTACAATTATACAAATATTACACTAAAATGAATAAATTCAAATTTCGGGTCATGCAAAACCAACTCCATTGTAGTATCTATCCAGGATTTTGGTGACAGCTACTCACCTGTTTGACCATATGCAAAACAAGTCGCTTTAGTACGCTGAAAAATTATAGGAACTATGGGCTCCACAGTCTCATGATAGACCTACAGAAAATACATGAGACCAAGATAGGCTGAGAAAAACAACCATTCTAGGAAATCCATGTCTTGTAATATATTCTTCCTTTATCCACTAATAAATTTACATCATCTACTTACCTCATCATTTGAGACCTCCTCATTCAGCACTGAATCAAAAACAAATTCATGCTTCTCCACATATTCTGTAAGGTCAACCTACAAAAGGTAAAGAATTAAAGGTGTCAAATCATGTAGTACGAGGATAAATTAGTACTCAAAAATCTATATATGCTACTATGCTAGATGAGTAATTGAAGTGTTAAAAGCCATGTGATAAACGAACAGAACATAAAATGCTATTAGTTTTTTAACATGCTATTGCACGGCACGGCAAACATATTATGTTTCTAGCAAGAAAGACTAAAATCATCATCTGATGCAAAACCACTGAAAATATAATTGAACCTCCCTTGAGATTGCTGATTGCAGTAACTGCTTCTTAAAATAATTTAATGTGAAAACTGCATATCATTAGTCCCATTTGCATTTTTTTATTTACCTCAGGGTATAAAATTGGGATACACCCATTGGAGATTCTCTGGGTTCATTTTGGATCCCTACGTTCTTATTTCACCTTTGTAAAATGGTATATTGTTGAGCTTGTAGAGGATAAAACAATGTTATTGTTACCTTAAGTTTAGTCTCATGGACTACTAGAGAATTGGAAAGTGTGTCTATTATATCTTCCTCATTCTTTGCTAACTCTTTTTTATTGAGAGGTCTCTTGCGCACCTGCAGTCAAAAACCCATAGAAACTCAGACTCGCGGCAATAGTAGTAGTGCACGTAAGATAAACATGATGTTGAGCATTATTTTACTTGTGCAAAGCATGTCATGCATGAATGTGATTCAGCATGAATTCAAAAGCTATTAACCAGCATCCACTGCTCTTGCCGGTGTTGCATTTTCTTTAGGTTGAAAACAGAGCAATTTAAGATGAGATAATCAAAGGTAAATCAGCAGAACAAAAACATACCACGACTTTGATCTTTGCAACTGAATTGACCTTCTCTTTGTCTGCAGCAAAGCTTTTAAGGAGGCAATTATCTGGCACAACACGAGTTTGTTTGTTGTTTGAAATATAGGGTTCAGAGCCATCGAAGCTTCTGCCTCGAACAGGATTATGGAGAGGACCATCATACAGGTTGGGAACCAGCATCTGTCACCAATTAACACATTACCATAACTAAGCATTAAAAATAAAATTACTCCAGATATGAATTTTTAATTTTCCAATGTCTTGGCAAAAGCAAAAATGAGTCTATCAATAGCAGATGCAACACATTTTACGTCATTCAACATCACATCCACAGGTCGAAATACTCATACAATTGAATCTCAAAAGTTTAACCTGCACAATTCTTGGGGAAACAAAAGTACAAATATCTTTCAGTTTCATTGTTGCTTTGTATTTGATGGACAGAAGTATGACTTGCATATACAAAAATTTAACTATAAATAGGAAGTGCATATTCACACACATAAATATAAGCTGCTAACCATACATAGTAAACATAAAGTCTACATTCACCTAAATGACTAAAACTCTTAGAAGAAATGGCGAGTGACCAACCTCAGGCAGAAGCTCTGTATCAAAAGAATGCAGATCTAAGAGACCAGGACTGAACTCACTGGGCGAGTCTTCACCATTCCTCCTCTGGCTTGACGGCCGTGAACTAACTAGAGGAGTTGTAGGCTCCATGAAAAAGTCGTTCCCCGTATTAAAACCCCTCTGCACATTCTTATACATTCTAGACCCTTTTCCTCCTCCTCCTCCTCCTCCACCACCATAATCCTACTCTCAATTCAAGCAGCAAAGTAGCATAATCAAGCATTAGAAATAATGACTACGTTGTATTGAATATTGATCCAAGAAGATTAGAAGCTAATCCTTCAATGAAAAACTTCTCTTTCTGAATCTTTTTCAGCATTTTTTTTTACTCTTCAAGTAGTAGAACATCAATAGAGCATTAACTTTAACAGATTAATTACTCTTTTTCTTGTAGTTTTTTTTTTTTTCTTTTTCTGCAAAGTAATTTTAGATCTACAAAAGAATTCAAGAATTTATCCATTAAGAGGTAACCCATTTTTGCTCCAATAAAATGGAATCTAAAAAACTACATTTAAAAATTCTTTTTATTTTAATACCCAAAAAAAAAAACTTAAGAGTTAAAGTAGCCGGCTTTCTGACTGTTTTCTTTTTCCCAGCAATGACATAATATATTAAGACTTAAAATTATATAATTAAATCTAAAAAAATCCACACATTGTCAGTTTATTATTACTAAAAATAGATTTTTTTTAAAAAAAAAATAATTGCCATTTTCACTTTATTTCTCTAACCAAACATAAAACAAGAATTTATTTAAAAAAGAAAAATGTGAGAACCTGAAGAGGAGGAATAGAGTTGTTAGAAGAGTGAAGATGCTGGAGACCAGCAGACTGAAGCCATCTCCCGTTCGACGTCGTTTCCAAAAAGTTATCTGAGTATTGTCTCCGATGGTGCACCTGCACTCCTGCCGCACCAGATCTCTGCCCCTGTCTCCCCATTCCGTTCATCTCACACCTCTATCCCCTTCCTAAATTATTTATATTGTAATCAAATTTAAAAACAAAACTTCGATCCTTCGATCTAGAGCTTCCCTTTCCCTGTCCCTTCTTAAAATGAAATTACGAAAAGAACAATCAAATGCAACCGATCACCTGATTAACACTTAATCGGATCATACTCGGGTTTTTTTAGCTTTGGTTTCAGACAAGATTAAAGGAAGAGTAAAAAAGAAGATGTGTCAATGAGAGGAGGAGAAGAAGAAGAAGGAGAGAGAGAGAGAGAGAGAGAGAGAGAGAGAGATCTTTGAGTTTTGAATTTTGAAGAGACACTTGTGGCACGTGCCGTGGGGTGAAAGGAGGGAGGGCTTATACGACGGCGGATTGAGCCAGAAAAAGGGGGTCCAGGTGGGCCGGAGAGGGTTTATTATTAATTTTGGGAATTTTGGATTTTTTTGAAAATAGGGCTATCAACAACTACCGTCCCACATGGTTGGGCCCCGGAAAAATTAATCAGTTGCGCACTGTTGAGTCCTCATCCGAAACTGAAAACTCCGACTTTGGAGGGATGTTGTCTGCCGAAAAAAGTTTGGTTTAGAAAAATTTTGATTTGGAAAAATATGTTTAAAAAGTGTTGAAAAAAGATATAATTTAAATTTTTTTAAAATGTTTGATATTATTAGGAAAAAAATGTTATGAGTAATTGAAATGTCAAAAAAGATATGTTTAAAATAATAAAAATTTAAAGATGTGAGGATAATAAAGTTATTTTATTCAAAAGTCAGTTTCTAAACTGCAAAAACGCAGGAAAGATAACTCCCATTTTGTTCGTAATTTTACGCGAGCAAATCAATCTTTTCTGATTGAAGAGTTAGTTGATTCACAAGAATATATTCTTATAATAAAGTACAGAGTCAAACTTAGTGACATGTGGTGTAACTGTGAGAAGTTTCAAGCACAAAAGTTCCATTATTCACATGTAGTTGTTGCTTATGTACATGTCCATGTAGATTGCATGCAATATGTGGACAATGTCTATCGACTGGAAACTATATTGAATGTTTATAGACATGAGTTCCAACCAGTTGGAAATGAAGATTATTGGCCTCAATATGATGGTCCAGAAGTGTGTCCCAATCAAGAAATACGGAAAAATACACATGGTCGGCCAAAATCAAGTCGTATTCGTAATGAAATGGACCTCAGGGAGAAAGGCCAACCAAAACGTTGTGGATTATGCTGAAATGAAGATCATAGCGGTCGAAAATGTTTGCATCAATTTGGCACATCGGGGGAGAGTTCGCATCAACAATAAAGGAATTACATGTTTTCATAAACTATAATATTTATTACTTATCATGTAATTTGGATTATGCAAGTTTTTTTCTACTACTTATCATGTAATTTGGATTATGCACTGTTTTTCTACTTAACATTTATTTAAGAAAATGTTAAAAACATTTTAATTTTAGTTAGATTGATGCGGACATAAAATTTAAAATAAATAACAAAATTAACATTTTTAAAAATATATTCAATAATAAATAAGAAAATAAATAAGAAAATTAAAATAACAATTAATTTCTCAACAAATTTAAAATAAATAACATAAAATGCAAAACATATAAATTTATATATTACAAATTTAAAATACATTATTCTCGTTATATTGATAAAACTACATTTATTCTAATTATTGCTTGGTGTAGAGCAACAGTGTCGAGCTCTCCTAGTGAGTGGTGGTTGGACCTGTCATTCAACCTCGTCAGTCGCAGGTATTCGCGGTCGACCACGACCTCTTGCTGTAACCGCCACTGGTTTCGGTTATATGTCATCCGCCATTTCTTCTGTATCAAAAATTTGAAACCCACTGCTGGAGGACCCAACACCTAGTTCACCCATAAAGGGAACCTGACTACTAGATGGACCCACAAATGATCTACCATCAAATGTTGACGTAGGGGTTCCAAACTGATACATTGGTGTTAAATATGCTGAACTTGGACTTAGGATAGGGAGCTGGTCATCTAACCTCGTCATTGCCGGTGATGGTCGGTAACACTTATCAACGTCATATCCGGGGTGAATTAACGATGACTGGATGGTACTCCATGATCCCGTTCAGGTTCAAGATGACTAAATGACATCCTCGGTTCAATGAACTCCGATGAGGCAGGTTGATGCGTCTGCCCACGTTGTCGTCTAGGTCTAGGAGCTTCCATATCCTGTGTAAGAGGGACTGGAGTTGAAGTTCGTCCGGTAAATGATATACTCCTAACATCCTCATACAACGACGGTGGACAAACAAAAGGCCGACCTTCATTTTTATACCATCCTATTAATCATCAGATGGGTTGAAATTATTTCCAACAATCGGATAACCTGTCGGAATTCGTTGAGAACACATATTCCACCAATGGATCCACTGTTCATGTTTCGCAGGCCAGAATTCTTCATGACGCCCACGCATGTCGATCTTGTGAACCTGATCAAGGTTCACCGGTGCTTGCGGAATTGGTTGTTGCATGTCAAATTGTCGCAACACCCTGTCAGTTTGGTGCCACTCTACATATGAAAAGCATATCAATGTTGTGTTTGCTTTTCATATATTACAGTTATTGTAGGCATCCGATGGGAGGCATGCCATAATTTCACTAGAGGAATATGGCATCCATAGAAACTGCGAAAAATTATTATAAATTATTATTTTCATATGGATTAAATACAAAAATACTTGAATGTAACAATCGAAACATTTACCTTATCATATCCTACTCGATCTAGTCGCAATCTTATACTTGCAAGGTCGGTTGGAGTCTCAGTAAGATCTCTACTCCTACTCCACCTGTTAAAATGCGTATAAAATCTTAATAGAACTATAAAAATACAAGTTTCGTACAAAATTAATAAAATAGTAAAGATTATTACCTGCTTGCAAGGGGTATACAGTTGAAATATCCACGCGCTGAGCAAGAAATGATAGCCGATACCAAGACCATGATTGTAGAAGCACTAAACATCCACCTTTGTCATGGCTTTTTGGAACTATAGCCCGACACAGTTCTCTATACAAAATGGCTAAACACGCAGAACCCCAACTATAATTTGCCGCATGCTCTAAATCACGTAGTAATGGAATATACATTAAATGTACCCGACTGCTCGATTTGTCAGGCATTAGTAATCCTCCAATCAAACGTAAAATATATGCTCTAGCAGCATATTGTATAAGTTCTTCAGTTGCGTGTAATGGAAGCTTTTGAAAGGATTTCAACCAATTTAGTCTCACCGTTGAGCCAGATACATACTCATCTGGAGGTACCGCGCCCAATAGATTTTGGCACTCTTCATTCCAATCTAGCAAGCTTTTGCCTGTAACTGCATCGCCATGTACAGGAAGTCCAAGTTGAAGCGCAACGTCTTCTAGAGTTATCGTGCATTCACCAAATGAAAAATGTGCGTCTCAGGTCTCCATCTTTCGATCAAAGCACTTATTAAGTTGGGTTGTAGCAAAAATCGTCGAATTTGAGTTGCGTGATAAAATCCGGCTCTTCTTAAGTGATCGATAATATATGGATGTGGGTCCTCCAATGTAAATTTTCTCGAACGTAACACGCGACGAGTATCCTATTGATAATTAATTAAATTAAATAAAATAGTTATAAAATTATAAAAATTAATATATTGTAAAACTATAATAATTAAAAAATAAACAATATAAAAATTAAAAATTTTCTAAAACTATAAAATAACAAAACAATAATAATATAAAATTTTAAAATTATTTATATAATTATTAAAAAATTAAACAATATAAAAAAAAACTATAAAATGAAAAAACTATAATAATTAAAAAATTAAAAAACTATAATAATAAAAAATTAAAAAACTATAAAATGAAAAAAAAAATAATTAAAAGAATTAAAAAACTATAATAATAAAAAATTAAATAATATAAAAAGTAAATAATCATAAAACTATAAAATGAAAAAACAATAAAAATGATAAAACTATAATAATTAAAACATTAAAAATTATAAAAATATAAAATGACAAAATAATAATAATTAAAAAATTACTAAAAATTGATAATGTAATATAAATAATATTACAACAATTTACTTACCTCTTTAAATATAATTGAGGATATGTAATTTTCTTGCAACCTCAATAGTGATGATGAAGTCATCTTAAAATATTGTTCTAGAAAAAAATATTATTGGTAGAAAAAAAATTTATTGTAGGAAGAAGAAAGAAAAGTAAATTAAGTTGTAAAATAAAAAATGAGGGAGGGAGGGTGGATTTTATTTATAGAAGAGGTGTGTGGGGGGGATTTTTAAAGGCAACGTTTAAGTTACCGTTTCCTTGAAAATTTTGATTCTTTTTTCTTTTTTCAAACGGTTATATTATAAAATTTAAATAAAATTGTAAAAAAATAAAAATACCAAGGGAAATTGCCACCCCCATGGCGATTTTCCTTGGTTATTTTGTAAAAAAATTTGAAAAAATTATGCTAAAAAATTGCCATGGGAGATGATGATTTTTCAACTGATTTTAAAAAGAGCGAATTTTGGAAATTAATTTGAAATCAACGGTATTTCTATAAAAAAAAAAGAGAGCAATATTCTGATAAAAAATCCCTGGAAAACATTATCAAGAAAAAAAAAGGCACACTATCAGAAATTGTAACATTGATAAGCTATAAGCACCATAGCATGCTAAATTTGCAAACAATGACTTTACCAAATTGCAAAGCCAAGTCACTATCCCCCATTTTTAATAGAACTAGGTTAGCTACACGTGCGTTGCACGTGCATGATAAATCATGTAATTAATATATATCAAAATAATAATATATAACTAATGTTAAAAATAATATAATTGTTATCTCTCTAAAAAAGATTCAAATTAAACTAAATTTTATGAAACATATTATTGAAATCTTAATTAAAAATTTTAAAAACAATTGAAACATATTCTTTTTTTACTTTGATTTTTTTTCTTTTTTTACCAATTTGTTTAATGATAAATTGTACTCTTAATCTTTTTCTTTTTTTTTTGTTTGTTTTTGAAATCCTTTTATTTATCTTTGATGCATGCCCATGATCATTTTTTATGAAAATAATTTTTTCATCTTTTGTTTTTCTATCTTTTTGTTTGATATCAAATTAAATTCTTCAAAATTCTTCCTTTGTTCTACCACCAGACGTCTTTGAGTTTGTTCAGATTCTTGTCTCACATCCATATGCACAAAGAATAGATATTTATTGGCTACACTTGAAATTATATTATTGTAGTAGTCTGGTTCTCCATTTTTTTTTTCCTTTTCTACATTGAAAAAAATAATTTTGTTAGTTTTCAATTATTCATTTTTAGATTGAAATCGAAGTTACAAATAATTTTATACTCCAATTATAATAAATTCATATTTAGATTGAAATCAGTTTTTATACATCAGTAACCTTCTTTCTCATATTGAGTAAATAAAACTGCACATAACCACTCAATTTTTTTCTTTGTGTAGCTTGGTTGTTTAATGTCTTAATAGACTAAATATAGTTGTAAGTTCTACGAATTGTACGATGAATTCTTGTATTTTTTGAAAAATATTTGTAGTACACAATTTAGATGTGTAACAAATATATATAGAATTTTGAATATTAAAATATTAGATAAATATAATAGGATTCGAACCTTGGTTTGTTGGCATTTTTTCTCCAAAATTATGGATGTGATCTTTGATTCAATAAATTGGAGTTTCAAATATAAATTATCATAACTAAATTAAACAATAATGAGAATTAATAAGTATATAAAATGCAAAAAAAAAAAAACAAAATTCATAACTTTTTTTTTAAAAAATCTAAGATTTAATAAGTAGCAAAGTAAAAGAATCAGCTCACTTAGCTTTAGTAATTACCATATTACTATGCATAGGAAAAAGTTGACAGAATAAACAATGATTTATATAATCAAATTAATCATGCAACGGTAGATGCAACCACCTTATATTTTGAAATTCTCTCTATTGAATAGCTTGGAGAATGCTCAACAATAATTCATGATTTTTCTTATTCCACAATGAAACTATTCATGTAATAATAAACCACTACCATAGGATCCAATTTTCATAGTGAAATTGGTAATTGATAATATTTCTTTCTAATAACGCTAAATGTAAACCTTGTCTGATTCCCCAATCGAAGCTTTGCCAAGTATGTGTTAATCGAGAAAAGTTGCTCTTAGGAAAGCACCAACTAATGTAATGCACCCACAATTAACTAATTTATAAGTTTGTGAAGTTATATCCTAAGCCTTAACATGATATGATCACTATAGCTAGCATTCTTGGTGGAGTTTTCATGGATGCAAGTTAGATAGCAAAAAGGGCAAACTATATACGGAGACATAATTAGAGTTTTTCTATTAAGAGTTTTCTCTACTTTGATTAGGATGCAAATAATAATAATAACTAATAAAATAATTAGGCCTAAAACAGAAGATACGAATAATAATTGGGCCTAAACTAATTAGGATTATTTATTAATGATTTTTAGTAACCTTAAAAGAAAATAGATTTTTTAAAGAAAAGTTTAATAAACCATTATCAAGGATAAAATAATTAAATTTTATCATTAAGGATAAAATAGTTAATTTTAAAAATGAATAAGGGTATATATGTTGTTCACTATTTGTAGTAGGATAAGAATTATATGGGCCTAAAACAGAAAGATGCAAATAATAATTAAGGTTAAAATAATTATGATTAATTAATTTTTTGTAGTAGCCTATAAGAAAATCAGATTTTTTATTAAGCAAATTAACAAATCATTATCAAGGATAAAATAGTTAAAAAAATTAATAAACCATTATTAATGATTTGTAGTAGCCCATAAGAAAATTAGATTTTTTTATTAAAAAAATTAATAAATAATTATCAACGATCAAATAGTTAAAAATTAATAAATCATTATTAAAGATAAAATAATTAAATTTCAGTATTAAGGATAAAATAGTTAATTTTAAAAATTAGCAAGGGTATATATGTCAAAATAATTAAATTTTTAGCATTAAGGATAAAATAGTTAGTTTTAAAAAATAGTAAGTGTATATATGTTGTTCATTATTTATAGTAGGATAAGAATTACATAGGCCTAAAACGTAAAGATGCAAATAATAATTAGACTTAAAATAATTATGATTAATTAATGATTTGTAGTAGCCTATGAGAAAATTAGAGTTTTTATTACAAGAATTAACAAATCATTATCAAGGATAAAATTGTTAAAAAAATTAATGAACCATTATTAATGATTTGTAGTAATCTATAAGAAAATTAGGTTTTTTATTAAAAGAATTAACAAATCATTATTAAGGATAAAATTGTTAAAAAAAAAAAAACCATTATTAATGATTTGTAGTAGCCTATAAGAAAAATTAGACTTTTTATTAAAAAAGAATTAATAAATCATTATCAATGATAAAATAGTTAAAAATTTAATAAATCATTATTAAATATAAAATAATTAAATTTTAGATAAAGGATAAAATAGTTAATTTTAAAAATTAGCAAGGGTATATATGTCAAAATAATTAAATTTCAATAATAAAAATAAAATAGTTAATTTTAAAAATTTAATAAGGGTATATATGTCATTCACTATTTGAAGATTTGAAGTTAGTGCTTTTATATATAGTATAGATGTGATTAATACAAAAAAGCAACAATTCTCTAATCAACCAAATTATGGTCTTTAGTACTACTACTTTTCCAAAGCTCCGGCTAGATTTGGTAATGTTGAATATGATATGAAAACACGACATAAACACGATATGGTTAATAGACACACGACACGACATATTTAAACACGATTAACGCGGCGCGTTTAATACACGTATCATATTCGTGTTTAGGATTTTAACACAATTAATAATTTGTGTTGTGTTTATGTTTACTCGGTTGACATGAGAAAAAAACACGAAACATGAGATATATACACGAATTGTTAGGTTTAGCTTCAATAAACATAAAAAATGGATTGTTTGGGGGACCAAACAGGATTGATGAGTTCACTTGGTTAAGAACATTTCATCAACTAGAACCTGATAAGGTTCCAAGAACCCTTTATGTAATCCATTTAAATGCACTTATAAACAAATTGTTACTACTGTAAAATATCTTAAACTGAAAGCATAAAAAAATCACCTCACTTGTTGTGATCCACAAATAGAAACCTTTGGATTGAATCACCAACAAACAATTAGTAAAATGAGCAGATGAGAAAAGAACCTGAAAGGTGACTGATGCCAATGGTGCAACCATGTCTCTATAGAGTGCACCAGGTCCTTCCGTGGCGACAACCCGGCGTAAGATGCCAAGGGCAGAACCTGAATTTGAGCTTTGATGCCAGATTCTAAGGGTGTCAAGTGGATAACCGGAGATGATAGCAGCAATGCCACCAAACCCTCCAGCCACAAATTCTCTTCCCCAGCTACTTGCAAGAAACTCTGGCCAGAAATCTATTAAGCTCCAAATCTCATTATCCATAACAACAGATGTCATAACGATTTTTTCGACCGTTACGACGAATTTTATGAAAACACAAAAAATGGAGTCGCCACCAATCTTTTTTGCTAGGTGTGATTGGCCACCTATTAAAACCGGTTTTAGAAAAGTATTTTAAAATTAATTAAAACATTTTGTAAAACCAATTTCGAAGTCCGCGCTTTGAACCAGAGAAAAAACATAATTGGGTTCGGGAGTCGGTTACGTGCGGGGAAGGATTAGCACCCCCGCAACGCCCGTTAAAAAAACGGTACCACTTGGTCACGTGTTATCTTAAATCTCGGTTTAATGGATTTAACTGGTATTTAAAACTAATTCTCTTTTATTTTCATTTTTATTTTATTTTAAAAAAAAAACATGTTTATTATTTTTTGAATTTTTTTGAACTGTTTTTTATTTTTTTTAAAAATCGAAAGTGAACATAAATTTGTTATCGAAAATACTCATTAAATATTCCCGACACTCTCGGTGGTATTTAACGAGATCTTCTCACCTCAAGACATCTCAAGAATCACAACCGTGATATCTTTCGAATTCCGTCATCGGCAATTTATATTCATTTTTTATTTAAATGCGTATGATGCGAATATTTAAATATCGGATGCATACGGCTTAACATATAACTATAAAATTAAACATGCGACTCATAATATTAAAAACACGTGCATGGCAAAATATCGAGCGCAATAAACATTCGCTCTTTATTCATTTTTTATTTAGATTATTTCCATTTTTTTTAAACGAAAACGAATTTTTGTATCGAGCATGTCGCTAAATACTCCCACCACTCGTGGTGATATTTAACGAAATTTTCGCACCTCAAGATATCTTAGGAATCACTACCTTGACGTCCTTCAAATTCCGTCATCGGTTAATCCGTATTTATTAAAATCTCTTTTTTTTCTTTTTTTTTAAAAATAAATTAAAATGCTTTTAATGATTAATTTCGAAATAAAGAAAATTATCTATGTAAGAATAATTCTCGAACCATTCCGATACTTTCGATAATGTTTCGATTATTATTCTTACTCGGACCATTTCAAAGAACGATTGATACTCCGACCATCCCGAGAAAGAAATCCGTTTTTAGAAAATTTTATTTACCGAAAATAATTATAAAAGACATGTATTAATTAGAAAAAATTATTTTTACTATTTTAAAATCGAGATCGAACAACAAAAATATATCGAATGCCGGACAAAAATAAATAAATACAAATAGTAATGAAAATAAATAAAAAAATTAAAATCATACCTGAAAAATATCGAGGATCCGAAAATTAAAATGCCGTACTTGATCTTCGCAAAATCTCCTAAAAAAATTAAAATCGATAATCGTGAAATTTTTTTTGTTTTTTGTTTTTTTTTAATTTTTGATTTTTTTTTAATTTTTAATTTTCCTTTTTTTTATATTATTTTTTTTAAATTACTATTATTATTATTTTTTTATTTTTATTTTTAATTTTAATTTTAATTTATATTTTTTTTCCTTCTTTTCTTTCTTTTTCTTTATTTTTCTTTTTTTTTTGGCCCAAAACACCTGGTTTTGGGCTGCTGGGCCCAAAACCAGGCTTGGCCTGCTGGGGCCAGGCCTTTTGAGCCTGATTCGGCGCGGGCCGGATCCGGTTTGGGCCGGATCCGGTCCAGGCCATCATTTTTCTTTTTTTTTTTTATTTGGTGGCCCAAAACGGGTCGGGTGCGCGGACCCCGGGTCGACCCGCGGGTCCACGCGCGGACCCTGGGCTAAAACGGCGTCGTTTTGACGCCGTTTAAATTTTTTTAAAATTCTTCGGGTGACCCGCGCGGACCCCGGGTCGACCCGCGGGTCCAGGCGCGGGTCACCTTGACCCGGTTCAGGGGGCTATATAAGCCCCCTTTTTTTTTTACTCTTCATTTCTTCTCTCTTTTTTTGTTTTTCTTTTCTCTCTTCCCTTCTCTCTCTCTGCAGAAACCAGCCCAGAAACCGACGGAGGCCACCGTGCCGGCCGCCGTCCACCGTCGCCGGCCGCTACTCGCCGGCGGCCGGTGAACTCCAAATCACCTTCTCTGGAACCGCGTCGGTCTCCTCTCTACGATTCTGGGCTCCGTTTTGCCCGAATCGGAATCCACCACCCTAGATCTAGGAAAACTTTTCGACTTTCTCTCCTTTTTTTGGTTTTTTTTTTTCCTTTTTGCTGGCTGTGGTCTGATTTTTTTTTTGCAGGTTTTTTGGTTCAGTGGAGGTGGGGGGTCGGGGCTGTTTTTTTTTGGTGTAGGGGGGGTCCGATCTGGTTTACGGACCCCAGATCTGGTTTTTGGTGAGGGAGGAAGGGGGTCCGAATCGGGATTTCGGACCCCGATCTGGGTTTTTTTGCTGTACGAGGGGAATCCGAACCTGGTTTTTCTTCAAATCTGGGGACCTCCCCCCTTTTTTTTGCTGGCCGATTGGGGGCTTTTTTTTTGGTGTGCTTTGAAAAGGACCCAGATCTGGGTTTCGGACCCAGATCTGGGGTTTTTGGTAAAAGGGGAGGGGGTTCCGATCTCGTGGCCTTGGCTGGCTGAGGGGCGTCTGTTGGTTCGGATTTGGGGGAGCCTCTTGGGAGAGGTCCGAATCAGTGGCCTCCCCTCCTCCTTTTTTGGGTTCGGATTGGGGGAGCCTCGAATCGGGCCTCCCTCCTGGGTTCCGATTCGGGGGCTCCTTTTATGGAGGGTTGAGTGTGGGGGCTTGGGTTGCAGGGTTGGTTGGCGTGTTGGTAGGGGTGGCGTGTAGGTTGGGGTTTGGCAGTGGCAGGGCAGGGTGTCAGGTGGCCAGGGTGGCTGTCAGGTTTTGGGAAAAGGGGGAGGCGGCTAGGGTTTCAGGGGTAGGGGATTAGGGTTAGGAAATGGGAAATGGGCCTGCTGAGTAGCAGGCCCTGTTGATTTGGGCCTGGACCTGGAGATTGTGCCTGCTGGTTAGCAGGCCCAAACGGGCTTTGGTTGGGTTTGGGTTTTGGGCCCGAAATGGGCCAATGGGCCTGGACAGCAGATTGGGCCTGCTGAATAGCAGGCCCGGTTCGTACTTGGTCTGGGTCGGATTCGGATCCGACCCGGACGAAAATTGGTTATTACAGCTGCCCCTCTTTGCACATTGCTGAGAATCAGGAATAGGGCAAAGACAGTATAACCAATTTTGTCCGGTTATTGAGATCCTTTTTTAGCGAGGCTCTATCATTTGGAAAAATAAATTGCTCCTCTAATCAGAGGCTCTATCACTTGGAAAAATAAATTGCTCCTCTAATCAGAGGCTCTATCACTTGGAAAAATAAATTGCTCCTCTAATCAGAGGCTCCACAACTTTGAACAATAAATTGCTCCTCTTATCAGAGGCTCTACCACTTGGAAAATAAATTGCTCCTCTAATCAGAGGCTCCACAACTTTGAACAATAAATTGCTCCTCTTATCAGAGGCTCTACCACTTGGAAAATAAATTGCTCCTCTCATCAGAGGCTCCACAACTTTGAAAATAAATTGCTCCTCTAATCAGAGGCTCCACCACTTGGAAAATAAATTGCTCCTCTCATCAGAGGCTCCATCACTTGGAAAAATAAATTGCTCCTCTCATCAGAGGCTCTATCACTTGGAAAATAAATTGCTCCTCTCATCAGAGGCTCCATCACTTGGAAAATAAATTGTTCCTCTCATCAGAGGCTTTATCACTTGAAAAATAAATTGCTCATCTCATGAGAGGCTCTATCACTTGAAAAATAAATTGCTCCTCTCATCAGAGGCTCCATCACTTGGAAAAATAAATTGCTCCTCTCATCAGAGGCTCTATCACTTGGAAAAATAAATTGCTCCTCTAATCAGAGGCTCTATCACTTGGAAAAATAAATTGCTCCTCTAATCAGAGGCTCTATCACTTGGAAAATAAATTGCTCCTCTCATCAGAGGCTCCACAACTTTGAAAGATAAATTGCTCCTCTCATCAGAGGCTCCATCACTTGAAAAATAAATTGCTCCTCTCATCAGAGGCTCCACCACTTTGAAAGATAAATTGCTCCTCTCATCAGAGGCTCCATCACTTGGAAAAATAAATTGCTCCTCTAATCAGAGGCTCCACCACTTTGAAAATAAATTGCTCCTCTCATCAGAGGCTCTACAACTTTGAAATTTAAATTGCTCCTCTTATCAGAGGCTCCACGACTTTGAAAATAAATTGCTCCTCTAATCAGAGGCTCCATCACTTGAAAAATAAATTGCTCCTCTAATCAGAGGCTCTATCACTTGGAAAATAAATTGCTCCTCTCATCAGAGGCTCCACGACTTTGAAATTTTAAAAACGAACTTCGAATTTTTGACAATGAGTTTGAACGCAACTTAGATCATCACCTCACTTACTACCTTAGTCTTACGAAAGTGAAGACTCATTCTGGATATCCCATCTCTTTCTCGTTCAGTTTTGAAATTCCTTGTCAGATTCTTCAGACATCGCCACTTGACTAATCATACTGAGGCTCGACCCTTCTTAAAGTAACGAGTTTGACTTTGCAAAAATTGAAAATGGTACCCGGAGGTTTTGAAAAATGTCATTTTGAAAGATGTTACCCGGAGGTTTTTTGAAAGCACATACTTGGAGGTCTAAAAATGTTACTTCTTTGAAAGTGGTGCCCGGAGGTCTTATTCTTGACTTTGAGAATGATGCCCGGAGGTCTTTATCAAAGATTTTTCAGAAAGGTGCCCGGAGGTCTTGAAAACATGATTTTTGAGGATAATGCCCGGAGGTCTTGAAATAGTTGCCCGAAGGTCTTAAAAATGTCTTTTTTCTTGAAAATGATACCCAGAGGTCTTATCGATGATTCTCGAGAATAGTGCCCGGAGGTCTTGAAAACATGACTTCTGAGAATAATGCTCGGAGGTCTTGAAACAGATGCCCGGAGGTCTTTAAAAATGTCTTTTCCTTGAAAATGGCTCCCGAAGGTCTTATCCATGATTTTCGAGAATAGTGCCCGGAGGTCTTGAAACAGGTGACCGGGGGTCTTTAAAAATGTCTTTTGTTTGAAAATGGCGCCCGGAGGTCTTATCCATGATTTTTTTTTGAATAATGCCCGGAGATCTTGAAACAGGTGACTTATGAGAAGAATGCCCGGAGGTCTTGAGACAAGTGCCCGGAGGTCTTTAAAAAGGTAATCCGGAAGTTTTTAAAACAGATGCCCGGAGGTTTTTTTTTTTTTTTCTATCAATTTTGAAAAATAAATTGCTCCTCTAATCAGAGGCTCCACAACTTTGAAAATAAATTGCTCCTCTCATCAGAGGCTCTACAACTTTGAAATTTAAATTGCTCCTCTCATCAGAGGCTCTACAACTTTGAAAAAATAAATTGGTTTCCTGTGCCCGGAGGACTTCTTTTTTCTAATTTCCTTTTTCTTTTGCTGTGTCCGGAGGTCTTAAAAATGTAACCCGGAGGTTTTAAAACAGATGCCCGGAGGTCTTTTTTTTTTAATTTTCTATCACTTTGAAAAATAAATTGCTCCTCTAATCAGAGGCTCCACAACTTTGAAAATAAATTGCTCATCTCATCAGAGGCTCGACAACTTTGAAAATAAATTGCTTTCCTGTGCCCGGAGGACTTAAAAGAGGTAACCTGAAGGTTTTAAAACAGATGCCCGGAGGTCCTTTTTTTTAATTTTTTTCTTTTGTTGTGCCCAGAGGTCTTGAAAATGTAACCCGGAGGTTTTTAAAAGAGGTGCCCGGAGGTCTTGGTGATCATACCTGAAGATCATATCTTGGAAGAAAATCTCACTGAATGTTCGAATTCAAATGTCAAAATTTCAAATAATCAATGCCATGCATGAAATGTGAATGTCATGCGATGTCAATGCGTATGCCCCTGATTGTTTTTTTTCTGATCTTGGTTTAGCTTTTCCAAATTATTTTTCCTCTTCGAAACAGAGTGTATCCTGCAACGCTCGTGCCTCGTAAGAGATCAACCTTTTTCTTCACTTTGGAACTATCCCTTTGCCCCGATAGTTTTTCAAAATTTTATCAACTGGAGTCCGAGCCAAATGTTCATTTCTTTTACCTCAATAGTTCCATACCTCTGGGCCAGAAGAACCTTCGTCTTATGCCAACATCGGAAATGGTTTCTTCCAAAAATATTTTCATTTATCTGCTTTTGCTTGCTTTTTTTTAAAAAATGTTTGCTTATTTGCTAAAAACTCTTGAGCTAAAAATGTCATCGTCTGATATCCAGATCTCTTGAAGATTGATGATCACTGTTAGAAGTTTTTCTGAGTGTTGATTCGGATTTTTTTTCAAATTGAGTCGGAAGGCTTGATACCACAAGATTTTGGTCGATCCAAGGAGACTTCGCAACAGGAAAAATGTATATCCTTTCTAGATTCACAAATAGAACAGATTTTATAGAACATGATTTTTTGGACTCAAACAAATTCAACCTTCTTTTAGTTTCCAAATTATGGCGTTTTGACAAACGTCAAGATCAGCTGGGATGTTCAAACTGGAAAATTAATTCTGGAAAGGAAAACGGTCTCAGTTTTTAAAGTCAACCCTCCGAACAATAGTTGACAGTTTTGGGATATTTTGGAATTCCCAGATGTTTCTTAACTTCTTGAAAATGACCTTTTCTTTTGTTATGGCCTCGACAATACCATAAGCAGCATCGAAATTCTCCCATTTTACTCTAGACTGCCCATGTCGGGTTTTCACCCTAGAGTCTCATTCTTTCCATTTTTTCATTAAGTGTTTCACCATGCATTTAAGAAATCAAGACTTATCCAAAAAGGATTTTTAACCAGAAAGGAGACCGAAGTCTCATGCGTTTTTCTAAGAATAGACTCATCAATTTAAATGACCATGCTCGATCGAAATGGTCTTTTTCAGGTATGTAATGTAGGCCAAGGTTCGAGGTTCTGAAAAAAGATAAATAGGCCCAAACAGGTGTTTAAGGTGATCAAATCAAGGATCATTTCATGAGGAGGATTCTCTTCGAAACATTTGTCTTTGCTGAGCTTTTCTCTTCATCCGATGATTTTCATTCGTTCTTTTCTTCCTTTTCTATTTTTTTGCTCTTATTTTTTCTTTTTATCTCCCTTTTTTTTTTGCATTTCTATTTTGACAAGGTGAGCCCGTAGTCATTTGGAAGCTCAAATTTCTCTTTGATTCAAGACATTCTTTTTTTTCGTTTTTGAACCAAGACTTCACTATCTGTGACCTTTAAAAAAAATCCTTCCTCGCATTTGCCCCCTAGTGTGGAGGGTGATCCTTGACCGGGGTTGAAAGAACGAATATTCATTAGGCTCAAAAGGGTAGCAAAAGGATATTTTCTATTTTGTGAAAGGATGATGAAAGATGGCCATTTTTCATCTCGAACACAAGCACGTAAATCGAAGAGTCATTCCCTAGAGGAAAATAATGAAAATGTTTTTTTCTTTCTTGAAACCATCTTGAATTTCATAAATGCATGATGTCACACTCATTTTTCATTTTTCTCTTTTTTTCATTTTTTTTTTCATTTTTTTCATTTTTTGATGCATGCTCCGAAATTACTCCATCTTTATCCACCACGCGTCTTCCGTATCTACAAATGATGCACCATTTGATTGGTCATACAAATGAGAATTCCTATCATAACGAGGAACACCTCGAGTCTTTTTTTTTTGCTCTCCGAAGGGACAAGAAAGAATATGGCTCGAAAACAGCTTTTTTTTTCTAGAAACATGAGAAAATCAGGTTTAATCAATGTTACCCGAGACGTTAATCATGAAGTGACGTCTGGGCAACTCTTGTTTTGTGGTTACGGAAAAGGATGTGAATGGTTTTGGAATAACCTTGACACACATCAATTTACCATAATCCAGATCCTTGAAAAAGGTTTCACTTGTTTGAGACACCAAAAAGCTCGGATTTTTTTTTTTTTTTTAAAAGTTTGTTCCATTGCTCATAACCTAAACTAGGATCTACATTTTTCTTATTGCACTGACTATGGTTTCTGAAATTCAACAATATGTTCCTGGAAGCATTGATTGTTTCAACTCAAAGGATTCATGCATAGGCAAGTCCGAAAGAGAGGGGAAGGGTGTTGGGTCATTTCTAACAATGATCATCAATAATCTCGAGACTCCTCATCATTTCTTAACGTGAAGAAAGATTTTTTCCTTTTAAGAACGCGCTCTTCAAAAAATCAAGAATCTCTTTAATGTTTATTTTTGCAAATTCAAATTAAAGCACAATAAACACAAAGATTTTGAAATTCAAAATTTATTTATTTCATGTGGATGTCAACATAAGACAAGTGTTTTCATGCTGAGACATAGAACTACATGCATATTCCTCAATGCTTGTTGACATGCTTTTAAAGGTAACCATTCATCCTTCAAATCCGTGGCGAAGAAACCGATCTATGGCAATGCAGATTTCCACTGTTCAACTAGCTTTGGAGTCAAAGTGCCGTCATGAACAAGACCTTCAATCTTTTCCTTCAGTCGTCTGCATTTTTCAGTTGAATGTCCGATTGCCCCCATGTGATACTCACACTTGCTGTTCGGGTCATAACTCCTTGCTGATGGGTTTGGAGCTGTTTTCAGAGGCACAGGGGTGAGGTATCGATTCCTCATTAGTAATTGCAACAGGTCAGAGATTGGGACTGAAAATTTCTCTTGGTTGCCCCTCGGTCGTTTCTGGGAAACATGCCTAGTTGCAAGGGCTGGCATAGAATGATGTGTTTGAATATCTGGAGGGTAAGGATAATGCCTTGAAGAGACATTGGTAGAGTAACATGATTGATACGGAGAGACCCGGGGATACGGAGTGAATTCTCCCATAGTCTGGACATGTTCCTCCTTCATTTCAGGTGTCTCGTTTCCCTCGGTATTGGATGTCTCATCTCCTTCGAGTTTTCCGTTCTTGATAGCATTTTCAATCATCTCTCCTGAGGTTACCATATCTGCAAAATTCTTTGTGGCATTGCCAACGAGTCTATCATAGTACGGAGCGTGTAGTGTACTCACAAAAAGGACAGTAATTTCCTTTTGAATCAGAGCCGGTCGTACTTGGGTGGCCATGTCCATCCACCTCTGAGCATATTCTTTGAAGCTCTCAGTGGCCTCTTTCCCCATATTTTGCAAGGTCAACCTATCTGGTGCCATGTCGATCATGTGCTTATACTGAGTCTTGAAAGCTTTTGCCAGATCTTTCCAAGAACGGATACACACCCGATCCAATTGATTATACCATCTCGCAGCCGATCCTGTTAGACTGTCTTGGAAGCAGTGGATTAACAGCTTGTCATTGTTGGTGTAGCCAGCCATTCTCCGACAAAACATCATGATGTGGATTGATGGACATTTCGATCCGTCATACTTTTCAAATTCAGGGACCTTGAATTTTGACGGAATCACCAAATCTGGGACCAAGCTGAGCTCATTCGGATCCATATTCCCGAAAATGTCTATCCCTTCTATGGCTTTGAGTCTCTCTTCAAACAGATCATACTTCTGTTGCACCTCTGCGTCTTTCACTTGCTCTGCCACACGTTTTTTCAGCTTTTCTTGTTCTAGTGAACCATCTTGGCTTGGAATAACAACCGAGTCTGAGGGGTGAAATTCCGAGTTCAGTTGAAATTGTCCTTGGCCTCGTTGACTCGATAGGTGAATCGGATCTTCGTTGTCGTTTACTCGAGGTCGAGGTTCTCCCCTTATGATCGATCCTTCAGCAACCCATTTTCCTCGAGTCAGCCTAGTCATCATTTCAATCATCTTGTCTATTTGCTCACGTGACTCCTCTCGAGATTTTATGATCTGTTCCCGTGTTTCTTGCTGAGATCTGGCTAACTGTTCTTGTAGTTCTCTCTGTGCTCTTTCCACTCTATCCAGTCTATTTTGTTCATCCTCCATGATTCCGACCTGTGTCATAGAGGCACGCAGTGATTCTCTGATTTGGAAGAGAAAACCTTTCAAAGCTAAACCGACTTTTTTTTTATTCCTCTCAAGTGTGCTTCATGATGCATGAGCTATGAATGCCGTGAATGTAACACGATGCCCATATGATGCATGTAAAGAATAAACAAATTAATGCATGAGTATATACAATGAGTGACCATGTATGTCACGGAATGCATGACCTTATTGTTATGAATGCAATCACGATGTTGATATGATGCATGTAAAGAGTAAATAAAATGATATACTGGTATATACGAAGAACGATCATGTATGTCACTAATGCATTCTACAATGAATGACCATGCATGTTAAAATTGCAATATGATGCGAATTTGATTTGTCTAAAGAATAAACAAATTAATGCATGAATATATACAGAAAACTATTCATGATTTGGACTGAACTTGATCATTCAACAATTTTATTGCACAAACTTTGCCCCCAAATTCAATCCGCAAATTTTTTTGTTTTTTTTTGTTTTGAAATTTTTTTTTTGAAAAATGTTTTTTTTTCGTAAAAATCAAAATATTATTTTCACAAGCCAATTTTTATCAAAAACTTTTGTGGTAGTGGGTCTTATTACGGCACAAATGTCCGAGTATTTATTCAACACTACCGGTTTGCAATCCTCATTTAATCAACAACAAGTGTCTATGCGGTTTATCAAATGAGATTATTATCACCGTGAAATCAAAAATACAACTATAAATGTACATGCTTTATTTACAAGTGCATTAGTGCATGAAATGTACGAGATGTACGAAAAGAAAGAATTTTCATATTTACAAACACAAAAAGTTAGCGAACATTTGCTCCGACAGTATCGACTTATTTAAGCATCACGATGCCTTCGGAGCGAAAAAGGAAACTGAATTGCGGGTAGCACGATGTGCGTTCATCATTACCCGATTTACAGTTCTTGTTCGGAATGTAAACAAATAGCGAAAGATCACCATGTTCCTTCCAAATTTTGAGGATATTCGATCGGAAATTCGATATGGCTCTACTCAAGTTCACTACATGAGGTTGAGTTAGGTTCTAAAAGGCTCCAAATTGCTCCTTACTGTCGCCCGTGAAGGCTAGTAAGGCATCCCGATTTAAACGGGTTCAATTTGTTGAAGAGATTTTTCGCTAGCCCGTGCGGAGGTTATTGCCTCTCGAGAGCGTAGGTACTTTTTTCTCTTCTAAAAGTGTTTCGCTAGCCCATGCGGAGGTTATTGCCTCACGAGAGCGTAGGTACTTTACTTTCACCTAAAGGGATAAAGCTCGGGCATAGAGCTTATGTATGAAATGCACGTGCTCGTATGTGAGAAGGAAAAAGCAAACCTTCGACTATTTGTCTACGACTCTTTATTCTAAAGATTCCACGATTTAAAAATAAACGACATAAAAAAAAATGAATCAAGAACTAACAAATATCAAAGTGTAATTGCAAGCAAAATAAAAATAAAAAAAAGAAAGAAAATAAAGAGAGTTAAAATTAAATACTGATTAATCCATTAATTTCGAGATTTTAAAACAACACATGATCAATTTGTGGCTCGACTCTCAAAGTTCCCCAGTGGAGTCGCCAAGCTGTCATAACGATTTTTTCGACCGTTACGACGAATTTTATGAAAACACAAAAAATGGAGTCGCCACCAATCTTTTTTGCTAGGTGTGATTGGCCACCTATTAAAACCGGTTTTAGAAAAGTATTTTAGAATTAATTAAAACATTTTGTAAAACCAATTTCGAAGTCCGCGCTTTGAACCAGAGAGAAAAACATAATTGGGTTCGGGAGTCGGTTACGTGCGGGGAAGGATTAGCACCCCCGCAACGCCCGTTAAAAAAACGGTACCACTTGGTCACGTGTTATCTTAAATCTCGGTTTAATGGATTTAACTGGTATTTAAAACTAATTCTCTTTTATTTTCATTTTTATTTTATTTAAAAAAAAAACATGTTTATTATTTTTTGAATTTTTTTGAACTGTTTTTTATTTTTTTTAAAAATCGAAAGTGAACATAAATTTGTTATCGAAAATACTCATTAAATATTCCCGACACTCTCGGTGGTATTTAACGAGATCTTCTCACCTCAAGACATCTCAAGAATCACAACCGTGATATCTTTCGAATTCCGTCATCGGCAATTTATATTCATTTTTTATTTAAATGCGTATGATGCGAATATTTAAATATCGGATGCATACGGCTTAACATATAACTATAAAATTAAACATGCGACTCATAATATTAAAAACACGTGCATGGCAAAATATCGAGCGCAATAAACATTCGCTCTTTATTCATTTTTTATTTAGATTATTTCCATTTTTTTTAAACGAAAACGAATTTTTGTATCGAGCATGTCGCTAAATACTCCCACCACTCGTGGTGATATTTAACGAAATTTTCGCACCTCAAGATATCTTAGGAATCACTACCTTGACGTCCTTCGAATTCCGTCATCGGTTAATCCGTATTTATTAAAATCTCTTTTTTTTCTTTTTTTTTTTTAAAAATAAATTAAAATGCTTTTAATGATTAATTTCGAAATAAAGAAAATTATCTATGTAAGAATAATTCTCGAACCATTCCGATACTTTCGATAATGTTTCGATTATTATTCTTACTCGGACCATTTCAAAGAACGATTGATACTCCGACCATCCCGAGAAAGAAATCCGTTTTTAGAAAATTTTATTTACCGAAAATAATTTTAAAAGACATGTATTAATTAGAAAAAATTATTTTTACAATTTTAAAATCGAAATCGAACAACAAAAATATATCGAATGCCGGACAAAAATAAATAAATACAAATAGTAATGAAAATAAATAAAAAAATTAAAATCATACCTGAAAAATATCGAGGATCCGAAAATTAAAATGCCATACTTGATCTTCGCAAAATCTCCTAAAAAAATTAAAATCGATAATCGTGAAATTTTTTTTGTTTATATTTTTTTGTTTTGTTTTGTTTCTGCTCACTTTCTCTCTCCCGCTTTTTTCATTTTCCTTTTTCACAAACACCAGATCTTACTCTCAATTCCCACCAAAAAAAGAAAAAAACTTCCCCTTTCCACACAATTCCGTTACCTTCCCTCCTTATCTTTCCTTTAAACAAAACCCCCAGGAAGCCCTCAAAATTCTTTAATTCTTCTTTTGTTTTTAATTTAATTTTAAGCTTTTATGTGATGTCGGGTTCTCAAGCTTCGGAGCATTTAAAGCAATCCATGCAGCAGCAACAGCAGCAAAATCAACATCAGCTAAAACGACAGCTACCTTTCTCTATGAAGCCGCCGTTTATGGCTCCTGGAGGCGACTATCACCGCTTTGCTTCAACTGAGCCTCGCCGCATCGCCGATCAAGAAGCCGATGCCATCGTCGTTAAGTCTCCCGAAAGTTATAGAAGTATGGAGGGGTTTTTGGCAGTGGCAGGTTGCAGGAAAGAATAGATTTTCAGTATATCAATAAATTTGGACAAGATCCATCCAGGTGATTTTACAAAGATCAAGTACGACATTTTAATTTTTGGATACTCGGTATTTTTCAGGTATGATTTTAATTTTTTTATTTATTTTTGTTTATTTATTTTTGCTCAGTATTCGACGTATTTTTTTTATTATTCGGTTTCGGTTTAAAAAAATAATTTTATTAAAAGCATTTTAACTTTCGCAAAAAAAAAAAAAAAAAAAAAGATTTTTAATAAATGCGAATAACCGACGACGGAATTCGAAGGACGTCACGGTAGTGATTCCTCAGATATCTTGAGGTGAGAGAGTTTCGTTAAATATCACCACGAGTGGTGGGAATATTTGGCAACATGCTCGATACAAAAATTCGTTTTCGCTTTTAAAGAAAATGGAAATAATCAAAATAAAAAAAATGAATAAAGAGCGAATGTTTATTGCGCTCGATATTTTGCCATGCTCGTGTTTTTAATATTACGATTCGCATGTTTAATTTTATAGTTATATGTTAAATCGTATGCATCCAATATTTAAATATTCGCATCATACGCATTTGAACAAAAAAATGGATGTAAATTGCCGACGACGGAATTCGAAGGATATCACGGTTGTGATCCCTAAGATGTCTTGAGGTGAGAAGATCTCGTTAAATACCACCGAGAGTATCGGGAATATTTAATGAGTATTTTCGATAACAAATTTATGTTCATTTTCGATTTTTAAAAAATAAAAACAGTTCAAAAATTCAAAAAATAATAAATATGTTTTTTTAAATAAAATAAAATGAAAATAAAAGAGGATTATTTTTAAATAGTGATGTCAAGTCCATTAAATCGAGATTTAAGATAACACGTGATCAAGTGGTACCGTTTCCTAAACGGGCGTTGCGGGGGTGCTAATCCTTCCCCGCACGTAACCGATTCCCGAACCCGATTTTGTTTACTCTCTGGTTCAAAGCGCAGACTTCGAAATTGGTTCTACAAAATGTTTTAATTAATTTTAAAATATTTTTCTAAAACCGGTTTTAATAGGTGGCCAATCACACCTAGCAAAAAAGATTGGTGGCGACTCCATTTTTTTTGTGTTTTCATAAAAATCGTCGTAGCGGTCCGAAAAAAAACGTTATGACAACAGAAATATGAATATTTCTTGTTCATATCCAAGACCCCAAAACTCTTTTCTTTCTGTTTCCTTCTCTTATACACAAGCAGCATGAACCAGGACACCTTTAGAGTTTTTTTTTTCTTGCACGACTTTGAATCTTCTTCCTTCTTCTTTGCTCAAACTAGAAATAGATTTTTTACCCTTTCTTCCTTTAAAAAAAAGCTTTAAAAGATCTTAAGTTTATATGATTAATGATCCTGATGTTACAGGCCACGGCCCATAGCTCGCCTTATAGTTACTTTAGCCATGTTTTCCATTTATTTTCTTCTTTTTGCTGTTATTCTGTTTTGTTTTACAAAAGCTGCTGACTCAGCATTCTGTTAGAAACAACAAACATAGATGAAATACCAGAAAGGAACGAGGGAAGGCTATTCCATTATCATCATAACAATTCTTTCTCTCTCTTCTATATTCTCTTCTTCTCTGTTTCTCTAATATCTCTTCTCTTAAATCTTTATTGAAGGTATCACTAATCTTTCAATATAGGGTGGTATTAACTGGTATCAGAGACTAGCAGATCTTGGCAATGACAGAAGGCACAACAACGAGGTTACAGAAGAAGGTTGGGCATTTACAGAAGGAGTTTGATCGCATGGAAATGAAGCTTGAGGGCACTGTCGATCTGATACGCAGTGAACTCCGCACTGAGTTACGAGAAGGAATGGAGAGCTTAGGCGTGGAAATGAGGGGCATGTTTGAATAGATGATGTCCAAGCTGGAAGGATCGATCGCAGAAATGGGTCGTGGAAGCAAATCAATGGGAGCAACCAGTGAGGGTACGCACAAAGCTGTGTTAGACGACTCTAGGCTTCTACAATCAGGCCACCCAGATTCCCTATTTCTTACTTCTGCACGAGCAACTTCCAAGCTTCAAACGAAGTACTCAAAAATCGATTGTCCCAGATTCGATGGTGGGAACTTCGGAGGATGGTTGCTCAAAATGGAGCAATTCTTTGAAGCTGATCAGACCAAGGAGATGGACAAAGTGCGCAGTGTGATGATGCACTTTGATGGACGAGCACTACAATGGCATCAGAGGTTCATGAAAAATCAAGGTAATCTTCTTGAAGTTCAATGGAACCCTTATATAACTGAGATGCGCTCCAGGTTTTGTGAGAATGAGTACACGGATCCCATGTATGAATTAGTCAGTCTTAGGCAGCTGAATACTGTTGAAGAATACTATGAAGAGTTTGAGGGATTATTGAACTTGTTGCAGTTATCTGATGATTACGGGCTGAGCATTTATATTAGCAATCTTAAACCTGAATTATCCAAGCCAGTCAGAATGTTCTATCCCAAAACCTTGACTCATGCTTATAACCTTGCCAAACAGATGGAATCCATGGTTTTTAACTTACCTAAGAAGCCTTACATCCCATACAAAAACTCCTCCTATACCAACCAACCTCAACCCATTATGCAACCACCACCCAAATCCAATCTTCCACAATTACTGCCCACCCCCAAGGGGCCATTTGTTCCTTATGCCCCGAATACTAAACCACCCAATTCATTGTCACCCTTTAAACCACAACCTACAAGAAATGAACCAAATAGTCCATGATCCACTAAGCTGCCAACCCGAGAAGAAAGGGACGACAGGAGGAGACGGGGTCTGTGTATGTGGTGTGGAATGAAATTTGGCCCAGGTCACAAATGTTTCAGGTCTCAACTCTACCAAATGTTAGTAGATAATGTGGAGGATACAGGAACAGAACATGAAGAGTTTGTTGATTATTTTGAATCTATGGATGACTCAGCCACTGATGATACTGATCATGCCACAAAACCTATGATTTCTCCTCATGCCATATTGGGACTTGCAGGACCACAAACAATGAGAGTCCAGGGGAAAATCAAGAATCAGAAGGTCACAATGCTGATTGACTCTGGAAGTACTCACAACTTCCTCAATCAATCTATAGCTAAATAGCTGGGTTGTAATACACAATCAGTACCAGGTGTTCAGGTTTCAGTAGCAAATGGGGAGATCATGAGGACACAAGAAGTCTGTAGACAAATTCGATGGGAAGCACAGGGATTGTTTCAGACCACTGATTTTTTTGTCCAACCTCTTATGGCTTGTGATGTGGTTCTAGGTGTGAAATGGCTGCAAGAGTTAGGTCCTATCCTCTGGGATTTCCAACATCTGTCTATGCAATTCACTGTGGGTGACCACTTGTTTACTTTACAAGGGCTAACTACTGATCATATGGAGATAGCAACAAAAAACACAAGCAGACAGACTAGGGACATCTTCCAAGGGAGCTTATATGATACTAATGACAGAGGTGTTTGATTTTCAGCTGCAATCCTTACACTGTCAGCAGGACCGAGCCACTAAGCTTCCCCAACAACTGCAGGAATTGTTACATCAGTATTCAGCATTATTTGACATACCTGTGGGGTTACCCCCTCCAAGGTCCCATGACCATCAGATTTTACTGAAGGATGAGCATAAAGCCATTAAGATTAGACCCTACCGATATCCTTATATACAGAAGGATGTGATCGAAAAGCTGGTTCATGAGATGAAAGACACTGGGATCATCAGAGACAGTACCAGCAGTTTTGCTTCCCCTGTGGTGTTGGTTAAAAAACGAGATGGGTCTTGGCACCTATGTATTGACTACAGGGAACTTAACAAACTCACTCTCAAAGATAAGTTTCCTATCCCTCTTGTAGAAGAACTCTTAGACGAACTAGTTGGTGCTCACTGGTTTTCTAAACTGGACCTACGCTCAGGTTATCATCAAATTCGGATGGCAGATAAGGATGTTCACAAGACTGTCTTTCGCACGCATCAAGGGCATTATGAGTTTTTGGTCATGCCCTTTGGGCTCACCAATTCCCCCTCTACTTTTCAAAGCCTCATGAACAGCATTTTTCAACCACTGCTTCGAAAATTTGTTCTAGTGTTTTTCGATGATATCTTGATCTACTCTCCTACTTGGTCCACTCATTTAGATCACTTGAGACAGGTTTTTGATGTACTTCTGCACCATCAGTTGTATGCTAAATTCTCCAAGTGCGAGTTTGCAGTCCACAAGATTGAATACCTTGGCCATTTCATTAGTGCTCAAGGGGTGGAGATGGATGCCAAGAAACTTGAGTGTATGACTAAGTGGCCAGTTCCAAAGTCTGTGAAAGAACTTAGAGGATTTCTTGGCTTAACAGGCTACTATCGCAAATTTATTCAAGGGTACGGCACCATTACCAAACCTCTAACTGACCTGTTAAAGAAGAATGCATTTACATGGTCTAGTTCAGCTGATCTTGCCTTTCAACAGCTTAAAAGAGCTATGGTTACTGCTCCAGTGCTAGCTCTGCCTGATTTCGATCATACATTTGTGGTGGAATCAGATGATTCAAATACAGGCATTGGTGCTGTGTTGAGTCAAAAGGGAAGACCACTTGCCTACTTTAGCAAGGCTTTATCTCCAAGACATCAAGTTCTTTCGGTCTATGAAAAAGAGATGCTAGCCATCCTAGCTGCTGTAAAGAAATGGACTGCCTACTTAACTGGGAGACATTTTCAGATCAAGACCGATCACCATAGCTTTAAATTTCTCTTGGATAATAAAGCCACCACACATGCACAACAACAATGGGTCATCAAGATGATGGGCTTCGACTATGAACTGATATTCAGAAAGGGGTCATCTAATACTGTGGCTGATTCTCTATCCAGAAGACCTTTAGCTGCTCTTTGTGCTATTTCAATTCTTACCAACACTCTTTTCAATAGGATCAAACAGTCATGGCTAACAGATTCTCTTCTGGTCCATCTCATCCATACACTGAAGAATAATACTGGGACCTCTTCACATTATTCTTGGCAAGCTGGCCAATTACGACGGAAGGGCAAATTAGTTGTAGGTGCTGATCCCACACTCAGAACTGACATACTCAACTATTTTCACAGCTCAGCCATTGGTGGTCATTCAGGCAGGGATGCTACCTTTAGCTGCTCTTTGTGCTATTTCAATTCTTACCAACACTCTTTTCAATAGGATCAAACAGTCATGGCTAACAGATTCTCTTCTGGTCCATCTCATCCATACACTGAAGAATAATACTGGGACCTCTTCACATTATTCTTGGCAAGCTGGCCAATTACGACGGAAGGGCAAATTAGTTGTAGGTGCTGATCCCACACTCAGAACTGACATACTCAACTATTTTCACAGCTCAGCCATTGGTGGTCATTCAGGCAGGGATGCTACCTTGAAACGTCTTACTTCTGTTCTATACTGGAGAGGCCTCAAGAAAGATGTGCGAGAATTTGTGAGGGCTTGTTCTGTTTGCCAGCAGAATAAATATGATAATTCTGCTTATCCTGGTTTGTTACAACCATTACCACTTCCTAGCACTGTTTGGTCTGACATTTCGATGGATTTCATCGAAGGTCTTCCCAGATCTTGTGGAAAAGATGTGATATATGTGGTGGTTGACAGGTTGAGCAAATACGCCCATTTTATTCCACAGACTCACCCTTATTCTGCAATGACAGTCGCTCAGGCTTTCCTTGATAATGTTTACAAGCTCCATGGTATTCCTCAAAGTATTGTTTCTGACCGAGATAAGATATTCCTCAGTATCTTTTGGAAGGAGCTCTTTAAACTGCTAGGAACAAAGCTACATATGTCCTCAGCTTATCATCCCTAGTCCGACGGTCAGACAGAGGTGGTAAACAGATGTCTTGAAACTTATCTCCGTTGTATGACTGGTGACAGACCAAAGGATTGGTGCAAATGGTTACCTCTTGCCGAATGATGGTATAACACCACATACCATTATGCTTCCCACACTACACCTTTTGAGGTGGTGTATGGACAACCAGCTCCCAACCACATGCCTTATCTCCCTGGTGATTCACAAGTGGAAGCCGTTGATCGCAGCTTACAAGCACATGAGGCAGCTCTTCGCTTGTTGAAGTTTCATTTATCATGAGCTCAGAACAGAATGCAACAACAGGCCAATAAACATAGATCTGACAGGCACTTTGCAGTTGGTGACTTTGTCTATGTGAAATTGCAGCCTTCGGCAAAAATCTGTGGTCACTAGAGCTTGCTTCAAACTCACTGCCAATTATTTTGGACCTTACAAAATACTAGCAAGGGTGGGTGCAGTGGCTTATAAACTTGAGTTACCTGTTGGCGCCAAAGTGCATCCTGTCTTTCATGTTTCCCAACTGAAGCAACACATTGGGCAATCACCTACACAATCCCAGCTGCCTGTACTGGATGTTGACGGGGTTTTAACCAGGGAACCACTAGCTATCTTGGATCGGCAAGAAAAAGAACAGGGCAATTACTGAAGTTTTGGTTCATTGGACCAACTGTTTCCCTGAAGATGCCACTTGGGAATGTCTGTATGATCTCCAGCAGAGGTTTCCAACTTTTCATCCTTGAGGACAAGGACGTTTTAAAGGGGTTGGCATTGTTACAGGCCACGGCCCATAGCTCGCCTTATAGTTACTTTAGCCATGTTTTCCATTTATTTTCTTCTTTTTGCTGTTATTCTGTTTTGTTTTACAAAAGCTGCCGACTCAGCATTTTGTTAGAAACAACAAACATATATGAAATACCAGAAAGGAACGAGGAAGCTATTCCATTATCATCATAACAATTCTCTCTCTCTCTCTTCTATATTCTCTTCTTCTCTGTTTCTCTAATATCTCTTCTCTTAAATCTTCATTGAAGGTATCACTAATCTTTCAATATAGGATGGTATTACCTGATTCCTCTCTAAGTTTGGGATACAAAAAACATGCACTTCCTAGACATAAAAAGGCAATATA
This sequence comes from Fremontodendron californicum, assembly GCA_030761205.1. Lineage (NCBI taxonomy): Eukaryota > Viridiplantae > Streptophyta > Magnoliopsida > Malvales > Malvaceae > Fremontodendron > Fremontodendron californicum. Next base: position 6,997,697 of record JAULJL010000024.1, read on the forward strand.
CCTAAGATTCCTTAAAAGGTCCGACTCTGCCTCTATCTGTCCCCTCAACCTTTTATCTGATTACTTGCAAATGAAAAATATAAATAAAAAAAAACAAGTTTTTTCTGTCTCCATGTCTCTACCTCTCAAAGACTTGATAAAACTCAAAGTTCCTATTCTTTGTAAACAAGGAGAACAAATCATAGCCTTACAATTCTAATGGTGTATCTCACTTTCTGGACAAATCTTTAGTTTCTTTCCCTTGCAAAGAGGAAAGAAAATCAACCCCAACAAAGAAAGAAAGAAAGAGAGAAACAAGATTCAAGAACCGAAGTCTGCAGACTTCAGAGACCAAGATTTCCTTTTTTGTTTCCTCTTTACAAAAATAGGAGGACCGAAACAAATGCCACCGGTTGCTATTTTGTTGGGAGTGTCCTGGAGGAGGAAATGGCCAACTTTCTCTTTTCAGGTCTCCATTAGAAGCATCCCATGTGGCCCAATAAGGTTACTACACGTTTAACTCCCCAATCCCATGTCCCCTTGGCCCTTCGGTGCTTTTGTTGGGTTAGTGTTTCACAAAGTGTTCAGCCTTCTTTGAGTTCTTTTTTATTATTATCCCAATGAAAATTTGTTCTCAGTGCTGAAGTGACACAACCCAAGTTTTGGCCATGGCTAATGTTCTTCCAGATGATTTCTGATTTTGATTTATTTAAATAATTTTCACTGATGTACATACTGTAATAAATGGACAGACTATTAGCTAAATATAAAATTGGGTCATGGAAATCCAGTTGCCTGAGCTGTGTACAAGGTATAATCAATGATTTTGACATCATTCTTTGCATTTGCTTTTGCATTAAGATGATTTTGATATAATCAATGAGCTTGGAAATTGCATGGAAAGGATGAGGAAAAGTGGGGTTGTTGAAGCTTGCAAGTGGTGTGAGGGGGGCAGGTTTGTTGCAGTTTTGTACACGATTGTTAGGCGAGGGAGGATGACAAAAGCTCCTCCATTCGGGAGAGGAGATTCCTTGTTTGGATGTGGAAGCCAGGCCACCCACTCCGAAAAGACCATCAGGAGTGGGCCACGTCTGAAAGAGACCGTGTGGAAAAACATGCGACAAATACATGGAATTGTCGGCTAAATTGATATAAAAATAATAATTAAAATACATAAAAAAAATAATATAAATACGATATAAATATTTTAAAATTTATATAATATAAATTATTAACGTAACATTGTTATGACACAAATTGTCAAGTTTATCTCACAGGAATCAAGATGTTGCCAAATGGCAATTAAAGATGGAATGAGATAAGTTGTCCGAGAGATTACATATAAGTCTTATCATTGAACTCGAATCTCAACTTGTTCCTGGATTTTTGTTCTTAAAAGCGGTGGAGCCTGAAGGAGTTAATGATTTGGGAGCTGGGCAAAGTTCCTCAAAACTTTATAGGTAGTTCTAGCGATTTAAATTGTGATAGTGGATGTATTTTTAATTATATCCTGTTTATTATTATTGCAGATATAACGAATGTTATTATGATTATTACGGACATCATAATTATGATTTTTTTTTTTGCACAACTTACAAAAGAAAATATAGTAATTATAATTATAATCATAATATTTTTTTAATGATTTTTAAAATAATTTATGATGTTCTATGATATTTTATTTATAAAAAAATAAAATTCCCAAGTTATAAATTAAATCAATATACATGTAATTTGTGGTCATGAGTTTAATCGTTACGAATCACTAATTATTCACACTTCAATTACAGTGAATATTGATTACGAAAAAAGTTGAAATCGCAAAATAATGATCGTAATATCTTGTTGTGACCGCTATTTAAATTCGTGGATAAATCTGCTTAGTTTTGATGGCTAAATGTCTTAGACAAAGAAAAATGAATTACAACAAAATACTTGAGAAAACCATGGTTCTCCTTAGTCCTCACCTCAATGAATTACTTACTATTCCATATCAAATGGATTGGTAGAGTAGCACTTGGAGTATTTGGCTCAATCAAAATGAAGGTGATTATTCTCTGTTTTCAAAGAGCAAAATTTCAATCCTTCTTTAGTTCTTCCACCGAATAAAAACAAATACTATCATGGTACGTAGATTATGATGCTTAAATCTATACTAATACACCATATTCAAACAAATAATTTTCATTTGCTTAACAATTTCTTATTGTCACACTCCACAAATACCAAATACTCCCATCTTTATTGGCAATATATCAAAGCCAAATCCTTGCAATAATCTTCAAGACCTAAATGCTAAGCCAATAACTACTATCATTCAAGATTCAAGAGAACCCAACAATGTTTAATCGGCCTCTAATTCCACCCTTTTTTCCCTTCTTAATAGATTATCAAGTTTCTACCATGGGCTCTTTCAAAATCCAACGTCAAGGCATATAATAACTCACTTATAAAGGCATATAACTATAAGCCTTCTCTATATAACATATCCTACGAGTGTTACTGCTGATATCTTACATATAGACACTAATCAGAAAGCAAAGTGGACTATTGCTGCAGCTCCAACTGTGATGTGATTTTGCTTCTCTTGGCTAGATAAATGCATTTTGAAAATCTTGGATTACATGATTTAGAATCCAATTTGTTAGATGAAGAAGATTATATTTGATTTCTTTTTGGTGAACAAACCTGGTCGTGTGGTACTCATTTTAATGATTAGATAAATCCTGTTCATTCCATTTTTGGCTCTCTGAATTAGACAAACTGCATTCTGTTCAATGCATTCAATGCTATTGATTATATAGTTCATTATCAAGATGAAAGACCTATCCAATGAAAATTCAGGATGCTGGCTGAGCAAGGAAAAAGGCAAGGACGAATTGTCTGCTGAAAGAGTCGGATTCACAACTATTATGTTTGACAAACCAAAGCCAAATCCAGACATTAGCAAATCAAAACTACAGCAGATTTAAGAACACAGACAAAAGAACAATGGTAGAACTTAAATTTATTAAGTTTTACATAAGGATTAACGACATTCCACACAAGGTTTTGTAGCAAATTCGGTATGAAACTAGAACATCAAATCATCCCAAACGATGTCCTAGACCATCACACCGAAAATATAAGATGTAATCATAATATAAGTAATCACAACAAGACTCGATAGTTACTGTTTAGCTGGGATTTTAGACCCTCATTTCTTCCCACTCTTCTTAAGACCAGAACCACCAAATGACCCCTTTTGTTGTGCCTTTGCTCTCAGCTCTTTAAGTGCCTGCTCATCACAAACAACGAATCAGACTGGTGATTCCTGAAACGTACTTGGAAACAGAAAAAGAGCTAAAGGAAAAAAATACAAAACTGCATGCTATGCTACCAGACTTCGTTTTTCCTCAAGTATCCGTGTCCAACACATATTTGGACATGAGTATGGAAGTATGATCCTCCAAATATAATAAAAACTTAAAAAAAATTGAGCCTACCAATGTCGGACACATACCCGTATCCGACACTCTTCCCCGAGTCCATATAATACATGAGTCACATAACATCATCTTACTTTCTCTTCTTCCTTCTTTTTCTGAATGTTAGCCATATCATGCTGCACAAGAACAAATAAATTGAGATTAGGAAAATGCCTCAAAATAGAATTACTTATCAACAACATTCTTTGGGAAGAGACAATCTTGGCACATGAAAAGTAAACTATGAATATACAAAATTTAATCTAAATTTTTTTTGCATAATTTTGCCCCTAATGTCAGCAAAAACTATTGAATTCTATGATTAAACAGATTGCAATTCAAAATATACCGGCACAAATTCCATAAGGTTAACATGATTTTCTTTCAATTCTATATCAAAATCCTATTAACTTTACTAATTTCAAAAAATTAAACAAAATACAAATTTAAATAACGGTGATGCGGACTTAACAGGAAATTAAATCTTCAGACAAAGTAATATTCGAATAAAGCCACACACACACAAATAAAAAGATTATAATAATCCACGATATGCAAAAAACTTTTTTTTTAATAATATATCGATTCAAATAATATTAATAATAATGGTAATACCTCGTCGTAGTCTTTCTTATCAGATTTGGGTTGCTTCAAAGGCTTCAATTTGCCACCTAAAAAAAAGCCCCAAAAAACACAAATAAAATCAAAATCTTTGAAAATAACAGGGATAGAAAAAAAAAGGTTCTAATGAGAAATTTGAAACATCGAAATTGGTAAAAGTCAAGATCTTTGAATGCGTAAATGAGAGTACCATTCTTGGACGACATGGTTGGGAGTTTAGGGTTAGGGTTTCCGACTGAAATTCGAAGAGATCAGAGATATTGCGAGACAGAAAAATAAAAGCACAAACCCTAGAACACACAATTATTGGCAATTTGGAAATCTCCTAAAATGCCCGTATAAATAGAGAAAGTAAATTTGCACGCGCCTAGCGCGTGATTTGTTGCTGCCTCCAACCAAAAGAAGCCGCCTCCACTGACACTTTATTTTTCTTTTTCTAAAAAAAGTTTTTTTTTTTTTATATAATGTTTGCCAATTTTAATTTTTAATAGCATCTTCTTTTAGAAATGAATATTATTATTCTTTTTTCTTTTGACTTTTTATTATGCTTGTTGAAAAATAATGTCCATAAATTAAAGCCTATGCCAATGAATGGAGGATAGATAACTTTCCTTGTTTTATGATCAAAATGTCATAAATGACTACTATTATTGTTAAAAATATTCATAGGAAATTATAGTATATATTGATCTAACTATTCGTTTGATTCGACAGATCAAATTTAGATAGATTTTTTATAATTAAAATTGACTCGATTCGTTTAAATTATTATTTAAATAATAAAAATATTTTATTTAAATTTAATTATAAAATTATTTTTTTATATTTTAAATAATAAATAAAGTTCTCGAGTCGGATCGCGTTGAGTTCGGATTGAGTTTAAACAAATAAAATTTTTTTATTCAAACCCGACCTGGCCTATCTATCCATGAACACCACAAATAATATAGAATAAATGAGCATAAAAAGAAATTGTTTACGTTTCATTTTTTTTAATTTTTTTTATGAGTTGGACCAAATTTACAAATGATAACACTTGAATTTAGAAGTGAAAATTTTCGAACCACTAAAACAAAAACTTTATTTATATCTTAAGTTTGCTTTTGAATTTTGATGACATGGTAATATGAAACTATCCAAATTTTTGTCATGTCATTTAATTAGTGAGCAAAATAATGACAAGTTCCAAGTACAACTAATACCAATTATCTGTTTTAAGCTTTATTTGGCACACCAATTTAATCATAAAACAACATTTAATGCGACGAATAAAATGACTTTTAATACTATAGGTGTATGAGTCAAAGGGAGCATTAATTTTCATTGCTCTCTCAATCCCCGCCAATCTATCTAAGATTCTCTTTTTCTTTTTTAAAAACCTTCATATTTTCTCTCACGAAATTAACTGCTTGTGTCAAAGAACAAGTTCTTCTGATGAATTTATCATCCCACTTGATCAGTGGACAAGATTTTGGATGCAGTTTGAAGACGAAGAATGTGGGGAATGAAGGTGCCAGCCCTATCGTTTTGTGGATAATTTTATCATAATCTTTCACAGAACTGAATGGCGTGTTACTGCAATTTGAATTAGTTTCATTGTTAGTATTTCAAAACCTAGCAAATAATTAAACAAATAGCTGTTGCATATGATTTGATTATTTGAAGACTGTTTTATTCCCAGCCGGCTGCAATATTTTACCTAATGCATGCACTCTTGTTAAAACCTGAGCTCTTGGCATCACACTACAACAGAATAAGTCTTCAACGGTTTTTTTTTTTTTTAATAATAGCGGCGTTTTTAAATGTTGTTAAAAATTTAGCGGCGTTTTTGAAAAACGTAGCTAAAAGTGTCGAGAAAAATGACGTTGGGAATTTTTCCTGCGTTTTAAACAAAAACGCAGCTAATGTAGCGGCGTTTGTAGGGATATTTGTCGGCGTTTATAAACGCCAGCGTAGGACTGCAGCGGATGGTATTTGAAAATAAATTAGCGGCGTTTGTAGATAAAAAACGCCGCTAAATTGAAACATTTAGCGGCGTTTGTCTCAGGAAACGTTGCTAATTTTAAAATTTCGTTCTTTAATATTCACAAATATAGCGGCGTTTGCGTTATAAAAATGCCACTAAATTTCCAGAATTCGTAAAAAAAAATATAATTTCTTTTATTTAAAAATTATAATTAATAATATTATTCAATATATTTACATTATATTTTACAATCAGTACATAACAGAAATATATTAAAATTTAATAGTATATTATAAAGTATCATTATACAATAATTCTATTAAGAAAGCACAAAATAATCAACATATAACAATTGGAATAAAATTTAAATTAAACAAGACAAGATAGTATAAAATTTAATTTATACCTGTAAATATATAACAATTGCAAGGTCCAAAACTCCTATTGCCAATCCTGCACTAACATTACAAGTTATTACAATTTTTTTCCAAATTTGTAAAACAACCAATGATTAAAGTTAATGAAAACAAAAGTAAAAGAATTGACCTCCAAGCTTCATTATCTGTCAAAATGCCTCTTCCAATTCAATGTTTAGAACCTGAAAAAAAATGCAAAAACTTAAATTAAAATCCCCAATTTATAAAATGCAAAAACATAAAATTGTTACCTTCAAATAAGAATCTTCTAGGAATGGAAAGAGATTAACAAAATTTTGTTTAAATCTTTGACCTAAAAGCTGGTGGGTGTGAGAGGATAAAGAGAGAGAGGGAGGAGAAATGAGTTATGTGTTTTTGGTAAAAAGGAAGAGGGATCTGTTACTGATTATATTTTCAGTAAATAGCGGCTTTTGTCGAAACAAACGCCGCTAAATTGTAAATCTATTAATCTCCTTTTAAAAAAAAGCGGTAAATTTTGCCGCTCGATTTTTTTAATATTTAGCGGCGTTTGTATACTAGAAACGCCGCTAAATTTATTCATTTAATGGCGTTTATGGAGACAACTGCCGCTAAATGTTTTCCTCTAATTTTTTAAAATGTAATACATTTAGCGGCGTTTCTGAGACAAACGCCGCTAAATTGCAACATTAACGGCGTTTCTAAGACAAACGTCGCTACATTGCAACATTTAGAGGCGTTTATGGAGACAAACGTCGCTAAATGTTTTCCTCTGATTTTTTTAAATATAATACATTTAGCGGCGTTTCTCAGACAAACGTCGCTAAATTGCAACATTAGCGGCGTTTCTAAGACAAACGCCGCTAAATTGCAACATTTAGCGGTGTTTATGGAGACAAACGCCGCTAAATCTTCTCTCTGATTTTTTTTTAATGTCATACATTTAGTGGCGTTTCTCAGGCAAACGCTGCTAAATTGCAACTTTAGCGGCGTTTCTAAGACAAACGCCGCTAAATTGCAACATTTAGCGGCGTTTATAGAGACAAATGCCGCTAAATATTCTCCTCTAATTTTTTCAATGTCATACATTTAGCGGCGTTACTCAGACAAACGCCGCTATATGAGAACATTTAGCGGCGTTTCTTATAACAAACGCCACTAAATACACTAATAAAAGCGCTGCATTTCTTTTAGTAGAAATGGCGGGTAATTTTTTAGCGATAAAAAAAACCCGCGTAATTTGAGAAACATTTAGCGGCGTTTTTTGTTCTAAACGCCGGTAATTGATCTCATTTAGCAGCGTTTCTTCCTTACAAACGCCGCTAAATTAATTTTTAGCGACGTTTGGGGTAGAAACACCGCTCCTTTTACAAAAACACGGTACTTAACGGCGTTTTTAAGTAAAACACCGCCAGTAAAATGCCATTAAAACCCAAAATTGCTGTAGTGCATTATCATCAGCACTGAAGATCTCGATCATCTTAGGTGGCTCAATTATGAATGGAGATGTCTGAAGGTAACATGTGCTCTTTTGCATGCATGATTGCATGACCTTTGGATGATAGATTATGAAGCACGGACACTCAGAGGCGTCTCCCAGTATCGGACATGGCTCTAACACAATAATTATTGGGAATCTTAAACGCACTTAGTAAATATTTCATTACTGCATATTCATATATATATATATATATATAATATGAACAGAATACGAAGATTTTTAGATTTGATAGTACGAAAAAAAAAACAGAATATCGAATCAAGGTTGGACCTCTAACCTTAAGACGATTATTGCTTGTCTTTACGGTGCTTACAGTCTTATTGCAATTCGTCTCCCAGGTTTCCTCGATAACATTGCAAATGAGAGCACACTCGGATGCAACACAACGAACCAGAAGAATATTGAGTCTCTCTCAGAAGACGGAATAATTTTAGTGAATTTTGTAATTGAAAAACAGACACAAGATGTCTATATTTATAGTAAGCAATCTGCCTGTTCGAAAAATACACACCACATGGAAAAAACCTATTTGATCAGAACAAGCACAACCATTGGTGACGAACCGGTTCAGGCAGGAAGCTGAACCGGCATGTCTTTACCGAAAAGAGAGATACTTAAACAACACGAACCAGTTCGGTCATAAACCGAACATGCTTAAATTAATCAGACAACCAGTAGCAAGTTGGTCCAATTGGGCAGCAAAAAGAATAGAACTATGTTGACCCAAGCCTAGGCCCGATCCAACCCAGCCCGGCTCTGGGACGGCGACGCGTGTATAGTCCAGCCCAATTTGTGTAGGTCCCCACCCACCACAAAACTTGGGTGCCCCTTGGGGCCAAGCCCAACATTGGAACAAAGTCTATATAAACAATTAGCACAAGCTAAACTTTGTTCTATGTGGGATTGAATATCACACACAACGACAACCAACTATCTTCCTCTTCAAGTGGGTGTTTAATGAGACTAATTTCTCATTCAATTTTGATATCAATTGTGTACGTTAATTATACACCGTGTATCTAGTTACGACAACTTACGTATTGGAATACGTATTTCGTATATATACACCCAAAATAATACAATGATATCCAATAATCCCCCACATGAATAAAAATTATCTAATTAAAACGACGAACTGACTTGAAGTTTGAGAGAGACTTTCTTTGAAGAGTAATTGCATCAAGATAGGTAGCTTTTGGCCTTGAACCTTCCATAGTGAACAACTATCGGATTTACTCGGCTAATTAGTGAACATGATGTCTTGAACTATTCACTCTTTCGTGTAAACCAAGACAATAGGTGTCACACAATTTCTCTTTGAACATCTTCAGTTCTCACGGTTGTGTCCATTTTGGCCCCGAACACTTTCTGATTTCTTATGAGTACTTTAAAAAATTTAGTCTGATCAATTCTCATAGAAGTGGTCACGTTTCTTACTCATAATAGGTGATTGCTTATTAAGAGTATCCTGCAATATCCCACTTGATTTTATCAAGCTATAAGAATTATTAAAAGCATAGCTTATCCTAACTCCTTTGCAGGCAGCAATAAATCATCACAGGAATAGATAACAGTGTTTAACTCTTTTAGTGCTTACACTAAGTTAACATAATTCAGTTGTCCCTTTTGAACCTAGATCTTGGGATCTCCAGTAAGCTAGGTTGGGTTGCCACTATGTAACTTTAATTTATAGGCTTAAGACCCATTCCCCTCGATGATATACTTGCTCTCTTGTTAAAACTTTTCGTAAGCGCGCTTCATTATCTTTGATTTTTCATAATCAATAGAGATAATTCCATTTGAGAGCAACTGTCTAACGGTATTAAGTCTTCGATGAATGTGTCGAGATATATTATACTAAAAACTCTATGCCATACCAATTGCAGATTGGCTATCGCAATGTATACAAATTGCAGGCACAAGTTTCGACCAACTTGGAATATCTTCTAAACTTTCGATGCCATTCCACTTCTTCTCTAGCTTTATCTAAAGCTAAAAATTCAAATTCCATGGTGGATATGGCAATACACATTTGTTTAGAAGATTTCCAAAATACTGCAGCTTTTCCAATAATAAAGATAAATCCGTTAGTAGATTTGAAATCTTTAGTATCGAATATCCATTTTGCATCTGGATATCTTGTATAGTGCAGTCTATAACTTGAGGTGTATCTTAAAAATCTAAGTATCCTCACAATGGACTTGCAGTATCCTTTCCAGGAATCTTGTAAATCTACTCAGTTTGCTAACTGAGTATGTTATGTCTTTACATTCATTTACAACCTAATGGTTTGCTTTCAGGGTCTATGCCACTTTTGGCACCATCTGGGATCATCGATCCCATGGTCAAGGTCTCATCCTTCGCTTCACAATGGGGTAGTCATGGTAGCACCAAGTCATGCCGATACCATACCATGACACTCTTCCCCACTTACTATGTCGATACCCTCATTGACGATAAGATCATACCCGAGTACCCTTGTTGCATAAAGTTAACATTTTCTCACATGTCCTTCTCTTGCCCTCAAGGGCTAGGTCATGATCCCTTCTAATGAGGCACCAAATATAGTTTTAGGTCCTATCACGACCTTTTAAGCCGGAGAAACCGATACCTTCACAAGACATCCCCACACTTTCGTGTATTTGTAGGATGGTCTTTGACCCTTCCATTATTCATTTGGTGTCTTCTCTGATTACTTGTGGGGTATTTTATTTAAAATATAATTAGCTATTAAAATAGCATTCTCCCACAAGTTCTAAGATAACCCTGAACTTATCAACAAAGCGTTCATCATATCTTTCAACGTTCGGTTCTTGCATTTTGCAATACCATTTTGTTGAGGTGAATAAGAAGCAGTGGTCTTATGGATAATACCATATTCTGAATAGAATTCATTAAACAATGAATCATACTCACCACCCCTATCATTCTTTATTTTCTTGCTTAGTTGATTTTCGACCTCATTTTTAAAGAGCTTAAAAACTTCCAAGACCTCATCTTTGCTTCTTAGCAAATAGACATAACAATATCTTGTGCAATCATCAAATAAAAGTAATTTGATACTTTTTACCACCTCTAGTTTGCACATATTTTAATTCACAAATGTCACTGTGAATTCAAATCTAGAGGTTCACTACTTCTTTCTATCGAATAGAAAAGAGCCTTAGCCAATTTGGATTCCACACAAATTTCTCATTTGTGATTTTTTATCAATAACAATTTGCGGAAGCAAATCCAAATCCAAATTGCTGATTCTCTGCAAGGTCTTGTAATGACCTAAACTACCATGCCTAACATTAGAGGACACCAGCAAAGAAACAGAAGAAATAATCTCATTATTATTCTTGTTCTTTGGCATAACAACCATAATATTGAGCTTAAAAAGCTCATCACATAGATATCCTCTACCCACAAACATGCCACATTTAGTGAGTACAAATTTATCTGACTCTAATACAAGTCTAAACCCGTTCTTGCTCAACATAGAGCCGGAAACCAAATTCTTTCGAATTTTAGGAGCATGAACCATATTGTTCAAAGTTAGTTCTTTCCCGGATGTCATTTTGAGCACCACCTTTGCATGGCCTCGTACCTTGTAGACCGAAGAGTTTTCCATAAATAGTTGTTCATCAATAGCAACTTCTTTATACTCGGAGAAACTCTTTCTATCAGAACAAATGTGACAAGTGACACCAGTATCAACCCACCATGTCTTAGGGTTTCCTACCAGGCTTACTTATTACACAACAACAGCGAGCTCAATCTTATTATCATCAACTAAATTGGCTTGAGCTCTTTTCTTGTTCTGATAGCAGTTCTTCGCTCGATGACCGGGCTTGTTACATACGAAACAAGTTCCCGTGAACTTCTTGAAATCCGTTCCCTTATTAGCTTGGGAATAACTAGAACCAACAAATTTCCTCTTGTTGGTCTTGTGCAAATGATTTACAACATTTGCCTTGGCTTCCATGGTCTGAGCTTTAACCCTTTTTTCTAAACCACAGTTATCCTCTTCAATTCTTAATCGAATAATTAAGTCCTCTAAAGTCATCTCCCTTTTCCTGTGCTTTAGATAGTTCTTGAAATCCTTCCACGAAGGAGACAATTTCTCTATCAAAGCCGCCGTCTCAAATGATTCACTAAGAATCATTCCCTCGGCAGTAATCTCATGGAGGATCAACTGATACTCTTGGACTTGACTAATCATGGTTTTCATGTCCACCATTTTTGAAATCCAGAAACCGACCAACCACAAATTTCTTCGTGCTGGCATCCTCGGTTCTGTATTTTTTCTCTAAGGACTCCTACAGCTCTCGCGCTGTCTTGATCGGGTTATACACGTTGTATAACGCGTTGTCCAATCCGTTAAGGATATAGTTCTTGCATAGGAAGTCAGAATGCTTCCATGCTTGCATCGAGGCTACAACCGTAGTATCGGTCTCTCCCTCTTTGGGAACCGGGGCCTCCTCCCATAAGAACCAGGCTAGGTTCAGAGTGGTCAAATAAAACAATATCTTTTGCTGCCAACTTTGAAGTTCAGACCACTGAACTTCTCGGGTTTCTCACCATGTGTAAGATGTGGTGGCATTGACGCTATAGGCGCACTAACATTATCGGTAAATTTTTCGGCTATCTGTTATTTAAAATAACATGATCAACTTGGTGCAATTTATAAAAATTGACAACCAATCTGTTCACAATATTATAACAAATATATATTACCAATATATATATGTGTACTATAAATAAATAAATAAATAAATAAATATATATATTACAAATGCAAATAACAATATATATAGTCACCAAATAGCGATTACAAATTCTATTCGGAAAAATTACAATAGTTTTTATTTAATCTTTTTCGTTCATATATCGCAACCCGCAAACACACAATTGTAAATGGTTGAAAGTCGATGCCAATATATATATATATATATATATATATATATATATATATATATATATATATATATATATAGACATCATCATTCATATAAAACGATTTTTTCCTAAATAACGCATTTAGGGAAAAACTTGAATCATTAGAACAAATGCGATGAACGTAATATATATATATATATACTTGAATCATTAATAAAAACTATTAAAACAAATATACTTGAATCATTAAAACAAATATAAAAAATGGACACACTAATATATAAATATATATATATATTTTACAACCATATATATATATATATATAAAAATATATTCTTACTCTGCCTAAGACAGTGTTGTTTCTTCAAGCCGTTTAAAAGTTTTAGTTTTATGAAAACAAAACTTCTCATGGGAAGTTAATAACCGTTAACAAGAAATAAAAAGAGTTCCTTTCGGTCCAGGACTATTCATCCGGCCATAGAGAAATAAGTTTCTCTAGTAAAGCAATACTAAGTTCTTCACAGAAAATATATAAATATTGCAGAATATATACAATGATAAATCAAAACAAAACGTAATGAAAACAACACAATATATAACATAATCGTCTTAAGATTGTTGGGAATCTTAAACGTATTTATTTAGTAAATATTTCATTACTGCATACTCATATATATAAACATAATATGAACAGAATACGAAGACTTACAGATTCGGTAGTACGAAAAAAAAAGAATATCGAGTCAAGGTTGGACCTCTGACCTTAAGACGATTATTGTCTGTCTTTACGGTGCTTACAGTCTTATTGCAATTCGTCTCCCAGGTTTTCTCAATAACGTTGCAAATGAGAGCACACTCGGATGCAACACAGCGAACCAGAAGAATGCTGAGTCTCTCTCTCAGAAGACGTAATAATTTGAGTGAATTTTGTAACTGAAAAACAGATACAGGATGTCTATATTTATAATAAGCAATCTGCCTGTTCGGAAAAGACACACCACATGGAAGGAACCTGTTTGATCAGAATAGACACAAACATTGGTGACGAACCGGTTCAGGCAGGAAGCCGAACCGGCATGTCTTTACCGAAAAGAGAGATACTTAAACAACACGAATCGGTTCGGTCCTAGATTGAACAGGCTTGAGTTAATTAGACAACCAGTAGCAAGTTGGTCCGGCTGGGCAACAAAAAGAATAGAACAGTGTTGACCCAAGCCCAGGCCCGGTCCGACCTGACGTAGCCCAGCCTGGCTCGACGGCGACGAGCGTGGTCCAGCCCAGTTTGTGTAGGTCCTCATCCAACACAAAACTTGGGTGCCCCTTGGGCCCAACCCAACATTGGAACAAAGTCTATATAAACAACTAGCATAAGCTAAACTTTGTTCTATGTGAAATTGAATATCACACACAACTACAATAAACTATCTTCCTCTTCAAGTGGGTGTTTAATGAGACTAATTTCTCATTCAATTTTGATATCAATTGTGTACGTTAATTATTCACCGATAACCTACTTATTGAAATACGTATTTCGTATATATATACTCCAAATAATACAATGATATCCATCAATAATATGTGTCAAATACGCGAGGACACGTCAAAAAAATAAAATAAAATTAGACACAAAAAAATATGATTAAGATACATTTGGACACAGCTGAACATGTGATGAAGAATTTTTTTTTTATTTTTTTATTGCATTTTCCACTCAAATCTAGAATCAACAGTTTGTTAAATTTCTTCATTTGGGTTCTGTTTCATGTTCCAATCTTTAAATTTGTAGTCTATTTCATTGTTGTTAAATATGTGCCTACGAGTATCCAGAAAGCTGGAGAGGAAAGATATGGGTTTGACACTGATAAGGAACTGAGAGTCACATCATGTAAAAAACATTAAGGTGAGGCTTGTACCAAAATCTATGTTATTCATACTTTTTATTTTTTTTAAATATTTATATTCGATATATATTTAAATATGAATATAAAAATATGATTCTTCAAATATTTAAAAAAAATTAAAAAATATTAAATATATATCCTTATCGAATACATACCTATAACTAATACTGACTTTCCGAATTCGGATAACTTACTCAGAAATTGAGTAAAGACACAGATTAATAACATAAGGAGATGATTCTCATAGTACGAGTATAATTACATCAAGGTCCATTTCAATTATTGACTTGTAGCCTGTATCCATTTCATTTAGGAATATAAATGACAATTCAATCTACAATTTTTTGTCATTGGGCTTCTTTCATGTTTCAATGTTACATTATACTAGCATATTCAGATGTAAGCATCAGTCGAAATGCTAAAATCACCTCGCTTTCGAATTGATATCATCTGCTTTTTTTTTTTTATATGCCTTTTTTTGCTTAAATAAAAAATATTAATATTTAATTGATTATAAATAAAAAAAAGTAATTTTGAACACGTGACAGAAAGACATTAAAAAAAATATTAAAAAGGGGCCGATGAAATATGTTCTTAAAGCAATAGAATTTACAATGTGGATTCTCTTTCTTTGGTTTATGTAAGAGACCGAATTTCTTTTGTTTTATTTATTTTTTATCAAATGCAAAAAGAAGTAAACATATATTATTTATATTATTTGAATTTAGAGATAAGTGTTTGAGACGAGTATATTTAATTTTTTATAAATATTTTAATATATTTGAAAGATCATATTCTATATTTATATTCCAATATGTGTTGAACATAAAATTGAATACGAATACTTAAAAAAATAAAAAATTCGCTATTAAAAATTGAACTCCAAAAATTCATGGGCTTGAAATGTTGGAAACTTAACCAATAGAGGATATTGATGAATATAACCCTTTAAATACTTTATATAATTTATTGATGGGGCATAAATAAAATCATGTATCACATGTAATTAAGATTAGACATAGACTTTTTTTCCCAATAATAAATCCTTACATTTTTTAAATCCTAAACCCTAATTGCTAATAGTAATATATAATATTATAGTTCTATTTTATCCATGTAAACTTGCTCAATGATCGGATTATTCGTCCAACTCGATAGGTCTAGTCTGTACTTGGCAGAGATACTTTCTATTCGAGCCGGCTCGGCTTGAATTACTGTTTGGATAATAAAAAATATTTTTATTTAAATTTAATTATAAAATATATAAATATTAATATAAAAAATATATTTTTTAATATTTTAATACTTTATGAACAATGAAATAAGCTTGCGGGATGACTCGAGCCCGATCCGAAACGGGATTGAATAAAAAAATCCTCAGATCGCGGTCTGACCCGATCTATGAGCAGGTCTATATCGATGTACCCAGATTTGTTTAAAGCAAACAATTTGTTCAAGGTTTTAGATTATCATTGGGATTAGCTCCATAAGAGGTACTAATCAACATTTACTTTGGAGTAAGACTCTTTTTAACCAAAATCCACTTAAAAGTTAAATTGGTTATTCACTAAATATAGCCACTTCAATGAAAGGAAAAGGGTAAAAAGTTAGTCACATTCACACACTCTCATTACTCCTTGAACTAAAAAGAAGAAATAAAAGCAAATCTACTCAAAAAACAAGATTCTCAAATAATTAAAACCATGTGTTAGCCCCCTATTTAAAGGGGGTTTGATTATTAGTTAAAACTAGATTAAATTTAATAATTTTAAACACGACACGAATATGATATGAAAAATTAATATGAACACGATATTAATATATAAATGTGTCAAAATTTATATAATACTAATTATTAAAACGTGTCAAAAAATTTATAAATATGTAATACTTTAAACACAATTATAACACAAAAAATAATACTATGATACAAATACACAAATAATCAAATCTACTTAATGCAAGCACCTCGACAAGACAAGAATGCCAAGTTAGTTAATTTTTTATGTTTAGGAAATCGATAAGTAGTAACAGACATATAATAAACATCGAGGACCCTGTCATTTGTTGTGAATTAACTAAGAATTTAGTGGGGTTGACGACTACCCCAATTTTAGGCTTCTACTAAATCCATAATTAGCGTGGGTTTCTCAGTCGTTTTATCAGCCATTTTAACACAGTTTCCCAGAGGTTGACTCTGAGAGAAGGGTAGGTATGAACATCAGCTGAAGATTGGCAGCTATGAAAATTTTCAAACAATTATGTAGTAGCTGCTTATCAACCACTCTCTCATCTCCTGGATTCTTTATCTTCAATCAACTCATCTTCCTCGCTGTTAATTTTCGAAAGGGTAACAATCATTAGATCAAATTTCGATTGTTGGTCATAGTAAATCATGGTATATATTCACTTTCCCTGTCATAACGTGCCAAATACGAATTCAGCATGCTAGACGCAAATCAATGGAGTCGCCACTAATCATCTAATCTAGGTGTGATTAGTCACCTTTATGAATCTATCCTATTTAAAGTAATCCTAAGCTTGACTAAGGTACCTTAAAAAGAATAGGTTCTGGTCTACTTATCAGAACTAGGTTCGGGAGTACGGTTACGTGTGAGGAAGGATTAGCACCCTCACAACGCCTATCTAAGAGATAGTACCTAATTAGTCTTGTGATACCTAAAAAGTCTTAATTAACTGGTCTTGTCTATCCTATTTTCATTTTAATTATTAAAGTTAGAAATATCGGAGATTATTTTTTAGGTCTTCCTTCCATTCATTCTGGAGAAATTACTAAAAAATGTTTCCTCACCTCGAGAGTATTCAAAAGAAACCATTCGTTCAATTGAAGAGGCTCCGTCGTCGGAAAAATTAAATTATTTAATCAAATTATTTCTCTTAATTAATCTTCCAAAATTAATCCACATTTTATTAATGTTTGTTTGAAAAATAAATTATGATTTTTCATATCGAAAATCATCTCTTAAAATATTCTTCCATTCTTTCTGGAGAATTTTTAAAAGAATTTTTCTCACCTAGAAATTTCTTAAAAGTCAACCATTCGCAACTTTCTTGAATTTCATCATCGGAAAAAATCTTAATTTATTCTTCAATTTTAATTAAGCATTTATTATGGAAAATTAATTTGAGAAAAAGAGGTTGAAAATTAATTATTCTTAAAAAAAAATAAATTTTTGATTTTTGTTGATATTGAAATTAATCTCTTAAAATATCCTTCCATTCATTCTGGAGAATTTTTAAGAGAAATTTCTCACCTAGAAATTTCTCAGAAATTAACCATTCGTAATTTCTTTGAATTTCATCATTGGAAAAAATCTCAATTTATTAATTTTAAAAAATAACTAATCTTCAATTATTATTAAAACTTAATTAATTAAAATACTTTTATCAATAAATAAATAAAACTTTAATAATACTAAACAAATATAATAATTAATGATATAATATAATATAAAATATAATATAATATAATATAATGTAATATAATAGTTACTAAAATAAATAATATTCTTCTTATAAAAAAAATAATAAATATTTAATAAATAATATAGTAAATAATTAACCTGCAGAAAAAACTTAAAATATTGTTAGTAAAAATAAAGAAAATAAATAAATAAATAGTAAATAATAAACAAATAAATCAAATAAAAAACAAATAAACCAAATTAAAAAAAATGTAGAGATTGTTTCGTGAGGAGGTGAACATACTGGGCTAGAAGAAATTATTCAGCCAAGGGATTGGCATTACTACACCCAAGGCAAGAGCACGTGACTAACCTATGAGTAGGATTCTGAGTCTCTAAGCTTAGGTGATTTTTGAAGGAAGAATTAGCGATAGGGTTTCTCACTGAAACTAGTTATCATCGCTAGCAATGACTCGCATTTTGGTTCAACGAGATTCCACTGGCAGCTCTTCTTCAAATCCAAGCCGTTCCTCTTTCTTGCCCGGACTGTCTTCTTCTTGGGCAGAACCACAAGTTTCTACTCTTCAAGTTTCGAATTCTTTTTTCAAAAAAAAAAAAAAAAAAAAATTATTTTTTTCTCTACTGATTTTGAAAATCACTATGCTTTTTTTTCTTTTCGATCTCTGATCTCTGGTCTCCTTGATTCTGATATTTTCTGATGTGTGGTTATTGCTGAGATTGAATATGTTTATATAGAGAAAATTAGCTTGGAGTCCTAGTGCAATCTGATTTAGAGTTCTTCCTCAAATTAAAGTCTGATTCCTAATCAAATAAAACTTTTTTTTTTCCTTTATCCCTTGTATCAGAGTTCAAATTTAATCCCATGAGGAGAAGAGGAGTTACGATCAAACTGTGTCTTTGCATTTTTCTTTTTTCAATTTTTTCCTTTTTTTTTTGTTTTTTAATTAATCCGAAAATAAAAACTAAAATTAAAATTAACCTAAACTAAAAATTAACAAATAACAAACCCGGATAAAATCCGGTGTCTACAGTTGCCCCTCTTTGTGCATTTCCTGAGAAACAGGGGATGGGCAAAGACGTAGACACCTACTAAGTCCTATGTACTTAAAGAAAATCCTATTGTAGAAAAGCTCCTCTAAACGAGGCATAAACTTTAAATGAAAATACTCCTCCACCGAGGCTTCAACTTTAAATAAAAACTCCTCCACCGAGACTTCAACTTTAAATGAAAATACTCCTCCACCGAGGCTTCAACTTTAAATAAATACTCCTCCACCGAGGCTTCAACTTTAAATAAAAACTCCTCCACCGAGGCTTCAACTTTAAATAAAAACTCCTCCATCGAGGCTTCAACTTTAAATAACAACTCCTCCACCGAGGCTTCAACTTTAAATAAAAACTCCTCCACCGAGGCTTCAACTTTAAATAAAAACTCCTCCACCGAGGCTTCAACTTTAAATGAAAATACTCCTCCACCGAGGCTTCAACTTTAAATGAAAATACTCCTCCACCGAGGCTTCAACTTTAAATAAAAACTCCTCCATCGAGGCTTCAACTTTAAATAAAAACTCCTCCATCGAGGCTTCAACTTTAAATGAAAATACTCCTCCACCGAGGCTTCAACTTTAAATAAAAACTCCTCCACCGAGGCTTCAACTTTAAATAAAAACTCCTCCACCGAGGCTTCAACTTTAAATGAAAATACTCCTCCACCGAGGCTTCAACTTTAAAAGAAAATACTCCTCCACCGAGGCTTCGACTTTAAATAAAAACTCCTCCACCGAGGCTTCAACTTTAAAAGAAAATACTCCTCCACCGAGGCTTCAACTTTAAATAAAAACTCCTCCATCGAGGCTTCAACTTTAAAAGAAAATACTCCTCCACCGAGGCTTCAACTTTAAAAGAAAATACTCCTCCACCGAGGCTTCGACTTTAAATAAAAACTCCTCCACCGAGGCTTCAACTTTAAAAGAAAATACTCCTCCACCGAGGCTTCAACTTTAAAAGAAAATAAAGAAATTTGCAAAATTCTCAAACGTAAATGCAGACTTCAAAAATCTTACCTTGAGTCCTGAAAGAAAACGCTAACGCAAATTAGCATTCCGAGCTCATGTCCGAATCATACTGAATACCTGAAATAAGCTTTCTTGTGTGCAATTAAATGCAATGCAGTACATGAATGCCATGAATGCCGATGCATATCGTGCAAATGGATGTCATGAATGCTCTAATATCAACTCCCTGAAAATAAAAGGTTCTCAAGCTCATCATTTATCTCTGTTCGCACTTGGCTTCAAGCTGGTAGAACGAATCTTATTATCTCTTTCATTTTTCAAAATCTGCTGAATATAAATTTCTTTCTTCAAAAATTTCAAAACGCCAAACATTCTATATCTCATCTTATGCCAGCTTAACTGGGCTTCACATTCCATCCCGGAAATTCTCATCTTCACGGATTCTCATTTTTTTTAAAAATCAGATCTCATCTCATATCCTGACTTTTCTGTTCAATTATCCATAGATTTCTCATAAAATAAATGCAGGGATCTCTTAAGATCATATTCTAATTTATCAATCATTATTCTAATTTCATAGCAAACGCAATGCGTGATGCATTCCCTCTATTCAATGCAAAGGTATAAAGTTGAGAATAACAAATGGAATAACAAATGGAAGGAAAAAAGATAGACTGGATAAGTTGGAAAGAAATATCTTTATTATCAAAATAAGGAAAAGAATTCATCTCAAGGAATAAAGGAATATCTCAAAAAGTTTATCAACAAGGTGTTAGGATAACAAAACAATATCCAAACAATGAATACTTAGACAATCTTAACAGTTCATTCAAAATTCTCATCTAAAAACCAATTCCAATCGATGTCTTCAATCCTTCAGAGTTCATCAAACTAGACATTGTCCCCATCTTCATGAAATTTTCTGGACGACGCTGATCCTCCTCCTATCTAAGCCGCCCTTTCGGGTTTTCAACTTAGACAACCCCCATTGACCCAAACCGCCCTTTTCGGGTTTTCAATTTGAGTCCTCCTTTTTCTTTTTTTTTCTCTTTTTTTCTTTCTTTTTTCTCTTTTTTCTTTCATTTTTTTTCATTTTTTTTAAGCAAAATATTTCTTCACAGCATCCGAATTAATTGGGTTTGGCAAAACATCCCCATCCATCTCAGTCAAAATTAAGGCTCCACCTGAGAAAGCTTTTTTCACTACATAAGGACCTTCCCAATTCGGCGTCCACTTCCCCCGATGATCATGCTGATACGGAAGAATCTTTTTCAAGACTAACTCCCCTTCCCTGAAATGTCTGGGACGGACTTTCTTATCATGCGCTCGCATCATTCTCTTCTGGTACAACTGACCATGGCACAACGCTGCAAGTCTCTTTTCCTCAATGAGATTCAGCTGC
This sequence comes from Fremontodendron californicum, assembly GCA_030761205.1. Taxonomy (NCBI): domain Eukaryota; kingdom Viridiplantae; phylum Streptophyta; class Magnoliopsida; order Malvales; family Malvaceae; genus Fremontodendron; species Fremontodendron californicum. Next base: position 7,019,275 of record JAULJL010000024.1, read on the forward strand.
TCAAAACGATCCCGTACCCATTCTGCCTCTTCCAGATCGACCTCTTTCAGTACCCTTAAAGAAGGGATTTCTACCTCGACTGGTAACACAGCCTCCATCCCATACACCAATGAAAACGGGGTCGCCCCTGTGGATGTGCGAACCGAAGTTCTATAAGCGTGCAAGGCGAAAGGCAACTTTTCATGCCAATCTTTGTAGACATCAGTCATCTTTTCTACAATCTTTTTGATATTCTTATTGGCTGCTTCCACTGCTCCGTTCATCTTCGGACGATACGGCGCTGAATTGTGATGCTTGATCTTAAATTGTTCACAAACCTCTTTCAACATCTTGCTATTCAGATTACGAGCATTATCAGAAATAATTCTCTCTGGTAGTCCATATCGACAAATTATCTCTTTCTTTATGAACTTACAGACCACTGCCCGTGTTACACTCGCATATGAGGCTGCCTCTACCCACTTTGTGAAGTAATCGATCATCACAAAAATGAACCGGTGCCCATTCGTCGCCTTTGGGGTGATAGGTCCAATCACGTCCATGCCCCACATTGAGAACGGCCACGGAGGTGCCAAAACATGTAATTCATTCGGAGGAGCGTTGATCTTATCTGCATAGATCTGGCATTTATGACATTTTCGAGCATAGTCAATACAGTCTTTCTCCATCGTCATCCAATAATAACCAGCCCTCATTATCTGCCTAGCCATCATGTGACCATTCGCATGTGCCCCGCAAATTCCATCATGCACTTCCTCCAATATCCTCTTTGCTTCTCTGGCGTCAACACACCTCAAAAGCACCATATCTCGACCCCTCTTATACAATATTTCTCCGTCAAGGAAGAAACCCATAGCTAATCTTCGGATGAGCCGTTTATCATTGTCCGAGGCGTATTCCGGGTATCGCTGATATTTGACGTATTGCATGATGTCAAAATACCAAGGCTGACCGTCAACTTCTTCTTCGATATCTAAACAATGTGCCGGAGATCCTTTCACACCCAACTTGATTGGTTGAATCTCAGCTTTTGCATCCAACTTAAACATCGCAGCTAAAGTGGCTAAAGCATCAGCCATCTGATTTTCTTCCCGGGGCAAGTGTTGAAACTGAATCTTCTCAAAATGTTTGATCAATTCAGCTGTGTATTTCTGGTACAGGATCAACTTCGAATCTCTTGTTTCCCATTCTCCTTTCAACTGATAAATGACCAAAGCTGAATCACCATATACCTCCAACACATCAATCTTTCTTTCAATTGCCGCTTGCAATCCCATGATGCACGCCTCATATTCAGCCATGTTGTTGGTGCAATTAAAATCCAATCGTGCAGTAATCGGATAATATTGACCATCCGGCGATATCAGGACTACCCCAATTCCATGCCCAAAAGCATTAGAAGCCCCATCAAAGAACATCTTCCAGGTTTTTTCTTCACCTTCTTCATCATCTCCTTTTGAAATAGCCATCAAATCCTCATCCGGGAAATCAAATTGCATTGGCTCATATTCTTCAGAAGCCCGATCCGCCAGGAATTCGGCTATCACACTTCCTTTTATTGCTTTCTGAGTCACATAAACAATGTCATACTCGGATAAAGTGACTTGCCATCTTGCAATTCTTCCCGATAATGACGGCTTCTCAAAAATGTACTTCAGAGGATCCAACCTTGCTATGAGCCACGTTGTGTTGTACAACATGTACTGTCTGAGTCTGTGAGCTGTCCATGCTAGAGCGCAACACATCTTTTCCAGCATTGAGTATCTAGATTCATAGTCAGTAAACTTTTTACTCAAATAGTAGATGGCATGCTCTTTCTTTCCTGTCTCATCTTGTTGCCCCAGAACACATCCCATAGATTTCTCGAACACCGTCAAATACAAAATCAATGGCTTTCCCGAAATTGGAGGAACTAACACCGGTGGATTCGACAGATACTCTTTAACTTTATCAAAAGCTTTCTGACATTCTTCGTTCCATTCACCAGTATCCTGTTTACGAAGAAGCTTAAAGATAGGATCACATTTGAGGGTGAGTTGAGAAATGAAGCGTGATATGTAATTCAGCCTTCCCAAGAAACCTCTCACTTCTTTTTGCGTGCGAGGGGGAGACAGATTCTGAATCGCCTTTATTTTGTCTGGATCCACTTCGATTCCTCTATCACTAACCACAAAACCCAGCAATTTGCCGGATTTGACGCCAAACGTACACTTGGCCGGATTCAATCTCAGCTGAAATTTTCTCAATCTTTCAAACAGCTTCCTGAGGTTGACCAAATGATCTTCATCTTCACGGGATTTTGCTATCATGTCATCCACATAAACTTCAATCTCTTTATGCATCATGTCGTGAAACAGAGTTACCATTGCCCGTTGGTAAGTAGCTCCGGCATTTTTCAACCCAAAAGGCATGACTTTATAACAGAAGGTCCCCCACATTGTAACAAAGGTGGTCTTCTCCATATCATCCGAAGCCATCTTGATCTGGTTATACCCTGAAAAACCGTCCATGAACGAAAACGTGGAATGTCTAGCAGTGTTATCCACAAGGGTGTCAATATGAGGCAAAGGAAAATTATCCTTGGGACTTGCCTTGTTTAGATCTCGGTAATCAACACACATTCTCACTTTCCCATCTTTCTTAGGAACTGGGACGATGTTGGCTACCCACTCTGGATACTTAGCTACTTCCAGAAATCCTGCATCAAATTGCTTTTTTACTTCTTCTTTAATCTTTAACAGCATCTCTGGTTTCATCCGTCTTAGCTTTTGCTGTACCGGCTTGCATTCTGGCCGCAAAGGCAATTTGTGCTCCACAATCTCAGTATCCAAACCGGGCATGTCTCTGTATGACCATGCGAACACATCCACAAATTCTTTGAGCAAATCTTCTAATCTCTTCTTTTGAACAGGTGGCAATGACGTGCCGATCTTTACTTCTTTTTTATTTTCCTCATCTCCCAAATTGATCATCTCAGTAACCTCTTGATGTGGTTCAATCGGTTTCTTTTCTTGTTCCATTAATCTCAATAAATCTGGAGACAAAGTATAATCATCTGATTCCTCTTCATTATCAAATTCATCAACATGAACTGTGTTTTCAAAATCGAATCCCAAATTATTATTAAGATTGTCTTTGTATTCATTATTTGGAATCCTGAAATTGAATGGAATTGAAAGAATATATATTGGTATACGAAGAAAGATAATGGCAACAATGAAAAAAAGAAAAATGACAACCATGAATGAAAGAGGGAATGAAAATGCATCTTGTTCCTAATTTATTAAAATAATGAGAAATAAAATAGCCCATACATAAAAGACCATCCCTAGTGCCCTTGGGCATGAGCAAATAGGGATTTGACTCACTGCATTACATTTTATGAGATTCAAGGATAACCGGCAGTTTTGTCACTTTCCAATTACCCAGCTCCATTTCAGGTGAGCACAGGTACACCAACAACTCTTCCTTGACATCAGATTTCATTCCTGCTTTCTCCACCATCTGGATAGAAAGCTCGGAAAACGCTTCTTCTAAATTTGGCGGAAGTGTGTCGGGATAAATACATCCCCCTAAATGAAAAGTGGAATAAAGATGAGGAAAGACCATTTTCTTCGGCTCCCACTCATACCCTTTCACACGAGCTAATCTCTTCTTTCTCTTCTCGAACTCGACCATCTCCCAATCCCTCCTAGTTGGCTTGTAGCCTAACCCAAACCTTTCTCTGTTTACTTGAATCTCTGGCATCTCCCTGATCCCTTGAAGATGCTTCCCTAATCCAGAACCAATTCGCCAACCCATTCCAATAGTCTGCTTAAACAACATGCCAACAGTTCGAGAAAAACGCGGAGCAGGCACTTTTGACCCTTCACCAACATATGTCGCATTGATGAACTCAAACGATCTGAAAGAACACTCCAATGCTTCATCAGCTGCCTCGACATAAGGCGTAGTTGGGGACTGGGTTACCAATAAATCATCTTCCCCATTGATACATACCAGATAATCCTCCATAACAAATTTGATTTTTTGGTGCAACGATGAGGGAACTGCCCCTGCCATATGAATCCACGGCCTTCCCAATAGACAACTGTAGGATGGTGAAATCTCCATAACCTGAAACTTTATCTTGAAAGTACAAGGCCCAATCTGCAGAGGCATCTCGATATCTCCCAAGACTGCTCGACGGGTCCCATCAAAAGCTCTCACAATCATGTGACTAGGTTGAATATGAGACACATCTATCGGAAGTTTGGACAATGTAGTCATTGGCATAACATTAATGGAAGAACCATTATCAATAAGTACTTTAGCCATGACATGACTTTTGCACTTGACCGTGATATGGAGGGCCTTAGTACTGCCCCTGCCTTCGGGAGGAATTTCATCATCATTAAAGGTTATGAAATTAGTAGCCACCAGATTTCCTGCAATATGACCCACATTTTCCACGGAAATATTGTGAGGCACATGTGCCTTATTCAAGACATTTAGCAAAGCTTCTCTGTGAGGCTCGGAATTCAACAATAGTGACAACAGCGAAATCCGAGCTGGCATCTTATTCAACTGTTCAACCACACTGTATTCACTGTGTTTGATCAGCTTCAAAAATTCACAAGCCTCTCTCTCAGTTACAGGCTTCTTATATTCCGTATCCTGAACCACCAATGGGTTCGTCTTGCTTCCTAGATCTTCACTCTTTTCTTCTTCCGCTGCTTTTCCCTTCTTGTCTCTATCAAGTATTTCAGGCGAATAACAACGCCCACTCCGAGTCACTCCTCCTACTCCAGTTAAATTGGCAGCCTCAGGATTGATCATGACATCACATCCATATCTCCATGGTACTGCTTTATCATTTTGGTATGGGAATGGATTAGGGACACTAATCGTAATAACGGGATTTTTGATCCCCATTGGCTTCTCATCTTCGAACTGACTTGCCCTTTTCTCATAAAAGAATGTGATCGGTTTCACAACAGGCACCGAAGATTCTCCAATTACCATATCAATTTCATCTGCCCCAAATTCTGTGTAAAACTCGATCCGGGAGAGATCCATCAGTTTCTGTAACTCCTGCCGGAATTCAACACAACCTTCCAACGAATGGCCAAATATACCTTGGTGATACTTGCAAATCTTGCCTGGATCATATTCACCAAGATAGCTACCTAAATTAGCCTGTATAGGACTAATCATGCTAGCTTTAACCAGGACATCGAAGATGTAATCCATTGATGTCGTAACCTCATCCACTTTACGCTTGACCACGGTAACCTTGCCATCTCCCAAAGCATTTACCGCCGGCCTTGCATGGTTTGGTAGCGGATTACCGTTGACGTTCGGGCCACCTTTCTCCTCAAAATTTATCAACCCGGCCTTAATCAAACCTTGTACTTTGTACTTCAGAGCTGTACAATTTTCGGTGGAGTGTCCCACGTTTCCCGAATGGTAGTCACATCGGGCATTAGGATCATACCACCTGGGGTATGGAGGTTTCAAAGGTTCCAAGTGTACAGGTGCAACCAGATGGTTCTTGATAAGATCTGGAAGCAAGTCTGCATAAGCCATGGGAATCGGATCAAACGATATTCTTTCCTGGTTGGCTCGTGGTCCCCTCGGATTACTCGTGGGTTGATTAGCTTGTACGGATGGCCCAACTGGAGGAGCCAATGGTCTTGGACGGAAATTAGGTTGGAATGTCTGCGGAGGTGCAGGTGGATAAGCATATGAAATCGGATTGATGGCATTGGTATTCGGGTAGTATGGTTGGTACATGGACTGCGGGAAGTGTGGGACGTAACCTCCCGTTTGTTGCCCCCCATATGCAACAGTCTGGACATCAGCTTCCTTCTTCTTTGTCACATTATTCCTCTTCACAACAGATTCTCCCTCTTCAATCTTGCCACTCTTGATGGCATTTTCTATGATTTCGCCAGAAATCACCATATCAGCAAAGTTCTTTGTGGCGTTCCCAATCATCCTGTCGTAGTACGGAGCCTTAAGAGTACTAACGAACAGTACCGTATTCTCTTTCTCAGTCAGAGGTGGCTGGATCTGGGCAGCAATATCTCTCCATCTCTGGGCATAGTCCTTAAAACTTTCGGTAGACTTCTTCTCCATATTTTGTAGAGACAAACGGTCAGGAGCCATATCCACGATATGCTTATATTGGCTGATGAATGCCTTGGCCAATTCTTTCCAAGTACGAACCCGATTCCTGTCTAGTTGAACATACCATCTAGCGGCGGACCCCGTAAGACTATCCTGAAAGACATGGACCAGCAGCTTGTCATTTCTGGTGTGAGCTGCCATTTTCCGGCAGTACATGGTGACATGAGATATGGGACACTTGGACCCATCAAATTTTTCAAAGTCAGGAGTCTTGAACTTAGGCGGGATTACTACATCCGGCACTAAACAAAGCCCCTCAGCATCCATAGAACCATAGCAATCTAGCCCCTCAACAGCTTGAAGCCTTTCTTCAATCATCTTCATTTTACGAGACTCGATCTCTTCTGCCACTTTCAGCTTCTCTAACTCTTTAGGATCGTCCAACTCTGGAACTTGGACTGGGTCTATCTTTGTTCCAGGTACAGGAAAAGTGAACCCCGGGATTTGAGGTTGGCCGTGTGGATAAGTGAATCCTTCCATGTAGGGCATCTGCTGCAATTGTTCATGTTGTGCTTGAGGTCGAAAACCGGGCGGACATAAGGATTCACCTACATTCTGCTCTTTCCCCTGAGAACCAGATTCATCATCCTTATTCTTCCCTTTCAGACTTCTCATCATTTCCAGCAAAGAGCTTAACTGCTCTCTAATCTCATCCTGAGCTTGTTCTACCTTATCTATCCTTGAAGATTGCTCTTCGGCCATTTCTCTAACTCTTGATCTGGTGTTGTAAGAGTGACGAGAATACTGTCTCGAAGATTCTGATTGTCGAGCTATCCTTGAACCTTTAGCAAAGTTTCTTAAATTAGGATGATATGCTTAAAACTTTAAATCTAAATTGATGATGTTTATGCACATATGGATGAAATGTTATGAAAGAACACCAGCCACATAACAAATGTAGATAAAAAGAATTTTATAAATAAAATTACCAAATCCATAGAAATCCTAAAAACCAAAGCGATCCTAAAAACACAAAAATAAAATAACAACTTCAACTGGTCCTAAAAGATAAAAAATGAAAAGTTCTTAGAAAGAATCCTAAAATCATAAATCTAAAAAAAAAGAAAAATCCTAACGCCTCCAAAGGAACTTGACAATCTGACGGTAGTGAGACTGAGCTTCATCTAAAAGTTCGTATATGAGATGGCCGTTTTCATGGAATGGATGTACTTTCGTCTTAACCTCCATGATCCTATCATACATGTCTTCTGCCTTACGGGATGCCACATCAAAATGGTCAAACATATTTTCAAGAAGATTTCGCTTTTTAGAGTCCGTATCTCGGAGTTTGGAACATTCTTCCTTCAAGTTCATTAATTCGGTCACTAATTCCTGGCAATCAGCTATTCTTCTTTCTTGATCAAACAATAACTCCCCATTCTCATCTTTTAGGCGTCCGACCTCAGTAATCAAAAGCGAATATTTATTTTCCATAACTGTCAAGGATTCTTTCAAAATGTTGCCATCCTCGGTGAGTTTCTGAACAATACCATCTCTTTCCACTAAACCATCCCCCAACTTTCGAACCTTCAATCGAAGCTTCTTGGCCTTGCTTTTTTCTTTGTTCAATCCTTTTTCTAACTCTTCTACCCTTGATTGCAGCTTTCGGTTTTCTTCTCCCAATCCATCTTTCTCTTCTTGTAGCTTTCTTTTAGCCTTTTCTATCCTTAGCATAGGATCCGAAGCTATAACCTTGGCCAAACCGTCTGAACTTCTTTTGCAAGGAATCACAATATCTTTGGTTCTCCTGGCTTGCCACACAAAGTATTCAGGAGTAGTGTTCCATGAGATACTACCCCCTTCGACTCTAACCGTTAATTTCCAAGCCTTTGTAAGTTCTTCTATCCTGGTGATAACCCCATTGTCTGAATAGGAGAAGTCCACCTGGTTAAGTCCATGGGTCATCGGTATGAACTGCTTATACCCCGCCTGTCTCCGTACCATGATGGGAGAGTAGCTAACGGCACCCCAAAGTCCCAAGAGAGGAACCCAAGGTTGATCACCACAGCTAAATAACATAGGTCCATGAGGCATCCATGGTGCTTTCCAGATCACTTGTCGGCTTGTAAGTTCTCGTAACATCACTATCCATTCTTCTTTTGACCTTGACTCAGGCCATGTGCTTTCACAGAATTCCTTGATAGGGATGCTAGTGGTGAAGTACGGCTTTCGGAACTTTGACTCTTGGCACTCAAAATGACTTTTCATCCAGATGTAGAGCAACTGTAAACATCCGATGAAACGCCCTTTTCCATTTCTCCGGCAGTGATTCAGTGACCTGATAGACTCGGCTAATATAGCTGGAGCTGTATTGATCTGATGTCGAACTTGGTCCATGAAATTCACCACAGTTGTTTCAATATGTCCCAATATCTTCGGGAAAACCATAAGTCCGTAAATAGCCAAAGCCATCACCTCCAAACCTGTATCATCATCCGGGTGTTTGACAATGAAGTTTCGGAGAATATTCCATGGAATACCAGTGCTTTTACCCTTTGTCTTCACAATCTTGTCAACTTCTGTCAAGCTGATTCCCATGATCTTTGCTACTTTCTTCCGATAACCTGACTTGTTCTTCCAGTAGACTTTGTCTGGATTAGAGGGATCCAAACGAAGCAGTGCTGAATATTCTTCTATAGTTGGAACCATATCTACTTCGTTGAACACAAAGCACCTGTATGATGGGTCCCAAAACTGCATCATGGCTCTTACCAGGTTATTATCAACTTCAACAGATAGGAGCAAGGCCAGGTCCCCATACTTTCGTCTGAATGTTTCTTGTCGAGTTCCATTCCAGGAATGCCAAATGCTGATCAAATCTTCAAGGTTGTTTTGTGTCAGATCCATGTGAACTTTCTCGGGAAGAGTAGAGACATACCCGACTGGCAGACAATCTCCTGTACGTTGCTGGATTGCTTCAGACCTAAGCTTCAAACTATTGGCAGACTCACGCTTGGCGACTGTCAGGTTTTCCATGGATTCAGTAGACATTCTTTCTATCTAGACCGTTATGTGGCAAGATGACTTTATGAAGATGCATGATGTATGAAAAGAAAGAAACAAACAGTTAGATGTTATGTCAACAAACTTATGAAAAGATAAAAATACAACAACATGTGTAAGCATTACATCATCATGGTAAGCATATCAACAAAACAAACAAACTTATGAAAAGATAAAAATACAACAACATGTGTAAGCATTACATCATCATGGTAAGCATATCAACAAAACAAACGTGTTAGGTGAACAAAGCATCATGTTAATGATAAAAGTATAGGGTAAGAAGTGTCCCTTCATGTGTCCTAAATTCGGGTTCTCCTCTATATAAGGTTGGATATGGCTCTATCTTAAAGTTTGGCCACTTAAGTATTGTTTATATGCTGGGTTAGGATACTTTGACCAAGCTAAAAAGGTTCCCAAATTGCTCCTTAACATCATCCATGTAGGATGAGTAAGGCACCCCATTCCTCACCCATTACAGGCTCCAACCGGAAGGGTTCAATTCGGGTGAGAGTATTTTCCAAAGTTATGGCGGAGATTTATCATCTCTCAAAGACTTTGGTACTTTACACTCTGAAGGTGTTTCGCTAGCCGTTGCGGAGGTTTTCACCTCTCGAGGCGTAGGTACTTTACCCCCTCCTAAAAGGGACGAGTCCGGGTATAGGACTTTATGATATGCAATGTGTCGTGTGTGCGAAGGGACATTCAAACCTTGCTTTACCCATAAATGTACAATGAAACAAAAGTTGTTAGTACAAATAACAAAAATCAAAATCAAAAATACAAATACAAATAAATAAATAAATAAACAAATAAATAAATAAATAAATCAACAAATAAATAAATAAATAAATACATAAAAAATTAAACACTTAAAGACCAAATTTCAAACCTAAAGTATCACAAGACTAATCTATGGCTCGACTCTCGAGTGTCCCCAGTGGAGTCGCCAAACTGTCATAACGTGCCAAATACGAATTCAGCATGCTAGACGCAAATCAATGGAGTCGCCACTAATCATCTAATCTAGGTGTGATTAGTCACCTTTATGAATCTATCCTATTTAAAGTAATCCTAAGCTTGACTAAGGTACCTTAAAAAGAATAGGTTCTGGTCTACTTATCAGAACTAGGTTCGGGAGTACGGTTACGTGTGAGGAAGGATTAGCACCCTCACAACGCCTATCTAAGAGATAGTACCTAATTAGTCTTGTGATACCTAAAAAGTCTTAATTAACTGGTCTTGTCTATCCTATTTTCATTTTAATTATTAAAGTTAGAAATATCGGAGATTATTTTTTAGGTCTTCCTTCCATTCATTCTGGAGAAATTACTAAAAAATGTTTCCTCACCTCGAGAGTATTCAAAAGAAACCATTCGTTCAATTGAAGAGGCTCCGTCGTCGGAAAAATTAAATTATTTAATCAAATTATTTCTCTTAATTAATCTTCCAAAATTAATCCACATTTTATTAATGTTTGTTTGAAAAATAAATTATGATTTTTCATATCGAAAATCATCTCTTAAAATATTCTTCCATTCTTTCTGGAGAATTTTTAAAAGAATTTTTCTCACCTAGAAATTTCTTAAAAGTCAACCATTCGCAACTTTCTTGAATTTCATCATCGGAAAAAATCTTAATTTATTCTTCAATTTTAATTAAGCATTTATTATGGAAAATTAATTTGAGAAAAAGAGGTTGAAAATTAATTATTCTTAAAAAAAAATAAATTTTTGATTTTTGTTGATATTGAAATTAATCTCTTAAAATATCCTTCCATTCATTCTGGAGAATTTTTAAGAGAAATTTCTCACCTAGAAATTTCTCAGAAATTAACCATTCGTAATTTCTTTGAATTTCATCATTGGAAAAAATCTCAATTTATTAATTTTAAAAAATAACTAATCTTCAATTATTATTAAAACTTAATTAATTAAAATACTTTTATCAATAAATAAATAAAACTTTAATAATACTAAACAAATATAATAATTAATGATATAATATAATATAAAATATAATATAATATAATATAATGTAATATAATAGTTACTAAAATAAATAATATTCTTCTTATAAAAAAAATAATAAATATTTAATAAATAATATAGTAAATAATTAACCTGCAGAAAAAACTTAAAATATTGTTAGTAAAAATAAAGAAAATAAATAAATAAATAGTAAATAATAAACAAATAAATCAAATAAAAAACAAATAAACCAAATTAAAAAAAATGTAGAGATTGTTTCGTGAGGAGGTGAACATACTGGGCTAGAAGAAATTATTCAGCCAAGGGATTGGCATTACTACACCCAAGGCAAGAGCACGTGACTAACCTATGAGTAGGATTCTGAGTCTCTAAGCTTAGGTGATTTTTGAAGGAAGAATTAGCGATAGGGTTTCTCACTGAAACTAGTTATCATCGCTAGCAATGACTCGCATTTTGGTTCAACGAGATTCCACTGGCAGCTCTTCTTCAAATCCAAGCCGTTCCTCTTTCTTGCCCGGACTGTCTTCTTCTTGGGCAGAACCACAAGTTTCTACTCTTCAAGTTTCGAATTCTTTTTTCAAAAAAAAAAAAAAAAAAAAATTATTTTTTTCTCTACTGATTTTGAAAATCACTATGCTTTTTTTTCTTTTCGATCTCTGATCTCTGGTCTCCTTGATTCTGATATTTTCTGATGTGTGGTTATTGCTGAGATTGAATATGTTTATATAGAGAAAATTAGCTTGGAGTCCTAGTGCAATCTGATTTAGAGTTCTTCCTCAAATTAAAGTCTGATTCCTAATCAAATAAAACTTTTTTTTTTCCTTTATCCCTTGTATCAGAGTTCAAATTTAATCCCATGAGGAGAAGAGGAGTTACGATCAAACTGTGTCTTTGCATTTTTCTTTTTTCAATTTTTTCCTTTTTTTTTTGTTTTTTAATTAATCCGAAAATAAAAACTAAAATTAAAATTAACCTAAACTAAAAATTAACAAATAACAAACCCGGATAAAATCCGGTGTCTACATTCCCTTTGCATTTTTGTAACCTAAGTTTTCCATTGATGAATGTAGTATTTCTCTTTCTTCCATTGATATAAGCCTTCCTGCAGTGATAATCTTAGTGATATTTTTGCAGCCTCTCATGCCATTGATGGTCCGCACACTAGCAAGGCTAGTAACGGCGCTAGTGACTCAGCCAGCAGCCTCTTTCACGACGTTGCTTTATTACAGCAATCTTCTACCGCGAAACCTCAACTTAGAAAGATTGGTTCGACGCGAATTGCTCGATCCAGAAAACTACTTGTTCCATTTCCTCATCAGCCTGTTGAGATGTTTTTGGTAGTAGCATATAATACAGCCAGTCCTGATTTTCATTTTCTGATCATGCATAATTACCTATATATTGATGTTCTTAATTAGAATATATATAGAGGACCATTCAGGTGGGTAATAGTAACAATTTTTTACCCCCATTTTTGTTTTTCAGACCGAGCTTGGATCATTTTGACACTACCCATTGATGGATCGGTGAGAGCTCCCGGATTAATGACTAGAATTAGGACTTGAAATTAATGTCATTGTATAATAAGGTTTTTTGATCGTATAGAAGATTTGCAGAGGGTATTGACCATTGAAGATTTGATTTACTTGAAATTCCAATAGCAGATCTTTTTTTCTTCTTCTTTTTTGTGTTCCCATGTGACTTAATTGTGAGTTGTGCCTGCACATAGACTTGTTTATGGGTTGAGTAGGGCTGCGAAATTGAAAATTTTCGTTTTCTTTACCCATGCCCGATCTGGATTATTGTTCACATATTAATAAAAAATTATAGAATCATTTTTATATTTTTATAATTAAATTTAAATAAAAATATTATTTTATTAATTAAACAATGATTCGAGCCGGATTAAACTGAGCCGGTCCGAATCAAAAATATCATTGCCCAAGCTCATATTAATACGGACCGGATGGACTATCCGGCTCTTGAGTCTGTATGAGGTTTTTTCACAATTTTTGGAGAATGAATCAGATATTCAGATAGTTATCTGTGCCGAAACAGGAAAAAGCCTAAACAAAAGTAGGCTTGTCCTAGTTTGCCTGGAGTCCTGGAACCATGGATATGGAGTTATGGACTATGGAGCATATAAAATTACAAATTGACTATTTGGATATATGCCCCACAGCTAAGAAGTTTTTTTATACGTTTTCAGTTTGTTTTTGGTAAAGGTTTCATGAATCAAATTCCATGAGCTGATGGGCCTACGCCGATGCCTGCTCAAACTCACATCGTAGTGCAACCACCCACCATATTATGGAGTGGAACATCCTTTACCCCACGCAGAAAAATTTACGGAATTCGAAATTTAATACAGTTGATTTATACAATTATTTTTAAAAATAATATCCAATAAATATAAAATTCATTTGTAAATATTAATTAGCTAATAATAAATGAGTTACTAGGTCCAAGACTAAAGGGCTTGAAAGAGAGAAACTTTTGGCCCAGTGTGCCTGGCTGCCCTCTAGTCTAGTGTGAACTGTGAAGGACTACCAAATGGTCACTGGTCAGCCCTCACTTGAAACCTTGAAGCTCAATACGTTTCCTCTGGGGCCGGGGGTGGTGGGTAGTTAGGAATAGGCAGGTCAGGGGCTCATGGCTGAGGGTTAAGGAGGGGAAGTAATTTCCATTACTCTCATCTAATTACTTTATTTTGCTGTGGTAGAAATTCAGTGAGATTTATTACAATTAGATGATCAATTATCTTAAAAGCTTAAAAACTTATAGGAATTATCAATTATTATATTTATGTTCCAACACGCCCCTCACGTGCAGGTCAGATAAATAATTAATGTGTTTGCACGTGAAATCAAATGGAGAAGAGAGATCCAAGTTGAAGAAAGATTAAAATAACATTGCACAACCTGATGCGTAATAAAACACTAGATGAAGAAATATTAAAAGAAAAAACGGTTATTAAAATTCAAATTAAAAAATTCTGATATCATGTTAAATTAGATATGACCAATTATCTCAAAAACTTAAACGGATAAAAAAACAATCTAACTATTATATTTAAATTTCAACTAACTTGACTCACTTAAATCGTCTTATTTATAAGAATATATTTAAGACATAAACCCTTCTCTCCCCATTCTCAATCAACAAAATATGAGCTATCAATGGACTCACTAGCCTTTGTCTTAGATCAGAATGTTCATAAGCATACTTATATATCGATGGGCATATATGAAACAATTAAAACGCTTTGTTAGATTAATTGTAAGGCCAAAACCATCTCGAGTATATGCGGCAGGACCAATATGTTCATTCATAATCATTGTCTTTCCTTCTCTTCAAATTTATAGTAATTCACTATCATCCATTAATATAAGTTTAGCCACCGCATAAGAACCGCGTTTAGGGTCAAAAAAGCGACGTTGATTTAGCGTACAAGTTATCAGTCGAAGGCTCTGTTAGATTCACGTGGAATTGATTTCTTGTTTTTGCGGAAGAAGTTATCTTGGAAACTGCAAATATTCTATATACTTCATGACAAGCATCTTCATAATTAACTAAATTAAGATTTAATTATAGGTTTATACCGTTGAATCAGATTATGTCATTTTATTAAAAAAATTTAAAAATAAATACAAATAATTTTTTTTAATGAGATGACATCATTTAATTCACTAATAGTGTATAGATTTATACACTGTCAGTGCATCAAATATAAATTTTTTTTATAAGGACAGTGGTTGGAATATAAGAATTTCATAAAATCTTATAAAAATAATTTCAATTGCTATTGTTATAGCCAACATTATGATCCGGAACATTAAGAAATTGGATCCTTGGGCGTTTAGAGTATAAATTGACGATTAAGTAGAAATCCAATGCCCCTTAAGGATGGCAGTGGATGGAATTTCTGTTATTTTTGAAATATTCAAATTGAAATTTGATTAATTTTTATGATATTCAAATTTATTTATTATCTGTTTATCATACGAATATTATTATCCGAATCCAAATCCGAATTAAATGGTAAAATTCGTCGGATATCTGAATTTGTTAAATATTTGAATTCTTAATAATAAAAGTTTGCATGCCAAGGTTTGAATCTCTACACAAGTATATAATTTTCTATATTTTACAAATATATAAACGGATATCAAATTCAGAGATCCAATAATATCCGTATAAGTAAAGCGGATTCGGATAACGAATTCAGATATCCAATACTATCCGAATCAAAACCAAATAGAAATCGGTATATCCAAAGGTTCCTATATGAATCCGTTTCGAATCCGCCACATATAATATATATAATATTCGAATCTGAAAATTATTCGAATTTGCTGTATCCAAATTTGCAAAAATTGAATCGAATAATATTGAATATCTAATTTTTTACTATTCATTACCATCCCTAATGCCACTTAGACGTCTCATATCAAAGTGATCGTCATATTTAAGGCAATTGTTATGCTTGTAAATTACCCTAAAAACAATATAGTAATTTCTGCACCTGGACACCCTATATATAAGAGGTAATGTGAGCTGCATCATACATATTCTCACTTCACTCTCAATTCATTCTCTCATTAATTATTTATTTATTTATTTATTTATCTCTCTATCTATTTATTAAATAATCTCTCTATCCGTTGATGATGAGATATTGACTTAGTGTTAGAATGCGCACTGAAACACCAACTTCAATTTCCGTAATCGTCTTTATCCTTGCAGGTCTTTAGCCGTGAACAACCAAAATAAATTTGGAGCCTTAGCTATTCAATAGAAATTAATTTCATAAACTTTTGTGAACCAAGATCTTTGGGTTCCTTTGTCATTAATGTGAAATGTGAAACATGAAAAATTCAATAACGATATATTGGACATGAGAGATAATACAGATAAGAGCGAGGGGAAGGAATTGAATGTTAAGATATTAATGCAAATCTGAGTACGCTGCTGGCTGTCAAGTCGAAGACCTTCATATTTTTAGTTTTCCTGTGACTTGCTAGCTGTTGCAATTACGTAGTACTTCACCTGATTTCCAATCAGTAACGTAGCAATAATATTTCAGCTGATAATTGATATGATCAAGAAAACTTCATTTTGAAGCAATTAATCCAAAAGTTTGATAACGACTTAACTCCATTAAAAAAGCAAACCACTCGATCATGCTTTGCTCCCTGCCTGCCTCCGATCCATATATAGCCAACTTATTGCTAGCTGTCTTTGGACCATATGCTATACCCTTCATGCATGAACTTTCTAATCTGAAGTGGTAAACCTTTACTTCAGATATATTTATATACCTGAAGACAGCATTGCCCGTTTGCCTAGACTCTCTTAACTCTTTTGATCATCAACTCCATTTTTATAAGGCTCCGTCTGCTTGAAGCCAAGAAACTTTTGTCTATATCTACCAAATTGAAGTTTCTTTAAATTTCCGAAAGTGGAATTAATTCTTTTTACAATAATTAATCTTCGTAAAAGTCCTGAGTAAATTTCATCATTGATCACTGAACTTTGATCAAAATCTCATTTAAACCATTATATTTTAATTTGTCCCAATAAGATCATCATTGAACTTAATTTGTTAATGAAACTAAATCTAGTCAACCTAACATATTTTACTCAAAAAATTAATAGAAAAATAATGTGGTTGCAAGGAAGGTAAGTGACCACTTCAGTGCCATGTCAGCACCACATCAGCCGGCATATCCAGCTCTTTTTTAATTTTCTCTCTTCTCATTTCTATTTCCATTTCCATCTTCATCTTCTCTCTTTTCAATCTCAAACCCTAGATATCCTTTCTCACTCCACTACAAACAAATTGCCATATACTGACGGTTATCTATACCGACGGTCGAAATCCGTCGGTAAAAAGTATCTATTCCGACGGATTTTTTTAACCGTCAGAATATACATAACATATACCGACGCCCCACTAGTCCGTTGCTATAGGTATACCTATACCGACGGTCAATGAAAAACCGTTGGTATATACTACAAACAAATGGTAAAATACTGACACTCATCTATACCGACGGTCGCGACCCGTAGGTAAAAAGTTTCTATTCCGACGGATTCTTTTAACCGTCAGAATATACATAACATATACCGACGCCCAAATTATTCGTTGCTATATGTATACCTATACCGACGGTCAGTAGAAAACCGTTGGTATATACACCACAAGCAAATTTAGGGTTTATACTGACACTCATATATACCGACGGTCTATTCCGTAAGTAAAAAGTGTCTATTCCGACGGATTTTTGTCACCGTCAGAATATACTGACCATATACCGACGCACAAAATTTCCATTGCTATAGATATATCTATACTGACGGTTTATGAAAAACCGTTGGTATAGGGCTATCTTTTACCGACGGTTTTTTTATTTTTTTCCGTCAGTAAAAGTCGGGGAATTTCAATTGTTTAAGACTATACGACGTCGTTTTTTCTTGCCGGTCGAGCATAGAAAGGGTTGGGTTTCATTTGTTTCATTTGCTATCAGACACTCAACCCTAATTTCCCCATTTCAATCTCCTTTATTTTATTTTTAATTTAGCAAAAAAAAACTATAAAAATACTATAAAAGTAATAATTTTCTAAAATTTAAAAAACAATGAATTAAACCAATCCTGATTGATGAAATTTGGTTAGGGTCAAGATTTTATTCAATTCGATTTTTAAAAATCAAAATATTATACGTTAATCATAATTTATATTTAAAATCAAATTGAATATCATCAATGGTAAATTGGACCTCAAATAAAAAATACTAATAATCTACTACAATTTTGAATTAGACCCTATAATATATATATTTTTTCTTTCAAAGACAACCCGAGAGAAGGATCAAAGGATGTTTTTTTTTGGCCAATAGAGAAAGGATGGTTAAAAATTCTAATTTTGTCTCAACAACAGTGAATGGTCAGATCTGTAGAAAAGCAAATGCAGACCGTTAGATCTCAAGGGCTAAAAAAGTCCATTTGCTGATTCCCCCAAACCCCAAAAAAACCCTCTTTCCTCCATCCTCCCTTGTCCACGCCGCTCTCACTCCCTTCCCAATTTTTCCTCTGCAAACCAAACACTTCCAAGCCTCTGCTTAACTTTCAGGTATTTTTAATAATACTATTTTCTTTGCATCTTTAGTTTAAGATTACCATTCTTTTTCTGTTTATTTATTTATTTAAAATTTGCTTAAAAACTCATGCAATTAAGAGTTTTATTTCAGATTTATTGTAATTTTTTGTTAACATCCTCCTGGAGGCTTGATATTTTTATTTTTATTAATATTAAGTGAATGGGTTGTTGTTGTTTTTTGTTTTATTTCAGATTTATTGTAATTTTTTGTTAACATCCTCCTGGAGGCTTGATATTTTTATTTTTATTAATATTAAGTGAATGGGTTATAAAGACATAATTTAATTATAATTATACAAGAAGTACCATTTGATAGTGATTATTACTATTTAGATCCACTCTCACAATTTAATTATAATTATAATTATACAAGAAGCATTTCATGTTACCAAGAAACACGGTCTTGAGAGAGCCGATGGAGAACCCTTCTTCCCCAAACCCTACCCCTTCTAAATCCAAAGGAAAACATCCCAAATCCTCCAAAGAAAATGCACCGCCGCCAGATCCCAACTCCCAACCTTCCTCCGCCGCCGCCGTAACCTCAATCTCCAAGATCAAGACTCCCTTGCCACCTCGCCCGCCCTCCTCCAACCCTCTCAAGCGCAAACTTTATATGGAAACCCTCCCCGAAAACGCCGTCTCAGGAATTTTCGATTCCGGTGTCAAGGTATTTCCTCTTTTTTTTCTTCTTCTGATTTATTTAATTTCTTTTATTTCAAATTTTAATTTCCTTTGTTTTTTTAGGTGGTTGTACGGATGCGGCCACCAATTAAAGAAGAGGAAGAATGGGAAACGATTGTTCAGAAAATTACTAGTGATTCTTTGAATATCAATGGACAAACCTTCACGTTTGATTCAGTAGCCAGCACGTATGCATCTCAGGCACTAATGGGCTTATTTTTATTTATTTCCCTTTGTTTAACTGCATCTAGATATCTTCCAGCTCGTAGGAGCACCTCTCGTCGAAAACTGTCTTGCTGGGTTTAACAGCTCGATGTTTGCTTATGGCCAGGTACTTGCTTCTTCATTTTCTTTCATTTTAATCTTTGAATTACTTTTGAATAGGTTTATAACTTTTCAATTTGTGTGACTGAATACAATGATTTTCACTAGACTGGAAGTGGAAAGACTTATACGATTTGGGGTCCAGCCAACGCCTTGTTGGAAGAAAATTTATCAAGTGATCAACAAGGCTTAACTCCCCGTGTGTTTGAGCGACTCTTTGCTCGTATAAATGAGGTAAAAGTTTCAATTTATGTTCATCAATGAATGCACTGAATGTTTATGTTATGAATGGAACATTTTCAATAGTTTGTGCTTCGACCTTCTATTTTATATGAGCAAATTAAGCATGCTGATAAGCAACTCAAGTACCAATGTCGCTGTTCTTTTCTTGAGGTGGAGTTAATTGACTTATTGTGATACTAAATTTTGATATAATTGAACTGTTTAGCTTTGTATTATTCTTGCTCCTTACCACTTGCTTTTCACTTTCCTTTTGCAGATCTATAATGAGCAAATCACGGATTTGTTGGATCCAAATCAAAGAAACCTGCAGGTAGAGTGGATAATTATATTTAACTTTTCAATTACTCTTTTTTGGGATGAAACATTTTGGTTTTCTTAGACTGTTTTATGATTTTCATCCAGCTAAGAGAAGATGTAAAATCTGGTGTCTATGTTGAGAATTTGACGGAGGAGTATGTAAGTTCGATGAAGGACGTGACTCAGCTGTTGATAAAGGTTTTTTTTTTTTTACTTTGCCAATGCTTTGACTGCTCTATTTTTTCTCACTTTGTAGAACTTCTCATGAGGAAAAATCTCCAACTTTTATGTTTAGAATGCTAACATTCAACTTTTTCTTGATAGAAAGGGAACACTTGTATGTATGATTTCTTATTAGCTTGATCCATTTATTCCAATTTGGTAAAAGTGGATTTGAAACTTGACTGTTAAGTTTGAATCAAATAATTATATTTACAAGCTTCACTACAAAATGATGCAGGGATTATCAAATAGAAAGACAGGTGCGACTAGTATCAATGCCGAAAGTTCCCGTTCACATAGTGTTTTTACTTGTGTTGTTGAGTCTCGATGTAAGGTAATAATGCTTTGAATTTCATGTGCTTTGTTTATTTGTTTCTAATATTTATGTTTGAGCAAGTATACTTCTTGTTGGATTACAAGTTTGTCAAAACCAATCATGGCATCAAATCACTAATTTGTGCAGCTTGGCAAACATGAATTTTCTTAAATTCCATGTCGTTGTTCATTTGTTAATTTTGTAAATAATAAAATTACAAGGAAGAGACTTATAGGCAGGGAAGCCTTTTTTTAGGATATAATAATTTATTCATTATAACTGAAAATGGATTCTTGAATTAAAACGTTATGCCCCATATTATTGTTGACTGAAGTGGTTGCCTATGCTACTATGTTCATGAACAAAGTTTAGCTCATTTTGTTATTTAGCTAGATTTGAATGTATGCTGGAAATGTCAGCTTAGTTGGATGGTTTTTTGTATATGTTAACGAAAATGAAGACGGTAAACTACTTGATTATTTTATTCTTCTATATTGACTTCATTACTTAATTGCTGCACATTGGTTAATATTTGTCAATTTTATGCAGATGTTGCTCGATAGGAATATTCATGAGATTTGGATTGCTTATTTCACTGTATTATGACTTTAGCTTGCGACTTCTATTTAGCTTGTAAAAGTTATATAATTAAGACAATTTATTTGTAATTTTATTTTTAATATTATGAAATATTTTGTACTTTCTTATAATGGTTTTTGTACTTTCTTATAATGGATTTTTTATCTTGGATTAAATTATAAATATATCAATATTAGTAATTGAAAATATGAAAAAAAATTATTTTTACTGACCTCTATACTGACAGTTCATATAACAACAAAAAATGTATAGTATACTGATCGAGTAAACCGTCAGTTAATTTACGATAAACGGTCGCTATAGGTTAATTATATATTTTACATTTTAATCTATACCGACGGACACAAAAAAAAACCGTCGGTATACGTATATCAATGGTATCTATACCGACGGAAACAGAATCCGTCAGTATAGATACGGTATCTATACCTACGGCTACAAAATTCGTCGGTATAAATACGGTATCTATACCGACGGGTACAAAAGCCGTCGGTATAGATGCGATATCTATACCGACGGATACAAAAGCCGTCGGTATAGATGCGATATCTATACCGACGGATACAAAATCCGTCGGTATAGGTAAGGTGTAAAAGGGGCTACCCCAACATAGGCTATACCGACGGTAGTAACATTAGTGACGCATAAAACCGTCGGTATAGGCTATACATCCTATTCCGACGGTCACCATTCCCGTCGGTATAGGTCTATACCGACAAGGGTTTTACCGTCGTTTAATTTTTTGTCGGAATAGTCATTTTGACCGTCGGTATAGGGTTTTAGGACTTTTAACGACGGATTTTGAAGATTTACTGACGCTTTTTGAACCGTCACTATATGGCAATTTGTTTGTAGTGCTCCCTAATGCTATGTTGGTAAACCTTTTCGAAGGTCGGATGACCCGTCCAGCCCGATAGGCCCGACTTGTATTGGATCAGGCCTGGACAAAATATTTTTATTTCAAGCTG
The DNA here is from genome assembly GCA_030761205.1 of Fremontodendron californicum. Lineage (NCBI taxonomy): Eukaryota > Viridiplantae > Streptophyta > Magnoliopsida > Malvales > Malvaceae > Fremontodendron > Fremontodendron californicum. The sequence goes on from JAULJL010000024.1 coordinate 7,041,253, forward strand.
GCTCGGCCTGAATTACTATTTATATAATAAAAAAATGTTTTTATTTACATTCAATTATAAAATATAAAATTATTAATATAAAATGATTTTTTTAATAATTTATAAACAGTGAAACGGGCTTGCAGGTCTGGCTCGAAACGAGTTTGAGTAAAAAAAAAAATTGAATCAAGATCTGACCCATGAGCAAGTCTACACGTTGGTCATGACTCACGACAGTGTCAGTTATCTCATTGTTGTCCACGATCTTTCTTTCTTCTTCCCTCTTCCCTCTTCATTCTTCATTCTTCCACTGTCATTTTTTTGAATGAAGTTTTGGACGAGTAGTGACTTCCGAATATGTGTGGTTTTGATGGGTGTGAGAGGCGTTCAATAGGTTTAGACCAAGGTGGAAAATTTTATTTTATTTTATTTTTCTTTTCTTTTTGCTTTGTTATGCCTTTGATTTTGTTGGAACTCTAGTGGCTATGATTGTTTTTTGAGGTATTCAATTAAGAACTAAACGTTCAAAATTATTGTTTGGAGCTAAGCAAAAGCTCTTTTGGTCAATTTTTCTTTTTATTTTTGTGTCTCAAAGATGTTGATGTGGTAAGCACTAAAAATTGCTTATGTGGTAGTTGATGTGGTTGAAGTTCAATGATTTTAGGCTAAAATTACAAAAAAAAAAATTATGAACTTTATCGCCTTATTCATATAAATCTTTATATTTTTATTATAACCAAATAAGCTCTTAACTTGTAATTTGTACGTATCAAATAAGTCGTTAACTTTTAACTTGTATTCAAATAAACCCATAACCTTTAATTTATACCTAAATAAACCATCAACATAAATCAACATTTTATTTGAAATAAAGACTTATTTAGGTACAAATAAAAGGATAATGACTTATTTAGGTATAAATAAAAAGATAAGGGTTTATTTAAGTATAATAAAAATATATGAACCTATTTTAAAATATAAAAAAAAAAATTCAAGGACTTTTTTAATATTTTAATCATAATTTTATTCGGATAAATTAAAATCAATGATCCAAATGAGATTCTGGTTAAAATTCAATGACCAATAATGACAAATTAAAAGTCCAATTGTTATTGGTATAAGATTATATTGATGTAAAAGATTTACTCTCACTCAATCTATAGCTATAGTTAAGACATGAGTTACTAGCTAGTTTGTCTCAATTTCATAGACAATGGAGTATCATGATTTAATTTGTTAAGGACCTATGAAAGCTTAAGATTTAAAAAATAAAAAAGATACAATGCCCTCATTTTTTTTTTTTTCTCCAAATCTCGTGAACATAGGATATATGAACTTAAATTCTTTAAATTGTATTAGTTGATTTTTTATTCATGAGAGAACAAATTTTAGAAGGAATAATATTGATTTAATTAACATGCTCCATGCACACATATGCTTCTTTTGATTAAGTATTAATCTAAATTAGATATGATACGAAAATATGATACGAACGTGACACGTTTAATAAACACGAAAACATTGTAATAAACATAACACGATACATTTAATATACATATCGTATTGTATTTAAGATTTTGACACATTTAATCATTTATGTTGTATTATATTTACACAATTAATAAATAAATAAAAACACTAAACATGATATGCGTTCTTGAATTGCCTAATGTAATCTAAACCGTGTTGGTATTGTAACCTTGCGTTGCGTTCTAAAATATGAATATTATGTAATGAAAATGATAACCTTTAGGATTTAAATCCTAAAGTGAGGATTGGAACAAGTTATCTATCACGCATGATTTTATAAAACGATCAAACAAATGATTCTATTAAAGAAAAAAAATCATATTTAAAATTAAATAGATAAATAGGGGAATCGTTTGTCCAAGAATCGGGCTATCTATCTAGCTCACTAAATTCGATTTGATTCGAATTGGATTTTGGATATAATTTTGTAAGCCCAAATCAGACACAAATTATTATTTAATTAATAAAAAATAATTTTTATTTAAATTTAATTATAAAAATATATAAATATTAATATAATTTTTTAATATTTAATATATTCTAACAATAAAAAAATTTCTTCAAATTCGATGGATTAAGCCAAACCAAACCTTAAACAATTAACTTTTTTATTATTCAATTTGGCTCGATCTTAAACCTGTTCAAGGGTCGAGCTATCCGTCCGATATTTGGGAGTGCTTGGGCAAAAATATTAGGCCCGAAAAATGGGTTTGGAGAAAAAAAATGAGAGCCGTTTAAAAAATAGATCGGGCCTTGACTTCAACATTTAAGGTCCGAGTCCGGTCCGGTCTATTTTTCAATTAAATAATATATTATTTTTAATTTTATATATTATATAATTTATGTCATATAAAGATTAAATATATCTAATATTATAGTGTAAACATTAAAAAATATGTTAAGTTGTTCATGTTTAAGAACTTAATAATATATATATATATATAAGTAATATGATTTTTTTTTTAAAATAATATGGATAGACCTAAACAGATTTAGACTATTCATTTACAAATATGATCGGGTTTAAGTAAAATTTGAGATTCATATTTCGAATTGAATCGAATTTTGAATATATATATATAATATTAATATCATACATAAATTCGATTCAAATTCGACTCATATCTGGCATAACCTAACCCATAAATACCTCTACTCAATCTTATCCATAAACAACTAGTAGCGTGTAGAGTTTTAAGGTATACTTGTGAGTTGTGATATGTGGGTCCAAAAGCAAGGACCCAATTGAACTCTTGAAGACCAATACCAACTTGTCCCAACGACTTTTAACAGACAGACACGTAACTGAAATCCCATTATCGAATGTGCTTTGGACCTTCTTTTTTTTTTTTTTTTTTTTTTTTTTGTCCTTTGTTTTTTCCCTGTTGTTTTAAGAGAGAATAAGATATTGTGAATTTTTGTGAAAGTTAGTTGGATTATTGATTTTATTTTATCAAAAAACATAATTAAAGAATGTAAGAGAGACAGAAAAATCTTTAATCTTAATCTTTCACAAGAAATTAGAATATATATATAATGCTTGGTCCAGGTTTTAATTTAAGTTAAAATTATACAGATTTTGATCATTATACTTTTTAAAAAAATCTTTTCTCAGGTTTTTCTAATGAAAATAAATATAAGAAATTAAAACCCATATTCTATATCAGTTAAAAAAACATGGACCTAAAAAAATAATTATATACATATTTTTTTATATTTAAAACAATCATGGATTGAATTTTATTATTAAAATTAAGAGTTCAACTTTTTACTAACTGATTACTCATATTATCGGAAAATAAAAAAAAAAACTATTTAAAAAGTGATTTTATATACTTTTTCTTTTTACTATGATGAATTGTTAAATAAACTTAAGCATTTGACATTAATTTATTAATTAAAATAAATAAATTTTTTTTTCATTTTGTGAAAAATGATGATCAAATGAAGGTTCATATTTTTTTACTAGACTTATTCATGAGTCAAATTGAGTCAAACAAGTTCGAATAATAAAACAAATTTACTCATTCAAAGTTTGTTTCGACTCGTTGAATCCGTAAAATCTATTTTACTATTTTAATATATATTATAATATTAAAAATATTTTATAATTAAATTTAAATAAAAATTAATATTTTATTTTTTTATTAAATAATACTCCAAACCGATCCAAATTTAAAATATCTTATCCTATACCCGGCCATTGGACAGATATATTCCCACGTAACAAAATGATTTTAACTAATGTAGCCTAGCTAGAATCATGGGTTTGATGCAAGCCTGGAATTTAGGCTTTTGGTTTCAGAAATTTAGGATTTTCATTTCACCCACATGCAAATTGCCATTGACTGTAAAAGTTACTAGTACTTTTTTTTTTTTTCTTTTTTCTTTTCTAAAGATGAATGACAAGTTGCCGTGCCTTAAATGAGCACTCTTGAATAAAGGAACATTGCTAAGGACTGTTCTTTGCTTCTGATTTTCTTCCTTTTGCAAACAAGCAATTATTATTTTCATCATCATATTCATTCCTTTTTTTAGTTGGGTCCGCTTAAGTGGCCTATAAACATAAGTTAATAATTAATTTTGGATTCATTTAATTGATGTCTATAGATATCAACTAAGAATTATTTATTTAAGAGTTCGTTTAATTATGTCTATAAGCATTAGTTAAAAATTATTTATTTATTATTTTAAAAAAATTTGTTAAATTTAATACACTATTTTTAGTGAATTCAAAAAAAAAAAATTCATTCATTACACTTTTTTTTTTCTATAAATATCATCTTAATCAGTGCCACTAGACACTAATTAATATTTTTCTTTATTTGTTTTAGGATTTTTTTTATATTTAATACATTATTTTTATTTAACAAATTATTTATTTATTATTTCAAAAAAAAAATTTGCATTTAATACATTACTTTTACTGGATTCAACAAAAAGTAATTCATTCATTAAACTTTTTTTATATAAATACCATCTTAACCAATGCCACTAGGCACTGGTTAATATTTTCATTTATTTTTTTAGGGATTTCTTTTTGTATTTAATACATTATTTTTATTGAATTTAAAAAATAATAATACATTTATTTTTTTTCTATATATATCACCTTAACGGCTTAACCAATGTCATAAGCACTAATTAACATTTTTCTTAAAAGTAAGGATTTTGCACTTAATACTAGACTTGACAATTTATGTATTTGTGTCATGTTCGTATATTTTTTTTATGTTATAATCATATTTAAGGTATTTTATATTAATATAAATTTTGACGTATTAATACTTTGTGTTATATATATTTTGACACATTCGTGTATCCTATCGTATTCATATTTTTTTGTGTCTTTTTGTGTCGTTTAATCGTGCCACTAGACACGCACCAGTTAACATTTTTTTTAATTTATAACACGAAATTAATGTTAAACATTTTTTAATAATTGAAATTATAAAAAAATTAAATTTAAATCATTAAAATTAAAAATTTAATACCCAATCAGGCAAATTTAAACTTAAAATTTTAATCATTTCACCATTTTCTCATTCACAATTTTTCATGCAACACTAGATAACTAATGGTTTTTTTAATCTATTTATGGGAATTATTAATTAAAAAAACTTTTAGTCTGTAATTTAATATTAAAAATGTTAGTTTTCTAAGAATATTGATATTTTATAATTATATAAAGCTAAAAAATAAATGGCTTAGGGCACACTTTTTCCATCTTCGTAGAAATGATCCAATATTAAAGCATTAAAGTGAAACAACTTTTCAAAAGCTTATAGAGGGATCGGTGAACTTGCCCAACAAGTGGTACCCTTGCCTTGAACTTGCTAAAATCTTGCTGAAAAGTTCAAGCACTTTTTTCTTCTTTTTTTTTTTGGCTTTGAATTATCAACTGAAACAACTGGCATATTATATAACAATGTTTTAGACTTGGAAGAAAAAAGAAAAAGAAAGTGGGTGTATTTTAAAACTTAGCATATAAGTAAGGACTTTGGCATAATATTTCCATCCATATCACAGCTGTGTTCCAATTTCCTAAGACATGGAAACCCACTTTTTCCGCCCACTCATAAATTTGACTTCTTAACCTGTATTCGTATTATATTTGTATTCATATTATAATGATATTTAAAATATTATATATTTATATAAATTTTGATATGTTAATAATTTATTTTATATAGATTTTGACATATTCGTATATTCGTGTTGTGTTCATATTATTTTTTTTATGTCGTGTCGTATTTTATATCATATTTTAATTTTTTTTTGTGTCGTATTCATATCCAATAATCATTGACTATTTAAAATTATCGGGTATCTAGACTTGTTTCTTCATTGAAGGTGTTAATTTGCATTGCTTTTTATTTTGGCTAAGTAGCTAAGATTTTTGGTATTAAAATTCGGAATGAATATCGAATATTTATTTAATATAAGTATATTTAGGTTTTTTAATTTTTTTTATATTTGAATAATTATATTTCATATTCATATTCAAATATGTATTAAACACGAATATTTTAAAAAAAATAAAAAATTCGAATAACAAAAACTAAGATAATTCTTTGAAATTATTATATGATAATATTTTTATTTAATAAATTTAAAATAATAAATAAAATAATTAATTATTTTATTTAATATAATATAATATTATTATTATAAATAATATATTAACACTACAAACCACTTTTACCTTTATTTAAACCTGATACATGAACACGAGAAAATAATTAAAAACAACATAAAATATGACACTATATGAAAAGAAAAAAAATACTAACACGCATGAATACACGAATGTATCAAAATTTATATAATACAAATTATTAATTTATTAAAATTTATATAAATATATAATATTCTAAATATAATCGATTATAATATATAAAAATAACACAAATACTCGCGAGATATACTTTATTCGGGCAGCCAAGTAGGCGCACGCAAACTCATTGACAATTCATCACCATTTTTATTTTTTAATTTGTTAATGCTTCCAATGGAAATGACCTGGTAGCTAGCCTAGCTTGGACAAAATTAAATCCTTAAACTATACTTTTTGTAGATTTTGTTAGGATTTTAGGAGTAAAACATAATTACTTGCATTAAAACACAATTTTTTTTTTTTATTTATTACACATGAAATCAAAATTTTAATCCTTAAAAGGGTAACAACTATTAAATCGAACAGTATTTGTTTCGAAACATAAAAGTAAAATCAAAGAGGATCAATATTCATCATTTGATAGTACTAATACTAATATCTATGCTTATGATTATATTTACTCCAATTATGGAAAACTTATAATGTGGTTAATTAATTGCTTATTTGTAATTAATGGAGATAATTATAATAAAAAAAAGTCTTCAAATTTTATTAATATCTAGAAAGTATTTCAATATTGAGGCAAATCTCATTGTTGACTAGATCCATTTTTTTTTAATACACTCATTATTATCATCTACATCTGTAAAATTAACTTATTAATTATGAAAATCATATTTGTGAATGACAATTAAAAGTATATTAAAAAATAATCGAGAAAGAACCTCGTTTGCAGTCGGCTTTGTCTAGCTGCAAGATCATATAATAAAAGATATAGTACATGAGTAATTGAAATTGCTAAAATAGTATTAGTAAACAACTTATTTATAAATAAATAAAAAAAACATTTTATCTATTGATGAAAATTCTACTTAGCTACTTTACTTGAAGCTTTTCTAAGTGTATTAGTAAGGTTAAAAAAGACTTACAAATTTGTGAATATATGATGCAAATCCCACATCTACAAATATATGCAATTTGACAATTTTATATTTGGTTATTTGAACCTCTACATCCCTCTTATTGCATCATATTTTTGGTGTAGCCGATGAACTAAATTAATTTTAATTACTCATTCTAATTTATTAATGAAAATGACAAGTTTTCAACTTGATATTTTCATTATAAAAAAGAAAATATACCGTACTCAATTATATAAAAAAAAAAGTTAGTAGATCTTTTTTAATAGTTTCAATCCTAGTATCTGTAATTCTTTTTTTAATTTTCAGACTAAGCTCTCTTTTATAAATAAAAAAAAATATCCAAAGAATTTTGGTGTGTCAATGTTAATCATCCAAATACAATAAAGGAAAAAAAAAAGATTGTATGAAACAGTTACTCTAAATTAGCATATATCATTTTCATTTAAATCATGTCACATAATCAATTTCTTTTTTTAAAATCAATTATTTATTATAAAAATTATTAATAAATTACTGAAATAAATATTTATTAGTTAATTATTATATATAATATATAATAAATAGTTAATTTTTAAAAAAAAAATTTATTACATTATATGATTTAAATGAAACAAATATATATTGACATAAAATAAAGTTTTATAAATCCTTTATCCGATAGAGAATACAAAGACATCTATATTCACTCACAAAATGTGAAAATCAAAGCCTTTACACTGTAATCTTTTTTATATACAAAATACCCTATTTTTTAGGATCAATGTCCAAAATAATAATTCAACTAATTACAGTTGATAATTAAAAAATTTTAAAAAAAGCGTAAGTATCTTTCCTAGCGGGAGCATAAGAGAGTCCAACCAGGCAATAATATATCCTCAGTTTCAAATCTTCTCTTTCTTTATCATCAGCTTCAGCTCTTTATTTTTTATTTTTTATATTTGGTTAATTTAATCTTCATCCTATTTAAAGATTCTTTAAAACTGAACCTTTTCCTTCTCTTCTTTGAAACCTCTCAAATTCCTTTTCTTTTAGTTTCTTTTCTTTGCTATTAATATACACCCATTTTAGCTCTCTCCTTATATCTTCTGCCTCTTTCTTTCTTCTTTTTTTCTTTAACTGAAAAACTTTATCTGAAATCCTTGCTTTTATCCTAAAAAATAAACAGCTTCTTTTCTTTGCTTCTCTGGGTTTTTGACATGCATATTCCAGGTGTAACGTGAAGAAGAAACTTTTCTGTTATCTGTTATTATAACCCTGATCATAAATCTTCCTCTTCTTTCCACAAAACATTTTCATTTTCTCAACCAAAAAAAAGAACACCAGCCTTTCGATTTTGATTCTCAAGATGTTTGACTTGTTGTTGAAGCCAAAGTTCTATGCAAAATGGTAAGAGATACAAAACCCAAAGTTGCCTGTTGCTTTTTTTTTTTTTTTTCTTGCATTAAGTTTTGGTGCTTTGTGTCTTTTCTTTTTGTTCATTGTATTTGTTGTTTGATTGGATTTTTAATATATTTTTTTGGTTTAGTAAATCGGCATTAAGGATGAATAAGGTGAGACTTGAGACTATAAAGAAGAAGAGAAATGCGGTGGAGAAGTATTTGAAGAAAGATATCGCTGAGCTTCTCAGGAATGGTCTTGACTACAACGCTTATGGAAGGGTAATTACTTTATATTAATTTGGCCCTTTTTCTGTTTGCTCTTTTTGCTGAATGATTTCTGCATTAACTTTTTCTAGCAAAGCATGAAACTTGAGTTTGATAATTGTTATTGATAATGTTGTCATTGTGGCCAAGAATAATAATTTACATGCAACAAAACAAAAACAAAAAAACACTATTTAATGTTTTTTTTTTTTTTTTTATGATCTGATAGCTTGAATTTTCAACTATAGTTTTTCATCATGCACAGCCACTAGAATTTTTGTTTTCTTGCTTGTTTTGTTTGTGTTGGCATTTTATGGAGTATATGTGATGAAATTTTTTTAATATTGTTAATTGTTGTTTGTCTTTAAGCAACTATTTGATCGAATCCTTCCATTGTTTGCTTCTCCTGAGATTCATGGCATTCTGACAAGTTTTGGACTTCATTAATTTAAGTGCTTTGTTTCTTGCTTTCATAATCCTTGATATAAACCCTCACCTTTAGGCTTTAGGAAATACTTTTACACAAATATACACCCAAAAAAAAAAAAGTGAAACAGAAAGGAGGTGGGAAAGTTTGGTGAATAATGGGAACACATTATCGACAAGGTGTTGGCTTTGCCACTGTTGATTCACATGTTCCTAGCATACCATTGGTGAGACAGAATTTAATACCCTCATTTTTCATGTGCTATGTTGCCTTCAATTCTCTCCTTACTTGACAAGGCAGTGTCTTAAATCCATGACATGAGCTGCTAGATTATCTGTATTTGTGCTGGCATGCATCAGGGCTTATGTTCATTAACCTTTCTCTTCTGTTGCAATGAATGTCTACATTGCTAATGTTTGCTTTAGGAATAGGATCATCAGGCGGTCCAAGGACCAAAAGTTCCCAACTTGAACCAAACTTGTGTGATTAATATGCACACTTTGACTTTGCACATATCTATATTCATGTAATTTAATATAAGCTTTAATTACTTTGCTAACAAAACTAGTGCTAATAAGTTGGAACTTATGCATGGCATATGTATTGGTGTAGTCAAATTTGCAGATAGAGCCTCAGAATTACCTTACATCAGTTAAAGCTTCTAATTACTTTGTGGATGGTAATGCAGGCTGAAGGTCTTCTGATTGAACAAAACAGAACAGCCTGTTACAATTTCATAGAGCAGTTTTCTGAGTGCATCTCAAAGCATGTCTCAATCATGCAAAAGCAGAGGTATGTTGAGACTCTTGAATTTCTGGTACTTTATTTCTATTTAGAAAACTGATAGCTTATCATGTTCTTAAATCACTACCTCTCAAGCACCAGGATATACGAAGATGCTTGTATTTTACCCGAAATTTCCCTGTCACTCAGATTAGAAGATTTTTTATTTTTATTGATTCTGATTTTCTATTTGATAGAAATGTGAGGCACCAATTCAATTATACATTCTTGTGTTTGGCTGGTTTTCTATTCTCTAGTCAATTGTTTTTGTAAAACATCTACTTCTCTTCCACTACAGTGAGTGTCCTGAGGAATGCAGAGACGCTATACCATCTCTAATATACGCTGCAGCCAGATTTGCTGATTTGCCATAACTACGCGACCTTAGAACTATATTTACTGAGAAATACGGAAATTCCTTAGAATCCTATTTAAATCAAGAGGTAATAGATAGATGGCTTGAGGTCTCTTCTTTTATTCTTAGGAACATTTTCTCTCTAAATACTAAACTAATAATTGCTTATATACAGTTTGTGCAGAAGCTAAGGGCGGAGCCTCCTACAAAGGAGATGAAGCTTCAATCGATGCATGACATAGCACAAGAGTTTTCTATTCAATGGGATCCCAAGGCTTTGGAACAGAAACTGTTTAAGCCACCTCCATCAGAACAAGTAAGCCTCCCTGTCTAGAACCTTGTGATTGCTGCATCTTATTGAAACAGGAGTCGAGAACAACTTTGAAAGGTTTTAATGTTACAAAATACTATTACTGTTTACATAGGTCTATTTGCTTTCTCATATGGACTAGCTTTAGAATGCTCGGATGCGTTGTGAAAGGTTTGGGCCCTTTATTAGAAGGGAGAATACTTGGGAGGTTCTAAAGACTAAAAAAGGCCACATGTAAAAAAAATTGGTTTTCTAACCCTGATTTTATGGCTTTAAGTATAACAACTTAGAGGACTGATTTTATGGCTTTAAGCATAATGTTTCGTTACACTAAATAGTTGTGTCTTTGAAGATCTCTTCTAAGGCTGATACTTGTTGTAACATGTAGTTACATTTGACTTTTCTTGCAGAATGAGGCCCGGCACAAGTCTTTAAATGAAGGCGATGATGATGGATACAAGTTGTACAGAAGCAAGAACGATACCTTCCAGAAAAGCAACAATCATGATGAGAATGGATTGAGTAACATGCATGAATTCAGGAGGCCAAAAAGAAATGAAACAGACCTCACTTCTCGTGGGAGAAAGGAGGTCGACGCTGATAAGTTGAAGCTGCATAGCAGCAGTGAGGCTGAATTGACTGATCAAGATATCCCAAAGACTGGTTCTACTTCAGATGCTAGTGTTTCTGATGATGGTACAGAAAACAGGAAGCCCTTTTACTACAGATTTATTCCTGCTCCCTATGTCAGGCCATCCCTCGGCAAGGAAAAAAGCAGCACGGAGATGCCCACAACAGCAAGTGATAATATCGATAACGAGAAAAACAGTAAATGGAATGATTCAGCTTGTGAAAGTAAGCCAAAACCAAGGTCAGTTAGGAGGAGACCTTTGAAACCGCCACCGGGTGGCGAAGACTCGGGCTTACAAAGTGCTAAATCTGATCCAAGTTCTCCTCCAGGTAGAGCTGTATCTTTTCTGAAAGAAGAAACAAGTCCAGCTGAGGCAGCAGGAAGGCACACCCAAGCCACCTCATTCCAGCGAGACATGTTTGCCGGGCATGTGCATCCCAAGCTACCAGAATACGATGATTTGGCAACTCGGCTTGCAGCTCTACAAAGGAGATAAAAGAAAATAGCATTAGGAGAGTACAGATATTACCTTACATTCATTCTAGTTCTTTCTAGTACTTTCACATTTGAAAGGCATTTATAGAAAATTAGTTTGTTGGTTCATTCATTCGTGATTCACCATATATAGCTCCACATTTGATTATGAAAAAAGCATTGGATGCTCATTCAAGAAAGCAAACAAAAAGAAAAAAGAAAGGCTTGTAAAAATAGATTTGCATATGTATAGATGACAGTATTACTAGTTTACTACATACAGATTTTGGCTACTTTTCGATCAATGATTAGAACTTGGAAGATGAATTGCAATATTCTTTAACACCTACATGAATTTGATTTGGTGAAATGTAAGAAGTGCCAATTATTAGAGTGAAAGGAAGTTTGAAAACTTCAACAAATGAAGATGGCAATTGGCAAAACTACATAATATAAAGCCTCCCTGTCTGACTAATAAATGACACTTTTGTTGAGACTTGAGAATGTTGTTAATGATTATTAACTGATATGAAGAGCGAAAGCTCCGATATGCCATCTATTAATAGGCTTGGGCTTGTAGAAAACCATTGGGTTAATATCATATTTAGCCTTTGAAATATAATAAATTGTGTAATGTGGTATTTGTATTTTAAAAATATGCAATGTGGTACTTGAAGTTTTAATTCGTTTACCAATGCACATCAACTTTCTATCGCGGCTAGATATGTATGCTAAAGTGGCAGTTTGACCAATCTTAATATAACACGTAAACAAAAAATACCACATCATTGCCACATGTCATAACTTTTTTAAATATAAAATTTATTTTTTTATTTTTCCCCTTTTTCTCCGCTCCTTTCCTGATCTCCCCTAGTTTCAAGCCAAATTCGACCAATCATTGGTTGAAAACGGCCCGACTAGACCAGAATCGGCCTAAAACAATTCTGTCGATTCTAGCCACTGATTGGCCAGACTCGGTCTGAAACACTAGGAAATTGAGGAGATCGAGAGGGGATGGAGAAGAAAAAAAGAAAAAAATATTTTAAAATATTTATTTATTTAAAAATATGACTTTTTTTTTTTTTTTTGAAAATCAATGCTTCATTAATTAAAGAGTAATACAATCCTTGGTTACTACAGTAGACAAAGTTCAACCCATGTAAGTTCATACATTTGTTGTAAAGCAAATCTGCATAAGACATGAGACGCTTTATTTCCCTCTCTTCCTATGTGAGTGGCTTAGCATGACAGAAAACTAGAAGAAATGATCTGAGCCTCGTCGATTAGGTTCTCTATGGGTGAGAGATCAGTTTCTCTTGAATTGATCCTTTTGATAACACCCAGAGCATCTCCCTCCAGGATGATTTTTTGCAGCGCCAGACTTTTGCGAGCTTAAGAGCTCGAATTGCAGCAGTGGCTTCAATCACAAATGGATCTTGGGTATCCATTAATTTTGCTGCATAAGCGCCATGCACTTCACCATCTGCGTCTCTGATGACCACTTCAATTCTTCCCAGATTATTGCTCCTGTCGATAGCACCATCAAAGTTGACCTTATATTCTCCATCCTTTGGGGGAAGCCACCGCTGGTTGGTCAGAGTGATGGCTGTTGCAGGTTGAGCTACAGAGTTGTGGATTTTAGATATGTATTTTCGGATAAAACTCTCTATTGCTGCTTGTGACCATCCATATTCCTCGTGACTTTTTCTATTTCTCGCATGCCATATTATGTACTAAAAATAGCGTATCTAATTTAACCTTTCATTAAAAAATCAATTGTAAAGTATAATAATTAGCAAGAGTCGAGTCCATATGCATTGGTATTTATTTTAAGAATTATTAGTTTAAACTTAAATTCAATGAAAACAAAATAAAAGGGGAGTTTTTGAAATCAGTTTAAAAATAAAACAATCAATAAAAAGTAAGAAAGCAAATAAATAAGAAGTGATCAGATGTGAGAAATATGGTTAAAGGTTCATTCTCCACCACTGGACATCATTAAGAATCAAATTCAGATCTATCAATATCAATTATCTATCAAAGTTAACAACAGTAGATAACAACATCCTGTGTTATCCCAATCCTTCCTTAGTTTGTCGTTAAGCAGGACGAACGCCACTACTTAATCTCTAACTATCAAATAACCTAAGATAAACATGATTAGATTCAAAGTCATAGCAGCTTTATGATGAGAAAGATAGGTTGATCTAAGCAACAAATACATAAACATGGATTCATTCAACTTATGTTATGTTCCACTTCATAATTCCTGAAAACCCAACATAATCATGAATTACAAATTGCCACTATCGAATAGAAATCAAGACAATTACACGGATCAAGATTCCTAAACTAGCATTAGATAATTATCAAGATCTATCTAGTTTGCAACTTAAACAAATCAAGACAATATCATGAACAATTCTTGTAGAAGAACATAAACAACTTTGATAGAAAACTAATGATAGATAGAATCTCAAAATCAATTACAAAACATGTCTAGGGCATTGAAATCACCCTTAACCAAAAAAAAGTTTAGCCTAGCATTGGCATAGATAATATATACATAAAACTAAAAAGAAAATAAAAGAATGGAAGAGAAGAAAAAGAAGAAGAATTAATGATGATCCTTGAGTTTTCTCAAAAGATGTCTAGTTTGTGGCTTAAAAGATGGTATTTATAGAGTTTTAAAACCCTGGGAACAAGTCCTTTCCACACAAGTAAGGTTGGGGGCTGAAAAATCACGTTTTTCTTAGTTTTTCCCATCTTTTGGCGGTTTTTGGGCGCCTCAGCACCGAGCTTCTGTCTACCATTTTTCTAACGCACCTTCCTTCACTTCGTCGACTGATTTGGATGCCCATTTCTTGTCCGATTTTGACGTGTGACCTATCGTTGGAAAGGTATTCAAGTCAGCTTCAAAAGTCAAGAGGAAGTTTCTTTAAATAAGGACTTTAACATCATGTTTTCCTTGCAACAAGCTCCGGATGTCAAATCTGTCTTCTTGCTTTGCAACCAGAAATTGGTCTTTTTGACTCCTTAGTAGACCTGTCCATGGGCCAGGCCGCGGCCCAAATTTTTTTTAATTCCATGCCCAAGCCCATTCGGGCCGGGTACAGGCCGAGCCGTATAAGCCCGTTTCACTATTCAAATATATTAAAATATTATTTTTTATTAATATTAATATATATTTTATAATTAAATTTAAATAAAAAATACTATTTTAATACTTAAACAGTGATCCGGGCCGGATTGGGCCGGCTCGGATCATAAAAAACCATGTTCAGGCCCGGCCCATACAGGCCGGGCCAATCGAGCTGGGCGGGCTACCCGGCCCATGGATAGGTCTACTCTCGAGTCTTCTTCCATCTTGTGATTATGATTTTGTGACATCATTATTGACATCTTTTGACTTCATTCTCCTTATTGTACCTAAAATTCAAAAACATAATATAAGTAAACAAAATAAAGATCGAAAATATAATAAAAACTAAAGGTAGAAAGGCATAAAATGTATATTTTATGAGATTATCAAATACCTTCACACTTAGCTTTTTGCTAGTCCTCGAGCAAAACAAAATAAAATAAGAAAATCTAATCTAATCCACTTTCGTAGGAAATCACGGTGGCACTTAGCATGTGACACAAGGCTTTAAACCCCTAGGTGTCCCTAGTGGACGAGTTTAGTCTTGTGAGGGTTTACTAGAACGATACCCACAAACATTGAAAACATAAAATAATAAATAATAAATAAATAAAAATAATAATTACAACTAATCTTTTCAATATAAATTAAAGAAAATAGATATGTCATATAAACTAATCAATAGTTCAAAGAATTTCATAAAAAAAAATCATGCTTGAATGTAAATTGTTTGAGTTAAGTCAATATTAACATAACATATTTCAATCAAAATAGTGCTTATTCAAACTTAATCTCAACTTCTCACATGGGATACTCTCATGATTTTCACTCTTTAAAGTAGTGGTAAAGTGTTTATACTCAATCAATCTCATGAAAATAGTTCTACCAAATGTTTGCTTGTCCACCTATTCTCCACTATATTTAGATCATGCAACTCCATAAATCAAGAGGTCTTTATTCAAAGTTGTAATGGGGCCAAGCGGTAATAATATCACAAAGATTCCAAAGATTTCATAGAATTTAGAGACAAAATAAAATTTTGTAAATAAAATTTTCTCAATATTCCTTGGAAGTACATAATCATATAGGCTGAATATTTCATGTTGAGCCTTTGCTTCATTCTAACCAACCTTGTAACATTCTTTTTCTTTTCTTTAACTAGAAGTTTCAAGAGATGATTCAATTTTCTTTTTCTTTCTTTTCATTTTTTTTATAGGAATGTATTTTTACAATGTTCTTTTTTTTTTCTCTTGACTTTTGCCTTTCTCTTCCCCACACTTACTTTTGTTCTAACCCAAATTTTCAAAAAGTAACCCTTGTTTTTGCAATATGTCTCAAGCATTCTAGTCCATCTTTAGAACAAGGGTAAAGATATAAATGTATTTAGGCTAGGTGTAAGATATGGTTACCAAAGAAATATCTTATTCAATGTAGGCTCAAATTGGTTCACTAGGGGGATGTTATCTTGGAACATCAATAATGGATGGCTGTTTGGGCCTGGTTATAATCCTAATGCGTCTATCATATCCATGTAGTTACATGCATCAATATAGTCTTAAATGGTTTAAAGCAAATTCTAGAGAAACATATTATCATGAGAGCACACAAGAAAGAAATTGGATTGATATGTATAATGCATCAATCATAAAGGTTCAAAAACTCACAAGGATGATTATACAAGCCAATATCAAGTTTAAACATGTTTCTTTCTCAATCAACATATCATATCAACATTGGCTCATAAAAAATAGTATCAAGCTCAGTTCTCATGAAAACCTTCTTACTAATAACCAGTTTTAGACCTATACAATTCATATCTCATCATTGTATTAAAAAGAAACTAAAACACATTAAAAATAATAATAATAATATTAAAGACTCATAAAAAAATAATAACCAAAAATAAAAGAAATCCTAAATCCTTCCCCCACATTTAATTCTTACATTGTCCTCAATGTAATACTATTAACCCAAATGAAAGAGTCATGTGTAAGAGAAAAGAACTAATAACATAAGAATAGAAATAACTAAGACTTAAAACAAAACAAACTCATGCAACCTAAATAATCCTAAAATACTAAACAAACAATTAACAACTAAACATTAAAAAAATAATAATAAAAATAATAAAAGGAAAAGGAAAAAGAAAAGAAAGCAAATTTGAGTAGGGCAGGTTGGTAATTTCTTTATTAATTGGGCTGCCTTCCCAATTAGTACTTGAGTTAAATTGTCCAACCTAACCAACACCCCTTCTTGGCTTTTTAGGATTTGCAGGATCATACAAGAAACTTTTCAAATTTGTCCGTTTTGTAGGGCAATTTCTTTGCACAATAGTGGATGCATTCTCCATTACAAATATTATTCCATCATCCTTTGTGGTGCATAGCTTGTCAAGGAATGGTGCATCTTTTGGTACTTGTTGAATGAAATCCACAAACAAACTGTTTAAGGTTTCCAGCATGTCTTGTTCATGTTCCTCATTCTTGAACTTTTGCAAATCTACTAGGAAAATGTGGAGAAGAAACATTAGTAAAAATTAGAACCTTAAACGTTACCTCAAGTGCCGAAGTACTCTCCTTTGGAATTGAAGCTTCGTTATCTTCAAGAAGTAATTCCATCTCTAGTTCTTTCTCATCCTCGGGTTCCCTTGGATTTTTTGATTCATCCTCAAGTTGTGTGGCATTAACATTCTCCTTTGGATCAATCATGGTTTGGGAAGGGAGTTGTTCATGTAGTTCCTCGGATCCTTCTTCTATCCATCGCGTCACACTACTAGCCATTTGGTTTATTTGAGTCTCTAATTGACTCATCCTTGTTGCCATTTGCCTGTTTGTTTCCCTTATGTCCTGTTGCATTTGCAATTATTTAGTAGTAAGGGAATTGACAAGATCTTCTAACGAAGTACTGAGTTGTGAGTTACATTTGGTGGCTCAAGAAGATCTTGTTGTTTTTCCCATGATTGATTGAAGCTTGATGGATGATTGTAGTTGGCATAAGGATCTATTTCTTGATAATTTCCCGAGTAGCCATAATTAGTATGATCCCACCATTCCTCATTGTAAGTGTTTGAGTAAGGATCATACTGTTGTTCTTGGAACCCTGGTTGACTTTGGTATCCTCCTAAATCATAGGTTGGTTCACAACTATCTTTTTGGTAGTATGGGCACCAATTGGTTGGATGATCCATCATGAAGCACACTCCACACTGCCTTGATTGTTGAATCTTACTTATGGCCACTTGTTGAACTACGGAGATGAGATTGGATAATTGGTTCTGAAGGTTCTGAAGGTTTGATGTAGCACTTGCCATATCTTTTTGCTTGAAATCTGAAAAGAAAAACATGTATGTACAAAAAAAATAAAATTAATTACAACTGAAAATAAGAATAAACCAAGTAACTAATAAACTAAATAAAGCAATCCCCGGCAACGGCGCAAAAAAACTTGATGCACTAAAAATAGCGTATCTTATTTAACCTTGCACTAAAAAGATCAATTGTAAAGTATAATGATTAGCAAGGGTCAAGTCCATAGGGATTGGTGTTTAGTTTAAGAATTATTAGTTTAAACTTAAATTCAAGAAAACAAAATAAAAGGGGAGTTTTTGAAATCAGTTTAAAAATAAAGCAATCAATAAAAAGTAAGAAAGCAAATAAATAAGAAGTGATCAGATGTGAGAAATATGGTTAAAGGTTCATTCTCCACCACTGGACATCATTAAGAATCAAATTCAGATCTATCAATATCAATTATCTATCAAAGTTAACAACAGTAGATAACAACATCCTGTGTTACCCCAATCCTTCCTTAGTTTGTCGTTAAGCAGGACGAACGCCACTACTTAATCCCTAACTATCAAATAACCTAAGATAAACATGATTAGATTCAAAGTCATAGCAGCTTTATGATGAGAAAGATAGGTTGATCTAAGCAACAAATACATAAACATGGATTCATTCAACTTATGTTATGTTCCACTTCATAATTCCTGAAAACCCAACATAATCATGAATTACAAATTGCCACTATCGAATAGAAATCAAGACAATTACACGGATCAAGATTCCTAAACTAGCATTAGATAATTATCAAGATCTATCTAGTTTGCAACTTAAACAAATCAAGACAATATCATGAACAATTCTTGTAGAAGAACATAAACAACTTTGATAGAAAACTAATGATAGATAAAATCTCAAAAT
The DNA here is from genome assembly GCA_030761205.1 of Fremontodendron californicum. Classification (NCBI taxonomy): domain Eukaryota; kingdom Viridiplantae; phylum Streptophyta; class Magnoliopsida; order Malvales; family Malvaceae; genus Fremontodendron; species Fremontodendron californicum. The sequence continues at coordinate 7,060,489 of JAULJL010000024.1, forward strand.
CAATTACAAAACATGTCTAGGGCATTGAAATCACCCTTAACCAAAAAGAAGTTTAGCCTAGCATTGGCATAGATAATATATACATAAAACTAAAAAGAAAATAAAAGAATGGAAGAGAAGAAAAAGAAGAAGAATTAATGATGATCCTTGAGTTTTCTCAAAAGATGTCTAGTTTGTGGCTTAAAAGATGGTATTTATAGAGTTTTAAAACCCTGGGAACAAGTCATTGCCGCACAAGTAAGGTTGGGGGCTGAAAAATCACGTTTTTCTTAGTTTTTCCCGTGTTTTTGCGGCTTTTGGGCACTGCGGCGCCGAGCTTCTGTATACCATTTTTCTAATGCACCTTTCTTCACTTCGTTGGCTAATTTAGATGCCCATTTCTTGTCCGATTTTGACGTGTGACCTATCGTTGGAAAGGTATTCAAGTCAGCTTCAAAAGTCAAGAGCAATTTTATTCAAATAATGACTTTAACATCATGTTTTCCTTGCAACAAGCTCCGGAGGTCAAATCTGCCTTCTTGCTTTGCAACCAGAAATTGATCTTTTTGACTCCCGAGTCTTCTTCCATCTTGTGATTATGATTTTGTAAGCTCTTTACCATCATTATTGACATCTTTTGACTCCATTCTCCTTATTGTACCTAAAATTCAAAAATATTATATAAGTAAACAAAATAAAGATCGAAAACATAACAAAAACTAAAGGTAGAAAGGCATAAAATGTATATTTTATGAGCTTATCACATATTGTCCAAGCAGTAACAAACACCTGTTGTATTTTCCCAGGTTCCATTGCGGTGCAGATTTGCGAGATCCAAGTTGCTGGACTGGTGTATGCGTCGTTGTTGGCGTTCCAAACAAAACCCATGAGTGCCCAGATGCTTTGTGCCCATGAACAGTCTCGGATTGCATGTAGGTTTGTTTCATCTTCTTCACGGTGGGCAACCCTTCATGCCATAATCTCCACATCATAGTCTTTACCTTAGGTGGTACCTCTAATGACCAGAATTTCTTCCATATTTGCACATTATTGTCAGGGTGATGATAGATAATTTGTGTTTAGGTTCCAGTTCCCTGCACTTTGTATCCTAACTTGACCGTGTATTCACCATGCTGGTTGAAATGCCACAATAGTTGGTCCTCAAATCCGAGTTTGCTGACAGGTATGCCACATATTGCATCAGCTTATGTTGCTTCAAATAAACTTAGGATGATCTCCCTTTTCCACTGCTTGCCGTGTTCATCAAGTAGATCCTTGATCATTGTTATCTCTGTATTGATTGGTTTTGAAGTTGTAATCTTGAGTGATGCTGCTGTCAGGAACCATTTATCATCCCAAACTCTAATTTGTTCTCCTTTGCCACTCTTCATCTTAGTCCCTTGTCAAGAATTTGCTTGGCTCCCCATATACTTCTCCAAACCAGCGATAGGTTTCGACCTGCGGTAGATTCCATAAAGCTTCTATCTGGAAAGTATCTTACTTTGTACACTTTGTAAGCAAGTGTGTTTGTTTTTTTTAGCAACCACCACCCTTGTTTAGCTAGCAAAGCTAAGTTGAATTTTTCCATGTCCCTAAATCCTAAGCCCCCTTCACCCTTTGACAAACACAGCCTTTCCCATCTCACCTAGTGTATTCCTCTGGATTTATTGTTTTGGGCCCACCAATAGCTCCTTATGATGCTATTTATTTCTAAACATAGAGTCTTTGGTAGCAGAAAACAACTCATGGCGTAAGTAGGAATTGCTTGTAAGACTGATTTTATAAAAACTTCCTTACCCCCTTAAGACAAACATCTTGAGCTCCTCCCTCTGATTCTAGAAAGGATCCTCTCTTTTATTGATCGGAATGTCTACCTCCTTCCTCGTCCCACCATGCTAGGTAGGCCGAGATACTTCTCAAGATTTCTGGTGGCTTGGATTTCTAGTATGTCATGTACTGATTTTATAAAAATATGACACGTGACAATATCATGTAAACAAATTGTCCACGTCATCGTTGAGAGTTAATGATGTTAAGGGAGTGGACTGTGTTGGTAGACGGAATGATACTACAAGTATCACATTACAACTTTTAAAACTACAAATACCACATTACACAATTTACTATAGTTCAAGCACTAAATATGATATTATCCCAAAACCATATATAACTGGTCGGATTCACCAACATATATAAACGCCTTGAATTTAATACAAAAGCTTTATCGTAAGACATCTTCTATACCTTATGTTAGGGTCGAGAAAATTGATTCAAATCGTAGTATTGGTTCGATTTCAGTTTAAAAGTTAAAAAATCGTAATTATTCAATACGAGTTGGATTTTATTTTTAGTTAATTTTATTATAATATAAAAATAAATATTTTATTTTTAAATTAACGAAAAAAATAAAAATATTATAAAATTTTCAAAGTTTTTAAGTGGATCTATAACGATTACTCCCTTTCAAAGTTTTAAGTTGATCTATAACGTTACACACCCTTTCAAAATTTTGTGTCACATATATGCAAATTATTGGTGGATTTGAAAAGTGAGTATTGGATACGGCCGATAAAGATATATTTAATTTTTAAATTTTTTTTAATATATTTGAAAGATCATATCATTATATTCATATTTAAATATATATCGAATACGGATACTATAAAAAATTAAAGAATTCACGATTAACATAAGATCCAAGTGTCTAAGATTAATAGTGTAAACAATTCATAAAAACTCATCAATGGCCATTGTTCCTTTTTCTTTTGTCATTATTATGTATTTCGTATTCTATTACGATATTAAATTGTAATTGATTATGTATATATTTAGTAATATGTCAATAAGTCTTATGCATCTTATTTATTAAGAACAATTTGCTTTAAAAAAGAATTTAAGATAAAGTAAGTAATAATTAATATTTAATTTAATAAAAAATATCAATCAAGAAAAATTTATTTTAACAATCTGACTTGAATGTTAGTAAGAAAATATATAAAAGTGAGTTAATATTTTAAATTTAATAAAAAAAATGCTTAATAATGGATAGAATTTATGATGCAATTCACTTTAAAGGTTTTTTAAAACTTTTCTTCTAATAATTTTTAGTTTTTTTTTCTCAATGCAAATGAGTAACTAAAAAAACTTATTCATGATTTTACTTGTTACATTAACAGTATAATACACACCATACCAAACACTTATTATGGGACAAAGGCAACAACAAAAAATGTTGAAAATGTTTTGTTTTTTTAGTAATTAACTAAAATAAGCACAATTGGTACAAACTTTTTTTGAAAGGATAAAGAATATTATTATTAGATCCATTTTCTTTTTTCTTTTTTATCCATTGAAAAAAAAAAAAAAAAACTAAAAAGGTGGGAAAGGCTCACAAAAACCTCAAATTTTACCGACCATAATGATAAGAAGAAGACAGGAGGGTGTACGTGGATTAGACCGGATTTATATTAATATCATATTTATTTATTTAAAGTCAGTTCGTCCAAATTTATAAATTAATTGTCCAAATTCATTCATATTATTTTTTTAAATAAAAATATTTTATTTTTATTTGTTTATTAAATCTTAAAACATAAATAGTTTAATATATTTTTTAATATTTAAACTATAATATTATATATATTTATTATTTATATGATATAATTTATATAATATATAAAAATAAAAATATTATATATTATATAATTAAAAAATTAAAAATATATATCAAGTTGGATTTTGAAATTTTGAATGTTGAAATTAAGATTCAGTTTTTTTTTTTAAATTAATCTATTTTTTTATCCAAATATATTTTTTAGTGTAATGTTTTTGTCGAAATTTTCTTAAATATTCGATGAATTTTTAAATTTAAACAGATAAAAATTGAGAGAAGTTAGGAGAGGAGAGAGAGAGAGAGAGGAGGGAAGAATATGAAGAAGTGGTCGGTCCCAACCAAAGCCAAAGCCGCTTTCAAAACAAGCTGAAAAAGTGGAATAATAATATAACAAAAGAAAGAAGAAGACTCCAGTACTCTCCACGTCCAATTGGGCCAAATTTAGATAAAGAATTTTATAATTCGAATTGATTCGATTTAATTTAAATTATTATTTATTAAAAAAATATATTTTTTATTTTATTTTAATTTAAATATTAATATAAATTATTTTTAATATTTTTAATAGTAATATGGATTTTTGGACTCGATTTAAACTGAACTTCAGCAAGAATTTTAAAAAAAATCAGGCCACGTCATGATTCGACTCGTGAACAAATCTAGTCTCAACATCTTTCTTTTCTCTTTACTCTTTTTTTTTTCTTTTTTTAAAAATGTGATAAATAAATTATTCAATCTTCATATCAGAATAATATATGTTGTATTTCATAAAAGTATATTTGAACTTGAAATCAACGCTAACAAAAAATAATGAAAAATATTTGGAAATAAATTATTGGGTACCTTGATGAATGAACTTACCAATTAAGTCAAGTTATCCTTATATATTGATATCTAAACTCTTCCTTTGCTTTTCGAGAGCATTTTATTTACAATTTTTTTTATTACAATGCAACAATTAATCAATTACAACTCAAAATTATATTGTGACTTTTCATATAATATTAGTGAATCATACACAATTTAAAATTATGATTGGTTAATATTACTGCAGTAATTATATGTGATATGTTTTCATTAATTTCAACCTTGGTTGGTAAAAAAGATAAAAAAGAATAAAGATAGAAAAATTTTAATCTAATGATTATTTGATGAAAAGAGAGGTTTTTTTGGTCAAATGAAAAAAAATTCAAACTTTATTTTTAAATAATATATGGAAAATATTAATAAGTATTTAATAATATTGATTAATATGATATTTTATAAAAAATATATAATTAATATATTATTTTTGAATTTAATAAAAATAATACATTAAATATAATTTTTTTTTAAATCCTTAAATCAAACCCATAAAATATATATCAATCAATTGAGTCAAATATTTAGATCATTTATAATTCGTAAAAAAGTGGCTTTGAATTCTAATAACTAAATTAAAGTTTTTTTTTTATATATTTACTTTTTTATTTTTCTTATTATCAAGCAAACCTTAAATAAATAAAAATAAAGAAAAGTGCAAATTGCAAAAGGAAATCTAAGGCTCTTCTCTCTCAGTCTCAGTGTGAATAAACTTGATAACTTTGGACACGATATAAAAAAAAAAATTCAAACACGATACGACATGAAAAATAATACGAACACGATAAGAATACACGAACATATCAAAACATATATAACACGAATTATTAATATATCAAAATTTATATAAATATATAATATTTTAAATAAAATTATAAAAATATATAAATAGAATATACTAAAAAATCTAAATTTGGGTCTGTTGGATTGTGCTTTGAGCTGTGCATGCATAACTGTAAAGCAAAACAAAACATTTAAAGTAAGAAACGTGAAGGGGAGTTCTAGGGTAAGATTCTTTATGCTGAGCTTAAAATAGGATTTATTATATATAAATATGATAAAATTACATATAAACATGATAAATTACATAAAATTATCATGTTTATATGTAAATTTTTTTATATATAAACATGACAAATTATATATATACATGACAAATTACATATAAATATAACAAATTACATATAACATGACAATTACATATAAACATGATAAATTATATATAAACATGACATATTTATCATATTTATATGTAATTTTTTAAATAATATAATTTTTTTTATATATATAATTTTATTTTTATATATAAACAGAACATAAATTATATATAAATATAATAAATCATGTATGTAATAAAACTTACTGCTTTCTTTAAAAAATTTCAAGAAACGTGGACGGAAGGAAGTTCCTGACAGAGTCGTTAACTAAAGTGACGATTCTCTGTCTGTTTCTGACATGGATCTCTGTTCTGTTTCACCTTCCACTTCCACTTTTTTTCAACGGCCTTCTCTTCTCGAATCTGCTCCATTTTCACACTCGACTCACTGGACCCCTTTTCTTTTCCAAATAAATAAATTGTTACTATAATTAACTATTCTAGATACTACAAGGTTTTATTTTTTGGATTTAAATGTTATTACTATTTTTTTTAATCTGACAATTGTTTTTTTAATCCAATCCAATGATCATTTAATCTTATCTTCGCCATTAATTATTTTAATTGATTTTATGAATTTTATAAAAACTCTCCCCCTTTAATTTATTCCATTTATTGATCCAAGAAAAGTAAAAACCCTGCCCAATCTCCGGACTTTGTCTTCTCTGAGGAAAACACCACGTCGTTTCACAGGCTCCGAAAAACCCACTTTCTTCTTCATGACTCCGCCATTGTAAACCCAGCAAAAACTCTCTCTTTCAACTTTCAACAAAAGCATAAAATTTATTCAATTATTCAATTTAAATTTTGCCAAAAATCCTTGAAATTTTTAAGTCTTTTTCGAAATTTTGGGGAGATATGGGTTGTTCGCAATCGAAGATCGAGAACGAAGAAGCGGTTACCCGCTGCAAAGAACGGAAGCAATTCATGAAAGAAGCGGTTGCCGCGCGAAACGCCTTTGCCGCCGCTCACTCCGCCTATGCCATGTCCTTAAAAAACACCGGCGCCGCCTTAAGTGATTACGCCCACGGCGAGGTCCAGAATCCCAATCTCCCTTCTCACCCTGGGTCGCCGTTCGTGGGACCTCCTCCGCCGCAACCGCCTTCAGTCGACAAGCTCTTACCTCCGCCGCCGCCTCCATTGAACCTTTCCGCCGATCCGGGGGTTCCGATCCAACGGTCGGCTAGTATGCCAATACAGATGCCGTTGAAAGGGAAGCAAAGGGAAATGTCGACGAGCACGATCATGGAAGACGAGGAGGAGGAAGATGACGTGGACGCGAGTGATACGTTGGTGAAGCGAAAATCGCGTAATTATAGGGGAAGTGGTAGTGGTGGTAGGAGTAGGAGGGAAGTGGTGGAGGAAGCGGAGGAGGTGGAGGAAATGGTGACATCGACGGTGCAGGCGCGTGCAATGCAATCACAGCCGCCCCAGGATTCGACTTACTATTACTTCTTTCCCACGGAAGATAGTGTGCCTGGACCAAGTTTAGGGGAGGTGGAAGAAATGAGGGTGGAGAATAGGGAGGTTGAAAGGAAGGTTTTTGAAGAAATGCCGAGGAGAGTCGAGGAGGAGGTGGTGGAGGAGAAGATGAGGGAGGAGGAGGTGGTTGTGGAGAGGGGACAGAAGACGGCAGTGGAGGCGGAGAAGCCGGTAGCGTCGGTGGCTGGGGTAGGGAAAGGGAGCAAGAAGGGTGGGAAAGTGGGGATTGTTAGTACAGGGGAGAAGAGGTTGGGGAAGGGGAGTTTTAATTTGTTGCAGGTGTTTACAGAGCTTGATGATCATTTCTTGAAGGCCTCAGAGAGTGCTCATGAGGTTTCCAAGATGTTGGAAGCTACTAGGTTGCATTATCACTCTAATTTTGCTGATAATCGAGGTAATGGGTTTTCACTTTTGTACTATGAAATTGAGCATCACTGTAATTCTTAAGATTTTGATTTGGATTTTTTTATCTCTCTTTACATGAATAAGTAGAATTGTAGAGAAGTTTCATTATTATTCAATTGCAAAACGTTTGGTATCAGCAATTCAGCTTAAGAATTCTAAGATTGGATTTCAAATGTTAATGGCTCTTTCATGAATTTGCTAAGAAGATGAGTTGACTGTGGCTATAAGTAAATTTGGGATTTCATTCCTGTGCAACATTGAGTAATTAGAATGAGAATTTTTGAGATTTGGATTTTGGATGGTGATGGATCTTGCACGAAGCATAGAGCTAGAGGGTACTGCATATCAGTAGTTTAAACTTTTTTAAAAAAATTTAGTCAATTTTGGTTTAGTGAAGCACAATTTGGGTTTGCTTAGAAGTTTTTGCTTCAGGTTGTGGAGAGCTCTTCTTTTCATGAATGGCAGGCGTTTTCCGGTTCTGTTCTAGACTCTAACTGTGTTAGTTTGTACAAATATAAATAAATATTTAAATTATTATTAACTAGAGATCAGCTATGCAAAATCATAAGATGAAGTTTAACAATTTGGCTGATAACTTTGTTCTTTTCCTCCTTCCTTCTGGAATGGAACAATTTGATTCTTTTGATTCATATAATGTACCTTAAACAGGTTTTTTTATTATCTTAATTTATGCTTTGTAGGACACATTGATCACTCTGCGAGAGTAATGCGTGTTATTACTTGGAACCGGTCATTTAGAGGATTAAAATTAGACAATGCTGATAACGCGAAGGATGATTTTGATTCAGAGGAGAATGAGACTCATGCCACCGTGTTGGATAAAATGCTTGCATGGGAAAAAAAGCTTTATGATGAAGTGAAGGTATATTAAAGAGTTTCTTTCTCTTCTTAGGCCATTTGATTTTGTCCTCTTATTAATTTTCTACTGATTGACCACTATACTGTTGCTTATTTTTAGTAGTATAAAATGTCTGGTTTAAAATGCTCAATGATAAGATACCTTCTTCTTGACAAATTAAACCAGCTCAATGATAATACATTTTTTGGGGCCAATCAACTGGCTTAATATATTCAATTCTTTTATAATGCTATTATTCCTTACTGCATGATTGAACACTCAGGATTGAAGGGCCTGTATGTGTAGTTACCTTGTCTTGAATAGTTGTTGAACACAAAGGCTAGAGATGTTATAGTTTTGCATTGATTTACTGCTGGTACTTGCCTTTTGGCCAATATTTTGGACTTTTATATCATAGTTCAGATTGTTACTGCTCTGCTGCAAGTTCTGTTTGTTTGGATCATGTGAACATATGCATGCTTGCATAGACTGGGACCATCAGTAATCTATAGCTACATGAAGCAACAAACTTTTGAGTCATTTTAGGTATGGTGCAATTGATGTAGAAGTAATTTGCTCCTTGTTTGTTGAACCGCCCATCGTGTTAAATCTGAGAAATTGCTCCAAATGCTAATCCTCTTGTAGTAGATAACTAGTGGGATGTAACTGTGTTATTCCTTTTCTGAGCACACCAAAAACAAAATGTACATTTCTCATCTTAGCTCAGTAACTTAGCTACAAACTCTAGGTCTAGTTTGGCTAGTAGGTCATTGCATCCCCCTTAAAGGAAATCTCATTTTTACCAGCCACTTAAGTCCTAAGATGTGATTATTCTACAGAAGATGATCTGTGCTGACATGTTATAGTTTTGAACCAGTCAATTGTGTTGTAGGCATGGCACACTAGAACATAATGGAGAGGGTAAGAGTAAGAAGCATCGCATTGAAGATGGCTATGAAGAGCACATATGGAGGACGAGGCCTTTAAAAGTTTATTTTGTTTTGCTAGAAATAACCTGTAGCAGCCTTGTTGATGGAAATAGAAAATGTTATTCTGGTGCTTACTTTTGTTCAAGATAGTTTTACTAGTCAAATAGATACTAAATTGCTGCTCTATTTAATTCCTGATTTTCTTTAATGCTAATGTCTGTTTTGTTTCCATGAATACACATATCTTCTTCTGTCAATTAGCTATAAGCTTAGCTCCTTGTTCTGGCATGGACTAGACGACTAGTGTCTGATACTGAGTTGGATTGCTTAAAAAGTAACCTTTTTGTCGTTTCATGGCAGCACATCTGCACCTTTCTAAAGGACTGTATTTACGTGCTTTTGTTTGATTCAGTTAGAATTAAGCACTTCTTTGATCTTCTTTGGGTTTGATTGTCTATTGATAGGCAGGTGAGCTTATGAAGTTTGAGTACCAAAGGAAGGTTGCTACTCTAAACAAACTAAAGAAACGAGGTACCAACTCTGAGGCACTCGAAAAGGCAAAAGCAACAGTAAGTCATCTACATACCAGATATATCGTCGACATGCAATCCATGGATTCAACAGTTTCGGAGATAAATCGATTACGAGATGAACAGCTCTATCCAAAACTTGTTCAGCTTGTTGATGGGTAAGTTGCAGTTCATTGTTTTAACTTTATACTAGACTTTCTTAGAAAAGGCCCATGACTTGATCCAAGAAAGGATTTGAATGGCAGAACAGTCCTTTTTTTCCTAGCCCTTTTATTTTATAAATATGAAGTATTAATTAACATTCACTCATAGATACTTGTAACCTTACAGTCTTCTGCCCTTTTCCTTTTTTTTCAATGGGAACTTAATCTTAAGTTTTGTCATCAATTTAGTCTGTTTGCTTAAGATGCTTTAACAGATGATGAAGCCATTGAATTTTGTCAAAGCTTTGGATGATGTGCCAATTGCAGGATGACGACAATGTGGGAAACGATGAAAGTTCAACATGAGAGCCAATCTAAGATTGTGGCAATACTGAGAGATAATCTGGACCTCTCTCAATCCCCGAAGGAAACAAGTGAGCACCACCATGAGCGTACCATCCAGCTGTTAGCAATTGTGCAGGATTGGCACATGCAGTTTTGTAAGCTTGTAGACCACCAGAAAGAGTACATAAAAGCCCTGAACAATTGGTTAAGACTAAATCTGGTTCCCATTGAAAGCAGCCTGAAGGAGAAAGTTTCTTCGCCTCCAAGGGTCGAAAATCCCCCTATTCAAAGTCTCCTCCTTGCTTGGCAGGACAAACTTGATAAAGTTCCAGATGAGATTGCAAGAAGTGCCATTAATAACTTTGCTCACGTGATAGATACTATTATGCAGCATCAATTAGATGAAATGAAGCTGAAGGAAAAATGCGAGGAATCTCGGAAGGAGCTTTCGAAGAAGCAACGACAATTCGAGGATTGGTACAATAAGTATATGCAGCGAAGAACACCAGAGGAGTTGGATCCAGCAAGGACAGAAGACAACCCTAACAATGATGCTGTTGCTGAAAGACAGTTTATGGTTGAATCAGTGAAAAGGAGGTTGGAAGAAGAGGAAGAAGCCTATCAGAGGCTATGTATTCAGGTGAGGGAGAAGTCTTTGGTGAGTCTTAAAACTCGCTTGCCGGAGCTCTTTAGAGCAATGACAGGTATTGCAATTGCTTTTTCAAAAATGTATGGGGAGTTAAGGTTCATTTCACTCTCAAAGAATCCAAGAAATAGCTCATAGAAGTGGTTGTATGTTTGTGTGATTTCTTTCAATTTTTAATGTAATTTTATGTGCTTTATATAGATACACTCGTCCAAAATAAGGGTATAGGACAAACTTGAAAAAGGTTATGTTACTTGAATTCTTCATTTTTTTGGAAGTATATTTTCATGTCTGACATCTGTATCTTACACATATTCGAAAATGGTTATGAGAGTATGATTTTCCAAATATATGAAAAAAATTTATAAAAAAAAAAAAAAAACTAAACATATCCATACGAGATACATATCCGTATCCAACACTCGCTTCAAGTTCAGATAACATACCTAAAAGGTATATATAGTCATCCTTTTAATGTGATTTTTAATATAATAGATGTCATAAGTTCACTGTTATTCTTTAATGGATAGCTGTTTCTGGCCTTCCAAAACATTGTTCTTTTACTAGTTAGGCGAAGAATGAAGAATGAAACGGATTCTTCATAGATCGACAACAGGGCAACTTGAAGCCATGCTAAACAATGGTTTTAACTTTTAAGAATCGCTTCGAAAAGGAAATTTCGATAATAGATTAACAGTCTCAGATCGGAATGTGGATTAGCTCTAATGAACTTTAAACAATCATCCTACCCTTTGCATGAAATCAAGAATTGTTTCTTATTGTCCATCCAGATATAGCTTCTGTGAACCTCCTCTGTCCCAACTGTGGGTTTTTCCAACTTCTCTCCAATGACCATGTCTTCTAGCTGTTCCTTCTGGTGAATTTTTTTTGGTACTAAGGAGGCCGCAACTCTGAGACAGAAGAAGGGGTTATAGATGTTGAAATTCGAACTTCAAACCTTCACCTTTAAAAATAACTGTATGAACCAACTGAGTTTTTTTAACTTGATGTTTAGGATTTAGAGTTTAAATGTCACCTTTAAACTCTGGGTTTAGTGAGTTTTTTTCCTTTTTCCTTCAGGCTTATTATTTTAACTTGATGTTTTACTCCCAAGTCCCAACCCTCCTTTCTTTCATGCACCTCTGCAGTCTCTCTCACACAAAGCCTCCTTCTCAGGGAAGAAAATTAAAACAGAAAAATAAATTGCATTCAAGATTTTTTTTTTTTATTGTTGTTTTCCAGCAGTTGGTTTGGCAGGTGGTTTAATTAAAGCCAGCTGTTGTCACAAAGGGATTGAGGTTTCAATGTTTTTTTATTGGTGGAAATGTTAGGTGTCTGGAGCTGTTTGCACCAAGGGATAATTGCCTGATGATGGTTGTCCCCCACCTTTATATGATTGTGTTCTTGTTTATTCCCACTAGCAAAAAACCGAGGTGAAACAATTTGTTTTCTATTTCTGTAATAGTAACGATAACAATATTATGAATACATAAATTAATAATATATAAAATTAATTATTAACGTGAAAAATATTATATAAATTTATAATATTTTGAAAACAAAAAAAATAATAATACGAACATGAACACGTTATAAAAATATAAAATTTTCTTTAAATTAAATCACTCTGATACGAACACACAAATTTTTCTCTAAATTAAATCACAATGACAAATTATATAAAATATGAGATGATTGAGACACAAACACGACATAGAAAAAATAATTAAAACACAACATGAAAAATAACATGAATACACGAACGTTAATTTATATAAATTTATAATACTTTATATAAAATATTAACATGTAAAAATTTATATAAATTTTAATACTTTAAAAATCGAACACACAAAATTTTCTCTAAATTGAATAACTATGACAAATTATATAAAATATGTCATGAATTGAGATATGACACAAACACAACATAGAAAAAATAATTAAAACACAGCACGAAAAATAACATGAACACGACACGAATACACGAACGTGTAAAAATATACATAAAACGAATTATTAACGTGTAAAATTTTTTATAAATTTATAATAGTTTATATAAATTATTAACGTGTAAAAAATTATATAAATTTATAATATTTTGAAAGAAAAAAAAAAAAACACGTCACAAACATTATTTTTTCATTAAATTGAATCATTATGATAAGTTATGCAAAATATGTCATAAATTGAGACACGACACGAACATACAAATTTTTCTCTAAATTGAATTACAATGACAAACAATGTAAAATATGAGATGAATTAAGACACGACATGAATACAAAATTGAAAAAATAATTAAAACACAACACGAAAAATAATATGAACACAACACGAATATACTAACGTGTAAAAATATACATAAAACGAATAATTAACATGTGAAAATTTATATAAATTTATAATAATTTGAAAAACAAAAAATAAAATAAAACGAACACAAATATATCACAAACACAACATAGAAAAATAATTAAAATACAAACACGATACGGATATACGAACGTTTTAAAATATACATAAAACGAATTATTAACGTAAAAAAATTTATATAAATTTATAATACTTTAAATACAAAAAAAAAATATATGAACACAAATTTTTATTATTTTACTTCTTTCTTTTCTTTTCTTTTTCCTTTTTCTTTTTTTTTTCTCTCTCCCTTCCTTCCTTTCTTTTTTTTTCTGTCCTTAAAAAAAAAAAATTGAATACGTGGATAGGCTAACTTTGCTGAAAAAAAATATAAAATTTATATAATAGATGTGACATTTTATTACCCATATTTCTCCTTTATTTGTTGGTTGCAAGTTTCCAACAGTTACCTCTGTAGTTGCAAAATTTAGATCAATTACCGCTTTACTTTCCCCAAGAACATATGTCACCTGAATTTCATTTTTTTTTAAATATTCATATACAATATCTTTGTTCGACACGTATTTGAATATAAGTACAAGGGTATGATCCTCCAAACATATGAAAAAATTTTAAAAAAATTTGAACATACTCGTGTCGATCACATATTTGTATCCGATACTCATTCCAAATCCGGATAATATATAAGGTTTTGCTAATGAGTGCCCTTAAAACATTCTTTAAAATTAGTTAATATACTATTTATAGTAATAATGTTATGCAATAATTAATAATTTTATTCATCATTTTTAATGTATTAAATAAAAATATTATTATATATAATAAATTTAAAAATATATTTAGAACACTTGTTAATAAAAACCAAACTAATAAAATTATGCATGTGAGATTGCATCTGATACAACAGTAATTAATAACTAGTGACCAAAAAAAAAACTGGCTGTAATACTTTTGCCATTTAACTTTGAAATAAAGCAATTTAAAGGTTGTATTAGGATAGCCCTTATTGGCCATTCTTGAAATTTGTGAACAACATGCAAAGTGGTAAAACTTCATAAGCATCTATAGAAACAAACTATGAAGCAGTATTCCTTGTTCCAGTATTTAGTCATTTACAATATTTTTGATAGCCTGTGAGCAATTTATTTTATAATTATTGAAGTAATTTACACAATAACTCTGAATCCGCTATCCGGAAAATGACAAATAAGAAATAGTTCAGAACTCTGGAAGGACCGAAGGAATTATATGGCTCAGAAGTAACTCGCCAGGGTTGGAATCCAATGGGTTACACCGGGAATCTTACAGATCGTATGACTTTCAACCTATGCAACAAAATAGCTTTCCTCTTCTTTCCTGTGTTTCATTGTCTAGATTTATCCCTGATGGCTTTGAAGGGCAAGCTCTTGCCAACTTCTTTGCTGCACGTAGGAAAGGAACAAATGATGATCAAACTTTGCATATCTGAAAGGGTTAATATGTAAATTGATCCTCGAATAATATATATTTTTAACGATTTGGTACTAAAAAAAATTCACAATTGGGTATCTAATCTTTATTTTTCGTCATGTTAACTCAATGGACTAACGCTATTACATAAAATGCTGACACGACTTAGTTGATCAATACTAAATCGTCACATGTCAACTTAATACCACATCAGCATTTACAAAAATATTTGACTTGACATGTGACGATTTAGTATTGATCAATCATATCATTTCAACATTTTATGTAACGATGTTAGTCTGCTAGGATAATATGTTGATGAAATACAAGTTCAAGTGTCTGATTGTAAAAAAAGAAAAAAAAATTCTTTAGGTATCGAATCGTTAACCTATCTAAAACATAAAGTAATCGTGCACGCTCAATAGTACAGGACAATTGCCTGATTGAACAATTTGTAGTATATCCAAAGATGAAACTGGTCGCATGCGATGGCAACCAATGCGAGGTTGTTGTTTCCATCAACCATCAGTAAGGATTAAGGTGAAAGACTAATACCTATTTCATAGAAAAGCTCATTGACATTTTGTGCAGTTTTTGCAGATGTTTCTATGAAAAACATTCCATTTTCTTGAGCAAATTGTTCTCCATCCTGCAAATTAATGAAAGTGTAGCAAAAATTAACTGAAGTTAGTAACTTCATATAAAGAATACTAAGGCTTTGTTTGGATTCTATCGCGCGATGGAATCCTTTGAAATTTGTGGGGGAAATCCTCCCACTGATTGCACCCCCACCGGTCCTTTCAGTTTAACCGGAGGGATAGGGTCCAGTGAACCCACTAAATCCTCAGTAGAGGAAAAAATACTAGTTTTACCCTTCCATTGTTTTTTTTACTTTTTTTTTTTTAAATTTAAATTAATTATTTTAAATTTTTATTTTTTTATTTTTTAACATAAATATAATTTTAATATATATTTTATTATTTAATATGAATATAATTTTAATAAATTTTAATTATTTTTTATATATATATACACAGTTTAATTTAATATCCTTAATGATCATTTTTTTTTCATTATACTTCACCTCTAGCGTTTAAATCCAAACACATATCCCACCACTGATTTTAATCTTATATTTCACCAGAATCAATCTTACCGTCCATCCAAATAGATACGGCCGATGGCTATTATCAAAACAAAATTATTTTCGATTCTCGTTCCTATAGATAGCATAAAAATATGGATAGAGGGCCATCTTTCGTGGAGCACTATGATGGGAATTTTGTTTAGAAAGAATAGTGTTTCTAGCCTGGTATGAAGATTGCTAGTTGGATAAGCACTCTAAGCACTAGTATTTAAAAAATCGGACCGAAAATCAAATCGATGAAATCTCCAATCACCGATTCAACCAGTCAGACCAATTGAACCGGATGATTTAATTAAAAAAATTAAACATTAAATAAGTAATTTTAATATTTTAATCCATGGATCTAAGAGGTTAAAAGTTCAAATCTCATCATAGACAATAAATTTTTTTAAAAAATAAGCTTAAAATCGGTTTTTCCCTTTTTTTACCAGTTCAACCGATTTTTCACCGGTTCTCTTAATTTTCGGTTTTATAACATATACTGAATCGGACTGGTCTCATGTTCCCGGTTGAACCAGTCCCTTTTTTCAACGCTGCTAAGCACTTAAAAACAGTAGGCAATTTTTTTCATGATAATGAAAATTATGCTACTCTCAAAATAGGAAGGGAAGAGTTTTGCAAATACCTCATTTTCAACCTCTCTCTTTGAGTCCAAGTCTGACTTGTTTGCCACCAGAGCCATCACTAAATTTGGATTTCCTTAGAGGTAGTAAGTAAGATCACATACAGAATAATTAGTTGTTGATTTATAGCTAAACAATCATTCCATAACCAAAAACATTTGCAGACTTGTATAATATCTAATATCTATAGAGGTGAATCCGGAGCTTAACTCAATTAGTTCATGCAATCATCCTTAAAAGGTAGTATCCAGCAAGTTTGGGATTCGAATCCCAATAACCTATTTTCCTATCCCTAAACCACGGCCTCTTTTGTATCAAAAAATATCTATAGAGGTCATGCAGAAGACATAGCATAGATTGAAATCACTAGCGTAGGAGTAAACATAGACTCAGAAAAATGGAGTCTGCCAGAGTATATACAAACTGTGTCTCTTGAACTGAAAGATACTTAATCGGAGTCGAGCTATTCAGCTTATGATGGAAGGCAGACACTTAATCATCACAATGCAAAGTGCAAACTACATTGTTCTGTTTTGCATATGACATATACAGGTAAAAACCCAATTTTATGAGGCACTAAAATTAAGTCATACAGCTGAGTCATGTCTACCAAATGCAGCAGAAATGGATAATCTAACAGAGTTTCCTACCAGTTCCTTAAGAAATAAAACCATATTTCAGGAGGGAAAGAAAGCTAGTGGCAACCTGAGTTGTAACTTATCTATGGGGCTTCTTTTTTCTTTTCTCAAAGGAGGTGGAGGACAAGGAAATGCACTTAACAACTATGTAACCCGGACTTTTCAATTTTTTAAAAATATCCGTGTTCGTCACCTGTATCTGATACATATTTGATCATGGTATGGGGTATGATCCTTCAAATATATGAAAAATTTGAAAAAAATTAAGCATACCCATCTCGGACACATACCCGTATCCGAACACTCACTCCGAATCCGGGTGACATAGCTTAACAATTAGAACTGAATACAAAGATTATGAGTTTATACAATCACTTACTCAGTAAGAATCGAATGTTTTGTTAAATACCAAAAAGGGAAAAAAGCATTACTTTACAAATTGAAGTTCTCACCTTGTTTTTGCAGCTCTTGAACCCATTTCTTTGCTCGTGCAAAGGTATCCTGAAGAAAGAAAACAAAAACAGAGAGATATGTAATTGAAATAAATATTTCAGGAGTCAACAAGATGCCTTTTGGAACAATATTACATAGTATTGGAAAGATCATCTACCAATAACTTTCCCAACAGCCCCAGGCTACATAAACAAGCCATATATAACATAAAAAAACAGACTGCATTGCTGCATCAATAAGTTCATTCAAAAACTTTGCTAAGAAACGATGCATTCGATTGGAGAGGAAAGAGATTACGGATCTTGGTACTGTGAGAACTTTGACAGAAAGAAATGGTGGAAGGAAAGTGCAGGTAGGGGAAGGGGGTGGCTTGAGCATGTTGCATTGGTTCAAATTGCATTGCAACGAACACTTCCTATATAATCTTTTCGATTAATTTCATATCACATTCCATGTCTAGCGATAGGAAAAGAACTTGCAGATACTGGGATTCGAACCCCAGACCTACTTGGATTCACATTTTATGTCTTCTTGTTGATAGGTTTCATTTGCTACCTTTCCCAGTTGCCAACAGAGAAAAAATAAGGAGAATAGACAGATGCCTAATACTAAAAGTCTCATCAACTTGCAATGAATGATTCGATTAAAGTTCCAAATCTGTTGCAATAAATAGTTTTTAATGACTACTGCAGGAAACAATTTTGATTAGCAATGTAGTTGAGAAGAATTTCAATTTGACTTATAGCAACATTCCTGATATAATCATTAAAATTTGCTTAATCTAACCATGCTTTTAAAAAAACTGCATTTAACTAGACGATAAGGACGAAGATGTATCAGAAGTTTACCATGCTTGAGATGTCATAAACAACAACAGCTGCAGCTGCACCTCGATAGTACATAGGAGCTAAACTATGGTATCTTTCTTGTCCTGCTGTATCCCAAATGTCAAACTTTACAGTGGCTTCAGTTACTGATAATATCTGAGTGAAAAAGGCTGCTCCAATTGTTGGTTCCTAAATGTAGACAAATTTAATTAAGTCCCTTAACTACAAGTATACATACCTTAGAGAACAATAAGAAGACAAAATCTATAGAATAAAGAAGAGAAGAACAAGGACCTGGTGATCGAAAAACTGGCCTTTCACAAATCTTAGTACCAAGCTGGTTTTGCCAGTTCCCATGTCCCCTAGAAGCACCTGCAAATTGTAATCTTTCAAAATTTGTCTCCTCACCAAGATTCTCCTTTAATATGCAATTTGTCACAAAGATTACTTATCCAATGAGGTATATATTTCAGTTTTGTCCATTTTAATCTTGCTGTTGCAGTGAATGGGAATGCAACGATTGTCTTCAATGGCCTGGTTCTAACTAGTAAAATTGTAAATTTCAAAGGCATTAACCTACAAGTCAGAGACTAATTCAACCTCCATGAAGCATCTCAATATGCCAGAAAAATATTTTTGGACAAATTCTTGCTTATTATAGACCATATTCAGAGGCAATGCTACAAAATGCAGCAGTGTAAGGCATAAAAACCATAATCAACTCCAGCCCATCAGTCTTAACATTTACAAGCTTAAGAACATCATCAAATCCATCAAATATCATCAATCACTAACTAAAATTTGCTTTTGCAGCTTATCTATGAGATATTTTCTGGGACTAAAACCAAAGAAATTATAAAAGAAACACTACAGTCTAGCTTAATTAGGAGATCAAGAGGAGACATGCATCTCAGCAAGAAAAGAAAAATAAAAAACAGCTGGTTGACCCCCATTTTGGAAACAAGGAAAAAAAAAAGGTACAAATTAAGAAGAAAAAAAAAAAGGGTAAGACATACCCACCAGCTTGGCTTGTATGATCTTGTTACCAGGTCTTGCCATTGTACACTTTAGATCAAATTGCAAAAGTTTAGAGATATGACTTTCTAGAGAAAAATAGAAAAGGGAAAGAAAGTTTTAGATAGGGAAAGAAAGTTTTAAGTCTAAGTTGTAAAAGGCAAAAAAAAAAAAAAAACATGAATATTGTTTAGCAAGAAATGAGAATGGTAGGTTAGAGACTATGTATTTGAGCTCCTAATAATAATATTATATAGCAACTTTGACTGGTAGTTTTATCCAATTTCCATTGTTTGTTGCACTGGTAGCTTAAGGGGGCCAATAGAATGACCCGATGAAACTTTCCAATTTTACATGCATGATTTATATGAACATGGCTTGCCTATGTCTAGAAAACTTATCGGAAGTAAAGGAGGATAGAGTTCGAAACGTACATCATTTTACAAAGTTAAGGCTTTGTTTGTTAGGGTTGGTAAAAAAATGAAAAAAAATTATAAAAAAATAAAAAGATGAAAAACATTTTTATATATTTTGTTTTTTTAGAATAGAAGCATTTTATGTTATTTTTTCATCTTTATTCTTTTTTTTATGAAATTAAATAATGACGTAAAGATACTGATCATTTTATTTTTTAAATAAATGTCTTTGACATCTATAGCATTGAATAATTTTTTTTAATTGCAATTCCAAAAAAAGTACTTCTACATATTGGAAAGATGAAAAAATTGAAAAAAAAAATGTGTTTTTGTATTCATTATTTGATAGAGTTGAAAATAAAAAATATATATATAATTTTATCATTATAATTTTTTGTAAATTAAGCTGAAAAGTAAACATCTAAATATGATAGAACAATTTATAAATTACAATACTTACTCATGCCTCTATCATTTTTTCTCTTCTTATATTTTCAATTTAAAATAACTTGTATTTATAAATCTATAACATAACAAACTACAAAAACAATCTCCTAAATCAATGAGAAGCAAAAATTAGAGATTTTGGAGTCATGATAACTAGCCAATTAAGCAATGGCATTAATCAATACTTC
The DNA here is from genome assembly GCA_030761205.1 of Fremontodendron californicum. Lineage (NCBI taxonomy): Eukaryota > Viridiplantae > Streptophyta > Magnoliopsida > Malvales > Malvaceae > Fremontodendron > Fremontodendron californicum. The sequence goes on from JAULJL010000024.1 coordinate 7,081,015, forward strand.
TAGGGTTAATTAGGCTATTTTAATAACCAACTAAACAATGACTTAATCAATATTTTTAGGGTTAATTAGGTCATTTTATTATATTGATTTAGGGCTAATTTTTAAATGATTTTGGGTTTATTTAAATTTTGACACGTTTGTTTCTTCGTATCGTGTTCATGCTTTTTTTTGTGTCGTATTTGTGTTCGTTTTATTTTTTCTTGTGTTCAAAGTATTATAAATTTATATAAATTTTTACATGTTAATAATTCGTTTTATGTAGATTTTGACACATTTGTGTATTTGTGTTGTGTTCATTTTATTTTTGTGTCATGTCGTATTTTAATTATTTTTTCCATTTGTTCATGTCGTTTTCGATTCATCCAAATATTTTGCATAGTTTGTCATGGTGAGTCAATTTAAAAAAAAATTTGTGTGTTTGTGTCGTGTCTCACTTCACCTCATATTTTGCATAATTTATCATAAAGATTCAATTTAGAGAAAAATTTGTATGTTCGTAACATGTTCGTGTTATTTTATCGTGTGTTTAAAGTATTATAAATTTATATAAATTTTTACAAGTCAATAATTCATTTTATGTAAATTTGACACGTTCGTGTATTTATGTTATGCTCATGTTATTTTTCGTATCGTGTTTTAATTATTTTTTTCATATTGTGTTTGTGTCTTATAATCATGTTGTGTCCGAAATTGTCAAGTCTAATTGACACTATTCAAATAACTCTCAATTTTGTGTCGTGCGTCATTATGTTTGTGTTATTTTTCTTGTCATAATCGTATTCAATGTATTATATATTTATATAAATTTTGACACGTTAATAATTCGTTTTATGTAGATTTTGATACGTTCGTGTATTTGTGTCGTGTTCATGTCATCTCTCGTGTCATATCGTGTTTTAATTATTTTTCTCATGTTATGTTCGTATCGTATAATTATGTTGTGTCTGAAATTATCGGATATAATTGATCATATTCAAATAACTCTCAATTTTATACCAGATGTCATATAAGGATAAAAATTATTTTTTTTAATTATTTTTACTTTTTTTATTTTTTTATCTTTTAAATTTATTATAAAATATCAATTCAAATTCGATAACATACTCGAAACAAAGCGCGAACATCTATATAGTAAATGTAAAAACAAGACTCAAAATCAGGATCAATTTCTTTTTCAAATTTCGTCTGCGTGAGCTTTATTTACTTTCCTTTTAACTTTTTTTTACCCTATCAAATTAAAATTTCTTTTTTTTTTTTCACTTTCTCTATTTTTTCACTTTATCACTTTACCAATTACATCATAAGTTTAAATACATAGGAATTAATTAGAATATTAATATTGTTTCTTATGTTATTTTAAGATAGACCCGATAATAATGGATATGACACAATTACATGATACGAAAAAATAATACGAATACGATATGAATACACGAATATCTCAAAATCTATATAATACGAATTATTAACGTATCAAAATTTATATAAATATAAAATATTTTAAATACGATTATAACATAACAAAATACACAAACACGATACTTTTCACCACAAACATCTAAACCAAAATGTCAATTCGAAGAGTACTTATGTACAACACCTGTATTGTGAACAACTAAATCTTGTAATTTGATAATTTTAGAATAGGCATTTGGACAAACATGTGAAAGGCTTAGGCTTTTAAGTGCAAAACATCCTTAAGATATCAAGCAAAGTTATCCAACCACTAAATACGACGAGTATTTAACTATATCAAGGAACAATATTAAGGTGTTTGAATTAAATGCAAGTAGAGAGAAAAAAAAGAAAAAAGCTAGACAATTTCTAATTTGAATCAGTATCATCAGTCCATGCCCTTTTCGTTATTTGGATCATTTGGGGAAATGGAGAAAAGGTGGAGGAGAGAAGGGTTGGTGAGGGATTTGCGTTTGGGTCTAGCGAGATGGAGAGCCATAGCCATGGGAGATAGCTGCTGTCCATTTTCTTTTGGTGGTTTTCATATTAAAAAAAAAAAAATGAAAGGCAAAAGAGGGAAAAAAGAATGCAGGAGAGAGGAGCAGGAACTACAAATCCAATCTCCGTTTCCTAATTTTTGAACTCGAAGCCCCAATTTTCAATTTCCAATTTCAAATATTCCACCATGAATGCAAGTGCAAACTCATTTTTCTAAGCACCAAAAACCACCCAAAGTGTTTGAAATAAATGAGGTCCTCATATGGATATCTCAACTTAGCATGGTGAAAACCCAACACCATGCCCGCAAGCACGCCATAAAACCCTCGTGCCTTGAATCTTGAGGCACCACTCATCAGTTGAATTGTCACCAGCAAGAGTCATACAAAACTCAACTCAGTTGCCAAAAAAAAATAAAAATCAAAAACAGGTTGACCCCAATTTTGAAACAAGGAAAAAAAAGGGTACAAATAAAAAAAATTAAAAAAAAAAAAAAAAGAAGAAGGGTAAGACACACCCACCAGCTTGGCTTGTATGATCTTGTTACCAGGTCTTGCCATTGTACACTTTAGATCAAAATTGCAAAAGTTTAGAGATATGACTTTCTAGAGAAAAATAGAAAAGGGAAAGAGTTTTAGATAGAAAAAAGTTCAAGTCTAAGTTGTAAAAGGAAAAAAAAAAAAAAACATGAATATTGTTTAGCAAGAAGCATTGAATGAGCTTGGAGTTAAGAGAGTTTGTGTTTGAGCTCCTAATGATAATAATAATACTATATAGCAACTTTGACTGGTAGTTTTATCCGGTTTCCATTGTTTGTTGCACTGGTAGCTTAAGGGGGCCAATAGAATGACCCGATGAAACTTTCCAATTTTACATGTATGATTTATATGAACATGTCTTGCATATATCTAGATTAGACCCGGTAATTCGTCTATCTTTATTATATTCATGTATTTTTTTCGTATTATAATCGTGTTTAAAACGTTTTATATTAATATAAATTTTGACGTATTAATAATTTATGTTATATAAATTTTAATATATTCGTGCATTCGTATCGTGTAATCATGTCATATCTAATATTATCAAGTTTAATTTAGATATTCAACCTATATAAAATGAATGGCTTATATATAAAAAAAAAAACCCTAACCTATAATTCAAAAATCATCTTTGTCCCTATTTTTTTTTTTAATTAAGTTTTCAAACATTTATTTCACTTTAATTAATCTCTCTTATAAACGAAAACTGTCACAGACTTAAAAGTCTGTTAACAGTTGGCTAACGTGGAATTACAATAACCACGTGTCAAATAATTGGTCAAAATTTGAAAAAATAAAAATCGTTTAAATGAAAAATAATAAATTGAAAATTTGTAATGTTTCATTTGAGATAGAAAATTCCTAATCCTTTAAACTAAAAACCTTAAAATCAATTCTCAAAATTTATTTCCAAAATCAAAAACTGATACCCATCACTGAACAACAGTTTAGAGCTAGCTGAGACAAGAAGAGTGAGACGGAGCCGGAGACAACCAAAAGGGGAGACTGGTTTTTGTGGCTAAAAAAGGAAAAAAGTTGTACAAGAAGAAGGGAAAGGGCAACTAGAGAAAAAACAAAAGGAAAGGATGAGTGAGAGCACTGAAAGAAACTAAATGGAGCACGAGAGAGATGGAGGAGCTCAGCACCAAAAAGAAAAAGAACAAGAAAAAAAAAGAAGAGAAAGGTTACATTTTTTTTTTGGCTAAAATAAAGAGGCGAGGGTTTCTGGAAGAACAGATCAAGTAAAAAAAAAAAGAAAGGATTTAGGCATTTTAAGGAGGTTGTTTTTTATTTCTATTTTTTTTATGGGAAATGGTTGTGTTGTGGACAAGATTGAAGCTGTAATTTTTCTCATGATTTTGAGTTCTTGTGATGTGTTGCTATTATTTTTGGATTTGATTTGGGAAATTAATTTTGAAAATTATTTTGAAGTTTCGGTTTGAGGATTAGAGATTTTCTCATTTCATATGTTTTTTTTTCATTTAAAGGATTGGAGATTTTTTTTAAATCTTTTTTTTATCCAAACAAAAAAAATATTTTATTAATTTATTTTAATTTTAACCAATCAAGTTATATCACGTGTACATAAAAAATATTTTATTTTTATCTGCCTAAATTATGTTTGTCATGTTGTAATTTTTTAGTCCTGTCATTTGACACGTGATTATTTTAATTATACGTCAGCAAATTGTTAACATATTTTTAAGTTTGTGACAGTTTTCGTTTACAAGAAAACTTAATTAAAATGAAATAAATATTTGAAAACCTAATTGATTGTAAAAAAAATAATGATTTAGATGATTTTTGAATTATAATTTAGGGGTTTTTTTATATATAAGCTAAAATGAATTGAAAATTTGCTTATTTTACATTTATATGAGTACTAGCTGTGCTCTTTAGGGACCTATATCTATATGGCATGTTACACGCATCACTATGAGTAGCTATAACCTTTGAACATATAGAAAACTTATAGTGTAAGTAAAGGAGGATAGAGTTCAAAAGGTACATCATTCTTCAAGGTTAAGGCTTTTACATAAATGGGAAAATTTGGGAAATTAGAAGAAGAAAAATGTGGAAAGATAAAAAAAGAAATATTGGTGTGTTTGATTGAAAATATGAAAAATTAAAAATACGTTTTTTTTATCTATTATTTGATAGAGTTAAAAAATTAAAAAAATAAAATTTACCATTATAATTTTTTATAAAATAAGATGAAAATAAAAAATTTAAATATGATGGATAATTTTACAAATATGCAACACTTACTCACACTTTTTTTTTTTTTTTCATTTTCTTTACTCTTAGCTTTCCAATCATTTTTTTCCTCTAACCTTTCCAATCATCTTTCTTATTTTTTTTCCTTTCACTTTTCTTTTTCTGCTAACCATATTCAAAATTTTTATTCTTTTATTTTTTCATCCTCTCTTATACGTCATTTTACTTTTTCACTTAATCAAGTACACTTAAATTCAAATACAAAAAAATTAATTAGAATAGTAAGACTGCTTGTTACGTGATTACATCAGTAAAATATGAATTGTTAATAAGTTAATTTATACAATTACTATTAAAAAATAATATCTAATAAATTTGATATTCGAATCTCAATATTTATAATTTTTTTTTATATTCTCAGCTGCGATGTCTTTTATATAAAAAAAATAATAATTTAGCTGTATAAATTAAATGCGAAAACTTGAAATTACAAAAGTATGAATAGTAATTTCCTCAGTTATTAAGTTGAGCCAGATTGGGTCCGGGCTTTAAAATTATAGTTCAAGCCCAGCTTTGAGCTTGCCGACATAGACAGACAGGCTACCCAACCCATTTTATATTTATATAATGATGATAATATATATGATAAATCTTAAATTCTAAAATTAGCATTTATATATATATAAGAAATTTGTTCTCTAAATTTACATCCCTAAGAAATTGATCCTTGAGAGTTCATAAATTTGTTCTTCTAAAAACTACAGAAACTGCCATAAAAATTAGGGAAAATATGAAAAACATGCAGTGCACAGTAGCTTTATTGTCAAATGGTGTAATGAATAAAAGTTATTTGAAAAAGAGAAATGAATAATTAAAAATTATTATAAAGGATATTGTAAAGACAAAATTACCCTTCATGAAAAAACTTACTTTTCTTTTTTATTTCATTAAGGAAATATTATTTTTTAAAAATTTTAATTGAAAATAAATTTAAAAAATAAAATATTTAAATATATATTTTTTTAAAAATTTTAAAAAATTTAAAAAAATAAATAAATATTAATTTTAGGCATATTATTTTTATTTTTTTTAATTTTTTAATTAAAAAAAGTAAATAAAAAATTTAAAAATTTATTTTTTAAAATTAAAAAGTTTTTATTTTCAGAATATTTATTTTTTAATTAAAAAGTAAATTAAAAAATAAAAGAAAAAGAGAAGAGAATGTTTTTTTATCAAGGATAATTTTGTCTTTACAATATCCTTTTTAACAATTTCTATTTATTCATTTCTCTTTTTCAAATAACTTTTATTCATTACACCATTTGACAATAATGCTACTGTACACTGCATGTTTTTCATATTTTCCCTAAAAATTAAAAACTATTTTTTTTTGGTGTATGTGTCCCCCACCCCATTTTATGGTTGATGGAAGACTAATCCCTTTCGGACCGGGAGTGTTGATATAGCAAAGCCCTCCCGGCGACTCCCTGGATGAGAATCCAAGGGGAAGGAGCCACTAGCCACTCCTTCCAACCAAATGTTGGTAAATTAGAAACTATTATGGTCATAGATTTCTGCACTTTCTTTATTATTTGTCCCACTACTTTCCACTTGTGCAGTGCCTCAGGACAAAGGCGGTGCCGTCATAACGAAGGCTTTTCTCACTTCTCAGTATCTTATCGTTGAAGGTAATTATTTATAGAACTTTGCGTGCGGAAAAAGAAGTGAATAACCAAAAAGGGGATAAATTCAAAAAAATTGTTGCAAATTCCAAATTCTCAATTATACCTTCAGAAGAAAACAAAAACCCCAATTCCTACCTTCACGAGCACGATCAAGCTCAAGCCCACAGTTTTTTTGGGTTTTTTTTCTTCTTCTTCTTGTAAAATAGTTTGGAGTAGACTCTGGGTTGGTTCTTTATTTTTTCATCAGTCTGAAGAAAAAGAAATGGCGAAATCAATTGTTTCTGCAGTTCTGGAGAATTTGGGTTCTTTGATAATGATACCTGAAGAGATTAAACACAACTTTGAGATGGCCTTGGGTCTTGAAGAAGAAACCCAAAAAATGACCATCCATTTTCAGGATATCCTATCAGTTCTTCAAGATGCAGAAACGAAACAGGTACGAGGTAGCCGGATCCCCTTTATACTTATTATTTATTTATTTATATATGGAGTATGGACATTCTTGTCAAGCATGGGCCTTTAAATGTTTTTCCGTCGTTGATTTATATCCGAAATTGAAATGGAATTAGAGATAAACGTAAATAATTATACCTAAAATTAAAAAGAAAAAAGAAGAGGTTTGATTTTGAAATCTAATATGGGCACCTCCCTCTCTTCATAAAAAAAAATGAAGATTAAGATGTGATGCGATGTAAGATAATCTTTTAGGAGGTTGAGTTTGGGAACCTTAAATTTGGCTTTTTAAATCTTTTGATTTAAAAAAAAAAATGGAATTTTGAAGTTAAAATCCTGTGTTTGGATAAATCTAGGGTTTAAAATTCAAGATTTTAACTGGACTTTGAGGATATAGACATATAGTGAACTTTAACTGGATTGAATTGAATCCATACTAAGTTGAAAATCAATTTGAAATCTTAAAACTTGGACCTTTTAAATAACTTTCTAAAATAATTCCCAATGAAAAGAACGTATTCTTTCAATTATAAAATCTATAACATGATCAAATATCACAAAATGCCTTTTCATTTCAATGTTTAAGTTCGAACATAATCCGCTTCAATTCCATTGTGTCTAGTTGGACAGAATTTCAGATAAAAATATTGGACTGTATAAATTTGCTCATTGAATATATGCTTGAATTGCTGATAGAAATTGTCAATCTTATCTTTGCCTTCAAAAGGTAAAGGATGCTAGTGTGAGAAATTGGTTAAAGAAACTCAAAGATGTAGCCTATGACGTTGATGATGTGTTGGATGAGTGGAATACTGTGAAACTCAAATTACAACTTGAGAAAGAACAAAGGGAAGTTGAAAATTTTCCCTTGCTAAAGAAGATACGATATTCTATCTCTTCTTTTACTTCTCAAAGTATTTTATACTATAATATTGCTTCGGAGATAAAAGACTTGAATAAACAACTTGATTTTATAACTACTGAGAAAGATAGGTATAAGTTTGGGTTAGAGAACGGAGTTGAAGAACCAAAAAGGCTAATAACTGCCTCTTTCATAGATGAAGAAGAGGTTTATGGTAGGTATCAAGAGACAACACTTCTAGTGAATATGTTGGTGGGAGAGAATAGTAATGGAGGAGGGTCGAACCTCCATGTCATCTCTATAGTAGGGATGGGAGGTATCGGAAAAACGACACTTGCTCATCTGGTTTACAATCACAATGATGTTGAATGTCATTTTGACAAGAGAATATGGATATGCGTCTCAGACCCTTTTGATGAGATGAGGATTGCCAAAGAGATCCTTGAAGTATTTAAAGGCGAAACTCCGAATTTAGTTGGAAAGGATAACATTTTGCAGCAAATTCGTAGTCATGTTTTGGGGAAGAAAATACTCATTGTGTTGGATGATGTGTGGACTGAAGATGCAACAAAATGGGAGCAATTGAAAAATTCCCTCAAGTATTGCTCTCTGGGGAGTAGAATTTTGATAACCACTCCCAAGGAGAGAGTTGCTATAATTATGGGAACAACAACAGCAAACTTATTTCCATTACATACCTTGTCTCAAGAGGAATGTTGGTCAGTACTTAGCCATATAGCATTCTATGGGAGGACAAGAGAGGAGAGTGAAATTTTAGAAGATATCAGCAGGAAAATTGCTGGAAAGTGCCAGGGCTTGCCACTTGCTGCAAAGATTCTAGGTGGTCTGCTGCGTTTCAAGAGAACTAGCGAGCAATGGCAAAGGGTCTTGGATAGCGAAATATGGGGCCTTGAAGAAGCTGAACAATATCTTTTCCGTCCCTTATTTTTGAGTTATCACGAGTTACCTTTGGCTCTTAAACAGTGCATTTCATATTGTGCTGTCTTTCCAAAAGATAAGATCTTAAGCAAAGATGAATTGATCAAGTTGTGGATGGCGCAAGATTATCTGAAGGGAGCACGGGGTGGAGAGATGGAGATTGTTGGTGAGGAATATTTTGATGAGCTAATGATGCGTTCTTTTTTTCAGGATTTTAAAAGGGTTGAACTTGAAAGTGGTATCATGGAATGCAAAATGCATGATATAGTACATGATTTTCTTCAACTTTTAACGAAAACCGAATGTTTGTTGCTAGTAAATAATGGTTTTGAAGAGTTAAGAGTAGACTCGTCTTGTGAAAAGGCTCGTCATGTATCGTTGAATCGTAAAGAAGCTGTACCAATAGACCCTAATATTTACTATTTCAAAAAGTTGCGTAGCCTCCTTATTGACTCAAGCAATTATGATACTTCATCACTAAGCACATCTTTGCCGAAGTTGTTTGATCAACTGACTCGTCTAAGGACATTAAATTTGAGTAACAGTTTGTTTGGAAATTCAATTGAAGAACTTCCTGATCAAATAGGAAAATTGGTTCATTTGAGATACCTTAACTTGAAACATAATAGAAAATTGAAAAAATTACCAGAATCAGTGTGCGAGTTATGTAATTTACAAACCTTAAACCTTACATGGTGTGATAGTCTCAAAGAGTTGCCATGTGGAATCGGAAAATTAATCAACTTGAAGCATCTTGAGAATGAGCAGATAGACTTGAGCTTGATGGCAATGCCAAAAGGAATTGGGAGATTAACAAACCTTCAGACACTAAAGGTGTTTGTGGCAATGGATGGTGGCATTAACAGCAAAGCAGCTAGCCTTGGAGATCTTCGAAACTTGATACATCTTCGAGGACATCTTAAGATAAGTGGTTTGGGAGTTGTGTGTGATGTGACTGAAGCTAAGAGAGCAGAACTCCAAAACAAGAAAAGCCTCCACAGTTTGATGTTACATTTTACTAATTGCAAGGGGGTGATGTCAGAAAGGTGGCTTAGAAGAGATGATGAAAGACTTCTTGAAGCTTTACAACCACCTTATTGCTTGGAAAAATTGGAGATATGGTACTACAATAGCCCTAAAATCTTCCCCAACTGGATGATGGGCTTGACCAAGCTGCGGCATGTTTCACTGGGGTTTTGCTTTTGTTTGAACTTTTTGCCTCCCTTGGGGAAATTGCCAGCCCTTGAATCACTCTATATAGGGAAAATGAGAAGTTTGAAAAAGGTAGGATTCGAATTTTTTGGTGTGGAAAGAGAAGAGACATTAGCATTATCTTCATCTGCAGAATCACCCGCATCATCTATTATTGCCTTTCCTAGTTTAAAACATCTCGAATTTTGTGATATGGAAGAGTGGCATTATTGGATCCCATTAACAGGTGAAGGAGAAGAGCATATTAATATTATGCCTCAGCTTTGTTCCCTTACAATTGATTCCTGCCCGAAGCTGAGCTCACTGCCACGCTACATTGTTCAGAATACAAGTCTTAAGCAATTGGACATAAGTCAGAGTCCCATTCTTTCAGAACGTTGCAGAAAGGAGACAGGAGAGGACTGGCACAAAATTTCTCACATCCCTAGCATCATAATCGATGGTCTATGCATGCAAGTAAACTGCTCTTCTACTGAAGAGTTTGGAGTATTGCAATTGCAGCCACTACACAGGTATTCTTATATTTTGTTATTAGTATCTGTCCAATTTACAGCACATTCAAGTGTATGGCATATCATTTTCCAAAATTTGTGGTTGAATTGTCAAAAAAATTCCTATTTCTGTATACATGTACCCCCTAACTGGCATGATAAGGATCTGCCTTTTTCCGCTGTTGCATTTTGCTTTTAAATTTGCAATAATAGCCTTACAAACTCCTTTGCCACACATGAAATTTTAACTCCATTACATACTTTTTCCTCACGGTTGTATTTTATAGATGAATATTTTCCAGCTGATATAATTTAGTTTTTAACAGAAAGCTTTCCAGCAAAAATGAACTTTTGATTCTTTCCTCATTAACAGGAAAAAGAAAAGAAATGCAGTGTTACATCAATGCTATTATATCTTTACCTTAACTAATTATCTTCTGCTATTTGCCTCCTTTTCAGCTCTTTGTTAAGTTCTAACAATTTCCTCGAAGCGTTTCAACAAAATTGATGTGTATCAGAGGATAGGTATGTATGAATGATGATTATCTTTATATCATTTGTTATCAAACGGTCATAAAATTGTCTAAGTATGTAATCTTTGTTTAACCTTTTTTCTCTTCTTAGCAAGCAACTTGATGTTGATTTCTTGGTAGAGAATCTAATAAATGTAGGAAATATTTAGCAGGTGACTTGTGTTTCAAGGCACCTTTATAAAATCATTGGAAACATGCAATGTCAGTGTTTCACTCGTTAATGCATAATTAACCATTGGTGTTTGAGCTAGGCATTTAAAGTTCATGTGACATCCTTGTTTATACTTTTGATTTCAAAGCATGTGAAGAGGAAATTTACCCAGAAAACTTTTGGGTGATGAATGAATCATAGACTTGGTAATCATTTTTTTTAATGTTAATAACAAATGGAACCAAGTAATTAGTAGTTTGGAGTTTAAGCATATGAGTTCTGAAGTGAAGTTTTCTAACTACTTGCCATTGATGTTATGAAAGACAGGAACTGGATTTTAAGGCAAGTAACATGGGATGTCATTGCCAAGAAGGAAAGTGACTAAAGCATTTCATAAGATTTTGCTTGATACTACTGGTAAAACATTGAGAGATCACTTGAACGAGATTATCTAAAGAGGGTTCTTCATACATCGATATTCGGTTTTGAAATCGACGTGCTTCATCAGTCTCAGCTGTGTAAAATATTTCTCTCCCCTCGTAATTTCTGATCCCAATTGCTACACTTTATTGTACCTATTTCGTTTCTTGAAGTTGTATAAGCTCTGTGCTGTAGGAGGATTAAAGAAAATGAAGAAACTTTCAATTTCTTTGTTTTCTTAAAGGTGGAGGGTACTTTTAACTGTTGGGGTATTATAAATTGCTGTACCAATTAAGTTTTGAATTAAAATTTCCAACAAAAAGAACCCTAGTATAAATTAAAAGCTTGAATTTTAGAGCTCTTACATCTATATTGGCAAGCAACAATCTCAGAAAGTTGCACTTTTTTGTAATAAAACGTTTGAACCATTGAAGAAAATGAAAAATCTTATGTACTGATTACCTGAGTGGCCCTTGGACAGGTCTAGTATTTTTTTATTTAAGTCTAATTTATTTGCTTGGCGGGCTAGTGTTGTTTTGGGCTGCAGCAAAGACAAATGAGATGTTTGGCCCATGGCCTAAAGAAATTCATCTAATCATACCGAAGAGTTTTCTTACCATGGGAGATCACCCCATTTACACCTCGGGAAAAGCAAAGGGATTATTTTTCAAAAAAATATAAAAAAAATTAAATTAAAAAAAATCATGTGAAGCTAACAGAGTCAGTGCCCAATAAATCTAATAGGTAGAATAAAAGAAAACCAATAAATTCTAAGGTTGTGCCAAAAATAAAGGAACAACAAGGCCACACAGTTTGGGCCTTGAATCCCAAACCTAAAAGCTGCTATATTTTGAAGTTAGTTGTTGCTTTCTATTAAGGGTTTATATTTGTTGTGTGACAGTGAAGTTAAGAATTTTGTGTTAGGGATCAAAATAAAAAAAAAAAGATAAAATTATAAAATTTTTGGAGGTCGGAATAGGTTTTTATCCTTTTTTGAGTTAGACGGTTCTTAAAAATTAAGAGAGATTGAGGAGTCAAGGGAAGCTAAAGCCTTTGTCTGCTCATCTTTGGTTTCGTCCATGTTAGTGTATAAATTTTTTACAATATCAGTGAATTACATGATATCATTTTATAAATAAATAAACATAAAAATTTTAGAAATCTTTAAAAATAAATATAAATAATCTTACTTATTAGTATGTGATATCATATGATTTACTAACAGTGTATATACATTAATCGTACATTAAATATAAATTATTCTATTAATTATTTCTTTTTTCAGATAGCATTTTCATTAATTATTAGTTCATAACTAGTTTAAATAATGCGAAGAGTTGTGAAAGCATGAAAATTCAATTCTAATCAATATTGACAGTTCAAATTCAACCAAGCTAATCCAATTGTCACTTTTGCTGGTCAATGGCATTAACCACACATTTAGCTGTTTTAATAAATTATTATAGTAGAAGACCCAAAGGAACATTAAAAAATTGGCCTAATTTCAGGATAACTTATTGCAAATACCCTCATAAAAATCAAATATGGTAATTTTAATTAACCCTGAAATTTTGGTTTATTTTTGAAAAAAAAAAATCAATTAATTCATTATTAGGGCATCATAGGATTTGACTTTGGAAGCATGTTCCTTTGTATAAGTACCCTACTGCATGGAACCATAGGCTTTACACTCTTGCTTGAACAAGATCCAAAAAAAAAAACCCACAAATTCTAGCTTTTTTTCCTACACAATGGAACTCAGCAATTGGTGCAGCTCAGCCTCAGGCAGCCAGGAGTTGAGATGGAGCCAAGCCTATGCAGCAAAAAGCCGGTATGACCGGATGCTTTCGATCAATGTGTTGGTGACCAGATCATCAAAGTTGCCTAGGTGGAGAATGCTATGGAGAAAGTTGATGAAAGAAAAGAAGAAGATCTTTCATAGTTCATCCAGTACTACTCGGCTGCATGTTTCTTATGATCCTTATACATATGCACTGAATTTCGATCAGGGCTTGATGTCAGCTGATCCTGATGATCTCTCCAGGTCTTTTTCAGCTAGATTTGCTGTTCCTTCAAGGGTTTTTGAGAAGACTGGATCATTGGTTGGTTGATGACGCAATGCAAGTTAAGAAAAAAGAAAATGGTGTGTGCTTTTGACTTTGATATGATCAATCAATTAATGTTAGATTCACTAATGAAAACATCTCATGATGCCATATATTTACTCTTCTTCCTTTTCTTTCCTGTTAATTTACCTCTTTTCATCACCTTCTCTCATTGATCATAAAGAAACTGATGTGCTTTAGAAGCTATGTTATTCGGATTTGGGTGAGTGTCGGATACGGGTATGTGTCCGATACGAGTATGTTTAATTTTTTTAAAAGTTTTTTCATATATTTTAAGATCATACCCTCATACCCTTAACCGAATATGTTTCAGACATGAGTGTCAAACACAAATACTTAAAAGAAAATGAAGAATCGGAATAATATAGTTTAGAATTGATCACGTTTCTTATCTGAACCTTTTAGTATTGAAGATGTTGAAGCAAACCCATTCTAGCAAAAGGAATCTTAAGAGCAATTCCCTTTTGTTTTCTTTAGTTTTAACTGACACTGGCAAATATAATAAACAATGATGAATGATGATCAAATTCATTTTTAATCTTCTAATGGGGGATTATCTTACTATTTTTCTGTAGCTTGCAGGAATGCTTTGTAAAAAATAATAAGTTGAGGTAGTTGAAAACTGTGGACTGATAATCAACTACTAACAGGCTTTCTTGGGACTAGAGCAGGCAAATTAAGTCACAAAACAATATATTTTTAGCTGTCAATTTTTAACCTTTAAATAAAGAACACTGCTAGCTTTCCGCTGTGCTTATGCTACTAAGAAAACTATTTTAATCATGTTGATTAGTGGCACAGAACTGCGATCTGTCTTATCTGAATTAGGATGTGAGTGTTGGGCATGGGTATACTGAATTTTTTTAAAATTTTTTCATATATTTGGAGAATCATATCATATATCATGTCCGAATATATGTCGAACATAAGTATCAAATATAATTACTTTTTTAAAAAAATGAAGAGCCCTCGGCTAGCGCAACATTATCAGATGATTTATTTATTGGTAGAATGAAATTTATATATATATATATGCTTGCTATATAATTAATTATAGTAATAGAATTTCCCTTTTAGGGTTAGTAACAGAGACATCTTTTCCTTCTCTCTTCCTGTGTGCCTCTCTAGTTTAAAGCATTAATAGTTTGAAAAATTAAATTTGGCAAAAGAAGTTTTGATCCTGGTTTCAAGTCTCATCTAAAATTTAATTTCTTACTATTATTTGTTATCACATGTATTTGCATGTGAAAACTCGTTGTTTTATTTATTTTTAAATATATATATTTTTAAAAATAAATAAGACTAATCAAATGTATACTGTTAAGCATCTAACCTAAAACCAATTGGTCATAAGTGGAGAGGCCAATTTGAATATAAGACCACAGACAATCCAAGAACTTAACCGATGTGGGATAACCCCACTTTAACAGGCCCCCATTCCATGTAGGCGGATACCGAGGAGCCTACCATGTGACAAACTCAAAAGGCCCCCATTACGTTAACTCCACTTTAACATATACTAACTAAAATTTGGTAAATTTTATTTCATATGCAAATTATATGAAATTATTATAAAAATTATTATTTTTAATATCAATGCAAAATTAATTTTGAATATAAAAAAAAATTAATGTAAAATTTAATTATTTTTTATTCATACTAAATATATTGATTTATTTTTCTAAGTTAATGAAAAAATTAAACTTTTAAGATGAAACAGTTTCATATCAATTTTATTTATTATCAAATTAATCCATTTAACGAAAGTATTTTAATAAAACTAAATTTCTTCCTTATAAGTTATAAATTAGATAAATCTTATTAATAAGAAAAAAATATTTAAAATGGTAAATTAGTAATATAATGAATAATAATGGATATTTTCATCAATTCAAAAGATTTTTTACATTCGTACTTTTATATATATCATAGATTATAGTGAAAATTTATCTAATAGCAAGTCCTTTTCATACAGCTGAAATAGGTTTTTTTTTTTTTTTTCATATTTTAAATAAAACTTATCTTTTTGGGATTCTTGTGGTATGTATTTGATGGTATATATATAACAAATCATGGTGCAATCATATCTTCTTACATAAGGACCCAGCTGTCTCACCAGTGTGTCCTCTGCAATGGTTTAGGTCACATCTTAAAGTGTTAGAAAATGCAGAAAAAAGGCCCAGTGAACATCTGAGTGTCATTTGGTGCATGGCTTGGCTCCCTTTCTTACTGTAAAAAAGTTGAGTCCCCAGTCTTTCTCTGTTGATTTCAGTTGCATGTAAGACCCTATTGAAGTAGAAAAACAATTGCAGAATAAATCTGCATATATAGATTGTAAAAATTAACCATGGTTCATCCTTCATTGTTCGTCAGTACTATTTATTATCCATAAGAGTTTAGGTCCATTCAACCAACATAACCAACTATATTGTTCCGATTCTTCATTTTTTTGAAGTATTTGTGTTCGACACCAGTGTCGGACGCCTATCCGGATATGGGTATGGGGATATGACTCTCCAAAGACTCTCCAAATACGTGGAAAAACTTTTAAAAAATTAAATATACCCGTATCCGACACTCACACCCAAATCCGAGTAACATAGTTAACCAATAAGTTTAAATTTTAGACGTCAAAACAAGTGTAATGACAATGGGAATATGCGAAAAGCCCCGGAACAAGTTGAATTTTAGAGTTCAGATCAGATATTCTCCACTGCAATTATGGTACTTACCAGAAATTTTGTTTCTTTACCAAGCTATTCACCTAGAATGTATGAACAGGAAGGGCTATATGTTGTTGTCAAATTAACTGATGCAATAAAAAAGTTTCCCTTTCTCATCTCCCATTGAAACTTTAATTTGTGACAGACTTCTTGGTGGAGCCTAAACATCCACTGAGGGAATATATGATTCTAGGTTCTAAATCAACCAACCAACCACAATCTGTGGGCTGCCTTTATAAGTTGTATTATTGGACTGTGGCTGAATTCATGACTCATGACACCCTCTTGACCAAAAGGGAAATAAAATATGTCTTGAACTATGTTGTTTCGACTTTTTATTTTTCTTGAAGTATTCGTGTTCGACATCCGTGTCCAACGCATATTCGGAGATGGATATGGGGATATGATCCTCCAAGAACCCTCCAAATATATAAAAATCTTGGAAAGAATTGAACATACCTGAGTCCGACATTCACACCCGAGTCTGAGTAACATAGGTCTTGAAAGCCTCAAGGGCCAAGACTCTCAACTACTTCTTTAGTTTTATATGTCCACTGACTGGACCATGATATCAGGCATGTTCCAGCAGAGAAGTTAGCTCAAAATTCACAAAATTACCCAGTTTATGTCTGAGCTTTGATCTGAATAAGAATTAGACTAAATAATGTTAGTCTTTTGTACAGTTTAGTTTAAAATGAAGTGTTGGCTGAGGTATATATGCTATAGCTTCATGGAGATCTTACTCACTGATTCCATTAAAACCATATGGCCAACCAAACCAACTTGAAATCATGGGGAAGAAGAGAAGTCCTATATCCTTTAATTGCAAACCCTTGAAAACATATCTTTCTTTAATTACTTTTAGCACTGGGCAGGTGGTTGTTATGTAAAAGACTAAATGAGCTGTGCATGATTTCTTTGGCAATCATGCCTTATGTATATGGTACATAAGTGGTCCATAAAAGAAATCCCTGCCTTGGTCCCCCTTTCCATTTAATGAAATCTCAAGTAGCAATGGCTTGATCCTTAATTACAAAACCAGAGTAGCTTCAAGATTGAGAAAGCTTGTAACCAACTAGATAAGTCATTCACCAAATCCACCTACAACAGTTAATGAACCTTATGCAGCAAAAGGACCTTCCCACATGGACATTCTGGACACAAATGCAAAATTTTCAACAAAAAGCATGTGCATAAAATAGTGGCACACATTCCCAAGTACCATGGACTTGTGAATTGGTGATGTTAGAGAAAAGCTGAATGTAGTAGAAAGAGGATATCCTATATATTTAGGCAGTAAAACCATAGAAGCTGTTCTTTCTTTGAAACACTTGGAAACAAAGAAAAGAGCTTAAGCTTAAGGGCTCTGTATTTCTATGTTACTCGGATTTGGGTGTGAGTATCAGGTACAGGTATGTGTCTGACACGGGTATGTTCATTTCTTTTTAAGTTTTTCAATATATTTGGGGGGCCTTGGAGGGTCATATCCCCATATCCTATGTCCGGATATGCGTCGGATATGGGTGTCGGACACGAGTACTGCAAGAAAAATGAAGAGTCGGACCAACATAGCTGTGTTTAACTAAAAATTATTATTTCTGATGTGGAAAAGAAGCCTTCTGATTCTGTGCTATGCCATACAAGGGTTGCCAAGCAAAGATATAGCAACACAAGAATATGAGCTTCAGTTGAATGCTGTAAGTAAATAAACATTGCATTGAAAAAATAAATTGTTTATCAGCATCATTTGCTGAGACTGGAGAAGAATAAAGTGTATCGTCTAGCACCAAAAAAAAAAAAGCTACAGTAGAGAAAGGCCACAAATGACCACCACTGCATAAATGCTGCAATCTATGAAAAGTGCTCGGATTGTCTGATAGACCACTAAACCTCTCTCCAAAAGCTTAACTGCTCCGTGCCAGTTATGTTTATTAGCTTGAGATCCTGCAGCTTTTTCTTCCTCAACCTCCTCAGAGTCTCCTTTCTTGTCAAGAAACAGTCGGCCAAGCACAACAGTCAAATCAGTCAGTAAAATTATGTAAAGAGGCTTTGAGGCTACAATGCTGTCTGACCTTCCTATATTCATTCCAAGCAGGGGAAAATCAATATAAGACAGAAGTACAAAAAGTGCTATCAGTAGGGCACAAAAACTGCGTGTTCTTTCAGAAGCTATAACGCAGGAATTCAGTCGTTTGGAAGAGAAAAAATTAGGTTGATTCCTGCATGGTTTTTGGAGTGATTCCACATTGGTTGATGCCTTTTGGAGTGATGATGTCTTCTGCAATGGCTGAGCAGAAATTGCATGTTTATCAGTCCCCCCCAGATTCCGCAATTTTAGTTCAGCTTGGCCTCCAACATCAAGGGAGTTTACTCTTGAAATTTCATAGACACCACCGTGTTTAAGATAACTAGAAGTAGAGGCCTCACTCAGTCCCACAGATCCAGCTGCAAAATCAAATAAAAATAATGAAGCTGTGACGTTAATTATCTATCTTCCATATAACATAAATCAATGACAGGTTCCTATTGTGCTATTGATAATTAAGATTCGAAATTTGTCACTTTCTTATGCAGCCATGGTCATGGCATGGGAAAATTTTCCAAAGTAAGACTTTTCGATATTGTCATTCCATGGTCTACGACTATGTTGCTCCGACTCTTCATTTTTCTTGAAGTACCCGTGTCCGATGCATATCCAGACATGGGTATGGGGATATGATCCTCCAAATACATGGAAATCTTGGAAAAAATTGAACATACCCGTGTTGGGCACATACCCGTGTCCGACATTCACACCCGAGTCCAAGTAACATAGGTCTACGAGATTCATTGGGGAAAGGTTTCTGACAATGTTGTGCCTAAGAGAATGAATTATAAATTCTCAAACCTCAGTCCATGAACTAGCCAAAACAGAAGCACAGAATGCATGGCTGATGATTTTGAATTTGTTTAAATTAAGTTGTAAAACTTGAAACAGATATTCTGTTGCATGATGAAAGTGTTTTTTCTTTTTCTTGGGAGCACTAACCTTAAAGATGCTAGAGCAGTATTGCTCTAAACTCTACCAGAAGCATTCCAATTGTTTAATTTCAAACAAGTC
Source organism: Fremontodendron californicum (assembly GCA_030761205.1). NCBI lineage: Eukaryota > Viridiplantae > Streptophyta > Magnoliopsida > Malvales > Malvaceae > Fremontodendron > Fremontodendron californicum. Next base: position 7,100,422 of record JAULJL010000024.1, read on the forward strand.
TTCAACATAGTTGACAATGGCAGTAAAAAGCAGTTATACAAAATAAATCCAGCAATACTAATTGATACCAAGTGACGAGAGGACCAAAGTCAGTTCCCGTTAAGCAACACTCTTTTGATTACTGGAGCAGCCTTCTTTGATGCTCTTAGAATGCTACACAACCAGGTATTGCAAACTGATTTATAGAGACATCAATGGTAGGTTTCCAGGATTAAACTTGAAAGTTTTGATTATGATTTGGGCAGAAAGGTATTATTTATATAAAATCATAAAATTTCATGCCCTTTGTACATAGCATTGTACCCAATGACCACTTATAAAATCATCTTTGACATAAGAAATCAGTTGTTTATTATTACATAAGGGCTGGAGAAGGAGGTCAGATTGAAAGAAGGTTATCATAGTGTAGTGAATTCTTTCTACTTATGGAGGTTTATAACTATGTTATGAGTGTCGGATACGGGTATATGTCCGACATGGGAATGCTCATTTTTTTTTTTAAGTTTTTCCATACATTTGAAGGATCATACCTTCATACCCATGTCAGAATATGTGTTGGACATAGGTGTTGAACACGAGGAAAAATGAAGAGTCCAGGTAACATAGGTTTATAATAGGTCTCAGGAAGAGAGCAATTCTTAAAATTCACATTATCTCTTCCAGGGCTAAGTACTTTTGTTATTTGGTCACATGCTGAAAGGTTTTAGTGACCTAAAAGGAAGGGAGGATACAATTCTAGGTTCATCAAAAAGGAGAATAATATACATCAATCACAAACCAAAGTTGACCAAAATCTATCTGTAATGCATCTTATAAGTAATTCTGATAATTTCTAAATGAACTGCCGTTAAAGTACCTATATGTTCATGAAACAAGCCTTGCAAACACATCTTTCCATTAAATATTAAAGTATCATAACATAAAAATGGTAACTGAATCGACCATATAGGCATATATAGCTATAACTCAAATCCATCAGTTCAACATCTGAATCAAAGCGAGTAATATCATCGGAAGCTGGACTAATAAGAACAAGAAGAAAGAAACCTATACTATTTGGTAGCTACAAAGTCAAGAACGATCTCTACTATAGATGATTCTAACTTCATTTCATCGAACATTGATGTTGCGATATTGAAAAACATATGAAGATCAAACATAAGGTACAAATTTCATCATGAAGAAATTTTGTATTGCACACATTAAACGGTTATATAGTAACAATTGAATATCTTTTGTATTGAGCAGAAATGAATAAGAACCAAGCAAATTGCCTACCACTGATATGATGAGAGTGATATGTTTGTGGTGCCTGATGATTGTTGTAACGATCTCTAGCTCCCTCGCTCTCTGCATCAAAGCTTTCTTTCTTTGCATCTGTCAGAAAACTCAATTATGGTTGCATTGCAATCCTTACAAGTTACAAACAGGGCTGTTTAATCTTCCTTTAAGAAGCTCTCAAATTAAAATGTTATTAAGCCTCTAAGCAGGGTGTCTCATTATTTTCATTTCATGGTCTTGAAGGTACAGTGATTAAGATTGCTGCAAATGAAGCATTTAAGATAATAAATCAAAACTTTGAAAGTCTTAGTCTGTCAGGTAGCCTAGATTATTTGACATGAAACACGCTCCTATGACCAATTCTCATTTCACCATTGTTTAGCAGATTTCAGTCTTTGAAACTATAATGCAAACCCCATCAGCCTATTTTTTTTCTTTGTACATTGTGATCAATCTAAAACTAAGAATAAGAAACAAAATCCCAGACTCAAAATTTTCACAGATACCTAAAATGTTGATCTAATTACAATGGAAACCCATCAAACTAAGATTTTTCTTTTTATAAAGCCATTAAACTAAGAGGTTACCGTTGGTTTGATCAAGATGGTTTGATGGTGGAGGCTGATGATGATCATGCGATTGTGGACGTGCCGACCTGATTTGAGACATGCGATTTAACCCTTTCTCTGCGATTCTCCTTCTCCTTTCATCTTTCTCGTTGCTTGTTGCCATCTCTCGTTCTCTCTCTCTCTCTCTCTGTGTCTCTGCTTCTGATCGTTTCTCTCTTTGCGCCTTTCAAAGATGTCAGTTAGTTATTCTGTTAGCAATTTATGGAAAACGGTGTCGCTTGTGTCGTTCTCCCCTTTTTTTTCTCCCTTACTCTCTATTTGCGATTTTAATTTGTAATAATAAACGATAGGCAATCCATAAAAGGAACGTTGATTAGATATGTCTTTACAAGAGGAATGATTGCACGACTTGAACTTGAAAATTTCAATCTAAATCCCACTTCCCACTTTTATCACTTTTAACTTTTTTTTGTGTCCCACATCACCAACTGAGGATAGTCTAGCAAAGCGATAGACTTATAAATATGAAGCAAGCTGCGGCGTTCCAACATACTTACCTGGACGGGGTCAATGGGCGATCAATAAGGCTCATGGCCTAGGGCAGTGACCTCCATTGCACTTTGGAGGGGTGCTGCACTAAGGTCTCCCCAAGTGGGAGAGCCTACGTCATAATTTGTGGCAGAGGGGGCCTGCGTTCGCGCGGCCCCTACCCAATTCTAGTTCAAATTTTGTTGTTTGTTTTACGTTTTCTAGCAAATGGCCGATGTGGGATTTCACTGTTACGACATCTTGGCCGAAGTTCTGAAGTATTAAGTTTTTGTGTGACCACTAAATAGAATAATAAAATGTGATGTTTATGTCTAATATTTTGTCTTAAAAATAAATAAGTTTTAAGTTTATTGTGCCAACAAAACATGGCTGTAGTCTCTTCTGATTTTGCCAACATTTTCAATATAGTTTGTGGTAAATAATTTGCCTATGAGGTTCTCTGAAATCTCGTGTCTCCTGTGCCACAACTCGAAAGAAAAAAATTAGTTTTCTGGAGCATGAATCCTGGTCCATATGGTTATCAGCAGAACTTACCACCTAATTAGGCCAGATATAAGTTGTGGTACTTCTCATGAATATGATCATGAGCTCAGTTAGCAGTGAGATTGAGCAGCATTTCATCGTAATTATTAATTTTAATCATAAATGTAATGCCAGATAAAATATACAAGTGAATTCGTTCTGAATAGCAAAAGCATGTAAGAATATTTCCAACCCCCCTGTGAACCCTGACTCAATTGTAGGTGTTAAATATACTAGCAAAATACATCCATTTGAACTGCTTTAGCTAAGATTACTTCACTTTACATTGAAGATATAACAAAGAACACCGCAATTATTCTAAAGCTACGCTTGAAAGTCTGGTTTCATAGACAGTGAAAAAGATTTCTTGTGCAAATACATCAGCCCACCACAATACAATAGCTTGCTATTAGGGTTTTCGAGAGTTGCACTAGTACTCCATAGACTTTGGAATCGACATTTTTAGACACCATTTTGTGAGATACAATTGTGAACATAGCAAATCAAAGTCCTAATTTCTCTATTCGTGGATTTTTGACTCTTGGTTTTTGGCAATTTAGACAATTTTTTGTGATTAGAAAATGACAAACGAATCCCACATCAACTAAACATAATATGATAAATTTGTGATAGTGGGGGCCTGCGTTCGCGCGGCCCCAACACAGTTCTAGTTTGAAATCTTTCTTTTTCTTCTTGTGCCTTGCCCATCATAATTCAACATGCTTGGGCTTTAACTAAATTTTATTAAGAACTTCTGATAAAAAATCTGCTCAGCTTGAGATAGAATAATGGTTGTTTTAATTAAAACTATATTTAATTCTAGTCATTTAAGAAGTATTTGTTGTGTTTATACACAATTTTCATTTTTTTTATTGAAAATTTGAGTTACGTGAATCAATTTTGAGATTTGTCAATTGTGCTATATTTTTAACATTATTTTGGACAAAAATAACATACTAGTTATGTGAGATTACAGAGTTGTTATTACGTATTTCCGATAAGGTGGTAGTAAACTAAATGACTTAAAAATTAAAATATAATAAAGAAAATGTTATGCCAATAACTGTAGGTAGCATATAAAATTGTCCAATGTGACAATTTCTTTTCCCAAAATTTATTTAGATTTGCCTAAGCAGAATAATGTTCCACGAAATACTTCTTTACTGTTAATTTTTGTTCAAAAATTAACCAAAAAAAAAATGTGATGAGAATGCAAAGCAATTAAATTACAGTATCAAAATCCAAAATAGGTAGTTTCATTGTCTCTAAGGGGATCATCACACTTAATTTACAAATGCTCAAAAATATTATATAAAGATTGTGTTGGTAAGGAAAGAATGTGAAAGAAAATTTAAAGGTTTAAAGAATGTTGTAAATTATTTCAAGTATGTTTTCAGCTCTATCTCATTACGAAAAGACTTGATTTTCTATAGATGAATTCTTTTTTGAGAACGTCATACTAAGCTAGCTCCTATAAAACTAATTGTTCTCTAAGAACCCAAACAAACAACTAGTTAACAAATTAATTACTTCTAAATAATCACCCAAATTGCAGCAGAATCAAGCACTGAAATCACAATTTCTGAATTTCCTTGAATTGTTTGATGTAAACAATCCAATTTGGTACATCCTCTTTGTCAAAAAGCTGATAATTAAGTGATATTTTAAGACTTAAATTTGTTGGTACTACACTAATACTTTTATTATTGGATGTGATCTAAAAATAAATGGATTATAATATATATATTATTTTTAATCCCTTAGAAAGGATTTAAATCCATCTTTTAGTGAAACATTAAATTGGATATTAACCTCTCAGCCTTTTTACCTTCTTAGTTAAACCTCTCAGTATATTCATCATTTTTAAATTAATTAAAACAACATAGGATGCAAACTTGTAAAGCAAATAGAACTGGTTCAGCAACATGACCAAATATGCAACAAAAAAAAAAAAGGGGGGGGGGAAACTTAACAAGCTTACATTCATTATTACCAATTGGACAACTTGAAAAATCTAAAATCAATTCTCCCAAATGCTTCTTCTATAACATTTGGCACCAGTTTCAATTTTCAGATTTTTTTACAAAAAAAAAAAAAAAAAAAATCGTAATTTGAGAATAGATAAAGGAATTGTAAATGCTGATATTTGAATTACAAATTTGTTGAATGTCATTTCTTAAAAAGACTGCATAAACTAGACTAAGTCCCGGGTTCACTTTCAACTTCTTTCATCAGTTTGTGCAGCACTGGCCATATTTGACAAGTTTTACTCAAACAACTAATCTGGTTTGCAATGATGCACTGCAAATTGTATATATAGCTTCAAACTTGGAAGAATCATTCATAGTTTTTTTCTCCAAAAAAGAAAAATTGTGAGGGAGTAAGTCTGTCAGACAACCTTGTGACCATCTCAACTTGGGTCAAAGACCAGCTGAGAACGATCCTCTACTGATTCGACTGATCACAAGGATCAGGAAGCGGTTAATCACGCTCTGATCACAAGGTCCTGATTCATCAACCAGACTTGAGATCCTGTCTCCTTTGTGCTAAAGGAAACAGAGGTACGATCCTATAGAACAGATCCTGTTCAAGTAAGGTCGTACCCATTTCTCTTTCTTCAGCTTATTTATACTACTGATGAATTATCTGAACTTTTGATGTGGGATTCCATCAAACCTTCATGGTGCTTAGCTAATCGTTATTTTTTCTTATTACAGATTACAAAATGGCGTGGATTTAATCATGTAAGTTTTGTTAGAAATATGCAGAGCAGAAAAATTAACAGAATCTGGAAGTAAAACATATCTATATTTTCTTCCTAGCAAATAAATTAATCTCTTTACAGCTATAGCACATTTCTATTTTTTAATTTTTTTCTTGGCAAAATACAAGTAAATGACAGTGTATTACTGTAGTTTGTTGATAAAAAATGTGATGATTGTTAATTCTACATTGATGAAAGTATATTTTTAAATATGCAAATATCCTTAAAACTTTAATAAAAATGAAGTTTTTTAATTTCACAACCGGGATTAAGAAACTGTCACATATTTTATTTATCTTTTAATTTTTTTTTTTCAATAGTACGTGTTATCTTACTAATCCTGTTTCTAAAATTTAAAAATGAGATAATATTTTTAAATGATTGGCATAGACGCCACACTGAATAACTTTAAATTTGCCAATTATACAGACAAAAAGTAAAAGCTAAATTGTGAAAGTTTTAATTTATTTGCAGTATTGCTCATTACCTTGGTCCTGGATTAGGATCTAAGCAACAGAGACATAGTTCTCAAGAGTTGTGTTTTTGCCTGGAGGAAACTTACCGCTGCATCCATCTAGGTTTAGAAAATCACACCTTCACACTTTTGAAAAACAATTAATTTAATTTTTTTTTTTACAAATTTCTAAAATTAAAAAAAGGTCTGATTAATTGATGCCTATAGTTATTGGCTTATTGCCTTATTGGTTAAAATTTATTTTATTACTATTTAAAAAAAAATTGTATTTATTGCATTAATTTTACAAAATTTTTAAAAAAAAATCATTAATTGTAATTTTTTTTTAAAGAGAAATGTTAACCAGTGCCACTTAAGATAATATATATATATATATAATTTAATTCAGTAAAAGTAATATATTAAATGTAAAATATTTTATTAAAATAATAAAAAAATAATTCTTAATCAGTGCCTATAAACACCCTCCCTTTTATTGAAAGTTAAAAATGGTAATTGGTAAACCTTTTAATAACTAATAAAAACTACAAGGGGAAAAGATATTTTTACCTTATTTTGCATACATTTAATTAGGAACGTCCGTTAATTACTACTTGGATGTCAGCTAGATTAGTGATTTCAATCCATAAATAAAGCATGAAACTGTATATTTAATGCTTATTAATTCAATGGTCAAAACAAAAAACCTCAAACATTAATATCAGAAAAGAAAAACTCCCTCAAGCAATGCAAATTTGTGAGATTCTTTCCAAATTTTGAAGCAAACTATAATATATATAAATCTTGATTACATCACATCCTCAAATTCCCATTTTATTGGTTTCTACTTTCCATAAACAATCTGCCTAAATTATAATATTTCGTTTATTTTGAATGGTCCGAATGTCTATAAATATTAATTAAGAATTATTTAATTTTTTGTACATTTAATAAATTATTTTTATTGACAAAATAATAATAAATTAATTACATTTTTTTTATAAATATCATCTTTAACACATTAAGCACTAATTACCATTTTTCTACTTTAAAAATCTGCCCTCAATAGACAGTAAATCCTCCATTCTTTTATAGCCAGCCTTATTTTGGCTAATTCTTACCAAATTCCCATGAAAACTTAAATGCGTTAAATCATGCAAGTTTTCAAAACCTTTGTTTCTAATTGCCTTGTGAATATAATTATAAACCAAATGGTTTATTAGACTTTGATAATAAACCTACCCTTAATTGCCTTTGATAAATCTGTCTAAACTACAATATTTCGATGAATATACGTTTTTTTTTATGATTCGATTTACGGATATCTATAGATATTAGTTAAAGATTATTTAATTATTATTTTAAATTTTTTTTATATTTAATACATTATTTTTATTGATAAATAATAAATAATAATTTTTTTTATTTTATAAATATCACCTTAACACATTAAACACTGAAAATCTGCCCTCAATAGTCAGTAAATCCTCCATTTTTTAATAGCCATCCTTTGTTTGGCTAATTCTTACCAAATTCCCATGAAAGCTTGAATGCCTTAAATCAGGTAAGTTTTCAAAACCTTTGTTTCTGATTGCCTTGTGAATATATTTATAAACCAAATGGTTTATTAGACTTTGATAAACCTACCCCTAAAAAGCTAAACCAAAAAGCTTGAAAAAAGAAAAAAAAAAAAATGTCCAAGAAGCTTCAAAAATCTCTCCAGGATTACCTCTCTAAGATAAAAAAACCCTCCCCACATACTCAGTTCCCTTTAAACTCATTCTCTTCTTCCAAAAAATGGATCCTGAAAGGCTGCAAAAACCTCAAAACCCTTTCTTTTGCAGTCAACCGTGACAGAAATGATCCTGATCATCAAGGAACCAGCGACAATAATGATGATGCGGCGACGCTTTCTGATGTTGATCGTTTTCTCTTTGAGAACTTCAAGTCGTTGTATATCAAAGACGACGACGACGAAGAGATTAATGAAAGGAGAGGTTGTAATGGCAGATCAGAAGATCATGAAGATGATGATCAACATCAAGTGAAAAGCCCTGGTGGAATTTTGTTTGAATCCCCAAGGTTTATTGATCCTCCGCCAGACCTTTCCGGGTTCAAGAGGTTTTTCGTGGCTACAGGGTTGTCGAGTTCGCTTATCGAGGAGGCTCGCCACAGTGCCGTGACTAATAACACCTTCATGTCAATGTCGGAGGACATGGGTTCGACCTCGACTTCGACCAACAACACTACTACTACTACTGCTGCCAACGATTCTTCCGACAGCTATGGCGGCGGCGGGGATCATTTCAAGTCTCCAAGCATCCCTAACGAGTGCATTGCGGTGTTAACGTATTCTCCGAACCCGTACGATGATTTTCGACGTTCCATGCAAGAAATGGTAGAAGCAAGGCTGAAACAATATCATTCGACAGTAATCGATTGGGATTTCATGGAAGAGCTACTGTTTTGTTACTTGAACTTGAACGACAAGAAGGCTTACAAGTTCGTCTTAAGTGCTTTCGTCGACCTGATCGTGGATTTGCGTCAAAACGACAGGAAGATTCCGGCGAGGTCTCGGAATTCTAAGGTTAATATAAGAGATCAAGGCACAATAATGTAACGTAGGATTGCGCAATCATGGGGTTTTTTTCTTATTAAAAAAAAAAGGGAAAAATAAGAAGGGGATGTGGGGCTGTTTTTTGGGATGATCAAGAAATGTAAAGATGTAAAACTGTTTAATGTTTATGTTAATTTGGAAGTTATTGATGCAAATATTTTATAATTAAAGAGAAGAGTAGTTTTCAACGAATAGCTTGGCTAGGGGCAATTTGTTTATAATTTAGGTTTTTGCATTGCATCCATGAAACATGCATATACAAACAAAATTATTTTGTATTCTACCAAAAGAAAAGTTAAAATCAAATTTTTATGCAAAAAATAGATGAGTAATTATTTCATTAATCGTGTCAACTAAGTTTTTAGATTTTACAAGTGTAACTAAATGTGAACATTCAATCAGTTTAAGGATTTTTTAATTAATTTTTTAATATATCTTAAAACTTTGACTCAAATCAAAATCAAACAAACCGAATGAATCGAATTGTCTCGGAACAAATTTGTTCACTCCTAAATGTGATTTACATGTTGATACATACTCTTAAAGTATATTTTAAAAAAAAAAAAATGAGACATATGTTACTGTCTTAATTATTTTTGTAGAATTAAAAATATCTATTATCAATGTAAACTCAAATTAAATTACAACTTTCCCTACTAGAGAAAATGAGAAAGGCACCGTTCAAATGATTTTTTACATGCATGCATATATTGGTTTATGCCTGATTTTGATCTATAACATATTGCCATCTTCCATTTTCTATTTGGCAAATAACTTGTCAAAGTGTCAACTATAGTAATTGTTTGGGCAGTTGGCTAATGACATTCATCCTTCAAAGCTTGTTATCTTAAAAATCTTGAATCTGAATCAAGATGAACGAGATGAAATTTATGATAGATATATATACATATATATATATAAGGTATTTGAACTTAGGACATATATTTATGTTACTGACTAAGATCACTTTGGTAATAACTACTGTTGACTGCCTATTTATATCCGTATTTGTACAAATAGACAAATTCCATGAAATATAAAACCAAAAAAAAAGAACCATACTCCAACTCAAGCACCATTATATTGACAGAAGTGACCATCTCGTAGGCTCTTGCCTCTTCTTGATGCACTGTCAACTGTCAAAGGCTTATACAAACCATGAAGCAAAAGTTTAGGCTGTCTTTTAAATCTCATTTCCCAACAAAAATCCCAGTTTCAATCTATTTCAGTCGGGCTCGATTTTGTTTTCCACAAAAAGTCTGCTGTGACTAAGTGTAATCCTTCATAAAGTTAGTAGTAGCCCCAAAAATAATACGGGAAGACAGCTTGCAAAGTGCAACATCGTCCTCATGTTGAGAAAGTTACTTCCCTCCAGACATGAATGAACAAAATAGTTGCTTGGTTTTGCAGGCAAAAATTTCTGATACTTGTGAAAAGTTGGGATATACTTCACATAATAAACCCTCCACAATGTTTGTCCTAATTCTTCTCTTTTCTGACACTCCAAGAGATCATTGCTCTAGAAAGCATCATGAATCCAAGTTTCAAACTTTCACATCCACTCAGACCAATCATTAAATTGAAGAATGGCATCCCCTAATAACTGTTGGGACATGAAAAGTTTAGTTCCTTTGAAGGTCAGGCATTTCTTTACCTGTTTCAAGGTACTGCTCATATAAAGAACGATACTTCGGAGGCACGTAATCCTTGAATCTGTCACAGATGACAACAGAGGTGTAAAATCCGGTAAAAACAATGGATAATAATTACGTGCTAACAAGGAAAAAAAAAGTGGGATATGTATGATAGGCTAAAGAATATCAGGTACCCTAATAAACCAACACCAGTAGTCTAGATATGGTCAAATAGCAAAGTGTTCATGCAAATTGTTTCTTGGATGTGTTGCAAACAGGTATCCCTCATAAATTATAAGACCTCCGAGGACAGTTGCTTACTCTAAGAAATAACATATTTGAATGTTTCACATAATGTTGGATTATGCTTCAAACATTTCGGGGGGTCTTCAATGAGGAGTGAGGATAAAGGAAGGTGTCCGTAAGTATGGCGAATGGTAGTCCCTATTCAGCATGTGAGGGAGCTATGAGAATAAAGAGTAGCGGGTCTCAATGCAATGGAGCATTTATGGCTAATTGGCTATGCTTAAGGCTTAAATTTTCTGGTTACTTTCCTCTTGGTGCATGGTTTATGCTACACATGATTTCAGTTATTCCTCCTTAGTTTATTAACAACTATGATTTTATTATTTTCTCCACTCATATTTTTCCTTTTAAGCAACTACATTCTTCTTCCTTTTCCCCCCATATTCCTTTGATTCTTTTCAAGTATGTGCTTGGTCTGTGAACATCCTTTTTTAAAAAAAGAAACATTAACCCATACCAAGAATAGGAATTTAATTTCGTCACACTTCCATTGATATCCTAAAAGTACACAATCTGGTTTGAAACATCATGACATTAACTGGACAATGAGTTCCTGAAATCTCTGCGCAAGGTATACTAAAGGTGAAGCAAAAGTATACTAAATTATTTTTCAAGATGCCTAACTGACAATGGAATTTAGATTGCTTGCATATTGGAAAAACCATTATAGCGGAAACATGAAAAGCAAAAGGCATCATGAACAAAATCCGACCTTCACATTTAGGTTGTGCTTAGTACAGTGGAAAAGTGAAAGGATGGAAAGAGGAGTGTGGAAAAGTGGAAAGAAAATGAATTTTGATTGTGTTTGGTAGGAAAGAAAAGTGAGGAAAGAAAATAGGAAAGATTATCATTTTTCACACCTATTAACAAAAACAAATCACTCCAAATTGAAAAGAAAAGAGGAAAGAAAATGAAAGTGGTGTGAGTGATCTTAACTTACAATGAGTATAATGCTAAAACAATATCATTTTCATTTTCTTTCCTCTCATTTTTCAACTCTACCAAACAATGGATGGAAAGAAAATTATATTTTCTTTCCACTTTTCCTTCTTTCCTACCAAGCACATCAATGGAATCTTTTCACTTTTCTCCTCTTCCAATTTTCCATCTTTCCAATTTTCTTTCCACCCTACCAAGCAAAGCCTTAATGCTATTATTAAGGTGACAGCCATTTTAGAATAGATGGATACCTTTCAAGAAGAGGAAGCCTCTCCGGTCCAGAAAATAATCCCACAATGCATTGCAGGACATTACCAATCTTCATCACTTGGGACTTCATTGCCTTCATAAACCCCACAAATTCTTTATATTCTGCAGGACTAAGTTTCTCTTTAACCTTTAAGGCAAATGAAATTTCAGAAACTCCCTAATCCAAAGCAGTTAGATAAATGCTATCAGGAAAATGAAACAAATAAGCAAAAGTTTGATTGGTATTGTGAATTTCACGAGAAAACAGAAAAATACAAATTAACAAAAACATTCCAGTTAGCCAGTTCCGACCATAAAACCAGGAAGGAATCCATGCAATATGTGATAAAGCCAGTTCCTTTTCAATTTAATTTCTCCAGAGGCTCCAAAGATGTGTTTCTGAACTCCTAAGATCATTCCAAAATTTACAAAAGAACATTCCTGAGATGTTTATACATAATATTTCATTCTACCCCACTCCCACATCCAATAAAATTAAAGAAAAAGCCAGTCACTTAAGCCCCTTAAAGTGCCTGATTTCTCCTAAGTGAAAAATTCAGTGAAGCAGTATAAAAGATACTGTTGCAGTCTAAGAAAGAACATCACTATAGCGCATCAGGCATCAGCATATACCTGAAGCAAACAGAAGATCAGAAAATTTTAAAGATTCAGAGTGGAAGCAGGAACGAAGTCTATCATTGGACCTGGTCTAGGCAACAAAAAAGACTTTGTTTTCACAACCTTCAATGACAGAAACATTCATAATAATTTCATAATTTTAATTCAGTATCCTAAGTAATTTCTTCGAGTTCCCACACAAACTTATCAAATTCTTTCCAAATGTTTTGAATACACCTGGATCTCTTTTTTCCTTTTTCCTAAATGCGTCCCATCAGTTTCACATTACACCTTCCCAATTCAGTACTCAAGTCGAACATCACACAGCTTTTTCTAAGGAGGTAAGATCCTATTGCATCAGTTTGCAGATCTTTGACACTGAACATTTATGCTTACGATTTTGCAGTTCATGCATTGTAAATTTTTAAAAAATAAGATTAGAGAAGGAGCCAAGTAAAAAATGAAAAGTATTAACTTTTACAAAAACCAATAATCATATTCACCATGTCAATCAGCACTTTCATGTAGCATTTGGTTGATGAAGGGAAGAAATGAGATAGTAGCTTATCAGATAAACCTAATATTAAGATTTGAATTGGTAAAAACTATTGGATATGAAATCATGGACCACTTTTTGGCAACAAGAATGTTGCAATTTCATGACACCTAGAAACCATGAAACCCAAAAGTTTTGAAGTTAGCATGTTGGCTTGTATTTGTGCCAAAAAAAGGGTCTGGTATGAGTTCCCTTTTACATAGCTGATACATAGAATCAAAGAAAATATCAACACAACTAAATCTTTCAATTGCTAAAAACATTTAAAATAATTTTTTGAAGAAAAAGAAGATACATTTTACCTGGATCAGAAAAGCAGAACCTTTTGTTTCCTCGGCCCCACGTGATTCAGCACTTAAGTGAACACCTTTGCTTTTCTGATTGAGAAACATAGCATCCACCTCTGCAGCTCCGTCATCCTTATGCAGCAAATGAACTTTAGCACCCAGCACACTTCTAGTATCAGAAATCTGTAGATTCTCATGTTTCACTGGACTGACTATGAAGGGAATGTCACTTGTCCCTGATCTTTGGGCATCTGATACATAATCATTCGAATTTTTATCATGCTGCAAGGCATCATGCTCTATACGTAGTACTTTGCGTTTCTTCATAGAACAAAATGATAACTGTTGCTCTTTACTTTGTTGTCTATCCAATAAAAGATCACCAGTCAAATCAATATTCTGATATTGCATTTTTCCCTTCCCAGTAATTGACAACTTTTTCTCATTGATCTTTAGATTACTTGATCGCTTCAACTTTTTCATATCCATGCAAGGAGTGAAACACGAGAGATTGGCAGGAAGAATATCTCCGAGCTGGCTTGAGTTGTTGCTGCTTTTAACTTCTAAAAGAGAAGATAATCTGTCTTTGAAGCGAGGTTGATCCATTGGTGTAGACTGCAAAAACTTGTTATTAAGATACTATTTATATGAAGGAAAAAGATGAAACACAAATTACTCAAAAGTGATGAGGTTGTGCATAGAAAATAACAGATACCAAAGCAGGGAACCTTTCCAGGTAAGATTCGTCCAGAGGCTGAGCAGTTTTTATCTCCCTTCTATTTCCTGTATAAAGACATACAGCATAAGCAGTAGCATTTCTCATTTACACATGTCAAATAATTCATTTAATGATGGATATGTAGATCTCATTAGCACAGGATTGAATAGGGTATTTCTTGTTTAATGCTACATTTTTCAAAATCTTTATTCTTTTAACAGAAGGATTGAAAAGTTAGTCAGATAAATTATTCTACACAAATAGATTACATAATCCTCTGGACGTGGGGTGGATTGGATACAAATAGATCACAAATAGGTTTTGTAAAATAAGACGAGAGTATTTTTGCTATCCATGCACCAAAAATAAGATAAAATAAAGACAATTTACTCATCATTTGTATCATATCCTATCCATAATCACTCACACCAGTTTAGGATAGGATAGGATCATGAGGAGCGATTTATGACACAACAACAGATCATATATGTACACATTTAAGCTACCAGATTAAAGTTGCTTTATGAATGGAGAGTGAAAATTTGAGTTGGCCACCTGTTTACCTCATCTTAGTAAGACAACGACATTTCAAAAATTCCAATGTAGCAAGACAAGGATTTAAAACTTAAGCAGCGTAATATTATAAAATTTCCCAAATAATTCCCATTTTAATAATTTGATACTGATGTAAAATGACTAAAGAAGCCACCAGAGTAAATGAATTGAACTTATAATTACTGTCAGGTCTAAGACAAGGAGGAAATAAAAGTAAAAATCAAAGATACGAAAATCAAGTAGAAAATAAAGGCTAGAAAACACCACCACATGCCAAAGTTAGAGACCCTGAATAGAAGGGTATGCTACCTGATGAAGATTCCTTGATGCCCTCATCTGGAACTGATTTTGTAGCAGAACTTGGACTTAGATCTGCATGAAAATAGGAAACAGAGGGATTTAATGAAAGGCATTATTGGTGACAGCATGACTGAAAATGCTATGATCAGGAAAATAGGGAAGCCTCCAAGGTCTATAAAGAAATAGCGAAGTTAGTTTTGATTTTAAGCCAAACACCATTGAAG
The DNA here is from genome assembly GCA_030761205.1 of Fremontodendron californicum. Lineage (NCBI taxonomy): Eukaryota > Viridiplantae > Streptophyta > Magnoliopsida > Malvales > Malvaceae > Fremontodendron > Fremontodendron californicum. The sequence goes on from JAULJL010000024.1 coordinate 7,115,564, forward strand.
GTGAGCAAAAGTAACTGTGAATTCAAATCAACCTCAAGAAATTTACGCATTCTAGTGAAAACAAAATATATTATGATTTTCATTACAATGGTTGTATTGATTGAAGAATCCATCCAAAAAAAAAAAAGAATAGATATGTTCATAAAATGACACATGCATAACTTAACAATTACTGGACAGACAAATTTTACATCATGCTCCTAGTCCATGATAACTGTTGATTCACAACTGCCAACAATGGTACCTGAGGAATTTAGCTGAATCTTAAAATCCGGAGAGGTGGTTTAGACAAGTGACATGAAGCCTATTAATGCTTTGGTATGAAGATGTGACTTCATGAAAGATGGTCATGTCAAGGGTAGGGAAGACCAAAGAAGACGTGCAGAAGTAATGAAAACGATCTTACTTTACTGATCTAACTTAGGGTGTGGTCCTAAATAAAGCACCATGATGTTATATGATCCATATAGATGGTTGGAAAAGACATTTTTGATGATGGTGTCAAAATCAGAAGAGCAAAAAGAAGAGTCATGCAGTCATAACAGCAATGACACCGCATACAAGACTAGGTCAACTTTCCACACTAATAAAAATGGAAGTTGAAACATGCAGTGCTTACTACAGAGCACAAACTTCAGACTTCAGATCTTTATGACTAAAAATTAAGAGGCTCGGCTTAAAAAACAGCTCCCTCAATAATTTTCTACATTACAAGATCGAGATAGACATAAAAATCAAGGAAACATGACAACAGTAACATCATTAAAGGATACTTAACCCATGCTTTCAAGTCCTGCTAGTTTTGGCTTTGCAGGACTACGGCTTACTCCATCTCGGAAAAAACGAGTCAGTGTAAAAACAACATCCCCGAATTTGGTGTAACACTGCAAAAGAAGAGCGGGATAAGCAGAACCCATAGGATAAGGGTTCTTCCATTTTCCAGAAGTATACCTTAATATGAGGCTGTATCCAAAGTGATATTTGAGACTGACGACTTGGTTGAGCAAACCTGTAAAAATTTCAGAAGATAAAGTAACCATAAAAGGCAAATGGATAATAAGTTGACATAGTCAAAGAGAACAAGGTTTTAGAGAAAATGCATTTTACAGTTGAAAATTCCTGAAAACCTCAACCATACAATTCCTACTTTGAATGGATTATGACAACATTTATGCATATAACAATCAATATATATAAACCAGCAAACCAGTTAAAACAACATGGAAAAATAAAAAGTTTAATATATATTCTGCAGGTATTAACTGAGAAGTGATATATACTATGTTACAACAAAACAAGACCTAACAAGATGCAACATAACCAATAACTGAGCAGCTCGAAGTTACATAAAAAAAATTCGTGAATAAGTCACAATCAGAACAATGGATGGATTCACAAAAACAAAGCACTTATTGACCTCCAACTGCCAAAGTTTACAGCTCACATTATATTTTTCCAACCTTTGGAATGTTTTTCCTTCTTACTTGGTCAGGTCTTAGGCTGGTCAAGATAAACTTAGGAAGTAAGTCCAAGTTTACAACTATGATACTAAATTTAACAACTGGATTGACAGTATGGATAGCTGATAGGACTTTTAAGTAAAATGTTAAATCAATGAAATAATCAGATAAGTAAACAGTTTTAACCCCTCATTAGGTGGAACAGAAAAGCAGTAATAGAAATAAATGTTTCAAAAGGAGAAGCTGAAGGGAACACCACCTAGAGAAAAATGTTCACATAACAGTTTCAAATATGTACTACAACATGGACAAATACTTTGATGAAGATCAAAAAGACATGGGGAAAAAAAACCTTTCATCACAAAAGATGATCGCTCCATAATCATGACGGTGACGAATAACACGTCCAACTGCCTGATTTACAGCTCTTGATGCTTGTTGACTATACCACTCTTCTCCAGTTAACAACTTAAGCATCTGATGAAAAATTGTTTAACAAAGAAAAGCATTTAAATTTTAAAGCTTCAAAGACTTCTTTCCTCGAGCAATTTCTGCATCAGTCATCACCTTACATCCTTCCCTGGGTGATTGTGCCTGTAGGTCCAAGTACTCACGTTTGAGACGAACCTGTCATATTATCAATCAGATTTGCAAATAAGAAAAAATAAAAAAGGAATGAGAAAGTGGTATGTGCTGTCAGCACATGCACTTATCAGATGTACACACACACGTCTTTAATAGCCAAAATAGTTATATGATGCGTATTCCACTGTTACTGATTTAGAAAAAGGCAAAGCTCAAAAAGAGTGAAGACTGTCAATGATGAAACTGCGGGGACAGGTTAAGCATGACCAAACCTTAGGGTCGGTCCTTGTGGCAAATGGCATCCCAGTGACGATGACTGCCCTCCCAGCATGGTCAGCAAAATCTAATCCTTCACTGACCTGAAGTAGAAGTAGAAAAAAAAATCAACCATAGCAGATGTGGCTGAACATCAGAAAGAAAATTAGGAACTATTAAGAATCAAAACAACTTTTTTAGTTCAATGAGAAGCCTTTGAGAAAAAACCAACCAAGATACCACTAATGTAGAATTGGCAGCCATGTAAAGCCCTCACTAAAATAGAAAGATATGCTGCCTGAGTCACTGTTTTATTATAAATTATAACTAATAGCACTGTTTATACAGATCCAGAGAATCTGGAAGCATGCAAGAGTTATAATAAAGATGAAATTCAGGATTGCAAAGAAAATTACTCCATAAATTATTCCAAGGTTTTGTAACATATACAAGGTGCAAAAACTCATTCACGTGTTTTGGAGTGAGGAATAATAGGTTAATTTGACTAAAATCCTGCATCTTCTACCAATACAAAAATGAGCTACAAAGGAATGAGAAACCAGACAGTGAGTTATCCCAAAAAAAACAGAGTGCTAGAAACATATTTTGGAACTTTTATAACATAGCTATTTCCCATCTTGGATCCAGCACAAGAGTCGCTGGTCACATATCCACTGACTCCAGAGGCCTTATCAAAACTAGTATTTGCTATTTGATGAAAGAAAGTAAAACCTACTAGTCCACTACACAGGAAGAATGTAAGAGAAGCTTGTAAAGCCCTCAAACAACCTTCCCATAGTCACAATTTATAGCTGAAAGTAGCCAAAGGAGATTCTACAGTTCTTTTCTATCACCATGAGAAATGTTACATGTATATGTCAGGCAGAGTGCAAGAACAAAGTTTTGCGTTAAGTTTGGATGAGAGCATACCTTGCCACGACAAACAGCAAAAAATACTGCACCAGAATTGGAGGTCTCCTTCAGTTTAGTCATATAGTCCTGAGAAGAAAACAGACAATTATCTGCGATGAAGTCCTTGATTATGTTTAAATATTAAAAAATACTTCATTAAAATCTTCATGTATCTGCTACCTCAATCGCCAGAGGAAACAGGGAAGATTGTCTAGGTTCGATAACAGGTTTCTTAAATTTGCATATTCTTTCCCATATCGTACTTGAATTTCCGTTACCCTGCAAGGAGAAAGAAAATAAGTTCAATGGAGCTAAAAGTAATGGATTCACTTCCCCTTCCCCACTAATTTTGTTTCAAGGTCTTACCATGTTCTTCCAACAACTAATGCACTGATCCAAAAGGTAGTAAGATGGAAAGAATACAAGCAGTCCATCAGGTACAATTCGAGCAAAATTGACTGGAAAAAATATATATATAAAAAATAAAAAAAATAAAAAAAAAAGGAAAAAGAATACTGTTACTGAAACATTGTGACTAATGAGGCAAATACAGAAACCTTTATGTCATCAATTGTCATAAAATGAAGCATAGGCTAGGCGTCACTGCACATTTTGAGCACAACACCTCAAGCTTATGTGGCTAAATAAAGGGCTTCTTTCTTTGAAAGTTGTGAACTACTTACTATTATGAAGAAATTTAGAAAGCCCTCTTAAATCAGAGCATTAGTCCATAGTTGGTATGGCCTCATTTAAATAATGTGTTCTTCCTTTACAAAGTCAAAATCTTTTGCATTTGTCTACCCAGCCCACCAGGCTAGAGAAACTGATAGCATATCTTTATCTTCAGTCAAATGGTCTGCCACTGAGCTATGGACCTAGTGGCAATCCTCGTAGCATATTTTATCAAAAAAAACAATGACCTGCTCCTATCTTTATTTATAGCAATTGTACATTCATTGTATTCTCTCTATTCCAATAACATTATCAAGTTGTAGACAATCAATAGCCTTTCTACCACCAATAATGTTCATATTGCTCATTCCATTAAAATAGCTGTGAGGAGATCAATGGCATAATACTAATTGCTTTATACCATTAGCACATCAAACTATCACCAATGATAATGTTCACATACCAATAGCATTCCCAAGTTCTTGTTTGTATTCTAGAGAATCACGATTCCGGTAAGATGAATTGAAGGGGCGACCTGATGGACCAAGTGGGACAACTCCAGCCCATATCTGATTTGAGGATATTACATGAGGATTTTCCAACCGAAGAGGAAAATCTCTGCGATTTCCAGCAAAAGAATTCTCTCTTTAGTAATAATATTCAAGAAAGCCATAGCATAACAGATGTGGAAAAAATGAATCTGTGCAACTTACAATTTCAATTCTTGTGCAAATGAATCCAACGGAGATAATGTACCAGATGTCAATACAATAGATCCAACGCCCATTTTGGAGAACTCTAGCATAGCAATTCCTGGATTGAAGCACCACCAGCTGAGTGTCCTGGATGACTTACCTGTCAAAAGTCAAATAGATGAAAATATAATTCATTTTTACAACAAGGCATATCAAAAGATCACATCAGCATGTTGGTTTCCAGGACCAGAACATTATAGCCCACTAATCTGTTTTTTTGGTACTAAAGAAGCTATATGAAGTACATCAATTATTGTCAAAAAGTAGAATAAATTCAGAGTAGAAAAAGGAAAACAATGGAGTTATGTTTCCATAAAAACTGTATAAATTTTGTGATAAAACCTTACAACAAGAAAGAATGTGCACCTATAGTGCACCTTTTAATACACAAAAATCTTGCTACTTTTATCTGCACATTTTGGTATGTAGGAGGCTAGAAGATTGAAGATTCTCTTCTTGCAACCGAATGCTTTCTCTATTCTATACGAGCATAATATGCAAGGTCTTGAACAAGATACATGGAAATACCAAGAACCTTGTTACTAACAAAAAGATTTGACTACCAAACTACTGGTAACTCCGACATGTTGTGACTAACATCACATGCATACACCAAAAAAGACTAGTTTTTCAATATTTTTATTGTTCATTTTTTGCTAAATCCTTACTGCATCCCAGTCACGGCTTCAATTAGATAAGGAAAAAAGAAAAAGAATAACCTTATCCTTTATGTATTTCTTAATAAAATGAATCTTCTTCATGAGGTTCCTAAAAAAGGTAGCATTCATATCCTCATTTGTCATATATTCACACCTGACAATCAGAATGATATTTTAACAATGTAAACATGATTTAATAGAGAAGTGGGTCAAATAAAACACTCAGGGAAAATACATATATAGAACAAATTAAAGAGCAAATAACAAATTCCAACAATTTGCTCTCTGAATTACCTTTGAAGATATCTGTAGCATTCACCTCAGCCTCTTGCACGTGAACCTGAAATAAGAAATTAGTTCAAATTTAAGATGCCTAGTATAGGCATGAATAATATGTAAAGAATGCCCACAGTACAAAAGGTAATGAGAATGACATCCACTCTATCTTGACTCCGTATTGAGTTCCAAGCTTACACGATAACAATCAGCATGACCATTGCCTTTCTCTCTGAATATACTTTTAAGGATGTTGCCAATGCTTTCCAGCCTGCAGCCACTTCCCTTTCCATCCTGCTGCTTATCTTCCTCAAGCAGCACCACAGCATCCTCAATTATATCAATAAGATTAGAAGCAGTTTCATGAGTGATATTGAGATCAGCAAGTAGTTCATAAATGTACGGCCCAGGCTTGGTAAACCCAAGTTCCTTGGATTCAATGGGAACTTCAGCAATTCGCTTCTGAAGTTTCAAAAGAAGAGCTGCAAATACACAGAGTTTAACTCTAAAGAAATATCTGGTGATGATGTACCGTATATATATATATATATATATATATATATATATATATATATATATATATATATTGACACACACACACGCATGAATACAAATATATGATGAAAATCAAACACAAGTAAGTTGAAGCTGCCAGGCAAAGTGACTGAGTTTTTCTAGAAGCATAATATCCTTAACTTAAAGAACCAAAGTTTACTTAACACAGGAGGACAAATACAAACTCATCCAAGAGTAGATGCATGCAAAAGCATTTGTAAGAACAGTAACATAGATTGCATTCTCAAACCAATTAAACTACCTCTCAGGATCGCAAAGTTATCTGGATTCCTCGATTTATCGTCTGATTCTTCTCTCCTTCCAACAGCTAGGTCAACACAATTTTTTGCTTCAGAAATGCATGCCGTCAGAAGTCCAGAAGACAAGTCAAAAGAGGCTGCATCAGCACATATGCTTTCCTGCATTTTATTCCCATAAAGTCAGTAGCTAAGCTCATGTAACAGAAGACATAAAGTCAAAGATCAGATCGATTGGCCTATGTCATTCTTTTGCATAACTAAATTCCAAGAGTGAGAGGAAGTGAAATGAGCAAAGAATACTAATAACAGCAGCACCTATGTTCTCTCCAAAATTTACACATAAGTTCCAATCACAAATTTCATATTTTCCCCTTACAAGGTTGTGAGCTTCATCAAATATCAGTATGCTGTTCTCCCAGTCAAGGTTAAGAGATCTTCTATAGTCACGATCTATAAGATAGTTGTAAGGTGCAAACACAATATCAACAACCTTGTGGAGCTCTCGTGATACATAATACGGGCACCTTCAAGGAAAAAATATATTGTATAACTTAGCTAGCAAATATTGTCAGCAATACAAAAGTTATCAGTGGAGCTTTGACATGCATTTAAAAAAAACAACCATATGAATTATGGAAAGAGAACGCTACTGCAGAAACCTACGGCCCAAATCTTCTTCCAATATTCACCAAATCCTCTATGTCAAGAGGTTCATCTCCAATATGAGGGTTGTTCTTCATATAATCTACAATAAAAACGCAACAATTGAACACCAGATGCACTGAAATATTTCTAAATGAAAACTTCAAAAAAGAAATTAGAGAGATAGTTGCTCAAATCACTGGAAACAATACAAAAAGTACAGTCCAGAAGACAAGAATACAACAGTATCTCAACTCTTCCATATGTTCATATCAACCCAGAATCACCATTATCAAGTAAATAATTTGAAGAGACTAATCAAGCAGAAACTTAAACGATTTCTGCATTACCAAGATGAATCAACATTGATAGGCATTTCTTACTTTCTTATTGGGGATTGGATAAATCCAATGTGATACAAAACTTAACAGCACTGTAAAAATCATACACAGCATTGCAAAATAATTAGTACACACTCTAAAGCCTGAATCAAAATCCACCACATCCCCTTTTAGTTTTTGTTTTTTTCTATAAATTACTTTATAAGCCTCTTTAGTAGGAAATAATTGCTGCGAGTCTACATAAGATAAAAGTTGACGTTGACTCAGAGTTAAAGTTGAAATCAAACAGAATATCGCATAGATGCTGACACATTCTGTGCATTGGCCTCTGCATGTCTACAAGCATCTAGCAGAAAAGTATAGTACAATTACCAGCAACACGAGGAAAATGAGTGCAATAACGCTTCTGATGCTTTCTGCAAAGGAAACGGCAGGCATTTGTCTGAGCTTTTCCTCGAAGTAAACTCACTTCATCATGTATGCACAATTGCTCCCGAGATCCCAAAACTACCATCTTGGGCCTGTATTATCCTCTAGTATTCAGAAAGTCAAAATCCTAAGTTCAAAAACCAAAATATTGAGCTTATGAAAATATCAACAAGATAAATGCCTACTGCTACCTCTGAAGATTCTTTATTGAACAATCATTTAATTCTCATGCTTAAGAAAATATTATAACAACAATGATTGCAAGACTCAAAAGTTTCCTCACATATGATATATCACAGCAAATGGTCGGAAATCTGCAGTATCTTCACCATTCTCTTTCTTTTGGTAAAAGGAAAGCAAATTTTACACCATATTCAAAGAAATAAAATTCAAATGGTGTTATACTTTCATATTTTTTTTAAGACTTAATGTTTCTAGACAAGCAATCTTTCGTATAAATACTGATCAGAAAAACAAAAGAACTTGACGGTTAGGCAACAAGTAAAATGCAGATAAATTTAACAATGATTCAAGTTGAGACAGAGTGAAAAGATTTCCAAGAAATACAGCAGGTTTTTATATACTGCACAGCAAAAAACAACTGAAATCAGGCCGCAAATTAATCAAACAGTTCACAAACAGCTACAACTTGGCTTAATAATTAAACAAAGATGAAGCTGCAATGGAGAACTCGTTTGTTAAACAAACCAAGTATCAGAAAATTTATCCCCAACTTGAATAAGCTTGCGAACATATGGCCTAATAGAGTTTTGTGACTGCTCAGCTCCAAAGCATCTTATATCTTTTTTTTTGTTGATAATTTCCAAAGCATCTTATATCATCTCAAGGTTCCACTTTTTTCATATCAAACCATATATAAGATAACAATCCCACATCCATAAAATGTTTTTTTAAAAAGAAAACAGAGCAAGTAGCTATCAGCTTATAAGGATTCTTCCAAGGTTCTGGCTTGTAGAATCAGACAAAAGTCTACTAGGAGAATGCAATTTTTTTTCCAAAATCAGACATATTTCATAAGGTGGCCAACAGACTTTAGCCTACCATATTCACAGTCAAAACAGATAAATTAGAGAAAAAGAATTCTTCTTCTTCACAATCAAATGCATCTACTATTGAAGAAAAAACAAATGTCATCTTGCTTGGACTCATGTGCGGATGTCAAACATGAGAATGTGCCAACACATGCACTTTCAATTTTTTCTTAAATTTGGAGGATCATACCGTCATATTAATGCCAACTTTGAGGTGTCAGATATGAATCCAACTCCAACATGGGTAATGACAAAGACTGAGCAAGATCAAATAAACTAAGATAATGTAATTAACTAGTGATGATGTTAAATCCCATAATACATATTAATCAACCCCACTACACAAAATCATGCATAACACAACTGGAATGGTAAGTCAGCAGCAAAGAAAACTAACTCATGTATTATTCTATAATGAAACAATCAACCTGACCTGTAGTTGCTTCTTCTCAACTCTTGAACGACTTGCCGGAGTTGGCTGTGAGTACGTGAGGTATATACAATGGTTGGAAGGTTGCTAGATTGGGACGATCCCACATCAGATTGGCTCCCTGAAAATTGACTCTTTCTTTGACTACTCCCAGTTGAGAAACCACCCAAACTTTTCCTCCAGGCCAATGTGGCACAGAGAAGACATAAGGTTTTCCCAGTTCCAGTAGGACTTTCCAAAAGTGCATTACACCTCTGCCACATAAAACAACAAATAGAATACCCCTTGAACTAACAAAATTCATACTACCCATCTCTTAGCATCAGAAAAATAGAACTCAGAACAAGAATTTATAATCACTCAACATCAATATCCAATTCATTATGCCAAAATATAAGCAACAATTACCCAAATGCCCTTCAATTGCATATCCATATTTCAAAACTGCATCAAAGTTTTCTTTTCTTTTAACACACTTATTTTTAAAAAGACCTAGAAAAATCCATTAATTGCAATAAACTAAAATATGTTTTTTTCAACAACAAAAAAAAAAAAGTTGAAGAAAATTAAACATGTAATAACTTTTCATTAAATTCAACTCCATTACTCAGAATAAAAAATTCAATTGCTTATCACTAAAATGAAAAAAAAAATACAAAATTTAAGGAGACAGACCTTTTGAAGAGCTTCAATAACTTTCTCCATGTAAACAAGTTGGCAATCATAAGCCTCGAACGGAAAATCAACATCGATCCCCCGTAATTTGTATGTTGGCATTTTCTTTTTTTACTGTTTGGATTCCGAGAAAGTGGATGGATGAAAGAAAATGATCGGGTTTTACCTTGGTTCTCTGTTTGGATTGAGAAACAGAAACGTTGTATATAAACCCTAGGGAACAAATGTGAGTTGTATTTTCCCGCCATTGCGCTCCCGAGTAGCATAGGGCTTATTTGCAGAGACGCTGTCGTTTAACAAGCAGCGGGATTTTGTTCTTTTACAATCCAAAAAGAAAATGAAGAAATGGGGGAATTTTATTACAATATCGTTTTTTTTTTTTTTAAATACCGATATTTTAAATTTATGTATCGAAATGCGTTCTGAAAATAATTGGAAAATCGTCATTTGGGGTGGCGACTTCCCAACTGAAAATAATTTTTTTATTTTTTAAAAGTATTAAATAATAAAATTTAAATAAAAATTATATAATTTATTATTTTAAAAAATAAAAATTTAAATTTAAATAACAAAATTTTAAAAATTATATACATTTTTTTATATATAATTTTTTTATACAATTTATGTATTTTTTTAATTGTATGTATACAATTTATATTTTTTTAAAATTATGTATATAATAACTGTATGTATAACCGGTATTATTGTTGATGCGAACTCTCTCCCGATGTACAAAATTGATAAGGACATTTTCGACTGCTATAATTAGATGTGTCCATGTGCAGGACCGAGTCTCAAAATTTTTTATTTTGGAATATTTAAAATATATATATTTAAAAAATAACATTATAACGGAATATTTCATCGGTGATAGGTATACCTACGAATGTTTTTGGTCGGTAATAATTTATTACCGACAGAATATTTTGTCGGTCAATGTCCTTTACAGAAGGATTATTTTTTGAACAAAAAAATAAATATTTAAAAAATAAATTATTAAAAAATTTTAATAATTAAATAATTAAATAATTAAATAATTACATGATAAAAAATAAAATGAAATCCTTAAAAATATAAATAAAATAATATTCAAATGTATTTCTCGAATATTAAAAAAAAAAAAAAAAAACTCATCACGAGGTACTGCTGTCATCGGCTTCACTGTCTACCTCGGCATTGCCTCCAGCATCACCTCCGGCAGCACTCAATCCTCTGACAGCACCCATGCCTCCGACTTTGGCATCACCTCGACAACACCGACTCCGGCAGCACTCACTCCAGCACCGACAACACTCAATCCAAGTCCAGCAGCCATGCCTCCAGCAGCACCGACTCCGGCAACACTCAGTCCAGCACCAACTCCGGCAGCACTCAATCCAACACCCATGCCTAAGGCAGCACTGAGTCTGGCAACCTGAGTTTCGATCCCGCCTAATGCAGCTGCTATCTGTGACTGCAATAAAGGTGTGATTATCATATTCCAGCTCGTCACGATATTCTCAAGTCTCACGATTGAGGTCTGGATTTGCGAGACATCGGACCTCAATGCATGATAGTCTTCAGACGGCGCTGCTGTCGGCTGTTGTGTAGTACTAGGACCACATGAAGCGTAACTCGCTGCATCTGAATTTTGGTAACTGCCGGGTGGATCGAAGATTTGCCCTCTCTTCGGTCTCGTTTCAAACCCATAAACATGCGCCCACGTAGTCTCAATGCCCCCAATAGCATTAGACCATGACTAAGGATCGAAATCGGGATATGAAGACATATCGTCCTCATATTTTTATGTTTATTAGTATATATTATAAATGAAGTTTTATTTCTTAAAACACATTAACAATTTTCCTACACAAATAACTTAAAAATATTAATAATTTTCACTTGCCTACAATATTGTTTTTTATTATTATAATTTTATATGTTTTTTAATATTATCTTTTTAAATTATAATTATAAATAAACTATTATTATTCTTTAATTTATATTTTGATATTTATTACCATATTATAATAAAGTTTCATTTATTATAACACAATTAACAATTTTTCTACACAATTAATTTTAAAATATTAATAATTTTCACTTGCCTACAATACTATTTCAACTCACCCATTAACAATTTCAACTCACCCATTAACAATTTCAATTTCAACTCAACAATATACACACAAATTTTTTTAACAATATACACATTAACAATTTTCAAATCATAGAGAAAAGACAATTCATACCCAGGCATGGTGGTCGGAGACCTTAGCTGGTGGCGCGCACAGGCAGCTACAGCGATGGCTCGCGGATGACAGTCGGACTTAACTACAAAAATGAAAACAACAATAATATCAAACAATATCAAAAATAAAATAAAAAACGAAAATAAAGAAGATAGAGAAAAGTAACAGACGAGGTGGTCGGACGGTTCCGGCAGTGGCAGTGACTGTGGTGGCTCGTGGGGGACGATCGGACGGCGACGGCGGTGGCTCGGACTTAACTAAAAAATGAAAACAACAATATTATCAAAAACCAAAAATCAAAAAAACGAAATTAAAAGAAGAGAGAGAACAAAAACAGATGCGGTGCTCGGACGGCAACGGTGATGGCTCGTGGGGGACGGTCGGACGACGAAGGGGCACGACGACGAAGGGAGAAAGAGAGAATCGGAGAGAAAATAAGGAAATAAGTCTCGGGCATTAAGTTATGCCCGAGACTTTTGCCGACGGAATAAGGTTATTACCGACGGAATTTTAATCGGTAATACTTTTGGCGGGATTTCAAATGTCATCCGTCGGTAATAAAGTATTACCAATGGAATATCGATCGGTAATACCATTCTCCGTCGGTGAAACATCACTGACGGAATAAACTTTCACCGACAGAACGTATGTATTACTTTGGGAGAGATTTCAAATTTCATCTGTCGATATTAGCATTTTTTCGTCAGTGATATATCATCGACGGAATAACCTTTCACCAATGAAAATCAAGTATTACCGATTGATAAGCTCATAAAATATACATTTTATGCCTTTATACCTTTAGTTTTTGTTATGTTTTCGATCTTTATCTTATTTACTTATATTATGTTTTTGATTTTGAGGTACAATAAGGAGAATGAAGTTCAAAGATGTCAATAATGATTGTAAAGAGCTTATAAATTCACAATCATAGATGGAAGAAGACTTGGGAGTCAAAAAAGATCAAATTGTTAGTGCTAGATGATTAGGTAGATCTGACCTCCGGAGCTTGTTGCTAAGAAATCATTATATTAAATACATTATTTGAAGAAACCTCCTTCTTTACTTTTGAAGCTGATTTGAATACCTTTCCAACGATAGTTTACACGCCTAAATCGAACAACGGATGGTCACCTAAATCAGCCAAAGAAATGCAAGATAGTACAGTAGTCGCGAAACTGACGTCAGCGAGCAAAATCACCAAGTCAGCCCACTCGGCGCCACAGCGCCGGAAAGTGGCACCACAGAGCCGACCTTACTGCCTCCAAAACCAAGAAAAACTAGGAAAAAGTCCAAACTTGCCTTATTTTGCCTCCTAGCTTCCTTGATCAACAAGAAATGGTTTCCAAGGTCAAAAAGCTCTATAAATACCATATTTTGAGCCACAAACTATTATTATCTTTGGGAGGAGACTCAAAAATAATCATTATTTTTTTTCTTCTCCATTATTTTATTTTCTTTTTAGTTTTATTTTATATAATATTTATGCTTATGTTAGGCTAAACTTCTTTTTGGTTAAGGGTGATTTCAAAGCCCTAGACATGTTTTGTAATTGATTTTCAGATTCTATCTATTATTAGTTTTCTATCAAAGTTGTTTGAGTTATTCTATAATAATTGTTCATGATGTTGTTTTGATTTGTTTAGGTTACAAACTATATAGATCTTGATAATTATCTAATGCTAGTTTATGAGTCTTGATCTGTGTAATTGTCTTAATTTTATATTCATAAGTGGCAATTTGTGATTAATGATTATGGTCAAATTTTCTCTAATTGCAAAATGGAACATAACCTAATTAAACAATTCATATTCATGCTTTTGTTGCTTAGATCAATCTATCTTTCTCATCATAAAGCTGCTGTCAAATTAAATTTAGAGATGTTTATCCTAGGTTGTTTGATAGTTAGAGATTAAGTAGTGGCGTTCGTCCTGCTTAACGACGAACTAAGGAAGGATTGGGGTAACACGGGATGTTGTTATCTACGGTTGTTAACTTTGATAGCTAATTGATGTTGATAGATCTGAATTTGATTCTTAATGATGTCTAGTGGTGGAGAATGAACCTTTAGCCATATTTCTCTTATATTTAATTTGATCTTATTTATTTGCTTCTTACTTTTCTTATTTATTTTAGTTTTAAAATTATTTCAAAAACCCTATTTTCTTTTATTGTTCTTGAATTTAAGTTTTAAATTAGTAATTTATAAACTAAAAACCAATATCTATGGATTCGACCCTTGCATGCTACTTTACTGTAATTGATCATATTAATTGCAAGGTTTAATAAAGATACACTTTTTTGGGTGTATCAAATTTTTCCGATCTTTATTACTTTGGGCAGGATTTCAAATTTTATCCGTCGGTAATCACCGATGGAATAACCTTTCATCGACGAAAATCAAGTATTACCGACGAAAATTCCGTCGGTAATACTTTATGACTGTTCACTTTAAAACCTCAATTAATTTTTTAATAAATTTGCATTTATTATTTATTAAAAATCGAGAAAAAACTATTACCAACGGATTTTTCGTTAGTAAAAACGGAATTCCGTTGGTACAAAATGTGAACGGTCAAAAAGTATTACCGACGGAATTGCTTATTACCGACGGATTATCCGTCGGTAATAGTTTTTGGACCGTTTAGTTTTTTATTATTAATTTTTATTTTCGAAAACCGTGTGTTATTTTCACCGGCGGAATTTCCGTCGGTAATGCTCGTAATTCCGTCGGTGAAAATTTGGAGGGAATCTATGTCGTTCGCGCCAAGCTTTTACCGACAGAATGAATCTGTCGCTAATATTCCGTCGGTAATATTCTTTTTCCGTCGGAAATGCTAAAAAATTCCGTCGATAATAGACCAAAACATTACCGACTAAATTTCGTCGATAATTTTTAAAATTTGATCGGTAATAAATTGTTTTACCGACGTCCTCTTGTAGTGTTTGAAATTATAAAAATAATTGAATGATCAAATTGACATGAAAACAATATATCATATTCGATGGTTACTTGGAATAGTTATTCTTTAGTGAAAGTGAAAAAAATACTAATATTGTAATGTTTCAAATTCAAATCTCATAATGCCTGAATTTTATCTAATTCTAAGTTGATTTGTTACATAAGATACAATACTTTATTATTATTGTAATTTTACTTGTATTTATAATTTTATAAAAAATTGAGATGAAAAATCTAATTTCAACTTAAACATTTGCACTTTTAGACCCATATTTTTCTTTTTTCTAAAAATCACGTTAATGTAGAAAATTACTTGAAAATTAGTGCACATCAGAGATTAAAAATTTAGATCGTTGAACTGATTGAATCGAAAACCGATTGAACTGAAAATCGATAACTTGTTCAGTCCGATACAAGATATAAAATTGAGTGATAATCGAATAAAAAACGGTTTAATGGGTAAAAATTTGGTAAAAAATCGGAAAAACCTGTTTGATATATATATTTTTAATTTTAATTTTTCATAATTGATGAGATTTGAACATTTAACCTTTTAATTATATATTAAAGATCATACCATTAAGTCAAATACATTTTTATTAATTATTTATTATATTTAATATTTATTTAACATCAAAATCAATTTTTATACATTTAAATCCTTATTTAAGTGAACCGGTCGGTTCAACTTAGAACAAAAATTCGACTGGTTCAATCGAGAATCAAATGTCTAATCGATTTGATTTTTAATCCGATTTTTTTAACCTTAGAGCATATGTTGATACTTAAAAGATTTTATTCAAAATATTGAATTATTAAAAAATAATAAGTTGAGTTGATTTAATTCACTTCATACATACAAAAGTCTTTTCATGGTAGATAACATGGTTAATCATTTTAACATGAAAATACGTATGTATTAAGGGTCCATTTGGATCTTTCATCATAAATTTTATTACTGCTGAATCAATTCAATTTGGCTCTGGCTTATTTTTATTACTCCTACTTGTTACAAGTCATGATTTGTCAATTCTTTTAAAGTTTTTTGTTTTTAAAAATTTATTTATGAAATGATATTTTTTCCACAAGGAAAACTATAAATTGAACTTTTAAGTAACAAAATTTACAAACTCAGTCAGGACAGATATAATAACATTGAATAGAAAATCCAACTGGATCGGTTGAATCGAAATTTGATGACTTATCTGATCCGACAAATATAATAAAATCAGATTTAATCGAACTGGTCAAAAACCGAATTTTTATTTTTATTTTTATTTTTTTCCAAAATTTTTTGTTGTAAATGATGAAATTTGAAGCCATAACCTCTTAAAATTATACTAAAAACCATACCACTAAGCTAAATGCTTATTTTTATTAATTATTTATTATATTTAATATTTATTTAAATATATTTTTTAAAAATATTTAAAAATCTTATTTAAAGTGTTCAATCAGTCCAACTGATTCAATCGATTGAATCGAAAATCAAATATCACATTGATTTAATATTCGATCCGATTTTTTATATTCGTGGCTAATAAAAATACTAATCACATGTTTTTTTGGAGTTGATTTTAAAATATATATTATTATTTTATACATCTTCGACAAAGTTTTTAAAATTTCATAAATTATGTTAAAAAATTATCATATATCATTTTTATTATATTTTAACGGATTATGTGATAATTCTCTACTCGATCCTGCTTGTGGAATTTTTAAATTACAATTGCATTCATCATTGTTAGAGAATTTTTCTTTTAAGAAATATCACACAAATTGTTTTTTCTTTTAATCCTTATATACCATAAAAAATGAAAAATATTTAAAACCCGAATGAAAACCCAAAACCCGAGAGCTTAACCCATGAACCCACCAACAACGCGGCACTTACGTCTTTCAAATAGATCTTTCTAGAAGCCATAGTATCTCTAGAATCTCTAGGACCACTCGAGTCGACCCCCAAAAAAGAAAAAGAAACACCAAAATAATATATAAAATCACCGATTATTAATTAAAAAAATAATCGAAAATTCCCCACAAACACTCTCTGGCTGTTCACGTATATTGTCCTCTCGCGCACCCAAAACAAGAGAGGTTTTTGATAAGAAATTTCAAGAACTTCTTTGGCCCCAATCTTCTCTCTCTTTCTTTTGTCTCCCGTAAAAGGTATGATCGGTAGCCTTCGCTTTTGCAATTTCGTCGATTGTTTTTTTTTTTGTTTGTTGTTGCCTTATTTCTCCGTCTGGAGTTTGTAGATCTGTTTAGTTTTCGCTTTAGATTCGGTGCATCGGTTCGATTTTTTTTTTGCTCGATGCTTTTCGCATTGACTTTTGTTTCTCTTTAGATTTAGCTGTTTCTAGTGATTCATGTGGAAATAGTTTCTTATTTGATTTCTATTTTTCGATTCTTTTGTGTGTAAAATTAACTTTTGTTTCTCTGGATTCGACTTTTTTTTTTCTCTCGCTGAAGATATAGTTAAAATTAGTTACTTTAGGTTGATTTCAATGTGATTTCGATCTGTCATTGCAAGGCATTCGCGTTTCTGATTAATTTTATTGTAAGGAGTGTTCTTTTTGGATTGGAATTTGATTGTAAAGTTTTATAGGAGCTGTTTCTAATTGTTTGATTTATGTGTATGGCACTATTTAAATTATTTTTTTAAAAAGAAAACTAAAATGTTTGATTAGCTTCAAATTTATTCGTGTATCTGCATGCACGTGGTAAGCACCTGCCTCGGACCGTTATGTTGTCATATGGTTTATGTTCTAACTTCTAATGTAAATGATCAACTCAACGAGAGTCTTAAAATGAGAAAAAAAGGGGGGGGGGAATGTTAATTGAATCTTGTTATGGTCTTTAGTGTATTAAAGAGTTATGATCCTTTGAGCTCAAGTTCATGGAAGTTACCATGGAATCTTGAGTCGCAATTTTGTTGCTCATAGTAAATGAGAAAAGATTTATATCACCATAATTGATATAAGTTGGTAACTTGTTAATTGTTAAACATGTGATTATGGCGATGCAATGTCTAGATTTCTAAAATCGTGATTATGACCTTTTTTCCCCTTTCCTGCTTTAATATTATATGTAATTTTATTGCTATTTGTTTCGTTAGGTGTAGATCGATTTTGTTTTATAAAGTAAGTTGGTGTAATTTCTGCTGAAGATGAGCGTTGTTGGGTTTGATTTTGGCAATGAGAGCTGCCTTGTTGCTGTCGCGAGGCAGAGAGGGATTGATGTCGTGCTTAATGATGAATCAAACCGTGAAACTCCGGCTATTGTATGCTTTGGTGAGAAGCAGAGATTCATTGGTACTGCAGGGGCAGCATCTTCTACAATGAACCCTAAAAGTTCAATTTCTCAGATAAAGCGGTTGATTGGCCTCCAGTTCTCAGATCCTGAGTTGCAAAGGGATCTCAAGTCTTTGCCCTTCAATGTCACGGAGGGTCCTGATGGATATCCTTTGATTCATGCTCGTTATTTAGGTGAAATGAGAACTTTTACCCCAACCCAAGTCTTGGGAATGGTTTTTTCGAATTTGAAAAGCATAGCTGAGAAGAACCTGAATGCAGCAGTGGTGGATTGCTGCATTGGAATTCCTGTATATTTCACTGATCTTCAAAGAAGGGCAGTTCTAGATGCAGCCACAATCGCAGGCTTGCACCCTCTTCACTTGATTCATGAAACTACAGCAACAGCATTGGCTTATGGTATTTATAAGACTGATTTACCTGAAAATGACCAATTAAATGTTGCCTTTGTTGATATTGGACATGCTAGCATGCAAGTTTGTATTGCTGGCTTCAAGAAGGGGCAACTCAAGATACTAGCTCATTCGTTTGACCGCTCTTTGGGTGGAAGAGATTTTGATGAAGTTTTATTTCAGCATTTTGCTGCAAAATTTAAAGACGAATACAAGATTGATGTCTTCCAGAATGCAAGGGCTTGTATTAGGCTTCGGGCTGCTTGTGAGAAGCTAAAGAAGGTACTTAGTGCCAATCCTGAGGCACCTCTGAATATTGAGTGCTTAATGGATGAGAAGGATGTTAGGGGTTTCATTAAGAGAGAGGAGTTTGAGCAGATCAGTTCTCCAATTTTGCAACGTGTGAAGAGGCCGTTAGAGAAGGCTCTTGCTGATGCTGGACTTGCAGTTGAGGATGTTCACATGGTTGAGATTGTTGGCTCAGCCTCTCGTGTTCCTGCTATGTTGAAAATCCTCACGGAGTTCTTTGGTAAAGAGCCTAGGCGAACAATGAATGCTAGTGAATGTGTTTCAAGGGGTTGTGCTTTACAATGTGCAATTCTCAGTCCCACATTCAAAGTTCGAGAGTTTCAGGTAATTTTCTACAAAATTATCATCATAATTTTGCTGTTTTCGTCGAGTGTCTCAGTTGTGTATTTATCATTCATTACTTGTTTTCATTATCTATGTTACCCGGACTCGAGGGTGAGTGTCGGATATGGGTATGTGACTGACACAGGTATGCTCAATTTTTTTTTTCCATTTATTTGAAGGATCAGACCCTCATATTCACGTTCGAATATGTGTACTTTAGGGAAAATGAAGAGTCCGAGTAACATAGTGCATTATAGTATGATTTCTAGCTGTTACTTTCCTTTATTATCTTGATGGGGATGATGCAAGAATTTTTCCTTGGACCTCTTCCATACCTTAGTTTCTCCATTCTTGTTGCTGCATATCGTATTGTCATTTTTGTATCCTTTTCCTTTTTTTTTCTTTCTTGCTATATTTTGAACACAGCTCACCACTTAATTTGTATGGTTTGAAGGTCAATGAGAGCTTCCCTTTCCCAATTTCGCTATCATGGAAAGGATCTGCTCCAGATGCTCAGAATGGAGGAGCAGAGCAACAACAACTGGTTTTTCCAAAGGGAAATCCGATACCGAGTGTCAAGGCTGTGACATTCCACAAGACGAGTACTTTCAGTGTTGATGTTCAATATTCTGATGTAAGCGATTTGCAGGTCCCGGCAAAGATCAGTACATACACGGTAATTAATCTACAAACCTTAATCAAACTCTAATTATCTTGTTTTTTTAGTTTTTCTTTGCTTCAGCATAAGAGTAACTTGTTCAGTACAAAAATTTATTGCACAACCTTCTGATTTGTGAAATAATTTCTGGCATTTGTTAAATGGCAGATTGGTCCTTTTTCAACAATAAGAAGTAAACGACCAAAATTGAAGGTCATAGCTCGTTTGAATTTGCATGGGATAGTGTCCCTTGAGTCTGCGACAGTAAGTATTTGTCAATTGACTTTTTAAATTTTAATTATAGCTGGGAGGTGAATTTTGGTGCTCTTTCCTGACTACTTTCATGTGATTTTAGCTCTTGGAAGAGGAAGAAGTTGAAGTTCACTTTTCAAAAGAGCCGGCAAAAGAAAATACTAAGATGGAGACTGATGAAGCACCTAGTGATACTGCTGCCCCCAGTGCCAATGAGACAGATGTTAACAT
This sequence comes from Fremontodendron californicum, assembly GCA_030761205.1. Taxonomy (NCBI): domain Eukaryota; kingdom Viridiplantae; phylum Streptophyta; class Magnoliopsida; order Malvales; family Malvaceae; genus Fremontodendron; species Fremontodendron californicum. Next base: position 7,136,198 of record JAULJL010000024.1, read on the forward strand.
GCAAGACGCCAAGGGTACAGCTGATGCAGCAGGGGTTGAAAATGGTGTTCCTGAGTCAGGTGACAAGCCTGTGCAAATGGAGACTGATACTAAAGTTAGTGATTGTTTTGTGCACTTTATACATGCATTGCCTGAATTGTTGGTATGGCTTTTAAGGCAGGCCTACTCATGGTTGCCAAGTTTTTAGTATGGTTGTCTCTTAATGGAATATTTTTGGAGTCTTTTTCTTGGGTTTTATACGGGATTGGTTGGTTGTTTATATTTTTTGTTCTGCCTGATAGTTTGAGGCTCCCAAGAAGAAGGTGAAGAAAACAAATGTCCCAGTGGCAGAGTTGGTTTATGGTGCAATGTTACCTGTTGATGTTCAAAAAGCAGTAGAGAAGGAGTTTGAAATGGCTTTGCAAGATAGAGTTATGGAAGAAACAAAGGATAAAAAGAATGCTGTTGAGGCCTATGTCTATGACATGAGGAATAAGGTAAAATGTTGCCTACTAATTTGCTAAAACTGTTTCTTGGCTGTCATGATCTTAACACTAATTATACTTTGTGTTTTCAGCTTAGTGATAAATACCATGATTTTGTCACTCATCCGGAGAAGGAAGAGTTTACTGCTAAGCTTCAGGAAACAGAGGATTGGCTGTATGAGGACGGGGAGGATGAAACAAAGGGTGTCTATGTTGCCAAGCTTGAAGAGCTTAAGAAGGTGACTCTTGTTCTTCTTGTGATTTCTCAGGTTGACTGTATAAATTGCGAATCTGACAGATGTCTTAATTTTGCAGCAAGGGGATCCTATTGAAGAGCGTTACAAAGAGTATGCTGAAAGGGGAACTGTCATTGATCAGTTTGCTTACTGTATTAACAGTTACAGGGAGGCAGCCATGTCAAATGATCCCAAATTTGATCACATTGAACTAGCTGAAAAGCAAAAGGTAATGGCTTGCTCTCTCTCTTTTTACCTCCCCTTGGCCCTCACTCCCTTTTATTGCTGAGATCTAATCTTTTTAGTGCATTATAGGTCTTAAATGAGTGTGTGGAAGCTGAGGCCTGGCTGAGGGAGAAAAAACAGCAGCAGGATCAACTTCCCAAGTATGCCACTCCAGTTCTCTTGTCAGCTGATGTGAGAAAAAAAGTTGAAGCACTAGACAGGTACCACTATTTCACCTGCTTAAGGTTTTGTTTTGTATCCAGCATTTAGATTCTTGTTTATTCATAGATAGATTTCAGCACCTGCACATAGTAATGTTCTCGTTTTTTTCTTCCTTAACTATTATACATATATATATATATATATGTATATAGATGTTGATATCTATATACGAATTTTTGATACTTGATGCTGAGATTCAAACTTTGCCTTAAACAGGTTTTGCAGGCCAATAATGACGAAACCTAAACCAGCTAAACCAGTCACACCTGAATCACCAGCAACCCCACCTCCTCAGGGAAGTGAGGCTCAGCCACAGGGTGCAGAAGCCAATGGTAACCCGAGTGCAAGCCCTAACCGCAATGCAGATCCCAGTGAAAATGCGCCGGCAGGCAGTGGTGAGGCACCTCCAGCTCCTGTAGAACCAATGGAAACTGACAAATCGGAGACTACTTCAAGTACTGCATAAATTATTAGCCTTTTGGTCCGTGTTAATTTATGCGGCCAAAATTGGTTCTTATGTATAAGCACTATTTTTCAAAAGAGCCTGAGACCAACTCTTGGGTTGTTGGTGTCATTGTTTTCAATTTGTAAAGCCTTTCTCTTTGCAATGTCTGCCGAGATTTGTTATTGTTAAGAGCGAGTCTTTAGAATCCGGGTTTTTGAAGGAGGGTCTTTTAAGAGAAAAAAGATTGCTATTGGGGCTTCTTTGCTAACATTTTTCTGTTAGGGGGAGGCTTAAATTTACTCTTTAAAGGATTTCAAGTGTTACAATCTTTTTATTTTTATATTTTATACAGCATTGGTCGAAGTTGGATTTGGCAGAGCAAGGTGTAAAGAAATCGAAGCAATACAGCATAGAATGAAGATTGAAGATAGAGAAACTGAGAGAGAGATTTGAGTAAAGCAGCATCACTCGCTCACTTCATGTACGTGGTGCATGATTTGTTAGCGTTTGAATGGACTTATTTTCCGAGCCCACCCACACCTTACTCTAATAGCCCAAGCCCTACTCCAAGTCCAGATTTTACCAATTTTTGGATTTTCTTTTCTTTCTCAACCCACGGCCAGCCCTTTTTTCAAGTGAAGACTGAAGACTTGAGAGTTGAGACGCTCTTCTTGTTCCTTTCTCTTCAATTTCCGCGGCAACTTTTTCTCCTCTTGCTCTCTCGTTTTCAGCTTCTTCTAAGGTTTTTTATTTTTCTTTTTTGGTAAATAATCCAAATTATATTTGCAACAATGTTGTGGGAATCAGCGATTTCTATTATTTTTGTTTATTTTTAGCATATCAGTATATCACTGAAATTCAATTATATCGAAAGTTTGAATTTTTTATTTTTTATCTTTCCGTTGCCAAGGAAGAATCCCTTTGTACGGACATTGAATGAGAGGTTAATAAGAATTTTGAAAATATTTATGTTCAGAGAAGGCATCGGAAATGCTAAAGCTGAAGGTGGACTAACGGTTGGTGCGTGCGGTTTTGATGATAGATATAGGGAACAATGTTAAATTCCAGTTCTTCAAGTGGGAAGGGAAATAAGAAACTTTGAACATGACTCTACCACCGACATGACTTTAATTCATTGTTTGGATGAAGCAGGACTGTTGGCGAAATGTGGAAGACTGCCCAAGAAAATGCTTCGGCGTACATGTGTTATTGGTTCGACTGAAATTGTGAGAATATTGGGCAAGCTAAGACCAGTGAACAAGGCTCTCTCCATCTTTCATCAGATCAAAGCTGCAAGTGCGAGCCAACAGCAAACACTTACAACCTATGTTACTCGGATTTGGGTGTGAATGTCGGATACAGGTATGTTAAATTTTTTCCAAACTTTTCCATTTATTTGGAGGGTCATATCTTTATACCATGTCCGAATATGTGTCGGACATGAGTACTTCAAAAAAAAAATGAAGAGTCGAAGTAACATACCTTACAACACTATAATCTTGATGTTGATGCAAGAAGGGCATCATGAAAAAGTTCATGAGCTCTATAATGAGATTTGTAATGAGGGGTTTACCAGAAACTGACGTACAGTGCACTTATATCCACCTACAGTCAGTTAGGTCGTCATGATTCTGCCATTAGGTTGTTTGAGGAGATGAAGGAGAATGGATTGCCGCCTACATTAAAGATTTGTACAACCTTAATTGGAATCTATTTTAAGCTAGGTAAGACCGAGAAAGCTTTAGTCCAGGAGATGAAAGGAAAGGGCTGTAGCCCAACTGTTTTTACTTACATAGAGTTGATAAAGGGGCTTGGAAAAGCTGGGAGAGTGGAAAATGCCTATGGAATTTTCATGGATATGTTAAAAGAAGGTAGTAAGCCTGATGTTGAGCTTATTAAAAATATGATTAACATTTTGGGCAAAGCGGGTCGATTTGAAGCTGTTCTTAAGCTTTTCACTGAAATGAAGTCTTGGCAATGTGTTCCGACTGTTGTAACATATAACACTATAATTAAAGCTTTATTTGACTCCAAAGCCCCAATTTCTGAGGCAGCTTTGTGGTTTGAGTAGATTAAGGCAGATGGTGTCGTTCCCAGCTCATTTACTTATTCAATTCTTATTGATGGATTCTGCAAGACAAACAGGGTTGAGAAAGCTTTGTTACTCCTGGAAGAGATGGATGAAAAGGGTTTTCCTCCTTGTCTGGTTGCATATTTTAGCCTGATCAACAGTCTTGGAAAGGCAAAACGATATGAAGCTGCAAGTGAGTTATTTCTGGAATTGAAAGAGAATTGTGGATGTTAAGTACTCGGATATATGCTGTGATGATAAAACTTTTTGGGACGGCCGTCTGAGTAAGGCTGTAAATCTATTCAATGAGATGAAGAAACTGGGATGCAATCCTGATGTTTATACTCACAATACACTCATGTCTGGGAGGGTAAGGGCAGGTATGATAGATGAAGCTCATTCCTTGATGAGAACCATGGAAGAAAACGGTTGTGCTCCAGGCTTGAATTCTCATATTTATCATTCTAAATGGCTTTAGCTAGGACAGGTGGCCTAAAGCGGGCAATGGAGATGCTTACAGGTAGTCCAGAAGTGAGGCTTCTGATCTGTCCTAGCATCTAAAGCACTCAAGAAAGCATTGTAAAGAGCTTGAGTCTGACGTTTCAAGGGGTTAGGGCTGAGTTTGATGAAGCTAAAATAAGAATGCAGGGTAGCCTTGATGAGGCAAAAACAAAGTGGTTAAGTTCTAGCCAGTGAGCTCACAACTGCAAAAGAGCTTCTGAAGAAATCTTGGGAGGAGTTGCAGATTTTGTCTCATGAGTTCACTTCTATACAGAAAATCGTGATAGCCTTAAGAGGGAATTGGTAGATGTCTATATAAGGCAGAAACCACAGCCAACGATTTGAAAGAAGAGAAAAATATCGTTTCTTCTTTAAACAAAGAACTACAGGCTTTGGAGAAGCAGATTGCGAAGGACAAGGAAGCAAGAAAATCAGTTGAAGCAGACCTGGAAGAGGCTATTAATTCACTTGATGAGATGAACCGAAATGTAGTGAAACTTTCTGGAGATCTTGAAAGGGCTAATGCTAAAATATCTAGTCTCGAGGATGAGAAAATGTTGCTCTATAAAAACACTTGCAGAGCAGAAGAATGCATCTAAAGAAGCCCGAGAAAACATGGAAGATGCTAACGTTGTCATGGCACTTGGCAAGGAAAGGGAGAGTTTGGAAAAGCGAGCCAGAGAAACTTGAGGAAGAATTGGCATCTGCTAAGGGTGAAATATTAGAAAAATTCTAAGGAAAGTTTTTTAGTATACGCTTCTGATAAGCTCCAATAAATTGTAACCCTTGGATTCATATTGATTCATCTGAGCCATTGAAAAAAAAAAGAAAAAAAAAAGAGATAACCGGTTAACCTGGTAAGATAAAACCTAAAATCACTTCTCTCCCTTTATTTTCTTCTCTGTTTCTTCTCTCCTATCTTATAATCTTGCCGTCGCTTACTCATCTTCCTCCAATTTTTTTTGGCCAAGATCTTCCTAATTTCAAAGCAAGGTTTTTGTTTAGGGGAGAAATTAGCTCAGAAAAACAAAGAGATGGCGCAGTCAAGCAAAGAGCCTCGCAAGAAAGAGGCTGCGATATCCAAGCTTGTCTTTCCAAGAACAATTTCCTTATTCAAAGGTAAGAAAGATGTTTTTTTTTTCTTCTTTCTATCATGTGATTTTGCCAAGTAATTTAGAAAATTTGATTAATATTGGGTATGATTGGTTTTGCACCATCACAATGTTTTCTAATTTAGAACTTGATTTGAGGTTATAACAGTCAAACGTTTCCTGGATCTTGAAAAATATAGCTAGTTAAAGCCTTTTGTTGAGGTATATTATGATCTATTGTCTCGGACTTCAAGCTGTCAGATGGCGGCTTTCCAGGCTGAAGTTATGAAAGAGGGAGGAGAGGATTTGATTTTGTAGAAAATGGGAGTTGATAATTATGAACCATAAGTTTTCTTTTGCTTCTCTCTCTCAGCTTTTCAGGTTATTTCAATTTTCCCAATATGAGTTACTTGCTTTTCTTTTTCTTTAACTAATTTCCTGATTACCTATCAGTTTTCTTTCTGGGTTTTCCTTGTTTTTGTTCCTTGTCTCTTTTTTCTTATTGAAACTTTAACTTTATTAGTTTGATCAATTAATTTCCTGTATGGGTTTTATTTATTTTTTGCTTGATTTCTTCATCTTTAGCTAATAGGCTGATTATCTATCGGTTTCCTTTTTGGGTTTTGTTTCTTGTCTCTTTTTCTTATTGAAACATGTAGTTATTTTTCTTGAACTTGGTTTGATCAGTTCATAAGTTTTAATGGTTTTTGATGGGCCTTTTTTTTTCCTTTCTATTTTATGAAATTTTCTGGCATAATTTCCTTTCTCTTTGATGTTTAATGGTGAAAGAGCATAACTTATACATTTAAGATCAAATTGAGGTTGAAATCAGGTGGCTTCTAGTTTTGGTTTCGTTTTTTCCCTCATAGCAGTTTTTATGTAGGTTTAAGGAGGGGGTAATTGCTTACTAGGAATTTGATACACCACTTTTAGTGGTATTATTATTATTATTGCTGTTGAATTATTTATTAAATTTTTATTTTTTTGTAATTTAGTCAAATTGCCCCTTGTTACTTCTATGCTCACCCCACTTCTCCATATATGCAATGAATTATGATTAATGAGAATTGGATCAGATTTGGAAATCTAATTTTAAGAGTATGCCTTATTGGGTGTCTAATTTGTAAGAAGCAAAGTTTACAAAGTTGCATTGATGCTATGAGCTGATGACTTCATAATATTAACTGAATTTTCAGAATTCAACATGCTTTTGGAAATTGAATATATGACTTCTGAAGTCAGTGATGGACTAATTGATGCATTTCTTGTTAATGAACTTGTCTATATGATGATATAGAGGATAGAAGAAAACTTGTTAAAGTTTTTTTTTTTTTTTTTTTTTTTCTGAGTCTGAAAAACAAGAATTTTGAAGTAAAGGGCACCATGCCATTATGCAGGACATATTAGATGGTATAACATACAGGTGAATAGATGTACTCTATAGAGGCAGCATGAATAGGACTAGTTGAGGGAAGTTGATTTCTATTATTTTCATGGAACAAGGTCCAAGAGTGTGTCTATTCTAGGACTGTAAGGAGTAAGTAGGAACAATACCTTCTCCAATTACAAACTTTAACTAATCGATGTTTCAAAAGGTATATCATTTGTGATTTGATACCAATGACTTGTTAAGTGCAGCAAGGTAACCCTACATTGCGCACTATAGAAGGCAATGCTAATTGCTACCTGCTCAAAACTTCTAGAGTTTCCTAAGCCTTTTATGAATTTACTAGATTTATTTAATTGGTAGTGATTAGAAATATGTAGAGAATTTCATCACTTTAGAGACATAGTCATTGTTGGTTATTGATCTTTAAAATGAATAAACCTTTGCACCACTAATACAATCCTTGAACCATTGCTACAGCCTATCCCCAGCAAAACTTACAAGTACTGAAATAATTAAAAATAATCATTGTAAAGAAATCGAAATGTAAGATAGTAAATTCATAGACAATGCTATCCTAGGTCCCAACTGAATCCCATACTGAATTTAGAAGATATTCCTGAAATTATTGGCTCCCTGATATTGCTTTTTTCTTCTGTTTCAAGTTGTCTGCATCATTACCTGACATTCAAAATCAACCTAAATGATACAGAGCTACAGGTTTCTGAATGTGCTCGGCTACCATGAAATTTGATTTATTAGTTCTAATTGAGCATGGACAGTCAATGGAAGACTGCATTTGTGCCTTCTTTAATGATTTTGATATTTGATCTCACAGAATTATGAGTATGAAATTAAGTTTTCTTGAATGGTTCTTTTTGGCAGGTCTGGGAACTGCTCTGATACAAAGCATTAATCGAATATATAGGGAAACTGGTCAGTGGTGCATCATAAAGTTATGACTTGTTTTTCTTTCTTATTCCATAGACATACGGATTTTTCAAACAACCAGTATTTGGAGGTTGATGAAGGTAAGTCAGAAGCCTTCTTCTAATAATTAGAAAATCTTTTATACTGTCACGTAGAATTTAATGAAGGACGGTTGATCCTTCATATTGAATACTACTAAACCTGATCGCTGAAGTCCATTACATGAATTAATTTCCTCCACTCTGCCCTCTATGTAAATCAAACAATGTGATTTGGTCTACCTCTACCCTCTTCATGTTAAATAACTTATTCTAAACTGGTACATCACTAGGCCTTTGTAGCACATGTGCAAATATTTTACGTAGTTTTGTCCTGCATTTATTGTGCTCCTTTTACAAGTAATTTCATCTTCTTTTTTCTTTCTTTAAATGAAACAAATAATATTATCCTTTCTAATATCAATGTAAATATTCTTATTTCAGCAACAATCATTTTTGTGAATATTGTTTCTTCAGCAACATGACATTGAGCTCTCCTAAAATCACTTAATATTCCTGTTGCACTTCTTCATTGCATCCATGCTGTTGTAATCCTGTAAATAAATCCTCTCTGATCTCTGTTTCATTATGTGAAATATAACTTACGCACCATAATGCTAACTTGTAGAAATTTCTTGACCTTCAATTTCTACTCTTCCAACCTTGTAATTTTTTCAACCTTGCACTTGGTATATTGCCATGTTCTTGTTTAGTTCTAGTTGTGTTAAAAAAAAAAAAAAAAAAACTCTTCAGATTCTGGTGACTCCTTAGTTACAGTTTATGATCAAACCCAACCATATTATTCTGCCTAAGACTACATTTCCTAATCTGTTTTTTTTTCTTCTTTTCTTTGAACAGAACTTGACATTTAAAATGTAAAATTTTACACATACAAAGAATTAAGAATTGCTACAGAAGATTTTAGCCCTGCCAATAAAATTGGTGAAGGAGGTTTTGGTTCTGTCTATAAGGTATATATGCTGTTTCAATATTTAGAGCATTGCTTACTTGATCCTTTGACTTCTTTACGTCATGAACCTCCTTAATTATCATTATTGATTTTCAGGGGCGGCTCAAAAATGGAAATATTGCTGCAATAAAGGTTCTTTCAGCTGAATCAAGACAGGGAGTGACTTTGTGCTTTAAATAATCCTGCAATGAAGATTCCTCCTTATGTCGCCAATTTTCCAGCAGCCGTTAAGTCACCAGCAATGGCCACTTTGGCGGCCTGCCTTCAGTTGAATCCATTGCAAAAAGAAGCTGTAAATTGCATGTTAGATGAAACAATCCACCTTCCCCAAACAGCTACTGATGGAATTGCAAGTGCTTCTATATCTAATCCCAGAACAAGCTCTCAGTTAATCCTTATTCCCTTCATTCATTTATGAATCTGTTATGTCTTACTTGCATCAAAATCATATTGCAGCAATTGCAACCATTTTCAACTTGGAACACTGATCCTCAAGGTTTTTACAATGTGTACAATATGGGGTTTCATTAAGAATGATCAACTAAATATTTTCAAATGTTGTTCTTTTCTTAATCAGTTTTTAGTTCTTTAGACTTTGAGAGTCTTGGTTTGTCAATTTTACAGAGTTTTGAGATCTGAGTTGAAACTGCAGATGGTGATATACGGTATTGGCAGCATTGAGTCTCATGAAATTCCTCGACTTCAGCTTAGCCTTGCAGTTTTAATGAAAAGAAAGTTCAGTTGGATTAGAGATATAGAGGTGTTTGATCCAATTCTATCTGCTACTGAGTCTCGGGTTTTAGAGTCCCTTGGCTATTCCATTCTATGTCCAATATTTTTGTATAAAACAAAGTTTTTATGTATTCTTTGTGTTGAATATTCATAATTAATTAAGCAGCAAATTCCTTAGTGCCAAGGTTGGTGCCTGCACATTGGTAAAACTTGATTGAATTTCGTCTTCTTTCTACAATGCCGGACATGTTTTCAGTAATTATATTTAGTTCTTAGCGACGATTAGCATTCAGCTTTGATAGATTGGCTCGTGTTCTTGTATCAATATATTGCTTTCTAATATTAGCAATAATACTATCTGCAAGCCAAAGCAGAATAGGAGACAAGAAAAAAGAATCAAACTTATCTAATTGTGATCATCAATACTGCCTAATTTCCATATTGCTTAATGTTGAAATAAAAAATTGAAAACGTGAAAGCAATATGTTGATACAATTAATTCTTAGATTATATTTTCTTAAGTTTTCTCTGGTTATTTAACAATCAAATGCCATAATTGCTTCAAACTTGTTAATATAAGCTATAAACCGATTATTGGGGATATTACCAAATCTAATAAAGCTGTATGGTCTTGTAATTTTCTTTATGAGGCTACGACCAAATAACTTAAGGGAAAAAGAAAAAAGATCAAGCAAACTAGTAGTAATGATTTAGAGGACGATGAAGCGATTGTCCAAAGATATTGAAAATTTTAATTGTCACGTTTATTAGCGGCTTTGGCTAGCTCAACTTAAATCTACTAATTATTATATATTTTTTATGTTACCCGAATTCGGGATGAATGTCGGATATGAATATGTGTTTGACATGGGTGTACTTATTTTTTTTTTTAAGTTTTTTCATATACTTGGAGGATCATACTCTATATCCATGTCCGAAATGACTTCAGCATTGGAGTCTACATAAAAAAATGTAAAATTTTAATTTAATGAATACAAATAAACATTTTATATTTATAAATTATTTAATTTTTTATAAAAAATAATTTATTTAGAAAAAAATAAATAAGAAAAAGAAAAAGAATTATTTTTAATAAAAATAATGTAAACATATTATATTTTATAAATTATTATATTTTTGAAAATTTAATTTAATTTAAATTACTTGTAATATATTTGTGTAATTTACGTAATATTAAGTAGTAAAAAAAATTACATAGATTATGATCAATTTTTGATTCCCTTTTTTCATTACATTAATAGATTACATGAAAATATCCTTTAATGATTTATATAATTTATCATGTTTATATGTAATTTGTTTATATGTAAAAAAAAAAAAATTACATAAATACATGAGAACTTTTGATTCATTTTTTTCAATTACATAAATACATAACATTATTCTGTAATGATTCACGTAATTTGTCATGTTTATATGTAATTTCGGTCATATTTATATGTAATTTTTCATTTATTATGTTTATATGTAATTTGTCATTTTTATATGTAATTTACATATAAACATGACAAAATGACAAATTACATATAAACATGACAAATTACATATAAACATGACAAACATGAGAAATTACATATAAAGATTAAAATTAAAATTTCACTAATGTTTAATTTTATGGATTGAAAGTTTGCATCGAGACAACTTTTGATTCCCTTTTTTCAATTACATAAATAAATGACAATATCCTTTAATGTTTAATTTTATGGATTGAAAGTTTGAGGGTTTTTTCCTATGTAATTCGTGATATGTAATTCGTCAAGTTGATATGTAATTCGTCAAGTTCATATGTAATTTATCATGTTCATATGTAATTCGTGAGTTTGTCAAGTTCATATGTAATTTGTCAAGTTGATATGTAATTCGTCAAATTCATATGTAATTTGTCATGTTCATATGTAATTCGTGAATTTGTCAAGTTCATATGTAATTTGTCAAGTTGATATGTAATTCGTCAAGTTCATATGTAATTTGTCATGTTCATATGTAATTCGTGAATTTGTCAAGTTCATATGTAATTTGTCAAGTTGATATGTAATTCGTCAAGTTCATATGTAATTTATCATGTTCATATGTAATTCGTGAATTTGTTAAGTTCATATGTAATTTGTCAAGTTGATATGTAATTCGTCAAGTTCATATGTAATTTGTCATGTTCATATGTAATTCGTGAATTTGTCAAGTTCATATGTAATTTGTCAAGTTGATATGTAATTTGTCAAGTTGATATGTAATTCGTCAAGTTGATATGTAATTTGTCATGTTTATATGTAATTCGTGAATTTGTTAAGTTCATATGTAATTTGTCAAGTTGATATGTAATTCGTCAAGTTCATATGTAATTTGTCATGTTCATATGTAATTCGTGAATTTGTCAAGTTCATATGTAATTCGTCAAGTTCATATGTAATTTATCATGTTCATATGTAATACGTGAGTTTGTCAAGTTCATATGTAATTTGTCAAGTTGATATGTAATTCCTCAAGTTATGTAATTTATCATGTTCATATGTAATTTGTGAATTTGTCAAGTTCATATGTAATTTGTCAAGTTGATATGTAATTCCTCAAGTTCATATGTAATTTCTCATGTTCATATGTAATTCGTGAGTTTGTCAAGTTCATATGTAATTTGTCAAGTTAATATGTAATTCGTCAAGTTCATATGTAATTTATCATGTTCATATGTAATTCGTGAATTTGTCAAGTTCATATGTAATTTGTCAAGTTGATATGTAATTCGTCAAGTTCATATGTAATTTATCATTTTCATATGTAATTCGTGAATTTGTCAAGTTGATATTTAATTTGTCAAGTTGATATGTAATTCGTCAAGTTCATATGTAATTTGTCATGTTCATATGTTATTCGTGAATTTGTCAAGTTCATATGTAATTTGTCAAGTTGATATGTAATTCGTCAAGTTCATATGTAATTTATCATGTTCATATGTAATTCGTGAATTTGTCAAGTTCATATGTAATTTGTCAAGTTGATATGTAATTCGTCAAGTTCATATGTAATTTGTCATGTTCATATGTAATTTTTCAATTTGTCAAGTTTATATGTAATTTGTTATGTTTATATGTAATTCGTCAAGTTGATATGTAATTTATCATGTTCATATGTAATTTTTCAATTTGTTAAGTTTATATGTAATTTGTCATGTTTTATATGTAATTCGTCAAGTTGATATGTAATTTGTCATGTTCATATGTAAAAAATGGTGACCTGGTAACCTGCTACTCAGGTTTCCTAATTTGGAGCTTACCAAAACCTTACCGTAACAAACTTACGGTAGAACTTCCCAAAATATTACGGTTGAGGATTCAAATAAATTCATCCAAAGTTCCTGTAAATGATCAGCAGCAACAGAAAGGTGAAACTCATGCAAAAGTCACTGTCAGTGCAAGGGAAACTAGCAGAATGAGAAAAGGTAGCTCACAATAGGCTGTGAACCATTCTGAGTTCTAATACTCATGAAAATTTTAAAAAAATGCCTTTTATTGAAAATTATTGTTCAATAGTCTAATGGCAATGGCATGATATGAAAAAAAAGGAAATGAAGAAAAAAAAATTAGTAGGAAAAAAGTTGTAAAGACTAAATTACTTGTAATGAAATATTTTCATTTTTCATTTCTTCCTCAATCATTCCTCTCTCATTTTTTCGCGTCTCAAACTCTTTTAGATTTTTAGCTCCCCTCTCATGTTCCTTAACATTGTATTTCGCCTTCCAAGTTTGTAAAAAAATCGGTGAGTTCTTGTTCTCGACCCATTTTTTTCAATTTCGATTTCTTTTATTTTCCTTTTTTTTGGCCAAAATTTAGAGAATATTTGTTCCATGCAGTAAAAAAAAAAGGTTTAGGCTAATTGTATTCTTTCATGTACATATTAATTGAATTTAGGGATTAGGTTAGTATATATTTTTCACTTTTAGATTGTAAGTAGATTGACATCACTGTTTTTATGCTTAATTAACTCAATATTTAATACTATTTGTTTAATTAGTGCTGGGTTTAATTTGATTCCCAAACTGGATAGAAATTATTTTTATCTATTATACCATTTAATAATTTATCTTCTTTACGCAACATGTTTTTTAAATTTTTCGTAGATTTTTATTGATGCTTCGAACAAATTTTTTGCAATACCATTGTATTTCGACATATTTAAGGGTTGAGTTATCCATCCAAACTCGAAAGTCTATTCGATATTTGTGAGAATTTGGACAAAAAATGTGAGACCCGAAAAATAAATTTGGACAAAATTTTAAGTCTATTTTTTAAAAAGATCAAATCTTGAGTAGAGAATTTTAAATCTGAACTTGGCCCGACCCGAATACATGATTATCCAGTAAATTGTAAAAACAAGTTTTTAAGTTAATCACTTTTTGCCGAGTGGCTTTTACTCTCGTTGTCTCTTTCCAACAAAACATGAGTAGGATACAGGTTTTTTATCCCAAGCTAAAACTAGTGGGTCCAACTTCCAAGGTCCAAAAAGCATAAGGAAAGACAACTTGGATTTTTTAGAGAGAGGAAAGTGTGTGAGACGAGGAAGAGAACCTAAAGTTAAGAAGATGAACAATTTGGATGGGTTTGGATATTTTTTTAGCCAATCAGGCCGGGTCGGATCTGAGTAGACACAAATGTATTAATATTTTATTTGAATCCGGTTCGACCATGAATATGTTTAATTATTGTTTTTGTATAAATCTGACACCGAGGTATGCTATTTAAGGAATTTACTTTTGCATTTAAAGATCCATGATTTACTTCATACTGATGAAATACTATAACACAGGTTCAGAAGGTTTTTTTTTTCTTTTCCAACAATGAAAACATCAACTTTTGTGTCTTGATCTTAATGAGGAGTCATGAATTTCACATTAATTATGTATTAGAGTTCGATTGGGTATATAAATATTCATACCATTTTCAACATGTGAGGCATCTTTTGTGAGAAAAAATTGTGAGATTTTCGGATCAAAACGGATAATATTTTACAGATTGATGTGTACTATTTCACTTTGCATGTTCATTGAGAGTTAAGGTGCAATCTGTTCTGCATTTCATTGCTTGGATGTCAAGTACTCTGTAGCCTGCTTAAGAATGCAATCTCTTGGGTGAAAAATGTTTAAGATTGTGTTTGAAAAGTTTGATTTCAAAAGATGAATTTGGATTTCAAAAGAGTATAAATTGTGTAATAGAACACATGCAAATGTAACATTGATAATTATTTTTCAAATTCATGGATTTGTTGGATGCCTATTTAATGGTGAATTTGAAATACCTATAACTATTTGTAAATTTGAAATTAATGTTTTAATACCTTTCAAATATATAATTATATTGAATCTTAACTAATTTATACATAATGTATGCATTTCATTCTCACAATTTATATAGCAAATGAAATCTAAATTCAAATTTTCAAATTCATGTTTCCAAACATAATATAAGAGAACATTTCAACTGACAGTAGAAAAATTACATAGTGTAGAGGGTGTTTTTGATCGGGTGAGGAAACGTTGCAAACCAGTAAAATGAGATGTCGTAGAGAGATGGCGGAGAGGAAGATTGGAGCAGACCCTGAAGAACAAATGCGGTGGCAGGAGGTGGTGATGAAGGCTGTAAGTGGCTGAGGATGGTGAAGGTTATGGTGGCTGTGATAATTCAGAGAAAAACTCACAGAGAATTCTTATTGACTGAAAGTTTGTCAAATGGCCAAAAGATCCAAAATGAAGTATTTGGACTTCTATTTATAACCTCTCCAGAAAGGTTACAAGGAAAAGTTACTAAGAGAGTGGGAGGTTATTTTATATAAACATGATCTCGATCATGTGTAGTGGAGAGGTTATATATGATAATGGAGAAGTGCTAGTTATGAGAGGTTACATCAGGAGAAGTGTTTCAGTCACATGTAGTGAAGGAAAGCTACTGACAGGACGCTTGAGAATGCACTGTCCGTTCAGCGGGATAGGGAAGCACTTGTGTTCCAGGGAAAGGTTAAGAAGCGAACTTCTTAACAATCTCCATATCTGAGCCTCCAAGCCATGCTCTCCAAGACATCCCAAGAGTGGAGCAAACTCAAGAATCCTTCCAACCTTCCCGGGTTAGCTCCACAGTCTTCATGTAGTTGTGTATTACTGCAGGAAGTCCTGCTGCCAAGAAGCGACGTGCCAAGCGACGTGCCAGGAAGCAACGTACCAAGTGACGTGCCAAGCGACGTGCCAAGAGACGTGCCAATAGACGTGCCAAGAGACGTGCCAAGCGACGTGCCAAGCGACGTGCCAAGAGCGCTGCTGACAGGAAGACTATTACTAAGGCCCGGTGCATATAAGATTTGTTCCTGCATAAAGTGTTATTGACCAAAAACGAGTGTCTACATTTTGCCCCCTGCATGATAATTTTTTATTGTAAAAAATTCTTATGCACTGTAAATAACATCAAGTATGAAAATATATAATTTCGAAATTTGATATAATTATCCCACATTTTTTTTTAAGTTGAAATTATGATTTTTGTTTTGTTTACGGACGCTTTTGTGTATACGGGCGGGGCGCATGGCAGTCCGCCTACATGAAGAGCGCCTGTCGATATGTGATGTATACTGATTGTATTATTTTGAATGTCTACGTAGGGAGGCCTTCTTAGCACCGTTAACCTCTCAAATTGTTAAAAAGAAATATCTCAATTTCTAAACATGACAAAACATTAGGCTGGATTCTATATATAAATATATATACTACTTAATGAAAGCATGATTGATTATTAAAGAAGTAAAGAGCCTAAAAGAATGAAAAACAATCAATGAATGATGACGTAAAAGCATGTGAAATAATGGTTACAGGCTTGTTGAAATAGCAAATAAAGCAATTGTGTTGTACGTCAGTCTGAAATTCTGTAAATTTTAAAAAAATTCATGTTTAAGCTAGATGATTTTTAGAGTATTTGTTTAGAAGTGAAAGGGATGCTAAAAATAATAATACTAATAATAATAAAATAAAATAAAAAGATTAAAAGAATGGATGAACAAAAAGTATAGGCAAACTGCCTGCATGTATCCCGGTCATGCCCTTTTTTTTTAATAAAGAAATAAATAATGATAATAAATAATAAAAAAAAATCTAAAGAGATAAATAAAGATAAATATCTTTTTAGAGTTCAAATAGCACAAGGACACTACATGTTGTCTATAAATACGAAGGTCACTTGAAAAATTATTTTCAATAATCTCAAAAGCTCTTCCCAAGCAAAAAGATTTCAATTCTTCTCTTCAATTTTTTTTTTTGTTGAGAAAAGGTAAGTTCTCATCCATGTATCTTTAAATTTTTTTATTTATTAAGACATGAGATGAAAATTTTCATATGAGAATTGATTTTGATTGTTTCTTTTAAATCAAGAATAAACTAGAGTTTTGTAGTTTTTTTTTTTTTTTTAAAAAAAAAGCCCCCAAATATCGTTCTCAATTTTTTTTTAATAGCAATAACAGATCAAGAAAAACGCTATATATGTATTTACACACAAGTTGAGGTCCTGCAAGTATATATATATATATATATTTAAAGCAATTTCCTATTTTTTAAACACACAAATTGGAAAGGGGTTATATGCAAGCGGGGTATGTATGCATGCTGGGGGGGTTTGTTGGGGTTGTTATATGTAGGCGGGGCCTCCAGGTAGGGGGGATTTTGTCTAATGCAAGTATAACAATGTTTGGGGGGATTTTGTCTAATGCAAGAGGGGCCTGCAGGCGGGACCTATAAGAGGGGCGTGCAGGAGGGGCCTACAGGCGGGACCTGCAGGCGGGAGCTGTTTTTTTTTTAACAATAAATATATATATTTTAAATCAAACATGCTTTATTAAAAGCAATAAATAATAATAATAATAAATTTTTTAAAAAAAGCTTTATTAAAAAAAAATTTAATTAATAAATAAATAAAATATATGAAATTCTGATCTTGCCTTTTGTTTAATTTTTTATGCTACTTGAATAAGAATACTTACTTGACCTTTTGTTGTTGTTTTGCAGGATTTTCACACTCACCATGGTGAAAACTATGAACATACACCGGCCAAGTTATGGTCAGCCCTCCAAAGATGCTATTCCACCTCCAAAGAAAAGGAAACAGACTGCTGGCAGAATTCCCACTCAAAAGATTACTCTTAGAACGAACAAAGATGGTTTAGTCCCTATTGTGCCCAGGCATTGGGAGGATTCAATCATCAAGGCGGGCAGGGTTGATCATTTTTGGGAATATGTAAATGAGAATGAGTATGGTCAACATTCACCTGCGCCAGCTGGATACACCTTCAGATATATCAATCCTGAGTCACGTGAGAGAGAATATATCCCAGGCAATTCTGTCTTGAAGTTCAGATTTGAGCAAGGACAATTTCCACTTTCCATTACCAAACTTGCCAATACCTGTCCAGTTCAAGGATGGGATGAGTGGATAAATAAAATCTTGGCAAAACCTGCTAATGTGAGCATCCTTTCGAAAGCAGGAGTACTTCATGCTGTCCGAATTAGTTCCAAGCTCCTCCAAATAAAGAAGGAGAAGAAATTAGAGGTATGGCGTGCTATTCTTGCTAGATGGAGCACTTTCTTTCATACCATGATTACAGCTTGGGGTGAGTTCACATTTACTCTAGAAGATGTGCATATCTTACTCTAGCTTCCCTCTTATGGCGGTTATGAAATTTCTTCTATTAGGCTTGCTGAAGAAGAGAGAGACATTTACAGGTTCTTTTGTAATTTGCTCCAGAGTCAAACTAACAGTTCTAAGGTTGCACGATTTTCCAACTGGGTAGGTCTTTTCTTCCAGAAATATAATTCTAAAGGGGATAAAACTGCAGATCCTACTTATCCAGATCATAAGTGGGAACTGATAGCACTATTGATTCTGTCGTTGTCACGACACGTGTTTCCAGGCTGTCCAGACGACGGGATTTCTCCAGGTGTAATTTCTCTGGCCATCAAGATTTCTAAGGGATTTGACTTTCCTCTTGCTCCATACTACCTGGGATCCTTGTATAAACGACTGGACTTATACCAATCTAAAACTAAAGATTCAGCGGGTCGGTACAAAATCATGACTTTTGTGGATGCCACTTTTATTCAGATGTTCTATGGGAGAGATTCGGCTCTTGTGCTCCTGAGCCTAATGTATACAACTCATCTGGGACTTCTAATTCAACGACCGTTCTCAGGAATGACTATAGAGCTTGGGCATGGCTTGCTCGAACATCAAAGAAGAGTGTTCTTGAAGTGATGGACGTGGCAGATGAATTCGAACCTAGGCCATATGTTAACTCGCTCAATGGGTATGGAAGTCCTACTCTTTATTATAACTTGTCTGATTCCGTGAGTGTACAAAGAATGCATTTTTATTTGTGGGTTCATTGTCGTGCGCTACCTTGCATGATTAAACATTCTAGCTCAGGAGTTACTAGGGACTCATATTCAGCAGCAGTATATTCGGCCTCTAGGGTAGCACGCCAATTCGGGTATGATCAAGGAGTTCCACCTGGCCCTTCTATATCCCGTGAAACATTTGCTACTAGTGCTAAATGGTTTCTCAAAGATTCAGTCAGGGGTCTTCCAATTAAGAGTGTAACTGCCCCAGCACTTGATAGAGTTGGCATGTGTTCATCTGGCTGGCGGGCCTATTGGGGTGTATGCCTTGATGAGTGGAAGGTTTTTATGAGGCCCTTAGCTAATCTTAGAGCTGAACTTAAGCCCCCAAATATTACTACTAGCGACATATCCTTTCGTATGCCTGACAAACCAAGACGAAAAACTTCTGCAGTTGTAGATATTGATAATGGAGAAGAAGATGATGTTCTGATCCTTCATCGACAAAAAAAGAGTCGTGCTTCATTTCATGCATCTCAAGAAGTAAGTTTCTATTTTTTTTTTTATATATTTATATACTCACTCTTTACCTTTCACTTATCACTTTTCTACTTGTGTTTCTTGTAGGGTGTATCAACTTTTGAAGCTAGTGATCCTCGAGTAGAAGAGGTAGATGAGCAGGTTGATACTGATAGTGATGATGATGACGATGATAACGATGATGATGATGCATCAAATCATTCTAAGCCAGAAACTGATGCTGCTTCTTCCAGGTCAAGGAATTGTGCTTCTGAAATTGATGCTCTCTTTTCTCCATAAGACATAGAGACTGTTCAAAGTCAAGAGAGGGAACATACTAAGGATACCACTCAGACTGAACTTGGTGATGCTACTGCTCAAAGTCAGGAGAGGGAACATACTAGGGATACCACTCAGCCTAAACTTGGTGATGCTACTGCTCAAAGTCAGGAGAGGGAACATACCAGGGATACCACTCAGCCTGAACTTGGTGATGCTACTGTTCAAAGTCAGGAGAGGGAACATACTAGGGATACCGCTCAGCCTGAATTTGGTGATGCTATGGTTTCTACTACCGCTCTAGGTGTTCCTCCCTCTCCAGTACTAGGAGTTAGAGATTCTAACCTAGCTACAAGTTCTGGAACAGTCACCTTTGCAACAGGATCTACTTTTGGGACAATCACTTCCTTCGGAACAGTTGCCTTTGGATCGAGTATCCTTGGGTCAACTCCATCTCAGACTATTGGAGTCAATACTTCTCTTGGTACTTCAAAAGTGGATTTCCATGGTTTCTCCGTTGACTCACAATATCAGCTGTATTTGGAAGACATTTATAAAATATAGGGTGAATTCTGGACTACTTGCACCTTTCAGATTGAAGGATTTATTTCATTTTTTCTGGGACAATTTGGTAAGGCTTTAGTAATTGCTGATGCTCAATGGTCGGATATCCCTCCAGCAAAGTTGCAAGAGATGTTTGCACTCATGGATGCAGTTACCAAAACTGGGTTCAGACTGGGATGTCTTACTTCTTGTATGGCTAAGGCCAAAGCTATTCTTAACATAGAGGTAGACAAAGCTCAGGTAGAGGCGATTCTGAACGAAGTTAGACAGAAGCTTGATTCTCTTAAGCAAGAAACAGAGACATATCAGCGCAAGAACCTGGAGTTGCAGAACCAGCTAGATAATATTCATCATCTTCGTAGCTCTAATTCTTCTCCATGGGACAACATAAGGGAGTAGACTTGTTTTCATTTTGATTTTTTTTTTGAACTGAGTTGTCTTTGAACTTTTATATCATAATAAAACATACATATATTATGCTAAATTTTATCATAGCAATTGTGTACTTATATGAATGTCATATGTTCTTCACACACACTTTTTACTTTTGATAGAGTCGTCTGGCCAAGGGGAACTATTCACTTTCATTAGGGAGATTGAATCTCAACCTTAAATAAAGTAAACTATTCAACCCTTTAAAATAAACGTTAGAGCTGCGGCCAAGGGGAACTATCTACTTTCATTAGGGAGATTGTATCTCAACCTTAAATGAAGTAAACCATTCAACCCAATAAGCGACTTGTGGCCAAGGTATGAGCGATTATAGCTGCGACCAAAATATAATTATCACATTACAGCCAAAATTTATGCATGAAGCTGCGGCTGGTTTATAATCAATGTCATAGTCAAAGTATGCGTTAAAGCTGCGCTATGACAGGAACAATAGAGTACAACCAGATTTTAAGCGATAAAGCTGCGACTGGAATTCATCATTTTCATACATGTCATAGTTCTTTACAGATGGATATAGTAGTCAACTAACGATGAAAGATAAGTATGGACATGCAATTAACTTCTATTTACCAAAAGTAATACGAAGAATTAAAGACAGAGTCCAGATTTCATACATGGAATTTCTTGATATATTGAAAGTTAATAGGCGTAGTAACAACATTGTTCTTTGGGTTGATCAACTTGAAGTAATCATATCATTCACTTCATGGACAATGTAAGGTCCTTCCCATTTTCATTGTTCGTAGGTTAGACTTGGGAGGTAGTGGCATTGGAGGAAGGTGTAAACTGAGAGATGGTTTCCATAATCTTTCTATTGTTTTCTTCTAGCGTTTGTATTTTTTCCTCGTCAACATTCATCATCTTCATCAGATCTTGGATGTAAGATGGAACTGGTGCACTTTGATTTCCAATAGAGTCTTCTATTTTTTTCGACGAAGGTGTTTCACTCAATGCAATCGCTCATCCCCAGTGGAGTCGCCAAAATGTAGAGGGTGTTTTTGATCGGGTGAGGAAACGTTGCAAACCAGTAAAACGAGATGTCGTAGAGAGATGGCGGAGAGGAAGATTGGAGCAGACCCTGAAGAACAAGTGCGGTGGCAGGAGGTGGTGATGAAGGCTGTAAGTGGCTGAGGATGGTGAAGGTTATGGTGGCTGTGATAATTCAGAGAAAAACTCACAGAGAATTCTTATTGACTGAAAGTTTGTCAAATGGCCAAAAGATCCAAAATGAAGTATTTGGACTTCTATTTATAACCTCTCCAAAAAGGTTACAAGGAGAAGTTACTAAGAGAGTGGGAGGTTATTTTATATAAACATGATCTCGATCATGGGTAGTGGAGAGGTTATATATGATAATGGAGAAGTGCTAGTTATGAGAGGTTACATCAGGAGAAGTGTTTCAGTCACATGTAGTGAAGGAAGGCTACTGACAGCACGCTTGAGAATGCACTGTCCGTTCAGCGGGATAGGGAAGCACTTGTGTTCCAGGGAAAGGTTAAGAAGCGAACTTCTTAACAATCTCCATATCTGAGCCTCCAAGCCATGCTCTCCAAGACATCCCAAGAGTGGAGCAAACTCAAGAATCCTGCCAACCTTCCCGGGTTAGCTCCACAGTCTTCATGTAGTTGTGTATTACTGCAGGAAGTCCTGCTGCCAAGAAGCGACGTGCCAAGCGACGTGCCAGGAAGCAACGTGCCAAGTGACGTGCCAAGCGACGTGCCAAGCGACGTGTCAAGCGACGTGCCAAGAGACGTGACAAGTGACGTGCCAAGCGACGTGCCAAGTGACATGCCAAGCGGCGTGCCAATAGACGTGCCAAGCGACGTGCCAAGAGACGTGCCAAGTGACGTGCCAAGCGACGTGCCAAGAGCGCTGCTGACAGGAAGACTATTACTAAGGCCCAGTGCATATAAGATTTGTTCCTGCATAAAATGTTATTGACCAAAAACGAGTGTCTACACATAGCTTATTAGATCCAGAATCAATCTAAGGATATAGTTTCATTCATACTCTTAGGCCTAGTTTAGCAGGGAAAAAGCTTAGTTTGAAAAAAGTGTATTTGAAAATTGTGATGAAAAACTGTGTTTGAGAATTTTGAGTGTTTAGCATTGCTGTCAAAAATTAATGTGAAAAGTTAAAATGTCTATTTTAGACATGATGTTGAAAAGTAAAAAAAATAAATATTATTTTCAATGCTATTCAAGTAATTTAATATTAAGATATATCAAAATATAAATTTTAAATATTTTTTAAATAATTAATATAATTATTTACAAAATTTAATTTGAATATATAAAAATACTTTTTAAATATTAAAATCATGTATAAACATAATATTTTACAAATTTAAATATATAATACTATATATTTGAAATAAAATATAAACATGAAAAGGCAAGCTGGATAATGAAAAATAAAAAATAAAAGACAAGTTAGATAATGAAAAAAAATATATATAAAAGGCAAGCAGATTTTTAATTGATTTCTTTTACTTTCTTTTCCGTAAATAATGAATTGTTTTTGGACTTTTGGTCATTTTCCTTCAAAACTATGGTTTTTTTTTTTAGATAAGTCAAAACTATGGTTTTGGTATCGCAATCACATTCATTTTTCAGCTTTACGTTTTGGCTTGATTTTAGTTGTCGAAAACAGCTTTCAAATTTAAACACACCCCATTTAGCATTGCTTGACTGCCAAAACAACGTTTTGGCAGTCAAAAGCATTGTTAAACGAACCTTTAATTGAGTAAAATCTTATTTAATATTATTTTTGACATAATTTTTGAGGTTAAAAACAGATAAAAAAAATTGATTTTTGCTGTTGAAAACATGATTTGAAAAGTCAAAAAATATAACTTTTGATTTTAAAAGTTGACTTTTGAATAAAATGATTTTATTATATTCACATTTTTATACTTTTATTATTTTAAACATATTTTTTTTTTAAATTTTAATTTTTCACATCACTTTTTTAAAGCAATGCTAAACACTTAAATTTTTTTAAACCATAATTTTTCACTATATTTTTGTTAACCCAAACTTTTTCCAATAATAATACTAAACTAACTTTTAATCTTATATTCATACGTGTCAAATACAAATATTTTTTTGTGGACATAGAATATTGGTTGCAATTCATTGCTGGATATTGGAAGTCCAAGATTTTTAGTTTCCATGACCATTTGACTTTTATTTTAAGAAGTTTTATGGAATCAAAATATGAATATATTTTGATCATCTTTAAGGATTTTTTTCAAAAGCACAAAACAATGTTAAAACTTTACTTTTTATTTGTGAAGAAATGTTCAAATTTTATGGCTAAAATACAAAAAAAATTCTCATGCTTTTTTAAATTTTCAAATAAACTCTTATCTTTTTATTATATTCAATTAAACTTTTAAAATATTAATTTTGTTTAATTGAGTTCTTATTTATGCATGATAATCATTAAGATTCATTAGACAAATAGAGGTTTAATTAAACAAAAATAAAATTTTAAGAGTTTAATTCGAGTACAAATTCATTAAATAAATTAATTATTTGTGTTCGAACGTAAACTTTTAATTATTAATTAAAAATAGAATTTTTGATTAAGTTTACGAATAATAAAGCATTAAGATACTAAAATTTAGTTCAATTATTCAAATTCGGTTAGATAATAATTAAATCAAATCTAAGTTTTTCAAATTAAACTCAGAATAGTTTGCGATTGCGTGTGTTTCGACCAAACCCAGCAGAAGTTTATAATTCTTTAATATATAAAAAAAGTTTTAAAAAACAAAAATTGCAGGATTCGTTCAGGTATAGGCTCCCTAACCTGTCGCTTCTATCGATCTCGACGGTTAGTTTTCAATCTTCGACTTTTTTGCTTTTCTTTTATTTTTTTTTTTAATCAAAATCTCAATTTCATTTAAGTTCGCTGGAATTGGTAATTCTTTTTTTTTTTTATTGTTTGCTTGTTTCTGTTATTAATTTACCCTAAATAACAGCTGGTTTTTATTCTCAGATTCCCTCCAGAAAAAGGGCCTTCAAGATTCGGGTTTGTTTCTCTCATGACTCACTGGTTTACCAGATCCGAGTTCGCCAAGGCTCAATTTTGGGTACACTAAAAAGTAAAAATTGAACCTCGAAGTCAATTTTGAATTTTCATTCTTCAAAAACTGGGTTTTTCCTTTAACTTCGAAAAACTCCAGCTGGGCAACCAATGGTTTTGCTTTGATCCTTTTAATTTTCTGAGATTCAGGTTTCGAAGAAAATTATTCAAGGAAACTAGTTTCTTTTAAAATTTTCTGGGGTATTCGGAATTTGAAGGGTATATTTCAATTGTAGTCATGTTCTTTGGTGCGATGGTATGGGACCCTTGGCTTATTTTAGCCCAAATTGTTTGCCTTCAATGTTTATACTACCTTACACTTGGAGTCTTCTTGTCCTTTCTTGTCGGGGCTCGGGTTTCTCGTATGAGTTTGGTCTATTTCTTTGACTTTGCTACTGTTACTACCTCTACCGTTACCGGTTGGTGTGTCATTGCTGCGTTTCTGCTCAGCTCTATTGCAGGGTGAGAATATAATTCCCATCTTGTTTTTCAGCTATGTTTCATTTGTATGCTTATCTGCGCCTTCTAGTTAGCATGAGCTTTTGAATGCATGTATGGAAAAAATGGTTGGTTTCTGTGCTGCTTTTTAGATGTACTAATTATTAGATTTTCTTGAATATGAATAATTGTTTTCATAAAAGAATGATAGTTTTAAAACTGGGTCTTATTTTGCTCAACTATGTTCTTACTATTTATTCAAAAATCAGTATGTTTACTTACTACTGTTGCCTCACCAATGTTTCCTTTGCTGTCTGTGTACCTCACCCTTGTAACATGTTTCGTTTGGTTATGATTAAACTATAAAATCCCCATTTTCTCTTGTTTCATCCTCGATTATAGGTTGTAGGACTGGCTTGGATCAATGTACAGATTACATTGTACAGTTGTGACGTTTGGTCTTTGTCATTTGTTCTATGATATTATACTTTTTCTGATACTAAAAACTAAGATTTAGAAAGCTTTGTGCATGAATTTTGAAATCGAAACGTAAGAAGATTGAATCTTTTTTAGGATATTAGTAGCTAAGCTTGAAAACTTACTTACCTCCCTGCCCAAGTCATTGCATCTGTTATTTTTGCTGATTCAGTTGGTGTTCTGTATGAGGGAGGGTTGTTTAGTTGTGAATTAATAGCCTGAACTAGATACTG
Organism: Fremontodendron californicum; assembly: GCA_030761205.1. Classification (NCBI taxonomy): domain Eukaryota; kingdom Viridiplantae; phylum Streptophyta; class Magnoliopsida; order Malvales; family Malvaceae; genus Fremontodendron; species Fremontodendron californicum. The sequence goes on from JAULJL010000024.1 coordinate 7,161,941, forward strand.
CTTCTGTGAAGACTGAAGATATAGCCTAGTTTCAACCTAAGTGGTATTTTATATGTTCATGTACATAAAAACTCGAAGTAAAATGTACTAAGAAGTTTAGAGATAATAATAGTACTAGGCATTTTCTAAACTTAGCTCGTTTTAACTTGCATTTTTGTTTTATTTGGATCTATGCAGAGCTGGTTGCATGCTTTATTTGATTGAAAGGGCAAAGAAATGCTTAGATTTTTCAGCCACCCTCTATATTATCCATCTTTTTATCTCTGTTACATGGACTCGGCACTTTAGAGTGCCGTACCCGTGTCGACACGACACGACACGGGTACCGACACGAAATATGTGTCGGACTCGTTGTTGTGTATTTGGATGCGGCAACCAACGACGTCGGCAGTGGTGGCTCACGGTGACAAGGGATGTGGTGGTTCACGGTGAGGAAGAACAGAAATAGAAGACAATAAAGAATTTGGGATGAAATGTGATGAAAATCCAACACTGATCAAAGTTGGCGGAAGATGGTGAACGGCGGCAGGTGTGGCGGATCATTGTCGGAATCTGGGTTTTATGTTGGGTTCTAAGGTTTTTCGATTCTGCAGGTTGAATTTGTAGAGAGAGAGAGTAAAGAGAAGAGAGAGGGAGGGTGAGAGAGGGAGGGCACGGGAGAAGAAGAAGAAAAAAGGAAGGAAAAAAACTGACCAAAAAAAAAAAGAAAGGAAAAAAGGGCAAAAATAACTTTATTTGGCCCGAAGGAAAGTCTGGCCCAACTAAAAAATTTTAGTTTGACCCAAAGAAAATAAATTTGGTTTTAAACTTTTTATATATTGAGTTTTTGTATATTCTTATAAAATTTAATATCAAACTTTGTAAGATTTAAGATTATTAAATTATTTAAAATTAATATTAATTATAAAAAAATGAATTTAAGTAATTAAAAGAATTAGTGATTTTTGAAAAGGATATTAAAAAAAATTATTTACAGAAGATATAGTATTAATATATTTTTATGATATTTTTACATAACGTGTCCCCGTTCCCGTATCTTATTTTTGGATACTTCTTAGACGAATCCGCGTGTCCAAAATTTTGAGCAAATGACGAGTCTGATCCTTAGATACATACCCGTGTCGGATACCCGAACCCGAGTCCATGTAACATAGCTTTTTATATGCATCATATATGGAGGTTGGCCTTCCTCAATAACATGGTGGGTTGTGAATGGTACTGGAGTTGCAGTGATGGCTTTGCTAGGTGAATATTTATGCATTAGACGGGAACTGAGAGAGATTCCTATAACACGATATCGATCAGGTAAGAAATAATTCCCCTATATGTTAAAGTGACTTCTTAAGATGATTGTAATGTGAAATAAATAATTCTTGTTTCTTTATTATTCTGTTGCCTGCCTTTTTCTTTTGGGACACTGGTTGCATTGGAATTATCATGCTGGCTTTCCAACTTATTCTTTCTTGAATTTGTTGGATTGCTATTCCTTGTCCTGCTCTTCTTAATATATTCTTTTTGATGCTTGGTCTGCACAATAAATTGTGCATTTTACTTGTTGGTCTTATGCTCAACGGGAGTATGATGATTTTCTACATCTATGTCATGAATTGATTGGGGCTAATTCATGTCATTTGTCTTTTTGGATGTTGGGTGGCTGTTTCAGCACTAGTCTCTTGTTCTGCCAGTCATTTCCTTCTTGAGTGGGCTGTCAGCACTAGTTTCTTCCTCGCACATTCTTTTCTATCTATACATGTCTGTTTTACCGGACATTCTAATTTTTTGAATTTAGAATATATCTTATGACATTTTAAAAGTTTTTGAACCATTATCTTTGAATTTCAGCTGAGATGATTTAGTTACTGGAGCAATCTTGCATTTGCTAAAGTAGTTTCATAGCTTGTAACTGCTTAAAAATTGTTTGAGAACTTGCATGTAGGGGTGAGCAAAATCTGACTCGATTCGAAAAAACCGATAAAAATTTCAAATTAAATAGTTCGATTTATTTGAGTTATTCGAGTTTTCGGATCAATTCGACTAATTAATTCGAGTTGTTAGTTCGAGTTATATAGTTTAGCTCGGATTTGATTTATACAACTCGAATAACTCGAAAATCCGAATAAGATTAACTATACGACGTCGTGACTCTTGCCCTTCATTCATTGTCTTCCCTAACCCTCTCTCAGCCCTAATACACCACCAGCCTCTTCCAACCCCCCCTCCTCCCCTCATTGGGTCTAACCAGCCCACCTCGCCTACATCCAACCCTAGCCCTAATCCACCATTTAGCTCAATCCCTACTCCTAACCCTCCACCCAGCCCACCAACTGGCGACCCTACTCAAACACCTCCGCCTCCTAACACTAACCCAAATCCTCCACCACAATTTCCTCCTCCTTCTGCTCCTCCACCGCTTGTTTCAAGTGCAGTGTTGGCGGTGCCACCCTACAATCAGCCGACTCCAGTACTGGTGGCTCCAGGTCCTGTGCATGCTTAGATTAGCTGGTTAGTTTCCAGTTTTTTTGGAAAAAAAAATTTATATGGAGTTTTCTTTGTTTCTACTTCCCATTTTATTGAATTAAATAATTCTTTTTTGGATGGATTGTATAGTGGTGAGATAATCATATTATTGAATTAAATAATTCTTTTTTGGGATTTATAATTCTTTGTTTCTACTTCCCATTTTATTGAATTTGCATGTAGGAATAGGATCAGACGATCAGTGGGAGCACGATGAGCTGGATGATATCGAGTTGGCTACTTAGCTCCCTTTTAAATCTCAACCAAACTGGAAAACACTTACCTGGTCAGATAATTTCCTCCTCTCTATATATATTCCATAAATTATATTGCTCAATATTTCTGCATCTATCTGGGTTTTTGTTTTTAACTTGTGATTTATTCACATTGATACAATTTCATTTCGGTTTCTTACATTAGTGTTTGTGCCATTGTTTTTCAGTATCTTCCAAGGGCTTTTCAAAGCAAGAAATGGGGGATAGATTTGGCCCTTGAAGTCTGATTAAACTAATTAAGAAATGATTTAATAATCTGATTGGTGGGAGGGGGTTGTTCAAATTCATACGATATGCCATTGCCACTGTATTTTTTTATTAGTAAATTTGGGTATCTTTCTTACTTACATTTCCCCACTTTGCACGACCTACTGTGGTCTTGTATTTATTGCTGATGCAAGTGAGTTGCAGTTATAAAATTAGAAAGATAGTTTCTGAAATGGCTGGGAATTGGAAAGGAATGGGTTTTATTACATTAATTCAATCTCAACCTAAAAAAGGAATGGGTTTTATCCTAAGTATAGTGTTACTTTTATATTTGGTTGAGTTGCATGAGCTTAGGCAAAAATGGCCAAAATATAACTCTGTCTTGATAATTAACACTGCACAAAGCTGGTGTAAAGCAGCTTTCTTAGTAGCCTTATACTGATCTCGACACTAGAGTGATTGATATGTAAAATTTTGGTTTTAGTCTTTACCGAGTATGCACTTCCATTCATTTATATCAGTATTTTCTGTCAGTTTGATTAGGGAATACCTCTGATTTGATTTCCTTCAATAATTTCTTATCTGGTATAATGGCACCAGATGATGTATTACATGCATTAAATACAAATTTTAAGGTTACATGAAGTAGATGACTTTGTTGTCTCAACGTTTACAGAGTTTAGCACATATTTTATTTGTTTACTATATATTTCTCGTTTTCTGATAGCTATATGGGTTGTACTTAATACTTTATGCTGGAACATATTAACTTACCCCATCTACTGGCAAAAAGGAAAATAAAGAATTAAGATTCGTTACACATGCAACCATTGTAGTCTTCAATAGGCTTGGATTCACATGCTTGGATTGTGTTAGATTGTTGCACTTGTGATAGGTTCTTTAAGTCGTAAGAACTTGTAATGGATGTTATATATTTTTTTAACAGGTTTAAGTTCTAAGAAAATTTATTTTAACTCGAATTGATTGGTTCGATTCGACTCGAAATTTTTTTTTTTCACTCGACTCGATTCGGTAAAATTTCAAATTGAGTTTGGTTGACAAAATAGAACTCGTCAACTCGACTAATCCGAATTTTTTTCACTCGATTCAATCGAATGCTCACCCTTAGTTGCATATGTGGTTGAGAAACTTTTTGTTGGTTTGTATCAGTGAAATTCTTGGAGGCATTTCTAGAAGAAAAAAAAAAAATCCTTTTAATGCTTAACCTCTAATTGTTAAAAGAAGATCCAGTTCATGTTAGTTAGATACGAAAAAAAATTAAAGTTATTGAACTATGTAAAGTTAAAACAGAAATTATTCAAATACTTTCCTTGTTTAGTCATTAACCCAAGACCTTTCTAGTTTTCTATGTTGAACTTTAATTTGACACGGTATTTACATTTGTTTCCTTAAGCTTACAATTCTTTTTTTTGTTGTTGTCAATTATCATAATAATGGCTGAATTTTGAAACTATTTATGCAGATATTTGACTGACAAGGACTCAGGTGTGAAGAAATTCCTTGTGGCATTAAAATTCATTGTTTTTCCCTGCTTTGGAGGAGCTGAAGGATATAATTCTTTACATAGCAAATCTAATCTGCAATGAGAAAGAGCTAGCTTAAGTTAAGGAATCTATTTCAGTGCTTCTGAATATAATAAAGAAGTGTTTCTGAGTTCTGAAGATGATAGAAAGCAACCATAAAAGTTTGGGATAATGTTGCTTAAGTGAGATGAAGCTGGAGCACTTAAGGCTAGGTATGCATTTGTAGAGGGAGATCCAAATGTACAACTATAGCTGGCTTTGAGAAAGATGATACACTGTGTCTGATACTGTTTTCTGATTTTATCTGCATACTGATTAGTTTTTCATTCTTTAATACAATTGTTTGGTTGGTGTTTTAGGTTAGCATATGATTTGAGAAATTTGGGGTTAATCTAAGAAGTTTAGCAAACACTACTGTCTGCTGAGTTATTAGACCGAGTGTATTTTCCCGGCACGTCCATAAATGTAAGCTTGAGTTATAGTCACAAGTTTTGTGTATGATTAACTAATTTGATCTCCGGTTTGGTTTTTTATTAATTGGTCTGCTGAGTTATCAGACCGAGTGTATTTCCCCGGCACGTCGATAAATGTAAGCTTGAGTTATAGTCACAAGTTTTGTGTTTGACTAACTAATTTGTTGGCAAAATCAGCTTGACAGTTGAACATTCATCTCCTGGTCTTTGATTAGGGAACTCATCCGGATCACACCACAGGGAAGTGTGATTTCAAGAGGTGTGAGGGCAACCTTTCCCCTTTTACAAGTTTCCCGAGCCCATCAGCACAATGAGGTGAATTAAGAGAAATAAATTATTAGATCCTTTTAAGCTTTAGATAAAGTTTCCATCATGGAATAAAAAACCGGATCGGACTGGCCGGTTAAATTGAGAACTGATGGTTCGTCCGGTCCGATACTATACAAAAAACCAGATTTTTTTTAAACCGGTGAAAAATTGGTTTAACCGATAAAAAAACTTTTTTTCAATTTTTTTTGTAAGTGGTGAAATTTAAACTTTTAACCTCTTGATTTTATAATAAAAAATCATACCACTAAGTCAAATACATATATTAATTAATTGTTTGTTATATTTATTACTTACTTAACATTAAAACTATTTTTATATATATTTAAAATCATTTTTATTAAACCAATCAGTACAACCAGTTCGAAAATCGAAAATCTAATCGGTTCGATTTTCGATTCAATTTTTTCAACATTGGTTTCCATACTGCACACTCATGTGGACTAATGCTTCAGCACAACGGGTTGCAGATAACTCTTTTTTTTTATTTTTTTATTTTAAGAACAATACTTTAATTTCTCCATTAAACCAAAACTTCTCGCAAAATGAAAGGTAAAAACAAAGTCCTCTCCTATACTACAACTCTTCCCAAGACTGCCAAAGGGTCTAAAAGTGTTTGTCGTCTCTTGTTTTCTGTTGTCTCACTGAGTTCTCTTCTCTACAATGTCATGGCTGAGGCTTCCATGAAGCTGAAATGTCTCCCACAGCTTCCCCAACTGTAAGATAGAATGAATTCATTCCAAAGGACTCTAAGATTTTAGAATGATGCAACTTCTCCATCACACTTCCCACAGGGTTCACCAATACAAGCTACATTGGAAGAAAAACATATCAGCAAAGTGTTAAAACCTCAAGCTAAACCAAAGAATGTATTTAGTGAAATCCATTGGGTGAAAATCATTACCTTAAGTGATCTTTTCTCCACCATCTTTTTTAGTTCACATACCATGTCGATGCCACTAGTATCTATGGCTGTGACAGCTGAGAAAATTGCAAGACTGTTAGCCAAATACAGTAGGAAATTCTTGGGAATAATATATATTTTTTTGGTACAAAAGAGGCCGCAATCTAAGGATAAAAAGGAAAACGGTTGCAGATACTGGGATTCGAATCCCACTTCCGACATACTCATTGTATGAACCGACTGAGATAATCTCCGGGATCAATTTTTGAGAATAATATTTCACAATCTAGCCCTTTTCTGTTTTTTTTTTCTTCTTTTCTTTCTGAAAGGATGATCATGACAGTGTTTTTGGAGTAACTTACCAGTCATGTCAATAATCATACACTTCAAAGTGCTTTCATGGTTTGCCTTAATCCTTTCTTCCTCTTCTCGAACCCATCTTAACATCCTTTTAACAAAGAAATTTGCTTCAGTCAGACAACCATTGCTCAAGAAGATGCTCTGTTACGAAATCTGCTAATATGACAAGGGGGACATTAATGGAGTTACCTTTCTTGCAGATAAGTTGAATTTGCAAAGTATATTGGAGATTCAACAGCCAGTATGAGAAACGAAGGGACCCTTGAAGCTTCTCTGTATCGGTTGAGGCTTTGGTAAATCTGTGTTCTTGGAATATTCCCCAAGACTACAGTGTTTGGCCTGGTTACATGCAAGAGAATCTTGAATACAGAAACCCCAACCTGCATTTTCGTGCCAAGTCATTAGATCCCGAGCAAAAAAATGTCAAATTTCATTGCTTATATTCTATATTGATCCTTTAACCTATGTTACTCCGACTCTTCATTTTCCTTAAAGCACCGGTACCCGACACCCATGTCCGACACATATTTGGACATGGGTACGGGAGTATGATCTTTCAAATATATGAAAAAACTTAGAAAAAATTAAGCATACTCGTGTCGAAAACATACCCGTTTCCGACACTCACCCTGAATCCGAGTAACATAGGCTTTAACAGTACAATACTAGAAGAAGAGGAGATGAAAGCAATCACTAGGAAGTTTAGATGCTTACTGCAATGGCAAGTCCCAGAGGAACAGAAATGAAAAGAACCCCAAAGAAGGAACAAATACAAGCCAAGAAATCGAGTTTGTCAACTTTCCACAATTTGTATGCCGCCTGATAATCAATAAGCCCTATCACTGCTGTTATGATGATGGCTCCTAAGATGAAATTAGGGGTGTAGTAAAATAGTGGCATCAAAAACAGCAGAGTCACAAGCACAGCTGTAGCTAATACGATGTTAGAGACTGCTGTTCTTGCACCAGCATTGTAATTTACTGCTGATCGAGAAAATGATCCTGAAATTCGTGTCGAAGAAAATAGTTTTAGATGCTAAATACTTGTCATTTATGAAGTTATAAGAAGTGCAGATGTGAAAGAGTCTGTCACCTGTTGTAACATAACATGAAGTGCAAGAACCAGCCATGTTCATGAGACCAATTGCCATCATTTCTTTGTTTCCATCAACTTGGTAGTTCCTTAGAGAAGCAAATGTTCTTCCCACTGCAATCCCTTCCTACAAAAATGTTATAAAACATTTGAACATTAGAAAGACTAAAACTTAATATCATACAGAAATTAGATATCAAGAATGAGGACACAGTCATGCAAATCCACAGAGTTTTTCTGATTCAATTATAGGAAGGGTAGGCCACCCTATGTTGCTCCGAACTCTTCATTTTTCGTGAAGTATTCATGTCCGACACCCGTGTCCAACACATATCTAGACATGGATATAGGGATATGATCCTCTAAGGACCCTCCAAATACATGAAAATCTTGAAAAAAATTGAATATACTCGTGTCAAACACATACCCGTGTCCGACACTCACACCCGAGTCCGAGTAACATAGAGGCCATCCATAATGGAATAGTATGTCTATATTGTCCGATAATGTAAGGCAATAACAAGAAGTTTAGCAATCGAATAAGATATCAATGACAATGCTGGTTTTCAGGAAAAGCTTACAGTGAGGGACAGGATCCCAGTGACAATTCCAGTTTTGATAGCTAAGGCCAGATATTGGCCATTAAAGTATAGCATGTTCGATGAAGGTGGATTCAAACCCTTTTCCAAGTGGCCAATCTGTGAAAAGAGAAAAGGAAAGACACAACTTAGATTTGGGAAAATTTTCCAAAACATCTTTTTTTTTTTTAACATAAAAGTAGAATATAGTATCATTTCTTACAATTGAGATTCCATGAGCTTTTGATTTAATGCAGAAGACAAAAAGTGTTGAGAGAATCACTGATGTTAATGGGGCAGCTGCTGATATCCAGAAAAGCTTTGGTTTCCTCATGCTCTGCATCAAAAATTTCAAACATCAAAATTTAAAGAACTAAGCTAGAATCTGCACAAAATCATTTTGTTGGTAAAATAGAGATACTTACAATATGCCTTGCTGTCAAAAGAAACAACAGGAAGCTGAATCCCATTACAACAGTTTGCCAAGACCACTGCAGATGAATTTAACCAATATTACCATTGGAACATTTTCTTCAATAGTATTTTATAAAAGTAGAATCTCTCTCTTTCTACATGAAGCATATAAGCATTAATTAAACCTATGTTGCTCCGACTCTTCATTTTTCTTGAAGTACCTGTGTCCTACACCCGTGTATGATACATATCCGGACATGGGTATGGAGATATGATTCTCCAAGGACCCTCCAAATACATGAAAATCTTGGAAAAAATTGAACATACCCGTATCCGACACTCACACCCGAGTTCGAGTAACATAGAGTTAAACTAAATACAATGAATAGTAGTATCCAAAATCTATAAAAGGCACCTGCCTTCTAGTAATTAATTCAGTCGCTGAGTTTATTGGATTAAATCAAAGGTATAGATTGTAATTAGTAAAACTTAATCCTAGGCAATGATTATAGAAGCATTTGTAAAGTGCCCCTTTCCAACAATAATCACCAGAAACTTGGCCAAAAGGCAAGAAGAGCACTTCCAAGATGCTGCTAATTACTAGCTTGTTGACATTCTTACATAATGCTGACAACCTAGTTATTTAAAAAATGAAGAAAATAAAAAATGAATGTGTAGATTGCTTTCCCTTGATGAAGCCACTTACCTCTTTTCTTTGGTCAAATACAGAGGTCAAAACAGGAATCAATTGCATCTTGGTAGTGAAATGAACAATTCCAAGCAACCCCTTCAGCTGCTGTAATGATACAATGACTGCTGCACCAGCCATGAATCCAACAAGAGTTGCCTTGGACAGAAAATCAATCACGAAGCCTAATCTGTAAATCATAATCCAGAATTAATTAAAATACTACTAATAGGTAATGAATTGGCTTTTGTCTAAGTCCAATATGTTCAGGTATTCTTCTGATTTTCTGAAAATGGTTAATAAATTTAGGAACACCCATGTTTTCAAAGGCTATGTTATTCGGACTCGGGTGTGAGTGTCGGACATTGGTACGTGTCCGACACGGGTATATTCAATTTTCTAAGATTTTCATGTAATTTCAGGGTTCTTGGAGGATCATATCTCATACCCATGTCTGGATATGCGTCGACTCTGTTACATGGACTCACCGGATATGGCCGCTGTACCGGTTTCGACGCGACTCGACATCGATACCGACACGGAATATGCGTCCGATTCGTCATCGAAAACATGGACACGGCTTCTTGTGATTGGGTACGACTCCTCAGCAGGAGGAAGAAAAATATGAGACAAGGAGGTTCTGGAAAAGGACGAAGAAGAAAAAAGAAGCAAGAAGAAAAAGAAGAAAAAAAGACGATGAAAGTTCAGGAAAAAAGAAAAAGGCCAAGAAGAAGAGGATGGGCGGCTTTGTTGCCAAAAAGAAAAATGCAAAACAGGACAAATTTTCAGGGCTTTCTTTAATTCTTACAGGTGTTGGGTTTATTATATGGGCCCAAAATATTTTAATTGGAATGAATAAAAACAAATTTATTATGTTTTGGATTGTTTTTTTTTTATTTTTGGGTCCTTGCCTAATTAATGGATCAAAAGTTCAAGATTATTAAAATTAATAATAATTAAAAATAAATTTGATAAATAAAATATTTTTAAAAAAATATTATTATAAAAAATATTATTTATATATAATATTACATTATTTGTATATATATTTTTATTTTAAATATTATTATAAGATATATCTCCGTATCCGTATCAAATTTTTGGATACTTTTTAGCCGATTCTGCGTGTCCAAAATTTTAATCAAAAGATGAGTCAGACACTTGGATACATACCAGTATAGGATACCCGTATCCAAGTCCATGTAACTTTGTGCGTCGGACATAAGTGTCGAACACGAATACTTCAAGAAAAATAAAAAAGTCGGAGGTAGAATCAATATGCATATCAGATTTTTTTTTTTTTTTCCACTGTGAAGGGAATTGCTTTGTAACAACAGTTGTTTTGAGAAATCTTAAGGTTGTCACTATCAATTAATCCTAAGGAAAATGAGCAAAAATCATAACTCTTCCACTTAACTATCAAACTTTATATATTTTGACTCTAGAACATAAAAAAAAAAAAAAAAAGAGAATACCTTAACAGACCCAAAGATGCCTGAAATAAACCAGCAAAGAAGGTAGCAGTGAAGGCCAATTTAAGGTAGAGAATAGGCTCTTCAACAGGGGAGACACTTTCACTTAACATTGTGCCCATGACTAAGGATGCAATGGACACTGGACCAACAGCAAGATGTCTAGAACTCCCAAGGACAGAATAAAGCAATGGAGGAACAAAGCTTGAATCTGCATGAATTAATGGAAAAATTAATTTTATTTGCATTTATCCTTTATTGAGTTCAAGTATGAGACTAAATAGTTTTTGTTCTGATACTAACATAGTCCAACAATAGGTGGCAAATTTGCAAGTTTTGCATAACTGATTCCCTGCAGTACAACAAAACAAAATAGATTACCATAAAAGAATAAGGAGTTTTTTCAAAAGAATAATTTTGCAAAAAAAGAAAAAAGAAAGAATAAACTTGATCCATGAACTACCATGAGAGAGATGATTACCTGTGGGATTGCAAGGCTAGCAATGGTGAGACCAGAAATGATATCAGACCTAAACAGCCTGAGATTATACTCAGAACCCCACTGTAATATTGGGAACAAAAACTGAAGTCCCAAAACCAGTTTCTTACACCATGTTTGGTCCTTGAATCTGTAGAGAGGATCATCAGGGAAAAATATCTCAGAAAGCCTGTGTTTTAGCTTCTGGAAAGTGGTTTTCTTTGGTGGCAGGCAAACATTGTGTATCTCCATTGCCTCTGCTCCTGACATTGGTATCTCTATTGAAACCTTCAGAGTTGTTGTTGTTGTTGCACTTCCACCATGGCTAGAGAAATCTTCGACCCTGTTAGAGTTCAACCCCATTTTGTTTTCTTTGTGATATAGCAAAGAGTAGAAAAAAAAAAAAAAAAAAACCAAGTTCTTTTTTTTTTTTTTGGGTGAAGAACTAAGTTAAGCATGGCTTTGAATTTATAGACAAGAGAAAATGCAAAGGTATCTTTCAGATGGTAGTTATTGGGCAGCTTGGTTGGTATTTGTTTGAATGGGGCAGTCTAGTCTTTTTTTTAATAATTTTGTGGTTAAAAATAAAAATGATTGCCATGAGAATTAATGTCTTGCTAAAAATAAATAATGAAATAATTTGGTATTAGTGAACAGTGTAGTATATGAAATGGAAGTATTTTTCATGGGTCCCAATGAACACCATTTGGATTTGTTTTTGTGTAATTACCATACTTTTTAGGGTGATTGTGGACAATATTTATGAGACTATAGATGCTTTTCCCCCTCCATTTTATAATTTAATTTTGGGTTTATTTATTGATTAATTTGAAGAGAAATTTTCTTATTCATTTTGGATGGAGTTTTTAAATTTCACGGGTTACTAGAGTCCCACATATTTTTTAGTGTATATTTAAAAATTAATTAAAAAAATTAAAACATGTGACAGATTTTTAATTTATTTATGGAGTTAAAAAATTTTATCGTTGGTGTATCAAAAACGAACTCTAAATTTGATATGGAAGTATTTTTCATGGTTCTCAATGAGCATCACCTGGATTTGTTTTTGTGTAATTAGTAATTACAATACTTTAGGGTGATTGGGGACAATATTTATAATTTATTTTTGGGTTTATTTATTGATTAAAAGAAAAATTATCTTATTCATTGTGGGTAGAGTTTTTAAACTTTATGGATTAGCAAAATCACATATTTTTTAAGGTATATTTAGTAAAATAAGTTAGAACATATGACTGATTTTTAACCTGCTTATGAAATTAAAAAATTCTATCATCATTTTATCAAAAACAAACTCTGTATTTAAATGGCTTTTGGGTTCTATATATCTTGAAGCTCAAAGAGAGTAGAACATGGATGAGCCTTGGAGCCATTTTTCATTTTGATGCAAGATTTTTTTGCCAAAATATATACAGTATCTCAAAAAAATTGTGTGGGTGAAAGAGAATAAATAAAAACAATTAAAATAAAATAGGTAGAAGAAAAAGAAGTTGTAGTTTTTTTAGTAGCATTTTCAAATTGATTATGTTTCTTTTCTATTTGTTATTTATTTTAGTATTGTTAGTCTTTTAATTATTGTTATCAGTTGAGTTGGTGTAATTTGACTCGATATCAAATTTAATTTGATATTTTATAAGTAGTATATATATATATATATATATAGTAGCACATAAATTTATTTTGAATTTGGCATGTCTAAAGTAAAAAAAAAAAAAAAAAAAAGGTCCATGCAGGATAGAGCAAAGATTAACATGCCTTCTATACAATTGGATAAGCATAATCAATATATCATCTTTTTCTTAATTAAAATGCTGCTTAAACTTTTCTCCTTCTTAAAGACTTTGCTCTTTTTTGGGGCATATATTGTCAAGATCGAAAGCTAACAATTCTGATATTTTCAACAATTTGGGAAGGAAAAGCAAAGAAAAATTACCTTTGTTTTCTGAATTGATGGTTTTTTCCTTTGCTGAAATTTAGATTGAGGTTATTTTGGAGTGATGAATTACTTGATAGGGAACTGTTAATACTTGACAAAATTTTTCACATCCATTAACTTGGAATGAAAGGGAAGGGTAATTTTATATTGTTTTGATTAGCTTAATTATTTGGCAAGTGGTTTTATATGTGAGTTGGACATTATTTAATTAAAGGGTATTTTTGGAATATACATTTTGATAAATTTATTTGTTGAAAACTGTTTTAATTATAATTTTTTTTAAAAAAAATTATCACATTATGAAATTATTAGATTTCACGAGAAAATTTAATAGAATGACACGTATCCTTAAAGTTTAATAAAATAATTAGAGGTGGCAAAATGAACCCGAACCCGAAAACCCGCCCAGGAAAACCCGAACCCGAACCCGCCCAAACCCGATTTGACCAAAAAGTCAAAAACCCGAACCCGAAAAAGCCCGAACCCGAATGGGCCCGAACCCGAATGGACCCGAACCCGAATGGGCCCGAACCCGAATGGACCCGAACCCGAATGGACCCGAACCCGAATGGGCCCGAACCCGTATGAGCCCGAACCCGAATGAGCCCGAACCCGAATGGACCCGAACCCGAGACCGGCCCGAACCCGAATTTAATACTGAAAATAAAAATAAACAAATTGCAATTATTTTTTTTTACAAAGCAATAACTTTAATTATTAATTTTATTCTAATTTTTTTTAATAATTTAATTAAAATTTAAAATTTAATATTATATATATATATGATGAAATAATAATTTTATCAAAAAGTAAATTATATTTTGTACTTATAAGTTATAACTTTAACGTCTCATATCATGATGAATTTACAATCTAAATATTTTAAATTCTTGAAAATTTTAAAGATGTGAAAAAAAATTTGACAATAATTCAATTAATCTATAAGGGTAAAAAAATTGACAATAATTCAATTATTTTGGCCTTTTGGGTTATACTTAGACCTGCTCACGGGCCGGGCCTGGGCAGGATATTTTGTGTTCCGGGCCGGCCCGGCCCGGAACAGTAATTTTTATTATAATATTATTTTATTTAATTTTAATTATAAAAAAATAAAAAAATAAAAAAAAATTATTTTTTTATTCCAATGAACAGTGTTTCAGGCCTAAACGGGCGGGCCGGGCCGACCCAGGGCCAGGCCTGGGCAGAGAAAATAAAAAAAAACTGGGCCGCGGCCCGGCCCATAAGCAGCTCTAGTTATACTTATGCGGTTAGGTTAGGGTGGGTTTAATTGGATTATGGCTTTCATGTGATTTTATTTTAGCGGGTGGATTTAATGGGGTTTTGGGTTTTATGGCATTTTGGTTTTGGTATATTTATTATATATTAATAAATAATCATATTAATTATATATTTATTACGTATAATTTAAATATAAATTATATTTTTTAGTACTACTTTATAATTTATACTTTATACTGATGAAAAAAATATAAGTACTCGATATATATATATATCTTGACTATAAGCATAAATAGATGAAGGCCAGGATTTATTTTTAAAAGTTTTTTTATTTTATAGTGAATATAAATTATAATGTATTTATATTTTGAAATTCGAGCTCATCAAATCAATTATTTTAAATATCAATATATTAATTTATAATATATCATATTTTTTATAATAAATTATTTCAAAATTTGATTTTATATAACAAATTAATTTCTTATTTTTTTGGTGCTAACAAATATTAATTTTAAAAAATAAATATAATTAAAAATATCATATAATAGCAAAAGTATAAAAATAAAAATAAAAATAAAAATAAATTAATAATTTGTTTTTAGATATAAATATTTAAATTACGTAAAAATGATTACATCTAATATAAAATAAAATAATGTAAAACATACCCGTACCCAGATCGAACCCGAACCCAGACCGAACCCGAACCCGAACCCGAATGGGCCCGAATGAGCCCGAACCCGAATGGGCCCGAACCCGAATGGGCCCGAACCCGAATGAGCCCGAACCCGAATGAGCCCGAACCCGAATGGGCCCGAACCCGAATGAGCCCGAACCCGGATGGACCCGAACCCGAATGAGCCCGAACCCGAATGAGCCCGAACCCGAATAAACCCGAACCCGAATGAACCCGACCCGAACCCGCCCGAACCCGCCCAATTGCCACCTCTAAAAATAATGATAAAATAATTCCTTAACCTACGATAAAATATTCATTTAAGTCCCTATTCTTAAATTAAGCTGTCAAACTATAATTTTGATTCAATTAAGCCGAATTTGGATGAAAAATGCTGACATGGCTAATGATTCTATTTACTTGCTTATATTGAATTCCACGTGGAATAGATTAGATGATGTGGTATATACATGTTTAAGATTAAAATGACATGATAATTAATATAAATAAATAAAATTTAAAAACTATATAAAGAAACATTAAAAAAAATGAATACTAAAAGAAAATTAAAATTAAAATCTGGCTCCAACAACTAATCCCCTTCTCTTTCTTCGTGTTTCTTCTTTTTGTTTTTTCCAGCTATGCCTTAGATGTTCAATCTTTCAAATTTTCTTTCAACCAAGCTCAAAATACCAAATCCCCTAAATCCCATAATCACCCATAGTTAAAACCTTTGAAAATCCTATTCCTTTCTCTCTATTTCTCCTCTGATTCTTGTCTCCATTTGTCATTAGATCACCCTAAACCCTAGATCGAACCATCAATTTCTACTCCATCATCTTCAAAACAATCAACCATGAGCCTCTTAAGTTCCCCATCTCCTCCCTAGCATCGCAACATCTAGATTTGAACCAGAATTGCAAGATATATCCTAGCCACTTGAGCTTTGTTCAATGATTTGGAAAAAAAGTACAAAATTGTAGCTAACGGCGTGGTGGTGCTCCTCATGAGTTTGATGTTTTGGTGAGTCCAACAATGGATTTCAAGTGGACCCAGAAATTGATCATTAGATTATGGATTTTTTTTTTTTCTTTCTATTTTTTATTGTTGGAATTTTAGAATTTAGCTTTTCAAGTTTTTAGTTTGGAAAGCTTTTTAATTTTTTTAGATTTGGAAGATCTTGGACTGCTCAATTCAAGCTATTCGGCCATGGTGAAGAGAAACGAATCTGGGAAACCATGTTTTTTATTTTATTTTTTATAATAATTTTATCATAATTTATGGCTTGATATTTTATCATAATTAAACTGATTTATTTTTAGATTTGTCATGTCATCCAATTCTTCCACGTAAGAATTGCCATGTCAGTTAATTCTATCCACGTGTGCACCAACATTTCTAAATTAACGGAGCCATTAACCACGTCAGCATTTTCATTCAAAATCAACTTAAATGAAACAAAATAATAGTTTGAAGGCTTTATTGAACATAATAAAAAAATAGAAACTTAAATGAATATTTTATCATAGATCGAGGGTTTATTTTATCATTATGTTTAAAAAAATTAATAAAAAAAAAATAAAACATATGTTAATCTCTTAATTCATGTATAAAATTTTTAATTCATTTATCAAATTAAAAAAATTTCATTATAAAAACAAACTCGTTATTTAAAAGTAAACCATTAATTAATAGCATATATGAACTAGTAATGTCAAAAAGAAAACTTTTGTGAGGTGAAAGTGAAACTCATGATTTGGATAGGAGCTTGAAGAAATAAATATAACTGTATCTCATATGTCGTGATAAAGTTGTATTGTTTAGGAATGAGACTAAATATTTATACTCATATAATAAGTATATATAATCTATCTATTTAAGAAGTTTTTTTGTTATATATATATTTTTATGAAAATAAATTATCTATTAAACATTATTAATTATCTTTTAACAAGTAGTAGACTTATTTAAGAGCTGGACCTAGACAAATATTTTTTTAATTCGAGTTAGTCCGATCCAACCCGAATTACTATTTATTAGTTAAAAATATTTTTATTTAAATTTAATTATAAAATATATATAAATATTAATATAAAAATAATATTTTTAAACAATGATTCGGGCTTACAGGTTGGCCCGAGCTTGACTTGGATTGAATTTGAATAATAAATATGAAAAAAATTTGGACCGCAACTCGGTCTGACCCATGAACATGTCTAACAAATAGTATATTCCATGTATTAAAATTACCATGATTTTAAGTTTTAACTGATGTTTCGTTTAGTCTCTTGTCAAAAACACATTATTAATTTAATAATCAATCATTAGTCTTAAACACATTATCAATTTTTATTGGGAATTAAGAAAAAAAACAGACATTGGAAAATAGAAATCTTATTCTAAGTTTAGATAGTGTAGTGCCTTATGCCAAAAGCCTTGCTAAAAAAATTGTTAAGAAAGACATGTAACTTTTCACCTGCCTTAAAAAAAGGACTATTAAAGCTTTGAAATGATGTATATATTTTTGAGTTTTGACATTAATTCCTAAAGCTAAATGTTAGGCTACTCTCAAAAAGAATTGCCCATCAATTATAATCAATTTTTTTCCCCTCTAATTATCAAACAAAAACAAAGAGTTACCTAATTAAAGAAGAGTATAATTGACTATTGAGAAATTTGCAAAGTTGGAAAGGGGCCGGGCATCTACCTCCCAAATGCAGCTGCTTGAAGTGAAAGCTATCCTTTTAGCTTTAGGATTAGGAGTGTCCTAGGCAAGCTATTTAGAAGCAAAGACCACATATATATCAAAATTCTAGACTTGTTGATGAATCAAATCTCAGATAATTTATGGTAATTTAGCATTGAAATAATAAAAAAAGATTTTTATTTAAATTTAATTATAAAAAAATATAAATATTAACATAAAAATAATTTTTTTTTAATATTTTAAATAATAAAACGGGCTTTTGGATTGGGTCGAATCTAGACAAACAATTTTTTTTTTAATTCAAACTCAGTCCGACCTAGCTCATGGACCTTATTCTCTTTAGGTTTTGATTTTTTTTGGTAAAAAAAAATGGGGACTACTTGTTAAAGTTCAAAATTTAAAAAAAATATATAAATTGCTACGTGAAGTTGGTGTGTTACATCAATAAATTATCAATACTATAACTTTTGGCTTCTTGATTGAAGTTTCGTAACAGGCAGGTCCTATATCAAATTAATTAAACAAGATTAATATGCCAATTTTCAGGTTAATAATGGCTTCTTGTAGAGGAATGGAATATCTCAAAGTTCCAATTTTAGCTTCCTTTCAAACAAGAACGAGCACTCAATCAAGACCGTCTAATTCGATGCTAGCTTTGCACCAAATTGAAAAATATTCTAGCTTTTTTTTTTTAAAAACACTTTTTCTTTGTTTTTCCTTCTCTGCTTTTGCTTATATATTTATTCTCTGCAAAGTTTCACTTTGCAGTTCAATTCTTTTGTGTATGGTGTTTGAAGAGAGACAGTTGGATCCTTGATATCCAATTAATGTGTATTGACCACCTGGATTCGATGATGTGATATGTATCCGACATAAATATATTCAATTATTTTAAATTTTTTTTCTTCATATATATATATATATATATATATATATATTTGAAAGATCATACCTCATATTTATGTTTGAATATGTATCAGATATAAATGTCCGGTTACCCGGACATGATGTATGGTTATAGTTTATGTTACTCGGACTCGATCGTAAGTTATCGGATATGGATCTATGTCCGACACAAGTATATTCAATTTTTTTTTAAAGTTGCACAAGTATATTCAATTTTTTTTTAAAGTTGGTTTATATATATTTGGATAATCATACCTCATATTCATGTTTGAATATGTATCAGTTATAAGTGTCGAACACAAATACTTTTAAAAATGAAAAATCCGAATAACATAAGTTATATTTATCCTATACCAATGAATCTTCCATTCTGGTTTTATACAAATATTTGTCCAAGTTCTTAATCTTAATTAATCAATAATCAGTCAATTATTTAATTGCCAAAAGCAAACCACCACGAGGACCAAGAACAGCAGCAAAAAGGAAGTCTCCAAGAACCTAACCCACAAAACCAACAATTGGATATCGTGCTTATAAAAAAAAAAAAAAAAAAAAAACAATTGGATATCCTGAAAATATAAATCCTGAATTACCTGCGGTTTGCATTTGACTACATGGTGCTTTTGCTAGAGAAGAAAACATCACAGAAAAGCAAAACAATCTGCACATTTCATTAAAAAAAAGAAGAAGAAAAGACTGGCAAATGAAACCCGTCAAATTGTCTTACTTTTGGTTACAAACTGGTTGGTTCCAATTTGACCAAAGTCGACCTTAATTGAAAAATTATTGAGATCTTTTTGGTAATGAAGCTGAAAGGTTCGGAGGAATTATCAGACATAAAATGAATTAAACTTTGCTAATTACAAAAAATAGTCAGAGTGGTGTCGGCATTGGGATTTCAAAACGCTTTCTGATGCTTAAGTCAATCAAAGCTCTGAGAAAAAGATGAGGTAAACAGGAAATGTAAACCGAACATTTCAACATAGCGAATGTAAACAATCTGCACATTTCATAAAAAAGAAAAAGACTGGTAAATAAACCTGTCAGCTTGTCTTACTTTTGGTTACAAACTGGTTGGTTCCAATTTGACCAAACTCGACCATAATTGAAAATCAAATCAAGACAGACAATATAGACCAATTTGATTGTTTAGTGGTATTGAATATGAATATATTTTATTTGGTTCATTGTGTATCTGTTATTCATGTCCTGATCAGTGCTGCAAATAGTTTTTGGGAGGATACTATTGTATATAGAATACACATCACTAAGGTGTTGCTTGGTAAGATAGAAAGAAAAAAAAAGACGATAAAAGAGATAGATGGCAAAATGGAAAAAATGATTTTTTTAGTTTTTGTAGAAGAAAAAATTTTAAATTTTTTTGTTTTGACATTTTTTACTTTTATTCACAAAAATAAATCATTTTAAATTGAAAAGACATGAGACCAGACGTTAAATGTTTCATATATATATATATATATATTATGAAGAGGGATCCACTTATACTAGTGTAAAACTAAATTAATTTTACATACTTTCATAACTTTTTATACGATTTATATTTTAACAAACCGACCGTTGGATTTAACAATATAATTGTACTTATCGTGCATGTAAAGTTTCGAATTGATCCGATATTTTTATAATATCTATCGAGAATATTATCTTTTTTAATATATATTTAACAATTGAAATTTTTTTACGTGATTTACGTGAATAAAAAATAAAATATGAAGATCAAATTAAATAAATATAAATCATATAAAAAATTATAAAAACGTATAAAACTAGTTTAATTTTACAATGATATAAATGAATCTCTTCTTATATATATATATATAGTTGGTGGCCCAAACAAATATGTTTGTCCCCTACTAGCTTGTTCACAATTCTATGTTTCAGTAACCCTATTTCTGTACTGTACAGCATATGCATTAAGGATGATGATTAGAAACATGCAACAAAACTAACATGTTTCAAAGGCTTGAATTTAGATTATCCCTTTAATTAGCCTAAGATAAGCTGTTTTACTCCATTGACATTGAGGTATCTTGGTGGAAGTGCTTAGTTTTTTTTGGAAATGAAAACATGTAGGTGTGATTTCATAAATTAAAATATTAAGTACTAAATTTATAGATACTGAATTTATATTATAAAAACTGTTTGGTATATTATTGAAAATTAAATAATGAATATAATTATATTGTTTGATAACTGTAAATTTTGAATTTTGAAAATTATTCATTTCACAATTTTATATTTATCTCATTCAATACTTTTTTATTGAAAATTTTCTACTAAGTAAAATTTTATATGAGTTATCAAATTGAAAAAATTAAATATTAAAAATTTTCTTTTTCAATACATCAAAAAAATTCAATGTTTTATCAAACTCAACCATAGTTTCCAACTTCCCATATGTTGTGAACAGCAATTAATGGATTGACAATTATTGTCAAAACAGTGCTGCAACAATGCTTTGTGCTTTCTTTGTTGGATTGAACACTAAATTAGAGCAATGAAGGAAAAAAAAAATAAAAAATTAGAGCACCTTTCTTTTGACCAAAAGTTTAGATGTAGGCCTACCATTAGCAAAGGTATAATACTTTTGCATGTTCTCTATATTAATCTGGAAATTAAAGTAATCTTTAAGTAAATGGCAATTTTCTTTTAAAATTTGAGAACTTCTCACAATTTGAAAATCATATTTGTATAAGAGCATGCCGGTATACATAACATCTTAGATACATATCGATGGATGCACCGGATAACAGTGTCTACTGATTATGCTATATTATTCGGATTTTTAATTTTTTTTTTAAAGTATCTGTGTTCGATACTTTAATCCTACATATATTTGAATATAGGTATGAGGTATACCTTTCGAATATATGAAAAACTTTTAAAAAATTGAGTATATCCATATTCGATACTTACTTTCAAATCCGGATAACATAATACTAATGTTATTTTGTTGATTGATATCATAATCTCACCCGAATTTTTCTTTCTGGTTTTAAGATTTCAGAATCTGTTTGTTTAGATTTTTGTTTGCAAAATTAAAAGGTGATCACTAGAGAAACTAGCTTTTCTAATTGACTGCTGAAATCTAAAAACATTTTTTGGCACAGTTAAATTTCATATCAATAACAGTAATATTGCCTGTTCGTGCCCAGTGACAAATTGGTAAACAAGCCATTCACATCTTGCTCGAAAGTCTCACACGTCGTTAATCAGCTTCTGTTTTTCCCTCTAATTAGTACATCCATTGCCTGATTTATAGAATGGAAGGTAATATCTCTTATACCTTTAATTTTATCTTTTCCCCCTTAGTTCCTATAGGCTCGAATTCGACCTCAAATATTTCTTATGCAGTAAGGTATGACAATGGTACAAAGTCATAGGTTCACGAATAATCAACTTAATCACCCTTTAGGAGTAATTTATATTCTGGGTCACTAAACTTAGTATCAATTTTCATATAGATCACAAACGTTTAATTTTATCAAATTACATCATTGAACTTTTATTATTAATAAATTGAGTCACTTATACTAATTCCGTTAAGTAATTATAATGAAAAAGCAGACCCGACATGAAATTTTTTTTACTTAAAATACCAGTCATGCATTATCTCGATAAGATGTAAAAAATATATGCATGCTGAGTTAATTTTTTCGTTAAAATTACTCAACGAAATTAGCATAAATAACCTAATTTATTAATAATAGAAGTTCAACGATGTAATTTGATGAAATTAAATGTTTGTGACCTACATGAAAGTTGATGCTAAATTTAATAACCCATAATGTAAATTACCCCACCCTTTAGTTTATGAAAAGAACATAGTTAATTAGTTAGTCTCGATGTTATTCGGATTTTTTATTTTTTCTAAAACATTTGTGCTCGATACATATTCGGGCATAGGTATGAGAATATGATCTTCTAAAAAAAATGAAAAAACTTGAATATATTCATGTCAAATACATACCTATATTCTACTAACGTAGGTTAGTTTTTCGAAAAGAAAAACAAGTATATTCAGTCTTCTTGGATTGAGTTTCTGTTAATCAAATTCTCTTGCTTATTTTACGGTAGACTGTAGACAAGTTTGATTAATTATATAAATATGGTTAAAATGTCCAAAAGTTCGTGATCGTTTGGAGGCTAAGTGATCCATTTTCTCATGGAATGTCTCAAGGGTTACATATTTTTTTGTTCTCTTTTTGCACAGTCACCATTATTATATAATTAGCATCATATTTTGTCAGTGACTAAAATATTATACTATATATATAAAGCAGTGGAGAAATAGTTAGAATGTTGGAAGTGTCCCTGTCGAAAGTCATGTTTTGATCCTCATCAAGCTGGCCAAGAAATATCGGTGACTGTCAAAAGCTTACGCCTTATTGAACGATCAGTAATTCGTCTACCCACAATATAATATCATGAGCCACTAGAATTTCAAGGCAAAAGAATGTTGTTTTTGACTTTGGTTGGATGTATGCAAGATTGGGTAGATTCTTTTTTCTGGTATTATATGTATAATAAAAAATAGAGAGGATGAGTCGAGATTTAGTTCAGTTAATTTATATAATTATTTTTAAAAAATAATATTTAATAAATTAAAAATTTGAGTCTCAATATCCGTAATATATATATATATATATTTTTTTTCATCTTCAGACTGTGATCAACTTTATAAAAAAATATATATAGAGGACAACGATACCTTCACCTACATGCGGCGAGAAGTAGGAGCCTTTTGATTGCTACCTATAAATGGATTGTAAAGACAGAGCAATTTGTTGAGAAATATATATATATATATATATATATATATATATGTTGCTGCCACAATGGATGAACCAGAATTAAGCATAATATCTTTTACCAAAAACCATTTATTTTTTTCTTTCTATCATTTAGATAAAAGCCACCAAGAAGAAATATTCTGTGGCAGTGTTGGCAAGATTTGATAGGGCAGAAATGATGTGCCATTACTGGGAAGTGGGAATCTCACTGATTTTTATTGCAATTCTAGACCAGTTTCTAGGGTCATTATTTCACCAGCTCAATGCTACAAAATTCAGTTCTATACTCCTATAGCAGGAATTTTTTTTTTTCAAGATTTAAATTGTGATTGCTTACGTATTTTTAATTGTATTATGTTTATTATAATTGCGAATGTAATAAATGTTATCGTGGTCATTGTGATCATCGTAGTCAAGATTTTTTTTTTTTTCATTTTGCACAATTTACTATAAAACATAGTAATTTAATTATAAAAAATTTTAATAATTTTAAAAATAATTTATGATATTTTATCATCTTATTTATAAATGTAAAAAAAGTAATCACAAGTTGTAAATTGAATTTATATACATGCAAATCACGGTCGTGAGTTTAACCGTTACGGACCGCTATAAATTGATAATCATTTACACCTCAATTACGATAAATATCAATAAAAAAAGATCCAAATAAAAAAATAACGACCATAACATCGTGTTACGACCATTATTTAAATCTAATGCTTTTTGATTAACTTTTAAATGAGCAGTTGTAGTGGTATGCTTGTTTTTGCAGAGAACATGTCCCATTGGATAGACGGAAGTGAGAAGAAAAAAGAAAGCCTCAACTCCCCATTTGCAACAGCGTTCACGTTTGTTCCAATTCTGTTCAATCTTTTAGAGCATAATCTGTTTGTCCAAATGGAACTATATCAGCAGTAGTACGTTTTGCATACAGGATTAACCAATAGTTTCAAATTCCTGACACTCACCTGGTAATCTATTTAAGAGTAGCCTAATAGTTGATAATTACCCACAATTCATTATTGGGAAAGGTTAACACGGGTTAAGATGATATATATATATATAAGTGTAATTAATATATTATTATTTTTTAATTTAATAAAAATAATGTATTAAATATAAAATATTTTCTTAAAATGATAAAAAAAATCTTTAATCAGTACCTATAAACACCAATTAAACGAAAGCTTTGGTTCAGCAAATACTGTACCTTTTTTGGCTCAGTTGCATGATGGAACAAAGCCTTAAATCCCACCAGTGCATGAAACCAAGGCCTCATCAAAGCTAGACCTATTGATTATATAACATGCTTGAGAGATAAGTACACAAATGCTCGCCCCACACGGTTGCTGCAGGATGCCATTTATGGGGAAATTGAATGGGAATTTCAGATAGACCACATTGTGGCTTTGTGCCTGAAAGAACATACTTACTCTGGTTTGGAACAATGGGACCATGTCTGTGCGAGTATCAAATAGCGGTTGAATAACGATGTAGCTGTCGTTATTTTGTTCGTGGTAGTGGTATTATCCCAAATAGTTATTCATCGTAATTGAGATGAGAGAAATGAATCATACAAGTAACAGCACTTCGGCGGTCGCAAATAACGGGATAACGGTAAATAACGACAATAACGGATCGCTATTGCCGCTATGTACTGTTGTTGAAACTTCTGTTATAGTGTATATATATATATAAATAACGGTAAATAACGGCAATAACGGATCGCTATTGCCGCTATGTACTGTTGTTGAAACTTCTGTTATAGTATATATATATATATCAAATCAAAGTTCTAATCCCTACCAAAACCAGGACAAAAACCCATGTCAAACTACAAAAATTAAACTCTCAATTAAGGTAAAAGAATGAATTACTTTCAAGCTAATAAAAAGATATATTCATTTAAAATTATCTTTTATTCCTCACATTTTGAAAATTTTGGATTGTAGGTGTGTGTAGATATAATGCCTTTTTATAGCTTTGACCCCTATTAATAACATCAGCCAGCAATTATACCTGAGAGCAGAAAACTAATTGAAGAAAAGGCTGTGAGGGTGTGGGTGCTGCATAAGGGTAATCGGTTGTGTTGGGTTGTAAGTAGGGTTTACAGTGAAATGATGAACGGAAAGGCTGCTTGGGTGGGAAAGAAAACTAGAAAAGTGAAGTTAGACATGAGACTTGGGATGGGAGAGAGTGAAGAAAGGGAAGAAACATAGGAGAATTGGGGGTTAGAGAGTTGGTTTGGGAGCAGTCATATAGTTAAAATGAAAATTAAAAAAATAGGATCCAAAGTAGTTAAATTGGTAAGGTCTTTGGCCAATTCACTTTTAAAAATAATTTTAATATTAAATAAATATTAAATATAATAAATAAAAATATGTATATGATTTAATGGTATAATTTTTAATATAAAATTAAGAAGTTAAAAGTTCAAATCTCATCAATTATAAATATATATATATATATATATATCAAACTGATTTTTACCTATTTTCGGTTTTTTACCGAGTAAACCGATTTTTACTGATCGATCAGATTTTTTAATCAATGATTAAATTTATTTTTTTAGTTTAAAATTTGGAGGAAAAGCAATTGATTAATTGGAAATGATAACTTAAAAAAAAAAAAAAATTGAATGAATTAGATTGAAATTAATTGAGAGAGGAATGAGTGATGATAAATAATGGATTCATTTTTATGAGTGTTTTATACGTTATAGTATGATCTAAAAATAATTAATTTCAAATGATTATAGTTTTGGTATTATTAATGTTATTGTTAGTAGTATTTTTTATGTGTTTGATTAATGTTTGGTTTTTTTGCTAATTACATTGATCTAATTTGTTAAAATTGATAATATATTAAAATTTTCATCCATTATTTTTTTATTAAATTATTTTATAAGTCTAACTCCATATACTTGAAAAGATCAACTCGTCAATCTTATATAGTTGTGGTTGTAACATTCATAATATTCATGAATATATATTATTGAACAAACTTTTAAATTCTATGTCTATTTACTATTGAGCTATAATATAAAAATGTTAATTATTTATTTTATCATATAAGTAAAGGAATTAAAATGTCATAAACTATTTTAAATATCATAAATAAGGATTTTTATAATTATAATTTATTTTATTTTGTGTGAGTTGTGCAAAAGTGAAAAAAAATCACGACTACGATGAGCACAATCACTGCTATCATATCCATTATGGTAGTAATCATGATAAACACGACACAACCGAAAACATAACCGTAACCGCAATTTAATTATCTAATACTTACAAGGTAGACTTAATAATTTGAATACGATACGAAAACACGACACATTTAATAAACACAAAAATAGTGTAATAAACATGATAATACGTTTAATATATGTGTTGTATTCGTATTTAAAATTTCAACATATTTAATAATTTATATTATGTTTAAGTTTACGGTGACGGAAACAAAAACATAAGATACGATACGTATAACCGAATTTATATATTTATTACAAGGCAAGACAATGCATGTTCTAATTTTTATCTATACAAAGCAGAAAAACATGGCAAAAAGTTCCAAAGTTCCAAGTCAAAATATATAGGCCTAAAGATTTTGTTAGTGGCATTGACAAACTATCATTTAACAATTTAGTGCTTGACTAGGGTCCAAGTACTCTAGTTCTCAGGATGAAGAAGGAAGATCATATAGGACATTAAGGAGGAGTTGTGACTGAGTGGACAAGTTTATTCTTTGGTATATTCTCCCATTCCATTGCACTTTTACAATGTAGTTTTCTGATCTATGATCATTACCCTATTTGACTTATTTTCTTCTTCCTTGTGTATTTTACTAATACTTTAGCCTCCAAATGAACCATCTCCAAGTCAACTGAGGCGATCTATAGAGATATTTAAATATGAAATCTTCACGTTTTATTGCCATTAAACAAGCCTTTAGTGGTGGAGGCACTAAAACCTTTGATTTTGACTTAAACCAATGGTGTTTTTGGACTAGAGTTTTGAGACAAGTCATAACTCCAGGATGAACTGTTCTGGTAGACTTGCTCATGGCCGAGTCACAATCTATATTTTTTTACTTTACCCAAGTCTGGCCCGTAGGTCCATATCATTGTTCATTTAATATTAAAAAATTTATTTTTATATTTTTATAATTAAATTTAAATAAAAAATATTTTTTATTATTTAAACAGTGATTTGGATCGGACCAGTTGGGATCATTGAAAATCTTGCCTTTGCCTGATCCAATACGAGTCGGATCTATCGGTTTGAAGGAGTTACTCGACCCTTGGGCTATTTATGAAACTAATGCTAAATTAATTAATAAATAATCTCAAACCAGTTGGACTTGGAGGGAGGCCCGCACGACGGGCTATTATGCTATTATTTCAGTGATAGAGTGTACCCTGACGTGCTGCAGAATTGGGCTTTGCCTACTATACTTGTCGTGGGCTTGGGTCTTATAAGCTGATTGTGGATGATCTGCACTGCATTTGTCAATTGTCCAGTCCATCACCATAGGTCCATAGCTTCGCATAAGCCCAAAGTAAGAATTATACAATATTCTCATTTTCCCATATGTGGGAAAAAAAGAAGAAATAATCAAAGATTTTCATCCCATCTAGTTAAAAGGGAAAAAAAATTAAAAAATTTTAATTTAATGGTTAAGCTACATATGAAAAATGTTATATACGATTATATGATACATTTCACACGCTTACATAATATATAAAATTTTAAATTTTATTATAATCCATAAAATTTTGATATTTTTCTATTAACTACCTAAAAAAATAAAATGTGTGAAATGAATATATAAGATGAGTGCAAATAACATTGCCCTAACAATATATATTATTTTATAGCTTATACTAAATTTTTTTCCCCAAATATACTATATGAGATTAATAACCAAAGTTTTGTATTAGAGGTTAACTGGTCATTTACCTATTACTCCTCTTTTCGAAGAATATGCTCTAAAATTTTAATCTCTCATTTTTTTCTTTGAACTTCATGTCTTATTATATGTAAAAAAAAAAAAAAAAAAAACAATTTAAAGTATAATAATAAATTTTTTTTAAAGTATGGTATGAAATTGAGTCCACGTACACAAAATAAAATTGTTCTTAAGGTGCATGAATTAACAAACGACATCAATGTGTCGATATTCAGATTTTGATTCAATTAGTATTTCTTCTATTTCAAATAAGCATAAAATTCAAACTATAATTTTTTTCTCTAAAATATGGAGTATATATATATATAAACAAAAAAAGAGTTAAAATAAAAAAAACACTTATGAACTTTATTACTTTATTTAAGTAAGTTTTTATATTTTTATCGCATTTAAATAAATTATTAATTTTTAATTTGTCTCAAAAAAGCCAATAATCTTTAGTTCTATCCAAATAAATTCATAATTTTTAATTATATCTAAATAAGACCTTGACATAAATAAATCTTTCATTTGAAATAAAAGTTTATTTGAATACAAATCAAAAAATAAAAAACTTATTTTGAATATGATAAAAATATAAAAATAAACTTAAAAAAGTAAAATAATTTAATTTTTTAATATTTAAACCGAAAAATCGAGTCTAAATATTTAAATTTGTTTCCAGGTGTTGTCATAATTCGAAGACAAGACGAAGAGATGCAATGAACTTATTTTAAATTTTTTTTATATTTAAACGTATATATCATTAGATTAGAAAAACGAAGAGATGCAATGAACTTAATTTTCCCATCTTTTTCCGAAGAAAATGACAAATAACTTCAAAGAGAAAGGAGAAATCAAAGCCACTTGTATAGATTTGTTCAAATATCGAATTATTCGTTCGATCCGATAGGTTCGATTCGTATTGGATTTAATTTAAGCATAAATTTTTTTAATTCGAGTCGACCTAATTTGAATTATTATTTATTAATAAAAAAATTTAATTATAAAAATATAAAAAATAATATTTTAATATTTTTTTTAAATAGTGAAATGGATTTCCAAATTGATTCATGCTGGACTTGAGTAAAAGATCTCAAAAAAATTCGATATGCAATCTGACCCGATCTATGAACAGAAACGTGTCATTTCTTTCTTTTTTTTTTTTTTTTTTTCGACATGATCGTATGAGCTTCTCCGAAACAACCCCACCAGGCCACCATAACGCCAATTTGTTCTGTTTTTTTAATTTGTTTTTAACACATGGTCAAAACAATGAAGCACCTCATAACTTAATCTCCACCGTTGATTCCAACGCGTCCTAATAATCAACGGACTAGACCACATCGAATGACAGCATAGGGGGAGACCGAAGAGTGAAAAGTCTTTGGCGACGGAAGATTTGTAAAAGAAAGAAATGGTCATTTTTCCTTAATGGCAAAGCTTCCCTTACTATATAAAGAGTTCTTGCGTTATCCATTTTACTCTCAATTCGATTTCAATTACAAGATATTTCAATTTTAAACAATTTCGCTTTTGCCAACAAAACCAACTTTGAAAATGGTGAGACATTAGTTGGAAATTTCATTGTTTTATATTTGCTTCTTCTTCTACTTGCCTTTATAGCTTGAATTTTTCTATTAAGTTTGTTTTATCGTTTGCTTTATCCTAAATGAAGAAAAAATAACAAGTAACCAAAAATATCTGTGTGTGATTGAATTTAAAAATCTTTATTTATTTTTTTATTTAAAAGAAGCCGCAACTTGAAAGTAAAGAAAATGGTTGTAGATATTGAAATTAGAATATTAAATCTGTCGGATGTTACTTATTAAGAATTACTACATACAACTGAGTTAAATTCCGGATTCTAAAAACTTTTAATTTTACTTGATAGAAAGAATGAAAATGATACTATGAAAAACTTATTAATCCAATAGTTAAAATTCATATGCATGAAGACTTAATGTCTTAAAAGATAGGAACAAAGTTACGAGATTGCATTAATTTGGTCCATGGCATTCTATTATTTTGTTCTTAATGAGCATAAAAAATAAATTTATTTTAAATGTATGTCTTAATTTTTTACTGATAATTTTGTGTTTTCCCCCTTATTTGCATGACTATTTTGAAATGAGGAAGGCTGGGTCACTTAAATTTGAGGTACACTATAATCTTCTCTTTTAATATATATATATATATATATATATATATATATATATAGAGTAATGTATTATGATCTACATCCAACAAAACCATGGTAATTTATAAGTTTCTTCTAACCATTTGCTCATATATTTTTCCCTCTCTCATCCTTCCAAAATCCATTTCTTATTCCCGCGTAAATCAATCATGCATCAATCACCAAAAGCCGTCGCCAATTTGTTAGGAACCAAGTGAAAGGATCATTGCCAATTTTCAGGATACTCGTTTAAACTTAAATATAATAGTGTAGAATATTTATTATCAATTTAAAATTTTGAGATAATTGATCACTCAATTTAATATGGTATTAGAATTCTCAAATTCGAATTCTGATAATCGTTTTCTTTCTTTAATATTTTTTCACTCATTGTCTTATTACCTTTTGGGTTACATATGCATTAATCATTCATTCAATATGCATAGGAGAAAACGTGATGAAACTTAAATTAACAATTGAGACATTTTCTATCAATTGAAGCTTTTGGAATTCTTAATCACCCAATAATACTAATTTAAAGCATTTTTTACATGACAAATTGTCATGCAGGATTTTAGCGGCTTTGTATTCAGGAAATGTCAGTATTTGGAACTACCAATTACAGGTAAAGACATTCTAATGTTATAATCCTGATAAGATAAAACTAAAGTTATTAACTAAAATGCATTAAAAACGATAAAAATGATGAAAAAGAATCACAAGTCACAACCTTATAAAGTTTTTGCTAGTACTAACTCAAATTCCAAATGCTTCCTCAGAAAATTGAGAAGTCCTTCAAGGTCACTGAGTCACCAGGTATACATACATAATTTCTATTCTCTAACAAATAATTCACATTTCTAGCAATTCTCTAAATATATGAAAAAAAAAATGGAATATACATATATTTGGTTGCAGTAAGGTCAGCAAAGTTCATAGTGCGGGAAAACTGGATTGTTGTCGGAGCCGATGATGGATTGATTCGTGTATACAACTACGATACAATGGAAATGATCAAAGAAATCGAGGCACATACAGATTTCATTAGGAGTCTGGCTATTCATCCAACACTTCCATATTTGTTGTCGTCCTCGGATGACAAGCTTATAAAGCTGTGGGACTGGGACAAGGCTTGGATTTGCAGTAATGTCTTTGAAGGCCATGAACATTATGTGATGCAAGTTGCATTCAATCCAAAAGACCTAAACACTTTTGCAAGTGCATCACTTGATGGCACCATAAAGGTACCTGCAGAGCACTTGCTAATTTACCCGTGTTTTACACATATTCGTATATGGATATGAGATATAATCCTCCAAATATATGGAAAAAAAATTAAGCATACCCGTATCTGATACTCACCTCCGAGTCCGGTTAACATAGATTTATTGCAAACAGGTGTTGCATTGTTCATTTTTTGTTTTTGAATCTGCTTTTTATGCTATCTGACAATGTCTCAAATCTTCAGATTTGGAATATGGATTCCCGTTCTCCAAATTTTACATTGAATGCACATTCGAAAGGGATTAATTGCATTGAATACTTCATGGCTGGTGATAAACCATTTTTAATCAGTGGTTCTGATGATTACACTGCTAAGGTTTGCAACCAAGAACTTTTTCTTAAGTCTGATTTCTGCATCTGGTCTAAAATTTCGAATACAATCCCTGATTAACCAATGTTTAAACAGGTATGGGATTATGAAACCAAAAGTTGTGTCCGAACGCTAGAAGGCCATACACATAATGTTACTGCAATAAGTATCCACCCAGAGATTCCCATTATAATTACTTGTTCTGAAGATGGAACTGTTCGTGTATGGGACACGACAAGTTACAGGTAATTTTCCTGTGCAGTTAATAACTTTTACAACATTCTAAGACCCATTTATCAGAGATTTAAATTACGGTTTTGGTCGCGTCGTATTTATTGTGGTTTCGAACGTAATTAATGCTATCGCAATCAATTACAATAAATATAGACCACCGAGAAAGCCGAAACTACAAAATACAAACCTAACATCTCGTTGCTGACCGCTATTTAAATCCTTACCAATTAACGAGAATTTTGTTCCAAACCTCATGATTTATCAACTCCTACTTTCATATTTGTTGCATAACGCTGGATCTTTTATCAGAGTATGTTCTGCTAGTTCACAGTTTCTGAAGTTGTTGATCAATCTAATGACTAACTTACAGGCTTGAGAACACATTGGAATATGGTCTTGAAAGAGTCTGGACTGTTGCTTACATGAAAGGTTCTAGCAAGTAAGTTTCCTGACATTTGTTTGCTCTCTTAGATGGTCAATTTCTAGGCAGATTTCTGGTTCCAACTCTCGTTTTAATTGGAGCATTTAACCATTTTTATAGTTTCTCCTTACTTACAATGCTACTATGCTAACAGGGTCGTATTTGGATGCGATAAAGGGACAATTGTGGTCAAAATTAATAGCTCCCATGGCTCGGATTCTACCAATGTTTGACGCGAAGAAGTACTGGCTTGCATTGTCCTTGTCCATCTTCAGCTTGAAGATAAAAAATTATAACTTTACTTGTTTTTACGCTCCTCCTGTTCGGTTTGTCATATTTTAGTTTGTGTAGTTCTATAAATTCCGAGGAAGAAATGTCATATTTTTTTATATTCATCTATAATAAAGCAATAATCTTGATGATCCAATGTGCAAATGCAGTTCATATAGTACGAAACAGCCTTCTAGTTCTATGCTTTGAAGATCTTCCCTTCTTTTTAATGATTAAGAGATCTTTTAACTTGAAATGATTTATTCAAAAAAACCCAACATCCCAATTTGTATGTAGAGCAAAATTAAGAACAGAGCTTCATGCTTCATTCTTCAGCTTCAGCCTGTCAAGCACGAACATTTTTATTAGAGCAAAATATAGTTAAAACACGGCTGAACACGTTTGAACACACGATAATTTTTTTTTTTTTTGCATTTTTGTCCCAAACATAGAATCAACAATCAGCAATTTGATTTTAATGGGTTTTTTAAAGTTCAAAATTTTAAATTCAAAAATTATTTTAAAAATTCAAAAGTTATTTGCATGTTAACATTTAATTGAAAAGTATCAAGTTTATATTTTTATTGTACATTATTATATAAAAAAATATTTTTTTATTACAGTGTCCTGCCGTACCGTGTCCTAATTTATTAAAAAAAATTGTGTTGCTGTATCCTATCGTATCATACCTGTATTACGTGTTCGTATCCGTACTTACTAAGCTTCATGCTTCATGCTTCATGCTTCCAAGTGTTATTACCACCCTCTTGGAAAAAAACAGAGAGATTGGCTCCTTGAAATCTGATTATTGACCATCCAAAAAGATAATAGGAATCTAATTTTGGTTGCCATCGGATTTTAAAGAGAGACAGAGAGAGAGAGGTGTTATCAGTTATGAATGCATTTCAATGGACATTGAATTACTATGTCATTGAAAAGTTTAAATAAGGTAGACAATACCATATCCACATCAATATTCTTGATTGATTGGCCTCACTATGTCCCTTCCTGCATGTGAATATTCGATATTTAACCACCTACTTTCTTAAAAAGAGAAGAATTATAGACAAATTTATTCCAATATTATTATTATTTTTTTAAATTTGCAAAATACTGATCTTTTAATATTATGTAATGAAATGCGCTTGTTTTCGAACACATTGGGAAGCGTCATATGATATGATGACTTTCCAACGTAATTTTGTTTTTTTTTTTTATAAAAAAAAAAGCACGAAAGCCACCATATGATATGACGACTTCCGTGCTTATATAGTGTAAAAATTTGTTTTTTTTTTTTTTTTAAAATTGGGAAGTCACCATATGATATGACGACTTCCCAACGTTTTTAATATATATTTTTTTATATATGACATGTTAGGAAGTCGCCATTTCATATGGCGACTTCCCAACACTTAATTTTTTTTATAAAAAAATTAAAAAATAATATTTTTTATTAAAATATAAAAAAATTGTTTTTTTTTTAAATATATATTTTAAAAGACTAAATAATTTTTGTTATATTATTATTTTAATATATAATTAATTATTTATATATATATAATAAAAAATTATAAATTTTTTAAAAAGCATATTCTAATTTTTATTTAAAAATTTATATAATTTTTTATTTAACTTTTTAAAAATTTTACAAATTCGTATTATATGAATTTTGAGATATACGTATTGTGTTCGTGTTTTTTTTTTTCCGTTTCGTGTCGTGTTTTTAGTTATTTTTTTCGTGTCATATCCAATTTTGCCAGGTCTAATAAAACTAAAACACACTTGTATAAAATAATTGACATAAAGCTAAAGCACAATAACATAAAGCTAAAGTAACAAAGCAGTGTCTTCTTTTTTAGAACTCTTCTTTTGAAAAGAATGTATGCAAAAATTCTTCTGTAGAGGCTTGCTTTGAGCGAAAAATATTTCTTTGTTTGTCCGATAAAGATTTATGGGAAAGTACAAGGCTTCTGATAGGAGTAGGATCGGAAGATTGATATGTCTGGTTTGCAAAGGTATGGAGAAGGGGAATTTCTTGTATGGTTGTGCCCAGGGTTGAAAACCATCTTTTGTATAAGGTCTGTAGAAGAGAATGGTGGTGTAGGTGTATAGAGTATCAGTATAGTCTTGGAGGATGGACTGCCATTCTGTTAGAGGGTAGAACCATTACAAGAGGACTGGTAAGTAATATGTTTGGAACCTATGTTCAGTTGTCCAATAAAGGGTCAAGGTTGGGAATTCGATGGCGATGGTATAAACCTGACAGAAATACCATAGAAATGGAAGAAGTTCTGGGAGGAAGACAGTGTAGTAAGGTATGCGAAAAAGTAAAGGAATGGTAACTGAGGGTTAATCCCAATCGGTATGAAAACATTGTCACCATAGTTTTTGATTATAAAGGATTGATAAAGGAAAATTCTATCTTTGGCCATTGTATTGATTGTTTTATGGGTTATTTCATTTTGAGCTCTAAAGGGAGTAAGTTAAGAGGAAAATCTAGATGAGAGTTTAGCTTTGAGGATGAGGGACCAGCTGAGGGATTCATAATTGTTATAATAGGGATGACCTTTGAAACTTGTTGGAAAGGTGTGGATAGCATGTTTGGGACCACATTGTTGTTGCCTTTTATATGCTTGAAGGTTTTGCTGAGGGAGCCATAAGTTTTCATCAGAATGGGTTCATTTTAGTACAAAGGATGGGATTTATCATCAGAATTTTCAGTCAATGAACCTTAGCTAAAAAATGAGCATCAGATTCCTTTCGGTACAAAGGATGAGATTTATCATCAGATTTTTCAGTCAATGAGTGATCAATTTTTCACTTAATTAACCCTAGTAGGAAAATGAAAATTAGATTTTGTTCGGTACAAAGGATGTGATTTATCATCAGATTTTTCAGTCAATGAGTGATCAGTTTTTCAGTCAATTAACTCTAGCTAGAAAAGGGAAATCAGATTCAGTCTGATACAAAGGATGAGATTTGTCATCAGGTTTTTCAATCATTGAGAGATTAGTTTTTCAGTCAATTAACCCTAACAGGAAAATAAGAATCAAATCCCGTCCGGTACAAAGGATGGGATTTATCATCAGATTTTTCAGTCAATTAACCTTAGCTAGAAAATAGGAATCAGATTTCGTCATGTACAAAGGATGAGATTTATCATGAGATTTTTCAATCAATGAATGATCAGTTTTTCAGTCAATTAACCATAGCAAGAAAATAGGAATCAGATTCCGTCCGGTACAAAGGATGAGATTTATCATCAGATTTTTCAGTCAATGAGTAATCAGTTTTTCAGTCAATTAAGATTTCATCTGGTACAAAGGATGGGATTTATCATCAGATTTTTCAATCAATGAGTGATCAATTTTTCAGTCAATTAACCCTAGCAGGAAAATGGGAATCAGATTTCGTCCTATACAAAAGATGGGATTTATCATCAGATTTTTCAGTCAATGAGTGATCAATTTTTCAGTCAATTAACCCTAGCAGAAAAATGGGAATCAAATTTCGTCTGGTACAAAGGATGGGACAATGAGTGATCAGTTTTTCAGTCAATTAACCCTAGCAGGAAAATGAGAATCAAATTTCGTCCGGTACAAAAGATGAGATTTATCATCAGATTTTTCAGTCAATGAATGATCAGTTTTTCAGTCAATTAACCGTAGCTAGAAAATGGGAATCAGATTCAGTCCGGTACAAAGGATGGGATTTATCATCAGATTTTTCAATCAATGAGTGATCAGTATTTCAGTCAATTAACCCTAGCAGGGAAATGGGAATCAGATTCTGTCCGGTACAAATGATGGGATTTATCGTTAGATTTTTGAGTCAATGAGTGATCAGTTTTTTAATCAATTAACCTGAGTAGGAAAATGAGAATCAGATTCTGTCCGGGACAAAGGATGAGATTTATTATCAGATTTTTCAGTCAATAAGTGATCAATTTTTAAGCCAATTAACCCTAACTAGAAAATAGAAATTAGATTTCGTCCGATACAAATGATGGGATTTATTATCAGATTTTTCAATCAATCAGTGATCAGTTTTTCACTCAATGAACCATTATAAATATGACACTACCTCGTCATTCTCTCATCATTTTTGCTGAGTGCTAATACCTCGTCATTCTCATCATTATCTATTTATTCTTTCTTTTGCTAAGTGATAATACCTCGTCATTCTCATCCTCTCAGTTTCATTACTACACAACATGAGCAACAGAGTGATCGCATTAGTCTACTATAATGACCAAATTCATAATACTGATAAAGGTGCTACCTTTGACTGTAAATGTCCTAAAAGCTTTCATGTTGATGAAGATGTCACATTAGAGGAACTGAAGATGAAAATTCATACAAAAATCAAAGCTGAAAAATACAAAAAGAGTTTCATGTGAGAGGATGTGTGCGATATAAGACTTTTCCACTAGAAGATGATGATGATGTGAGAGGCATGTTTCATGTGCTCACGAGACATTTCAAAATGTTGGTGTACTTGAGTTATATGCTGACATTGAGGATTGTGGGCTTCTAGAAGATGATGATTCTTAGCCGTTGTATGTTCCCACTTCATACTACGTTCCCACAGAAGAAGTGTCATCTTAAGCTACAATGTTTCATAATTTATTTGTCTCACCAACAATTCCTATTGCCCTGGATGATGTGCCAGCTGGTGTTGATCCTATTCCGTCATGTAGAGCCCATGGTGAATATATTGGTGACTTTAGTGAGCAAGAAAAAAAGTATGCTGAATTCGCAAATGACAGCTATTGCAACCTAAAAAATAACAGGTCTCATCGCAAGACTTTATTATTCGTTAAGCGTGACATTAAAAAAATCGAGAAAAAGTCGACTTAATTCCTCTAGAAAATCGAAGGTTTTGAAAATAACCTTGAAAAAGACATGGAGTCGCCACCAATCTTTTTTGGCTAGGTATGATCGGCCACCTATTAAAACCGGTTTTATAAAATATTTTAAAATTAATTAAAATATTTTTTAAAAAACCAATTTTAAGTCTGCGTTTTAAACCAGAGAAATCAAAGAAGCGGGTTCAGGACTAGGTTACGTGTGGGGAAGGATTAGCACCCCCACAATGCCCGTATAAAATGGTACCTTATTAATCATGTGTTATCTCAAGTCTATGTAAAAATTCGATTTTTAATTTGGTATTTCCAGTTAATTCCCAATTTAAAGAAAAATAATTCCATTTTTTTTTATTAAAAATGATCCGGAATTTATTAATTCAAAATTTTCCTATATTTCCCAACAAGCGTGACAAAATATAAAATTTTTATTATTTTGGAAAATTTTCCGAACCATTCTCATTTTAAAGAAGATATTCCGTTATTAATGATAATTGATGATATCCTCCCCAGCAAACCCGGCAGAGAACTCATGAATTATTTTAACTCAGGAATATCTTTGTTTTATTGAAAATCATTACCTTTTTCAAAACATTTTAAAAAATATGAATATGAATAGGTGTGACATAAATAAAATGACATAGCAAAGTCTAGATAATAATGCAACCTAAATGGTATGATATAATTTAAATGTCTTAGCATATTCTAAATGAAATGAAATATCCTAAGTCATATGATATATTCTAAATGAAATGAAATGACCTAGGTAACATGATATATTCTATATGAAATGTAATATCCTAAGTCATATGATATATTCTAAATGAAATAAAATATCTTAAGTGACATAATATATTCTAAATGAAATGAAAGGACCTAGGTAACATAATATATTCTACATTAAATGAAATATCCTAAGTCACATGATATATTCTAAATAGAATAAAATGATTTAAATGACATGGCAAATATAAATGATATAGCATATAATCTAAATGATGTGAAATGACATGAAGCATAAAATAATACTAACATATAATATGAATGAAAATAAAAATACATAAACATAGTATAGGCTAAATAATATGACAAAAATAACTAAATAAAAAGCATAGGATATCATGAAATATTCAAAACCATATAACAATTAATATAATATCAAAAATTTAAATCAAAGATAATAACACCATCAAGAAAATTAACATAGCAAAAACAAATATTATATAGTATGCATGAATATGAAAAATGCAATGTATGAGTGTCATAACGGTTTTTTCGACCGCTAAGACGAATTTGAAAACACAAAATGGAGTCGCCACCAATCTTTTTTCGTAGGTGTGATTGGCCACCTATTAAAACCGATTTTAGTAAAATATTTTAAAATTAATTAAAACATTTTTTTTTAAAACCAATTTCGAAGTCCGCGTTTTGAACCAGAGAGAAAACAAAATCGGGTTCGGGAATCGGTTACGTGCGGGGAAGGATTAACACCCCCGCAACGCCCGTTTAGAAAACGGTACCATTTAATCACGTGTTATCTTAAATCTCGGTTTAATGGATTTAACATCGGTATTTAAAACTAATTCTCTTTTTTATTTTCAAAAAACATGTTTATTATTTTTTTTGAATTTTTTGAGCTGTTATTATTTTTTTCAAAAACGAAAGTGAACATAAATTTGTTATCGAAAATACTCATTAAATATTCCCAACGCTCTTGGTGGTATTTAACGAGATCTTCTCACCTCAAGATATCTTAAGAATCACAACTGTGATATCCTTCGGATTCCGTCGTCGGCAATTTACGTCCATTTTTTATTTAAATGCATATGATGCGAGTATTTAAATATCGGATGCACACGACTTAACACATAATTATAAAATTAAACATGCAAATCATAATATTAAAAACACGAGCATGGCAAGATATCAAATACGTAAAGATTCATTTTTTATTCGTTCTTTTTATTTTAACTATTTCCATTTTTTCTTAAAATGAAAACGAATTTTTGTATCGAGCGTGTCGCTAAATACTCCCACCACTCGTGGTGATATTTAACGAAATTCTCTCACCTCAAGATATCTTAGGAATCACTACCGTGACGTCCTTCGAATTCCGTCGTCGGTAATTCGCATTTATTAAAAAATATATTTTTTTGAAAGTTAAAATGCTTTTAATAATTATTTTTGAAATAAAAGAAATTATCTATGTAAGAATAATTCTCGAATCATTCCGATATTTTCGATAATGTTTCGATTATTATTCTTACTCTGACCATTTCAAAGAACGATTGATGCTCCGACCATCTCGAGAAAGAAATCCGTTTTTAGAAAATTTTATTTACCAAAAATAATTTTAAAAGACATGTATTAATTAA
This sequence comes from Fremontodendron californicum, assembly GCA_030761205.1. Classification (NCBI taxonomy): domain Eukaryota; kingdom Viridiplantae; phylum Streptophyta; class Magnoliopsida; order Malvales; family Malvaceae; genus Fremontodendron; species Fremontodendron californicum. The sequence continues at coordinate 7,202,459 of JAULJL010000024.1, forward strand.
AAAAATTATTTTTATAATTTTTAAAATCGAAACAAAACAATAAAAATACGTCGAATACTGAACAAGAATAAATAAACAAAAATAGTAATGAAAATAAATAAGAAAATTAAAATCATACTTGAAAAATGTCGAGAATCCGAAAATTAAAATGCCGGACTTGATCTTCGTAAAATCAAATGAAAAATGTCAAAAATCCAAAAAAAATCAAAACTTCAAAACCGATAATCGTGAATTTTTTTTAAATTTTTTTCCTTTTTTTTATTTAAGTAATTTTTTTTATGTATCATTATTATTAATTTTTTAATTTTTCATTTTTCATTTTTTTTGATTTTTGATTTTAATTTAATTTTTTATTTTTCCTTTTTATTTTTCTTTTTTTTCTTTTTTTATTTATATATTTTTTCTTTTTTTTTAAATTTAATTATTATTATTATTATTTTTATTTTTTATTTTCTTTTTTCTTTCTTTTTGGCCCAAAATCAGGCCTGGGCCCAAGGCCTGGTCGGGTGACCTGCTTGGGCCAGGCCTTTTGGGCCTGATTGGGGCCTGGTTCGGCGTGGGCCGAACCCCCTCACCCCTTTTTTTGGGGGGGAGGGCGGGTGACCCGCGCGGACCCCGGGTCGACCCGCTTTTAGGGGAAAAAACAGCGCCGTTTCAGCGCCTTTCCTTTTTTTTTTTGAACCCGGGTAGGGCGCGCGGACCCCGGGTCGGATCCGGGTCCACGCGCGGACCCTGGGCGAAACGGCGTCGTTTTGGCGTCGTATATATTTTTTTTAAAAAAAGAAACGGGTGACCCGCGTGGACCCCGGGTCGACCCGCGGGTCTTGCTGACCCGCTTCCAGGGGAAAAAACGGTGTCGTTTCGGCGCCTTTCCCCTTTTTTTTTGAACCAGGGTCTGGCGCGCGGACCCCGGTCGGATCCGGGTCCATGCGCGGACCCTGGGCGAAACGGCGCCATTTTGGCGCCGTATATTTTTTTTTATAAAAAAGAAACGGGTGACCCGCGCAGACCCCGGGTCGACCCGCGAGTCGACGCGCGGGTCACATCGACCCGTTCCAGGGGTTTTTTTTTCATTTTCTCTTTTTTTTTTCCTCTTCTTCTCTCTCTCTCTCCTCAGCCCAGAAACCCCCCAGACCCATAAATCGACGATCGGCCATCGCGCCGTCGCCGTGCCTCGCCGTCGACCGTCGTTCGTCGGTGGTCGATGAGCTCCGAACTTCACACATGGGGGGATTTTGGCCTCCACTTCTCGGATTCGGGCTCCGTTTTGCCCGAATCCCAGCCGAAACCCCTAGATCTGGGTTTCGACCCTTCGACTCTTTCTCTCTTTTTTTTTCTATTTTTTTGGTGTTTGGTTGTTTTTTGCAGGGCTTTGGATTCGGAGGAGGGGGTCCAGATCTCGTGGGGGCTCCGATTGGGGGGCTCGGATCTGGGGTTTTCTTTTTTTGGGTCGATCTGGGAGGTCGTTCGGGGAAGGGTTTCTTTGGTGGTGGGGATATTGGTTTCGGAGGGAAAAGGATGGGGCTCCCTCTGCTTTCCTCCCTTTTTTTTTGGTGTGATTGGGGGGGTTTTATTATGGAGGGTGGTTGGTTGCGTGTGGAGGGTGGCTGCCGGGTTGGTGGTGGCGTGTGGGGGGAGGGTGGCGTGTTGGGGTGGTTGTGCAGGGTTGGTGGTGGCGTGTGGCAGTTGGGGTTGTCAGGTGGGCTAGGGTTTCAGGGGTAGGGGAATGGATTTGGGCCAGATGTTGGGCCTAGGCACTGGGCCTGGTTTGGGCTAGGTTTGTTGGGGGTTTGGGCCCGCTGGTGGCCCGGGTTTGCAGGTTGGGCCTGCTAAATAGCTCATCTCATCCGAGGCTCCACAAAATAAATTGCTCCTCTCATCAGAGGCTCCACAACTTTGAAAAATAAATTGCTCCTCTCATCAGAGGCTCCACAACTTTGAAAATAAATTGCTCCTCTCATCAGAGGCTCCACAACTTTGAAAATAAATTGCTCCTCTCATCAGAGGCTCCACAACTTTGAAATTTAAAAACGAACTTCGAATTTTTGACAATGAGTTTGAACACAACTTAGATCATCACCTCACTTACTACCTTAGTCTTACGAAAGTGAAGACTCATTCTGGATATCCCATCTCTTTCTCGTTTAGTTTTGAAATTCCTTGTCAGATTCTTCAGATATCGCCACTTGACTAATCATACCGAGGCTCTACCTTTCTTAAAGTAACGAGTTTGACTTCACAAGAATTGAAAATGGTATCCTGAGGTTTTGAAAAATGTCATTTTGAAAGATGTTACCCGGAGGTTTTTGAAAGCAGATACTTGGAGGTCTAAAAAATGTTATTTCTTTGAAAGTGGTGCCCGGAGGTCTTATTCTTGACTTTGAGAATGATGTCCAGAGGTCTTTATCAATGATTTTTTTTAGAAAGGTGCCCGGAGGTCTTGAAAACATGATTTTTGAGGATAATGCCCGAAGATCTTGAAACAGTTGCCCGGAGGTCTTTAAAAATGTCTTTTCTTTGAAAATGATGCCCGGAGGTCTTATCCATGATTTTTGATAATAGTGCCCGGAGGTCTTGAAACAGTTGCCCGGAGGTCTTTAAAAATGTCTTTTCTTTGAAAATGATGCCCGGAGGTCTTATCCATGATTTTTTATAATAGTGCCCGGAGGTCTTGAGAACAGATGTCCGGAGGTCTTTAAAAATTATCTTTTCTTTGAAAATGGTGCCCGGAGGTCTTAGAAGAGGATAGGTCTTAAAAATTGTAAATCGGAGGTTTTAAAAACGGTGCCCGGAGGTCTTTGAATAGAAACCCGGAGGTTTTATAAGAGATGCCCGGAGGTCTTGGAACTGGTGCCCGAAGGTCTTTTTTTCTAATTTCCTTTTCCTTTTGTTGTGCCCGGCGGTTTTAAAATAGATGCCTGGAGGTCTTCTTTTTTAATTTTCTTTTTCTTTTCCGGTGCCTGGAGGACTTAAGAGAAATAACTCGGAGGTTTTAAAAGAGGTGCCCGAAGGTCTTCTTTCTTAATTTTCTTTTTCTTTTCCTGTGCCCGGAGGACTTAAGAGAGGTAACCCGGAGGTTTTAAAAGAGGTGCCCGGAGGTCTTGGTGATCATACCTGAAGATCTTTTACGATCATATCTTGGAAGAAAATCTCACTGAATGTGCGAATTCGAAAATTTCAAATAGTCAATGTCATGCATGAAATGTGAATGCCATGCGAAGTCAATGCATATCCCCCTGATGATGCATGTTCCAGTACCCACGAATAATGTACACATTTTACGACACGATGCAGATGCAAAACTTAATAAATATGCGAATGTTCATGAATGATGCAAATGTTCCCAATTGTTTTTCCTGATCTTGGTTTAGCTTTTCCAAATCATTTTTCCTCTTCGAAACAGAGTGTATCCTGAAACGCTCGTGCCTCGTAAGAGATCAATCATTTTCTTCACTTTGGAACTATCTCTTTGCCCCGATAGTTTTTCAAATTTTTATCAACTGGAGTCCGAGTGCTCATTTCTTCTACCTCAATAGTTCCATACCTCTGGGCCAGAAGAACCTTTGCCTTATGCCAACATCGAAAATGGTTTCTTCCAAAAATATTTTCATTTATCTGCTTTTGCTTGCTTTTTTGAAAAATGTTTGCTTAGTTACTGAAAAATTTTGAGCTGAAAATGTCATCATCTGATATCCAAACCTCTTAAAGATTGATGATCACTATTAGAAGTTTTTTATGAGTGTCCATTCAGCTTTTTTCAAATTAAGTCGAAAGGCTTGGTACAACAAGATTTTGATTAATCCAATGAGACTTCACAACAGGAAAAATGTATATCCTTTCTAGACTCACAAATGGAACAGATTTTATAGAACATGATTTTTTTGGACTCAAACAAATTCAACCTTCTTTTAGTTTCCAAATTATGGCGTTTTGACAAACGTCAAGACTAGCTGGGATGTTCAAACTATAAAGTTAATTCTGGAAAGAAAAACGGTCTCAGTTTTTAAAAGTCAAACCTCCAAACGTGAGTTGACAGTTTTGGGATATTTTGGAATTCTAAGATGTTCTTTGATTTCTTCAAAATGACCTCTTCTTTTGTTATGGCCTCGACAATACCATAAGCGGCACCGAAATTCTTCCATTTTACTCTAGACTGCCCATGTTGGGTTTTCACCCTAGAGTCTCCTTCTTTCCATTTTTTCATCATTTTTTTTATTAAATGTTTCACCATGCATTCAAGAAATCAAGACTTATCCAAAAAGGATTTTTAACCAGAAAGGAGACCGAAGTCTCATGCATTTCTCTAAGAATAGACTCATCAATTGAAATGGCTATGCTCGATCAAAATGGTCTTTTCAAGGTACGTAATTTAGGCCGAGGTTCGAGGTACTGAAAGAAAAGATAAATAGGCCCAAACATATGTTTAAGGTGATCAAATCAAGGATCATTTCATGAGGAGGATTCTCTTCAAAACATTTGTCTTTTCTGAGCTTTCTCTCTATTCGATGATTTTCATCCGTTCTTTTCTTCCTTTTCTATTTTTTTTGCTTTCCTTTTTTTTTATCTCCCTATTTTTTTTTTGGCACTTCTATTTTGACAAGGTGAGCCCGTAGTTATTTGGAAGCTCAAATTTCTCTTTGATTCAAGGCATTCTTTTTCGTCTTTGAACCAAGATTTAATTATCTGTGACCTTTGAAAAGATCTTTCCTCGCATTTGCCCCCTAGTGTGAAGGGTGATCCTTGATCGGGGCTGAAAGAACAAAAGTATTCACTAGGCTCAAAAGGGGTAGCAAAAGGATATTTTATAATTTGTGAAAGGATGATGAAAGATGGCCATTTTTCATCTCGAACACGAGCACGTAAATCGAAGAGTCATTCCTTAGAGAAAAATAATGAAAAGGTTTTTTCTTTCTTGAAACCATCTTGAATTTCATAAATGCATAATGTCACACTCATTTTTCATTTTTTCTTTTTTTTCTTTTTTTCTTTGTTTCTTTTTTTTTTATGCATGCTCCGAAAATTACTTCATCTTTATTCACCACGTGTCCTCCGCATCTACAAATGATGCACCATTTGATTGGTCATACAAATGAGAATCCGTATCATAACGAGGAACACCTCAAGTCTTTTTTTTACTCTCCGAAGGGACAAGAAAGAATATGGTTCAAAAATAGCTTTTTTCTAGAAACACCAGAAAATCAGGTTTAGTCATTGTTACCTGAGACGTTAATCATGAAGTGACGTCTGGGCAACTCTTGTTTTGTGGTTACGGAAAGGGATGTGAATGGTTTTGGCATAACCTTGACACACATCAATTTACCATAATCCAGATTCTTGAAAAAGGTTTCACTTGTTTGAGACACCAAAAAGCTCGAATTTTCTCAAAAAGTTTGTTCCATTGCTCATAACCTAAACTAGGATCTGCATTTTTCTTATTGCACTGACTATGGTTTCTGAAATTCAACAATATATTCTTGGAAGCATTGACTGTTTCAAACTCAAAGGATTCAAGCATAGGCAAGTCCGAAAGAGAGGGAAATGGTGTTGGGTCATTTCTAACATTGATCATCAATAATCTCAAGATATCTCATCATTTCTTAACGTGAAGAAAGATTTTTCCTTTTAAGAACGCGCTCTTCAAAATCAAGAATTCCTTTAATGTTTATTTATGCAAATTCAAATTAAAACACAATAAACACAAAGCCTTTGAAATTCAAAATTTATTTATTTCATGTGGATGCCAACATAAGATAAATGCTTTCATGATGAGGCATAGAACTACATGCATATTCCTCAATGCTTGTCGACATGCTTTTAAAGGTAACCATTCTCATCCTCAAAACCCGTGGCAAAAAAACCGATTTATGGCAATGCGGATTTCCACTGTTCGACTAGCTCTGGAGTCAAAATGCCATCGTGGACAAGACCTTCAATCTTTTCCTTCAGTTGTCTGCATTTTTCAGTTGAATGTCCAATTGTCCCCATGTGATACTCACACTTGCTGTTCGGGTCATAACTCCTTGCTGATGGGTTTGGAGCTGTTTTCAAAGGCACAGGGGTGAGGTATTGGTTCCTCATTAGTAATTGCAATAGGTCGGAGAGTGGGATTGAAAATTTCTCTTGGTTTCCCCGCGGTCGTTTCTGGGAAGCAGGCCTAGTTGCAGGGGTTGACATAGGATTAGGTGTTTGAATATTTGGAAGGTAAGGATAATGACTTGGAGAGACATTGGTAGAGTAACATGATTGATATGGAGAGACCCGGGGATATGGAGTGAATTCTCCCATAGCCTGGACATGTTCCTCCTTCCTTTCAGGTGCCTCGTTTCTCTCGGCATTGGATGTCTTATCTCCTTCAAATTTTCCGTTCTTGATAGCATTCTCGATCATCTCACCAGAAGTAACCATATCAGTGAAATTTCTTGAGGCATTGCCAACCATCCTATCATAATAAGGTGCCGTTAATGTACCGATGAACAGTACAGTATTTTCTCTCTCAGTGAGTGGTGGTTGCACCTGTGTTGCCATATCCCTCCATCGTTGGGCATATTCCTTAAAACCTTCAGTATGCTTCTTTCCCATATTCTGCAATGTCAACCTATCTGGTGCCATGTCGATCATGTGCTTATACTGAGTCTTGAAAGCTTTTTCCAGATCTTTCCAAGAACGGATACAACCCCGATCCAACTGATTATACCATCTTGCAGCGGACCCTGTTAAACTGTCTTGGAAGCAGTGGATTAACAGCTTGTCATTGTTGGTGTAGCCAGCCATTTTCCGACAAAACATCATGATGTAGATTGATGGACATTTTGATCCGTCATACTTTTCAAATTCAGGGACCTTGAATTTTGGCGGAATCACCAAATCCAGGACCAAGCTGAGCTCATTTGGATCCATATTCCCGAAAACGTCTATTCCTTCTATGGCTTTGAGTCTTTCTTCAAACAGATCATACTTCTGTTGCACTTCTGCGTCTTCCACTTGCTTTGCCACACGTTTCTTCAGCTTTTCTTGTTCTAGTGAACCATCTTGGTTTGGAATAACAACTGAGTCTGAGTGGTGAAATTCCGAGTTCAATTGAAATTGTCCTTGGCCTTGGTGACTTGGTGGGTAAATCGCATCTTCGTTGTTGTTTACTTGAGGTCGAGGTTCTCCCCCTATGATCGATCCTTCAGCAACCCATTTTCCTCGGGTCAGCCTAGTCATCATTTCAATCATCTTGTCTATTTGCTCGCGTGACTCCTCTTGAGATTTTGTTATCTGTTCTCGTGTTTCTTGCTGAGATCTGGCTAATTGTTCTTGTAATTCCCTCTGTGCTCTTTCCACTCTATCTAGTCTATTTTGTTCATCCTTTATGGTTCTGGCCTGAGTCATAGAGGTACGCAGTGATTCTTATACCTCTGATTTGGAAGAGAAATCTTTTCAAAGTTTCAAAACTAAGCCGACTTCTTTTTTTTTCTCTCAAGTGTGCTTCATGATGCATGAACTATGAATGCCGTGAACGTAACACGATGTCCATATGATGCATGTAAAAAATAAACAAATTAATGCATGAACATATACAATGAGCGACCATGTATGTCACGAATGCATGACCTTATTGTTATGAATGCAATCACGATGTCGATATGATGCATGTAAAGAATAAATAAAATGATATACTGGTATATACGGAGAATGATCATGTATGTCACTAATGCATTCTACAATGAATGACCATGCATGTTATGATTGCAATATGATGCTAATTTGATTTGTCTAAAGAATAAACAAATTAATGCACGAATATATACAGAAAATTATCCAATAATTAGATTAACATGATTTGGACTGAACTTAATTATTCAACAATTTTACTGCACAAACTTGCCCCCAAATTCAATCCACAGTTTTTTTTGTTTTTTTTTTGAAACATATTTTTTTTCCGTAAAAATAAAAATATTATTTTTTTAAAAAAACAAATTTTCTCAAAAACTTATGTGGTAGTGGGTCTTATTATGGCACAAGTGTCCGAGTATTTATTCAACACTACCGGTTTGCACTTCTCATTTAATCAACAAGTGTTTATGCAATTTATCAAATGAGATTATTATCACCGTGAAATCAAAAATACAATTATAAATGTAAATGCTTTATTTACAAGTGCATCAATGCATGAAATGTACGAGATGTACGAAAAGAAAGAATTTTCATATTTACAAATTCAAAAAGTTAACAAACATTTGCCCCGACGGTATCAACTTATTTAAGCATCACGGTGCCTTCGGGGCAAAAAATGAAACTTATTGCGGGTAGCACGATGTACGCTCATCATTACCCGATTTACAGTGTTTGTTCGGAATGTAAACAAATAGCGAAAGATAACAAATGTTCCTTCCTAATTTCGGGGATATCCGATCGGAGATTCGATATGGCTCAACTCAAGTTCACTACATGAGGTTGAGTTAGGTTCTAAAAGGCTCCAAATTGCTCCTCACTGTCGCCCGTGAAGGCTAGTAATGCATCTCGATTTAAACGGGGTCAATTTGTTGGAGTATATTTTCCAGGCTTATGCGAAGGTTACCACCTCACGAAAGCGTAGGTACTTTATTACTCCGAAAGTGTTTCGCTAGCCCATGCGGAGGTTATTACCTCACGAGAGCGTAGGTACTTCACTTTCACCTAAAGGGATAAAGCTCGGGTATAGAGCTTATGTATGAAATGCACGAGCTAGTGTATGAGAAGGAACGGACAAACCTTCGACTACTTGTTTACGACTCTTTATTCTAACATTCCACGATTATAAAAAAAATAAACGACATAAAAAGAATATGAATAAAGAATTAACAAATATCAAAGTGTAATTGCAAGCAAAATAAAAATAAAGAAAGAAAGAAAATAAAGAGAATTAAAATTAAATATCGGTTAAATCCATTAATTCGAGATTTTAAAATAACATATGATCAATTTGTGGCTCGACTCTCAAAGATCCCCAGTGGAGTCGCCAAGCTGTCATAACGGTTTTTTCGACCGCTAAGACGAATTTGAAAACACAAAATGGAGTTGCCACCAATCTTTTTTCGTAGGTGTGATTGGCCACCTATTAAAACCGATTTTAGTAAAATATTTTAAAATTAATTAAAACATTTTTTTTAAAACCAATTTCGAAGTCCGCGTTTTGAACCAGAGAGAAAACAAAATCGGGTTCGGGAATCAGTTACGTGCGGGGAAGGATTAGCACCCCTGCAACGCCCGTTTAGAAAACGGTACCATTTAATCACGTGTTATCTTAAATCTCGGTTTAATGGATTTAACATCGGTATTTAAAACTAATTCTCTTTTTTATTTTCAAAAAACATGTTTATTATTTTTTTTGAATTTTTTGAGCTGTTATTATTTTTTTCAAAAACGAAAGTGAACATAAATTTGTTATCGAAAATACTCATTAAATATTCCCAACGCTCTTGGTGGTATTTAACGAGATCTTCTCACCTCAAGATATCTTAAGAATCACAACTGTGATATCCTTCGGATTCCGTCGTCGGCAATTTACGTCCATTTTTTATTTAAATGCATATGATGCGAGTATTTAAATATCGGATGCACACGACTTAACACATAATTATAAAATTAAACATGCAAATCATAATATTAAAAACACGAGCATGGCAAGATATCAAATACGTAAAGATTCATTTTTTATTCGTTCTTTTTATTTTAACTATTTCCATTTTTTCTTAAAATGAAAATGAATTTTTGTATCGAGCGTGTCGCTAAATACTCCCACCACTCGTGGTGATATTTAACGAAATTCTCTCACCTCAAGATATCTTAGGAATCACTACCGTGACGTCCTTCGAATTCCGTCGTCGGTAATTCGCATTTATTAAAAAATATATTTTTTTGAAAGTTAAAATGCTTTTAATAATTATTTTCGAAATAAAAGAAATTATCTATGTAAGAATAATTCTCGAATCATTCCGATATTTTCGATAATGTTTCGATTATTATTCTTACTCGGACCATTTCAAAGAACGATTGATGCTCCGACCATCTCGAGAAAGAAATCCGTTTTTAGAAAATTTTATTTACCAAAAATAATTTTAAAAGACATGTATTAATTAAAAAAATTATTTTTATAATTTTTAAAACCGAAACAAAACAATAAAAATACGTCGAATACTGAACAAGAATAAATAAACAAAAATAGTAATGAAAATAAATAAGAAAATTAAAATCATACTTGAAAAATGTCGAGAATCCGAAAATTAAAATGCCGGACTTGATCTTCGTAAAATCACCTGAAAAATGTCAAAAATCCAAAAAAAAATCAAAACTTCAAATTCGATAATCGTGAAATTTTTTTTAATTTTTTTTATTTAATTACTTTTTTTTATGTATCATTATTATTAACTTTTTCATTTTTTCATTTTTCATTTTTCATTTTTCATTTTTCATTTTTCATTTTTCATTTTTTTTAATTTTGATTTTAATTTAATTTTTAATTTTTCCTTTTAATTTTTATTTTTTCTTTTTTTTATATATTTTTTATTATTATTTTTTAAAATTTAATTATTATTATTATTATTTTATTTTTTTTAATTTTCTTTTCTTTCTTTTTCTTTCTCTTTGGCCCAAAATCAGGCCTGGGCCCAAGGCCTGGTCGGGAGACCTGCTTGGGCCAGGCCTTTTGGGCCTGATTGGGGCCTGATTCGGCGTGGGCCGAACCCCCTCTCTCTTTTTTTTTTTTTGGGGCGGGTGACCCGCGGGTCGCCGCGCGGGTCATGCTGACCCGCTTCCAGGGGAAAGAAGGGCACCGTTTCGGCGCCTTTCCTTTTTTTTTTTTGAACCCGGGTCGGGCGCGCGGACCCCGGGTCGGATCCGAGTCCACGCGCGGACCCTGGGCGAAACGACGCTGTTTTGGCGCCGTATATTTTTTTTTATAAAAAGAAACGGGTGAACCGCGCGGACCCCTGGTAGACGCGCGGGTCTTGCTGACCCGCTTCCAGGGGAAAAACGGCGTCTTTCCCTTTTTGTTTTATTTTTTTTTGAACCCGGGTCGGGCGCGCGGACCCTGGGTCGGATCCAGGTCCACGCGCGGACCCTGGGCGAACGGCGCCGTATATATTTTTTTAAAAAGGAAACGGGTGACCCGCGCGGACCCCGTGTCGACCCGCGGGTCACCTCGACCCGCTCCTAGGGGCTATAAATAGCCCCTTTTTTTCATTTTTCTTTTTTTTTTTTTTCTCTTCTTCTGTCTCTCTCTCTCCTCAGCCCAGAAACCCCCCAAACCCAGAAACCGGCGACCGATCACCGCGTCGGTCGTCGTGCCTCGTCGTCGACCGTCGTTCGTCGGCGGTCGATGAGCTCCGAACTTCGCACCTGGGGGGATTTCGGCCTCCTCTTCTCGGATTCGGGCTTCGTTTTGCCCGAATCCTAGCTGAAACCCCTAGATCTGGGTTTCGACCCTTCGACTCTTCCTCTCTTTTTTTTTCTATTTTTTTGGTGTTTGGTTGTTTTTTGCAGGGCTTTGGATTCGGAGGAGGGGGGTCCAGATCTCGTGGGGGCTCGGATCTGGGGTTTTTTTTGTGGGTTTTTTTTTTTGGGTCGATCTGGGAAGTCGTTTGGGGAAGGGTTTCTTTGGTGGTGGGGATATTGGTTTCGGAGGGAAAAGGAGGGGGCTCCCTCTGCCTTCCTCCCTTTTTTTCTTTTGGTGTGATTGGAGGGGTTTTTATTATAGAGGGTGGTTGGTTGCGTGTGGAGGGTGGCTGCCGGGTTGGTGGTGGCGTGTGGGGGGAGGGTGGCGTGTTGGGGTGGTTGTGCAGGGTTGGTGGTGGCGTGTGGCAGTTGGGGTTGTCAGGTGGGCTAGGGTTTCAGGGAGGCTAGGGTTTCAGGGGTAGGGGAATGGATTTGGGCCAGATGTTGGGCCTGGGCACTGGGCTTGGTTTGGGCTAGGTTTGTTGGGGGTTTGGGCCCGCTGGTGGCCCGGGTTTGCAGATTGGGCCTGCTAAATAGCAGGCCCTGTTCGCAAATGGCACGGGTCGGATTCGGATCCGACCCGGGCAAAAATTGGTTATTACAAGGAGGATGTATTTTTTTCTTTCATTAAGAAAATCCGTATATCTAAAAAGATATCCGACTACCTTAGGAAAATATATCAAATTAAATATTCTAAAACCAAAATACTTTGTGAATGTTTGAAAATAATTTTGAAAAGCTTAGATTAAAAATAAAAAGTTAGCTAAACCCTTTTTAAATAGCTCTAATTTCCTAAGTTTAAAATCTCGGACTTGACCAACCTTAACCCGAGATTTAAAAAATCATTTTTAGAGTTTAAAAAGGCTTAGAAACTACCCTAAGTCAGTAGCTAACTTCCTAATCAGCCCCCTCTAAGTAACTTAACCAAAACAAAAAAATGATTTTCCTTCAAATTCAATTCTGCCTCTACTGCCCAAGTTTAAAGCACGATTTTTTACCCCATTTTTAAAAATTCAAAAAAATCTAAAACAAATACTGGAGACTCAAGATATGTAAAACTACACGGAAAAATTCGGCTTAATTTTCTGATTAAATATGACTACCCATAAAAATCGGGAAAGTACGAGTACTGGGTGAAAAAACTGTTATGCCAAAACACATTTTTTTGCCTTTGATAAAATCATTTAAAAATCAAATTAAAAATGTTAGATACTCTCCTAAAGACTCACAAACAGTAGCTAACACTTTTGAAAAGTTAGACAAAAATTGGCTGAGTAAAAAAAATCATAAAGGTAGAATAATCAATTTGACAACTCTTTAATTTTTCACAAGTATGCTCAAGTGAGCATGACTTTGAGCCATTGATTGGCGTAAGTCATAAATCATATGGAAATTACATGAAATGCATGAAAATACAGCAAATATGATGCATGAAATGCATGATTTAAGACCTAAATGACATGAAAAATGCATGGCAAAGAGAATATGACCTAGACCTAAATGAACTTGCATGGCATTTAATGCAACCTAGGTCTAATAATGCATGAATATGCATGGCAAAGCAAGCCAAACCTAAATCTAAAGAATGCATGGCAATAACACAAACATATAGCATGCTTAAACAAAATACACAACCTAATATCATGAAAATGCAAACCTATCAACTAGCATATAAAAAATGCACACACAAAGCTTAAAAGAGAGGGGTAGCCGAATGGTCCCATACTTTAAAATGAACATGGCATTTTCACAAACACATGATATACTAATCATGCAAGATTAAAGAATAATACTCAAATCATGCAAGTATAAAGTAAAGGCATGAAAATCAATAGGCATTTTCACAAACACATGGATTAACAAAATGTAAAACATAAACAAACTTGAACATTTTGAACACAGAAAATCAAAAATGCAAGACAAGTAAAATAAACATGATAACAAGATAATAGACTCAAAAATGGAAACAAGCAAGCAACTAAATCCAAACAAGCTTCATGTTTATGTATTTGAAGAAGATTTAAAGCATCAAAACTTGTTAAATATCACTAATAACATGAAATAAAAAACAAAACAGCAACTACACTAAAAAACAAGCCATTTGGCCACCCCTCTGAGTCATGAAAAAAAATTTCTCAAAACTTTTTCCAAGAAAGTATAAAGAAGAACTTGAAGAAGAAAATTAAAAACACTTATTTTGAAAAGAAAAATCAAAAGAAACTTACCAAAATAGCAATCAAAACATCAAATCAAGAATAGAAAATCAAGGAAAGTGCAAGAGTATGGTGCTTAAAGCAACCTCTAGAAGCTATATTGCAAGCTTTTTCTCTTCTAACTTTCTTTTCTTTTCTTTACTAAACTTTTCTTCAACAATGGAGAGAAAATCAGCCAAAAACAAGAGTGAATAATCTGAAAATGAAAGAGAGACCCCTCTTTCCTTGTAGTGGCCGAATGGCTTGTTAGATAGCTAGGATGTTGTCATTTTTTTTTCCAACCAATTTTGATCCAAAAGCTATTGATCCAAGATGCTTAAAATGTGAAATTATCACCCTTAGATTAGGTAATCAGCTATCCACAATTACAGCTGTTCAAGAGTCTTAAGCCATTATGTTGACATTGTCCCTCTTCATGCATTGGTCCATGTGGCTCAATTACAAAGGCTTGATGAAAAAAATAACTACCTTCCTCTTCATTGTTGGTCTTTTGATTAAAAATCAGAAAATATATGCCCACCATTGGGCCTTGTCCGGCTGACCCCTCATCTTCTAGCCCATGCTTCATTTTTTTAAAAGCAAGAAAAGCCCTTTTCGGTTTCTTGGATAAAATGACCTTTTTACCCCCCGAACATAAATAAATAGTAAATGGACTCCAAATTCAAATTTTATTTTTTCAATACTTCCAAAATAATAAAAAATTGAATTCTGGAGGTTTTCAAAATTTTTCGAGCCCATTTTCTATTTATTTGGATTTTTTCTTCCAAAACTACCCTTTTGTGCTCCCAAACTTATCATTTTTTAAACGAGCTCCAAATCCAGATTTTTATTCACCAAATCTCTTTCAAATAATTTAAAAGTATGATCTGGAAGCTTTCATAATTTTTGGAACTTATTTGGTATTTTTTCGGGATTTATCTACTTGAATTATTGCATAGTGGGCCCGAGATTTGGCCATTTTGCAAACGAACTCCGAATCTAGATTTTATTTTTCCAATATCTTCCAAATAATTTAAGAATGAGATCTGAAAATTTTCAAAATTTTCGGAGTTCATTTGCTATTTTTTCGGGATTTATCTTCTTGAATTTCTGCATAAGGGACTCGGGATTTGGCCATTTTGCAAACGAACTCCGAATCTGGATTTTCTTTTGCCAATATCTTAAAAATTATTTAAGAATGAGATCTGCAAATTTTCAGAATTTTTGGAGTTCATTTGCTATTTTTTCCAAATTTTCCAATTTTGCCCTTTTGCATCTGAAACCCGGTTTTGCTCAAAACAAGTCTAATTTTTAGATTTTCTTCAAACTGAGCCTTGGGCTATCCTTGTTTAGTCACTCCTCATCAATTAGGGGCTTTAGTCTTACCGAATCGGGCCATTTATGTAATTCTTCAAAATTTCACCGAAATCCACCAAAAACTCTAATTCTCGGTTTTCTTCCGAATTGACTTTTTTTTTCAATTTTTCTTCCAAGTAGCTTCTCCATTATCCCTAGTCAGTGCTTATATTTCATTTGGAACCTTCAATTTTGACCAATTTGATCGTTTAAGCACTTTTTCCCAAATTTCCCGAACTAGGATTTCTTTTCTACTGAATCTCCGTAACCCAACTTTCAAACTCCATATCTTTTGATGTAGACCTCGGATAATCAAAATTATTTCGTCATTTTTCAATTGAACTTCAAATCTGATTTTGGAAGTAGGTTAACTTTTTCAGTAGTTGACTTTTTGGGGTTGACTTTTTCAAGTTTGACTTTTTATGCTCGCCTTCTTAGACTAAGTCTCGGAGTACCACCTGCAGGACGAAAAAGTCTTTTTATATTCTGAAATGTCAATTCAGGAAGAAAACATACCTGTTTTAATGGTCCGGACAAAATTAGGTGTCTACAACAGTGATAAGAGAAATGATTCTGGTCGAGGCGTCGGCTCGGATATCAACACTTATGGAGTTCTTCACCCCATACGAGCCTACATCCCATAAGCGCACCTTCGATTTGGAGGCAATGCAAGTGCTAGAATTTCCTAAATATGGTCATACATTTGCTGCACCTCTGAGTTGGAATCCATCTAGAGTTGATCACTGTGTTGAGTTACAATTTTCAACGAAAGAGGCTATGCTTTCAGCTATTAAGCACTACAACATCAAAAACTCTGTAGATTACAGAGTTATTGAATCTGAGCCAACCAAGTATCATGGCAAGTGTCCAATGTATGGGAAAATGTGCAATTGGAGAATAAGGGCAACATTCATGAAGAAGAAACAAGTATGGGAGATTAGAAAATATAATGAGCCTCATACTTGCACATCGGGAAGAATTTCACAGGATCATTGCAAATTAGATTCTAACATGATCTGTTCATGCATTTTGTCATTGGTCCAAGTAAATCTGGAGATTTTCGTTTCAGTTTTGATCACTGAGATGCGAATCCAGTATGGATACATCACTTCTTATAGGAAAGCGTGGAAAGCAAAGCAAAAGACAATTGTTCGAGTCTTTGGCGATTGGGATAGATCGTAAAATGATATGCCTAAATGGATGGGTGCAATGCAACATTTTGTTCCTGGTACAATTGTGGAATTGCAAACGGTGCCTGCATATAACGGTGATCGAGTGGTCCAGGAAAAGTGTTTTTTCCATCGACTATTTTGGACATTCAAGTCGTGCATTGAAGGGTTTTCATATTATAAACCTATTGTGCAAATAGACAGTACATTCTTATATGGAAAATACTAAGGAACACTGTTGTTAGCTATTGCACAATATGTCAACCGAAATATACTACCATTTGCCTTTGCCATTGTTGAGGGTCCTTTCTTCTCACTAATTTGCATAGACACGTAACAACACAACCTAGCATATTCTTGATGTCTGATCAATATAAATCCATCAAAGCTACAATCAGACACCATGGTAGTGGATGGAATCCTCCAAATGCATATTCTGTGTACTGCATTCGACATATTACAACTAACTTCATGAAGAGGTTTAACAATAAGTTATCGCGTTGACAAATTATCAACATGGGTATTGAATCGGATCATAGTTTATCTCTTATATTTCCTTTAATATATAAAATAATACTGAAATTAACAAGTATTTTATTTTATTTTATCAGGATACGAGTTGAGGTGACCCCATTTTCATTGGATGTATGAGAATCTTCGTGGAGAAAATGTAGAGGCGGCTAATTGGCTTGATAGGATCTCTAAGGAGAAGTAGACCCAATCATATGATGAAGGAATACGCTATGGGCATATGACAACTAACCTAGCTGAATCTATCAATTCAGTGTTGAAGGGGACGCGCCATCTTCCCATTACTGCTTTGGTGCAGGCAACATATTATAGGTTGGCTGAACTTTTTGTTAAGATGGGCAACAAGAAACAAGCAATGATCGAGGGAGGGCACACATACTGTGAAACAGTCACAGAGACGATGCAAGAAAATCGCAGGAAAGCTAACTCCACTTGGTTTGTAATTTTACGCACACAAATCAAACTTTTTTGATTGAGGAGTTACTTGACCCACAAAAGGAGTTGCTGCAATGAAGTACAAAGTAAAGCTTAGTGAGATGTGGTGTGACTGTAGGAAGTTTCAAGGACAAAGGTTTCCTTGTTCATATGTAGTTGCTGCTTATGCACATGTCCATGTAGATTGCATGCAATATGTGGACAATGTCTATAGACTGGACACTATATTCAATGTTTATAGGCATGAGTTTGAAGCAGTTGCAAATGAAGGTTATTGGCCTCAATATAATGGTCTAGAAGTGTGTCCCAATCCAGAAATGCATAGAGATCCACATGGTTGGCCAAAATCAAGTCGTATTCGTACTAAAATAGACCTCAGGGAGAAAGGACAATGAAAACGTTGTGAATTATGCAGGAATGAAGGTCATAACCGTCGAAAATGTCCTTATCAATCTGGCACATCGAGGGAGAGTTCGCATCAACAATGAACCAATTACATATTTTCTGCACTTGTAAAATTTACATATTTCGCATTCAATGTTACGCAAATTTATTCTTATTTTTCATTACAGACTATATATTTTTTGATTATATATATATATATAATTAATTAATTATATATAAAAATAATAATATTATAAAAAAATATTTAGGCTTTTAAAATAATTTAAAAAAACAAATTTTTTATATTTAATTAAAAATATTAATTTTAAAAAAAAAATTAAAAAATAAGTGTTGGGAAGTCGCCATTTCAAATGGCGACTTCCCAACATGTTAAAAAAAAAAATTACACTATACAGCACGGAAGTCGTCATATGATATGGCGACTTCCGTGATTTTTTTTTTTAAACAAAAATTAAGTTGGGAAGTCGTCATATCATATGGCGACTTCTCAATGTGTCCAAAATCAGCTTTGGTACATAATTTCAAATGATCGGTATTTTAAAAATAATAAAAAAAAAAGCAATATCCTAATAAATTTGCCAAGAATTATAATCAGCTTATATGATCATCAATACTTGATACAATCTGATAATTTTTTTTTTTTTTTAACTTGAGCATGTGGTTGATGAGACTTGCCATAGAGGTAAAAAATGAACTCGAATTCGAAAATACTTTGAAAAAATCTGAATATGAGAAATCCAAATCCAAAATGACACTCGTATCTAAATAATTCAAAATCCAAAATATCCAAACTTGAAAAAAAAAAATTAACTCGAATTCGACTCAAACTCAAAAAGTATGTTGAACTCGAATAAGAAACCACCACAAGCCCACAGGCCACATATGACTCAGACCAAAATCATCGATTTGCCACCTCTAAATATTTGATCATATAAAACCTGAATAAAAATCCTTTTTCTTTAATTCATGTCTCCATTCATGTCCCAATCCCAAAGCAAGTCACGTGTCTTTTTTTTAATTTATTGTTATAGTCCTTGTTTGAGTTTAAGTTTTTAACTGTATAAAAAAAATAAAATAAAAAACCGTAGCCTGTTTTAATTGTTAGGGCAGGAAATGGATGCAGGAAATGGTGGCAGAATATTTGAATTCATAAAAGCTTCCATTTAATCCAAAGGATTTTTATTGGTTTAGTTCTCCTTAATTTCAGGAATCTCCGAAATAATTGCATCCTTCTTTGACAAAGGGTTCCAGGCTTAAAAACTCAGATTTATATGTTTCAAGTACATCAAATTAGATAAAGAAAAAAGGTAGGAATCTGAGAGAGAAGAAGGCAGGCAGCCATGGATAGAAAGAATGGAAGCAAAGTTGTTTTAGTGCTTTTGTTAACAGCCATGATTATGATGATGATGATGTTAGTTCCTTAGAGTGCAAGCAGTATCTTTTAATTTTACCATTTTTTAAATAAAAAAATAAAATATATATATATATTCAAAAATTCAAAAAAAAAAATATAGTTAAAATTTGTGGTTAATCTCTTTTTTCTTTAATTTTTTCTTAAATTGCACAAATAAGCCATTGGGTTTGTCTTAATCGTTAATTAGCTCTCTCAAGGAACATGGTTCTTTGATTGTAACCCAAACTCTCGTAAAAGGCCCATGTGCCGGGCCCGGCCTTTGAGATTTGTGAGTTTGGGTTAGAAGAGGTCATATAATATGCATGAATCGGTAGGAGACTGACCCAATGGGTTTGGTGTGCAAAGACTTTTATTTGATAGTTAACTTTATTATATGGATTTTTTTAATAATGGTTGTGTTCAAAACAAAAGTTGATATTTCATCAAAAAAGTGTACACGACCTTTGTGATTGTTGCAAGCGGAAGAGGAAGAATAAGTTTGGTCTAAACTTTCTCTGGTTTAATTCATATACTCTTTTATCCCTTTTCGGCTTTCATATTTTAATCTATGTATTCTGAATACTCAATTTCTCTTGAACAATATCGTTAACCTCTAGATTGTTTGAATTGAAGTTTGGCAATAATTAGAGATGAAGATGAAAAGTTGATTGTGGAATATGCAAAAGTGTACTGGCTGATACTGATTTCCATATTTAAGCTATGACTATTAAAAAATGAGTACTTCTGATAAAAAAAATGAATTTAAGAAAGATCATTGTATTTAAATATGAATATAATGATATAAATAATATTTTAAATGAAATTAGTAAATCAAATAAAATATATTTAAATATGAATAATTATATAAAATTATGTGTCATAACGTGCCAAATGTGAATTCGGCCGCTAGACGCATATGAGGAGTCGCCACTAATCTTTTTTATTTACTGGGTGTGGTTAGTCACCTATATGAATCTATTCTTTCTAAGATGATCCTAAGCTCAACTAAGGTACCCTAAAAATAATAGATTCTGGTCTACATTCAAAACTAGGTTCAGGAGTACGGTTACGTGTGAGAAGGATTAACACCCCCACAACGCCTATCCAGGGATAGTACCTAATGATATCTTGTAGGTCCTATAATTTAATGGTCTTTTGTTTCTTAGTTTAATATTTAAATATTGAAAAAATTTTGAGAAATTCTCCATCATGCTGGTGGAATTTTAAGAAAGATCTCCTTACCTCAAGAGTATTGAAGAGAAACTGTTTGCTTTCCTGAAGAGGCTCTATCGTCGGATTCATTTTAATATTTTATGAAAAGAGGGCAGACGATTCAAATTCTATACTTCATCTAATTATTAATCATTTTTTACTAGGAATTATTATCATTATTTAGAAATAAAATCTGATCTATAATATTGAAATTTCCAATTAAACACTCCATCATGCTAGTGAAATTTAAGAAAAATTTTCTCACCTAGGAAATTCTTAAGAAGTTAACCGTTTGTGACCCCTTAAAATCCCGTCATCGGAAAAATTTGGATTTATTTTCTATTTATTTATTTTTAATGTTCATTATGTAAAAAAAAAAAAAACGAGTTGATTTAAGTTCTAAATTTTGCCAAGTCTCTACTATCATCATTACCCTTAAAAATGATTATTATGATGTTAATAAACCTAAAACATATTAACAAGTAACAAAATAATAATAAAATTACATAACAAAACAAGTGTACTTAAAAGGACTTAAAAAAGTAAATGGCGAAACAGATAATAGGAAAAGAAAACAAATAGATCATGATCAATCAAATAGCTTAAAAATATACATATATATGGAACGAATAAACAAATAAACAGTGATCAACGGCTAGAAAGATAAGAAAGAAAAGATAAAAATGAAGCAAATCATTAAAGATTGGGTTTGAACTTTGAACCAATAAAAATTACCCAAACACAGAATAAGCTTGAAGCGTAAAAAACCAATGGCGTCTGGACTCGGGTTGCTGCAAATGGATTGGACCTTATCGGGGTTACATGCGGATTGCAATCTTAAAACTCACCGTTTCATTTGACCTATAAAACCCAAAAAAAAATTCTTCATTCCTAATACTCAGACTTCTCTCTATCTTTTACAAAAGAACACCACCATTAGTCTCCTTAAACCCAGAAACTGACCTCCACTGGCCGTCGTTGACCATCCTCCAACGACGTCCTCCTTTTGACAAATTCTAGTTCTGAATTCCTCTTGGCCTTCTCCTATTCTTCAATCGATTAGATTTTCAAAAAAACCTCACCAAAATGCCTAGATCTAAGTTTTGAAAACCGCACCTTCTAACTTAAAAATCTTTTTCGTTGACCGTTGGATGGTCACCAAAATTTAGCCTGACCTTCCTCTAACCCTCCTCTAGGTCATGATTTTTTGGGATTTTTGAAATAACCACTCTAGACCCAAAACCCTATGATACGAGAACAAAAGCCTTAAAAAAATTCTCCTCTTTTGGCTACTGTTTTGTGACTACCCTATGATGTCTTTTTGAATCCCCCCTGTATATGTTTCTGATTCGGCTCTCCTTTTGTGTTTTGATTTGCTTTGCTATTTATAACAAAAATTGGATCAAGAATCCTTTCAAAAGGATCCGATCCTTATCCCCTCATATTATTAAAATTAATTTCTTTCTCTCAAAAATCAGATTTGAAAATCAAAATTAATCCCTTAATTTTAGGGTTTAAATGCTGCTGTTGATTGAGGGTCTGCCAAAGATTGAAATTGAAAGAGGAAAGTCAGATTTCAAAATTAAAATTACCGTGATTTTGGGGATTTGCTGAGGCTGCAAAAGGGGAAAGGATAATCGAACATTTGGATTAAAACATATAAGAGATTTGGATTAGAACAGATAAGAAGAAAGTAAAAGGAAAAAGAGGATAATAAAAAAAATAATAATAATAAATATGAAAAATAGGAAATAGAAAATAGAAAATAGAAAATAGAAAATAGGAAACAGAAAATAGAAAATCGGACAAAAAATGAGAACATGGATCTTTTGTTATTGGGCTTCAAGCCCAAACGAATATAGGCTCACAACCCAAGGAGAAAACTAGCATTGTACGCAAAAGTGGACTTGAATAATTGAATCAAAATCCGAGGGTCGAACTAGGAATCCCGAGTAAAAATCGGGTGTCTACAGTGCTCCTCTTTGTGCACTTGCTGAGAAACAAGAAGTGTGCAAAGACGTTGACACCCTCGTCCTCAGACATCATTGTGATCACTAATCTGACAAAATATTCCTCTCAACGAGGTCCCCTTCCCAATGAGGCGTAAACCTTAATTTGCCAAGAGTGAAATGCTCTTGATGACGAGGCATAAACTTTAAGTTTTCCCAACGTAAAGGAGAATCCCTTCCTAACGAGGCATAAACCTTAAACTTACCCAACGTGAAAATGCTCCCCTTGAAGAGGCATAAACTTTAAATTTACCCAACGTGAAAATGCTCCTCCAACGAGGCATGAACTTTAAATTTACCAAACGAGCAAATACTTCTCCCAATGAGGCATAAACTTTGACTTTACCCAACAAGAAAATGCTCCTCTCAATGAGGCATAAACTTTAAATTTTTTCCAACGTCAAAATGCTCTCCTTGACAAGGCATAAACTTTAAATTTACCTAACATGAAAATGCTCCCCCTAACGAGACATAAACTTAAATTTACACAACGTGAAAATGTTTCTCCCAACGAGGCATAAACTTTAAAGAATACGAGTGCCAACTAAATTGAGCTTGGATCTCTTTTAATGCCAGCTAAATTAGGCTTAATATCCTAACAATGCCTTAATATCCTAACAATGCCAGCTAAACTGGGCTCAAACTCTCACATCTTATGCCAACTTAACTAGGCTTAACATCTTAACAATGCCAGCTAAACGAGGCTTAAGCTCTCACATATTTTGCCAACTTAACTAGGTTTAACATCTTAATAGTGCTAGTTAAACGGGGCTTAAGCTCTCATCTTGTGCCAACTTAACTTGGATTAACATCTTAACAGTGCCAGCTAAACAGGGCTTAAACTCTCACGTGTTATGCCAATTTAACTGGGATTAACATCTTAACAGTGCCAGATAAATAGGGCTTAAATTTTCTCATTATGTGCCGACTTAACTGGGCTTAACATCTTGACAGTGCCAGCTAAACAGGGCTTAAATTTTTTCTTCAAAAAAAAATCTCAACATGTTCTTTCATTTTCTTTGGAAGAAACTCTTCTCATTTTTCTTCTTTCTATCTTTAGAGAAATTATCGTCTCACTTTCTTATTATTTTCCTTCTTTTTGGACAAACTCTTTTCTTCCTTTGTTGTTTTTTTTTTTTCTTCTCAAATCTAGAAAAATACCTAACTCTCACCTCTTTTCTTTCCAATATTTGCAAAAGTAGACAAATGCAATAATCGAGGATGCAAATGTTTATTCTCAAATGATGTTGCAAATGCCAATGTCTTTTAAAAATACAGATGCAAACACAAAGTCATGATGTCATTAACACAATATGAACAAAGGTCATGCGATGTAATGCAAATGCTCAAATGAACCTTTAATTGTGACAAAAGGATACTCAAGCTCATCGTTTCATCCTTTTTCAACTTTCAAACACTTAGATTTAGAATCGGATTGCCTTGGGTCAATTTCATAAGTTGATCACAACACCCTTTGCCTTTCAAAAAGAAAATTTCAATGATTTGAACAAATGCATTTCCAGACTCTTTCATTGCTCTCTTTCTCATCCTTTTGCTTCGAAATGTCAACTTCAAACACAAAAGAAAAATTCTCATCATTAATGTTGTAGGAGGTGTTTACTCAGCCATTCACCGTCTCTACAAATTCTTTTCTCGAAAACTCATTCCTCTTATGCTGGAAACCTAAAAGCCTTCTCAACATATTTTTACCCCCAGAAATGTCATTTTTGTTGTATCAGTTCGACACTCAAATATGCATCTTTTCAAATCTGAATATTTTCATATTCTACTTTTGAAAATTCCTCGAAAAGCATGAATTTGTTCAAAAAGTTTTTTTTTTTTAAATGCCTCCGTGGTAAATGAAAATTGCCCCACATCTCTTATTTTTCATGTTCAAAAGTCAAGTCTCCATTTTCTCAACAAAAATGCTACTTTGGATTGCTCAAAAACTGGTGATTACTTCCAAGAATGAACGAGGTGAATCAACAATTTGGCTTTTTCAAGTCAATTAAGTGTTTCAAAATTTCGATCATTAAGAAAGACTTCATCACATTAGGTAAGTTCAATGTTTCTTCATCTGGACTCACAATGAATTTCTTTAATAATCAGGTTTTCACAAAAAGATTTGTTTTGAAAACACAATCCATTTTGGCATTCTCTCTTAGTTTCTTGATATATGGCATTTCAACAAATTTCAAGACTAACTACGATGGGTTCAAAATTTGGACAAGAAAGGAAAAAGATTTTTCAATAAGGGACAAAGTCATCCAAATGATGTTGACCTTCTTAAATTTCTCAAGAGTGTTCAGTGCTCACTGGTTGGTTCAAGATGTCATTTTTTTTGTGCCTTTTGTTGCAGCCTTTGTATAATCATGCACAAATTCTCTGGAGTTGCTTTCATGTTTCCAATCTTTGCTCTAGACTGCCCGTTTTTTGGGTTTTCACCATGGAGCCTCATTATTTTTTCTTTTTTTCCTTGGTTGTTCTACCATGCATTTTAGAATTCAAACTTCTTCAAAAATAAAATGAAACTCAAAGGAGTTAAGCCCAAGGGAAAAAACTCTTCAACTTAACTATTCATATTTGATCAAAATAGACTTTTAAAACATGTAATGTAGGCCAGGGTTTAGATTTATGAAAGAATAGATAATCAGACCCAAAATATGTGTTTAAAGGTAATCAAACCAAGGATAATTTTTTCATGAGGACTTTTGTCCTTTCTACTTCTCAACAATTTAATCTTTTTTCTTGATTTTCTCATCTTTTCTCCCTTTTTTTTTTTTTTCATCTCCTTTTTTTTCCTTCACAGTTTAACATTTGCCTGCATGACATAAGGCATTCTTTTCATGGCATAAAATCCACTTCCTCATGTTTCTCCAAAAGATCTTTTTTCATCTTTACCCTCCAGCGTGGAGGGTTATCCTTTATTAGGGTTCATTCGAAAAAGAAATTAATAGGCTCAAAAGGGATAGCAAAGGATAATTTCTCATTTTGTGAAAAGAATGTGAAAGATGGCCATTTTTTATGTCAAGTATAGATACTGATATTGAAAAGTAATCCTCAGGGGAATAGATAATCAGAATTTCATTTTTGCCTTTAGAATAATTTGAATATCTCACATTCATGATATCACAATCAATTTTTCCTTTTTTTTTTTTTTTTTGCAACTCATGAAATACATCATCTCGATATACCATTCAAGTGAAGGTCCAACCAAACAATCTTCCTTTTCATGGATTCGATGCAATTCCCATTCAATCAGTCTTTTCACATATAACACTTGTTTGATATTTTTATGAAGTAATTTGAATTAGTTAGTTTTGCAAGGATAAGCCTCAGTGTAACCCTAACATATTATGTTATGATTATTATTTTTAGATTATTTGTCTTAATTTTTTTATTTATGTTAAAAATAACTTAATTTGTTCATGTTTTATTTTTTAGGATATGGATGAAAATAATACAAATGCAATGACTAAAAGTCAGTTGTGTCGAAGATTAGAATTTGCATTAGTTGATATTGCTCCATCATTTGAACTACCGGAGGAACAAATTTTAGAGTAAGATATGTGTTCAAACGTGATTGATTCTTATGCTGATTTTGTTACTTCAATTCACGCAAATTTATCAAAATAAGTGTTCTAAAAGTTAGCATGGAATTTGATACGAAATAAGATGTTTATGATTTTATAACAAGTATGCCAAAAAGGTAGGATTTAGTATTCGAAGAAGTAAAGCGCACAAGGATAAGTTTGGTAACTAGGAAAACAGGGTTTTTTGTTGTTCTTGTCAAGGTACTCGAATAAAGGATAAAAGAGATGATGATGTCAAATGTCACCGTTCAGAAACAAGATTTAGGTGCTTAACTGTATTAAAAGTTTCACGATTTAATGATAAATTGCGAGTTACAGAATTTATTGCAGATCACACTCATGCATTGGCTTCTCTTTCTAAGCGTATGTTTCTAAGATCTCAACGGACAATTAATCATGCCCAAGCTGCTAAACTTGAAATTGCTGACCGCTCTGGGCTAACACCAAAAAAAAGTGTTGGATTTTTTACTAGAAAAATTGGTGGATTCGAGAATCTTGATTTTATTCCTGATGACTTTAACAATTACTTACGTACTAGAAGAACAGAAGAAATGAAAGTTGGAGATATTGGCGGTGTATTGGAGTATCTACAAACTATGCAGCATGATGATCCTAATTTTTCGTATGCTATACAAGTTGATCTTGATGACTTCATAACTAACATTTTCTGGACAGATGGTAGGATGAAATTAGATTATGAATCTTTTGGAGATGTGGTATGTTCTAATACAACATATAGAAAAAATAAAGATGGTAGACCCTTTGCATTATTTGTTGGTGTTAACCATCATAAACAGAGTGTTATCTTTGGTGCAGCATTGTTGTATGATGAAACATGCAATACTTTTATCTGGTTATTTGATTCATTTTTGAAAGCAATGCCAGGGAAAAAGCCAATAACGATTCTTACAGATCAAGATACTGCAATGGCGAAAATGTTTACTTCACAATGGCCCAAAATATATCACCGATTATGCGTATGGCATATGTATCAAAATGCAGCTAAGCACCTTGGTGATGCATTTGAGAGATTTAGTAGTTTCACTAAAGATTTTAGTAATTGTGTTTATGATCATGATGAAGAAAATTTTCTAAATGCATGGGATCAGATGCTTGTGAAATACAATTTGGAGAACAATAGTTGGTTGCAAAGACAATTCGAGTTGAAGAGAGAGATGGGCCTTGGTTTATGGACGACAAACCTTTTGTGCAGATATGCCCACTACTCAAAGAAGTGAGAATATGAATAACCAAATAAAGATGTACATTGGTTATAATTGTGATTTACTACGTTTCTTTCATCACTTTGAAAGATTACTGGTTGATAGACGATACGAAGAGTTGAAAGCTGACTACAAGGACAACCAAAGCAAGCCATCTCTACCATATCTAGTGAAATATTGAAGCATGTAGCAGATGTGTATACTTTAAAAGTTTTTAAAAAAAAAAAATCGAATGAACTCTGGTTTACTTGGGACTGTGAGATGCACATTAGTGAAAGTACAGGGACTATTACTAGTTACAAAGTCATTCCTTCAGGAAAACCTCGTCATTATACAGTTATATTTTATTCGTCAAATTCTAAAGTCACTTGTAATTGTAATAAATTCGAATTTACTGGTATTTTATGTGCTCATGCTTTGAAGGTGCTCTCATTTCAGAATTTTAAACGAGTTCTAAATCAGTACACATTAAAAAGATGGACCAAGGAAGCGAAGATTGGAGTTATGCTAAATTCTTCCACGTCTATTAGATCAAATGATCGTAAAGTAGATGTAGATACCCGTTATAATGTTTTGCTTAGATGGTATTCTCATTTAGCATCATGAGTTGCAATGAGTGAGCAATCATTTGATGTTGCTATGGGTGATGGATATGCAAAGTTGAGGCAGATTTGAAACAGTTATCAGTTGAAGAGTCTCCGAACTTAGGTGGTGAAAAAAAAATTTTGTGAAGTTGATGAAAGTGGACAAAATGAGAAAAATTCAAAAGAATCAAATGTAAACTCAAAAGGAAAGGATCTGGATCATCTCAGCGACCAAAAAGTGCATTGGAAAAAGCTAAAAAAAAAGAGAAATCGTCGAACTGATAAATTAGTAAAGACTCTACAAGTTGAAGAGATAAGAATGATAAATTCTTAATATATTTATATTAAATACTTTGGGTTTAATAGGCCACGTCACTGTTGATATATCTTTTTATTTTGTTTTATTTATTTTAATTTTATGAAGTCTATCTAACTAGTTTTATTATAAAAATTTCACAGGAATCAAGCCAATTTGCTCGATCTTCATACCATAGTAATACTAGTGGATTGAATCAAAATACTTAATCTTTTCAAATTATCCAATTAATTAAAAATAATATACTAATAAAATTCAAGATTTATATTTTATTTTTTATATTATTTATATATTTCAATATGTGACAACAAACACAGGTTGACACCCATCAATCAAATTTGAATATTTTGAATTCATGTGATCAACCTATGACATCTCAATTCACACTGGTACTTTAAGTTTCGCGATCATATTTGAATTTGATAAACATTATTATCATATATTTTATTTTTCTAACTTTTTGTGAAATTATAAGCAACAATGGGATTCCAATTTGAATACAACTATGATGAATAAATCTGCAATCACAAGTATGGTAGATTTATTACATATAATTCTTATATTTTAATAACAAATATACTTTTCTTATTTCGATTATGATACTTATTTAATTTTATACTTGTATATATGTCAGCTCAAATACCACAAGTTCAATTGTCACAAAGAAAAAGTTCAAAAGAAAACGAAAATAATAGATGAAAGATTGGATTTCAAGTGTTGCAACATTTTATTAAATTGAAGTGCTTAGTAAAATAGAAAGATATGAAATATATATATATATATATATATATTAAAAAACAAATTTTTTTTTTATATAATGGCTCAAGTGGGATAATATGTTTTGCTAATTTGTTCATCTTGAACATGTCAATGTAGTCTGTCTCAAACACTAAGAGTAAGGCATCATCACAAATTATGTTTGTCTTGTTACTTGAATCTTGTAGGCTGCTCTTTTTTATGCTCACAACTGCTTAACAATCAAAATCAAACAGAGCAGATATTTTAGAACAACAATATCCACATGTGAAAACTTAAACTTACTCACCATGTACTTCATAAATTATAATGGAAGTGTCAGTCAATCAGAATAGTGTAAACAAAGAATGGATGTTAGGATCCTGAAGCCATGTGGAAAACAGAGTAATCAAACCAAATACATTTCATTCAACTGAATACTTTGTATCAGCTGAACCAACTCAGTCTAGGAATAAAGCGAAAGTACATATACCCATGAAACCAGCAGGATAGGTCTTATCTGTCTGAACCTTCCCATCTACCATAACATGCCTCTGCATGAGAATATCAATAACTTCTCTGTATGTGAGAGCAGACTTCAATCTGTTTCGCAAAATGAGAATCAACGGCAAGCATTCCCTGGACTTGTGGGGCCCAGATGATGGCTTGGGTGCCTGCATAATAGAGAGATAAGAAAACAAAATTAAAATTGAATAGATGAATCAAGCAGGTGGCGGTGAAAAAAATGAGAACTGAATGAATAACAAATAGCAGTGAACTGGTATTGAAGTAAAAGGATCAAGATGAAAACATACAAAAGCACCACCAAGCTTGTCAAGCATCCAATGCCTAGGGACATTGAGCCTCTTCAAATGTTTCTTCAACCCTCTAGCCTGTAATGCAATAGAAGGAAAATATTGTTAAATGAAACTGAAGTGTTTTATCCTTTCATACACAAGATTTTAAGTAAGGCACTTCTAAATAAAAAACAATAGTAAGACTACACATTCACGAATTAAAATCATAGTTAAACTTCAATAAGCAGATTTTAAATAGTCTAGCCATTTAAAAATAGCAAATCATAAAATCAGGAGCAGAGAATTGATCTAAGATTCCATTAAATTCCTTCATTCCTATCATTATATCGCCATTTTATATCAGATATCACTCAAGCAAGGAATTAGATCGTTAGCCCCCAAAACCCAGATATCAGCAATGCTTAGATACTAGATCCAATTATGAATAATTGAAATCACAGGAAACCCAGATACTTCCAAATCAATGAAGCAAGTTTTCAGAAACAAAGCAAGACTACTTCATCCGTTCAGAAAACAAGGCCAAAGGCATCAAATAACAGTGATTAAACAAACTAATCTGGAATAAGCAATTTCCTTTACCGAAAGCAAACAACAAAAGATCCATAAAATTTCCAGAACCACCAAATGAAGAAAGAGAAAATCAACTGGAAAAGATAAGAGAATTAACCCCCCAAAAAAAAAAAAAAAAACTCAACGTTAATAGACGGCAATAACTTGGTTTGTTAAAAAGATGTTTTAAATTAAAGTGTCAAATGTATGTTAAAAGAGCAGGAGATGGGAAAAAAAAAGGGGGCAGGGGATGTCTTTATTTTGTATGAATAAATATAAAAGTAGATAAACATATTTATTTTGTATATGGTATTGTATTGTTTGTATTTATATATTTTTATTTAAGATACTATTATAAGATATATCCATAAACACGTATCTAAATTTTGGATATATCTTAGTTAATTTCCCCAATTCAAAATTTTTTAAGCAAAAGATGAATCAGACTCACATACCAATATCAAATATCAATACCCGAATTCATGTAACTTAAGATCTAAATACTATATGAATTTTCATTTGCCTATTTACTTATATATATATATATATAGATATATATTCTTTCTAGTGTATTGGGATCTTTCACGCGTTTATTTCTCTTGATGCTATGATGATGGATTTTTATATTGTTAATTTGTTTGGGAAAAATGCAGATATAGTGGGTTATAGTTCAGATTAATGCTACAGGAATTGCAACAAGCGCTATCCATCTAATTACCATTTG
The DNA here is from genome assembly GCA_030761205.1 of Fremontodendron californicum. Lineage (NCBI taxonomy): Eukaryota > Viridiplantae > Streptophyta > Magnoliopsida > Malvales > Malvaceae > Fremontodendron > Fremontodendron californicum. The sequence goes on from JAULJL010000024.1 coordinate 7,233,160, forward strand.
TGCAAAGTGGAGGACTGGTAGAGTGAACCTTTGACTTTGTTCTAACCGCCTTGTCCGATTTTTTTTTTTTTTTTTTTACTTTATATATATATATATATAAGCATGATCAAGTTATAACAATATAAAACTAATTAGTTTTACATTTTTTATAATTTTATATATGATTAATATTTTAATAAATCGATCGTTTAATTTAATAATATACTTATGACCATTATATACGTAAAATTTTAAATCAATTTGATATTTATATCATATAGATAAAAAAATATTATTTTTTTATTATATTTAATGATTGAAATATATGGATTTGTTGAGAAATTCTTCATATATGGATTTGTTGGTATTGACTTATTATTAATGTATGCCCCTAAAGTTAATCAGATTAGTCAATGATATACTGTTATTATTGCATACTATCACTTGTCAATAAGTGATAAAAGTTTTCCTTCATCATTAGTACGAGAATAAAGAGTTATTAAATGCTAATCGGATGAAGCCCATGAAATATAAAGGCCTTACAAAAGAATTATAAAAGTGTTATAATTATGAGATTTTTATACATTAAAGTCATGTTCTTAAAGTTATTCTTGGTCATTGTATTGTCAAGATAGGAAATCGACATTGCTTAAGATTGGTACATGTTAAGCCTCCTGCTTGTGAAGTTAGCGACTGATTTCATAGGTTAAAGTATAGAAATACTGGTACATGTCAGGCTAGACGGACTACTCAATCTTGAGCATGTAACTACTTATATCCTTTGAACATTACTTAATTGTTAATTAACACAAATTCGTTTTTCGTTAAAGAAGTATGTAGTTATAATAACCTTTACTTTCTCACAATAGTTAAATTTAATTAACTTGCTTTAATTATATGTAAAAGCAAAGTTAGCTCTCCTTAATAGTTTAGTTTAAAGTTTTCGCCTTTTTATTCCTTACGTGAAATCATTGCTTTATACATAATATTTCTTACGTGATTTTTTTAGGCAATTGAACCTTACATCTTTTAACAACTACTATTAATATTTTAGTTTAAAGTTTTCGCCTTTTTATTCCTCACGTAAAATCATTGCTCTATACATAATATACTTTACGTGATTTCTTTGGGCAATTGAACCTTACATATTTTAACAAATAACTACTATTAATATTTTAGTTTAAAGTTTTTGCCTTTTTATTCGTGACGTGAAATCATTACTCTATACATAATATTCCTTACGTGATTTCTTTGGGCAATTGGATCTTACATCTTTTAACAAATAACTACTATTAATATTTTAGTTTAAAGTTTTCGCCTTTTCATTTCTGATGTGAAATCATTGCTCTATACATAATATTTCTTACGTGATTTTTTTGGGCAATTGAACCTTACATGTTTTAACAAATAACTACTATTAATATTTTAGTTTAAAGTTTTCACCTTTTTATTTCTTACGTGAAATCATTGCTCTATACATAATATTCCTTACTTGATTTCTTTGGACAATTGGACCTTACGTCTTTTAACAAATAACTAATATTAATATTCCTTACGTGATTTCTTTGGGCAATTGAACCTTACTCTCTTAACAAATAACTACTATTAGTATTTTAGTTTAAAGTTTTTGCCTTTTTATTCTTTACGTCAAATCATTGCTCTATACATAATATTTCTTGCTTGATTTCTTTGGATAATTGGATCTTACATCTTTTAATAAATAACTACTATTAATATTTTAGTTTAAAGTTTTCGCCTTTTTATTCCTTACTAGAAATCATTGCTCTATACATAATATTTCTTACTTGATTTCTTTGTGCAATTGGACCTTACATTTTTTAACAAATAACTACCCTTAATTTTTTAGTTTAGAGTTTTTGCCCTTGTATTCCTTACGTGAAATCATTGCTCTATACATAATATTTCTTACGTGATTTCTTTGGATTATTGGACCTTACATCTTTTAACAAATAATTACTATTAATATTTTAGTTTAAAGCTTTCACCTTTTTATTCCTTACGTGAAATCATTGCTCTATGCATAACATTCCTTACTTGATTTCTTTAGGCAATTGGACCTTACATGTTTTAACAAATAACTACTATTAATATTTTAGTTTAAAGTTTTCACCTTTTTATTACTTACGTGAAATCATTGCTCTATACATAATATTCCTTGGTTTCTTTGGGCAATTGGACTTTACATCTTTTAACAAATAACTACTATTAATATTCCTTACGTGATTTCTTTGGGCAATTGAACCTTACTCTTTTAACAAATAACTACTATTAGTATTTTAGTTTAAAGTTTTCGCCTTTTTATTCCTTACGTGAAATCATTGCTCTATACATAATATTCCTTACTTGGTTTCTTTGGGCAATTGGATCTTACATATTTTAACAAATAACTACTATTAATATTTTAGTTTAAAGTTTTCGCCTTTTATTCCTTACGTGAAATCATTGCTCTATACATAATATTCCTTACTTGATTTCTTTGTGCAATTGGACCTTACATCTTTTAACAAATAACTACCCTTAATATTTTAGTTTAAAGTTTTCGCCTTTGTATTCCTTACGTGAAATCATTGCTCTATACATAATATTTCTTACGTGATTTCTTTGGACTATTGGACCTTACATCTTTTAACAAATAACTACTATTAATATTTTAGTTTAAAGTTTTCACCTTTTTATTCCTTACGTGAAATCATTGCTCTATACATAACATTCCTTGATTTTTTTGGGCAATTGGACCTTACATCTTTTAACAAATAACTACTATTAATATTTCTTACGTGATTTCTTTGGGCAATGAACCTTACTCTTTTAACAAATAACTATTATTAGTATTTTAGTTTAAAGTTTTTGCCTTTTTATTTCTTATGAGAAATCATTGCTCTATACATAATATTTCTTGATTTTTTTGGGCAATTGGACCTTACATTTTTTAACAAATAACTACTAGTAATATTTTAGTTTAAAGTTTTCGCCTTTTTATTCCTTACGTGAAATTGTTGCTCTATACATAATATTTCTTACGTTATTTCTTTGCGCAATTGGACCTTACATCTTTTAACAAATAACTAGTATTAATATTTTAGTTTAAAGTTTTCGCCTTTTTATTCCTTACGTAAAATCATTGCTTTATACATAATATTCCTTACGTGATTTCTTTGGGCAATTGGACCTTACATCTTTTAACAAGTAACTACTAAATTGAATTGTTATATTATTTCATTTTCTCCAACTAATTTTAGAATTTTAAATTGTCTATAAATTTAAGTATTGCAACGGAAATCTATCAAAGAAAATTAATTAATATCTTATATATATATATATATATAAGCGAAGATAATCGTTTTGGCTTTAAATAACACACATTCTAAATCGTGCTACACCTAACAAATCATTTTCTTTCAAATTCACACAATTTGTTCATCTTCTTTCAAGAAAATTATAATATGTTTATTTTTAAATTTCATGTTACCAAATATCATATTTTTGTTGTTAAATTTCAAATTGTCTAAGATTATCAATAATTTTGTAAATAATATTTTTAATCGAATGATTATGTGTACATTTTCTAAAATAATGTAATATGCTTTCAAGATGAAAACATTGAAGATTGAAACATAAAAGTATCTTTGTCATGTTCTATATTTATATAAATTTAGAATCCAACAATATTAAAATGTTGACAAGTATTTTACTAGGGTAAAAAATCAAATACATTTATAATGTGTGTGGAGGGATTCACTTACACTAGTGTAAAACTAATTTAGTTACGTGCTTTCATAATTTTTTATACGATTTATATTTGTTTAGTTCGACTATTATATTTCATACTCTATTCACGTAGATCATGAACGGTCGAGTTTCGAGTAAATTAAAAATATCTAACTATTTATTTGATATAAAAAAAATTCAGCAGATAAATATATATTGAAAAAGACAGTATTCTCGATCAATATGATAGAAATATCGGATCGATTCGAAATTTTTCGTGCACGATGGTCGACCAATACGATTATATTGTTAAATTCAACAGTCTATTTGTAAAAATCTTAATCGTATACGAAATTATAAAAGAGTATAAAACTAATTACTTTTACACTAATTTAAGGGAATCATCCTTTGCATATACGTATTAAAGGACCACTTCAGCCCATATATATCCTTTCGCTCACCCATAAGAATTACCTTGAATTATCATCCCTTCTCTTTTCCTCATTCCTCTTTCTATTGCAATCTCTTTATTTATCAATAGCTTTGTACATTTTCTATCTTCTTTAAGATGGATATCAAACTTGTCTGCAATCATGTTTATTACTTGTCCTTTAGGTATCTTGGGGAGAGTGATGAGAAACGTTGTGAAGACTGAAGCGTTTGGAGTGAAAATCAGGGGTAAGGCCATTACATGTCTAAGGTGCTACGTTTGGCTGCACTATTCATGAACGAATGAAGAGCTTCATCTGCCTCATGAGATTTTTCATCCCTTCCACTCGCAGCATCAACTTAACTAGAATTCAAGACATGGGATTTCATTTGTGATAAATGTTTGTATATTTCGGCTGGCAACAGTTACAATTACAAATGCTTTCCATGCGATTTCATTCTTGATCTAATCTGTTCTTCTTCGTTCAATGATCAACTTCCTAAAGATCAGGAGTCACTGAGATTTAAAGACGGAAAGAAAAAGACAGTTCAGCATTACATCTTCAATGAAATGCTGACTGTCTTCAAATATAGGAAGATAAAGGAAGAAGACTATGATTGAGTTTGGTGTGAAAAGCGTCTATCGGGAGTGTGCTATGGCTGTATAGAACATGAGTTCTTCCTTCATGAGGTGTGTAGGGATAAGATACCAAGAAAACTTTATCATCCTTTTCATCCTCGGCACCCTCTTCGCTTGCACTATAACCCCAGCCCCAACGACTCGTACATCTAACAGCCCTAGCTTTAGCTGCAAAATCTGCAACTTCCGCCTTGATTTTCACTGCGCTAAACTCTTGCCCACCCTAAAACATAAGTGACACGAGCACCTTCTCACTTTTTTCAGAATTATCAGGAAAGGTTTTCATCGACAAGATTTCTATTGCAAATCCTGTGACAAGCTTTGTGATGCTAATGTCTATCGCTGTGTGCAATGCCAATTTAGTTTCCATCCTCAATGTGTTATACCATCTTCAGCTAAACATAGATATCACAGACATCCACTAGTCTTTACTGAATCGATTAAAGAAGATGATTCTGGAGAATATTATTGTGATGTTTGCGAAAATGAAAGAAATCCAATGCATCCTGTTTATTGTTGTGAAAGTTGCACATATACCGCTCATATTGAATGTGTACTCAATGAGGTAATAATTCTTTTTCATACTTTGCCCTTCAATTTATGTTTTGAAATCAAAGTATTAGCTTCATTATACTGATGTTTTTGCTATTTGTTTTTTTATTTTTAATCTTTTGCTTTCTATTTATTTTTTTCTTAAAAAAAATTAAAAAGTAAATAGAAAAAATATTAAACAAATTTGCCAAACTCTTCGCTTTGATAATTCTTGATGTGATAGTGATAAATGTCTGTTTGACTTATAGGATAAAATTTCATGTGAAAAGGGATCATCCTCAGCTCACCAGTCCATGGATAGCAAAGCTTTGTTAGAGAATGAAATGGAGCATAATGAAGGGACTGATGACATCAACACTAATATATTAACTGACTTCTATTCAAACTAGGCAAAGTTTGGACTCCATACAAAAAATTACATTTTTATGAAACTTTCACTATATATTGAATTATAGATATATTATATAAGTTAATTTAAACTCAATATTGATTTGTTATTCGTAATTAGATTGATATGTTACAATATACACTGCACTACTTATATATATATATATATATAATCCTTAAGAAATGAATTTATTCATTCTTTGATTTTTTTTCTTTCTTTGTAAATGCAGATTCAACCTCTCATCCACCCACATCCGTTGAGATTCTATGAGGTAACTGAAAAGTTAAAAGAAACCAAATATTGCAACGGTTGTCATCTGGTACGTGGTGGTCCTAGCTACGTCTGTACAATATGCCCTGATGACAGATTTCCAAAACACAGAGGAAAGTATTACCTACAAGAAAAATGCTTTAAATTACCATATGAGATACAACACCCTTTTCATTCTAGCCATCCTCTTAACCTCTATGCCACATATCGCTCTCACGTTGATTTCAATATTATATGTGATGAGTGTAGAGACATATGTCGTGGCTTCATTTATCTTTGTGAGGAGTGTAATTTCAAACTTGATGTGAAATGTGCTACTCTAACAGCTCATGAAATTAGGGTCTCGGGACTAAAAGAGATGTTTCCTCGGCTATTGTAACGACCCTATAAGTAACCCAGATTGCAAAATTTTGTGAACTGCCAATCTTAGGTCCAGCCTATTTTTGCTCTGAACCCCACTGCAGTTATATTCTTCACGAATCTGGCCTTGAGTTACCACAAAAGATTCAAGTCCCATTTCATCTGGAACACATGTTGGTTATTAGCGACGGCGATGACTGTAATTCATTTTCACGGTGCTATGCTTGCCCTTTGAGCTTAAGCCTTTTTTTATTATAGATATAGATGTGAACCTTGTCACCTTAGCCTCCATTCTATATGTGCTAATTCCTTAAGACAGCCTCTGAAATGCGAGTCCCACTTGCACAATCTTTATTATTTTGGGTCAAATTATCAGCTACTCTGTGCAAACTATGAGATTCCATCATTGGCAGCTCCTTTTGGTTGTTTAGAATGTCAAAAAAGTTGTCAAGGAGGACCCTTTTATCGCTGTCTACAGTGTGGCATCAATTTTCATTTGAAATGTGTTCCAATACCTGATATTGTTAAATCCAGATACCATATTCATCCTTTAACTTTGAAGGATTCATTTGTTGAAGATGATTCAGGAAAGTAATACTGTGATATTTGTGAGGACGAAAGAAACCCAAATGATCATGTATATTATTGTGAAGAATGTAATGGTGTATTCGTCGCCCACATAGAATGCGTGCTAGCTAAGGTAAGTTTACATCTGTAACTTTATAAATTTAAAGATCAAATACTTTTTACTCTAAGAGACCTCTAACTTGATTTGAGGACTTGAAGAACCAATATGTATACGTATATGCATATGATTTGGATAGGGATAATTAATTGATTCTTATAATTAAAGCAAAATTCAAAAGGAGTAGCAGATTTTACATATATCTATATATAATTAATACATTCATGTGACAAGTTCAGAGATCTTTATTTTTTTAAGGCCAAATTTTTAACCAGCGGCATATTTGATCCTTTGCGGTTATTTTTTCAAGCACGCGTTTAAGAAGTTATGGTTCAACACCAACATGATCTTAGTCACTAAAAGGTCAGATTTCACTTACAGTTAAAGGAAAATGGTAGTAAATGGTGGGATGACTATGCACTAGTAATAGTAGGTGTGGACCAAAAAGAATTTATAGCTTGGTGGTGTTTAATGCTTATGTATTATGGGGGTGGGTGATATGTGGGTGTTATAGAGAGTTGGTTGCATTTGGGTTTGAGTCGAGGGATGTAAGGCATGATGGTTGGTGTCTTCTGTTCCTGATAAGGAGTTAGTGTTGGGATTCTATATGTTTTTGGCAATTTCAGTATTAATTAATAGAACTTATGGCTTAGTAAATAAAATAATAATAATAAATTCATGTGATCATAGTTTATGTTACTCGGATTCGGATGTGAGTATTTGATATGAATATGTGCCCGACGCAGGTATACTCAATTTTTTCTTAGCTTTTTCCATATATTTGTAGGATTGTATCCCATATTGATGTCCGAGTATATGTTAAAAACATATACTTTTAAAAAAATAAAGAATAGGAGTAACATAAATTATATTACTGATTTGCGATATTTTCAGGTAAATGAAGCAGACTATCTTAACTTGGATCCCGAGAAGCGAAAAGATTGACCTATTCATCAGCAAGTTGGAGGAAGAGCAAGGAAGATTTGCTGAAATTAATTGAGCCAATATTTGATGATCCCGAGGATATACAATGATTCATAAGTAAGAGTAATTTGTTCTAATTTGAAAGATTGATTCATGCGATTATGTTTGTTATGTGGAATTCTTTACATTAGAAATGGATGATATTCAGATATTACTTTCTATTTCTATGCTGGGAACATTAATTTGAAAATTTGGATTTTATTTGCTATATAGATTGTAAGAATAAAATTTATATATTATGTATAAATTAATTAAGACTCAATATGATTATATCTTTAAAAGGTGTAAAAACATAAATTTCAAATTCACAAATAGCTATAAATATTTCAAATTCACCACTAAATAGGCATCCAACAAATTCATAGATTTGAAACATAATCATCAATATTACTTTTACATGTGTTTTATTCAAATTTTCATTATTTTTAAAATCCAAATCAATTTTTTAAAATTCAAGTTCCCAAACGCAATCCTAAAGTTCACTTAAAAATTTTCTTAACCAAGTAATGAAATATTATATAATCTTTGTGGACCGTTTTGGCTGTGTCCAATATAATCTTTTCTAAGAGCATGATTAATTGTCTTTTCCTTTTTTATTCAATTGTTTAAACATTACATTCAAATGTTTAACACTACTATATAAATTAGGGATGCCAAATGAAATAATGAAAAAAAAATGGGAAGAAATTCAATGGTTTCTCTTTGGCTAAGATATTCAAAATTCAATGATTGAATAAATAGTTTTTTTAAAAAATTGAATGCCAAGTAAAGAATTTTGAAAAGTGGGGAGCTAATAAAGATCAAGTAAAGATACTTATGAAAAGAAAAATGAACTAAATAATGGATTAAACTTTAACGTAGAACTAGAAATGGGCCCATGTTAGGTTTTTTTATTCAAATATAGCCCCAAAAAAAATACTAAAATACCGTTGATTTCGGATTAATTTCCAAAATTCGCTTTTTATTTTTCTAGCTGGGAAATCGCCATCCCCCATGGCGATTTCCCAATGTAAAAATTTGAAAATTTGCAAAAAACACCAAGGGAAATCGCCATGGGGGGTGGCAATTTCCCTTGGTGTTTTTTGCAAATTATACCAAGGGAAATCGCCAGCCCCATGGCGATTTCTCTTGGTATAATTTGCAAAATTTGCAAATTCCATGAAGGAAAATCGCCATGGGGGTGGCGATTTCCCTTCATGTATTTTTTTTTTACTTAAATTAAAAAACAAATTTTAAATTTATTTTTAAATTTGTAAATTTTATTTTTTAATTTTAAAAATTATAAATTAAATTAAAATATTTTTTTTATAATTTTAAAAAAAAAATTCGTAAGGTATATTTTATTATTTTAAATTTATGAAATTTTTTTTGTAAATTTTGTTAAAAAGAAAAAACAAATTAGATAAAAAAAAATTCAAATTCAAAATTTTTTGAAGGCAACGGTCAAATGACCGTTGCCTTCAAATCCCTCCCCCCACACACACACACACCACTCTTCTCTATAAATACCTCACTCCCTTCCTTCATTTTTCATTCTTCTTTCAACAATTAAATTTCTTTCTACCAACGAAATTTCTTTCTACAACAATATTTTTTTTCTACAACAATATTTAGAAATGACTTCATCATCACTATTGAGGTTGCAAGAAAATCACATATCGGAGGTTATATTTAAAGAGGTAAGTAAATTGTTATAATATTATTTGTATTACATTATACATTTTTAGTTATTTTTTATTGATTAGAATTTTGTAAATTTATAGTTTTATTGTTTTATAATTTTTATATTTTTAATGTTATAGTTTTCAATTATAGTTTTATCATTTATTAATTACTATTGTTTTTTGATTTCATAATTATATAATTTTTTATTTTTTATATTGTTTAATTTTTTATTATTACAGTTATTTAATTTGTTAATTATTTTTGTTTTTTCATTTTATAGTTTTATATAATTTTAATTTTTATATTATAATGGTCTTTTTATTATTATATAGAATAATAATTTTGTAATTATTACTGTTTTTTCATTTTATAGTTTTATATAATTATAAATTTTATATTATATTATTTTGTATTATTATAGTTTTATAATTGTTTAATTAATATTATTTTTTTCATTTTATAGTTTTATATAATTTTAAATTTTATATTATATTATATTATTATTGTTTTATAATTTTGTAATTATTATTGTCTTTTAATTTTAATTTTATAGTTATTTATTTATTATATAATTGAATTATTTAATAATTATATAAAAAAAATTTAAACTTTTTATTATTATTGTTTTGTTATTTTATAGTTTTATAGTTTTATTTATTAATTTTTAATTGTTATAGTTTTATAATATATTAATTTTTATTATTATAACAGGAAACTCGTCGCGTGTTACGTTCGAGAAAATTTACATTGGAGGACCCGCATCCATCTATTATCGACCACTTAAGAAGAGCCAGATTTTATCACGCAACTCAAATTCGACGATTTTTGATACAACCCGACTTAATCAGTGCGTTGGTCGAACGATGGAGACCCGAGACGCACACTTTTCATTTTCCATTTGGTGAATGCACGGTAACTCTCGAAGATGTTGCGCTGCAACTTGGACTTCTGATCCATGGCGATGCAGTTACAGGCGGAAGCTTGCTAGATTGGAATGAAGTGTGTCAAGATCTATTGGGCTCGGTACCTCCAGATGAGTATGTATCTGGCTCAACGGTGAGACTAAATTGGTTGAAATCGTTTCAAAATCTTCCATTACATGCAACTGAACAACAGATACAATATGCTGCTAGAGCATATATTTTACATTTGATTGGAGGATTACTGATGCCTGACAAATCGAGCAGTCGGGTACATTTAATGTATCTTCCATTACTACGTGATTTAGAGCATGCGGCAAATTATAGTTGGGGTTCTGCGTGTTTGGCGGTTTTGTATAGAGAACTTTGCCGGGCTACAGTTCCAAAAAGCCATGACATAGGTGGATGTTTAGTGCTTCTACAATCATGGGCTTGGTATCGGCTACCATTTCTTGCTCCGCGCGTGGATATTTCGGCTGTATACCCCCTTGCAAGCAGGTAATAATCTTTACTGTTTTATTAATTTTGTACGAACTTGTATTTTTATAGGTCATTAAGATATTATATGCATTTTAATAGGTGGAGTAGGAGTACGAGTTGAGATTTTACAGAGACTCCGAGCGACCTTGCAAGTATAAGAGTACGACTAGATTGAGTAGGATATGATAAGGTAAATATTTCGATTGTTACATTGAAGTTTTTTTTATTTAATCCATATGAAACTAATAATTTGTAATAATTATTCGCAGTTTCTGTGGATGCCATATTCCTCGCGTGAAATTATGGCATGCCTCCCATCGGATGCCTACAATAATTGTAATATATGGAAAGCAAACACAGCATTGATATGCTTTTCATATGTAGAGTGGCACCAAACTGACAGGGTGTTGCGACAATTTGGGATGCAACAACCAATTCCTGCAGCCCCGGTGAACCTTGATAAGCTTCACAAGATCGACATGCGTGGTCGTCATGAGGAATTCTGGCTTGCGAAGCATGAACATTGGATCCATTGGTGGAATATACGTTTTCAACGAATTCCGACAGGTTACCCGATTGTTGGTAATAATTTCAACCCATCTGATGATTACATAGGATGGTATAGAAATGAAGGTCGGCCTTTCGTTTGTCCACCGTCGATGTATGAGAATGTTAGGAGTATGCCATTTACCGGACAAACTTCAGCTCCAGTCCCTCCTACACAGGATATGGATGCTCCTAGACCTCGCCGACAACGTGGGCGAACGCGTCAACCGACCTCATCGGAGTTCACAGCACCGAGGATGTCATTTGATCATCCTGAACCTGAACGGGATCATGGAGTACCATCCAGTCATCGTTATTCCGTAAGTCACCCCGGATATGACGTTGATGAGTGTTACCGACCATCACCGCCAAGAACGAGGTTAGATGACCAGCTCCCCATCCTAAGTCCAAGTTCAGCATATCTAACATCAATGTATCAGTTTGGAACCCCTTCGTCAGCATTTGATGGTACATCATTTATGGGTGCATCTAGTAGTCAGGTTCCCGTTATGGGTGAACTAGGTGTTGGCTCATCCAGCAGTGGGTTTCAAATTTTTGATACGGAAGAAATGACTGATGACATACAACCGGAACCAGTGGCGGTTATAGCAGGAGGTCGTGGTCGACCGCGAATACGTGCCACTGACGAGGTTGAACGACGGGTGCAACCACCACGCACTAGAAGAGCTCGACACTGTTGCTCTACACCACGCAATAATTAGAATAAATGTACTTTTATCAATATAACGAGAATAATGTGTTTTAAATTTCTAATATATAAATTTATATGTTTTGCATTTCATGTTATTTATTTTAAATTTGCTGGGAAATTAATTGTTATATTTTATTTTAATTTATATCTTAATATTGTTATTTAATTTAAAAATTTGTAAAAAAAATATAGTTGAGTTATATTTTTATATATTTTTTTTCATTTTAAATAAAATAATAATCCAAATTACATGATAAGTTGATTTTCTTTTTTTCATTTTAATTTAATTTTCTTTTTTAAATTTTAATAAGAAATAAAATTTTATTTTTATAAAATTTTAATCATAAATTAAATTAAAATTATTTTATCAAATATCCAGTTTTAAACTGTAAAATATAACTTTTAATTTTAAAATTATACCAACAATCTATACTATTATTAAAAACAATGATTAAATTGATGTCACGAGTTAATCGAATACCAACTCAATAAAAAAAATCAAATTAAAAAAATCATTTTACGATACCAACTTCAAATTAACTTCTTTATTTAAAAAAGTTACTCGATAAATTTCTTTAAAAAAAAATTTATTTACATTTTACATTATTAAATTATTTTTGATATAAATTAAATTTTGCTTTTTATAATATTACAAAATTATAAAAAATACAATTTTTCATATAAAAATTTAATAAGAAATATAATCTTCTTTTTTAAATTTTAATAAGAAATATATTTTTATTTTTTATAAAATTTTAATAATAAATTAAATTACATTTTTAATATATATTTTAAAAAAAATAACCAAACCTACAAAAATATTTTAATTTAATTTATAATTTTTAAAATTAAAAAACAAAATTTACAAATTTAAAAATAATTTAAAATTTTGTTTTTTAATTTAAGTAAAAAAAAAACAATTCATGAAGGGAAATCGCCACCCCCATGGCGATTTCCCTTCATGGAATTTGCAAAATTTGCAAAAAACACCAAAGGAAATCGCCACCCCCCATGGCGATTTCCCTTGGTGTTTTTTGCCAAATTTCAAATTCTTACACTGGGAAATCGCCATGGGGGATGGCGATTTCCCAGCTAGAAAAAATAGGCGGATTTTGGGAATTAATCCAAAATCAACGGTATTTTCGTATTTTTTTTTGGCTATATTTGAATAAAAAACCCCCATGTTATGCTGCTAGTCCATTTTTTAAATTAAAATTTGTAAAATAATTTTCAATTTTTTATTATATTGTGAATTTAAATACATGTTAATATTAATATAGATAAATTTGTCAGTTGTGACAATGCATTTCAGAAATAAAATAATCATTATAAATATGATTTTTAAATTGTCTCTAAAAATATCAGAACATAACTTGTGTGTAGACTTGTTCAAAGATCGAGTAGCCTATCCGACTTGACAGGTTCAATCCGAATTGGACCAAACTTGGGTAAGAAATTTTATAATTCGGGTCAGCCCGGTCATATCCAAATTACTATTCATTAAATAAAAATAATAATTTTTATTTAAACTTAATTAGAAAAAATATAAATATTAAAATAAAAATAATTTTCTAATATTTTAATAATTTATGAACAGTAAAACGGGTTTACGAGCTAGCCTAGGCCCGAGGCCCTAAATGGGCTTGGGCAAGAAAAAAAATTCAGACCGCGGCTCGACGCATGAACAGGTCTACTTATGTGTTAAAGCACATTTCAATTAATTTTAATAAAAATTAAATTAATGTTAACATTTTTAAGTCTTGAAATTCATATATTAACTAACACTTTTCGCTTAAATAATCAATTACATTATGGATTATAATTTATAGATATATCATAAATTTATTTGTTTTTCAAATAAATAAAAATGATAAAAAAATTTAATTCAATAATAATTTAATTTACGTTAAGCTTATTTAATTTCTTTGTAAAAACAATAAGAGAAATATAAGAGAATTTTAATTCAATAATAATAATAAAAAACAATAGAATTACTTTCTTTTTCGTATATAAGAGAAATATTAAAAAAAATAAGAAAATATTAGGTTAAGCTTATTTTAATTTCTCTTTATCTTTTCTTCTTCTTTTTTTTTTTTTTTTTTTATGTTTTCGTGAAAAAAGTTTATCTAAAAACATGAAGATAAATATAAAAAGAAAGAAAAAAAATTAGTTTTTTTCCTTTTTTTCCCTATTTATATTTATTTCCAATATCATTTTCTTTTATTTAAAAAAAAATTAAAAAGAAAGATTTTTGGGTAAATTGCTGGCAACCATTTGGGCTCCTACAAGTCAGTCCCAAACCCCAAACATTCCTTTTAACTATTGTTACAAAAGATTATAGATGATAGATTTTGAAAAAACTTTGGGGTTCGATTAATGACTTACCCAATTAACACGAATACCAAACTTGTTTGATGTTTCCATCACACAAGTAATTTACGTTTATTTTTGCATATAAGTATTGAAATTTGTACTGTTATATATATATATATATATACCCTTCCATAAAAACCCTAATTTCTAATTGATATTGCTTCCATTTTTCAATTGGTAATTGAACAAATTCAAGTAAATTGAATACGAACAAGTAAATAAATAAATAGAAATCTTTGGACGCTAGTCACGCTACCACTACAAACAAATTGCCATATACTGACGTTTACCTATACTGACGGTCGAAATCCGTCGGTATAAAGGATCTATACTGACGGATTTTTGTTACCGTCAGAATATAATTAACATATACCGACACTTTTTTATCCGTCGCTATAGATACCCTGTATACTGACGGTTTATCATTGGCCGTCGGTATAGATACCCCTATATTGACGGTTTACATTGACCGTTGGTATAGATACCCTGTATACTGACGGTTTATCATTGACCGTCGGTATAGATATGATTTTTATTGACGGTTTTTTTCTTCCGTCAGTATATTTGAAAATAAAAAACCGTTTTTTTTAAATGACAGGGAAATTTACTTTTCACCATTTTTTTTAAATAAGCCTATACCAACGGATCATCAATTATGACCGTCGGTATAGGTATAAGTTATATTTAGGGTTTATTTTAGCTGCGTCTTCTCATCCGCCTCTCTTTTCTCGTCTGTCTCTCTTTCATTTTCATTCTCGTTCGCAGGTAATTGTTTTATTTTCATTCTTGAAGCATTTTTATTTTATTTGATTGTTTTAGATTTTAGACTGTTTTAGATTAAATTTTTTTTGTTTGATATTAAGTTAAGGTTTTATATTGTTTGATATTAATTCTTTTAAACAATTTTTTTAAACAATCTGTCGATTGTCGGTTTTGTTTCAATTTTTTTAAACAATCTGTCGATTGTTTGATCCGGCAACCTTATAATCTCTTTTCCTGTTAACAAAGGCCAATAAAGTCTAATCCAAGAGTTGGATTCTGGAAATTTTTTTAAAAAAAATTATAAAATCAAGGCAATAGCCCTGAAAATTTCACTGTTTGTGGCGACCCCGAATGTCCAACGAGACCTTCTTCGCCACCCTCCTGCCTTTGGACCCCAGTTGACCAGTAATAAAAAAAATCAAGGCAATAGCTCTGTTTTCTTCTTGTTATCGTCTTCTTTGTGAATTCAACCGCCATATTTCTGTTTTTGGTTTCTTCAAAAGTTTTCTCGTTAAAACTCTTGAGCTACCAGTCCATTTTTTGGTCCGATCTGACTCACCGAGTCCGTCTTTCCTTGACTCGGTCGTGTCTCGGTTGAGTTGATAGGTAGATGATCACTGCATATAATCATCATGCTATTCGATTGATTTTGCTGTTCCTTTTACCATTTCTGCTTGTTTTACTAGTTGGATGGATATGTAGCTAGAAAGATGAAGATTAATTCGGTCATGGGTTCTTATCTTGATCCTCTCCCTGACAAGGTAAATGACTAATGCCACTTCTTTGTAGGTTTTTGTGACTTGCTTCTGAGTTTCATTTGAAATGTAGTTTATTTTTTGGTCTTCTTGGTATAGGTTCTTATTGGATGTGTTGCTTTGTCAATGGTACATAACCACCTTTTGCACCGTAAGTAGTCTACATTTGTTTGAATCTTCTGCAATTCTTTGGATATTACTTATTAGTGTTAGTTGAAATACTGAGTACATAATATATTTTAATGAATATTGCTTCACTTTCCTCAAATAAGTGTGCCATCATGCTAATACACATGAGACTTCCTTATACCAAATGCTAAAATTATCTTAGTCAGATTTAATAGTTTAAAAGGTTTACTAGTTTCTGGTAACTGATCACTTCTGTGCAACAAGGATAATTTGGAATTATCATACGGGATGACCATAGTTACAGCTTATATCAGCAGTTTTTGCAAGTCATTGCCTCAGAATCCATCATCTTGATTTCTGTTTCACCTACCCTTAATTTAGGGAATTGTGGCTGCTGTAGAACAGTAATAATCTGTGTATGTTATTTGATACTTACATTTTACATGCATAGAGGTACTATATTATCTGTAAATGTTTGATAATGCCATCTTATTGGTCTTCTGTGCTGTAAAGCTGGGCTTGTCAGGCTTGTTGTCTTGCAAGATGTTGCTCTTGTTAGTGGTGCAGTGTACCAAAGAGCTAGTAGCTTGGGTTGGCAGGTGAAGTTGCTTAACTTGAACTTTATTAGCACATGTTTTTGTTCCAATTGTTTTATGGCTTGGCAAACTTTGTTACTCATTATCTAAGTCTTGACTGATTTTTTTGATTCAGTGGAAAAGTTGGGTAGATTTCTTCAATCTTGATGGGACTAGTCCACAGAAGGTTGAGCCTCTCTTTATAAGCAAGGTAAGTGTCATCTTTTCTTTTCCTAATTGGGTGGAATAGAGGGTTCACCATGGAATCAGCATTTCTTAGCATTTTAACCACTATAAATAGACAGTGAGAACAAGGTGCAGAAATTTGTGGCATTACATGAACAAAAGCCATCTAGAGAATGCAAAAAAATTCCATTTGTTCATCCGGGCATTGCTCTCAGTAAATTAATGTCAAGGTTTAGGGTTTTTTTATATATTTCGACAATTGGGGAAATCTCTAACTGCCTATACGGCTTTCTTGAGGTCTTGATCTTTATGACTACTCTTATTAATAGATAAAGTTTAGTTTTATTTCTAAGACTAAGATCATTTAATATTTTTCTCTTCTTTATACATTTCTAGCTTTTCTAATTGAAATCTTGAAACATCTTCTAGGGTTCCTTAAAGAAAGGAGTAGAATATTGGCTTGTATGGCGATTTCAGGGGAAGGCCACACTTTCAAGATTTGATGCAGAGCAATGAGTTTCCTACAATGTTGGTACTTTCTCTCATCAGTTTTTTTTAATATTTTGCAAACATTTTGACTTAGAGTCTTAAGTGGTTTAATCATTGAGGTCTTTGAAGCCTAAAATTTTTCTTTCTTTCAGGGCAATATGTTGATACCTTCATTTGAAGTTGATGTGATTTTCAAGTGTTATGAATCATGGTTATGTATTTTAATTTGACCATATCTATCCTCACCTTGAGAGAAACTGTGTGACGGTGGTGATACGGGATAATTAGTTCTACATGTTTGGTTACATGATTGTGTTGCAGGTTTTGTAGTCAAGTCATACTATGGTAACCAGAATGGCCGCTAGATACATACCTCGTAGGTTCTCGAATGGTGGGAGAATACTCAGTGAGGAGGAAAAGGCTGCAAAAAATGTTTACATCAAGGTACACATTCTCTTCAGGCTATTTTCATGTATCATCTGCACATAAATATCTTTGTTTTGTTGTGAGATCAGGGTTCAGAGGTTGTGTTAACATTCTGCTAAACATTTTTGATTAAACTACTTTCAATTTATTTGTTTCCTATAGATTGTATTATTTTTCCATTTTTTCAGAGATATATCACTGGATGGTGCAGTATTTATTTCTATTGAACTTAAGGCTCTCAGGCTTATCTTTTATATCTTTGACAATTTTTCTATATTGAAGTTCGTAACGCTGAATTTTTTCATTGTTTCAGGAAAAGAATTGTAGAAAGGGAAGATTTTGCCCATCCAAACTTAAAGTAAAGCTTGTTATTGAACTTGGAGCAGGTTGTGGAGTAGCTGGCTTCTAAAAGTTATATAATTAAGACAATTTATTTGTAATTTTATTTTTAATATTATGAAATATTTTGTACTTTCTTATAATGGTTTTTGTACTTTCATATAATGGGTTTTTTTATCTTGGATTAAATTATAAATATATCAATATTAGTAATTGAAAATATGAAAAAAATTTATTTTTACTGACCTCTATACTGACAGTCCATATAACAACAAAAAATATATAGTATACTAATCGAGTAAACCGTCAGTTAATTTACGACAAACGGTCGCTATAGGTATCAATGGTATCTATACCGACGGAAACAGAATCCGCCAGTATAGATACGGTATCTATACCTACGGCTACAAAATCCGTCGGTATAAATACGGTATCTATATCGACGGTTACAAAAGCCGTCGGTATAGATGCGATATCTATACCGACGGATACAAAATCCGTCGGTATAGATGCGATATCTATACCGACAGATACAAAGTCCGTCGGTATAGCTAAGGTGTAAAAGGGGCTACCCCAACATAGGCTATACCGACGGTAGTAACATTAGTGACGCATAAAACCGTCGGTATAGGCTATACATCCTATTCCGACGGTCACCATTACTGTCGGTATAGGTCTATACCGACGAGGGTTTTACCGTCGCTTAATTTTTTGTCGGAATAGTCATTTTGACCGTCGGTATAAGGTTTTAGGACTTTTAGCGACGAATTTTGAAGATTTACTGACGCTTTTTGAACCGTCACTATATGGCAATTTGTTTGTAGTGTACCTCTCTTGAGGAGTAAAAAGATATTACTTCAAGTGTAAAATGTTATTTTATTTCCTTCATTTCTCTAATTAGTTTTAAATATTATGAAGAAATAGTGATGGTTTGATCTATCTTAGGGAAAAGTTATTCTTAGATCTGTAAATTGGGCAGGTCATATGGCTTCTAGGTTAATTTGGGTCTTAAAATTTTCGAGTCATTTTCGGGTTCAAATCGTTTTGGGTTCCGATCATTTCAGATTTAGGTCATTTTGGGTTAGGGTTTAAGGTTTGCATCATTTGCATTCATGAGAACCATAAAGATGAATGTGAATCTTCGATGACGGAATTTTAAGGAACTCACAAGTGATTTGAGTGAAATCTTGAGGTGTGAAAATTTCATTAAACACTACCAAAAGTATTGGAGTATTTAGTGAGTGAGACTTTTTAATATAAAAATTCTCATTCATTTTTAAAAAAAATAAAAATAAAAAGTATTTGTTTTCATAAAAAATGATTTAAAAAAAGAAATAAAATGTTTTAAAAGAAATTAAGATAATTATTTTTAAATATAAAAATTAACATATTTTATCAATGACAAAAGATAACACGTGATTAATTGATATCATTTTTTCAAAAGGGCGTTGTGGGGTGCTAACACCTTCCCCACGTGTAATCGTACTCTTAGACCCAAATTTTATTTTGGCACACAAAAATTATCTTTTTAATAAATCTTAGTTAATTTTATACTTTTATTAAAAAGATAAATTTTATTAGGTAGCTAATCACACCCAAACCAAAAAAAAAATGGTAGCGACTATATGTGTTTTTTTGAAAATCATCTAAATGATGAAAAACTGTTATGACAATTATCAAAAAAATTCATACGTTTTTCTTCCTTTTTTGAGTTTTGATTTTTTTTTTTGTTTATTTTGAGAATATTCAGAAAAGAAAAAAAAAATAACAAAAGATGGATATGGGTCTGCACAATTTTTTATTCCAATGCCTAATCCAAAAATCTTAATCCATTTAGCAATTTGAAGCCGTAAAAATCAGTAGAGATCCAATATCTAAATCAAAGATGAAAAGTAATTTTAAGGACCAATAAATTTAAAGACCCAAAAGATGACTTTATATGAGTTTGATAAAAAGAAATTTAACTCTCAATTTATAGAACCGATGTTAGTCCCGGATTTGAATTAAATAATATTTGATTCAAATTAAAAAAATTTAAAAGAAATTAACTTGAAAAATCAAATTAATTTAATTCAAATTAAAATATATTTTTAAAGATCTCAGACAAAATTGAGTGTCTACATAATGTACAAATCATTATCATAACATATATATCTATCAATTATTTATTTTATATACTATAAAAAGTCACATGATAAGACTTAAGAGATTATACATTTAAATTAAAAACAAAATATTTATCATAAAATAACATGTATAAGTATAACGATAAGAGATTATATAATTGGATCTAAATTACATGATAAGATATTATTATAACGCAACGTACAAATATTTATGATAAAATACACGTATCATTATTAACAACATATTTTATGTACTTTATTCTAAATTACATGAGAATAGATTATTCTTTTAAAATTACATTTTATTAATTTATGATAAAATACACGTATATTATTGATAAGTGTTTAATTTCATACATTTTTATATATCATTTTCTTATACTTTGTGCTTTGATTCTTGAATTCTTTGACACTTTACTATGATTTTGTGCTTTGGAAGTGTTTTGAAAGAAAATTGATGCTTTGCAATTAAAAGAATGAATTTGGAGAATAAATGAAACTTCAAGCCAGTGGTGGAGCATAGCATAAGCCAGAGGGGGCTTGGCCTCCCAAGATTTTTTAAAATCCTTTGGTGTATGTATATATTTATATGTATTTATATATTAAATTAAATTGGCCCCTCAAAATATTTTTTTTAATTTTTTGTTTATAACTTAATTTTATGCATTATTATTTTAAAAAAAATTAAAATTACATTATTATTTATCTTTTTATTTTATCTACCAATTATTATTCATAAACTCTTTAAATTAATTGGTTTGTTCTAAATATTAAGTCACAATAATGTGAACTTAAATTAACTTTCTAAATGTTAGCTTTAATAAGACTTCAACAAAGTATTGTAAAATCAGATTTTTCTTTTTACTACTTCTTGTTGTTACATCCCTGTAGCTTTCTTCTTTTATTTTTCGGCTTCAAATCAATCAATTTTGTTTGTAACTTGTGCTTGTCAACATTTGAGTTATCAAATTTAAAAATTAAGATCCTAGTAAAACTCCAAAAAAAAATTAAGATCCTAGTACCTTTTTACATGGTGTATTGTTCTGTAGCTTTTTAGTATGTTTTGATATATTCTGTTTTCTGGGTGTTATAAGGTATTCTGTTTTTTGGGTGTTTATATAGTGATGCAGCCCGACAAACTGGAAAGATCTTACTATCAATAAAATCATTTTGGTTTAAAAAAAAAAAAAAAAACTCCCAAAAATCTCATTTTGTTGGTTAATAGTTATGTTAACTTTTATCTTCACTTTTTTTTTTTTAATTTTTATTATAAATCCACTTGTTTTTTGTCATTGTCAATATTCTTACAAAGCAAAAATAATAATATTCTTGTTAAGATTGTTAGTTTATTTTTAAAAATATATGTTTATATAATTTTGTTGTTATATGCATGGATAATGTTAAAATTTTTGTAATTAGTCCAAAACTTGATATATTTTTTTGTTCATTTTTGTTATAGTACAATATTGTATTGACTAGTTTGTGACCTATGCGATACATGGATTAGTTTTATTTATTTAAATATGTGTTAACACACAACTTAAGATTTGTTGTAAAAAACTCACTTATGATACAATTTAAAATTGAATAAACACTTGCTGTTAAAAATAATAAATAGTTGATAATATTAATTTTTTAAAAATATTTTAAAAGTAATGAGTTGATAAGATATAATATTATTTATATTTGTAAAATCACTTAAGATACAATTTAAAATGGAACAAACACTTACTGCTAAAAATATTAAATAGTTGATAATGTTAAATTTTTAAAAAATATTTTAAAGTTAACGAGTTGATAAGATATAATCTTATTTATATTTGTCTTATGTAAAAGAAGATGTCTACGTAAGCAAAATTTGTCATGTAAGCATGTATCTTGTTTTATATATATATATATATATATATATATATATATATATATATGATTTGTCTTAACTATTTATGACATACCTCAAATGAAATATATATATATCTGGTAATATTAGATATGACACGATTACACGACACAAACACGACACGAAAAAAGACGAAAAAGTAACACGAACACGACACGAATACACGAATGTTTTAAAATCTATATAATACGAATTATTAATGTATCAAACACGAATACACGAATGTTTCAAAATCTATATAATACGAAATATTATTATATCAAAAATTATATAAGTATAAAATACTTTAAACACGATTATGACACGATAAAATACACGAACAAGATACGAATACACGAATTGTCAAGTCTGTATATATAAAGATTTAGTTTTTTAATTGACCCCCTCAAAATCAAATATCAAGATTCGCCACTGCTTCAAGCACAAAGAAAAGCTACCTACACTTCAAACTTGAACATATAAAAAAAAATTGAGTTAATAAGCTAAATAACTCCCATCCCATAAATCTTAAAACAACTTCAAACTTGAACTTAACTCTTACAATTATTAAAGTTTTGAAGACTAAACTGTGAACAAAGTCCTTTGAGACATTTTGTAAGAAATTAATTAATAAGTAAATATTTTTAGTTATAATAAATAATTTTTTAAATAATTTCAATAGTTAAAAGTCAAAACATAAGATTTCAATATGAATGCTTTCAATTCGAAACTTTTGAGATGTTTATATGAAAAAGAGTTATCTTTTTTTTTATAGTTCAACTTCAGATCTTTATTTATACAAAAATAATTAAGTTATTGTATTATTTACATTAATATATTATAACAAAACACGTAATTTGCTTTTATATTAATACTTATTTAATATTTTACAATATTTATATTTAATATTGAAAGACAAAAATCAATAATATTTCCTAAAAAATTATTGCTTATTTGATTTTTATGGTTCTTACTTTTAACTAAAATCATATGTATTGAATATTGATTATTCCTTCAATTTATATATGTTTTTATTTTTGCAACTAAAGTAATTTATGTTGTTATGATAAGCAAAATAAAATTTGAATTTTATGAATTATTCCTATATTTGTACTTACATGTTAGAAATAAAAATACTGAAAAGTTGAAAAATTAAATGAAAATTTTAAAGTTAAATATGAAATTTAATTTATATTAACTAATTTTCTAACATTTAAACATATATGCCTTTTTATTTAAATGTAGATTTTACAATATAAACTATATACATAATGTACTACTAATATTATTTATATACACAAAATACATGCACGAACACATATTGAATGTTATAATATTTTTGTAAGTTTAAATTGATAGATATATATTATCTTATAGTTAATTCATAATTAATTATTTATGGATAAAACACAATTTAGTTTTATAGAGAGTAATTATAACTTACGTTAATATGTATGATTAGTAAGGTTTTATTGGATGAAAATTGTATAGTAACGTTGAAAACATAGTTAATTAAATTTAAGCTATCTTAATTGTATAGTAACGTTTAACACATAATTAATTAAATTAAAAATATAATCATAAAATCATAAAAAATAATTCCTGCCAAATAAGTTACACTATCTTAGAGACTATTAAACCAATTAAAGATTGTATTTGTAATTGGACGTTTACACTATTATCCCAAATAAGTTACAGTTACACTATTTTTTATAGAAACCAAATCTATCACCAGAGGTAGGATGAGGACATGATAAAGTTTGGTAAAAAAAAATACAACAATATTTGACGGTGCAACCTGTCAAACTCTTTTTAGCAAATAAATTTAATAATATAAAAACAATAGTAATAATAATAATAATAATAATAATAATTTAATTAATACAATGTTACTATGCATTAATTATTTTAAGCTATATAAACGTTACTATGCTATTATTATATAATTAAGCTATTTAATTACATTAATTGCTTATTAAATAATTTTTAAAATATAGAATTTCCAAAATGTAATTTTTAAAATATAAACGTCAAATTATCTGGAAAATTGGTAATATAGCCAACTTGGTTCATGATGCTTGCACCTGAGAATAATGGATCCTTCCTTCAATGTAATTCACCAACATAAAAAAGGAACTTTTAACACATCCCGAGGATAAAAAGTTCAATATAAAACCAAAATTCCAATCAATTCATACCCTGATGAGATTGAATATATCAATCAGAAAAATCAAAGGGGCCTTTGCATACCATGCTAACCTGTATAAATCTTCTAAAAAATGAGACTTTTGAAAAAAAGAATGCAAGAGAAATAAGGAAAAAAGGTGGGGAGCATGGTATTCCTCTCTTCTCTTTGAGAATGATTGTAATTTGATTTAGTACTGAAGTTTCATTAAAAAAAATAGAGTATACTTAATTAAGATTAAGCAAGTAATTAGAATACAGTATAATAAAAAAAGATTAAACTTCATCTCTTTACCTATAAACAAATCAAATAAAACCAACATGGGAGATCAATTAAGGATTCTAAGATTCAGTCACAATACAAAAATTTAATTAAAAAAATAAATTTGATGTCCATTAAATTCCTATTGATTTGTCCTTAAAAAAAATGAAATCCCATGAAATCAAAAGATAAATTACCTTTGTTAAAAAAATCAAAGCAGTATTGCACATCATACTATTCTGTATAAATCTTTTTAAAAAGGTAGATTTTTCAAGAAATCTGATAGAGGAATAAGGAGAAAAAAAAAAGGATGGAAGACTTTTGAGAGTGAAAAAATAGAAAATTTAGGGATTGTAAGAAAGACTTTTAGAGAGAAAAAAAAAAAGAACATGGCATGGAGTAAATAGAATGGTAACAGGGAATAATTACATTGGCCCAAAACAAAGGGACTAATTAGAGTAATATCGTTAAAATATTGAAGAGTAATTAAAACAACTGTTACATAAATGCTTTGACTCACATTATACATATTATTAATCATGAAATTAATATCTAATCAATATAAATATTTTTAATCATGAAATTAATAGCTAATCAAAACCAAGAAAGATGAAGGGCCGAACTAACTTTATGAAAATAAAATACGTAACAAAAAAAAAATATATATATATATCTATTTATTTTAAATAAGAGTGAAACGTCTAATTTAACCCTAAGCTGATTGGTAAAAGAGTGATTTAAGAATAGTTGTTAAAAGACTATTTTAACCCTATTTAATCTAAGAAAGAGCTAAAAATACATAAGTCTATAGATATATAGAATATAGATATAGTTAAATATAAAGTAACATTTAGCATGAAATTAGTTAAATTAAATTAGTAATGTCGCAACCTAAAAAATAACAAGTTTTATCGCAAGACTTTATATTCGTTAAACGTGACATTAAAAAAAATCGAGAAAAAGTCACTTAATTCCTCTTGAAAAATGAAGGTTTTGAAAATGACCTTGAAAAATATATGGAGTCGTCACTAATCTTTTTTAGCTAGGTGTGATCGCCCACCTATTAAAACCGATTTTATAAAATATTTTTAAATTAATTAAAATATTTTTAAAATCAATTTCAAGTCTGCGTTTTAAACCAGAGAAATCAAAGAAGCGGGTTCGGGACTCAGTTACGTGTGGAGAAGGATTAGCTCCCCCACAACGCCCGTATAAAACGGTACCTTACTAATCGTGTGTTATCTCAAGTCTCGGTAAAAAAGTCGGTTTTAAATTTAGTATTTCAAGTTAATTCCCAATTTAAAGAAAAATAACTTCATTTTTATTTGAAAATAATCCGGAATTTATTAATTCAAAATTTTCCTATATTTCCCAACAAACGTGGCAAAATATAGAAATTTTTATTTATTTGAAAAATTTTCTGAATCATTCTCGTTTTAAATAAGATATTCCGTTATTAATGATAATTGATGATATTCTCCCCAGCAAACCCAGCATAGAACTCATGAATTATTTTAACTCGGGAATATCTTTACTTTATGGAAAATCATTATCTTTTTCAAAATATTTTTTAAAAAATGAATATAAACATGTGTGACATAAATAAAATGACATAGCAAAGTCTAGATAATATAATGCAACCTAAATGATATGATATAATTTAAATGGCATAGTATGTTCTAGATGAAATGAAATATCCTAAGTATCATGATATATTCTAAGTGAAATGAAATATCCTAAATGAAATGTAATATCTTAAGTGACATAATATATTCTAATATGAAATGAAATATCTTAAGTAACATGATATGTTCTAAATGAAATGAAACAACTTAAATAACATGATATTCTAAATGAAATGATATGATTTAAATGACATGGCAAATTTTAATAATATGGCATATTTTAAATAACATGGTATATTCTAAATAATATAATCTAAATGACATGGAATATAATCTAAATGATATGAAATGACATGAAACATAAAATAACGCTACAATGTAATATGCATGAAAATAAAAATAAAATAATAATACATGAACATAATATATGCTAAATAATGTGACAAAAATAAATAACTAAATAAAAAACATAGGATAGCATGTAATATTCAAAACCATATAACAAACAACATAACACCATAAAATAAATCAAAATAATAACAATATCATAGAAATTATCATAGCAAAAATCACATATTATATAAAATGCAATGCATGAAAGTGTACTTTTTCCTTTAATTAGGAAAATCTGTATATCTAAAAAGATATCCGGCTACCTTAGGAAAATATATCAAATTAAATTTTCTAAAATAAAAATACTTTATGATTTGTTTGAAAACAATTTTGAAAGAAACTTGAATGAAGATTGAAACCCTAGCCAAACCCTTTTAAAAATGGCTCTTATTTCCTAAGTTTAAAATCTCGGACTTGACCACCCTTAACCCAAGGTTTAGAAAATCATTTTTAGAGATTAAAAAGGCTTAGAAACTACTCTAAGCCAGTAACTAAAGTTTCTAACCAATCCTCTCTAAATGCCTTAGCCAAATTTAACAATTGTTTTTCTTTTGAATTCAAATCTGCCTTTATTGTTGAGTTTTAAAACACGATTTTTTAACCTACTTTTAAAAATTCAAAAAAATCTAAAAAATATACTGGAGACTCAGAACATGTAAAACTACACGAGGAAAAATTGGCTTAATTTTTTGATTAAAGATGACTTCCTAGAAAAATCAGAAAAATTCAAGTATTGGGTGAAAAACTGTTTTGCCTTTGATAAAATCATTTAAAAGACAAAGTAAAAATGTTGGAGACTATCCTAAAGATCCACAAACAGTAGCTAACACTTTTGAAAAGTTAGAAAAAAATTGGCTAAGTAAGAAAAATCACAAAGGTAGAATAATCAATTTGACAACTCTTTAATTTTTCACAAGTATGCTCAAGTGAGCATGACTTTGAACCATTGATTGGCCTAAGTCATAAATCATGTGGCATGACATGAGATGCATGAACATACAACAAATTGAATGCATGAAATGCATGATTTAAAACCTAAATGATGTGAGAAATGCATGGCAATACAAAATAACCTAATGCCTAGCATGAGTTTGCATGGCAATAAATGTAATCCTAACCTAAGTATGCATGAGATGCATGATAATGCAAATGAGAGCTAGACCTAAAGTGACATGAAATGCATGGCAATACAAAGTGACCTAAGACCTAAATAGCATAGCAAATGCATGGCAATACCAATATGATTCTAGACTTTATATGCATGGAATATGCATGGCAATATCAATATGATTCTAGACCTTATATGTCATGAGAATGTATGAAAATGTCATGAACATATAATGACATATAAACCTAATATTAATGCATAAACAAACAGCAACTAATACACAATCTCATGGCATAATAATGCAAAGCAATGGTACCTAAACATAATGCAAATGCACACACAAGGCAAGGAATACATGAAGGGCCGAATGGCCACTAAATGACCTAATACAATCCTATGTAGCCAATAACACAAACACATGGCAAACCAAATCAAAATACACAATGTTATGGCATGAAATGCAAACCTGTTAACTAGACAAAATGAAAATGTACACACAAAGCACAAGGAATCATTCTAACCGAATAATCTTCAAATCACATAGCATAATCTTAGCTAAACAATAACACAAATACATGGTAACAAACATGATAATAATGCAAGTATGATAACTAACATAACTCATGAACATATCAATGACAATATAATAAACACATGGCATGGTCTAAATGTGTAAACATAAATGGAAGCATACTAAGCAAGCTAACACACACCAAAAAACATAAACATGATGATTTTACCTAGCATGGCCGAATAGTCTCAATTAGGGATGACAATGGAGCAGGGTAGGGGCGGATTTTGCAATATGCCCCCGACCCGCCATAGCACTGCTCTGCCCCGCCCCCGCCCCGCTCCGTCATGGATGTTGAAATTTCAATACCTCTACCACCTCCATGGATGTTGGTTACATCCATAACCGTCCCGCCCCGTTCCGCCCCATTTGATATTTATTAATTAATTTTATTTTTTTCAAATAATAAAGCATTGTAAAAAATTTTAAATATAAATTCAATATAAACATGTTTCTAATCTAGGAAGAGAAAAAAAAATAAAGTATTAGGTTTAGGTTTTAAAAATAATAATAATAATAATAAGTTTAATTATATTATTTTATTATTCTTTTAAAAGCTAAATATTTATGGGTAAAATTGTAATTTCAGTATTCGGGGCGGGGCGGTGTGGAGCAGGCAATTACCACAACTGCTCCATCCCCGCTTTTCAAACAAAAAAAATCGCACCACCCCGCTCCGCCTCCATTGTTCAAAAAAAAAAACTCTCCATTCGGATTGGATCGTTCGAAATCCATCGGTCGGATTGGGTTTTGCCATCCCTAGTCTCAATAAACTTGGCATGGTATTTCCACAAACACATAGCATGGTATATGGCTAAACTACCACAATCAAGCTAACCTACCATAAATCAAGCTAATCTAACACAAGTAAGCTAATCTACCACAAATCAACTCATAAATAAAAATCAAACACAAAATCATTTACCCAAAACAGCAACTCATTCGGCCATGATGGATTAAGGATGAAAACTTGTTGTTTTTTTATTTTCTTTTTAAAAAACAAACCTCTTTAGAAACAAATTTATTTTATAAAAAAGGAAAAATATCAATAAAAAAACAAGATCATATCAATAAAATATGAAAAATAACCATGAAAGAGCATAGCTACCTTGCTCTAGCTTTCCAAATCAAGAAGAAACTAGCAAAAACCCTTCTTTTCCTTCTCATTTTTTCTCCTCTCTTTTTCCTTTATTTTTTTCTCTCTTTTTATCCTTAGATACTGCCTTCAATCAGCCTCCCAAAACTTAGAAAAAACTGCTCAGCCCCCCTCCTTATCCCCCTTGGCCGAATGGTCTATGCTTCTAGAAGAAAGTTGGTTATTTTTTCTCCATCCAATGACTATCATTCAAGATGCCTTCTATGTAAAAATCCCACCATTTGATTAGAATAATCAGCCTCTAGATTTATGATGTCATGAAGATGATGTCATAAATAGAATCATAATTATGACATCATCCCCCTCCAACCATTGGTCTATGTGTTGCAAATTCAAAGGCTTGATCACAAAAATAACTACCTTCCTCTCCTCCTTGGCCCTTAGATGAAATGGTTCAGAAAAATTAATCTCCATCATGGGCTTGGCTGATTGCCCTCTTAAAATCCAACCCAATTCCATTGCAAGAAAAGCCCTTTTTTCGGTTTGTTTGATAAAATAACATTTTTTGACCCCCGAACCTAAATAATACGGACTCCAAATTCAAATTTTATTTTTTCAATACTTCCAAACTAATAAAAAATTGAATTCTGGAAGTTTTCAGAATTTTCCAAGTCCATTTGCTATTTTTTTTATATTTTTCTTCCAAAATTGCCCTTTTGTGCACTTGAACTTTCACCATTTTTAAACGAGCTCCGGATCCAGGTTTTTCTTCACCAATCTCTTCCAAATAATTTAAAAGTGTGATCTGGAAGTTTTCATAATTTTTGGAACTCATTTGCTATTTTTTTCGGGATTTATCTGCTTGAATTTATGCATAATAGGCCCGGGATTTGACCATTTTGCAAACAAACTCCGAATTCAGATTTTCTTTCGCCAATATCTTCCAAATAATTTAAGAATGAAACCTGCAAATTTTCAGAATTTTTGGAACTCATTTGTTATTTTTTCGGGATTTCTCTTTGAATTTCTGCATAGTGGACCCGGGATTTGGCCATTTTGCAAACGAACTCCGAATCCAAATTTTCTTTCGCCAATCTCTTCAAAATGATTTAAGAATGAGATCTAAATTTTTTTAGAATTTTTGGAGTTCATTTGCTATTTTTTCCCAAATTTTCCAATTTTGCCCTTTTGCCTCCGAAGCCCAATTTTGCTCAAAACAAGTCCGATTTTCATTTTTTTTTCTTGGGCCTTTGTCATATATTGAATTGGATTTTTTCCAAAAATGTCCAATTTTTACGACCAAATTCCCTTCCAATTTGATTTTTCATTTTTTTTTCACTATCGGGAATTTCCTCGTTTTTTTGTTTTTTCTCCAATCGGCTCTTTTCTCGGAATTTCTTCAAACTGAGCCTTGGGCTATGCTTTTTTACTCACTCCTCATCAATTAGGGGCTTTAGTTTTATTGAATCGGGCCATTTCTGTAATTTTTCTCAATTTCACCAAAATCCACCAAAACCCTAATTCTCGGTTTTTTTTCGAATTGACTTTTCTTTCAGTTTTTTTTCCAAGTAGCTTCTCCATTACCCGTAGTTAGTGCTTATCTTTCATTTGGAACCTTCAATTTCGATCAATTTGATCGTTGAAGCACTTTTCCCCAAATTTTCCGAACTAGGATTTCCTTTCTACTGAATCTCCATAACCCAACTTCCGAACTCCATATCTTTCAATGTAGACCTCGGATTATCAAAATTCTTTCACCATTTTTCAATTAAACTTCAAATCTTGATTTTGAAAGTGGGTTGACTTTTTTAGTAGTTGACTTTTCGAGGTTGACTTTTTTCGGAGTTGACTTTTTCAAGTTTGACTTTTTATGCTTGATTTCTTAGACTAAGTCCCGGAGTACCACCTGCAGGATGAGAAAAGTCTTTTTGCATTCTGAAACATCAATTTAGGAAGAAAACATACCTGATTTAGTGATCCAGACAAAATTAAGTGTCTACAAGTAATAATAACTTGATAAATAAATAATAATAATAATAATAATTCTACTAACTTTATTTAGAAGTACTAAATTACCCCTATTTACTCTAGATTGGAGTGAAAAATATATAAGTACATAGATATAGATTAAAATCAAATTTATTATACCTTAAATATATTAATGTCTAAATTACTCTTATTTTTTCAACCAAATTTTTTTTGCCAAAAATTCCCAAACTATCCCTATTTACTCGGGAGTGGGAAATATAATAAAGAATTCCCAAACTATCCGTATTTACTCTAAAAGGAGTGGGAAATACTATATTATATAGAATATAGATATAGATATATAGAATATAGATTTGTGCAAAGTGGAAGATCGATAGAGTGAATAAATGCTCCTTTGACTTTGTTCTACCAGCCTTGTCCGACTTTTTATTTTATATATATATATATATATATATGTATAAAAGCATGATCAAGTTATAAACGATATAAAATTAATTAGTTTTACATTTTTTATAATTTTATATACGACTAATATTTTAATAAATCGATCGTTAAATTTAATAATATACTTATGACCGTCATATACGTAAATTTTCAAATCAATTCGATATTTATATCATATCGATCGAAAATGTTATCTTTTTTATTATTTAATGAATGAAATTATTTTATATCAAACAAATAGCTAGATATTTTTAATAACTCAAAATTTTACATGCTTGATCTACAAGAATAGAACATAGATACAACAGTTAATTTTATATCAGTGTAAATGGATCTCCTCTCACATATATATATATATATATATATATATATATATATTAGTTTGCATATCAAAATTTGTGGAGAAACTTCAAGATTGTCAAAATTTGATGTTGATAAATTGCTTTTTATATCTGTTTTTTAAGGCTATGACAATGGTGTTATTATGTATGTTGATGTTGGTGATTATCTTATTGGATATTTTAGTTTAAGTGGATATTTTAGTTTAAGTGGGTCACAATATGAAATTCACTTTTTTTTAGCATTGAGAAATTCTTCAAGTATGGATTTGTTGGTATTGACTTATTATTAATGTATGTCCCTAAAGTTAATTAGATTAGTCAGTGATATATTGTTATTATTGCATACTATCACTTGTCAATAAGTGATAAAAGTTTTCCTTCATAATTAGTACGAGAATAAAGTGTTATTAAATACTAATCAGATGAAACCCATGAAATATAAAGATCTTACAAAAGAATTATAAAAGTGTTATAATTATGAGATCTTTATGCATTAAAGTCATGTTCTTAAAGTTATTCTTGATTATTGTATTGTCGAGACAGGAAATCGACATTGCTTAAAGATTGGTACATGTTAAGCCCCCTCCTTATGAAAGTTAGCTACTGATTTCATAGGTTGAAGTATAAAGATACTTGGAGATAACATGTGGGTGTTTGTTAGATGAACAAGTTCGTTAAATATGGCCAGCCAAAAGAAGTTAAAGAACTCCATTTGGTATTTCACTAAGTTTTTATGAAAATGTTCTCATGTAACAACTAATCTTCTCTGATATCAAGTTACCTTATATGTCTATTATCATACTTTGATCTCATCTTTACGGGTCTAAATAAGGGTGTCTAAAAAGTAAAAGTTGGTTTTTTTGGTTAGTGGCTCCAACCCCCTATATGAGAACCAAGATTCGAATCCTGAGAGTCTCCAATGTTAGGAGGGCTTTACCATTATACTCCCGGCCCGACAGGGATTAGGTTTCCATCAACCATAAAATGGGGATGGGAGGACAACCTGGGTTTACACCAAAAAAAAAAGTTGGTTTTTGATATGGCATAAAGCATGCGAAAGTAAATGAGTAGTTTAGAGAGAATTTATCATTCTCATCGATATTGAGGAAGCATATCTCATTTGTTATTGCTTAAGTTAACTTAATAAAGTTTTTGACCAAAAAAATATGAATTTTAAAAAAAAAAATCTCTAAATTAATAAAATTAACCGTAAACTACGAAAAAAAAATTGTAAACATTGTATTATGCTCATGTTTCTTCTGAAATACATAAGGAAATAATTGAATTACTTTTAAAGACTGAATACTAAAATCTATACCTACATTAAAAGTAACCTCTAAATGACATGAGGTTTGAGAATTTGTGATTTTGAAACACCATCCCTTTGTCACATAAGTCATGTCATTAGCTATAGTTTGAGGGATAATTATGGTATTTGAATTTTTTCCATATGATTTTTGGATTAATTAGGTTATTTAGATTTTTTTTTATGTGTTTGTTTTGTCTTTTAATTAACACTAATGAGATATTTTGGATCCGGATTATTTCGGTTCGGGTCATATTGAGTTTGGATCTTTTCGAGTTCGTACCTTTTCGGATTCGGATTTTTCCGATTTCAAATCATTTCGGTTTCAAATATTTTTGTCGTGTTCATGTTATTTTTCATGTCATATTCGTGTTATTTTTTCATGTGTTCAAAGTATTCGTGTTCGTATTATTTTTCATGTGTTCAAAGTATTATAAATTGATATAATTTTTATAAGTTAATAATTCGTTTAATGTAGATTTTGACACATTCGTGTCATGCTCGTGTTTTAAAAGTATTATAAATTTATATAAAATTTTACATGTTAATAATTTATTTTATGTAGATTTTGAGACGTTCATGTATTTGTTTTGTGTTCATGTTATCTTTCATGTCGTATTTTAATTATTTTTTCATGTTGTATTCGTGTCGTTTTCAATTCATCCAAATATTTGCATAATTTGTCATTGTGGTTCAATTTAAAAAATTTTGTGTGTACGTGTCGTGTCTCAATTTATCCCATATTTTGCATAATTTGTCATAATGATTCAATTTAGAGAAAAAATGTATGTTCATAACGTGTTTGTGCTATTTTATCGTATGTTTAAAGTATTATAAATTTTTACACGTTAATAATTGATTTTATGTAGATTTTGATAAGTTCCTGTATTTGTGTTGTGCTCATGTTATTTTTCGTGTCGTGTTTTAATTATTTTTTTCATGTTCAGTTCGTGTCGTATAATCATGTTGAGTTCAAAATTGTCAAGTCTAATTGACACTATTCAAATAACTCTCAATTTTGTGTAATATGTTGTCTTGTTCGTGTTATTTTTATGTTATAATTGTATTCAATCTATTATATTATTATATAAATCTTGATACGTTAATAATTTGTTTTATATAGATTTTGACACGTTCACGTATTTGTGTCATCTTCATTTTATTTTTCGTGTCATGTCGTATTTTAATTATTTTCTCATGTTATATTTGTATTCCATAATTATGTTTTATCCGAAATTATCGATCTAATTGATCATATCAAATAACTCTCAATTTTATATAAGGTGTCGTATAATGATGAAAGTATTCTTTTTTTAAATTATATTCACTTCTTTCATTTCTTTTATCTTTCAAATTTATTATAAAGTATTAATTCAAATTCGATAATATACTCACAGCGAAACACGAGCATTTTTATATAGTAAAGAAGAGATCCAACCCAAATCCGACCTACTAATGGCCTAACCAGTTGTCACCCTCACTCCAAGTACCACGTTGTTCAAACATTGTAACAGCTTTCATAATGCTAAAAATCCCCATCGTCAGTTTCAACACATCAGAACAATCGATCACCGTCCATTCACTTTTTACTCTGAGACATAATATATCGTATATAACCAAGGTAAATGAGTGGCAGTTCCGTAAATATATCCCTTAATTCCTCTCCTCTTAACTCCAAATCATTTCCTCTCGATCTCTCTCTTTCTTATTCAGTAATAACACAGAGAAGAGTTCTCTCTATTACTTTACACCAATCAAAAACCCTTGTGTCTCAAAACCGCGATCTCGATCCAGAGCTTCTTCTTCTTCTTCTTCTTTAATTTTTATCTGCAAAAATGGTGAGTTTGATATCTTGATCTGTTTGATTCCGCATTAGATCTGGTCCAAATCCCCTTTCATATGCACTAAATTCTCAATTTTCTGTTTAATTTATGGAATCGGAAATGGAAGTTTTTGGAATTGTATTCGAGTTTTAATGGCTTTGGAACGTCGCCCCTCTTTCTTTATTTTTTTTTTTTGTTATCGTTCAGTATTTTGCAGCAGTGCCGGAGAGTTAGGGATTTGAATATAGTTGAGATCTGACGCGTGATTTTTTTCGTTTTTTTTTTTAATCTTTGGATATGAATGCGGCAATTTTGAATTGTCATTTCTTTCCCCTCTTACTGAATGAGTTTGGTTTAAGATCTGTTGTTTGGTTTCGACTAATTTTGTGGTTTTTTTGTTGTTGTGTTTAACAGCCACTCAGACTCGAAATTAAGGTATGTGTTAATTTGAGTTAATTTTTACGTGCGGATTAGATCTTGTTATTTTGGTATGAATGTTTTTCTAATTGTGTGAGTAATGTTCTTAATTTTGATGTTTGGATCAGAGGAAACTTGCTCAAAGATCAGAGAGAGTAAAATCCGTAGATCTCCATCCAACAGAACCATGGTAATTACTACCCATTTTTCCAGTTTCCCGTTTATTTTTTAATTTTATCATTGAAGACTAAATGTTATCTGTTGTAATTGTTATTGCAGGATTTTAGCAAGTTTGTATTCTGGAACTGTGTGTATTTGGAACTACCAGTCACAGGTATTGGAGTTTTATTGATTGTAATAATGCCTGTCAAATCTAGAAGCTTTGCCATGTTCCCTGGTAGTGAAATGCCAGAATATGGAAAAAATGGGTGAAAAAGTTTATATATTTTATGGTTACAATTAATGTCTAAAATTTAGTTAAATAACTATACTTGATTCTTTGAACACTCTTTTCCAACATTATGTTTTTAAATAGTGACGAAAAGAATCTTTATGTTATTCTTTGAAGCATTATATCCTCCATGACAGTGCACTTCCTTTGGTGTTGTGGGGCTATGTGAGAAACTATGTTGGCATATTAGATTATTATTTTCCCTTTTGAAATTTTCATGGAACTCAATCAGTTTAAGTAAGCCTTAATCCAGACTAGTTTTTGTCCATTGTGCTTGGTCCAAGGCTTTTTTCATTTTGAAAGTTGTAGAGGTACTTAATTCTTAGTTATCTTTTTTCAAAAAAAAGAAAAAGTAATTAGTTATCACACCAACAAATGTGACATAAATGATAAAACTTACCAGTTATCTGTACCTCTCTCTTTACTTGGATTGAAAATTTTCTTTTATATTAGAGCAACCTCAGACCTATGCTACTTATCTGACATAAAACAAAGTATGCTACTTGAAATTGACTCTTTGTTTTTATTAGGAGTAATTCCATTTCTTATTCCATCAATTCTTTTATGATCATCTGTTATCTTCATTTTAGTCTGACTCAGCTTGTGGATATATTACCATCTGCCATTCATCACTGAGCATCATAAACTGTAGCCCCTCCTTATGACTTTTGACTTGGTACTGGTAGTATCTTACAATCGTAAAGCATCTTCTGGCACCTCTCCATTCATTTAACTCACTCTAATCTTATGAGTAAGGTCCCCTTTGAGTCCTCCTTAGGAGTAGTTGAACTTTGAGCCTCATTGATGAAGCAGATCATTTTTACAAACTTCTTAACAATTACTCTTTTTACTCCATTTTCACTATTTTCTATTTCTAAATTTAATTGAATGCACTACTACATATAGTGCTCCTTAACCCAAAATCTTTAGACTGTATAGCTGTCATCTAGTTCTATTTTATGATTAAAACTATCATCCTTAGTCTCATCTATGAGTGCTATATTATATTATTATATGCACAGCTACTAGCATAAAACTCTGCTAAAATCTAGGGAACACAGGAACATGAATATTTTTAGCTCTATATATATGGCTTGTCCTTTATTTGTGGAACTTTTTTTTTTTGTATCTTATTCTTTTTGTTTCTTTCATGAACAATACATTTTTTTGTTTGCACTTTGACGTAATTATTTCATAATATAAGGATATAGAAATTATTAGTAGTTTTATGGAATTTAATTGGTATAAGATTTTGAGTTCTTAAAATGTTATTTAAATAGTCTTAGGCTTATTTTGAACTTTTGAAGTCATGATATGTTGAATTTGAATTGTCATGATATGTTGAATTTGAATTGTTTGGATTTTTCACTTATTGTTTAGTGTTATCTTTAACTGTCCTTGTTGCACAGACCATGGCTAAGTCGTTTGAGGTCACTGAGTTGCCAGGTATGTATTCATTTGTTTTTGCGATACACTATGGTCTGATGATACTGTTTTTTCCTTTTCTGTTTTCATCGTGATGAATTCATTACCATTCTCTGAAGTCGACATCCTGCATCTGCAGTTAGGTCGGCCAAGTTTATTGCACGCAAACAATGGGTTGTTGCCGGAGCTGATGACATGTTTATTCGTGTATATAATTACAACACCATGGATAAGGTCAAAGTGTTTGAGGCACATACTGATTACATTAGATGTGTGGCTGTCCATCCTACTCTTCCATATGTGTTGTCATCATCTGATGATATGCTCATAAAACTTTGGGACTGGGAGAAGGGTTGGGTGTGTACTCAGATATTTGAGGGACACTCCCATTATGTTATGCAAGTGACCTTTAATCCCAAAGACACTAACACTTTTGCCAGTGCATCTCTTGACCGTACCATAAAGGTATAAACGGCCTTTTCTGTTTGTAATTTTTTCATATTATTTCTTACTTCATTTGGTATAATTATGCTAAATTTTCCTGGGCTCTGTTTGAAATTTCTAGATTTGGAATCTTGGCTCCCCCGACCCAAATTTTACTTTGGATGCCCATCAGAAAGGTGTAAATTGTGTTGATTACTTTACAGGTGGTGATAAGCCCTATCTAATCACTGGTTCTGACGATCACACTGCTAAGGTTTGCAGCTACTATTTGTATTCTGCTATCTTTTGATCATAAATAAGTATTGAGGAACTATTCACAAATAAATTCCATGGATGCAGGTATGGGACTACCAAACCAAGAGTTGTGTACAGACATTGGACGGCCACACGCACAATGTTTCTGCAGTTTGTTTCCATCCTGAACTTCCAATTATTATTACTGGTTCTGAAGATGGGACAGTTCGTATCTGGCATGCTACCACTTATAGGTAATTCTTGAGATAGAAAATATGTCTGGTTTGACATGCTTACCCCTTTCAATTTCCAGTGGCCATTTGTTTTGTTGTGAGGCTGATATTATCTGGTTTTGTTTCTGCATAAGAATTCAAGTTTCCATTTCATTTCTCAACTTGCTGTCTCGGTCTTGCGTTGGTAAAATTGTGAAAATGCTTTTTGATTGTAAAAATGTTGCCTTGAGCATCTTGAGATAGATGTAGAAATTCATGGTCTGGAACCACATTGGTGCTTCACCATTAATATTCATCCTTACTTTTTTTTTTTTGATAATTGGGTAAGGGAAGGGGTTGCTTGGGTTTGAACCCAAGACTTCATGCCCCCAAGACTCTTGGCCACTCAGCCAAGAGCTTGTTGGCTAATATTCATCCTTACTTTCATGACACTTTAGGTTTTTTTTTTTTTAAGATATTTTGATCTTAATAGTCTTTGATGTATGCAATGGTATCTTTGAATTCTTCAACTTTTTGACTTTTTAACAAATTCATTTGTTTTC
This sequence comes from Fremontodendron californicum, assembly GCA_030761205.1. Classification (NCBI taxonomy): domain Eukaryota; kingdom Viridiplantae; phylum Streptophyta; class Magnoliopsida; order Malvales; family Malvaceae; genus Fremontodendron; species Fremontodendron californicum. The sequence goes on from JAULJL010000024.1 coordinate 7,272,423, forward strand.
AGGCTTGAAAATACATTGAATTATGGTCTTGAGAGAGTTTGGGCAATTGGTTATATGAAAGGTTCTCGGAGGTAATTTCTTTTGGTTAAATGATGCAACAGTTTTGTGTTCATTCTCTTTTTTCAGTTTTAACTTTTTCTAGGTTTTTTATTTATAAATACTAGAACACTGCCCTTCATTTAGTTTAGAGTATGTCTATTTGCTCAAAGAATGTGAGAAATCAATTAAAACTATCAGTCTTTTAGGTTGCTTGAGCTGACTTCTTTAGTTGTTTTTTTTTTTTTGCATGCAAATTGATGATATCAGGTTTCTGAGTTCTTGATTAGTTTACATGACACTTCTTACTTCTTAATACGCTACGGCTAAAACTAATATATCGTTTCCGTCATACAGGATTGTGATTGGGTATGATGAAGGAACTATTATGGTGAAAATTGGTCGTGAAGTACCTGTAGCAAGTATGGACAACAATGGGAAAATCATATGGGCTAAGCACAATGAAATTCAAACCGCGAATATTAAGAGTGTAGGAGCAGATTTTGAGGTAGTGTATTTGTCGTAAAAAATATTTCTCTTTCTGCATTCATGGCGTTTTCGCCTTAAGGTGACGTTGTAATCTTTTTAACTTTGTTTCTTAGGTTACTGATGGAGAAAGATTGCCCTTGGCTGTTAAGGAATTGGGGACCTGTGATCTATACCCTCAAGTAAGTTGATGCTTTCTGCCTCATTCAAATGAATCTGTACAAAAGATTAAGGGTCACTCCTCAAATATGTTGATTATTTTTGTTTGTAAGTTGTGTTTATGTTTGGATTTGTGTATAATCTTTTACCCTTTACTCTATCTTGTTCTTCTCAGAGCTTAAAGCATAACCCAAATGGGAGGTTTGTTGTTGTCTGTGGAGATGGTGAGTACATCATATATACAGCTTTGGCATGGAGAAATAGATCATTTGGTTCAGCATTGGAATTCGTTTGGTCATCTGATGGGGAGTATGCTGCTAGAGAAAGCTCATCAAAGATTAAGATTTTCAGCAAAAATTTCCAGGTTTTTACTATTTTGTCATTTAGATGGTTTCTTATCTTAAAAGGTATTTTTCTTCATATAAAAAAGTTTGTGTGCATGCAAACTTTGTTAGTTTGTTTTCAGTTGTTGAAAGAATTTTATAAGCAACAGATCTATTGCAGCTGGAGTTAATAGGATTAATAAAATTTTGGGTAGGGAAGGGGATTTCAATTTTTAAGAAAATTTTTAACTTTGAATAAATTGTCTGGCTATTCTATAAGTGTATATAATTATGATTACTAACTTATCATGTGTATTATAGTAGTTCCATTATGATTGTTAAGGAATTTTAGCTAATGCTATGTTCAAGTTTCATTTTTACAGTGTAATGGTATTGACAGAGATTTAACATTTTCAGGAAAAGAGGAGCGTTCGGCCAACCTTCTCTGCTGAGCGTATTTTTGGGGGCACTTTACTGGCAATGTGCTCCAATGATTTTATTTGTTTTTACGATTGGGCTGAATGCAGGTTGATTCGTCGAATTGATGTTACTGTGAAAGTAAGCTAAAATAGTTCTATGAGCTCCATTTGCTACTTCTTGGCTACCTTGCATTCTAAATGTCATTTTTGTTCATGTTACTAAAAATGTCAGAATCTCTACTGGGCTGATAGTGGTGACTTGGTGGCAATCGCCAGTGATACATCTTTCTATATCCTAAAGTACAATGTAAGTCTCCTTGATGTAATCTGCTTCTTAGATCTGCCAAATCGTTTGCAGAGTGGACTCTTCCTTTGTTAAATGCACGATCTCTTACAGTTATGCAGAACTGAATTTGATATTTTCATGTTGCAGCGGGATGTAGTTCAATCTTACTTAGATAGTGGAAGACCAGTTGATGAACAAGGTGTTGAGGATGCATTTGAGCTTCTTCATGAAACCAATGAACGTGTTAGGACCGGCCTATGGGTTGGGGACTGTTTCATTTACAACAACTCTTCATGGAGACTTAATTACTGTGTCGGTGGAGAGGTATTTGTGTTCTGCTTATCCATGGCTTGAAAGTGTTCCATACGTTTAGATGCATTGGTTTTTGTAGGTTTTGATGGTTTCATTTTGATGATCTAATGATTTTAGGTAACAACAATGTTTCATTTGGATCGTCCTATGTACTTGTTGGGATATCTTGCAAGTCAAAGTCGGGTGTATCTGGTAGACAAAGAGTTTAAGTAAGTCAGCTAGTGATTGCTAATTTTTATGTCAAAATGCACGTTAAGTTTTGCTTTGAAAAGGCATTATTAATGTCTATCTACCCTCGTCTGTGTCATATTGTACAGTGTTATGGGTTACACATTACTTCTCAGCCTGATTGAGTACAAGACTCTTGTGATGCGTGGAGACTTGGAAAGGGCCAATGAAATTTTACCTTCAATTCCTAAAGAGCACCATAATAGGTATGTATATGCCTTAAAATATTTTCCTTCCATTCTCAACTAATATTGTTGGTCATGTTTCCGGTATTCTTGCAATTGTTCCAAATTGGGTTGGAGATGTAGAACTGTTCTTCTCCTTTCCTATCGTTTCCTTCATTCCTACAGTTGAATTTTTGGTTCTTGATTTGTCATTTCCTGCTGAATATTTATGCCCCTTGTGGTTGGAATGTTGTTTTCATCTATGGTAATACCTGTCATATCTCCATGTGTTCAGAAACTTAGACTTCCAAATCTAATCTGTCTCCATAAGTAGCTTACTAAAAAGCTAGTCCCTTTACCTTTGGGTATTCTCCCCCCCCCCCTGAAAGCTATTTATTTAATTTTTTTTTTTTTTTAGTTTCTCTGTATTTAAGTTGTGATTATTGAAATATCTCTTGGATTTAATCAGTGGTTTCCTTGATTGATAGTGTGGCTCGTTTCCTGGAATCACGAGGTATGATAGAGGATGCTCTAGAAGTAGCTACAGACCCTGATTACAGATTTGAGCTTGCCATACAGCTTGGTAAACTAGAGATTGCTAAGGTAAGAGTTGTTTGCTTGAATATTTGAGTGATATATTCCATTCTGTTTAAGCTTTGATTGTGATTTTTAACAAATTTTCTATCCTCACTAGAGATTCATACTCTTGCGCAGGAAATAGCCACAGAAGTTCAGAGCGAGTCTAAATGGAAGCAGTTGGGAGAATTGGCTATGTCCACTGGAAAGGTGTTGTGTATTCTCTAATTTTTCCTAATTTGTTTCAGTGCCATATCTCTCTGTTATGATTGTCATTCTTGATTCTCCCATCACCTTTCTTAGTAGCTTTTGCTTCTATATTGTTGTCATGACGTGGTTGCAAATCACAATTTGAAAATGTTTAATGTGTTTGCTTTTGGATTAAATCTCTCTTAAGGATGTAGGAAAAGACAGCTTTGCCTTTCAATAAATTTTCTCAATTTGTTTGACCTTTGGTTTAGTAGGTTGTATAACTGGTAAATGAAATGTAAGAAGACCTTATGTCTGCTTAGTGTCTTGTTTAATGCCAGATGTTGTACATTGTAGATTTCTGGTGTGGATTTGAATTTTACATGTACTAGTTGTTTGTCTTAATGTTGCTCAATGGACATACACGTCATATAAATTGTTAATTTGGACTATGCCTTCTCTGCTTGTTTTTGAATCAGTTCTATTAATTATGCTAAACTTGTCATTGCAGCTAGCAATGGCTGAGGAATGCATGAAGCATGCGATGGACCTGAGTGGTTTATTGCTGCTTTATTCGTCTTTGGGAGATGCAGAAGGAATATCAAGACTTGCATCTATTTCCAAAGAGCAAGGGAAGAACAATGTTGCTTTCCTTTGTTTATTCATGTTGGGTAAATTGGAGGATTGCCTTCAGCTTTTGGTGGAAAGGTAATTCATTATCAAGCACTTGAAAAAGTAGACTACCATTCATGTCATTAGGCATGGATATATTTAAGTATTCCTTTTGCAGCAATCGGATACCAGAGGCTGCTCTTATGGCACGATCTTATCTTCCAAGCAAGGTTTCAGAGATAGTGGCAATTTGGAGAAAAGACCTCAACAAGGTTAGTTGCCATTACTTGTGTCTCTGGTGTTTTTTTGGTACTTTGTTCTTGACAAGCTGGGTTAGCTGTATCATAACCTTTCGTTTGTTTCGTTTTCACTTGTTTGATTTTCTGAATACTTTTGCTAGATTCAAAATATTGCATTTCTGTAATCAATAATATAAAAGCACTATTCTTCCTTTCTAAACTTATCATTCATGAGTCATGAATGTGTCTCAACATTGTCCCGAATACCATTGTCAAAATATCTATTTTCTCCCCTTATTATCCTAGATGTAAACTAGTATGGTTTGACTTCTTGCCTTTTTGTTCAAGTTGATGGTTAATATTATTATATAACATCTTGATATTTTGCTGGAAAAAATTGGTTTGAAAATCTGCTTATAATGCTTTACATCTGAGAGCTAAGAAAACAGTCTTATCCTTTTCTTTTTCAAACATTGCAGCAGTAAAGTACTGCTGAAATCTTCGGTGGGAATCTTTTTCATTTAATAAGTCCTTGGTGGTGGAGCATTTTAATATCTTTTTATTTCTACTCTAAGTGCCATGATATGTAATTTCTTTGTACCCTTTCAACATGAATCTGTTGGACTTGCATGTTTCTTGTAATCATACTCAAAACTACCTCTCCGAACACTCTATTACTTCTGATACTTATTATGTTTGGTTAATGGTATAGATTGCAAAATGATTTGACTTATTATGTTTGGTTAATGGTATAGATTGCAAAATGATTTGACTTATTATGTTTGGTTAATGGTATAGATTGCAAAATGATTTGACGTTATTTTTATTTCATTTACAGGTTAATCCAAAAGCTGCTGAATCTTTGGCCGATCCTGAAGAATATCCCAACTTGTTTGAGGATTGGCAACTCGCTCTTTCTGTTGAATCTAGAGTGGCAGAAACAAGGTATCAAACAGGATTCCTTTCTGTTATTTATTGTTATGTGTTACTAGAATTCTTCCCCCGCTTTGTTGGGAGATTTTTTAATATTTATAAAATTTTAATTAAATTATTAATTATAAATAAATATAATTTGAATCATATTAAACAATAATTTTTTATTTAAATAATTTTTTATATTTTAATATTGTAAGTAAATGAATTTAGAATTAAAATCGAATCATTATGAAAAATTATTTAAAATATGAGATGAATTAAGATACGACACAAATACAACATGAGGAAATAATTAAAATACGACACGGCACGAAAAGTAACATAAAAACTACACGAATACATGAACGTGTCAAAATCTAGATAAAACATTATTAACGTGCATAAATTTATAATATTTTAAAAACACACAAAAGCTACACGAACGCACAAATTTTTCTCTAAATTAAATCATAACAAATTATGTCATGAATTGAGACATGACACGAACACAATTTTTTTTCTAAATTGAATCACTATGACAAACTATGCAAAATATGAAATGAATTGAGACACGATCCGAACACAGCATAAGAAAAATAATTAAAACACTACACGAATACCGAACGTGTCAAAATATACATAAAATGAATTACTAACTTGTAAAAATTTATATAAATTATAATACTTTAAACACACGAAAAAATAACACGAACATGAATACACAAATTTTTATTTTTTTTAAAATTTTTTTTCCTCTCTTTTTCTCTCTTTCCTTAAAAAAAAAGGAATGACGTGTCACCACCTAAAGAAATTGTTGTCAATATTATAGTATTGTATAGATTTGTTACCAGTTTGCTAGGCAATTTTATCAAACAGGATTCCTTACTGTTATTTATTGTTACCACTTTTGTGGGTTTAAGTATCACATACTGTATTATAGTGAAAAGAGTAATTTAGTCTCTGTACTGTAAAAGTCAGTAATTTAGTCCCCGTACAATTGAAATAGGTGCAAATAAGTAAAATTGATAACAATATTAATGAACAACCGTTCAAATGCTGATGTGAACTCGTAAAATCTAATAAAATTAATGACTTGAAATAAAATATGACTTGAAATATATCTAAATCTGTTAGATTTTACGAGTCCACGTCAGCATTTTAAATGGTTTTTCATTAAAACCGTTATCAATTTTACTTATTTGTACCTATTTCAATTGTACATGGACTAAATTACTCACTTTTACAGTATAATGACTAATTTACTCTTTTCACTATAGTACATGGATTATGTGGGTACTTAAACCCACTTTTGTGTGATCTCTTTGGACAAATCATTTTCAGATTCCAGTTGTTTGGCCTTTTTCGTTGCTCCATAATTTTTTATACCACTTGCTTTGGTTGCAAAGCCTTGTGGTTGACACATCCTAATTTTCTGTCTCACATGGATATGCTGTTAACTTTCAATTGGTCTGTAGGGGTGCTTATCCTCCTGCAGCGGACTATTTGAACCATGCTGATAGATCGCAGATGACACTTGTGGAGGCTTTCAGAAACATGCAAATAGAGGATGCGGAGCCTCTTGAAAATGGTGACCTTGACCATGAGGTATATAATCCATATGTATCTGTTTTTCTTAAAGTCAGCAACATATGAAACGTAGGAACTGCTCGAGTGGTTGAGGACTCTGGTTTGAATTTACTGTATTTGTCCTTTATTTGTGGGCATCACAGGCTGCAGAACCAAATGGAGATGATCAGAATTCAGAGGACCAAAATGGAGAAGAGGGTAGCCAAGAGGAGGCTGTTGTTGTGGATGCTGATTCTAATGATGGTGCAGTACTCGTTAATGGTAACGAGCCTGAAGAAGAGTGGGGTACGAATAACGAAGGAACCCCGTCAGCCTAAAAGCAATTGGTTGGGGCAGTGTGAAAATCGAAATTTTGTCTCTGGTGATTAATTGTTTCTAAAATTGCCATCTCTAACCCTTTTCTCTTTCTGGCTTCTCTGACTCCGTTTTTATGATTTGCTTTACTACAAGCACTAATTGTAACACCTACTGCCAGCTAAATTCTAAACAGTTTTCCTGACTTGTTTTCATCTCGTTTTCTATTTGAAAGTGGTACATGTTTTTTAATGGTTGCTAATTGCACATTTGACTTTTGTAAATTCTGATATTACTAATAGCTCCTTTTTTTCTCGTATTCTCGAAGTTGTGTCCCAAACTTGGGAAGATCAAGTTAATCCGATGCCTATTGATATTGGCTTATATGATGCACATCTATTGGCTTCTGATCCCTCATATTCCCTGTAACAGTTCTTATCTAATTTGTGTTTGTGCAATCAATTTATTGCATTCTAGCATCAAATTAATAATGTTGTTTGTATTCTGTATAACACAGAACATTAATGTGTCTTAAATTTTGTTATTTTCTTTTTATGTGGTATTTTTGGCAGTTTTTTTTTCTGTCATTCCTCGATTCTTACTTTTTTTTTTTCTCATTTTTCTCCCTGTTGGCAGTGCTTACACCAGATCACTGGGTTCCATGAAGACATTCAGTTTGAGCTCGATTCAGCACATATTTAAGGTGAGAGACCATTATTGTTATTATTTCTTAAAGGAGAAAGCATTATTAGTTATATGGGTTAGAATTCACTTGACACATGCCCCGAGTTTGGGTTAGGGCTAAGTACACGTTTTCTTGTCTCATTAGATTGGCCCTTTAAAGAGGTGCATACATACATACATCTCGACCTTTATAGCAAATCTCTCCAATCTCCTGGATTTCTAGCGTAGTATTTGTTCTTTTCCAAATAAATCTAAATGGAGTGCTTCACTAGGATAAGAATTTTCTTTCCAGATTTTGACTTATGATTTGTTTAAATTATTCTGGAATAGACCCAGACGTATTTATTTACTTAAAGTGTGGTTCCCAATCATTATTACTGTTTTAACTTTTTATTTAACTATATAGCAGATTTCGAACTAGAAGATAGAAAGATGTGAAATATGAGGGCTGATTGTCTTGCATTCCCGGTGGTTTGGATCTCTCAAGCACATTGTTTGAATATACAAAGTATCCAGTTAGCTTTCAAATTATAAGTTTTAGTTGCATGTCTTAAGTTTTATAGCATATTCTTTGGAGGCATTTTGTCCTAAAAAAAAAAAAAATTCTTGTGCCATTGTGAATGTAGAAAGAATTTGAGAATTAGTGATGATTACCCAATTCCAGCCCCATTTTATGTTGTTTAAATTTTAGATACTATATATTTTGTTTCCCCCTTGAGGCTTGAATCTTCTGGCTGGGTTGTGGGGATTTTCTTTATTTCTCTCTCTCTCTCTCGATACGAAACTTGTACTGTAATGAAACGAAATGCAGAAAAGTTTTGAACATATAGCTAGCTAGCTACTATCGAGGGTCAATATCCAATTTTCCTGGTTTTGGGTTTTCAGTTTAGATCGTCAACTCAAATATGGTTCCTGAAGAGAGATTCATTGATTGAGAATCTGGAATTTGGCCAAAGGGTTCTATTCTTGGTGGCTAAATGAACACTGCTTGGTTTAGTGGTTGTAGTTTTTCAAGTGGATTTATTTTGCCCAAGGTGAATTTTGAGGCCAAATTCTTTTATAATAATTACCTGTTTTAAAACTAAATAAATTTGCAAAAATGTAAATTTATTTAAATACAGACACTTGCTTAGTGTGAGTTAATTAATTGTTTACTATAATCAAAATAGAAGTGTGTTCTCTGTACTCTAAACTATAGTTGTTTTTTTTGACATTTTATTCATTGATTTTTATTTTGAATATTTTAGAAAAAACAAAAACATAGAAATCAAATAATCTTTTTTTTCAAGGAAATGTTAACTACTTACAGAAAAAAAAAATTTAATGAATATATATTTTTTAAATTCAGTAAAAATAATATATTAAATGTAAAAGTTTTTTAAAAATAAATGTTAACTGATTTTTAGAGATCGGATTTTTTTTTTTTTTTTTTATTATTGGGTTAAAAAGACATGCTACAAGAAATTTCTCCCAAAAGCCCAACCTGATTAACACGTGTCATTACCATAAAAAGAAATAATACAAATTCCATGCGTTAAATTAGTAAGATAGCCTTTTGTGTCCCGTCTCCAGTCCACTCCACTCCCCGCAGCAGAAATGAAAAAAGCCAAAGGAAATTAAACCCTCGGACCCTTCCATATTCAAACCCCCTTAACCTCAATTCCAAAATAAAAATCCCTTTTATTATTCTTTGGATCTCTCTCATCTCTCTCTGTCACTAGGGTTTTGCATCTGCTTCTGCTCGTACGTAAGTCCCAATCAGTTCGCTCTTCTTTACTATCTAAATCTTGTTCTCTTTGTTTTTATTTTAAGTCTTTTATTCATAATTCTTCTTTATTTTTTCTTTTTATAAATATATCTTGCTTGATTTTCTCTTTTTCTGGCTTTAAAATGAGGCATGCATAGTTTTTTCCCCTTTTTGCGGTGAATTTGTTAATTTTCAAGATATTCTTGAATACCCATTTCGTAACAAACGTCAGATTCCTGTTTGGTTGCTTTGAAAACGCAAGAAAATAGCGAAAATATAGCAATAAGTTAATTCTTTTAGTCCTATTTTGTCTCTTCTTTAGCTTAAGAAGTCATTTCTATATAGGGTATTGATGTTTAAAGAGTTAAAGTGCAAATTTGCCATCGTTCTATACGGTGAATATTGAAATTTGTCATTATACTTTATTTTGATTGATATTTGCCATTATACTTTGAGATTACAGGCAAATTTGTCACTGTAATTTTATTTGATTGAATTTTATAATTAAACTTTTATTTTTGATTGAATTCTGCCACTCAACTTTGATTTTTGATTGAATTTTGCCGCTCAACATTGATTTTGGATGATTTGAATACAAAATTTAATAAAAAATATTTCTTCAAATATTTCATTTTAATAATTAACAACAATAAATTAATTTATAAAATTTTAAAAATTAACATAGAATTTTTATTTTATGATAGAAGACTTGAAAAAATAAAAGAAAAACCAAAAAAAGAGAAAAAAAATTAAGTTTAGTTTTTTTATAAAATAAACATTTTATGTTAATTTTTTAATTTTTAATTTTTTTATGAATTAATTTATTATTGTTAATTATTAAAATAAAATATTTGAAAAAATATTCTTTTTTTATTAAATTTTGTCTTCAAATCATTCAAAATTAAAGTTGAGTGGCAAAATTCAATCAAAAGTCAAAATTTAGTGGTAAAATTCAATCAAACAAAAGTAAAGTGGCAAAATTCAATATTGAGTTCAAGTATAATGGTAAATTTACCCTTAATCCCATGTTTAAAAAGATTTTTTTTTTCTTATTTTAAAGTTTACATCTGTTTTATGTTAAACCCTTAGTTCTGGGCTTTACACGAAATTTTGGCTTTTTCCTCTTTTTTCCCCAAAAAATGTTTTATTTATATGCTAATGAAAAGGGTTTTCCCCTCTGTTTCTGTTATCGAATTTTCCATTATTGTTCTGTTTAATTTCGTTTTTTACTCTTGAATTGTTCTGATACTTGTGCTAGTTGGCCAACTTTTGCTTTCAAAGTTCAGTTTTCACTCTATCTTTTTATATGCCCCTTTGATTATTATATCACATGGATTCTATTCTGTTGCCTTTTCCTTTTATTTTAATATTGTTGGGTGTTTTTAAAAATATTAAGTAGTTTGAGGAAAATGTAATTCTTAATTCTAAGCTGAAGAAGAACAAGAAAAATGCATAGAAAATGTCATCTGTAGCGGACATTGGCTAGTTGATTACTTTTGTACTTGGTATTCATTGCTCTCACTACATTCTTTTGAAACAGAGAGTTAATTGATCAAGGTTTGCTAGATGAACCTGAACCAACTATTAAATTCTTTTTTTCCTATATTCTTTTAGTTTTCTATGTATGTATGTGAAGAATGGGTATTTGTTCAAGATTTATTGGGCACTTAGCCTTTTTTAGATGACTTGTCTATTAATTTGAAGATTACTGCTTCATTCTTAAGGGTTTCTTGTGCTGACAGTTTCATTAGTCTGGTAATGGGGAAGATGCGATTTGATATCATCATGGAATTCAAGTTATAACAAGCATCTTTCTCTTTCCCTTTTTTTTGTGGGGGGGGGGGGGGGGGAGGGGGTTGCTTTTATTTCCCCCTTTCATCGTCTTAATTTAGTACTTTTTTCTTTTCTGGTTCAATGTTTTCTCCGATCAAATGTGGTATACAGCCGTTTGGTGGCTACATTAGTGAGGGACTGCTATATGTTGAAGTCAGCTTGTACACTTGTTTGATGTCACTGATGTGAAATTTGATTGCATGTGATGTGAGAACAAATTTGTTCTATTAAGGCAAGTTGCCTGCAGCTTGGGATTAAGTTGTAGAAAGAATGTATTAGCTATACCTGAATCAATGCTTGAGTCTTTTTCCCTGCAGGAAGGACATTGGTTTTTATTGCAGTAATCAGCCTTATAAGTAAACCATAGAACACCTTTGACAAGTTAAAATAGTTGAAACTTAAATAATAAGTATCCGTGGGGTTTACTGGTTATGCAGTTAGTTTATTATAATCATTATTTGTTCATGTTCTGTGAACAATGATGCTTCTGTGGGTTTTAATGTGATCTACTAGGGTACTTTGGATATATTCTTATTTCCTTATAAGAACTTGTTCTACTCTGAACATTTAGTGGATTGATGCAGACTCATCTAGTTTTACTCTACATCTGCTAAGTTTATGTAGCTGTTCTCATGTATATTTCCCATAGCTCACTTATTTGCTCATTGTAATTTGAAGAAAAAAGTTGTTAGTTAGCTGAACACATTCTTTCCGTTTGATTGGTGATTGTTCCATTAGTAATAACATTTTTGCTGGTCTTCAGATATCACTAGTTGCTAGAAAAATTTAAGTTTCTGTGAACTTATGTTTGTCTTAATGTGCTATTTTCCCATTGGGCCATGCACTATGCTGTGTTCATTTGTTTTAATGAGATTTTTATGGAAATCTGGGTATAAGTTGTGTCTGTTTGTTGGTTAATAACTGTTGCTATCACATAAATTTTGGTGATTAGCGTCTGCCTGTTGGGCATCTATTTTATTATTTATGTACTGTGTTCTTACAACTATTCTTACATACATTTCTCACAGTTCAGTTTTATGGTCTGGTGAAAATCTATAAGTAGCAAGATTCATCTTAATTTGTTTTCTGATAATTTCATTGGATATATCATTTCCAATGATCTGCAGATATCCTAGTTTGCACAAAAACGTCCTTAAGTTTCTATTTCTTGGCTTCTTGCTGCAATGGAGGATTCAGAAAATGCCCTTCCACCTTCAAAGAAGAGGGCTGCTGGAAGAGAAATTTCTCGAGATAACCCTGGGCTCGATGATGAGGAAGATTCTTCTGAACAAGAGACTGGAACTTTTAAGAGGGCTAGTGAAGAAGTGTTGGCAAACAGAAGAATAGTCAAAGTTCGCAGAAATCAAACCACTTCAACTGCCTCACCCAATCCTTTTTCTGGGATTCGCTTGTTCCCCCCTACAGAACCAACTGTTGCTCCTGCTGCACCTAGTGCAGCCCCTGAATCCAGCGCAACCACCACTCAGGTTACAGCTGATGTACCAATTGCCACTGAGAAAGAAGTTTCAGAAGATGGGAAAAATGATGTTAACAAATCTGAAAAGAGTGAAGATGGAAATAATCAGCAGTCAGCGAAAAAAACAGATGAAACAGAGCCTGAGTCTGCAAAGAATGAAAGTGAGAATATTAAACAGTCTGAAAGTAAGAAGGATGAGCCAGTTTCTGATGCTGTTGCTGATAAGGAAAATGCTGAGGATAAGAGCACTGATGTTGTAAATGAAGAAACTCAAAAGGAGGCCAATGATGAAAAACCAGAAGGAGGTGTTAAGACCGAGGATGAAGATAAGAAAGATGACAAGACTGCAAATGCTGATAACAAAGATAAGAGTAGTGAAAATGCAGATTCAACTGCAGAAGGTGCATCATTGAGTTCATTCCAACAGCTTTCGAGTAGCCAGAATGCCTTCACAGGACTTGCTGGAACTGGATTTTTTACTTCTTCATTCTCCTTTGGACCTACTACAAAGGATGGTGTTACAAGTTCTGTACCACTTTTTGGACAGAAAAATGACCAGCCTTCCTTTGGTTTTGGTTTTTCAACAAATGGAAACTCTTCCCTCTTCAACACATCAGGGACTTCTATTGTTTCTAAGAGCGAGGGAAGTGGTTTTCCAGCGATGCAGGAGGTTCCAGTTGAGACGGGAGAAGAGAACGAGAAAGTGGTATTCTCAGCTGATTCTGTGCTGTTTGAATTCATAGATGGGGGTTGGAAAGAGCGTGGGAAGGGAGAACTTAAGGTGAATATCTCTACAACTGGGGCAGAAAGAGCCAGGGTGCTCATGAGAGCTAGAGGGAATTACAGATTGATTCTAAATGCAAGTCTTTACCCAGATATGAAGCTGACAAATATGGACAAGAAAGGTGTCACTTTTGCCTGCATGAATAGTACTGGTGAAGAGAAAGAGGGACTGTCTACATTTGCATTGAAGTTCAAGGATGCTTCCATAGTCGAAGAGTTTCGTGCGGCTGTAATGGCAAACAAAGGTAACACAGCTGCTGTTCTGAAGACACCAGAAAATTCTCCGAAAGCCTCAGAAGGTTGAAAGGTGTGTCCTGAACTTGCCATTTTGCAGTAGTCCTTTTTCTTTATTGAAGAAGGATCTTTGCTTGGGTATTATTCTTTATTCCTAATCTCTTACATGTAGCAGAGTCAACAGAGACCAATCCGATCCTTTTCGGTTATTAGAAATTGTGTAGCCTGCGGGAGAATGTTTCAACTTTTTTGTTTTGTTTATCTTTTCGTGTCAATCCTGGAACTAAACAAGTGCATGATCTACCAAGCTATCAAGACATGCAATATTTGACTGTTATTACAGCTGTGCCCTTGATGTAGGATCATGAATATGTGGAATTGCAGTCAGTGTCACCTATTTCATATTTGTATGAATCCTGGAATTCCCCCATAGATTCTAAGTTCCAGAGCAGAGATAGAGTTGAGTTGTGTTGTATCTGATAGATTCATTGATCATAGCTCCACTGTAGTAGTTGTATGGTATCCAAAAAGATAGTTGCAGAGCTGTCTGTATCTCTCATTTGGAGGAAGGTTATAGTATAATATGGTATCAACTATAAAATAAAATCCCTATTCTAATTTTTGTAAAACTCCTTTATGAAACACTACTAGTTCTAAATTTTAATATTTTATTTGTAGGATATGTGTGCTATGCAATATTACCATGGTGCAATTAAGTGAATGCCTTTTCTTTTTCTCTCTTTTGCATCTTATGCTATTCAACAATGCAATGTTTTCATTTTTGCTGTTGATTACATACAAAAATATGCTACTTAATTGGATATTAGCTGGCCCATAAAAGGAAAAAACAAAATCGGTATGAATATATATAGGTAAAATTGTATTATTAGTCCTTGTACTATAGTCAAAATGCGGATTTAGTCCTTCTATTATAATTCGAAGAATTTTGGTACCTATATTTTTCGGAATTTTGAATTTCAATCCAATATTAAACGGTGTCAAATTTTCACCGTTATGTATGTTGACGTAACGTGGACATTGCTGATGTGGCGTTGATCTTGATGAAGTAGAATTTTTTTTCACGTGGCTTACTAACTTAGATAATCAAATGATGTAATTAGCCTTTGTAATTATATCAAAATATTAATTTAGTCCCTCTAAAATGATTTCAAAATTTTTTGGTACTTACTTTTCAATATTTCAAATTTCGATTCAATCTTAAGTTTTATTTATTTTGCAAAAATCAGTAAAAAATATATTTTTTAAAATAATAATATAATATTTATATTAATATTTAAAATAATATTATTTTATTAATATAAATATTAAAAAAAGTAATATTTATTCATAAAATATTAAAAATATTTATACTATTAAAAGATAAAACAGTAACATTTATGCTCAAAAAAAAAAAATGAATCAAACAAAAAAAATGAATCAAACCTCAAAGAGTTTAACTTATATTAAGATGATTTTAAAAAGTCATTTTTTAGGTAAAAACATGCAATTTCATATTTATTTAGAGTCATAAATAATATCATGCACTCACAAACATCAAATTAATTCTCATTAGTTTTTTTAAACCTAATTAATGGAATTAATATATGGAAAGAAAAAAAAACTCAAAGCTTGCTTTTTTATCTTTTAGTCCTTCATTTTTTGTGTGACTCCTCTTACACTTTTTTAACTTATTTCATGAAATAAAATTTTTATAGACAAAAAAAATGAAGTTATAGCCATGGAGATGGAATGGATGTGATTCAACTGTTAGAAGATTGGTGTCTTGTAGTACTATCTCAACTGTAGAATTGAAGGCAATCTTGCTAAGTCTTGTGCCATGTGCAGTGCCAAGATTCGCTGTAAGTGGTGCGCCGGTATAGTTAAATGGCTTAGGAGGTTTATCAGGGAAATCAGTTCTAAAAACTTGTTTCATATTGAAGTAGTGAGCTTGGAGAAGTCCAACTTCGGGCATCTAGAAAGAGATATTGTTCAACGAGGCTAGGAGTCTTGTTCCAATTACGCATGTTGGGCAAAGATCTTGGCCAAAACCAATTGTTCCATTTACGCATGTCGGACAAGAAAAATTGTCATTTTGGTAGAAAAAAAAACCGCCATGGATAGCCATTTGTACGGGCAAAACTTTTCTACATTAATACATACAAGTCATATATATATATATATATATATATATATATATATATATATATATATCCACAAACCTTTTTTTTTTGGGTCTATAAAAAATCTTATTTCATGAAATAAGTTAAAGAAATGTAAGAGGAAGAAACACAAAAAATGAAGGACCAACAGATAGAAAAGCATGTTTTGAGTTTTTTTCATATATTAATTTCATTAACTAGGTTTAAAAAAACTAATGAGAATTAATTTGGTGTTTGTGAATGTATGATATTATTTATGTCTCTCTAAATAAATATGAAATGGCATGTTTTTAATTGATACCTAAAAAATGACTTTTTAAGATCATCCTAATATAAGTTAAACTCTTTGATGTATGATTAATTTTTTTTTTTTTTTGATATTGTTTGAGTATAACTTATAAGCCAACTAAATGTTATTGCTTTATCTTTTAATAGTATAAATATTTTTAATATTTTACGAATAAATATTACTCTTTTTAATATTTATATTAATAAAACAATACTATTTTAAATATTAATACAAGTATTATATTATTATTTTTCAAAAAAAAAAAATCTGAGCTGATTTTTACAAAATAAATGAAACTTAAGATTAAATCGAAATTTGAAATCCCGAAAAGTACAGGTGCCAAAAGAATTTGAAATCATTGTAGAGGGACTAAATTCATATTTTGATATAAGTACAGAGACTAATTACATCATTTGATTATCTAAGTTAGTAAGCCACGTGGAAAAAATTCCACGTCATCAATTGCCGAAAAATTTTGCTACTAAACTCGTCACGTCAGCAAGGTCAACACCACGTCAGCAGCATACTTAATGGTGAAAATTTGACACCGTTTAAAATTGGACTGAAATTTAAAATCCCGAAAAGTATAGTTACCAAAATTCTTCGAATTATAGTAGAATGACTAAATCTGCATTTTGACTATAGAGCAAGGACTAATAGTACAATTTGATCATATATATATATATATATATATATATATATATATATATATATATATATATATATATATAGAAGGGATTTATTTACATTAGTGTAAAATTAATTTAGTTTTACACGTTTTCGTTATTTTTTATACGATTTATATTTGTTTTGTATTTTATGTTTTATTCATGTAGATCCTGCTATCAAATTTCGAGTAAATTAAAAATGTTTAACTATTTGTTTGATATAACAAATTTTAATCGTTAAATATATATTAAAAGGACAGTATTATCGATTGACATAATATAGATATCGGATCGATTCAGAATTTTACATACAGGACAAGTGTAATTATATTACTAAATTCAGCGGTTGATTTGTTAAAATATTATAAAAGCATATAAAATTAATTAATTTTATATCAGTGTAAGTTAATCATTCATCTTTTATATTAAACTTACATATTATTATAAAAAAGATTACTGATAACGAGAATTGAACTTAAATCTTATAAGCTAAGTATTCAATCTTTACCGATTCAATCAATTCATTAGCAAAGAGAATTTGAATTTGATTATTTGAAACAAATGAATAAATGTACCTACAATACAATACATAATGGTACTAAAATATTTGTCCAAAAGACAAATTAAATAACCTGAAGTTTCAACAACATGAAGTTTAACAAATTTTACACTTCTTAAACAAGTTCTTCGTCTTGCCTATTAAAACTTTTAAGCCAATTCTATAATTCCATCAAATAATAATGTTCTTATAATGTAGACACCGGATTTTATCCGGGTTAAATTTTATTTTTGTAATTAAATAAAACAAAAAATCAGAAAAAAAAAAGAAAAGAGGATAATTTCGAAAATTAAAATAAAAAATCAAGAACAAGTTTGGGTTGAAATAAACCTCTTTTCGGATTGAAGTGGGACTCTAAAAAATATGATCAAATTGAAATTCCTAATTCTAGTAGAACTTAATTTATTCCCTTTAAAAAAGAACCTAAGCATCACAATCAAAAACACACATCAGAAATCAAGGAGAAAACGAAGCAAGAAAAAGCATAGTAGTTTCGAAATAAAAAAAAATATTTTTGTGTGTGAAAAAATTCGAAATTTCAAAAGTGAGGGTTAGAATTTGTTTCGAAGAGATTCTTGAGAAAGAAAATTTAGGCTCTAATTAGAGAGAGTTCTTGGTGTTCTTGAAGTTGGTGGCCATTCGGCGGTCAACGGAGTAGATCGGAGGAGGTGAAGTTTCGAACTTTGATTTCAGATCTAGGAAATTCTAGAGAGATTCGGGTGAAACTAATTTGATTTTTGGATAGAGGAGATCGAAAGGAATTTTTGGTGATTTTTCGGGATTTTTTAGAGTCTGGTGATAGGCGGTCGGCGGCGGCGGTGCGACGGCGCTGGTGATTCCGGCCGAAATCTGGAATTTTTTGGGTTTTGGCTTTGGTGTTCATCATCTTGTTCTTAGTGTTCTTGGAGAAATCAGAGAGAAATAGTTTTTTTTTTTTTTTTAGAAACAAGGTAAGCAAATGACAAAAAAAAAATCTTGTGTTTTGAAGCAAGCATGTGGGTCGGGCCAGGCGGCTTGCGCGCGACCCGCGCCTGGGCCCGACCCGTGTGCTGCCCCTTTATTTTTTGTTTTGTTTTGTTGTTTTGTCTTGGTTTTGTTTTGTTTTGTTTTGTTTGGTTTTTTTTTTTTTTTAGTTCATTATATTATTTATTTACCATTTACTAATTGTTTTTTTTTTAGTTTTTTTTTTTTGCAGGTTTTATTTTGTATATTATTATTAAATATTTTACTAACCATATAATTTTTTTTATAAAAAAAAAAACTACTATTTATTTTTATTACTATTATTGTATTATTTTATATTTATATTTACATTTTATTTTATATTAATAATTGTATATTTTAATATTATTAACTATTAATTTATTTTTAAGATTAGATTAATTATTAATTGAAGTTTAGTTATTTTTGAATGAATAAATTGAGATTTTTTCCAATGATGAAATTCAAAGAAATTACGAATGGTTGATTTCTGAGAAATTTTTAGGTGAGACAATTCTCTTAAAAATTCTCCAGAATGAATGGAAAGATTTTTGTAAGAGATAATTTTCAATACCAATAAAAATTGAAAATTTATTTTTTTAAAAGAATAATTAATTTTCAACATCTTTTCTCAAATTGATTTTTCATAATAAATGCTTAATTAAATTGAAGGATAAATTAAGATTTTTTTCGATGATGAAATTCAAGAAAGTTGCGAATTGATGACTTTTAAAAAATTTCTAGGTGAGAAAAATTCTCTTAAAAATTCTCCAGAATGAATGGAAGGATATTTTAAGGGATGATTTTCGATATTAAAGATCAAAATTTATTTTTCGAATAAACATTAATAAAATATGGATTAATTTTGGAAGATTAATTTAAGAGAAATAATTTTGTTAAATAATTTAATTTTTTCGACGACGGAGCCTCTTCAATAGAACAAATGGTTTCTTTTGAATACTCTCGAGGTGAAAAAACATTTTTTAGTAATTTCTCCAAAATGAATGGAAAGAAGACCTAAAAAGAAGACCTAAAAAATAATCTTCGAGATTTTTAACTTTAACAATTAAAATGAAATAGGATAGACAAGACCATTTAATTAAGACTTTTTAAGTATCACAAGACTAATTAGGTACTATCTCTTAGATAGGCGTTGTGAGGGTACTAATCCTTCCTCACACGTAACCGTATTCTCGAACCTAGTTCTGATAAGTAGACCAGAACCTATTATTTTTAAAGTGCCTTAGTCAAGCTTAGGATTACTTTAAATAGGATAGATTCATATAGGTGACTAATCACACCTAGATTAGATGATTAGTGGCGACTCCATTGATTTACGTCTAGAATGCTGAATTCGTATTTGGCACGTTATAACATATAATACGATCAAAGGTATTTTTAAAATTTGTCTAGACCTAACACTTTTCTCATATGATTTTAAAGATACGCATAATTTCAATATCAATTTGATGCGTTTAAAATTTTATTTTCAAAGATACTTCTTTAAAGATTATGCCCTGATTAACAAAATGGAAGAGCTCGTATATCAACATGATGCATTCTTAATATAATACTTTTACCAATATATATTTAATAGTTATAAATTTTCAATTTTGTATGCATGCTTAACATTTGTTTTTTGTGATATTTAAGATTGTAAAAATTTGGCATTCAATCACTAAAATAGTAATAATACAAATTATTATGCTTAACGTGAATGTATTATCAAAACTAACCATATTTGAAGATTAAAGTAAAAAAACAGTAATAATCTTTAGGTAAATGCTATGACAATTATTATTAATTATAAACTCAGAATTTAGCTAAATTAATTTATATAATGATCTTTAAAAAAATAATATTTATTAAACTTAAAATTAAAATCTCAACATTTATAATTATTTTATTTATTTTTAAAATATGATTTTTTTGTAAAAATAAATATTATTAATTATTTTACCAAAATGTAATAATTTTCATACAAAGATATTTAGTTGGATTTTTTTATTCAACACCTATTTTTCGAGTGAAAGATGTTGAAAAATGCGAACTTAGAAACAGGGTAGAGGAAGATGGTGCCTCAATTTCATATGCAAACGTGGCAAGACCCTATTGGTCTCCAATCATGAAACTTTCTTTAAGATTCATCCCCCAACAGAACCCAAAGACCGCATGTGCCACGTCCGTATCAGAATCCAATCTTACGACTTACTCATACCTCTTAAATTTCCTAAAATACCCCTACCTTTCCTTGTAATCACCAAAACCCAAAAATTTGAGGGGAAAAATAGAAACTTTCTTGAGAAATTAAAGTCCTCGCTCCATTCAATTTTACCCAGAAATCCCCAAAAAAATCTCTCTATAAAAATCTAGAGTTTTTATAAATAGCGTCACACCTTATCCTACTAATTTTTTCCTTCAATTTCAAGGCTCCTAGGGTTTTGATTCTTTCGAGTTTTAGGCGATTGGTTTTGAAATTGGTCTTTTGCTTCGGTACAAAGTTCTTTTTTTTTTTTTATATAAGTTTTAGCGAGTTGGTGTTTGGTTTGTGAGAAAGTGATGGCTACGGCGGGAGAAGAAGAGGTGGAGTACGAGAGTGATCCAGAGGAGGTCAAGCGTTCGCTGGCGATGCGGAGGAGAGAGGCGGCGAGTGACGATGAGGAAAGCGAAAGGGAAGAGGATAATAATACTGAGGCGAGGATGGATCGGAGGGCTGTGATTCATTCCGATGAATCTGACGGTCAGGGCGGTGCTGCAGATTATGATGATGACGAAGAAGAATTGGACTTGGAAGAAGTTTATGATGAAAACGAGGAAGAGGAAGAAGAAATTGCTGAAGTAGGGAAAGGAGAAGTGCAAGGGAATGTGGAGAGAACTGGAGAAGATGTGAAGGAAGCGGTTGTGGGTGATGGGAATAGGAATGTGGATGAGGGACTGGAGATTAATAATAATAATAATAATCATGTGGGAGAGGAAGATGGAGAGGAAAAGAAGGAGAATGAGCCATTTGCTGTGCCAACTGCTGGGGCGTTTTATATGCACGATGATAGATTTCGAGACAATGTTGGCGGTCGTCATAGGTATTCAATTTTTTGTTTTTGCTTTTTTTTGGGTTTAAACTGCTTTGGTATTCAATTTTTTGTTTTTGGTTTTTTTTTTTTTTTTTTGGGTTTAAATTGCTTTGTTGATTCATAATATGTTTAACTAATCAATTAAGAATTTTGCTAACAAGTGCCCTAAAGACACGCTTTTAAGTTTAATATATATAGTAATATATTCATCTAATGTATTGGAAATTATGAATAAAGTTGTCAAATACTGCACTAAATACAATTTCTTTTTATAAATAATATATTAACTAACCTTAAAAGAGTGACTAAGGGCACTCGTTAGCAAAATCCATTAATTAATAATTAACAATTTATAGAAAAGTATATGGTGCGTTTTGAATAGGATTATTTGTTATGCTGCCTATTTTAGCTTTTTGTGTGTAATGATTGCAATTGGAATGCTCACTTGTACCTTCCCTATCCAGACAATAGAAATTAAAATGTTTATACTTTTGAGCAATGTTACCTTTAGATAACTAATGTGCTAATTTTTGGTTTTTGAACCTTTGATGTTCATGCTCTGTATGCTGCTGTTTTATGTTTTGTTATCTTGAATCGGGCCATGATTAGTCGGGTTTAAGGAATTGGAAGGTTGTAACATGCATGGGAGCCGAGCTTAGCTTACTTGCTCTTCTAGACATGTATGACTGGTGATAAAACTTAAATACATAATTTTAACAGTTGGGGTTAGGAGTGAGAACTTGAAATGTCATAATCTACTCTAGCATAATGTTACAGAAGTAGACCTATATACCAGATGCTCTTGAACTTTATTTAGGTGTTTTTTGTTCTTTTGTGGTTTTCATTGTTCATTCATTTTAAGAGCTTAAAAGCTACCTGGTTTCATCAGGAATGAGCTAGTTGATCTGGACCTTTGTTGTAAAACACTGAGTGGCCCAATATTAGACCAAATTTAACCTTATTTGGTCAAAATTTAGGCTCAGATTGGAACCTTGGTATTTGATGACATTATAAGTGCTTATGACTACTCTTCCTTGACTTTATTTGCTTATGAATAGGGAAAAGTAACTTTGAATTCTGATCATACTTTTTATCTATACTGTCAATACTATGACAACTCTATGAAATTTTAATAATTTATTTATCATTGATATACTTTTTATGGTCCAAATCTTTAATTATATCCATATTTTCTAATTCATTTATCATTGATATATGTGGGTGTGGGTGTAAAGACTAACTGCATTTCTGTCTGCATATTTTGTAAAGATTAGGTGTTTAATCCAACTGTTGACCTTATTAATGGGATTGTTGAACAAAGTACCAGACTTGTGGGCATACTGTTTTTGTTATGGTATTGGTACGTATCGGTACCGGTGTGTTTTGGTGTATTTTTTCGGGTTTACCGGCATTATTTAATATTTTGTTTATAAAATATATATACACGTAGAAATACACTATCATTACATACATTTATATGTTTATATGCAAATATAGATTTTAAATATCTAATATCCGAAATTTTCAAATTTCAAATAAATCAAATAAATATAAAAATATAGTAAGTTATTGTAATTTAATGAACATATATTAGTTTTGGATGAAATTATGAAGAAAAAAAATTGATCATGAGAGAGAAAGCATTAGGAATTGATTAAAAGAAAACAATAAGTGAAAAGATTAAAAGAAAAATAAAAGGCAAAATCTTGTACCAATCGATACGAGTGGTACTGATTGAAATTGGCAGTACGGATGGGTAAAAAAAAGCGAAACAGTACATAAATAGAGGACTCTGCTATCATTGCTTAATTTCTGGTCCGGATTAAATCCTTTTATGGGTTCAATCCTCACTGTTGTATTTTGGTTTTTCTTTACACTCGTAGGTTTGCATTACCATGTCCTTGTCCTGCCTATTCCATTCAAGTTACTATAAATGTTTTTAAGTTGTGTATCAACCTGATTTGTCCGTTTTAGGCGAACACATGGTGGTAGGAAATTGTGGGAATCCAAAGATGATAGGAAATGGGGACATGACAAGTTTGAGGAGATCACTTTGCAAGAAAAGCATTATGAAGAGGTAAGGGTTTTGTACATATTCAACTTGCATTGATTAGTGTTTCTTTTCTTTCTTAATCTCGTTTGATCTTTTTCTTTTTCCCTAATGATATGTTTTTTCTTCCACATTCAGGGGAGATCTTCTAGAGGTCGATATCGAGCTCGGAGTAAAAATCGTGGTCCAGATCATGGTTATCCTAGGGGAAGTAGGTCCAAAGCATTTGGGAAAAACAACAATCAGAACATGGCTCCTAAGGCTGTGAGAGGGAGAGGACCTAGGAGGTATGAACCTACTATGAAAAACAGCAGTCAGGCACCTCCAACACAGATCAGACCGTGAGTATTCATATGCGTTTGTTTTCTTCAATTTTCCATCTCTTCCTACCATGATTAGGTTTGCATGACATTGAATGAGTTAAATATTTCAGGTCTGGGAAGCTTCTTGAGAAAACTTCACAAGCCAATTCAGGTAGAGCTTCCACACCTGCAACAAATCCAGACACTGAATCAGTTCCTACTAGGAAACATATTTATGCATCAAGCTTGAGTTCTGCTTCCCCACCTTTTTATCCATCGGGGTCTTCCAACAAAGACATTGCTTTGACTCAGAAGAAAGACGTGCAAGCTGGAAGCATGAGCAGGAATCTTTGCCCTTCTGTTACAGATGAGAATTTTTCTGTGTCGCAATCTAATTCATTACAAGGGAAGAATGTACTTGATTCTCTCAGCATGGCTAAGCTTTATATCGATAATTCCAGCATGTCAGCTTCTGTGAAGCCTTTGACCAATGTGCGAATGCTACCTTCTGGATCTTCATTGGGTAATGCTAGTCAACCCTCTCAGTCTAGGGTACAGGGTAGAGGTGTAGCTATCCCAGGACCGAAGGCTTATCAACCAACTCCACATCAGAACCAAGTCAACAGAGTTTCTCTACCAAGGCAGGTCAATGCTGTTCAGAGAAATCCTGTTCAAGGCAGGGCTCAGTCTTCTGTGCAAGCAGCTGCTCAGCAGTTGGGCCAGCATGCTGGTATTGGGTCTCAAGCTTCCTCTCCACCAAAAACAGCTATGTCAGTCAGTTCCTATGAATCTGGAGAGGTTGAATCTTCAGAAACAAGTAAACCCTTGGTGAGCAAGGGAAAAAGCAGTGTTCAAGGAGCTGGAAGGGGCTCTTTTCTGTATGGTGGAGCTCAGATTATGGGACCTACAGGGAATATGGCTGTTACCCATGGTGATCAAAACTTTCCTGCCTTTTTGCCAGGTAAAGCTTTTCATATTTTTAATTCTTTAATTTATCTGGATTAACTAATCTACCATAATAGGTAAAATCTAATATGGGGAAAATTGCCTTACCTGGAACAGTGCATACTAAATCCTGGGCCCCATTTTTTTTGAATTTTTGTATGGATTAAATTAAATGCTTTAGTAAATATCAGATGTTGTTTACATCTGAGTATCTTTAAAATTTAATGGCCTTTTGGCTAAGATCAGATGGACTTTTCATTCTGAACATGCTTTTTTTATTAGGGATATGCTTTTTCTGGGTTGGTTAGAGGTTGGAGTTTGTTTGACTTTATTTGTCTTTGCAATTGATACTATGGGGTGTTAGAGAATAGCTTTCATCTACGGAGTTGCTTAGATTAGGGATATGCTTTCCTAACTCCTTGTATTAAACTTTTTTATAAGCTCAATTTCTCAATGCTTTTTTTTTTTCTTCTGAATGATTGGCATGCAGTTATGCAATTTGGGGGTCAGCACCCTGGTGGCCTTAGTGTTCCTACCGTTGGCATGGCATTTCCTGGATATGTTGCCCAGCCGCAACATGGTTTAGGAAATTCAGAAATGACATGGTACAATAATACTTTCCCTGTAGAAAAGTTTTTTCTGTGGATTACATCTGGTTTCCTTTGAGAAATGAAGGTGATATCTTGATCAGTTCAGTAACTGGCCAATTGATTTTCTTTTGGAGGAAGTTACCTCTCCATGATGAAACGTTGCGTATGAGTTATGAGTCAACTTTCAGACTCACCATATTTTTCATATAAGCCTTTTCTGGCTAATCTCCAATTTGCTACTGATTTTGACAGTAGTGAAAGGAGAATATAGGAATTGCTTTGAGCGTGGACATGATATCAATGCAGCGCTAAATCTCTCTCTTGATTGCTTGTTCTCATTCTCGTAGTTCTGATTTATTTATCTGTTTAATCCAAAAGCATTAACGATTTTCATGTTCATGTTTAGGCTACCAGTACTCACGGGTGCTGCTGGGGCTTTAGGGGCCACATATTGTCCACCTTATATCACTGTTGATGGGGCTTATCATGCTCATACGTCGGGACAGACATCTTCAACAGGATCCTCAAGGTTAGTAGCATGGTTTTGGTTTTCCTCAACCTGCTTGATTTTAATAGCTTTGATTGTTATTGTTTTCCTTCTGTTGCTAGAGTGGGGAGGGAATATTAATTATCCTCATTAGTCTTGGAAACTAGAAGCATTGAAATTTGAACATTTGCCTCTTTGTTGTCAGTGTTGAAGGTTAACATCTGGTTGGAATGTCTTTGCAAGAAACCCCTTTATCAGGATTAAGACATGATTAAGTTGAGTTGAATGTTTTAGTTATATGCACAGTTCTGTTTATTCAATCTTGGCTGTATCATCGGTTTACATATAACTATTGGCTTTTTATATAGATTAACTTTAAAACAGAAAATAATTGTTGAAAGATGTTTAAAAGAGTCTATTGGTTTGATGTTCATGGTATTTTATCTCTTTAATGGCCTACTGATGTTTCCCTTCATTTTGCAATGTTTTTATGGCCGATTATTTGATGATCAATGTATAAGATTATTTATTTTCTACATACTTAGGGGGGGGGGGGTGAGAGAGAGAGAGAGATGCCAAAAAACTAATGAAATCTAAGATGACAGACAGTATAACTGTTTATGTTTTATTGTATTTACAAGTTACAAGTGTTTATTATTGTTGCTTGCTGACTGTTTTGATAATATTTAATCACCCTTCCTTTGCAGCAAAGAAAATACTTCTACCAAACCAAATAATGAATGGAAGCCTTCCCAAAGCCCTGGTAAGCAGTCATCTTGCCTTTTATCTTAGATTTGGTGGATTTCAGAACATTGCCCTTTGCCATTTCTTATTTTAGTAGTTAAACAAGTTGTCTCCTATGCAGAGCCTGTGAGTGATGAATTTGGACAACGACAAAATAACCCAAATAAGCAACCTCGCAGGCAAGTTGAAACTCTTAAACCGTTTCCATGGATGGGTGGAAAACATTTTTCACTCTGTTCCTATCATCTGCTATATGTAAGCGACTTAATTTGTCTTATCCTTCATTTCCATGCAGATATTCAGAGATGAGCTTTAGCAAGTGATTTACTTATTTAAGATGGAGCCTGTCCCAATAAAATGATAAAGGTTAAAATTTTGCAATGAAAGTTTTTATTATCTTTGTCGATGTTTGGAATTTCTTATTTGTGAATTACTTGGTGGGCAGGCCCTTCTTTCAGGCCCTTTGTGATCTCCGGCTTTTGACCTGGACCACTTTGGGCTGCAATTTCTTCCAGGATATTGTAGGTAAATCATGCTTCATCCCTAGTTAGTGCTGCTTAATCTGTTTCGAATTTAAAATGTTCTTTTCTTTTAGAAGAAATTTATTACTTATTAGTTCTTTGGCAATTGTTTCATGTCATAAAAAAAGGCTTATTACCAAATATTCCCTCGAACTTAAGTAAAAAATGGAATTAAGCCCATGATCTTTTATTGCGTGTAAATAAAGCTATTATCTTTTATTTTTCTGTAATTATAACTATAAATTTTTAAAATCAATGAAAAAAATCCAATTGAAATAGCGGAAGAGAGAAGACAAACATTTGTTATCTGGCATTGTTGGCTAACACGTGGTAAGTCATAATAATTCTTTCATTATTCCAATTAGACTTTTTTTATAAAACAACTTAAAAGTTGTTTGGACTTTTTTAATTAATTTTAAAAGTTTACAGTTATAATTACAAAAAAAAATAAAAGATTATAATCTTATTTACTCAATAAAAGATCGGGTGCTTAGTTCCAATTTTTGTTAAAGTTTAAGAGTATATTTGGGTATTAAGCAAAAAAAAAAAAAAAAAGGCATAAGTAATAATGCAGTTTATATGTCTGCCCCTCCCCTCCCTCCTCTCTCCCCAATGAGAGTTCGGAAATATCTTTGGTAATGATTGGCACATGTGAAAAGGTTAAGGTCTTAAGCAATAAAGACATAAAGACATAATCTATGTTAAGGTCTTAAGCAATAAAGACATAAAGACATAATCTATGTAGTTTAATGTTGGTGACATTTAGAGACTTCGGCATTGATTTAACACGGCCGCATTACATTTAGGCACTTTGGACGGTTTTTTCTAAGCATTTGTGCCCTTGTTCATTCATTCTTAAGCTAAATCTCTCTCTTTGTCTTACAATTTCTTTCTGGCAGTTTTATATGACAAACGCCTGCTCATGCTACAGTCAGTTTAAAAATATTATTGTGGCTTGATGGGTGGCATTCCCTCGTTTAAATGTGCGGTATGAATATATATATTAGAGAAAATAATCTTCAACTTTTCTCTTAGTATGCAAATATTCCTAAAACTGCTGTTAATGTTTTTTACAGGTTTTTCTTGTGGCTTGATTTTCTAATGAAGCTTGTGAGAAATTTAGGCGGGCTTCTTCATAAAAGTATGGACAAGAATTATTGTGCAGCAGGTGTTTGCTTGGCGAGTTTTATTTTATTTTTTAATTTATTAATTATTATTTGCATAGATGATTGTGTTCTTATTTCTCTTTAGTGAGGGCATACTTGGTTGGTTGATGAGTTAAGCCTGCTTTTGAGAGTACATTATGAATGATTGAGATTTTTCTTACTTTTTATTTTGAAGGCTGGTGGCTAGTAATTTGACCCAATGGATTCTTTAATTTAATCAGTGGATTTGAAGCTTTATGTTCAAAGGTCATTGTTGCTTTGCTTTTGTGTATTGAATTTTGTTGAACAGACAGGATAAGCTTAGTTGATATTTTGATTTGGATCCATTTTATTACGAATACGATTTGATTTTGACCGATCATGTGGATCTCTTCGTATTTTTGAATTGAAACGAAAAAAACACGAACATGACACGAATAACTCAAAATTTATATAATACAAATTTTTAAAAAGTTAAATAAAAAATTATATAATTTTTTAAAATAAAAAATTAGAATGTACTTTTTAAAAAATTTATATTTATATATTTTATTTTTATAGCATGGAAAATAATTAATTATATATAATAATAATATTATAAAAAATTTATTTAGGCTTTTAAAATAATATTTTAAAAAACAATTTTATTTTATAGATTTCTCAATGGTTTAAAACAAAATTTTTTATATATAAAGCACGAAAGTTATCCTATTATATGGTGACTTTTCAATGTGTTAAAAAAAAAGCGTATTTCGATATATAAATTTAAAAGATCGATATTTTAAAATTAAAAAAAAAAAAAACCTGTATTGGAATAAATTTGCCGATTTCTTCTCCTTTTGATGACGCCAGCCAGCCAGCTTATACCTATCATGCTGCCTACTTATGTTATCTTGATTTATTTTTTTTTTTTAAATATTTGTATTCAATATTTATGTTGTATACATATTTAGATATAAATAAAGGGATATAATTTTTAAAATATATAAAAAGATTTAAAAAGAATTTGAGCTCGAACACATTATATCCAACATTTACATGAATTCGGATAATATATTCATGTATAACATTTATCCAAATCTGATTAACATACCTACCAATTATCATTTTAAAGCGGAGTTTTGAGTTTGATTTATGTACTAGAATTATAATTGAATTATTATTATTATTTGTGACACGTTAAAAACAACCCAACATTTTACACTATATATAGTAATAATAATAATCTAATCATTATGTAAAAACTAATAAATGAAATTGGAGTTACCATATATACTAGTACTAATACTAGTATAATCTCCCCTTTATTCCTTCCATTATTAATCAACAATTTCATACTTGTAAAAATTGCAACAGATTAATTAATATTCTGGATACGGAAATAACTTATGTTTGTTGACATCTTGTTGTATTAAATTATTAAAGTCTTTTTCTAAATTTAAAACTCTTTTCTTTTGCTTTCTTAAATTTTTTATAGTACTAGTAGTAGTTATCCATGGACATGTCACATATCACATGTCTATATTTTATTAGAGGGATTGATAGTTAGATAAAATATATAAATAAATGAAGCTAGTGGGATCCATAGCTTAGTTTGGTAAGCTTCATTCATCAAAGCAATTGTAGGCAGTATATTGATAGATATACGTTTTTGTTTTGATATTAATAAGTATTAATATTGATATATTTTATCGTATTATTTTGGATTTATTAATAATTTTTAAATAATTTTTCCTATATAATTTATTTTTAAATTTTTTAATAAAATATATATTATATACATATATTATATACATGTAAATATATATCCTTTACATATATTTATATGCAAATATAAAATTTTTACAATTATAAATATTTAATATCTAATATTTGTTAACATTAAATAAATAAAATTAATATAAAATATTAGAAAAATATAATCATGTTCGATAGCTTAATTTAATAAACAAAATTTTTGAATGAAATTATGAAAAAATAAAAGTGATTGTGAGATAAAAATATTAAAAATTGGTTAAAAAATTAAATAAGTGAAAAAAAAATTAAATCAAAAAATCAAAATCTTGTACCGATTATGGGATAGTACAAACCAATACAGGTCGGTGTAGCTAGTATGGATCGGTATAAAAATAAAAATGATACAATATTGATACCGTACCGATTTTTTTCAAAATTGATACATATCGACCGATACCGTCAATATCGATATAGTATAGATAATCTTAATTTCCGTCCATCTTAAATTAAATCCGTGAACATGTCACCTATAATAATATAATTATCCAATCAGAACAAAAAATTATGTAGGATTCATTAAAATTTTATGTCAAATTTACATTTAAAAAATGGTGAACGTTAAATAATTCTCAAATTTAATTGAATAATTACAAAATTATAGTAAAAAAAATAAAAACCATAGCCTGATCGTTCACAGCAAACTCAACTATTTCACACGTTCTCCTAAAATTGCACATCATAACTTCCACACCGTCCGATTAAAAAAAAACAACATCCGCGCGCGTAATCGTACGATCCAGAAAACAACCGAGCATACTAAATTTCTAGTACAGCTGTTTACACTAAAGCAACCCCCCGCCAATCTTCAAAAACTTTTGTTTAAAAAACCCGTTTCGCACGCGTTGACTCGTACGTGCGATCCATTTAAAAAAAAAAAAAAACTCCAGACATTTCTCTCTCTCTAAAACCTCCAACCTGTCCGTCTCCAACTCCAACCATATTTGTTAAACTCTCTGTTTCTCTCTCGAGCATTTTCTTTACAACTTTTCTCTTTAATGTAAACTTAGATCAATCAAGAACAGAGATCAAAATAGAGAAAAAATAATAATTTCTTCATTTTCTTCGAATCTTTTAGTGTAAGCTAAACTTGTTGCTTTTATTTTATTTTTTATTTTATTTTTGTTTTACGTTTATTTTAAAGATATTTTATTAAATATTTTTTGATCTTAAGTTGTAGTGCTCTGTTTTTAATGTTCTTAAGCTCCTGTAACTATTGAAAATTTGATTAGTTTGTTTCTTGATTTTTTTTTTTTTCTAGCTTTGGTATTCGAGTGCTAACTGCTAAGTTAGTTACAAGCATAAAGATGCGTTTGGTTGTCAAGAAAATGCAAGAAAATGTAGACTGTAGTAAAATTTGAAGAGCTTTTTTTCGGTTTTTGCGGGGGTTTTTTTCTTCTAAGAACTGTTTGGTTGCTGAGAAAGTATATGAAAGGAAAAAAAAAAAATTGATATTGACGTTTTAAGATTTACTGAATGCGGCTTTCCGTATGCAATATTCTGATTGGTTGCTAAGAAAGTGTTACAGAATGAGTGCAAATAGAAAGTTGAAAGTAGTTTTTGTCTTGGCATTGTTTGGTAGGAAACAGCTTGATCTTTTTTTTTTTTCTATGTTTTAGTATAACATGAACTTTGAAGAATGTGAATTGCTGATTGATCAGTTTCTTGATTTTTATTGCCTTGATATTTTAGATACTGAATTACAAAGATAAGTATATGTTTATCCTTTGATTTAGTTCTTGGTTATCATAAATTTGATTGATTTCTAAGAAAGTGTAACAAAAGATTACTTTTGACTTGTAAATTTATGATCATTGAAAGAATGTAGTCTTATGATCTAGTTTGGTTGTTTGTAAACTTGAGGTTTCTTTAGAATCTGAGGATACTTTTGAAAGTTTTAACTTGGTTCTTTATCAGTTTAATTGTTTAGTTGATGATAAATGCAAGAAAAAAAAGGAAATCGAATTTTGCTTTTCAAGCTTCTGGTAGTCTGAAATGTAGAACATCATCTCTGACAGCTGTAATTTGCTAAACTAATCCCAGGCTGTTGTTTATCGTCACATTATTTGTTTTTTTCAAGTAAAAATCGAGAATTAATGCAAGACTCAGTAACTTCTACGAATTTGTATTATTTATCTTTTCCTTAGTGTTTTTATGCCAACCATGTTTTTACTTTTCATGCATTAGATATTGATGCTGTTGTCTGAAGAATATCAAACCTGTATTTTCTTCATTAATGTAGGTTTGGAGTTTAAAAAGCTGTAGAAGAACAGAATAGACCAGTGCTGTGTGTTTTTGGTAATGGCTAACATATGAAGAATGTTGATTTAGCTTCTCAGCAGTTTACTATAGCCAGAAGCTAATGGAGGAAAGTGTCAGCAAGGGACCATCGTCATTAAGGCAAGGTGGTTTTAAGTCCAGTCTTTCAGGAAGATCAAGTCCAAGGAATTCTCCTACGTTTCGGAGACCGAATTCAAGCCGGACTCCAAGAAGAGAAGCTAGAAATGGTGCTGGTGGCATTCAGTGGTTTAGGAACAACCACTTAGTGTATTGGTTGCTTTTGATTACTCTTTGGGCTTACCTTGGATTTTATGTCCAATCCAGGTGGGTTCATGGTCATAATAAAGAGGAACTTTTGGGTTTCAGTGGTGATCCAAGAGATAGGCTTGTGGATGCTGAACAGAACAAACGACGAGATTTGCTTGCTAATGACAGTTTGGTTGCTGTGAATAATGGAACTAATAAAACTCAGGTCTATAGTGATCGAAAGTTTGATGTGATTTTGTCCAAGAAGGGGAATGACGTTTCACCTAGGAAGAAAAGGAGTAAAAGAGCAAGGCGTAATTTGCGCAAGATGCGTGGTAAACCGAAGGCAATAATGAACATTGGAAATGGTGACGCAGAGGGTCAAGAACAGGAAATTCTGCAGAAAAATTCTACTTATGGATTACTTGTTGGTCCATTTGGGTCAGTGGAGGACAGAGTTTTGGAGTGGAGTCCTGAAAAGCGGTCTGGAACATGTGATAGGAAGGGCGACTTTGCACGCCTTGTTTGGTCTAGGAGATTAGTGTTGGTATTTCATGAACTCTCAATGACTGGGGCTCCGATATCAATGATGGAGCTGGCAACAGAGCTTTTGAGCTGTGGAGCCACAGTATCTGCTGTAGTTCTCAGTAAGAAGGGAGGACTAATGTCTGAGCTTGCAAGGAGAAGGATCAAAGTCATTGAAGACAGAGCAGATCTTAGCTTCAAAACTTCCATGAAGGCAGACCTTGTGATTGCAGGATCAGCAGTTTGTGCTTCATGGATTGGTGAGAAATATTTATTGGAAAATTATTTATATTTTTCTTCGAAACTGAGAGTAATTACTTATGTAGATATGAAGATCAGTTATTATCTAGTACAAGGTTGCATCGTTTTTCTTTTTAGCTGCATAGTGTTTTAAACTTCTCATTCAACACAAAAGTCGACATTATGCTTTATCTTGTGTGTATTAATGTTTCCATTAAGATTTTTGATCCATTTTTATACTAAATTTGTATATGATAACATAATCCAAAAGGATAGTCGATTTCAGTTTCAATAATTTTGCAATATTACTGATTTTTATTGAGTAAAAATGGCATCGACCTATAGCTCCTTCTAGCATCAACTGACCTTCCTAGAAAATGTGATCATTTTTGGTTGGAAGGGTGCTAGCTTTTAATTTCTAGAAAATTACTACATGCCTTCAGTTAAGATTATCCGGTATGCCCTGTATTTAGATTATATGGCTCTAACAATTTATAATAACTGCCTTACTGCTTAAGTTGATGGACTATACTCTTCCATAGACTGTTTGAATTCGTTGATAGTGACTGGATAGTAGACAATGCTTTAAGTCAAAATGCAAAAAGTTTTCTCTAACAAAGTAGTGGAGTCACCAGTTTTATTACCAAACCAGGCCTATCTCTCACAGTCTCACCCACACACATGCTTAGAGACGGTTGCATGCATTTTCCCGAATCCCGATTATTGTTGTCACAGTTTGTTCACCTGTATGTTGGAATAGCAGTAGGCATCTGGTTTAAGCTTTTGATGCCATTGTCAAAAATTCTGTATCTATATTGGACATTGGTCCTCTTAACTCCCTATTATTATTACCTGAAAACCATGTAAAAAGCAATTGAAAATCGTTTCATAGGTCTGCTGTATGTGTGTGTGTACTCATTTTAGTTTTCTCTAAAATCCTTAAAACTTGATTTTTCATTGGTTGGTCGGCCTCTTGTACTTAATTTTCATTGTCATTTCCACTAAAGCATAAGCATCCTAGTTCCCTAGAGTTTTGAGTCATAATGCCCTGCTTATATCTGACTGTGGTGTAATATTAGATGCAATGTGTTGGTTTCAGATCAATATATTGCTCATTTCCCAGCTGGGGGAAGTCAAATTGCTTGGTGGATCATGGAAAATAGAAGAGAATACTTCGATCGGTCAAAGTCTGTTCTACACCGAGTGGAAATGCTTATTTTCTTAACTGAATTGCAGAGTAAACAGTGGCTTACCTGGTGTAAAGAAGAAAATATTAAGTTGAGATCTCAGCCTGCTCTTGTTCCACTGGCTGTTAATGATGAGCTGGCTTTTGTAGCTGGCATTCCTTGTTCTTTAAATACTCCATCTGCTAGCCCGGAAAAGATGCTAGAGAAAAGGCAGCTATTGCGAGATGCAGTAAGAAAAGAGATGGGTTTGACAGATAATGATATGCTTGTGATGTCTCTAAGTAGCATAAATGCTGGAAAAGGCCAGCTTTTGCTTCTTGAATCGGCAGGTCTTATGATTGATCAAGATCTTTTAGAAACTGATTCTGAAGTTAAAAAATCATTCGATATCAGGCAAGATCAGTCAACCTTGGCTGGAAAGCATCATTTAAGAGGTTTGCTTCAAAAGTCAAGCAATGTTGATGTATCTTCTACGGATTTGCGGTTATTTACCTCTGTAAATAGCGCAACTGCTCTCAGCATCGACAGCAGTCAGAGAAGAAGGAAAATGCTGTTTGATACCAAAGGAAAACAGGAACAAGCTCTTAAAATTCTTATTGGTTCTGTTGGATCTAAAAGCAATAAGATACCTTATGTTAAAGAAATTCTAAAACTTTTGTCTCAGCATGCAAAGTTGTCAAATTCCGTACTCTGGACTCCTGCAACTACACATGTCTCTTCACTATATTCAGCAGCAGATGTTTATGTCATGAACTCCCAGGTGATAGATTGTTTATCTTTTAGTCTTTAATTAGATTAGCATAGATATGCTCTTATTTCTTCTATGTTATATCACAGATTTGGATGCCATTCCAATTGGAATATTTGGCATATAATCGGTCCTTTTATATGATTAATATATTAATATCTTGCTAGTATTTTTCCATATGAGTAGATTATTCAGTGCTTATTTATTCTTTGATTTTATTTTTGTGTGCATAGTTTCATTTTATTTGCCTCATCTTGATCAACACATTGCTAAAGCTTTCCTATGTTTCTATTCGGCAGTAGAGTTTATGCTCATAGTTCATGTAAAATGTTTTGATGATATGTTGTTTCTACGTGCAACTGTATGGTGGAGCTTTTTGATTGAAGGAAAAAGAACCACACAACCATATTTTTGCTGGTTTTTGATGTATTAGTGGATTTGTTACAGTAGCTGATGAGAAAACCCATGTGATTTCAACAGATTGGTTTTTTTGTTTGTTTTGAAAACAACATATTGGAAATTAATATGATTAAAACATCTAACTCTGGTTAATGAATTTCAATTCATATTTAAATTAAATTCAACTTAGATAATACTTATTTCTCAATTTGAAATTCTTTTGAATTAAATGGAAAACATGTAATGATGTCTAGAATTTATGTACAGGGACTAGGAGAAACATTTGGCAGAGTGACTGTTGAAGCAATGGCATTTGGTCTTCCGGTAAGGCAACTAACTCATTAATTTACCTTTCTGATTTGTCTATGCCTGCTTGTGACAGCTGCTATCGGATGTTATCCTGCTTAAGCTTGTCATAACATGTGCTCCAGGAAAATCACCTGCTATGTATTAATCATAGATCCTATCATTGACTGGCTTGTGTTTCCTCCTAGTACATGAAGTTCCATTTGTAGTTGCCTTCATTCTCGTAAATGTCCTCGGGCAAGTCTATAACATTTGGTGTTTGTTGCTATTCATGGCATTAGTCTTGTTCACCTTTTTGTACATGTGTGGATATATCATGCAAATTTCTATCTGCACGTGTACTTCAGTGTAAGTCTATGTTGCTCTGACTCTTTATTTTTTTTAAAGTACTCGTGTCCGACACTCTTTCCGATGCATATCCGGACATGGGTATGGAAATATGATCCTCCAAGGATCCTCTAAATATATGGAAAAACTTAGAATAAATCAAACATAACCGTGTCGGACACATACCCCTATCGGACACATATCCGTGTCCGATACTCACATCCGAGTCCGAGTAACATAGGTGTAAGTGCATACATGTGGATTAGTTTAGATTTTGTTATATCATTTTGACCATATGAACTGAGTTTACTGTAGACAATTTTATGAATCAGGTGTCTCATATATAGAAATATGAATTCCTTTTAGGGCAAGATTATTCCGGAAGTTTTCCATTTTGAGATCAAATCTTGAGTAATAAACTTGATTAGTAAATAATGTCTATTCAGATAAATTGACAGCTAAGGTATTCTAGATTGTGGAGATTTCTGTATTCATGGCACATCAGTATTAGATTCTAGCCTGTGTTTTTTCTTTTAAATTTTTATGAGAGATGCTAGCCTATGCTGTGTAGAATTTTTGTGGAGAAGACTTTTGCTACCCTTTTCCGCTGATGGACAAAAGAGCAAAGGTAGAGCATAATATCTTGAAGTGAGAGAATTAGATTCGATAATTTTGGAAACGACACGAAAAAATATTTAAAACATAATAAAAAATAAGAATACGTGTCAAAATTTATATAAATATATAATATTTCAAAAACAATTATAACACGTGAAAGTAACATGAACACAAATTGAATACACGGATTGTGAGAATCATGTGTAGTTAGTAAACTTTTAAGTCAGGGAAGTTAGACCTCGATAAGCTCTTTGTCTTTACTTTTCCTAGGAACCTTTCTACAAGCATGCTTTTGGAGTGCCTGTTACTCACACAGAACTAAGTATTGTCCCTTAAAAAAGTTTATTTAAAAATTTTGGGTTGATTGCATAAAAATTAAAAAGGTTAGTTGTCTAATTTTCTTGTTTATTTTAGTGATGCAAATCGAAAAGCTAGCACCTTTATTTGGAACTGTCTGGATTTGGAAGTGGAAACAAATAGGAAGATTGAGAATGTACTATTTTTTTTTTGCCTTCTAGGTGTTAGGGACAGATGCTGGAGGCACAAAAGAGATAGTTGAGCACAATGTGACAGGGCTTTTTCACCCAATGGGGCGTCCTGGGACCCGACTTCTTGCTGAAAATCTCCGGTTTTTGCTAAAAAATCCGTCAGTAAGGAAGCAAATGGGGAAGGAAGGAAGAAAAAAGGTAGAAAAACAGTATCTAAAGCGGCACATGTACAAGAGATTTGTAGAGGTTCTGTCCAGGTGTATGAGAAGCAAATAGCATCTAGTATTGGACACTCACACTCATTCTTTAATTGGTTTTTGAATACGAAACAATGGCGAATATTGGAATTTCCGTCGATTGATTTCACAAATTTCTTATAGCTGTCTTTTGTTTTTGTCAGGAAAATGAAAATGGTTTTGATTCATCAGAACAGAAAGCCTGCCTCAGTTTAAGTAACTAATACCACATCAGGCCCATCTTCAGGTTTGGTGATTTAATTCAGAGCTTAAGTCAATTAGTTCATATCACCTTTTAAAAAATAATATCTAACAAGTTTAAAATTTAAATTTAAATTTTAATATTTATAATTTTTTTCTTTTATTTTAAATTTTGACCTCTTATTTACCAAAAAAAAAAAAAGCGAAAGAAATACCTTGGTTTGTTCCTTTGGGACGATTAGGGGCTTTGCCTCATACCCAACCCAAGGTTAATGCAATCAGCTGTCTATTTGTACATGGAAAAGCAGCCTTTGATAAATCCTAAATTCACTCTCTCACCGACATACAGGCAGCATTCTCCATAATGAATTTGCTTATA
Organism: Fremontodendron californicum; assembly: GCA_030761205.1. Taxonomy (NCBI): domain Eukaryota; kingdom Viridiplantae; phylum Streptophyta; class Magnoliopsida; order Malvales; family Malvaceae; genus Fremontodendron; species Fremontodendron californicum. Next base: position 7,310,491 of record JAULJL010000024.1, read on the forward strand.
ATAGAGCCTGAACATCGGGTGGATCTTCAAGTTAATTACACGGCTTTTAAGAGTTTTCGGCTTCGACTTATGAGAGGTGTTCATGAGTAGGATTGGATTTATGTATAATATCAATATTATATATATTTATTTAAAATTGGTCCGGTCTAAAATATGGATCTCAAAATTTGTTCAAATCCGTTCATATTTATAAATAAATAACTTAAGTTTACTTAGATCCGTCCATATTATTATTTTTTTTAAATAATATTTTTTTTATTTAATTTTTAGTAAATTTTTTTTTTATTTATTAAATTCTTAAACATTGATAACTTAATATATTTTTTAATATTTACATTATAATATTATATATATTTAATCTTTATATGATATAAATTATCAATAAAAATAATATATTATTTAATTATAAAACGAGTCGGGTCGGGCTTGAATCTTGAATATTAAAGTCAAGGCCCGTACTATTTTTAAACAAGTCTCATTTTTTGCCTAAACTCAGTTTTTGAGCTTAACATTTTTATCTAAATCCTCTCAAATATGAACGAACTTTCAAATTTGAACGAATAATTCGATCATTGGACATTTCTACTCACCGGTCACCACCATATAATCAAGCAATGGGCTGGACAATTATGTCGTTGAATAGCCTATGTGGCTCCGGCCTTGTCAGTCATGTTGGTCAGAAAACTTTACGTTTTTAACTTGTGTGATTTTACAGCGTGTGCATGGACTTTTCGATTATTTTTTTAGTTTTTCTTTGATTATACCATTGGTACTTGAATTATTACAAATACCATTACAAATTATCCAATCTGATACACAATATTTAAGTTAATGAATAAATTTGTCATCATATTATAAGTGAATTTTGAAATTTATCACCATATTTTATGTTGATTGATATTTGTCATTATACTTTTGAGATTATAGCAAATTTGCCACTATACTTTGATTTGATTGAATTTTATTACTAAATTTTGATTCTTTTTATTTAATTTTGCCACTCAAGTTTGATTTTGAAAGATTTAAATATAAAATTAATTTATAAAAATATTAAAAATTAACAAAAAAAATTATTTTATAAAAAACTAAAGCTTAAACTTTTTTTTATCATTCTTTATTAATTAATTTATTAACCCTAATTATTAAAATAAAATATTTGAAAGAATTTTTTTTATTAACTTAAAATCATCCAAGATCAAAGTCGAGTGGCAAAATTCAATCAAAAATCAAAATATAGTAGCAAAATTCAATCAAACAAAAATAGAGTTACAAAATTCAATATTGAGTTAAAGTATAGTGGCAAATTTGCATTTAATCCCAAAAGTACAATGGCAAATATCAATCAAAATAAAGTATAGTGACAAATTTCAATATCCATCTATAGTATGATGATAAATTTACTCCTTAACCCTAATATTTACAAATTATAATATATAATAACTTTAAAGAGTGACTTAAGACACTCCTTAATAAAATAGGATAATGTCATGAATGGTTCTTAAAGTTTATCAATTTGGTACTTCTACTTTAAAAATATTCAACGTAGTAACTTTATTATCAAACCGTGTATCAATGTGGTACCTTAACTTAACACCATTAAATATAAATGATGATGTGACATTAACCAATCAAGTGAAGACACTTGGCATCATCTGATTTTTTAAAATTTAATATTTGAATTTTTGCAAAACAAAACAAAACAAATCAAATAAATAAAATAAAATTATATTTTTTAAAAATTAATATCTATTTATTTAAATATTAATATTAAAATTTAAAAAAATTTAAAATTATATTTTTAAAAATTGATATCTATTCTTTTTAAATATAGAAATTATTTTAAAAATTACAAAATTAAAATTATTTTTAAAATATAAAATATTTTTAAATTACTTGTTAAAAAAGTGATAATATCTGAAATGTTTTTAAAATATTTTTCAAAGAAAAAATTTATTTTTAAAAATTATAAAAATTTATTATTTTAATTTTTTTAAAAATATTTATTAACAAATTACAAAAATTAAAATATAAAATTAAAACATTTTATTATTTTATTTTTAAAAATATTTATTTTTTTCCTTTCTTCCTTCCTTTCTCTCCTTTCCTTCTGGATCTCCCCCCCTTCGGCTTGATTAAGGTCGTTTTCAACTAGCCATCGATCGGGTTTGGCTAGTGGAGGCTGAACTCGACGTCGGTAGGCCAAATGGACCTGAAACCAGGTAGGAAACGATATGAAAATAGGTTGAAACTCGCGCTAGATCTGGCCTCCCTTAGCCAGACCCGGTCGGTGGCTGGTCGGAAACAACCCGAAATAGGAGAGAATCAGGAGGGAGAGGGGAAAGGGAGAGAGAAAGGAAAAAAAAGAAATAAATAAAAATATACTTTTTAAAATTAAAATAATATTATTTTTTTTGTTCATTGGATACAAAAGCCACGTCACCTAATATTTAATGATGTTACTGATAGGTACTACATTAGAACATGGTGTAAAACTTTAAATATCAAAATAGAAAATTTTAAAGTAGAGGTACCACATTGAAAATTTTTATAAACTTCATAGGCCATTTGTCACACTATCCCTAATAAAATCTTAAACTTAATGATATATATTTTTGGATATACTAGTTATTATGTCACATGCGTGCATGTGATGTTACGTGTTAATTATCTTATATTTGTAAAATAATTTATATTTAATAATAAAAAGACTATGAAAATAGATATCACATTACATGCCATAATTATGCGAACTTTTTTTTGAAGAGATGTAAGCAATCTTAACATATTTTGTGGGAAGTTATTTAACATGTTTTTTGGATGATAAAATATCCATTTATCCAAAAAAAAAAAGTAATTAATAAAGACAATATTTTTTATGAATTGGTTAAATCTTATGAAAGATTTTTTAAGGTGTTAAGATCAAGTAATTTCACCTCTATAGCCTAATACACATTTAATTTAATATATAATCTAATGTGCGATACATTGAAATATGTTAAATAAAAAACTGCTAGATCTATTTATATAAAAATAAATTTTATCATAATAAAAATATTAATTAAAAAGAAATACTATGAGAATATAATTTAAAAATTTATTATAAAATCTTTGAAAAAATAAGAAAAAATCATTTTGAGTAATTTGACCAAGATTATGATTTAAGTTACTGGAAAACTATTACCCTACCAACCAAATGAAAAAATAAATAAATCACGAGCATTTATCCATTCTAAAACAATCAGAGCTCTCAAACTTATTCCACAGCTTATGTGATAAATAGATTAAAATAAAAAAAATTGTCATGATATTTATAATGATATGAGATTTAATTACTTAGTAAACCATAACTTTAAAATTGTTGATTGATAAAATTCAACTACTTAAGAGTTCTACTCATAATTAATTGTTAAAAGCATTATTTAAAATATTCTAGTAATTTTTTCTTCTAAAAAAATTATCATCGTATTGAAATTTTCAATAATAAACTTTATTAATATTATAATAAAAAATCATAAATAGGAATTAAATAAATCTAAAAAAAATTATCATGGTATTGAAATTTTCAATGATAAATTTTATTAATATTTATAATACAAAATAGTAAATAAGACTGAAATAAATCTTATTACTAATTATAATATAATATAAAATATTTATATTATAAAAAAACTTATTTATTTATAAAAAATTTATATATTAAATATAATATTACATATTATATAAATAATTAAAATTTGCATTAACATTTAAAATTAGATTAATATAACTTTTTACTTTTTCAGGTTAATGAAATATTATAACTTTGAAGATGAAGTAATTCAATTTAAATATTAACCTTTTTTATTTATTATCAAATAAATTCATTTAACCAAAGTTCTTCAATAGAATTAGAAGTCTTATTTATAAATGTGATAAATCTTATTAATAATAAAAAATATTTAAAATGATAATATTAGTAATATAATGAATAATAATGAGTATTTTGGTCAATTCAAAAGATTTTATATCTTCGTGCTTTTATATATACTAGGTTTAGCTATACGTGCGTTACACGTGGGTGATAAATCATATAATTAATATCGTCAAAATATCAAAATATAATTAATGTTAATAATAATATAATTATTATCTCTCTAAAAAAATTAAAATTAAATTTTATGAAACATATTATTGAAATCTTACTTGAAAATTAAAAAAATAAATATTTTATCAATTTTAATAAGCAAAATTATAAAATATTTGCTAAAATTTTATCAGTTTTTATACATCAGTAACCTTTTTTCTCATATGGAGTAGATAAAACTGCACATAACCACTCAATTTTTTTTCTCTGTGTAGCTTGGTTGTTTGATATCTCAATAGACTAAATATAATTGTAAGTTCTACGAATTGTATGACGATTCTTGTATTTTCTAAAAATATTTGTAGTACATAATTTAGATGTGTAACAATTAACAAATATATATAGTTTGAATATTAAATAATTAGATGAATATAATAGGATTCGAACCTTGATTTGTTGGCATTTTTTTCCAAAATTATGGATGTGATATTTGATTCAATAAACTGGAGTTTCAAATATAAATTATCATAACTAAATTTAACAATAATGAGAATTAATAAGTATATAAAATGTAAAAAACAACATTCATAACTATTTTTAAAGAAATCTAAGATTTAATAAGTAGCAAAGTAAAAGAATCAGTTCACTTAGCTTTAGCAATTGACATATGATAATGCATAGGAGAAAATTGATAGAATAAGCAATGATTATGGATTATATAATCAAATTAAGCATGTAATAGTAGATACAGTCACCTTATATTTTGAATTCCTTCTATTGAATAGCGAAGAATGCTAAAAAATAATTCATGATTGTGCTTATTCTATACCATTTTTCTATGAAACCATTCATGTAATAATTAACCACTATCTTAGGATCCAATTTTCATAGTGAAATTAGCATTTGATAATATTTCTTTCTAATAATACTAAATTTAAACCTTGTCTAATTCCCTAATCTAAGATTTGCAGAGTATGTGTTAACTTTAATAATATTTTTAGAAAAGCACCAACCAATGCAATGCTCCCACAATTAACTAATTTATAAGTTCGTGATGTTATATCATAAGCCTTAACATGATATGATCAATATAGTTAGCATTCTTGATGGAATTGGTAAGGAATTGAGATTTTCATGGATGCAAGTCATATAGCAAAAGATGCAAACTATATATTTTAGAGACGTAATTGTATTGATATTACAATTTATAGGAAATAGTCTCCTCTAATACATGCAGTAAAGCGTAAGAAAAATCGTTAAAAAATTTGTGCTTAAAATTAGACTAATTCAATTTCTATATCAATTTATCTTTAATGAAATTAAATTAGGAAAAGTATAAGAGGAATGTTTCCACCTGATAACACAAACAAACAATTACATATATATATATATTAGTTTCTTAAAAGTTTTTGCATCAATTATAAAGGAAGTTCGGAATTTTCTGCACACTTTCAACTAATTTATAAATGTTAACCACAAAACGAAGTCTAAATTTTTAAGTTTCGTGTGATTTGAAAATCAGCTTCTCTTTTTATGTCTATGACCAGTATATATGCCCATAAATTATCCATCCATATAGTGCAAATTGGCTAAGCAACATGTAAAAACAGAAAATAATGCCTCACTATTTATTTCGCACTATATGTACATGCAAATAAAAGAAAACACATATATCTCTTTAGTAAGATTTCATAATAAAAAAAAGAGTATAATAGGTTGTTACAAATAGGGTTAGAAAATCAATATAAATTTTTATTTAGATAGATCATAAAAGTAATAGAATCAGTTTATTGTGTAAAAGAAGAATGTTATAAATAGGGCGAAAAAATTAGTAGAAATTAAAATTTAGATATAAATCATAAAAACAATAGAATGAGCTTACTGTGTAAAAAAAGCAATAGCGCAATATCAAAATGCTAATGCAGACAAAAGTTCACAAAATAAATTACTCGTGACTTCCATCTTTATATACGGAGACTTAATTAGGGTTTTTCTATTAACTCTACTTTGATTAGGATGCAAATAATAATGATAACTAATAAAATAATTAGGCCTAAAATGGAAGATGCAAATAATAATTATGCCTAAACTAATTAGGTTTCATTAATGATTTGTAGTAGCCTTAAAAAAAGAGATTTTTTTAAAGAAAAAAATTAATAAATCATTATCAAGAATAAAATAATTAAAAAAATTAATAAATCATTATTAAGAATAAAATAATTAAATTCTAGCATTAAGGATAAAATAATTAATTTTAAAAATTAGCAAAGTATAGTAATATTGTTGATTTAATTTTTGTATTTGAAAATAAAGAGAATGAATTCAAATTGAAGACCCACGAATCAAAAATGGATCTTTAATGACGATTGTAAACTTAAACAAACAAATAATATAACATCAATTATCTCATGGTTCGAATCTCAATATTTGCAATCCCTTTTTTAAGTTAAGATAATGACTTCTTTTATACAAAAAAAAAAAGTAAAAATAGACCGATTGAAGCCATTTCAAGTCTCAACACAAAAAACTTCAAATCGTAAAATATTTCTTGACCGAGTGATCATCAGCCAACCAAAGAAATATGTGGACTGGATTTTTTTCAGCTTCTTCGATAATATATATTTGTCAAAAAATGTTGGACAGAACTATTCAAAGATAAGAATAAGGCCTAAAACGGAAAGATACAAATAATAATTAGGCTTAAAATAATTAGGATTAATTTATGATTTGTAGTAGCCTATAAAAAAATTAGTTTTTTATTAAAAGTATTAATAAATCATTATCAAGGATAAAATTGTTAAGAAAATCAATAAATCATTATTAATGATTTGTAGTAACCTATTAGAAAAATAGACTTTTATCAAAAAAATAAATAAATCATTATTAAGGACAAAATAGTTTAAAAATTTAGTAAATTATTATTAAGGATAAAATAATTAAATTTTAGTATTAAGATAAAATCGTTAATTTTAAAAATTAGCAAGGGTATATATGTTAAAATAATTAAATTTTAGCATTAAAGATAAAATAGTTAAAATCATTATTAAGGATAAAATAATTAAATTTTAGTATTAAGGATAAAATAGTTAATTTTAAAAATTAGCAAGGGTAAATATGTCAAAATAAATAAATTTCAACATTGAGACAAATTTAATTAAAATAATTAAATTATTTATCTTTAAATTATGAATAATTTAAAATAATTATAAAATAATTATAGTAATTAAAAGATAATTATTATAAAATAATGACTCATAAAATCATTATGATTGCCAAAATTATGAATCTATCTTTAAATTATTTTTATTTAATTTAAAGATAAATTTAATGACTCATAGTTGGATTTTGATTAGATAAAAATTTCTTATTTAAAAGAAATTTTATTTTACATGTGTTAATTTATAATTGATCCAAAATTTCTCATTCTACATAAACATAAAATAGTTAATTTAAAATTAATAAGAGTATATATATATATATGTCATTCACTATTTGTAATTTTAGAGTTAGTGCTTTTATATATAGTATAGATAGATAATAAGTAAGAAATCGTAATCTAATAAAAATTATAAATGTTAAAATTTAAAATTTAAATATATTAAATTTTATTTTTTAAAAATAATTATATAAATTAATTGAATTAAATTGCATGATACATATCTTTTAACACTGCATTTCTAAAATATACTTCTACTAAAGATTTACTTTTACGGCCTTCTTTAACGATCAGTGATCAGTTTAGAGCTGTTTGATGAACAAAAAGTGTAATGATAAAAATGACAGGCTACACTTTTAATTATGCTTCTCATGTCTCATGTCTTCTCGCTTCCTTTTCTTGACTTACATTTGTCAGTCGATTGTCCGGGAACCCACCCAACAACACGTTATTTGTCATGGTTTTACAGAAGATCACGAATCTTAGATTGTGTATTAAAATTTAATTGGACATATAAATATTTACATTAATTTTAATTTATAAGGTGTTTTTATAAATAAAATCGTAAAATACAATCGATCGGAATAAATATTATTTTGTAAGTTGATATGGATCATAATATTTGGTATTAGAATCGCCTTTGAAATAATAGTGATGTGCTATTGAGGATAATAAATTTTTGTTGAAGTGAAAGAGAATGTCATAATTTTAGAAAAAAATTATAAATTTCCCATTAATTATGTATTAAAATTTAATTGAATATATACATGTGAACATGACATTATTGTGTTTTAGCAGGCGCTTATTAATTGAAATCTAAACGTCAGACAAGTTGCTTCAATAAGTCATTTCCAGTACGAAAATGATGCCTTGGAATTGTTTTCAATCTCACTTCATAAATTTAAAAGCCTTATCTTCATTGCAAGTGAGCGAATTATTACAAGAGAAGGCACTCGCACGTAATAAACATCATTGCAATTTGCAAGTAATTGCTATATATACGTAAAGATACATATAAAACATAAATGCTTAGATTTTAAGCTCTTAGATGAATCTCTTGCCACTTACAAACCATGGCTCTTGAGTCCTGACCCATAGTTTTGCTATGACGAGCAAAACGAGATGACAAGAAATTCAAGAGTACATCTGATAGTTCGTGTATTAATGTAATATTCATATATTTTATCGTATCATAATCGTGTTTAAGATATTTTATATTTATATAAATTTTGATAAATTAATAATTTATATTATATAAATTTTGAGATATTTATGTATTCTTGACGAGTTCGTGTCGTATTTTTAATTTTTTTTTGTATTATATTTATATTATATAATTATATTTTTTTATATTATATTTATATTATATAATTATATCGTATTCGTATCCAAAAATAGCATATATTCCATGTTCCCAGGCTCTCAAGCAGGGGGCATTCAGATAGAAATGAGTGCCCCCTTTCTATGGGCGGTGGGGGTGGGGGCCTTCTAATAAGTGATATCAAGTAATGCACGAGAATGACATTGTCAAGTTGCTGATGGAGTATATCCGAGATTTTCCAACATTTTGTTTTGCCCAATTGCCACTCTAATCATCCCAATCTCAAAATGACTTTCACTTTCATCAATTAACTTATACATTGCCCTTTTAAAAAGCAGACATCTTGTCAAAACTTTTTTCACTTTTTGTTTTGTCTTTCTCTTGCTAATGCTACCTTTATAACCTTAATTTAAAACTGTGCTATTTAAGGGAAAATGACATGCATATTCATCACCTTATCCTATTTGGCCTTGACTAATTGGTACAGAGCAGAGCATCAAAATTGCATTTACAGTGAAACCAAGTGTTTCATACATTTACATTAGAGTCAATGACAGTGCTGAAAAAACAAGCCCACTTTAACCCATTTACAACTCCAGATAGCAACCTCACTGAACATGATCCCACTATATATTCATCTCTCACTTCTATTCTCAATTTTAACACGTCAGCAGTGTTGAGCTAGCCAAAAGCTCACTGAATCAATCACCAATAATTTGTCTTGTTTAAACCAGTTCACCCACCGAATTATTCGTTTAAATTTAAAGTTTCATCCATATTTAAAAAAATTTGAATAAAAAAATTAAATTTGAAAAATAAACTTGAATAAAAATAAATAAAAGCCGTTTAGAAAAAGGACAAGATTTTATCTCTAACATTCAAGATCTAAGTTCCAATCGACTATTTTTTAATTATATAATATATATTATTTTTATTTTTATATATTTTATGTAATTTATATGATATAATATTATAATATAAACATTAAAAATATGTTAAATTATTCATGTTTAAAATTTAATAAAAAAAATATTAAATTAAAAACATGTTTTTTAAAATATTTTTACAACAAATATGAAGGGACATGCTTAAACTATCCATTTATAAATATAGACAGATTTGAATAAAATTTGAGACATATTTTGGATTGAGTCGAGTTTAAGCACATATATATTTGATATTTAATATCATACTTAAACTCGATCCAAACCCAACTAATGAAGACCTCTATTTTAAATTAAATTCAGACAAAATTTAAATTGACATAAATTGTGTCTATTGTCTTTAAAAAAGATTAAATTTAGACAAAATTTAGAGATACCCAATCATATATAATAGAAAAACAAATTTATTTTAAGAAGTATGGGATGAAAAGAGATTAATTTTTGTCATCACTTACCCACTTTGTTTTAAAATGTTGGTCATCAAAAGCCTTTGAAATAATTAACACAAGACAGTAATTTATTATTTCAAAATCTTTGAAGAATCTCCCGTTGGAATATTTTGATTACTAATGGTGTTGAATTTTGATCACGTCTGATAGGGCTGTAAATGAACAGGATTTAAATGAATATATTTTTGTTTATGTTCCTTTATTTATTTTTTAGTTTATTTATGTTCAGTTCGTGTTTATTAAAAATTTTAAAATTGTGTTCGAGTTCTGTTCGTTTAAAATTGAGTGTATTCGTGTTCATTCATTTAAATTATATGAACTTGATCGCGAACATTAAATGAACATGTTTATAAACATATAATCGAACATATTTGCGAACAATTAAAAATATGTTTATGAACAATAAACAAACAAATAAATAAAAAATTAATCAATTTTAAGTTATTATTAAATATAAAATAATAAAATACAAATGTAATTAAATTTAAGTTATTATTAAATATAAATAATAAAACAAAAATATTATTAAATTATTAAATTTAAGTTGTTATTAAATACAAAATAATAAAACACAAATAACATTAATTATATTATAATAAAATAATAATAATAATAATATTAATCATATTATAATCGAACAATAAACGAATTTTAAATAATCTATTAAACGAATTTTAAATTATTCATAAATGAGTTTGTTCGTGAACATAAATGAATTGAATAGACATTGTTCGATTTATTTAATAAACGAACCTTAAAAAATATAATTATAATAATTTATTTAACTTGATAAACAAACATAAACGAATAAAAATTAAATTATTCATAAACCATTCCTCAAAACACTTTATTCATTTGCACCCTAACCTTGCAGCCACGCCCACGAGGAGCAAGTGATGTGAAACGCCCACGGTCCCATTATTATTAATTCCAACTACTGTTAAAAAAATCCTTTGTAGTTTGTAGTTTGAATTATGCAAACATAATTGGATTTGGCATGAATCATGTTTGCCATTAAATAAAAAAAAAACATATGTTGTTAAGTTATGTGGTCAATTATATGAAAAAAATTAGCTAAGTCACGTCATCCTTTGGTGTTTTCTTTCTTTTTGGAAATGGTTAAATATTGATTTAGTTCTTGTATTATAATATTTTTATCGAATTGGTATTTAAAAAAAAAAAATTTGTAATTAAGTATTTAAAATTTTATTTCGTGTATTTTGATTCTTTGAAATAATATCATTAGTCAATGATTAAAATAATAATAATATCTAATAAAATTATGACACGTAATAAAAAAATCATGTCAATATCACATTAAAAAAATAAATAAAAAAATAAAAAAGAGAAGAGAAGAAACTTTATGCATGTGAAGTTATTTAACCTTTAAAAATTTAATGCTTGCAGTAAAAATCAACCAAAATTTATTTGCTTAAAATTCATAAGGAATTATAACTCCTCCTTCCAAAAGATAAGCAAAAGTTTAAAAGCATGAAAAAAGATTATGACAGTTAATAAAAGAAAATGATAAAGTGTCTGATAATTTGACTGTTCAACTATTAACAAGTATATAGATACATAAATAAAGATGTGTATAAAATTATTATTTATTATTTTGATATATAAATTTTAAATAATTAAAAATCGGATAAAATAACATTACTCGGTTCATTAAATAACTATTTTGTGGTTGTATTATTTATGTAGGTGATTTTTTTATCCATGTGATTAGTCGCAGGGGATTATTAAATATAAAAAGATGGATGAAAAAATTGGATCGGATCGGTTCAATCGAAAATTATCGATCCGATATGATGTATAAAACTAAATATCTATTGAATTGATAAAAAAAAACTGTTCAACCAATAAAAAATCATATAAAATCGATAAAAAAAATATATTTTTTAAATGATGAATTTTGAATATTTAATTTTTTTAATATTATATTAAAAATCATATCATATCATTAAATTAAATTAAATGTATATTTGTATTAATTATTTATTTAATATTAAAAATATTTTTTAATAAATAGACAGTTCAATCGATTAGATTAATTGTACGATCTGATTTTTTTGACTTGTATAAAAAGGAAAGAAAGTACAAGGATGGATTCAATGGATTACATTAATTGAATGAGAAGATGGGAACTAAGAAAAAGATAAGAGTCATTACTCATTAGTTAATGCAAATGCTAATTGTGTACAGCAATATCAGTATAATGTATTTCTTTCTCTGCCTCAAATCTCCAAGAAACATCCTGATTGAACATGGCCACAGTATTTCGCAGGGATCTCCAATTTTGCCCACTCAAATTTCTTCAAATTCAACACGTAAGCATTGTGGGGCTCATCGAATCTTGAAGAACCAATCGTCACCAGCTTGTCCTGCCACGTTGTCATGTAAGCAATCTTGCACACATCACCAGGTAGCTTCGCAATCACTTGCCACTTGGCATCTTTCAATGCCACCACGTCACCTTCACAAATCATGTACATATCCATGTTACCGCCACGTATGCAAGTCATCGGACACGTATTGGCTTTTAAGAAGTCGTCTCGCACGTGATCCCACCTCCACGTGGCAATGTCGAACACCTCGGCACTTTTCTCGAACCGGCCTTGCGTGTCGGTACAGTAGCCTCCGACCACGTGGAACTTACCACGGTGGAAAACTCCTTTACACTCGTCGCGCTCTCTTGCCATGTCAGGCAATGGAATCCATTCATCCTTCGCCACGTCATACGCCAGTGCTGACCTCAAAGCATTCTTCTCGTCATCATGTCCGCCCGCAACATACACCGTCCGATCATCACCAGAAGCGCATCCGAACATTGACCGCCGTACACCTGGCATGTCAGCCCCACGGTGCCACTTGGCAGTCAAGAAATTGAAGACAAAGACAGAACCGGAAACCTCCCATGTCACCGGATCCAACCCACCCATTAGTACAAGATCATACCCGACGGCAACTAGCTGGCAAAAATAAGGCAGCCCATCAGGGAAATCATCGGGAAGCTGAGGCAAATCAACCCACTTACCCGTATCGGGCTCCAGAACAGATAGCCCATAAACAGGTTTAACAGAGCAACCTTTTTGAACACCCTGACCCTGTTTCCTATCCGGGTCAACCCGAGCTTGAGCCAGGACAACAAGTTTTTGGCCATGGCGAGTAGCCTTCCTGAGTTGAAAAAATTCCGGCAGCTCAATCTCAGTTTTCCACCCTTTGCAAGTTGACAAAAGCGTGGCGAATTGATCGTAGGAGACTCGAATCAAACACTCTCGGGCAATATCATTGGGGAGATCTGGAATCAGCTCCATTCATAAATGAAAGAAATCAGGGTCTTAATTCTTAACAAGGAGAAGCTAATGAAAATAAGAGAATTTTGAAATAATGGGCAGTGAAAACAGGTTTTGAACATAGAAGCAGCTAGGTTTAATATTGATTGAAGAAATGAAGATTCCTTTTTATAGGGGTGGGATAAAGTGAGCTAAATATTAAAGGGTGAAGATGCAGACATTCTAGAAAAGTTTGAAGAATTTTTTTTTTAACAAAAAAGACCAATGGGAGACCTTGAAAACAGCCCCTGACATTAATTTTCTTTGTCCCTGTTAACCTAGAATTTTATATAATAATAAAGAAAAGGATTAATTTGAACAAACTTTAAGCCAGATAATCAAATTGAATATTTGCCTTGAATTTAGTTTTTATGATTAAGATATGTTGGGTTGTCGGAGTCATTGTATCTGGAACATTGTACCAAAAACTAGATTATATGGTTAAAACACAATTCTACCTGTTTAAATTTATCTTTATGTGGGATTTAATGCAAATGTTTAAATTTATTAGTATGTACTAATTTCTATCCACCAAATTCCTTTCCTTTTAATCCACTAAAGAATGAAGAATCTGATATATTTTATTATGTTATAAATAAAATAAAAGTACATAAAGAGAGATCAAGACCAAAAAAAATATAAACTTTATATAGGATTCCAAAAATCATTAGAGAGAGCAGAATACATTTCTCAATACAATGTACCACAATTATTATGTACATTCATCATATGCATTTATCTTAATATAGTCATCTGCCACATGCATTAATCTACCACATGCATGTATAACATATTAGTATATATCAACTTTGAAAAAATTGATTCGAAAATTAAATTGATGAGATTTTTACTCACTAATTTAATTGATTGAATCAATTGATTTAATTAAATTTAAATATTAAATAAATAATTAATAAACATAAATCAAATTTTTTATTATTTTTAATTGATTGAACCAATTTTAAACGATTTGACAAATTTTCAATTTTAAGTATATCACGAATCGAATAAGTATGCGGTTTCCAATTGAATATCGACCTGGTTCGATTTTTCAACACGATGTATATTCTACAATATTGTTTACTTTATATATTATGGATTTAAATTAAAACAAAAAGAAACAGAAATTGAAATTCAATATACAGTAGAAATGAAGAAAGGATTCAATGTTATCCATGCATTTCATGATGATACTTAAATATTTGACTAAAAGCTTGTCAAATACTAGGTGAAGGGTAGTGGGATTAGTAGTTCTCCCCATGTTTTTAATCCCTAATCTCAAGTCAACTAAATCATAATTATAACATGAAAACCTATAAAATTAGCAGTATATATTAAACTTTATTAGTTTTTCCCATGTTTAATCCCCAAATATCTCAAGTCATTTGAATTAAAATTTGGAACTTAATTTTTATACATTGATAATTCTATCAATAATTAGCCCTACTACTACTACTAGACCCTTAATCGTTCATTAAAAATCATTGTGGCTTATAAATAAAGAAATAATAATGGATAAAAAAGAGACAGAGACCAAACTTTCCTCTCCTTTTGTTTTTTAGATCAAATTCAATTAAACTGAATTATTGGGTCTGAAAATTTAATGATTATTTGAAAGACACTGATTTTAAATACCAGCCTTTGGGATTTTTGTTTAGCCTCTCAAAGAAGCTTGCTCCAACAAATTTATTAGTTAGAGGTAAAGTCAATGTAATTAAATAACTTTTAAATGAATTAGAAAACTTCTGAAATTAAACCATTGAACTCAAATTGGTATCAACTTGTGTGGTGGGTACCATTTTTTATAATTTATATATGGATTTTGCTCATGAATATTCTTAATTATTTTTTAAGGTATGTTAATATATTATTTATAATAATAAAATTATATTAACTATAATAATTGATAATTTTATATATTATTTTCAATGCATTAAATAAAATTATTATTATATATATAATAATTTTAAA
This sequence comes from Fremontodendron californicum, assembly GCA_030761205.1. Classification (NCBI taxonomy): domain Eukaryota; kingdom Viridiplantae; phylum Streptophyta; class Magnoliopsida; order Malvales; family Malvaceae; genus Fremontodendron; species Fremontodendron californicum. The sequence goes on from JAULJL010000024.1 coordinate 7,326,013, forward strand.
AAATATGTTAAGATATTCGTTAACAAAATTATATATATAATATATTAATTAAACTTTTGTTTATGATTTTATAGTATTTTTTAGGGAAAATTAACAAGTAAAATGAACTGTAAAGAATTAGTATGTTTAAAGCCTAAAGTAAAGGACAAAGTCACAAAGGTGCTTTTTTCTTTTAATATCACAGATAGAAGACTTAAACTCAATTACTTAAATAAGAAAAGTATACATAATCAAATGCTGGACATTTTCTAATAATAATACCTAAAACGTAAGGCTAAGGGTTCATTTTTCTATATTGATGATTAAAATTATAGAGGTCAAAGCGGCCTTTAAAGCCGCGTCGGTGTGCTTCTAAAGAGCGGCAGCTAACGTGATTAAACATGCAGACGGTCTTTTTCTAAAGGAAAATTTGGCAATTGGCACTTTAAAGTTGTAAGTAAACCCATAAACTTTGGGTTCCTTCCCAATCAAAGTTTAAAATTAAGTAGCATGATCTCATCTCCCCAAGAATATAGAAGAAAGGTTGATGATCAACTGTATTTTAATTGGATTATTATTCAATTGTTAGTTGTAAAAGGTTAACTAAAATCCTCCTTACAGTGTCCATATAAAAGAGGTTAAAATCTAGAGAATAGAAAAGAACAAAAAAATTGCAAGGGTTGAAAATTGAACTCAATTTTATACGAATTAAAAATTAAATTGAATTCTATTAGATTTAATCTTCCGTCATTCCTCAATTGCTCAATGGTAGAAAGGTCGGCTATTAATTGATTAATCGTAAATTCGAATTTTACTTGAAGAAATTTGATTAATTTTGAATTAAAAAATTTTAAATGTCAAAATAAAAGAAATCGCTTTGATCATTAAGAGTAGATAACTTGTTTCCTATGTCTTTGTTTCTATTGCATTCTATAGCAAGATTTGTACATTGCTTAAATTCTATGTTAGAAGCAAATTTAATTTTCTTTGCGGATCGATCAATTGGAATGGTCTTTTTTTTTTTCCTTCCTCAAATTTGGTTTTCCATTGTAATTAAGCACATTACAATCACCGACATTAAAATCGTCGTCCTCGTTAATACTATCATCAAACACTTGAAATTTATTATGGCAAACATATAGGAATAAACAAATTAAAATAGTCAAATATTAATTTAATCACATTTAAAATTATGATCTATCCAAATTCCAAACATTATATATAAAGCTGTTGTACTGAATACATATGTCACAGTCACATTCTATACAAAAAGAACAAAAAAGGAAAATATGTCACATGAAATAATATAACTAGCATTGAAACAAGAATCAAAAGGACTAATAGGGTATAATAATTTTATTTTTAATTTTAATTTTATCTCTTCAACGATATGGAAAAGTTTGAACACCCAAGCTTTGGAATATTCTTTTCTGAAAAGAAAACAAAAAGAACCTGGTGGAGAAAAGAAAACCTAGAGCCAAATTCTTAATTTAATTGAATTGAATAATAATAATAATAATAATAATAATAATAATAATGGAATCATATGAAATTTGAATCCTTCCAGAAACCATGTGAGTGAGATGTAAAATATTGCACCTGAAGTGGGGGAAAAAAGGTACCCAAAATTTGGGTAGCCTGCCCTACGAAAGTTTCGCTACCATAATAGTGAAAGACATCGGTGCAATATTTGGACAGAGAAGTTTCAGGTCCTAAATTTCGGCATATATTAATATGTTTTAGGCTAAATTTTCATGTATACCGTTTGTTCTTTTCTCTTTTCCCACGGCAAAAAAAATCTAATTGTCTGCAAACATGATTCTTTTCTTGTTCACAAATGAAGAGTTTTGATAATTATTTATGCATTTCCTCCCTTAAACATGGTTACTTAAACAATTATCAGCTGTTTGACTAAAAAGTTATATTATTTAGATTTAAGTGAATATTGAATATGAATATATTCAATTTTAAAATAAAAAAATCATATATTTAGATAATCATATCCTTATATTCAAAATATGTCGGACATGAATATATATATATATTTTTTAAATAAAGAATCTAGATAATATAACTAGAAAAAAAAAATATATATATATATATAGGACTTTGATTTTGAGCCAATTAGCATGGGTTATGTATAATATTATAGCCTAGAGGTATTCCTAAACTTGATGAAGCTTGTAGAAGCTTTAGCTATCTTTTTTATTTAAGTTCAAACTAAAAAAATGAAGAAATTTCAATATTTCCATGTTTCATATTACATGAATAAACGAGTCCCAAGTAAACTCCCAAAAAAAATTAATGGAAGAGCCATTCCGCTATAGTGAAAAGGGCAAAAGGCCCCACTCTTTGGAAAGTGGAAACTTTGCACCATCTGGTCCAAAGTCAAGGGTCAAGACCTGTGCTGTGAATTAGGATGCTTGGGGCAAAAGAAACAGACAGGTCTACTTTATTCTAAAACTTGGACAATTACATACTGAAATACATTGAAATCTAAAAAGCAGGATTTGTCTTGTAAATTGATACTAAGAAACATTCAAAACAAAAACAGGGAAATGTAGTCATAAAAATTCACATGGAATAAGATTATCCACAACAAATATCCCTACCATATCTATCGAGAAAAGAGAGCCGATGAACAAATGGTCAGTTCATCAAAGGATGCTGCAGTCAGTCACTGCACAATCCGGATTCGTTCTCAGTCCATAAACACCAATCGCAGGCATCTCAAAACATGGCAGCAGCCCGTTCAACCAGATCTTTGTACTCGTCACTTACAAAAGACTTCACTTTGAGAGTAGGGTTTCCACCATCAGCCTTCCCTGGAGACTCGTACTTTATCCCAATTACAGTTGACAAACCTGTATAGAAACAAAGGTAAAAGCAAATTTAACCACATAAACAAAGTCTCATGTGGATCAAATTGGAAAAGTAGGCATGTTTGACATCTATGTTACTCGGACTCGGATGTGAGTGTCGGACACGGGTATGTGTCCGACACGGATATGTTTAATTTTTTCCAAGATTTTCTTGTATTTGGAAGGTCCTTGGAGGATCATATCCCCATATCCATATCCAAATACGCGTCGGACACAAGAACTTCAAGAAAATGAAGAGTCAGAGCAACATAGTTTGACATTGTTTGAGGCCAGAAACAACCATTTGGGGTCCACATAATGCTAAAATGGATCCAAGGGGATGAGACTTCAGGTAGAGATCTTAGGTTCGAACCCTAGTGCTCTCTCATTGTACCCAAAATAATAATAATAATAAATGGAAAAAGTAAAGGGCTAAGAGGGTAATCTGCATGAGCACAATATATTTGGTTTCAAACATCTTCAAGGCAGCACAAAACATTAATGCAAAAGGAGGAATTTTAACACTAGTAAACTTTCACCAAAATATAGTTATTTAGGAAGGGAAAAAAAAAAAACTATTGTGCACTTTTGCTCAATATTATTGCAATAAAATCTGAAATTAAAAATATATAAGGTATGCTAGAAATTGTTAAAACTCTAAAATAAATGATGAAATGACATCAGTTTGGGGATACCAAAAATCAGATTGCCTGAAGTTGTATGACATGCTTCTATCTCCATACCTTTCAGAAAGTATGGTGACAGAAATAGGGCTTATATAATTCAGGCACTGATCTAAAACTAATTTGAGATTAAGGGCTCATAGAATCAAGTGAAGATATTTGAGTAAAAACCGGAGTACTAAAGAGCCGAACTCAAATTATAACAAGCTGACATACTTGTCATCAATAAATTCTAATTTATTAACTAGAACATAGCTCGCGAAGCACAGATCAGCTTTAAAGAACAATTTCAGAGAAATTTAAAATTCTTCCAAAAGGACAGCAGTTACTTTTTTAATTTATAATGGCACAATAAACTCCTTGCATAGGAAATGAAATCATAAGTGAAGGTACTCACTTGAATGTATGCGTCCATACAAGAATCTTTCACCTTTCCAGAATTCCAAAGGTCTTGACCTGATCCTTGTACTTCGTCTCCTCCCTTCTACATCAAATGTTGTACCAGAACCTAGAAAGAAAGAATGCATCAAGTCATTCCAATGGAATTACTAAAGAACTTCAAAGATTTAACTTGAACTTTTGGTATTAGTAACACCTGCAAGGCTTTGTCTTCGAGAAAGTGCTTTTCTCTTACGTTCATTGCGTGAATGTGGTTTTGTTTTGCCCTTCTTCTTCTGTAGTTAAAGAAAAAAAACATTAAATTTGAAACAAAATTCAGAAGAAGGGAAGTACACCAAAAAGAGGCATGAGTCTTATTTCCTTTTCTTCACAAGTAATGTACAGAAAAAATGACTCACTTCATAGGTTTATAGACAGACTAATAGAATATGAAGGGACTTCAGACAGTAAACTGAAGCATGCAAAGGAAAAATACAAACATCTAATAGAATCTGCCATTGATTCACAACCTTGTAACATTTTTCTATTCAAAATGACACCATCAGCCATAGCAATAAGTAACAGGTAATAGCTTAGAACACATTTCAATTTTTCACAGTAACCTAGATATGCTTGGACTCAAAAAGAATTACAGACATATCATTTGAGTTCAGTAGGTAAAGTTTCCCATCCAGGACATGAAAATCAAGTTTCAGGCTTTACCTTTCTCAATTGAAGTAAAAGTAAAGCCATTTCCTCCATGGTGGTTTCAAACATTTTCAATTGTTTTATTTATTTTCTTCAAAACCATTCCGAGTTAACTCACCAACCTAAGTCCAGATTTTGCATGATTTGAGATAATGGTTACTCTTAGATACTATAATGGACCAAACTGGTTCTCACCCCATAAATAGAGCTAAGAATATTGTTCTTTTGCAAATTATATCATGAACTAATGACAGCCAACAGAATTCGATACGATTTCCAAATATGGGGTAAAGCAGTCGTAGAAAAGACAATAAATAATAATCCTTCAATAGAGGGGGTTTGAGTTGCAATTATTTGCAATCACTGTTTTGCATATTAAATGTTTAATTTAAAATTGTGGCAAGGATTCCTTTGTAATATCAGTGTCCAAGCAGAAAATAAAGACAACAGATTCTATGCTTTGAGATGTAGCCCTAATTCATTGCCAAATCAATCTTTGTGGTGCAAAATTCTAAAAGATTCATAAATTACATATAACCTTTTGAGTTGATATAAATAGTTATATGAGCTCCTGCTGCATTTAAAGAGAGAGAGAGAGAGTAGACCATAGTATGCAAGTTTGAGAAAATAAAGAAAAAACAGAGAAAAAAAAATCAATGTTTGGAAAATACAAAGGTAATAGTATAGCTTCTATATATAAGCCCAAAAAAGCAGTACAGAACTCCCTAATCATGAACGTTGACTGCCATATTAAGTGGAAAAATAAGCAAGAAGATAAATAATCTTGAGCAATACAAACCTCATACAGCTCCTGACCACTTTCTGCAGCTCTTGAAGATCCATCCATTGCATGGTCCTCATCCATAGATTCATCTATTAGGGGAATGGAAATGTGCACAAAGAAAACTAATAAATTAAGACCATTAAAAGCATATCAATGACTAAGGTAAATATGGTTCATGATGTGCTAGGTCCAAGGCAAGCAGAAAGTTATAATTCAATATGTAGGTAAATCCAATAATATTAAATTTAGAAAAGGTATATCAATGATGATTTATTTCAAGCATAATAGCACGTCAAAGATCAACTCATATTGTGGTTATACTTCAAAAGCAGAAAATTACCACCAGAGTTTTGATAGGACTATAACATGATTTTTCTTTTCTGATTTAAAACAGAAACAACCAACCATGTGCCACAAATGTTGAAATAATTAGTTAAATGGGTATATCCAATATAAAATTTGTATCTTTAATGTAATTTGAGTATTCAAGGGGAGAAGGAAGTTAGTCTTCAACGGCTATACAAGCTAAAGCATGAAAGTAAAATAGCCCATTTAACAAGAATGAGCAAGGCTTACAAGGAGTTGCCAAAGGGTCAGCATGATAGTATGTAAGGCATTAGGATAGGGATCATAAAATTCTACATCTTGCAACAGTGACTTGAAGACCTCTTTGGGGAAGAAGTCCCCCGGGACATCCAACAGGTAAGACCAACCAAAAGCACTAGACCTTTAATGCAGCGATTGGCATAAGCAACAAGCCTTAACTGTGGACTGTCAACTGAAATGCGTAACTTTCTAGAGGCATTAGCCTTATTATGGGCAACTATCATGCAAAGTGAAGTTAATCAAGGGCATTTATACTATTTACTCAGTGTAAGTAATAAGCACATAAAGTCAGTGAGGAATACATGTTATTTGGACAGTTCACTGGTAGATATTATAAGATATTGGCATTCCCCATTCAACCACACATTCGATTGTTGCAAGTAAACCACAAAATGCTACCACACTAAAATGGCAACTTAAAGTTTATTCAAACAGATAGCACCCGGGAGAGAGAGAACTACCAATTCAACTGAAGAGGAATTAAAAGTGTTAAAAGATCCTTAAGGGACTACATGAGGAACCGAAAAGTTCGTGCTGTCAAGTGTTAACCACCAACTTCCTAGCTAGTCAGATGAGGAACTATTTATAAACACACAACTAATGAAGCAGCTATAAGCAATTTAATGATATGACCTTTTTCAACTAGTATGCTGAAAAAAAATGATGGAACAATCTTGATGAGGAACCTAAAAATCATGATTACTTAGTCACTGAATCACCTAAACTGTTGCACAACAAACTTTTACTACACAACACACATGCATGATGCAACTAAAACAACAGAGAAATCACAGAATAAACATTATTATTAGAATCTTTCTATCTATTAGTATCTCTATGTGAGAAAGAGAGAGAGAGAGAGAGAGAGAGAGAGAGAGGGGAGGGGTGGGGTGGGGTGGATGGACAGAAAAGTACTACATCGTCAAATGCGAGCATAACAAAAACTAGGTATCTGATTAAAGTGCGAGAACCAAGCAACAAGTGGCAAGTCAATGTGTAATTCAACATACCAACCAAGAAAAATCTATTGGGGGTGGAGGAGGGGGCTTCTTAGAGAGAGAGAGAAAGGGTGGATTCAATTTTGTTTCCCTTCACATAATTAGATAATAAGCTAACCATCATCATAATTATGCAGGAAGAAATCACAAGACTATTCAAAGGATCATAAGCATCTAGGTAGGCATTTGGATAAGTCGAGAATTAGTTTGCCTCAAATTATTCTTGCCATTAAGTGATGGTATTTTGTTCTCCCATCTAACCTAAAACTAATTGACAAGAAACAGAGAAGCGCAACCTAAAAGTAAAACTGAAAACCACGATATAGGACATAATAGCACTTAGCATTCTCCCTCAGGAGTTGCCCAATAGAACAACTTAGACATATCAGCGCATCTTGTGGAATACAAAAAACCCAAGTTCAATTGATGTGGGATATGACCCATGAACATATTATAAATAATGGAAACCTAGAAGAATGAATATTTGACTTCTTTCATAGGATATTAAAGATCCGAAAGTACTCGCGAATTATGGCAGTTACTCTAGTCGCATTTGCTAAGAAAATTCCAGACGATTTCTTTTTCTCTTTTTTTTTTTTAGTTTTGCTCCTCTACTAGTAGACATAAGTGATAAAAGGAGAAGAGGCTAATAAGGAAGAATTTTTCTTTCCAGTTTGCAAAAATCATAAAACATCTTTGAAAAACAATCACTATGCCACTATGCAACCACTAGCTGAATGAGAGAAAAAAAAAAATTGTAACCGAGGCATTTTAGTATCAGTCATTTGCATCCCCATCCCACAAGAATATCTCATGGACAACCGAGAAAATAACCATACCTGACTCTCTCTGAATGGCATCCGAATTATCAACGGTTGGGCCTTCCTTACTAAGTTTAGTCTGAGCAGAAACAACTGCTTCCAGTGGTAAGTCTTCCACCTGTGTTTTGTCACAATACCTCAGAGTATAACATTCAGTAACAAAGATCTACCTCAGAGTATGACATTAAGAAACAAAAATTTCCACTAAACTGCAAATGACTCTGTTGAAAAGTCAAAGGAAAACTCACCCTTCCACCAAATTCATTTGGTTTGATTGTATGACTATGTGCATCAATTTCGGGCCTACTTAAACTGTTATTCTCTAAGTCAGCTTGAGATCCACTTGAGACAACATTAATACCAGAATCAAACCTCCTTGCATTATCATTTACAAATTTATCGAATAGAACAGCAAAATCTCTCCCATCGAGCTCGGAACTTGCATTAGCAGTTGCAGTTTGATTTGCTTCTAATAATGGAGACCTTAATAGGTGAGACATGTTCAGTTCCTTTTCTTTATCAGCCTGACTAGATTGTTTATTGATAATTTCAATAGGAGATGCATTTCTCCATGGTGATTGATCAATATTATCAGATGAAAAAGGATCACTCTGTGGATCTGACTGAAACATCTGTTTCTTCTGCAATGACATTGAATCCAATGGATTTCTTGGAGGAGTAGGAGAAGCTAAATGATGAGTTGAACTTTCAGCCTGCTGTTGTGGTGTTCTTCTATCATTGCTGTGAGACACACTTAGTTCCTTTTCGGTATCAACCTGATCTGATTGTTTACTAATACTTTCAATAGGAGATGCATTTCTCGCCGGTGATCGGTCAATATCATCAGTTGAAAACGGATCACTTAGTATATTGGACTGCAACATTTGTTTCTTCAGCAATGATATCGGAGCCAATGGACTTCTTGGCAGAGTGGGAGAAGCTAAATGATGAACTGAACTTTCAGCCTGTCGTTTTGGTGTCCTTTTACTGATCCCTTTCATCAAACTTTGTATGTCTGATAGTGAATTTCTAGGCTTTATCAAGTTTTTTCTAGAAACCGTGATATCAATCCTCCGAATATCTTGCAAGTCAGGAAGGCATATTTTCTCCAGATCAACAGGTTTGATCTGCAAGCGCTCCTGTAGAAGACTGACTGCCTCATCCCCATCATAATTACTGGTAAGCAAATCATCCAGAAGTTCATTAACCTTGTTTTCTGCATTGGTCACTAAGCCTGGAGAGAATATAACATTATGTTATCATATACACATAGTGGGGGAAATGTTGCAACATTATGAAAACAAACACAAATGAAAACCAAGTCATACAGCAGGTTAGGTTTAGAGAAGATATCAAGAATGGGAGAGCAGCAATGGAATAAAGTAACAACTTAGGACAAATCAGCCTTTCTTGACTCACCAGTCAACTCATTCTCTTCTACTTCAATAATTGGGTCAGATTTTTCTTGCTGTGAGCCACAAAGTGGACTGAGAATTTCCTCTTCAAAGCTTTCCATAGGGGACATAGCATTAGAATAGAGATGTTTGTACTTAACTGATCTCCTGAACATGAAATCATAAGGCTATGTTATAAACCTATATACATACGGAATCTATGTTACTCCGACTCGGGTGTGAGTGTCGGACACGGGTATGTATCCACACGGGTATGTTCAATTTTTTCTAAGATTTTCATGTATTTGGAGGGTCTTTGGAGGATCATATCCCATACCATGTCCGGATATACGTCGGACACGGGTACTTGAAGAAAAATGAAGAGTCGGAGCAACATAGTACAGAATGGTAAAAAAAAATAACAAAAAAATTGGTAACAGGAAACATTGATCAGACCGCAATATTCCAGGGCGACGAGGCCTTGCAGCCACGGACTGAATATTCTGATCCAAGTTCATCAGAACAACACCTGTCTGTTTCTGTATTTCTCTTTTGGCATCTATATAACAATACAAACGCACATTGAAAAGCTAAGTTCATATAATCAATTGCATATTAAATTTCACCCCCCCCCCCCCCCAAAAAAAAAGGAGCAATCGAGCAGCAAACTTACTTTCAGCCCTTTCAAAAGCCATGAAGAATTCTTCCGGATCTTTGAATTTATCAATATCTAAACTTGGTTCCAAACTCACAGTAGGCTGACTATAAAAAATTAAAGAAATCAAATTAAATTCAACTAACATTTACCACAAAAATGAAAGAAAATAAGTAAAATAAGCAATTTCAAATAATCTTCTTCACCTTGAGTTAGGTTTCAAAGAAAAACGAGCTCGTTTACGTCCTAAAGCAGGTCTTCGTTCTCGAGGATTTTCCATAACTTCAGCATCAGAGCTTGACATATCCAAGTTCACGAGTTCTGAACTATTATCTACAATTTCTTTGGCTTGCTCTATAAGCTTATTAGGACTTTGCAATGGCTGAAATTTTATTAAAAAAAATTAAAAGAAAAATAATTAAACTAAAATAACAGTAAGGTAAATTTAGGGGGGGGGGGGAATCACACCATGGATTTGAGGAAATCATGAGAGTGTTGAAGATCGTCGGGGTCGTAAGGTCGAGGAGGGTTTGGAAAGGAAGAGAAGGTTCGAGCAAAGAGCGAGAGACCCGAATAGCCCTCCAGCGGATCTGCAGTAAGAGTTTCGACATCGAGAGCCATTTCTTTTCTCTCTTTTTTTTTTTTTTTTTTTTTGGACTTTTGGGGGGATTGAGATTGGGATCATTGCCTCCTCATTCGAATAGGGGGAGAGAGAGAGAGAGAGAGTAGGGGTAGAATTGGAAGGAGAGTTTCAAATTCGAAAAAGGAAAACGAGCGGGAGTGGATTATAGAAAAACGATTTTAGTGTGAGTGTACGGCTGTTGTTGTTTTTTAAAAAATAACATTTTTTTTTTAAATTTTATCATTTTTTTTTTAGATAAGTTTATATATTTTTATTATGCTTAAATAAGCATTAACCATTAATTTGCATCTAAATACCTTAACCTTTAATCTACATTTAAATTAGTTTTTTTTAACCAGTGCAATGTACGAATTTTTTTATTATATAATAGTAAATGCAAAAATTTTAGAAAAAATTGAATTAGTTCTAATATGTGCATATGTATTTTCAAGAAAATATGCTTTTTTAAATTTGGTCATAATCTAAAATTTCATAAAATAAAATAAAATGACTTAGAAAAAATAAATCATATAAAAAATATTTAAGTAATTTTTTTAAGACTAACTAATTACATAATTAAAGTTATTTGATTATAATTAATGAAATTATACTTATTTTAATCCTAATAATTTAAATATTCGATTTTAATTTAAACAAATATCTAAAAAAATACTAACGCATATAAAAACTATTACTACATAGATTTGATGTATCAAACACAAAACTGAGAGTCAAAAGATGAAAAAGGAATTTCACTACAAGAGGACGTTAAATTAGCGACGGAATCATTACCGACGGACATATTTATTCGGTAAACCAATTTTTCAGCGACGAAATTTAAAACATTGCCGACGAAATTCCGTGGGTAATGTATTTTCGTATTACCGACTGATTATTTGATCATTACCGACGAAAATATCATATTACTGACGAAATAGTAGCGACATACTAATTTCGTCGGTAATTTTTGGCAGTAAAACTTTGGTGCGAACGGCCTAGATTCCCGTCGAAATATCACAGACGAAATTACCATAATTACTGACGGAAATTCCGTTGGTAATAAAAGAGCACGATTTTTTATATTTGGTAATAAATTTTTATTTATTACCAAATTAATTAAAAAAATAATAATAAAATTGAACGGTCAAAAACTATTACCGATGGAATATCCGTCGGTAATACGACTATTCCGTCGGTGATACATTTTGAGTCAGTAATACATTACCAACGGAACATTTATATCACCGACGGAATTTGAATATTACCGACGAAATATCCGTCGATAATACTGTTTTACGAAATCTTATGTGCAATAAATGCAATTTTCAAATCTGAACATTCAAAAATTATTACCGATAGAAAATTCGTCGGTAATAGTTAGATTCCATCGGTGAAAGCTTTTTCATGAGGAGTTTACCGACGGATGGAATTTGAATTCCCGCCTAAAGTTTTACCGACAAAATTTTCGTCGTTGATAATCCTATTCCGTCGGTGATAGTCTCGGGCATAAGTAAAGCCCGAGACTTCTTCTTCCCCATTTTCTTTCTTTCTCTCATTCTCTCATTCTCTGTTTCTATCTTGTCGTCCGACCATCCCTGTCGATCGTCCGACCGTCTGCGCACCACCAGAAGTACTTCCATCCCAGCCATCGCTGAGGCGTCCGACCACCGCGCTTGGTTCAAAGTTTAACTTTTGAGGTGATTTTTATTAGCAAATTTCTTTTTAATTCGAAAAAATATTTTTAATCCGAAAAATCTGAATGTGTTGGTTGTTAGATGAAACTGCGCCTGGTTCTGATTTTGCTAAAATTGCTGGAACCGCACCTGATTCAGATTTTGCTGACATTCTTCAGGTGATGTAGCCTTCAGTTCAATTGATGAGTTCAAGCATTTATCTTTGTGGTGTGGTTGTGATAAAACATGATTTGTATTTTGATTGTAGATGTGCCATTGTAAAACATGCTTTATATTGGAATATGCTTAATTGTTGATATGTGCCATTGTAAAACAAGCTTTATGTTGGAATGTGCCATTGTAAAACATAATGATAATTTATATAACATTATTGATATTTTAAGGTTTTAATTTTAAGAAATATATGAAATTTTATCTAATTAATACAATATTTTAACTCCATAAAATTAATATACTTTAAATAATTTAATATAATATTTCTTCAAAAGTGAGATTGATATAACTAATAATAATTTGAATTTAAACATATTAGAAAATAAAAGGAAAGTGCCAATCTTAAATTTCTCAAAATTTAAATAATCTTAACTCATAATAATCTGAATTTTAAAATAACTAAATTTAAATAATCTTAACTCATATTAATTATTTGTAAACATTATGTTAATATTTACAAATATTAATTTAGTATTCTTACAAATGCCTAAATTAAATTAATTTATTAATTTAATTTAGGCAGAATTAAATTTATTTTGTGGAAATTTCTTTTTATTATGAATTTCTTTTTTATGATTGTTAGTTATGAAATTGTATAATGTGTTATTATGATTATTTATCGTTATTGTTCATTGTGATTGTTATTTTATTGTGTTATTCTGTTTATTTATTAATAAATTTAATATTTATTAATAAATTTAATATCTTTCATTTTACAGATAAAATGAGAGGAACGGGATGTAAAACTATTGGAAAAAAGAAACAGAATTCCATGTGGGATGCTTTTCGACCATATAGAGGATCGTCCTCGGGGCATGCTACACCAGAGTTGCCACCTGCATCTTCTCCCTCCTTACGGCCTCCATCGAGACAGTTGCCGCCTTATTCGGCTCTATCGCCACATACTCCATCTGTAGTATCTCCATCGCCCCTGCATCCTTATGCACTGCCTCAGTCTATAGTGGATCCGTCTAGATTGGCTCTCTCTACAGTGGCACCGTCCACATCGACTCCCGCTCCAATGCCACGACCGACACTTACTCTGGCGACTCAGGGAGATCCCCCGTTACAGGCGTCTACCTCACCGCTGGATAAAATTTCACAATTTTTACTTAATGAGCCAGCACCGACGTATTTTCGCGGATGATGGCATAAGGCAGCAGACAGAGGTACCTGCATCACATCCTACATCGTCTACTGATACTGCCACTGAGCAGAGAAAACGAGGTAGAGGTCGAACGAAAGGATTACCGACACCGAGTAATCCGGATGACAGGTTTTGACTGTTAATTCTTCAAAACACGTAAGTTAATAATATTTCGATAATTTCATTATTTGAGTAAAATAAATTATTTTCCACTAACACGTATCCTTGATTTTAGGACTTTCATGGAGAGTTGTGTAAAATTGACCTTTGCCTCCATTATCCGACAACACTATAATAGACCGTGGCCTACTTGGTCGAAGATACCTGTTGACGTGAAACTGTCTATTTGGACTATATTTGAGGTATGATTTGGTTAAAAGTCAAATTATAATTTAATTATGTTTAATACTATATATTAATTCATAATGTCTTATTGTAGAGAAAATGTCAGTAGCCTCCCGAGCAGACACCATTGGTTAGGAAATTATGGGAGGCCACATGCAAGGATCGATTCAAGGACATGATGAATTTTGAAAGGGACAATGCCATGTCCTTCTTTCAAACGAATCGAATAGAAGATTGCAAGGGTTACAGGTGTGATTGGATAGCAGTCGATATTTGGGATCAACTGATTGATAGCGTCTGGAGTACCGACGCTTGGAAAAATAGGTCCAAAAGGCCAAGAGTAATAGGAACACAAAAAAACATGGCAACATTAAAAAGCACACTGGTGGGTCAGTTCCTTTTCTAGTTACCGGTGAAAGGATGGTAAGATTAATTTTTGTTTTACAATTTATTGTTTCAAAATTTTATCGACTTAACTCAAAAAATTTATTGGTTTAACATAATTTTCTCTCTTTTTTTAATTCGTAGTCACGAGAGTTGCAGCGCAACGTGACTTTCCTGAAACTATTTAACAAAACTCATAAACATGCAAAGGGTCAGGGTGATAATGTAGTCTAAAGCTGTAACTGTAAGTATTTAACTTTATCAATATTTTATATATTACATTAACTGATTATACCAGATCTTTGTGTTTATGTACGTGTTCATTACAATGTCACATATTAATTATTTATATATTTAAATATTTACTGCTTCGTTGCAGCAAAAATATGGGGACGATACGTCTTCATATCCCGATTTCGACCCTCAGTCCTGGACTAATGCTATTAGGGGCATTGAGACTATGCGGACACATGTTTATGGGTTTGGAACGAGACCGAAGAGAGGGCAAATTTTTGATCCACCCGGCAGTCACCAAAGTTCAGATGCAGCCAGTTACGCTCCATGTGGTCTTAGTACTACACAGCATCCGACAGCAGCGCCGTCTGGGGACTATCATGCATTGAGGTCCGATGTCTCGCAAATCCAGACCTTAATCGTGAGACTTGAGAATATCGTGACGAGATGGAATGCGATAATCACACATTTACTGCAGTCACAGATAACAGCTGCATTAGGCAAGATCGAAACTCAGGTTGCCGGACTAAGTGCTACCTTAGGCATGGTTGTTGGATCGAGTGCAGTCGGAGTCAGTGTTGGACTGAGTGTTGCTGGAGTCGGTGCTGCTGGAGGCATGGCTGCTGGAGGATTGAGTGTTGCCGATGCTAGAGTGAGTGCTGCCAGAGTTGGTGCTGTCGGAGGTGATGCTGGAGTCGGAGGCATGGGTGCTATCGGAGGATTGAGTGCTGCCGGAGGCAATGCCAAGGTAGACAGTGAAGCCGATGATAGCAGTACCTCGTGATGAGTTCTTTTTTTTTTTGATAATCGAGAGATACATTTGAATATATATATTTTTTATATTTTTACAGATTTCACTTTATTTTTTATGTAGTAATTATATAAAATTTTCATTTTATTTTAAAAAAATTTAGTAATTTATTTTTTAAATAATTATTTTTTTTGTTCAAAAAAAATTATCGACAAAATAATCTGTCGATAAATCACATTTACCGACGGAATATTTGGTCGGTAATTAATCATCACCGACCAAATTCATCCGTCAGTAAAACAATAACCAACGAAACTATTTCATCGATGATAAAAGAATACCGATGAAAACTTTCGTTGGTACAATTCCGTCGGTAAAGTAAAACAATACAGACGAAATATTCAGTCGGTAAAAGTCCATCAGTAAAGTTTCTTTACCGACGAATTAGTATCACCGACTTAAGTATCACTGACGGATATCTCCGACGAAATATTCCGTCGGTAAAATATATCACCGACAAAAAATAGACTTTTACCGACGGATTATTCCGTCAGTAAAAGTCCATCTTTTTGTAGTGTTTCAACACATTGACATAGATCATGAATCTCTATTTTTCACCAACTTAAAGAAAATTAATTAGAAAACACTCTAGTTCTCTTACACCATAATGATAAACATCCTAAATATCAGCTCCACTAAGAAGGTCGGATATTAGCCCCTCTGCCTTGTCTTGAACTTTTTCTCATCAACCGGAATCCCCTTTTTCGTCGCACATTCCCCACCCAACTTATCATTGGTACTCAATGCACCTTTACGACCCATTTCTTGATACCCTTCAGTTCCTATTTGATCGTTCCTCGTCTGCCCTCCCCAGCTCTTCCTTTTTTACAGGATCAAAAAAAGCTTAAAAAAAACATTAATATTTCAAAATGGTTGATTTAACTATTAGTAACAATTACCTTCAGCTAAATGTTCTTGAGCTTCGAGGTTTTTGTCACCGGTTCTGCCAGAGACAACGATCTCTCATTCCCTAGCCCTACGATAAAGCTAAAAAGAAATAATGAAAGAAAAAGGAAAAATTTTATGTTCAACTTAGATCATCCGAACTTTATAGAATATTTGCAATTTCAGAAAAACTTCTTCAGCAAACTAGGAAATCATTCCATTCCATGTGAATCTAACTAATAAATATTATCTTATGTGTTATTAAATAGAATTATCTAATAAATATTATCCTATTTATTATCTAAAAAAAATCAATTTTGGATAGATTTTGATTTTGAATTTAAATAATTTATTAAATAGAATTATCAAATCATTAATATATTTTAAATATTGATGCACTCAAAAGAGTATATCTTATTTAACCTTGCACTAAAAAGATCAATTGTAAAGTATAGTAGTTAGCAAGGGTCGAGTCTTCAAGGATTGGGTTTTAATTTATAAGTTATTAGTTTATCACTTAAGTTCAAAGATAAGAAAAGAAAATGGAGTTTTTTAAAGAGTTTTAAAAATTAAGAAAACAAATAACAGTAAGAAAGAAAGTAAACAAGAAATAATCAGATGTGAGAAATATGGCTAAAGGTTCATTCTCCACCACTAAACATCATTAAGAATTAAATTCAGATCTATCAACATCAATTAACTATCAAAATTATCAACCGTAGATAACAACAAGCTCTGTTATCCCAATCTTTCCTTAGTTCGTTGTTAAATAGAACAAGCTCTCTATTTAATCTCTAACCACTAGACAACCTAGAATAAGCTCTCTAGATTTAATGTAATGGCAGCTTTATGATGAGAAAGATAGGTTGATCTAGGCAACAAACACATAAACTCGGATTGTTTAACCTATGTTATGTTCCACTTTGAAATTAGCGAAAACTCTAACATAATCATTAATCACAAATTGCCACTTATGAATAGAAAATCAAGATAATTACACGGATCAAGACTCCTAAACTAGAATTAGATAATTATCAAGATCTATCTAGTTGTACACCTAAACAAGTAAAGACAAAGATCATAAACAATTCTTATGGAAGAACATAAGCAACTTTGATAGAAAATTAATGATAGATAAAATCTAAAAATCAATTACAAAACATGTCTAGGTTTTGAAATCACCCTTAAAGAAAAGTTTAGCCTATCATAGGCATAGTTAACATAGACATAAAAGAAATTAATAAGAAAACTAAAAGAAAGAAGAAGAAAAAATCAGAATACAAGAGTAGAAGAAGTGTAAAGATCAACTCCCCCTTGTGTCTCTATTTATAGGCAGCCTCTAGGTCTTGAGCATTTAATGTTGAGTGGCAGCCAAGGTTTCTTCAAAATAAGGAAAGGTTGGTGACTTGCAGCCAAAAGATATTTAAACAAGGAAAGATGTTTTACTTGCAGCCAAAGCATGCAAAAATAAGGAAAGTCATAGCTGATTTAAATCTCCTATTTTGACAGGGATTAACTTTAAGGAAAAATTCTTACAATTAATGCAATTAATGCAAAGTTGAAAGGTTGACGGCCACTAATCCTACTTTGACTAGGATTTCTTCACATGGCAAATTAAGTTGATTCTTGCAATTAATGCAAGATAACACCTACAAAACACAAAACCATAGTAAACTATCAAGGATTTCAAGAAACTAAGCATAAAATATAAGGAATTGATATATGAAAATATATGAATTTAAGCACTTAAATATTATCCTATGTGTCATTAGGAGGAGATATCCACCTAAGCATCCATGTTAGCAAATATTTACCCAGTCAGCATTTACCTTATTATATTATATTATATTATATATATATATATGATAAGACATTAACCTTTAATTTTATTTGAAATAAAGACTTATTTGGATGCAAATCAAATAATAAGACTTATTTAGGTATAATAAAAATATAGAGATTTACTTTTAATTGAGAGACTTTTTTAGTACTAGCTTATATGACACATGCAAATGCATGTGATATTTCCTCTCCAATATTAAAAAATATATAAAAGTAAAATAAAAATAATATGTATCTTTATTATAAACTGTTATAATGGAGAAAAGGGAAGTTAAAAACTATTTTTATCGAAACTAAATTAACGTGAATGGACATCAGATAAGTTTTGCAAAATGAAAATTCAATTTAAAAATTTTAAGCAAAATGCAAAGTCAGTTTAAAAATTTTAAAAGATATAAATGCTCTGTTTTTTCTTTTTGCCTGTTACTTTAATTTTGGTTTTTTTGGTAATTTTTTTCTGTGTCTTGTTAACTCGTGACACTGACTCAATCATTCCTTTTAATATTAGTATAGATGTTAACCTTTTTATTTGACTTTTATCATTGTATCTCTACATTTACGGTTATTCTCACATTCATATCTTTATCTTCTAGTTTTTCCTAATGGGAGGTAAGGCTGGTTGTATAATTTTTTTGCTGGCAAAATGTTTAGAACATAGTATTAAGAATTTGATTAAAAAACTCACTCTAATTCATTGATTGGGTTTGGACCTTTTCCTTTTTTGTATTTCATCCCATGCCTTCACGTGTTTAGTGATAAGATAGTATCCAAAAGATCAATTTTACATTTTTTGCTGCAAAAATAGGCTATCCACATGTCTATCCTTTTGTCTATTTTTTTGTTCTTATTTATTGCCAAAAACGGTGTCGTTTTGGTTTCATCAGTAAACCACAAATAAGAAACCACCAGCGTTTTTTTCTCCTTCACGTTGCTTCTCATCTCATTTTTCCTTACCTACTCCTTATTTTCTTTATCTTCTTCTTTTCAATTCATCATCTGTTCCCTATATTTTCAGTCACCCACTTCCTTCTTATCTTTTTCAAACAATTTGTACTTTACTATTTATTTTTTTGGTTAAATCTGTTAGAGCAGTTGGCTAGGGCTATCAGAAAGGGCAAGGTTGAAAAGTTTCCATTTTTCTTTTCCTTTCTCTATCAACCATCTCAAATTTTCTCCTTTCCCTATCTGTAAAATTGAAAACAAAAAGGAAAAAGGATTGATGAATCAGGAAGAGGAGAGGGAAAGGGGCAGGGGAGGATGATACCAGAGGATGGGAGGGAAGGGCGATGCTTTCGCAGAATCCAGACAATTAAAAGCCATTTTCAAGCATCCGCTGCAAAGGTAAAGGCTTTTCTTAATTCTGACATTTCTCTTTTGCTTTAAACGCGTTTGGTTTTTATTAGAAACTCACACCCCACACACCAAAACTTCAACTTTTGGTTCTTCCAAGTTGTACCAGGTTTCAATTACTTACCCTTTATTTCTATTTAGTTTATGTGGCATCAACTTCTTTTCTTAAATTTCTTTTAACCCATTTGTTTTCTTGCAGGTTTGAATTCATAAATAAGTTTCAATGACCAACAAGCCTAAACCCAGACCAAACCAAAGCAACTGTCTGTTTACCTTTATATTTTTCACTTGAAAATTCTTTGAACTTTGTTCTTTTCTTTTGCGGTTTACCATTTATGTAATGTCTTTTTGGGTAAGATAATTATTTGTAGTATTTTAGATAGAGTTTATTTTTTTATATTATTTAGCATGTTGGTATTGGTTTCTTATTTGTATACAAGGTCATTAAATGACCTTCATGCATAATAAAATCTTAATGATTTTCTTATTTTATTTTGTGTAGTAGGAAGAGCTTAGGTTAGTATTTATCAGACTGCATATGGTGAGAATATTTTACTTGACATGGTAATTTTTTATATTCATATAGCATTTAAATTGTTGTTTGTTATAATTAAGATTGTTATTTAATTTTAACATGTTTTAAACACACTCAATCTATTCTCGACTTTTGGTGTTTTGAATTAGGTGGTTTCGATCTTTGGGTTTATATTATATTTTTTATGGGTGGTTTCAAATTTGGCGTATGGCTTTTTGGGTGTGGATTTTGGTTCTTGGTGTGTTATTGTGTTGTTGATGTTGTGATTCTACGATGATGATGGTTGAATCATTATGAATTGTTGGAAAAAGGTTGAGTTTTTAATTGTTGTTTGATGTTCATATGGTTGAAGATGCTAGAAGATTTTTTACTTTGAGGTTGTTTCTTCTAATTTGGTCTTGCTTTGTTTTCTATCATTTGTTCTCTGTTTGCATCTTGAAGATTGGAGCCCTATTTGGTTCTTGGGTGTTTCCTTGGCGTATGGTCATTGAGGAGTGAAGTGATAATTCTATTTGTTGGTTTAGACTTTTGCTGAGTTATTTAGGTTTGTTTTAAGTCGAATGATCAGTGTTCTATTATGGATGATGGAAGTAGGTTTATTATGATCTTTTGGAGGTTTTAATTGGTTCAAATACTTGAATTTTGTTGAAGTGAAGTTGCTTTCTTGAAAGCTTTTATTGAAGCTTCAGTGTTTCATGTGTTTTATGATGGTTGTGTTATTCACATTATATGGGGTATGGGGTTGGTTTTTTGGGTGGATGGTGCTGAGTTATAACTTTAGGATTTGATTCTATGTTATTTTCTTTCTTTTTGCTTCTTCTATTTGTTGTTTTCAATGAACTTGGTTGGGCTGGATGTGTTTGTTATTCGTAATATTAATCATGACAATAGAGGTTGCTTTAAAATGATTACAATTTTGGTTTTGTCTGATATTCGTCTCTTCGGTGTAAGTGATGAGTTTTTATTGTTGTTCGTGACTAAGGTTTGATTGGTTGTTTTGATCTTGCCTTACAAGGTTGTTTTTTTTTTGGAGGTTATGGTTTGTTCCTTCTTGGCGTTGATGGATGTTGTATGACTAGTTTTTCTTGAATTTCAATTTTATTTATTGAGGGACTGTAAGGCTTTTTATGGTTTGTTCTTCATTGAAATTTTCATGTAGTTGTGGACAGTGTTTTATTTTCAAAAAGGGTGGCTCGACTTCAAGGTTGAATTTTCAAGCCTTTATTGGATGCGTGGTTTGATTATTTTGGTTCAATTAATCAAAGGTCGATTTTTATGCTACGTGTTTTTTTGGGTCAATGTCAAGTATCCTTGATCTTTTGTTGGTATGGTGGTGTGACTCTTTTCAGGTTTTTTGGATTGTCTATCTATGTGTTTTTGGATTTTATTGGAAAATTAATCTTGGATCAAGTTTTGAACTCTTGGTTTTCTGATTCATCATTGATATGTTCTTGGGTGCTTTTCTGTTTCTAATTCTTGATCTTGGGTAATGTGGTTTGTCTGTGGTTACTTTTTTCTTTGGATTGTGTTCTCCATTTGATATGTGTATGAGGTTTTGATTGTTTTGGTTGGTTTATCTTTATTTTTGGTGTTTGCTTGGTTGTGAGAGACCTTTTGTCTCTCTGAGTACCATTCATCTTTTTATTAATAATAATTTCACTGACTTGGCAAAAAAATAAAAAAACAAACTCAATATATATATATATATATATATATATATCTTTCATTAAAAAATTTTTATTAGGTTTCTGTACCCTACTTCAACTCTCATACTAAATTTTGAATCATATTTTGCATTATTATGTCTTAAACTTCATTTTCATTTGCATTCTCATTTGTATAGTTTTTTCTTTTCTTTTCTTTTTTATTTTTTTTATACAGTTTTAGGTAGGACATTGCAAATATGAAGCATCTCAATTCAAAGAAACAAAATCTTCTCCTATTATAAATTTTAGTTAAGTGATTTGGTTCATGTTATCAAAAATCTTTTTTGTTCACTACTATTGATTATTAGCTAAGAAAATAATATAAATTCACTTTAGAAGTATTTTATTTTCTTCTTCAAGAAACAATGATGCAAATTCAATATTAGTTTTTTTCCTCAAATTTTAATAGTGTTAGATTACTTTAGTGTCATTATATGCCACATCTTTTGACATGAGCATTTTAGTTTTTTGGCATTCTACATGATTCTGTTTTTTGGAATATCAAGAAAATTGACAATGTTCTGGGAATTTTCAGGATGAAGAATAATGAAAGTTTAAATTGACATCTGAGTCTTCATACACTATCAATCAAACATGTGTTATAACATGCCAAATACGAATTCAGCATGCTAGACGCAAATCAATGGAGTTGCCACTAATTATCTAATCTAGGTGTGATTAGTCACCTATACGAATCTATCCTATTTAAAGTAATCATAAGCTTAACTAAGACACCTTAAAAAGAATAGGTTCTGGTCTACTTATCAGAACTAGGTTCGGGAGTACGGTTATGTGTGAGGAAGGATTAGCACCCTCACAACGCCTCTCTAAGAGATAGTACCTAATTAGTCTTGTGATACTTAAAAAGTCTTAATTAAATGGTCTTGTATATCCTATTTCATTTTAATTGTTAAAGTTAGAAATCTCGGAGATTATTTTTTAGGTCGTCCTTCCATTCATTCTAAAGAAATCACTAAAAAATATTTTTTCACCTCGAGAGTATTCAAAAGAAACCATTCGTTCTATTGAAGAGGCTCCGTCGTCGGAAAAGTTAGATTATTTAACAAAGTTATTTCTCTTAAATTAATCTTCTAAAATTAATCAATATTTTATTAATGTTTGTTTGAAAAATAAATTATGATTTATAATATCGAAAATTATCTCTTAGAATATTCTTTCATTCGTTCTGGAGAATTTTTAAGAGAATTTTTCTCACCTAGAAATTTCTTAAAAGTCAACCATTCCCGACTTCCTTGAATTTCATAATCGGAAAAAATCTTAATTTATCCTTCAATTTAATTAAGCATTTATTATGGAAAATTATTTTTTGAGAAAGGTGTTGAAAATTAATTATTCTTAAAAAAAATAAATTTTTATTTTTTATTGGTATCGAAAATAATCTCTTAAAAAAATCCTTCCATTCATTCTGGAGAATTTTTAAGAGAAATTTCTCACCTAGAAATTTCTCAGAAATCAACCATTCGTAATTTCTTTGAATTTCATCATTGAAAAAAATCTTCATTTATTATTTTAAAACTAATTAATCATCAATTAATAAAAAAAAACTTAATTAAAAAAATATATATCTTACTAATAATAATCAAATTAATAATTAATAGATAATAATAAAATATAATTAAAATAATAGTTAAAAATAATTAATAATAGATAATAATGGTTAAAAATAATAGTAAAAGAAACAATAACAATCCAATCAAAGTTGATTAGTAAAAATATACCTGTAAACACCAAAACTAAAAATAAAATTAGTCACAATAAATAATTAATTAACATTTAAACAAATAATATAAAAAAATACTCAAGTCAAAAAAAAAAAAGAAGCAGGGAGTACCTTTGTGAAGCAAAAGACGAACACGGCCAGGAGTGAGAACTCCTTGCTTCATTGGAAAACCTTGCTTGTCACAGACTCCCTTGATCTTGAATACATAGCCCTTAAACTCCTCACCCAGGGCATCACCACTGACTTCTTGTGAGATTCTCTTGTCAAAAAAGGCTTGGAGTTTCTGGTCATTGTCCTGACAATCGACATGGTACTACAGTTTAAACAAACTGCCAGAACTCATCGCACTGAACTGTAAAGGTATATACTAAAACCAAAACTGCACTCAATTTGTACAACATTTAAAATAATTTCACAAAATTATTAAGTAAACAAAAAGGAACAATTTATTCCATGCTTACAGTACCTTCTAAGACATGCCACGTCAGACATATACTCCACCCAGTATGCTTAAATGGCAGATGCTGTATCAAGCCGAGATCTTGTCCAAGGATCAAGAGGAGGTCTCTGTGGTAATACTCGCCCTTATTCTCTTTGTTGTGCTTGCTGAGGCCTTTCGGGTGCTACTCATGTTCAAAACATCCCTGGAGCAATGCTCGTCCTCTTCTGTTCTTTTCTTCTTTTTTTGCTCCCCTCCCCCCAAATGCTGAAAACTGGATCTCTTTATATAGGAGAAAATCACCCAGAGTCCTAATATAATTTAAGTTGGAGTTTTTATCCTAATCAAAGTGTTATTTTAACCCAAACAAAACTCTTTTAGTATTATCTCAAAAAATCTGAAAATTCAATCTTAATCTTGCAGAGTTTAAGTTTAAACAAAATTGAATTCTTTTTTTTCATTTTAAATTAATTCCGAAAATAAAAGTTAAAGTTAAAAGTTAAAATTAAAACCACCCGAAAAAAAAGGGTGTCTACAACATGTGTAAATGTTATAAAAATTTGAATGGAAAGCCTTAGATTGCTTTCATTCTGCTTTGCCTGTCTACTAGAGTCAAGTCAATAGTTATATGATCCTTTGTAGAAATGATTAAGTGATTTTATTTAATTTCATAAGTGTGACAGGTTACATGGTAGTATGCTGCACATTTTATGTTCTTTGATATGCATTCAGAAGTTTGCTGTCTTTCATTGAAGGTAGAATATTTGCTTCACTAAAATAGTTTCTCATTGCTGAAGATATCTACTGTAAATCAAAAGAGGACCAGGTTTGCCTCTTCAGCTGTCAATGCAAATTTTTTATGTTTTTGTCCATATCCTATATCTATCAACTCAAAATATTGCATTAGAAAGAATTTGAACAATTTTAAATAATTGTAAGTTATTTGGTAGCATGAGGAACCACCCTTGGTCACCTTGGAAGAAAAAAAATCCTCAAGGTGCTGCAGCCAACAAAACAGTTTTAATAAAATGATTTTCAAGTCTGTTGTTTAAGTTGAAAGATGCTTTGAAATTTTGTTCCCGCACTTGCTGAGATGATTTTATGCCTATCATGTGTCCTGATATTTAGGGTTTGCTTCTTTGGCTTTGCACTCCCAAGCAGACGAGATGTGAGCAATCGAAAAACGACCTGCCTGAGTTATCCAAAGTGCGGCTTCCATCTGACATCAACGTTGATTTTCTGGTAAAAGCAACAAAATTCTTTCTGGTAAAATATATACTATTTTTCATTTGCATGTAATATGCAGAAAAAGAAAGAGCTATGCTATTGACCGACCCTTTCGTAGTGACTTCGAATCAATAGGCCTCTCCTTTTTTCTCATTTTGTTTGAGGCGGGCCGAATAGAGAATGAAATGTAGAAATAGGGGAAGGGTTCCAAACCTTTTTTTGGTTTAAGGGCTGCTCGCCCTACCGAAGTACCAAAGGCTTTCGAGGCGCTTACACCTCCCTATTACACGACCTAAAAAAGGCTTTCAGTAGCGCCCTTAGAATCTAAGCCTTTTTTTTTGAAGCGCCAGTAGTTGTAGCTGTGGGTAGGGCTTTCGTTCTTATCGCTCCGGGTTTCGATCTATATGACCTCCGGGCGGTACGAAGTACACCTCTTCTGTAGAGGCAGGTAGTAACCTAACCTTTAAGAGTCTGTTCAAGGGGGGAGCCCTCTCTCTTATCTATCAATGGAAAGATCTCCGTGCGTGGCGTGATAAGGAATCCTAGAAAAGATCGATTGAGACTCCCTCCCCGGTCCCACGAAGATCTCTACGTACTTGTCCAGTCCAGGACAACTGAGATCTTCCGGTCTGCGTGCGTGGGAGCAGCTCAAACAAAGAAGAGTCTGGTCTGGTCTGAATTCAGGCCCGGCCCGCCCGTCTGCTGCTAGGTCCGGGAATGGCGCCAGGCGAGGGCGCCGCTATGCCCCGCTGCTCCGCTGCGACCGGCCCCCAGACTATGTAAAAGAATCGAGGCCGGGGGGGTCTCGCCCATAGTGGTTCCCCCCCGCCTTTGGTTTATTAAAGTCACAAAAATCCAGATTACTCCATGAGTGATCCATTGAATGAATAGGGAAAAAATCAATTTTAATTATTTGTGATGAAATGATTGATTCTGTTGTGGATTTTTCAAGATTGAATGGAAACTATATATATATATATATTTTGGATAAGTGAAATGGAAACTATATTTGCTTTGGCAATAGTTGCATAAAGCGTCAAACAATGATTGGTTTAAGTGCATTGCAATTTAATTTTTTTGCTAAGAATCATAACTTGCAATTGTTATTCGACTTAATGATACTATTTATGTTATCAAACCAGACAATGATTTAATACATGTATATTTAAAAGCATAAATTTGGTCACTTATATTATTTATCAGAATCAAACATTTGTTGCCACTGATTATTTAATGTTGTTTATTGCTAAATTGTTACCTTGATTGCTGCATTTAGTATAACAAAACTATTGCAGCACCTTGAGGATTAATCAAAACAATAAAATGATTGTTGGGTGATCTCCAAAAGATGATAATGGTTCAAAAAGATGAGAATTTATACTTCCCAAATCAATTTTGTAAAAACCAACTGTTTTCAGTATGGAGACTTAATCACCTTCAGGTACAACAACAACATAATCTTTGATGCCTACTCTAATGATAGATCTGCAACTATCCTCACACCAAATGAATTGCAAATAAGAATTCGCATGTCTTCATTTTTCTAACAACATTACATTCAGTTATGGTTACTAACTTTATTGGATATATTTGACCTCATCATTGTCTTCAATGTTTAGAAATTAAAAAAAGTAAGAACAAGAAAACTCTCCTATCAATGAAAGCAACACGGGATAAGCTCTAGTTTTCCTCTTTGACCTCATCATGTTTGTCTAAGTTGGGTGACTGGTCACTACAAAAGAAGACAAAGGAAAAATAAATTAATAAAAATATCTTAAAAAATTATAATTCAAAATAAAAATATAAAAAGATTTAAACACTTGTAAAAAAATAAATTTAAAAAATTAAAAAATATTTTTTTCGGGTAGGCGCGGCGGTGCCACTCTCTCGAACTTTCTAAGTGACCACGCTCACTTTTTTTTTTACCTGCAAAAATTAAAAAAAAAATTAAAAAAATCAAATAAAAATAAGTAGAAAAAAAAGAAAATAGAAAACTTGGGTTGCCTCCCAAGAAGCGCTTGATTTATAGTCATTAGCTTGACTATATCATGTTTCATCATCTGTATCTAACCACTTGATGATTTTCGTTTCATGCCATGTGTTTATCTTTTCATTGAACAACTTAGCATTCTTGTAGGCTTGAAAACGAAATTCATCATTTTCAGAAGTAGAATTCAATAATGCCTTAAGCGGATTAATGGGATAAATTTCTATAAACTCTTCTTTAATAGCACTTTCTACCATATCGACTAGCTTAGACTGTTGGATGCATTGAGGAACAGGTGGTGGTATGTCACATTGGGTCTCCTTTATTCGCACTTTTTCAACTTCTTTTTCATCCACTAGTTCTTCTTCAATAAGCTTGGGTGACAATTCTAGCTTCTTGCTATCATTTTCTATATTTTTTTCAATCCCAAGTGTGATGACTTTGCATTGTTCTTTTTCATCGCTCCTAGGATTGGTCTCAGTATCACTTGAAAAAGTCTTCATAGGGTGATTGTTAATGGCGGTAGCAAGTTGACCCATTTGTATCTCTAGATTTTTAAGTGTTGCATCGTTTTCTGCCATGTACTGCATAATCATCTCTGCCAATAATGGCTTCACTTCTGGGCCAGGTACTTGATCTTGTGATGAAAACCCAGGATAATATGCTTGATTTACAATTTTCTAATTAATATTCTTATAGTATAGTTGGTTAATCATTCTTTATGCTGCGATATTATTTCATGATTCACCCTTGATTAATATTTGAATGTTTATTTAAAATAATTAGCACATGATGTTAGATTTTTTTTTTTAATAAAAAAAGACAATTTAAGGATAAAAATAATTATAAATGCTGAGATTTAAATCCTAAAATTGCTAGATGCTATCTCTTAATAATGATGTATAAAATAAATTTCATGAGGACAAAAATATAAAAAAAAGGGACTGCGAGGAAAATAGAGTATAATTTATATATAAAAAAAAAAGAGAAATATAAGAAATGGTATATTACTAACTTGGTTTGATTAAAAGGGTGGAAGAGGATATAAAATAAAACCCCTTTTTTGTTATTTACTTTTTCAATAAAAAGGAAAAAAAAAAAATTCTAATTTTCTTAACAAATAAGAAATATACGTGAACGGCAAGAATCGAACCCGCGCAATAGACCCCATAGTACTTCTAGTAATGCTCAATAACCGCTCCAACAAGTCTAATGCAATTAAAATAAGGTTCCACTAAAGTAATATCTAGCTTTAAAATGGTGCCAAACTACCAAAATGTCTTGATCTTAACGGTCATCGTGTAACTTTTCAGTTTTTAAAAGGGTTAAATATAAAATTACCTATTATATTATAATTTTTTTCACTTTTATACTTTTTTTTTTTTTTACTCATTTTAAATATTTTTAGTATAAAATTTTGATCAGATTAGATACTTAGTTTAGATATAAAATTATATTATAGGTACTTGAAATAGATCAATTTTTTTTTTTTAAATACCGAGATATGATATATAATTCAGAGGCTTTTTTATATATAAGCCTTTTTAAAATGAAACTCACAGCAAACTGCAAAGCAAAGCCGTAACCTCATTCCTAAAGCACGCTTCCCTTCTAGTTTCAAACTGAAGAAAAACAGGTTCGATTTCTCGTCCCTTTAAGTTTTATGTTCCAGCTTTAATTAGTTATTCAATTTCTTCTTTTGATTTAGAGAAATTTGTCCAATCATCACATGAATTAATACTTTTCCGATCATTGATTTGACATGTAATGCAAAGATAATGTAATGATTTCAAAAGCCCAATTTTGGTAGTCACTTTATCTTTTTATCTGTGGTTTGAACTGAAAGTTTTCTCCAGTTATTTCTGATTAATGTGTATTATGAAACAGCTTGCTTGCATGGTATCAAAAGAATTGAACTCTATTTATTATAGTTGTTAAGGTGGTCATTTAACATGTCTGATTCAAAGACAAGCTTAAGTGGCGGTGCTGGAAAGACCCAGACTCGAAATCTTCCATCATGGATGAGTTCAAGAGAGAATGAGAGTAAATCCCATGGAAACAAGTCAAATGATGCTAAAGGGCATGGTCAAGGACATGCTCCTAGTTCTAACAACACAAACTTTTCCAAACTTATGGTACTGAATTGTAATGAAGTGGCTTGATGTTCTTAGTTTCTATGATTAAGCAAATGGAATTTGATTTGTTTCTGTCTGGGCAGGACGGCGTGGTCTTTGTATTGTCAGGATTTGTTAATCCGGAGCGCGGTACATTGCGTTCCCAGGCTTTGGCAATGGGAGCAGAATACCAGCCTGACTGGAATTCAAATTGCACCCTCTTGGTATGTGCTTTTCAAAACACTCCAAAGTTTCGGCAAGTTGAAGCAGATTGTGGAACAATTGTATCAAAGGTAATATAAACTGCTGAGCTATAAACATTTTCAACATCCAGTGTACCACCTATGACTAAGTTGATATAGTCTCCCATTTTTAGTTGAGCTATCCAATCTTCTATTTAGCTGAAATCTCAAATTCCGACACAAGGAGATTCTGAGGTTTTGACTGTTGCCTAGTTACTCCTATTTTCTCTTAAGATATCGTTGGTCATGTGAATGATAGAATTTCAGGATGGTGTGATATGGGAACAGGAATTTTTTTCTTCAATGCTGAAAGCAATTGCAATGGATTTGTTAGCAGAGGAGTTTCCATGGTTGTTTCGTTCATATTAGAATTATAATGGATTAGAGCACATTGTGTATATAATATCTGAGATTCACCACAAGCTATTTTCTCATGCTTGTTTAAACTTTTGCCTGTTAATCTGATGATATCTACTTTGTTTTGCCTCAGGAATGGATATCAGAATGTTATGCACAGAAAAAGCTTGTCGATATTGATCCTTACCTCATGCATGCTGGGAAACCTTGGCGTAGAAGTAGCATTTCTCATGAAACTAGTGAAGGTAATGTTGTCCCAATACCTTCTTTCCGCCCTTTGAGTAAAGACTACTTATTAAATTATTATGTTAGAGAAGACGTAAATTGAAGACCTCTTTGAGCCTTATCCCTTGTCCTAACCACCCAAGCCAAGGTTTACGGGCTTGTTTATTCTCACCCTTGTTTGAACCATTTGGTTGCTTATTGTTGAACATACCTTTATAAAGCTTTAGCAGGTGAGTTTTTAGCAACTTCTTGTGAAAATTGAGCTTTACAGAAGAATGTAAGGACATTTACTTTGCTTAAGTAGGGACCTGGCTTGGAACTTACTGAGTTACCAATAGAAGAGTAGAACTGTTGGCTTCTGATCTGCTGTCTGGGAGCTAGGTTACAGAAGTTAGCCACATTTTCACCAATTGTGTGTGCAAATCGCTTTACGGAAGATAAAAAAGAATGACTGTACAAGCCCTGCATGGCTTGTTGATAACTATGCAGTTTTTCCAGCTGTGATTAATCGTTCCAGTGGCTGGAATGAGTCAAATGACATTCAATTTTTAATTGATAAATTTTGGTGCATTATTGAAGTCTAATGTAGTGTATTCATCAAATGTAATTATATTTATGTTTTCGCCACACACCATGCTTTTCTTTAATGTTTTCTGTATTTCTACGTTTGAGCACATATAAGAAGTCTATGTTCTGAATTCAAAGAGTGCTTGCAGAACAACCAGGATCATCATTAACAAAATCTTACATGCAAGTTGAAGAAACACAATCAAAGACAACTTTTGTTCCCTCCAAGGTAGCATTTGCTTGTGATAAAGATAGAATGCAGTTGCACTTTCCTTTTAGTTCCATTATACCTGAGTTTAAAATACTAGGACTATATATTTCCTACATTTATCAGTGGTTATGAATTTTCAGAATAAAGCTTCTCATCCCGTTAAAGAGAGATTTTCTCCTTCTGAAGTGAAGAAGTGGGTTATTGATGATTTCAGTGGAACTATTTCATGGCTGGAGAGTCAAGAGGAAAAGGCAAATGGAATTTATTGCTTTCATTTTCAGCTGATATGTTTGGTCTATCATGGCCTCCTTGTTCATGTAGACTTCCAATATCTATTGTACTATCCTGATATCTGCTTTCTCTTTTAACAGCCAGAACCACATGAGATAAAGCAAATAGCTGGTGAAGGGATCTTAACTTGTTTGCAAGATGCCATAGATTGTCTTGCGCAAAAGCAGGTATGTCGTGCTTAGGAAAATGCATTTATGCTCCTGATCATAAATTATTTACCCTCTTACTTTGTTACTGTTTTATTTGACGATATGCCGTGAGCCTTCAACTTTATCACATTTGTTATTTTCAATGACATAAGCATAACTGTGTTACAGAAGTGTTATTCAAAGGGAAGGGTCGAGGGTGTTTATGTTTTCTTATGTCATTTTCCTTCTCTTTGCAACTCAGTATTCTACAGATGGTATCCTTGAAAATTTTCCCTCTTATTTTCAGTTATTGATGAGTTGTTTCTTTATGATTTTCTTGCATTATTAGCAGTATTGAAGTTCTGTTGGATCATTTATCAGTAACCTCTTTTTGCTCCTTCAGCAGGAGCCTCTTCTGCTGTAAATGAGGACATATGCAGTGGTGATTGTAAAAAAGACATTTTTTGTAATATCATCCTGTTAAAGCTTAATATCCTCCATCAATAAAACATAAAACTATTCAAATGAATGTTTATAGCTGACAATGCCTCCTGATAACTATTTGGAACAAAGAAATTAGTATACTTGGGGATAATTGTATTGTTGGTTTCTTTCATTTTTTTTGTTCTCTAGCAGTACAAGATATATTCATATTAGGAATTTGTCAGAAATTAAATTCTTATAGACATGTTTTTTGGCTGTTACTATCTTGCTCCTAAAATATATCATTTCATCTGTTGTTTAGGATGTGCAGCAAATAACTGAGCAGTGGAGCTTTGTCCCCCGTGTGGTCAAGGAGCTTGCCATCTTTGATGGCAGTGAGCGTGGCTCACTCACCAAGGAAGATCTTTTGAGAAAGGCCAAGGTCTGCAAGCAAATATATGAGGATGAACTAAGCCGGTTAGATGTTGATTTTTCATCAGAAAATAAAAAGCCAAAGACTGATGGAGGTGAAGAGGGCAACAAGGGAGGAACCAAAGCCAGCTCCAGGGACACATCAGGATATGACAGTGATGAAACAATTGAGATGACAGAGGAAGAGATAGACCTTGCTGACAATAATTTTGCTTCTGGAACTTTGTAAATGGAGTTTTATGACAATGGGCTGAAAATACTGGTTTTATGGTAGCTTGTTTGACTTAAGGCATAGTCCTATGTTACTCGGATTCGGATGTGAGTGTCGGGAATGGGCATGTATAAGATACGGGTATGTTCAATTTTTTTTTTTTAAGTTCTTCTATGTTCTTGAAGTGTTCTTGGAGGAACATATCCACATATCTACCGAATATACGTCGGACACGGATACTTCAAAAGAAATGAAGAATCGGAGAGAGACAGAGATAGAGAGAGACAGTGTTGCCATTGCCTTTGAGTTTGAGTTTGCATCTATATGCTTTTCCTTCTTTCCTAATTATCTCCACGTTGGAGTCAAAATATTTTGGAACTATAGGATTCATGCTCTCTAACTTTACGACTAACTGGGGCCATCATAATTTTGCATTATTTATGAACATGTCCATAAACAGACTTCAAATGCTTGACGAAGAATTAATTTTTAGCAGAGATTAAGAGAATCTTTTTTCACTCCATTATTACCCTTTTTAATGCAAACTGAACTCGGTGGATTGCATATATCATGTCATGATATTGTACATTTAGCATATTATATTCGATAATTTTGGACACGATATGAAAATACAACACGAACATAATATGTTTAATAAATACAAAAACGATATAATAATTACGATAGGGTATATCTAAACACGATTAATATAATACATTTAACATTTAAAATTAACATATTTAATAATTTGTGCTGTAATTATCTTTATATGATTGTGTTGTAATTATTGATACGAAAAAGTCAACTGAACATAAACTAGTAGTTGATTTTGATTTTTAAATTTTTAAATTTTTTTATTTGATTCTTTTAATCAATTTTTAATGTTTTTTCTTTCATTTTTTTTTTCATATTTTATTTAAAAATAAAAATATGTTTATTAAATTAGATTATTGAATATAATTAATAATAATTTATTATATATTTTTAATATTTATTATATTTATTTTATATTTACATTTTTTGAAAATTAAATATTTATAATTTTAAAATTTATATTTGCATATAAACATAGATATGTATCTATATAATTGAGGTATGTTTGCAATTTTGTATATGTATATAATATGTATTTTATTAAAAAATTAGAAAATAAATTATAAATATAAAAAATATTTAAAAATATCGATAAATCTAAAATGGTACATTGAAATACATCAATATCAATATGTATTAATATCAAAATAAAAATGATACATCCACCGATACCGACTATTTTCATAAATATTACTCCCTAAAGAAAAAAAAATTAATAACACTGTTGTTATCAGACAATTTTATTTATTTGTTTATAGGGTTTTGTTAATAAAATTTTTAAATATTTTTAAAATTAATTAATATATTATTTATAATAATAATATTTATAATTATTCTTATATAAATTAATGAAATTATTAATTATTTTTAAATATTAAAAAAAATATTATTATATATAATAATTTTAAAAGTGGACACTTTTTATTTCTAAGCGGCGATCGCAAGTTAAAAAACATAATAATACATTTTATTTTATTTTTTAAATTACATAAGGGAGCCTACAAAAGGGAAAAAGACGAACGGCCCTTGCCATTTTGTTGTTGTTGTAATTTAACGGACTATATATCAATAATTTTTTTTTTTTAATTTTACTAATTTTTTGTTAGCTTCTTGTTCAAATTAGGGTTGAAGAAGCAGATAAACGCCACCACTCTCTCTCTCTCAAACCCCTAACTCTCCCTTTCTTTCTCAAGCTTTTCCGTTCTCTTTAAACCCTTCTTTTTGTTTTTCTCATACGATTCTTATTTTTCTTCTAGAAGTTTCTAATTTTCTTCCACAGAGAAAACAATGGGAGCTTCGTTGCCTCCGAAAGAAGCTAACCTCTTCAAACTCATCGTCGTAAGGCTTCGATTCTCTTTTCTCTCTTATATTTCATTTCGTATTTCTACTTGGTATTTATACTCGTATTGCTTTTTTTTACTTCGTCTTTATACGACCGCACTTCTTTTCTCGCTTGTAAAACCCTAGCTGGATACCGGTCTGTTTGGTTGCTGAGAAAATCGGTGGATATCGGATGAGAAACATAAATTTGGATTAGATATGCTTGTTTATCAATTAGGTTTTTTCAGGCAATTTTTGTATAAATTAAGTTCATTTTGTTTTTTCGATTTAACTATTGAAGCTTAATTAAGCTTATTCATTTTGCTTAATTACCTAGGTCAATGAGTTCGATTTTGTTGAAAAGCAACTGTAAAAAAAATCGAATTTTGCTTTGAACTTTTTTATAATCTTTTAAAGTAAGGATGCTCTCTGTGCTTTCCTTTGGTGATAATTCATTTGTATCATCATGGAGAAAATTAGAGTAGTGAAAATAAAAGGGTTTCGTTAGTCTTGCTATTTTAGTAATTTCTCTTGCGTCTTGTTTACTTTTTTAAATTCGAATTTTGTTGGTTCCTAATGGGAAACAATTGGGGCATTTTGGCTGTGACCAGTGTTGTCAAGGCGTGCGCCTAGGCGCGCCTACGCCTTGCGCCTTAGTGTCAGATAACAAAAGCGCCTCAGACCCTTTCGGGCGAGGCTCATTTGATCAGGCGCACGCCTGGTGCGCCTAGGCGTGCTTTTTTGTAAGGCGATAGGCGTAAAAAAAAGCTCGCCTGATTGAAGTTCTCTTTAATTTTAACTTTTTTCATTAGATGTACCTTTTATAGTAAGAAAGGGGATAGTATCAAACTCTCCACTTCTCAATATTTGAGAATTCAACAACAGATATGGGACCGTAAGGAAAGCATGCATATTGGGCAATTTTTTTTTTTTCTTTCCATGTTTTGTAAATAAACTAGATCACTCTTTAGAGTTTATTATCATAATTATATATCTTTAGCTTATTATATATATACATATATATACACACACATTTACATATTGCGCCTTACTTCACTCGGGCGAGCGCTTTTTTTGCGCCTTGCACCTAAGGCAATATAAGGGTTCTAGTGCCTAGAGTGCGCCTTGCGCCCTTGACAACACTGGCTGTGACACACATAAGCATTCAAGACTTTATAATGACTTTTGTGAAGCAATCTATTTAAGAATATGATAAATTGACCGAGCTGGTTCTTAATGTAATTGTAGACTTAAATGTTTAATTTGAATATTTATATATTTTAAGAACCTGTTGGCATTAGATATAGAATAGCAACATTGAATGATTTCCACACTCCATTGAGAGTTCCCCCCCCCTATCTCCTCCTCTTTTTTTTTTTTTTTTTTTTTTTTTTTTTTAATTTTATTTATAGTCAAAGCTAGAGTTTTGACCGGGGAACTCACTCCATTTTCACTTCTATAGTAATTAACTATGGACACAGTTTTTTTCTACCCTAATTATTATATGTTACTATACTCTAGCTAATTCTCATGACTGAATTTTTATATTATTGACTTGGAGGTCCATGTGCTATTTCTAACGTATAGCTCTTGTATACTTTCATCATTGCAGAAATCATATGAAACTAAACAGTACAAGAAAGGACTGAAGGCTGCAGATGCAATACTGAAAAAGTTTCCTGATCATGGAGGTAGTTTAATTTGATGCACGTGCACCAATTTCTTTTTTGTTTTTGTCTAAGAGGCACTTATTTTTTAGTGTTTATGTTTGCATGGTCTTTTTAAATGTACCTGTGTAAGGATGCAAGAACTTTGAAGCAAAATGAATTCTTTACTTCAGAGAAAAAAAGGGGCTATCACTAGATACTTTGTGTTGATATCCATGTTATTGGTTTTGATAATCTTTACAAAAGTGCCTCTGAACTTGACATGATTGTTTCCATGTATTCCTTTCTTGTGTCTTATGATTGCTGGCAATTGTATTTTTGAAAGCACTAGCTGTCTAGTGATTTGTCCATGATGTATAATGGTTCTATTCTATAGATAAGTGGAACATTGTAGCAGTATCAATGTGGGAATGCTCGTTATCAACTGAATATATTGCATTACTTTGGGATATATAACTACATTCTTTAACCTATAAGGTTTAAAATCTGCGATATTTTATTAATTTCTTCATCTTGGTTGGTTTTTGTGTCTTCATTAATGTGTGGTATTGGTATAGTATCTGTAATTCTCTCTCTCTCTCCCTGCATTTTATTTAATAACCATCCTTTTAAATATGCTGTTTCCAATTAGTACTTTATCCTTTCTAATATCTGTTTGGTTATTGTGTTTGTATATTGTTTTTATGGGCTTTTGTTCCTTGTTGTCAGAAACATTATCAATGAAGGGGTTGACCTTAAATTGCATGGATCGTAAAACTGAAGCATATGAGCTCGTTCGGCTAGGTTTAAAGGTTGTCTTGTTTCTTTTCTTTCATCCTGTGTAATGTCAAAGCAGTGTCACTTTTTCCTAACATTGTTTTCGTGTTTGTGTCTTAATGTAGAATGATTTAAAAAGTCATGTTTGCTGGCATGTTTATGGTCTCCTCTATCGGTCAGATAGAGAATACAGGGAGGCTATCAAATGCTATCGCAATGCTTTAAGAATAGATCCAGACAACATTGAAATACTACGGGACTTGTCACTCTTGCAGGTATACCTGATTTACCTTCTCTGTAATTCGTATTTCTAGACTCAATATTTAATCTAAGATGTTCATCAGTTGTATACTTGATATTAAGTAAGGAACACATGCTCAACCAAGTTCCTGACACTGATGCTTGGCATGGCATTTCTTGAACAGTTAAAGAAGTTTCTC
Source organism: Fremontodendron californicum (assembly GCA_030761205.1). Lineage (NCBI taxonomy): Eukaryota > Viridiplantae > Streptophyta > Magnoliopsida > Malvales > Malvaceae > Fremontodendron > Fremontodendron californicum. Next base: position 7,363,020 of record JAULJL010000024.1, read on the forward strand.
TTGTAAGCTTTGTGGTTAGCCTAAAAGGTTCTCAGATTCCATTGTGGAATTTGATAATCTTAACTATTGTGGTTCTAATGGGCAAGTCAAGATTGCAACTAAAACAGTTTGAATGCCAACCTTTATGCTGCTTTAAGTTCATGGTGAAGGCTGGTTTGTTGTGGTAACTTAGTATAACTGGATGAAAACCTCAAGATCAGGCTAAAGTTAATGGTGAAAATAAGCTATATGAAATTTAAGTAGCTTTAATTGCTTGAGGAAATCTGCTAGTAGATGGATAGAAAGGACCAAGTTATATTGAAATAGTAACAAAAGAAATGAAGATATGTGGCTTAAAACAGAGGAATGGAAATTAGAGAGATAACAGGCTGTATTAGAGCTTGAAAATCTTCTTAAACACTTATAAAGTAGATGAGTCAGTTGGTTTTTGTAACTTTGCAAATTTAGATCATAGTTTTGATAGAAACAATTTATGGCTTTAGGTGTAGGAAAATGATATAACGGGCATCATCTGATATTCTGGCAGCATATTTTATATGAGAGATGGGTCAGATTTAGCATCTTAATCAAAGGTTTTGTTTTGATGCACAAACAAAAATAAAAAGCAGTAGTACAGTCAGCAGCAACCAGTTTGATTTGATCCTTTCATTCTCATTATACCAAATTGATACTTTCTGATCTACGTCAGGTCTGCAACAGATCCTTTTCTCTCTCATTCTACTAGTTCCTTAATGCTTGAAAGTGCTTATAGAATGATTTTTACTTGGATCCGATCTGATTCAATGCTTCTCTTAACTTCATCTGCACATGTGCCTTACTGCTCCAGAATAGTAAAAAAGTCAGCGTTTTGATACTAAAATTGATGAATTTTAGATAGAGACCAGGTTTTGATTCTTAATATGCTGATTTTCATTTCTATTATTCCCTGTCCTTCTTTTGGTGCTTGCCATATTCTATGGACTTAACTACTGATATTCGGATGATTAAAGTCATCTGTCAGAAGTAACTTATTTGTGCTTTTTATTTTTTATGGTTTATAATTGCATACCTTGAACAGTTAAAGGAAAAAAGTATGAAGATCATGAGCACTTGTCTTTCTACTAATATATGACGTTTGAGAGAATTTTTTCGGATTTGATCATGGTTTTTTAATTTCTCATATTTCTTATTTCAGGTTGTTTCAGAAATTATTATGTTTTTGTTTTATCTTTTGTATTGCAGGCACAAATGCGAGATTTGACAGGATTTGTTGAGACAAGACAACAACTTTTAACTTTGAAACCAAATCATCGCATGAACTGGATTGGCTTTACTGTAGCCCACCATTTAAACTCAAAGTATTCGTCGTTCTTTATTTTTTCTTCAAATAAAAATTTTGTTCCATTCTTATACTTACCTTTCGCCAATTTCTCTTGACTTGTATTTTGTGAAACATGATTTAGAATGTTGTTGTTATGCTATATTTAAAGGTTGGAATTGAATGGCCTGTTAGTATAGAAGATTGAAACATTTGTTGATATAATTAAAGCCTTTCTTTAAATTAAATGCTTAAAAAACAGAACTCTATTTTCTAATTACATGATCAAATGGCTGCTAACATGGATGAAATTACTGTTGATTTTAAAAATGTGGTTCATAAGGTTTTTATGATTTCAACTAAGCATCCAATAAGATTTCATAAAAGGCTAAAAAAAATACAAGGTTCTGTTGAAGGTATCAGAATTCTTTTATGACAATATATGGTGGGTATAGAGTGTAGACTGTGTTGGACATGTTAATAATATATATAGGTAGGTGGGTAGATAGATAGATAGATAGGTACGTTACTACTCTACTAGGAAGTTGGTGACACGTGCATTTATGAATTTTTGTTGCAAATTAGCATTTTACGAACAATGCTTAACAATGCCTAGTTAACTGCAGAGTTCTGTTGTTTTTTGCTATGGTGTTATCAGGAAACAATGATGATGCCCTATTTTCTTTTGGCTTCTACTTGTTGATATCAAATGATTCTATGTTGCATTTGCATATTTGATTGAATGAATTGAAGTTATTGCATTGGCACATCAGTTATCAGGGTTTTTCATCTACTTTCTGTCCCTGCATCAGCCAAGTAGTTCTAAGTGAATGAAGTTATACTTGTTAATCTCTTTCATCCTTTAGGTATTTATGCTAAATGCCTATTTTTTTGGTTGATATCAGTGGTGCAAAAGCAGTTGAAATTTTGGAAGCATATGAAGGAACATTAGAAGATGATTATCCACCAGATAATGAACGTTGTGAGCACGGTGAAATGCTTTTATATAAGGTATCGGTCATGTACTGCTTTTATTTTTATTTTTTTTGCATGCATATGCATGTGACTGGCATTTCACATTAATTAACTTCATTATATAGACATTCTAAATTTTAAAATTTATACTAATCTATAATGGGATGACTGAGTTGATGTCACTAGTTAACCAAACACCAATGCAGTTAGTGAAATCATCTGTAAACCAAATAGAGTAATAATTAATATGCAAAAAATTAAAGATATTATTGTCTTTTTACCTTTTTTATAAATGGGGTCCAATTTTTGCACATGAAATTAGAAAAACTATCATTTCTTCTTTACTCCTTTTTTCCTTCTGCTTTTATTTCTGCCAAAATCTGGTATACTTTTATGTAAATGTTACACCTGATATCAGCAAACCAAATCTATCTACTTTTGAAGTATGTTTTTTCATGATTCTGTTTGTATGGCTGATAACTAAAATTAAATCATTTCCAAGTTTATTTTAATCTGAGATGGAGGACTAACTGGTAGCCCATAGTGGTATTTGGCATCTATAAGATATTTAGTTCTTTCTGTCTAGACGTGATTCATTTTAGAGAGAAATTTGGCTTGTTCAAAGAAGTGTTGTGCCTTTTACAAGGAATCATATCTGTGGTGTTCCCGTGTTTGTACCTTGCAGCTTTTGCATCTCTATCTTTCTCTTTATTTAATAAACAAGTCTACCTTTTTCTTTCACGTACTCTTTTTTTGGTTTAACACCAGTAACAAGATGTGGAAATAGCTTAACCAGTTGGACAAGTACCTACAAGACCTTGCAATAGCTTTTATTTCTTTAATAAGTTTATGCTATATATTGGCCTCGATACATATATAACTACATATGTTTTGCATGATGGATGCCATATATTACTAGACTAGTGGTGTCCCTGGGAGCTTTTTTTTCATGTTTATACGCGTATGGTATTTTTCTTCAGATCTCTTTGCTAGAGGAATGTGGGTTTCTTGAGAGAGCACTCGAGGAATTGCACAAAAAAGAGCCAAAAATAGTAAGTGTCAACGTATATAATGCCAGGATACTTTTAAGGTTATAAATTTTGTTAGTTCCTGAATTCTTGGACATTAAAAATGTAACCGATTCTATTCTTCTAGGTTGATAAATTGACTTACAAAGAGCAAGAGGTTTCTCTCCTGGTGAAGCTTGGGCGCCTAGAAGAAGGTGCCAACATTTACAAGGCTTTACTCACCATGAATCCTGACAATTACAGGTGAATCTTATGCATTTGGCATCTCTTTTGAAAGACCTAGTTAAACTCAGTTATGAATCTTTCATAGCTAATAATAGCAATCAACTATTTATTTTATCTAGCACCTCTTGAAGTTATAATGGACCTCTTTTTCCATTGGCCATGGTGTATTATTATTCTAGGGAATGAAGAATTCTTAATTTTTATGAATAGTGTATGTACTTAAAAAAAATATTTTTTGAGCTAATAGGTTGTTCAATTCTTCTTGTAGAGAATTCCTTTTCCTTGGTTAGAACTTTATGAAGGATTAATAATTTTTTTTTTTTTTTCATTCTTGGGATCATTTATATCTTCATGTCCTGTCAAGCTGTTGCTTAAATAAGTTGTATTTGACATTGATATTATACCACTTTACCACAGACACGCATTTTTATGGGCATCATTTTATATCATAATGTCCTGCCTTATGCAACATGATTTTAGTAGTCAACATTAAATGCAAATGAAGTATAATTAATTGTTTTTGGAAAAAGAAGCATTAGGCATCACCTTATTTGTAAATTTAGTTAAAAAGTAACAAAGCAACTATTGAGTACATGTGTAATTCTATACTAGTATACTCTACCTGTGTCAGCAGTCTCTTGGGTGCTTTGTTAGATTGGGAAATGAAGGAAATTCATGTTACAGAAAAGTTGAATTCTGTCTCTTCACTATATGCCTATATTGGTTTAATTTATTTCTTTTAGCTCTGATAAACTCCCCCTACCAACTTACACTTTTATATTTGTATATGTATATTTTCCAGATATTATGAAGGATTGCAGAAATGTTTTGGCCTGTATTCTGAAAATGGCAAGTATTCCTCTGATGAAATTGATCGATTGGATGCATTATACAAATCGCTTGCACAACAGTACACTTGGTCATCTGCAGTTAAGGTGATATACTTATGTCATGCTTCTATTTTCATTATGATGGATGTTCATGATATGTTCGTAATGCAAAAACTTACAGTGGTGGAATATGCTAGTATAAACTCTTTTATTATGTCCTAGCTGTTAGCCATATTAATTCGATTTTCTGTTTGTATCTTTTTTGTTTTACGTGTTCCAAATGGTAGCTTGGGATGTTTTGTTGATAATATTTTGCTCTAGATTGCTTCTCTCTCTCTCTCTTTCTCTCATTCTCTCTTTCTCATTTTCTCTTATAGATATATTTATAGAATGACATGATGAAATTCCGATGAAAACCTTGCTTTTCTGTGGAGCTCTCAAGCTTTCTCCCCTTTCTTAGAGAGAGGAGGGGCAGCCATGCTTACAAATACTCTTGTATGGGTTTTATTTTTCTTGATGGCTTGAATAAGAAATGATGTGATGAGAAGAATCTAGTGATGAGCTTCTACCAGAGATGAATCCATCCAATGACATGATATTCTTAAATAATCTAGAAAAAGATGGTTGTGGTGCTGTGCTGAAATACCTAATTGATGCCTTGATGTGATGATAGTAAAAACTCTTGGTGGTTAAAATTCTACTTTCATATGCTTCACCTTTTGGAAATGACGTGGTGGCAGCATCACAAATTCGAGAGCTAATTCTTATTAATAACTTTGTTTTATTCTAATAGTTAAGCTGCAATTTCCCATATAAATACCTTTTTAAGGGTGGGTACATGACCATGAATTGACATGGCCAGGTTACTGCATAATTGAAGTAAAGTGTCCAACTGCTTTTAGAATTTGAGTCTCACAGTGAGGAAGTAATTAAATAGTTTTCTTCCTGTAAACCCACATTTGTTATGTATTCATGCATGAGAATTGTATTTATTGCTGTGACAATGTGCATTCTCATTGCCAATAAATGCCTACTTTCTATTTGATGTATGATGAATTTTCAATGACTTATATTGGAACTTTGTTTTGTCAATTTTTAGAGGATACCGCTTGATTTTCTGCAAGGAGACAAGTTTCGTGAAGCAGCAGTTAACTACATTCAGCCTCTTCTAACAAAGGTATATATGCAAATGAGATATTTTCTGTGCTAGTTTGTCTGGTGTTTCTAGTTTGTTGGGCGAAATAATGCTATATTTTCTGTGCCTTCAGGGGGTTCCATCTTTATTCTCAGATCTTTCTCCTTTGTACAACCACCATGGCAAGGTAAGATTGCTCTTACATTTATTCAAAAAATAGAATTAAGTTTCTAAATATTAATTACCCTATGCTGCTTGGGAACTTGTGGGGAGCATGATTTCATTAGGACTGATTTTCCTGCTCTGTTGACACTTACACAGGCAGACATATTGGAGCAACTTATTCTTGAGTTGGAGCATTCAATTAGGACCACCGGGAGATACCCTGATAGGTAGTATATGCTTTCAACCTTTGTGTAATAGTATAGTAAGTCTTAACAGCAGATAAACGATTATATTTGCTCCTCTTAGAGGTAATATATAGTTTTAGCCATTGTGTGTAGGGCTGTAAATGAACAGAGTGTTCGACGAATAGTTCGTGAACGAGCTCGGTTTAGACTCGTTTACATTCGTTTGTTAAGTTAAATGAACGAATACAAACAAAATTTTAAAGCTTGTTTAATAAACGAACATAGTTTGAACATCAATAAGCCCGGCTTGTTTATGTTCATGAACAAGTTCAATTAGTGTTTATGAACAAACTCGATAAAAAGCTCGATAAAAGCTTGTTAACAGTTTGTTTTATTAATGTCAAGTAGATTAATTTTAAATTGAATATCTTTTAATAAAATTCAAGTGATGATTTAAAATTTCATTGAAAAGCATGTATAATATAGATTAAAAATCATTCATTGTTTTTAAAAATCATGATTTTTTAATAAATATATATGTGCCTAAAAATTAGGGCTGTAAATGAACTGAGCCGAGCCAAATATTGATTTGTTCGGACTCAGCTCGGTTAGATTTAAGCGAATTTGAGTAGTAAATGAGTTCAAGCTGAGTTTTCAAAACTTTGTTCAAACTCGGCTCGGTTAAATTAGCCAAGCTTTTAAATGAAATTGAGCCTTCACCGAGCTCTCTTTCAGTTTTAAAAGTTTTAAACTCATTCAAACATTTAAAGCTAGTTGCGTAGCATAAAGGCTAGCTGCTAACCTACCATAACCCACCAGTAATAAGTCAAAAGTGAGGTTCAGGCTCAGCACTTTGAAACTTGCATTTAGTGGGAAATAAGCGTGAGAATAGAGGGACTTATTTATAAATGTTACATTCCCCTTGACTTTACTTGGCCGAGCAGTGTGTGATACATGGTAAGAGAAGTTTTCAACTCTTTAAATCCTATGTCTCAAACTTATCTTGATTCCATTTTTAGGCACATATATATTTGCTAAAAAATCATTTTTTTTAAAACAATGAATGATTTTTAATCTATATTATACATGTTTTTCAATGATAGAAATTTTAAATCATCACTTGAATTTTATTAAAAGATATTCAATTTAAAATTAATTTACTTCATTAATAAAACAAACTGTTAACGAGCTTTTTATCGAGTTTGTTCATAAACACTAATTGAACTTGTTCATTAACATAAACGAGCCGAGCTTATTGATGTTCAAATTCTATTCGTTTATTAAACAAGCTTTAAAATTTATTCGTGGTCGTTCATTTAACTTAACAAACTAACGTAAACGAGTCTAAACCCAACTCGTTCACGAACTGTTCGTCGACAACTCTGTTCATTTACAGTCTTACTAAAAATGGAATCAAGATAAGTTTGAGACTTGGGATTTAAAGAGAAGAAAACTTCTCTTACCATATATCCCACACTGCTCGGCAAAGTAAAGTCAAGGGGAGTGTAACATTTATAAGTAAGTCCCTCTATTATCACGTTTATTTCCCACTAAATGCAAGTTTCAAAGTGCTAGACCCCACTCTTGATTTATTACTTGTGGGTTATGGTAGGCTAGTAGCCAGCCTTTATGCTAGGCAATCGGCTTTAATATTTTGAATGAGTTTAAAACTTTTAAAGCTGAAAGAGAGCTCGATAAAGGCTTGATTTTATTTAAAAGCTCGGCTTAATTTAATTGAGCCGAGTTCGAACAAAGTTTTGAGAACTCGGCTGAACTCGCTTATTGCTCGAATTCGCTTACTGAGCGGAGTCCAAACAAATCAATATTCAGCTCGTGTGATATTGTAGTAAGTCTTAATAGTGTCCAAATGTTTAGGTATTGGGTGTGGTTTGAGTGCATATTTATCTATTACTGCTTATTGTTTAGTCGAGTCCTCGGTCATTTATGTGTTGTCTGTGAGTACATAATGGTTATTCCATATGGTTGTCTGTAAAGTACCTTTTATGTTTTTGTTTGCCGCTAATACACACAAGCACGCATTTGGTATTATGCTGAGTTGTTTGTTTGCTTATGTTTCATATTGAGGGCAGGACAGAGAAGGAGCCCCCTTCAACACTTTTATGGACTTTATTCTTTTTGGCTCAGGTAGGTAACGATCAGTTTTCCTCACCCCATTGGCCATGGTCCTTTCTTCTTCTTCCCTTGCAATAAATATTTAGTGCTTTCTTTGCATTTTCCTTTGAGTAACTTTGGATTTATTGATGCAGCATTATGACAGAAGAGGACAATATGATGTTGCTGTTTCAAAAATTGATGAGGCTATACAGCACACACCAACTGTAATTGATTTATACTCTGTCAAGGTTTGTTCATGTCATCAATCTTAAACTTTTTGCATTGGCTTCATCTGCCGTGTTTTATATTTTTGTCAGGTGGATCCTTTTTTTAATTAATTTTTTATATTCAGTATTATTATATTTTGAATTTGTTTTGCGTGGTTTGTCTCACATCTCATGAGACATAGCATTGCTTGAAAACACTTCAAGATATTTCCTTGGATTTATTACTCGTAAGAAACTTGTTTTCTTACTATGATACTGACCTTGATTGATTATTTTGTTGTGCACTAAATCATGCAAAGTTACTATACATATTCATATAAAATGGATACAAGTTTTTCTTTTTGTGGAACATAAGTCTTGATGGGCATTGGGCAGGTATATGACCACCTTTCTTAGGTTTTAGGGTTTTGGCTACATGGCTATTGCTTATTTATGAACCTTTTTATTTACTGTCTTTTGGAGAAATTCTTGGAATTTTCTTGAAGCTGGGTCTAGGTGTATATCGGTTGCTTCTTCTTTGGTGACAGAGTCGGATATTGAAACATGCTGGTGATTTGGTAGCTGCGGCTTCATTGGCAGATGAAGCTAGGTGTATGGATCTTGCAGACCGCTATATAAACAGTGAATCTGTCAAGCGTATGTTGCAGGCTGATCAGGTTCTAAAGCTGTTTCCCCATCTTGACTTTTTTCATTTTTGATATTTGTTACTATTGAAATTTCTTTCACTATTACTGTACTCTTCACCAACTTTTTCCACTTTTGAAGGTGGCTTTGGCAGATAAAACTGCTGTATTGTTCACAAAAGATGGGGACCAGCACAACAACCTTCATGACATGCAGTGCATGTGGTCCGTTTTTGTTTATTGCCTTGGGCATGTTGTTATCTCTAATTATAATTTGGATATACCTACTGAGTGTTATTCATCTTTTGAAGGTATGAACTTGCTTCTGGTGAAAGTTACTCTCGACAAGGCGATCTTGGACGGGCCCTGAAGAAATTTTTAGCTGTGGAGAAGCACTATGTTGATATTACTGAAGATCAGTTTGATTTCCATTCTTATTGTTTACGAAAAATGACACTGCGTGCATATGTTGAAATGCTAAAGTTTCAAGATCGGTTGCATGCACATGCTTATTTTCACAAAGCTGCAGCTGGTGCCATCAGGTGAAGCTTTTTTGTTAGGATCTGATAGCTTTTCAATGATTCACCATAGACTTATTCTGTTTGGTTGTTAGTTTCATCTTTGCCTCCCTCTTTTTCCTTTTGTCTTTTGGGGAATGGGGGATGATTGCATAGATTTCAGGTACATTCATTATGTGTTAGTTGAAAGTAGAAATGATGCAATTTTCTGAACCTTGCTTTAAAATTATGAAAAATTTCCCGAAGGTAATTTTTGTTCATTACTTTATTACATTATATTAGAAAGCAAATATTCTTGTGACTTGACACATACCTTAGTTGCAATAACTCCTGTTGTACAGGAAGGAGGTCTCAAGTTCAAATGCCTCTCCCTCAAATTAACTATTAAAATAAGGTGCAAATATTTGGATCTGCTTCAACTTCAAGAGTCAACTTTAGTTTAACAACTACTATAGATTATAGTGTCCCATTTTTATGAGGCTATCTACTTCTGTCACACTTCACGTACTGTTTTATGTTGTTTTTAGAGGATTCACATGATGACGAGATCTTGTGGTATATGTCAAACAGGGTTAAAAATTTTGCTTGTAGTCTCAATATGCTTTGTTCTATCTTTTGTAAATTCATATTTTCATGATGCTTTTACTGAAAGGATTAAATGTTCCTTGTGGGTATAGGTAATTTGAGATTTTGGCTGGTTAAATGAGAGGAAGGTTGTTCATGGGATTTCTGTTGGGTTAAGTATAGAGAGTTGCATGTTTCCATAGTAGAAATTGTTGTTCATTATAACTGTTTATATTGATTCTTATTGATGGGATGGTGGAATGGAAGGGGATGATACACTGATGAGCCATGCAACAATTAAGTTAATAGTTTTTGTGATCAATCCATTGTCTGGTTTCCATGTTATTGTTTCTTTTTCAGAAACTCCTTGCTTGAAATTGGTGATTACTTCAATTTCAAACTTATTCTTTCTGCATTGTGATAATTATTGGATTTTGAAATGCAGATGCTATCTAAAGTTGTACGATTCTCCTTTGAACTCACTGGCTGAAGAAGAGGACGATACATCAAAGACTCCTTCTCAGAAAAAGAAAATGAAGAAGCAGAGAAAGGCAGAACGAGCTAAGAAAGTATATCAGCTTGTTTTGATTATTCTTTGGTAACATCTCTTTGATTATTTCATTCTAATGCTGCCTATTATTTTAGGAGGCAGAGGAGAAAAATGAAGAATCAAGTGCTAGTGGCATTTCTAAGTCTGGGAAACGGCACGTTAAACCTGTAGACCCAGATCCTTATGGAGAAAGATTATTGAAGGTTACCTATTATTGCCTTTTGTCTGTGCTTTAGATTCCTGATTGAAGTTGTCTTGTGCTGTAAAATGTGTCTATAATGCCTATTAAACTAGGCTCTGTTGAATGTTTTTTTTCTTCCTTTTTTTACAGACCGAGGATCCCTTGTCAGAAGCAACAAAGTACTTGAAGTTGCTTCAGAAGAACTCACCTGATTCTTTAGAGACACACTTGCTTTCTTTTGAAGTCAATATGAGAAAGCAGAAGATTTTGCTTGCCTTTCAGGTATTTAATTTTTCCATGAATTGAACATAAGATGTGCTTCTTCTCTTTGTTGTGTTTGATCAACTAGAACTAATATTTAAATGTGGCCCAAGTGATTACAAATTTGGATCAGTGTAATTTCTGAGGCATCCCCCTCGTCTATTGTTTTCTCCTCTCCTTTTCACTTCCCGATATCTGCTTGGAGTAAAGAAACTGTGCCTTTAAACCAAACATCTTTGTCTTAGTACTCTATTCATTCAAGTTGTGTTTGGTAATTTGAATTTAGAAGAAGGGATTTGGATTTCAAATTTAATTTAGTTGTGTGCTAAAACACATGTAAGTATGACTTTCATGATTATTTTCAAATTTATGGATTTGTTAGATCCCTATTTAACTGTGAATTTAAAATACCTATAGGTATTTGTGAAATTGAAGTTCATCCTCTTATGTTGAATTTTAAATAATTTGTACATAGTGTGTGCAGTTTATTCTTACAATTTATATAGCAAACTAAATCCAAATCCACTATCTCAAATTCATCTTCCCAAACATAGCGTCAATGAATTTGTGTGAATTAGATAGTTTGTGTAACATATGTTTGAGTTGAAGAACAATGGTTTTGCTCAGTTGTACTTATATTATTTCATGATTTCATATTAATATATTTGTCTTGTTTTTTATTTTCTTTTTCCTGAAGGCTGTAAAGCAACTGCTAAGGTTGGATGCTGAGAATCCGGATTCACATTGCTGCTTGGTATGTAATATCTGTCTTACCATATTGCACACTGTCATGCACAGGTACATTCTTTTTTGTACTTAGATACAACGATTATCTAGTCTTTACACTGCTACATTTGAATTTAATGCAATGCAGATTAAATTTTTCCATAAAGTGGGCTCAATGCCTGCTCCAGTGACTGATGCAGAAAAACTTGTTTGGCGTGTCTTAGAAGCTGAGCGTCCATCCATCAGGTTCTCTTTGAAATGGCTTTATGATTCCACATCTGGAATTTTGTTGTATTACTGTTATTATTATTGTTTGGTCTCTGATGCCTTAAATCCCTTTATATTCTCTTTCTGCAGTCAATTGCAGGAGAAAACTCTAAGTGAGGCAAACAAAAATTTCCTTGGTAAACATGAAGGTATTATTGAGCTTACATAACATGGTATTTACCATTTAGGCTCCTTGAGGTGGGTTGTATAGTCATGCCATGTTCGTTTTTCTGTTCTGCAGATTCTTTGATGCATAGAGTGGCAGTTGCAGAAATGTTATATACCTTGGATCCCACCAAGAAACTTGAGGCTGTTAAGTTAATTGAAGATTCATCCAATAAAGTCATGCCAACGTAATGCTTTTAGTGTATTAAATTTTCTGCTGTTTGATATTTGATTCCATTTATCACAACTTGCTCTTGAGAATTGAGATTAATAGTTTCTTTCTCTTTTGCTAATCCAGGAATGCAGCACTTGGACCAGTAATGGCGTGGAAACTCAAGGACTGTATTGCAGTCCATAAACTCTTAGAAAAGGTTCTTATTGATCAAGATGCTGCTTTGAGTAAGTACAATTCTCCATATAAATTGATCCTGACTAGAATTTTTTTGTCTTTGACTACATTAACAACTTGTGAAATTAATTTATGTTGTTAGTTTCACAAGTTTTTTTAGTGAGAATTGTAATGGTATTTGAATTTTGATATAATGTTATTAAATATTGTAGATTAGATGCCTCAGAATAATAATACATAAAATTATGGTTTCAACATCATTCAGTAACTTTTTTGTGAGATTTATCTCACTCGTTCTGATGGCTTGTTGGTTTTTGTTATTGTGATGTTTAATCTTTAAAAAGGTTATTGGCATCTTAAAGAAAGGTGGACTTTCAGGATCAAATTTCCTCACTTTCTTATTAATGATTATTTAATTCTTGTTGTGACAAAATTAATCCAGAAATGGATGCTTATTCTTTGATCTGATAATTTTCTTATTCTACAGGATGGAAAGTAAGATGCGCGGAGTACTTCCCCTACGCTACCTACTTTGAAGGTGGTCGTAGCTCTGCCGTGAACAACTTGTTGAACAATCAGGATAGCATAACTCCTGTGAATGGTGGTGGTACAAGCCATCCTGAAACCAGTCAAAGCGCAAATTCCTTCATATCGAATGGAAAGCTCGAGGCATTTAAAAACCTTACCGTTTGAAGATGATGCTACTTATGTGCATCAACTGGCATCAGAGCTCAATGTGTTTGAATGATGGATTGCATCAATTTTGTACCCTACAAGAAGAGGGGAGTATCTTGAAGTTGTGCAAAGCCAGGCAATCCTTTCTTCTGTTGCTTTGAGATCAAAATTTTCTCTGCCTTTCTTGATTGTGAAATGCATTCCTTTGGAAATGTGTATTATTTATTCCTATTTATGATTTTAGGGTTGAATATATATATATATATATATATATATTCTTTTTGCTTTTAATTTCCTCACCATTTGGTTGAGAGATCCTTAGAGGTTGGCTGGGCTCCGGTGTTCTGCCCCAAAATTTGAGGCGCTAAATGAAAAATTTTGGGGACTGGTCAGCATAGAAAAGATACTGTTTTAGTTTAGAGGTAATCCTTGGAGCGTGTTGTACTTTCACCATTTTATTAGTTGACATGTATAAACGCTACATAATGTTGAAAATTTTGCTACGGAGTTGAAACGAGTGGCTATCAGAAATTCCCAGTTTTGTTGTTTTATTATGTCTGTCTCCTACACTAACATAGAGTTGTATAAATCCTTCTCATGGTCTAGGTCTAGGAAAAGCAATGAAATGAATATAATAAAAGGAAATTTCCAAGTATTTCTCATATATAATATAATTGGTGCTTTTACGTAAATCTAATTTATATCACAGTCGATATTAATATCTGATATTGGTCTGTGTTTGCATGTTTTTTATTTTATTTAAAGTTTTAGGCTCGTGGAATCGAGTAAAAAAGATCAAATATATATAGATAAATATGTTTATTTTTATATTTATTTATGTTTAAATATGTCTTGTTTGATTTTATTTAAAATATTTTTTATATTATCTTCATATTTAAATACATTGATCTTTTTAAAATTCATTTATTATGGAAATATTTTTTCTTTAATAATTATAACTTCAATCTATACACCAACATTAATTAGTATATTTTTACCTATTTCATCAATCAATTTCTCATCTTTATTTTTAATTACTATCTAACTTCAGTTCAAACAATCTAGATGATTAACGGTGCTGTTCAAGAGAAACTGAATAATTAAATGAGAAAAATTAAAAGAGGATAACAGATATATGTATCAAACCACAAAAATGATAGATCAAAACTTTTTTTCTTCTCCAATTGCAGCAATCCCAAGGATCGTATCGACTTTTAGAAAGCTTGGAATTTTTATTTAAAAAGAAAAAATGCTGATTAAAAATTATGCAAAAACCAAAAACGATTGGGAAAATTCTTTTTAAAAGAACTCAAATATGGAAATAGATGGCATCAAGGGTAAGAACATTTCAGTTTTCGAAAATAATTAGCCTGAAAACAACGTTCTTGCACCTTAAGGCATATACTTGAATCAACGGAAGAGATTTGATGATCCCAACTTACCAGTGATATGCACCTTAATTAATTAAGGCATATCTTTTACGATGTGGGTTTACATTGTCTAAGCATGATTAGTTAGTCTTAAGACAGACAGAGTGATCCAGTGCTTTGCCGGTGACATCTCCATCACGTGTGCCCTATTGTAGGACCCTACCATGAATCTCATTGTCCTTTCTAACCCAAAGGAAACATATGCTCGGTTGCCAACAAACATTTCATATAAATTATATTCTGAATAAAAAATTTGATGAAGTTGCAAGCTGATCATGTGAAATCGGATTGGATTAATTGATCAAATCTATTTAATTGAAAATTTAAGATTTGTCCGACTCGATATATATTATAGAATCGGAGATATTGTAAATCAGTGAAAAATCGATAAAAAATCAGTTTTAAGTTTTTTTTTTTTAAAAAAAAAATTATTGTATGTGATGAGATTTGAAATTTTAATTTTTTAAATTTATATTAAAAATCATACCATTTAACCAAATATATATTTTTATTAAGTATTTACTATATTTAGTACTTATTTAATATTTAATTTTCTTAATTAAATTGGCCAATTTAATTTATATGATCAATTGAACCGGTGATTGAAATCTCATCGATTTAATTTTCGATCTAATTTTTTAAATATTGTGTCTAGGTGTGTGTAATCATCAGGATGATTTTTCATTTTTTATGCCATGTTAAACTAGCCTACTTGATCGTATGATGATGTTGCATTGCAACTTGCAAGCTAGCTATAACACGATTCTTTTTATTTCTAAATTCATCATAAACAAATTATATATCAATGGCTTTGTTTGTTTGGTGTAATTAATATTGCTTTGAAGATTCATGATATCTTTTTTGTAACAATCATCACTTTAGTTAATAGCTTACTAAATTGGTATTTTTAATGTTTCACTTTGATTTATTAAATTGGTAGTTTAAACTTTGATCAAACTTATTGATCACCCAAATCTAATTTCTTTTTTATGGTTAAGGCTAGGCCTAATAAATTGTTTCAATCCCAAGAGAAATTAAAACATTTTCTGAGTTCGTTTTTGATACATTGGTAGTGTAAATTTTTTAACTCCACAAGCGGGTTAAGAGGTTGTCACATGTCCTACTTCATTTTTTAATTAATTAATTTTTTTTTTACTATACTCTATCACTACGTGTCACCCTCTTAACCTTGCTTGTGAAGTCTAAATATTGCACTGAGAGTGTACCAGATAATTTTCATATATATATATATATATATTTCATATTTAGGGTTTAGGGAAGCAATCAATAAGGCTCCATTAAAGATGTATCAATAAAGCATTTTCCTTACATATTCATATTTAATAATTGCCAACAGCCAAACAAATTAAGGTAAGAATTACAATTTAAAGATAAAATAGTGTGAATAGTAGCTGACAGTTAATTCAATTTCTGCGGTTAATCCCCTCCAATGAGACATAAGAGTAGTGCAACTGAATATATATTATTATAAAATAAATTTAGAGCTGACCTAAACCAATATCTTACTTGTTAGTTGTTAAAAATGTTTGGACGGACACTCACCAAAATCAAAGGGGCAAGGGCCCTGGACCTGGACTGGAGGACCTATTCTCAAGCTTGCTTGGAATGCAATCATTTACCACATCTGGAAAGAAAAGAATAGAAGGATACATGGAAATCCATGTAAGTCTCCATTGCAGGTTTTTGAAACTATTAAAGAGGAGATCAGATTCAAGTTGGTAGGCTTAAAAAACTTAGAACTTGATAATGTAAATGCTAACCTTTGTACTCATTGGGGCTTAAGCAACTCTATTTTTCTTTCTTTGATGTAAAGCTACCTGAGTAGCTAGTTCTTCAGTTTTGATGTAGCAGAGAAATTTTCTGCTTCTTGAATAAATAAACTGACACTTATAAAAAAAAAAAAAAAAAAGTCGATGTTCTTCTGTCCAGCTTGTCCCAAAAATCCCTTAATACCCTAATCAAAAACTAAGCTAAATTTCAAACTATACCTGATTTAATTACACTAATAATAACCAATTAGCTTAAATATTTCAAACAGCCTTAAAGAGAATGCATAAGAAAGAAGCATGTGGAATAATAACAATAATAATAATAAAAACACAATGTCCAGTTATAGTAATCCCAACCGAAGGACACTCACACTGTCTTGTTCTTCAGTTAATTATAGTAACCCTAACAATATGACACCATCTTAATTTTTATTTTTATTTTTTATAATCAATTCGATTGGTATAAGTCTTTGTTTTAATTAACGTAATTAAGCATGATTTATTGAATCAATATTGAAGATGCGCGTGCACATGTATGGAGACAAATGTCAGGTGGGCTAAATCAAATTTGTTTGTGTTTATTTTGTATTCCCCCAACATTAATTAATAATGTATTCAATTATATATATATATATATATATATATATATATATGAGTTCTTTTTTGATATACTCTCAGTTGAGTTTTTTAACTCAACAAATAAGATTAAGAGATTGCTAGATTTGTTTATGGGCCGGGTTGGGGTTCGAATTTTTTTTCCATCCTTTACCCAAGCTCGACACGTAAGCCCGAATCACTATTTAAAAAAATTAAAAAATTATTTTTATATTAATATTTTTATATTTAAATATAAATAAAAAATATTTTTTTATTAATAAATAGTAATTGAGCCAGGCCGACCCAAATTAAAAAAATGCTTGTCCAAATCTGGTCCAATACAGGTTTGTCGGGCCGGGCATGTAGCCCGGTCCTTGAACAGGTCTAAAGACTGCCACATGTTCTTGTTTTTTTAAAATTAAATTTTTATGCATCATTCTACTAATTCCGTTTGTGAAATTTAAAAACTATACTAATGACAAGATGATATAATTTCTTATATGCACAATATTATTAATTAGTTAGACTTGATGTGAAGTATTTCTTTGTCGTTTGAAATCCTAAAATCAAAGGAGTTATGTGATGGATGCTAATTAAGAATAGATTCCCCAAATGATTATTTGAAGTTAGGTTTTGTGAGTTAAGTACCAATAATAATTAGTGATGCTGATATAGACACTATGAAGAATTAAACAAATTTTTTATGGAACCAATTCAAGATTGCATCCTTGACCAAAATCAACAAGGAATCCATGGATTCTGTCTGTTTTTTCCAAGTTGCAATTCTTTCTTTTTATCAAACTCCCTACAGATTCCTTCTTTCACAATATATGCTGTCTAGAATCTCTAAACTTTTTGGTCAAGGAAAAAAATGGAGTTAAATTTATAAGTTGTTTAGTTTTGCTCCATTATCCAAAAAGAAATACTAATACTAATACTAATACTAATACTAATAATTTGTTTGGTTTTGTATTGTAATTTGTACATGCATGGTTTTTTAATTTGATCGATGTTAATATTGCATAAGTTAATAATAAGAATCTTATCTAAGTTTTTCCAATATAATATAATAAAGATTTTTACGTTTCATATAGTTTAATTTTTTTTTCTCACTACTTCCATTTTAGGTGAGTTCTTAACTCGGCTATATCTCAAATTCTCAAAGTTTTAATTCAAATCTCTCCTTTCACCAAAATGTCAAAAACTATATATTTGAGAGATGTACTTATAAATTAATTCGAAGGATATTTAACTCAGTTCTCTAATAAGGACATTTATCATAATTCTATCATATACATTACAAGAAATTTGATAATTACATAACAACAAAATTTTAAAATTTCGACCAATGAATAAAATCGATTTCGCATTGAAAGATTTTGTAAGTTACTTAATTTCGTATTTGTTATATGTGATAATCTTCAATAGAATTCCTTGAAACTGTCCCTTTCTTCAAATTTTCATCTTCAAATAGACAAATTATAATTTTTTTTCAAAATATAAAAGGTATTATGCTGCAATACCTATATTTTGGAGGAAGAACGTATATAAATATTGTTTTAAATTCACATTATAACAATTTATCTTTGTGTGGAAAAACTTTTTGCAGCGCATAAAGTGTTATGCTGCAATAAGTAGTACTATTATAAATTACATTTCATGGCAAAAGTGTGTACGTACAAATTTTTTTATATATAAACACAACTATTTGCACTATCTTAATTAATTACAATATTTTATAAAATTTTGTTGCTAAATATCACTTCAATTGTTTGTCTTGTACTGTTCTCGAGCTATTTCTATATCTCATTCTTGAGGGTCTAATTTTCTTCCTATGGTCTTATCCTGCAAAACTGTATCATGGAAAAGTAATTGTGCTTTCTTATATATGACTTACAAAAGGATGCTAATTTTTTTTTTTAGAAAACTAAAAAAGGGTACTTTTCTCACTGAAATTAATTTCCCATATGTTATCTAGATTTATTTGCGGTGAATGTAGAATATAGATATATATCCAATACGGGTATTTTTAATATTTAAAAAAAAATTTCATATATTTGAAGGATCATATTTTCTATATCCATATCCGAATATATGTCGCATACAGATGTCAGACACGAATATTTTAAAAAAATGAAGAGTCCGGATATTATAAAATTTCCCGCGGCATAAATTTTCTTCAAGATCACGAAAAACCGAGCAAGCACATTCCAGCTAGAGTACCATTGCTGGCGTATAACGGGTAACCTGGATAGCACCCTTGACGCGGTAATGGCCATAGGGACCCAAAGATTGTAAATTGGAGTTGACTCTGCTGGAAGATTCCTTGCAAGAAACTTCAGTCAGGACTCAGGTCCTACTTGCTGGATCATTTCTTCTGTTCTTGTTCGCTATGCGATGAAATGCACATCATTTTCTTATGCATGAGATTCTATACTTTCAGACATGATCGTACATTATAAGCTAGGTCAAATTATGTTATTCGGACTCTTCATTTTTTGTAAAGTACTCATGTTCGGCACATATTCGGATATAAGTATAGGATATGATACTTCAAATATATAAAAAATATTGAGTATACTGTGTCAAACAAATACCCATATCCGATACTCATCTCAAATCCAAATAATTACATAGAGCTCAAGTACGTTGCCACATATAAAAGAGCAAATCTTGATGATATATAGCCCATTGTATTGTGCTGTTAATACTCTTGTATAATCCTATATTTGATACGATCATAAGATTTGATATTTAGAGCTAGCGAACAGGAAAAAAGCTTTGTAGTTATAAGCGGGAAAATTAGTATGTAATCTTCGATTTATAGTTAAACATAAGGAAAATTATTTTGTGCATTGATTCTGGAATTTTGAATTCCACAAACCTGTTTAATTAGAGAGTTGTTATATATCCATTAGGTTTTTTTTTTACGAGACATATCCATTAAGTTATATTTAAGAAATTAAAATAATTATGCATAAATACGTGTCAATTATATAAACTTGATTATAAAATTTAAAAATTTTATCATCGGTGAATAAAATAATAATCTAAAAACAATGGGGTAATTATGTAAGATATGGACCGTCTACAATTAATTAATACTATAGGTAAGTATTTGTTAAATTGTCCAATACCAGCCCAAGGAAAAATAAAAGCCTAACAATGTGTGGTTGCAATTGTGTGGTTTAATGTGTGGTTGCAATTGTGTGGTTTAATGTGTGGTTGTAGTTGTGTGATTTAAATGTGTGGTTGTTATTAAACAACAATGGGTGGTTGTAATTTATTTAGATTTTATATTTGTGTGGCTTGTGTTTGTCTTGGTATTGTATAAATACCCCCTCCCTTGCATTTGTAAATCATCAAGTAGTAAGCTTCAATAAGCAATAAAAGTTCTAAGTTTTCCTAAGGAGTTCTTCTCTAAAGAGTGTAGTCTAGAGTGAAGTGTGAGCATTTGTGAGTTTTCCTAAAATCTAAACTTTCTTCTTTGAGTGGTAAAATTAGAGTTATCTACTCTAAGTTTTTCTCAACAATTGGTATCAGAGCTAGGTTGTGAGTTACTACCATAGTTACTATTCACACGTGTCACTATATACTTTTATAGTAATTGTTAACATATACGAGATTTATTCAAGTATATGGTATACGATACTATTCACGTATACGGTACTGTTCACGGTGAAATAGTTATTCAGGTACTATTTTTGGTTTGAGCGTTCTTGAGTCGTGAGGAGTTTGTACTCTACAAGTTTGTGTCTCAAAATCAAGCTTGTTCGGTATTGTTAGAGTCTTGCCGACACGATGGGTGATCTTCAAGTAGTTGGAGGAATCAAGAAGCTCAATCACAAAAATTACAACACGTGGAAGACGTGTATGATGTCTTACCTACAAGGTCAAGACCTTTGGGAAGTCGTTGGTGGTAGTGAAGTTACGAAGCCCGAGCAAGAAGATGCTCAAGGAACCTTGCGCAAATGGAAGATTAAAGTGGGTAAAGCCATGTTTGCCCTTAAGACCACAGTTGAAGAAGAAATGTTGGAACACATACAAAAGCTAGAAATGCCAAAAGAAGCGTGGGATACTTTAGATGCACTCTTTTCGAGAAAGAATGACACAAGACTTCAACTTCTTGAGAATGAATTGTTATCAGTTGCACAACGAGATATACCGATTGCTCAATACTTTCACAAGGTAAAAACGTTATGCCGTGAAATTTCTGATTTAGATCCTACAGCTGCTATTGGAGATACCAGGGTAAAAAGAATAATTATCCATGGTTTGAGGCCCGAATATCGCAGCTTCGTTGCCGCTATACAAGGATGGCCAACTCAACCATCACTTGTAGAGTTTGAAAATTTGCTTGTTGGTCAAGAATCTATGGCCAAGCAAATGGGAGGGGTCTCGTTGAAAAGTGAAGAGGAAGCACTCTACACCAACAAAAGCAAAGGCAAATTCAAACAGCACGTCGGTGGTGGATCTAAAAAGTATGGTGACAAGACAAAAAGTCATCAAGGAGAAGAGAGCTCTCGTCCAGGGGGAGCTTCAAAGAATCGTAGCAACAATAAAAGATTTGAAGGTAAC
This sequence comes from Fremontodendron californicum, assembly GCA_030761205.1. Classification (NCBI taxonomy): domain Eukaryota; kingdom Viridiplantae; phylum Streptophyta; class Magnoliopsida; order Malvales; family Malvaceae; genus Fremontodendron; species Fremontodendron californicum. The sequence goes on from JAULJL010000024.1 coordinate 7,384,476, forward strand.
TGTTACAACTGTGACAAGAAAGGTCACATGGCAAAAGATTGTTGGTTTAACAAAAGGCCCGCTGAGAGCAATGCTGCTACTTCTAGTACAAAGGAGAAAAACGAAGATGATTGGGACGCTGAAGCATTTTTTGCTATGGAAGAGGAAGAGTTAGCTCTCACAGTAACAACGGCTGACCGAATTGACTATGAGAATGACTGGATTGTCGATTCAGGTTGCTCAAATCACATGACAGGCGATAAACAGAAGTTGCAGAACCTGTTAGAATACAAGGGAAATCGCATTGTTGTGACAGCTGATAATTCAAGATTACCGATTACTCACATCGGTAAGACGGTAGTAGCACCTCGATATAGTCATAATCAGGTACCACTACAAGATGTTTACCATGTCCAAGGCATGAAGAAAAATTTGCTTTCAGTGGCACAATTAACATCGTCAAGTCACCATATTCTGTTTGGTCCAAGAGATGTGAAGGTATATCGTGATCTCAAAATCTCAGGACAGCCGATGATGGAAGGACGACGTCTGGAGTCAGTCTACGTGATGTCAGCAGAGTCAGCATATGTAGACAAGACAAGAAAGAGCGATACAGCAGATTTAGGGTACATGCGGTTAGGTCATATTAGTTATTCCAAGCTAAGTATGATGATGAAGAAGTCGATGCTTAAGGGACTTCCTCAGCTTGACATAAGAACAGACACAGTTTGTGTAGGATGCCAATATGGTAAAGCACACCAATTGCCATACGAGGAGTCAAAGTTTAAAGCAAAAGAACTATTAGAGTTAGTTCACTCTGATGTATTTGGGCCCGTTAAGCAACCATCAATTAGTGGAATGCGGTACATGGTGACGTTTATTGATGATTTCTCCAGGTATGTGTGGGTTTTCTTTATGAAAGAAAAGTCTGACACTTTCTCAAAGTTTAAAGAGTTCAAAGAGATAGTTGAAGGAGAAGTGGGAAAGAAGATATGTTGCTTGCGCACAGACAATGGAGGAGAATATAGCTCAGGCGAATTCTCTCAATACCTACGAGAATGCAACATACGTCATCAGTATACTTGTGTCAATACACCACAACAGAATGGTGTAGCAGAGAGAAAGAATCGGCATCTTGCAGAAATTTTTCGGAGTATGCTGCATGCAAAGAATGTACCCGGAAGATTTTGGGCCGAAGCTATGAGAACCGCAGCCCATGTGATCAACAAACTTCCTCAACCAAGGTTAGAGTTTGTTTCACCCTTTGAGAAATTGTGGAAAATGAAATCTTCAGTCAGCTACTTTCGAGTATTTGGTTGTGTATGTTATGTATTTGTTCCTGATCATTTACGTAGCAAGTTTGATAAGAAAGCAACTAGGTGTATCTTTGTGGGATACGACAACCAAAGGAAAGGGTGGAAATGTTGTGATCCTACGAGTGGAAGATGTTACACTTCACGCAATGTGGTATTCGATGAAGCATCTTCTTGGTGGTCCTCAGAAAAGGAGGTGTTGTCAGATTCAAAAGAATTTGAAAACATGCTACAACAGAAAATGGGAGAGTATATTGTCCAACTTCAATCAACTTCAGATGAAGTAGAAGACCTATGTGATGATGACGATGACGAGCAAGTGTTAGTCCAGAGTCCTTGGCAAACTGGTGTGTATCAACCAGATGTTAGATCGAGTGAAGTGGAAGAACCATCTCCACAATCACAAATCCGAAGGACAACAAGAGCACGGAAGCCAAATCCCAAATATGCTAATGCAGCCATAGTGGAAGAACCAATTGCAACAGAACCTGAGACGTTTGAAGAAGCATCACAGAGTTCTGAGTGGATTATGGCTATGAAAGAAGAGATCACTGCGCTTGAGCAGAATCAGACTTGGGATCTAGTGCCAAAACCAAGAGATGTGAAACCCATATCCTGCAAGTGGGTTTACAAGATAAAACATCGTCCAGATGGGTCGATTGAAAAGTACAAGGCACGGTTGGTGGCTCGTGGTTTCTCTCAGAAGTATGAGCTAGACTATGATGAAACGTTTAGTCCGGTGGCAAGACTTACAACCGTACGAGTCCTACTTGCCCTTGCAGCCAACAAAGACTGGAACTTGTGGCAGATGGATGTGAAGAATGCATTCCTTCATGGAGAGCTAGATCGGGAAATCTACATGATTCAACCATTGGGATTTCAAAACCAAAATCATCCTGAGCATGTGTGTAAGCTGCGAAAGGCACTTTACGGATTGAAACAAGCACCTAGAGCATGGTATGGTAAGATTGCTGAATTTTTAACTCATAGTGGTTATTCAGTGACACCTGCAGATTCCAGCTTGTTTGTCAAAGCTAATGGAGGAAAGCTAGCTATCGTATTGATATATGTGGATGATTTAATCATAACTGGTGATTATGAGGCAGAAATTCTTCAAACCAAGGAGAATTTATCAGTTCGTTTCCAAATGAAAGAACTTGGACAACTCAAGCACTTTCTTGGTCTAGAGGTTGATCACATACAAGAAGGAATATTTCTCTGTCAACAAAAATATTCTAAAGATTTGCTAAAAAGGTTTGGAATGCTCGAGAGCAAGCCAATTTCAACACCGATGGAACCAAATGGCAAGATGTGTGCACTTGAAGGCAAAGACTTGGAAGATGCAACTATGTATCGAGAATTGGTAGGTAGCCTGATCTACTTAACCTTGACTCGACCTGACATTTCTTATACAGTTGGTGTGATGAGTCGGTATATGCAAAATCCGAAGAAGCCTCATTTAGAAGCAGTTCGACGAATACTGAGATATGTGAAAAGTACAATAGATTATGGTCTTTTGTACAAGAAAGGTGAAGACTGTAAGTTAGTTGGTTATTGTGATGCTGACTATGCAGGAGATCATGACACCAGGAGATCAACAACTGGGTACATGTTTAAACTTGGTTCTGGAACAATTTTTTGGTGCAGTAAGAGACAACCAACAGTATCATTGTCAACTACCGAAGCTGAGTATCGAGCAGCAGCAATGGTAGCTCAAGAGTGTACGTGGCTGATACAACTAATGAGTGATCTACATCAACCAGTAGATTATGCAGTTCCGTTGTATTGCGACAACCAGTCAGCAATTCGTTTGGCAGAAAATCCAGTCTTTCACGCAAGAACCAAACATATAGAAGTGCATTATCACTTTATCAGAGAAAAGGTTCTATAAGAAGAGATTGAGATGAAGCAGATCAAGACAGATGATCAAATGACAGATTTATTCACAAAAGGTTTGAGTATCAACAAATTTGAAATGTTTCGTCGTCAACTCAACATGGTGCAAAGAGGAAGAGCTGGTATTGAGGGGGAGTGTTAAATTGTCCAATACCAGCCCAAGGAAAAATAAAAGCCTAACAATGTGTGGTTGCAATTGTATGGTTTAATGTGTGGTTGCAATTGTGTGGTTTAATGTGTGGTTGTAGTTGTGTGATTTAAATGTGTGGTTGTTATTAAACAACAATGGGTGGTTGTAATTTATTTAGATTTTATATTTGTGTGGCTTGTGTTTGTCTTGGTATTGTATAAATACCCCCCTCCCTTGCATTTGTAAATCATCAAGTAGTAAGCTTCAATAAGCAATAAAAGTTCTAAGTTTTCCTAAGGAGTTCTTCTCTAAAGAGTGTAGTCTAGAGTGAAGTGTGAGCATTTGTGAGTTTTCCTAAAATCTAAACTTTCTTCTTTGAGTGGTAAAATTAGAGTTATCTACTCTAAGTTTTTTCTCAACAGTATTAACGCTATGCATTCCATGTAGCCAACACTTTTAATTTGTTATGAAGATCAATTAGGGTTCAAGGATGTTTAACTGGACAAAAGAGAAAATCAAGAAAAAGAGAAAGGTTAAAAATATCGTCAAACTAGCCAGAATTATGTGAGATATATTAAAATTTTACTTTAAAACTTTGTAGTTTATACTATTTACAAAAAATGTGATTAATTATCTTCCGACTTTTTGAATTCAAACCACTTAACATATTTTAGATCTATTTTAAATCTGATAAATCGTATATATGTATCGTATCTCATTTATTAAACATTTTGTGTTTATATCGTGTTTTCGTATTGTATTTAAAATTATCAAATTTAATCCATCTTCATTTTATAAAATACATGTCTTTTTTTTACATGATGATGGTTTTACAAGGACATTCAATATTAATATTTAACTTAATTCTAAATTCTTTACTTGTATAGTAGTATATACCAATGGGCAATTCTTACCATATATATAGCAATGGGCAATGACATTTTCTAAAGCTTCATGCTCATGGGTCGGGTAGAAGTATCCGACCCTTGAACAGGCCTATTATGAATGGTGCGCAGCATTACATTACATGGCTAATAAGTATAACATGAATGTTGCAAAAACATAGTTGCCCCTATATCATGGGGGGCTGCTTTTGGGCGGTCTTTCCATTATAGTTTATTGCAAAAGAGACCCTTTCAATCGGGCAGATATTACATGGACCTGTTCCAATTTCACCAAATCAAACGGCCAGGATCAAATCTTACCAAATCACATAACACCCACCCCCAAACAGCCCTAGGATCATGTCCCCATGTCCAACTTATGGTGCCGGTCTTTGATTGTGTTTTAAGGGGGACACAAAGTCCCCACTTTTGCCTCTCATGTGACCGACCACTAAGTCTAAGTTGACCTGTAATTGCTTCCACTTTGTCCATCTTTTCTCCTTACCTTGTAGAAAAACCTGCCATATTTTTCATATCTTATACTATTTATTAATAAAATTAGAATTCACAATTTTAGACATAATATAATTATACGTTTCGAATATGAATTAAATGATACGAAAAATATAATTAAAACATAAAAAAATAACACGAACATGATATGAATACACGAATATGTCAAAATCTATATAACACTAATTATTAACGTGAAAAAATTTATATAAATAAATAATATTTTAAAAACACACAAAAATAACAAGAATATAATACAAATAAACGAATGGCCAAGGTCTAAACAAAACCCTATATATCTTCACAATTAGCATAAAGAAAACACACAATTAAAAACAAAAAGTGAAAAGAACTGCAAATTAACTTGTAAGCAATAATCATCAGAGAAAATGGCCAAGGAAGGTCTCGGACTCGAAATCACGGAGCTGAGGTTGGGTCTCCCTGGCGCTGCTGGAATTGATAAAAATGAGAAGAAAAGGGTTTTCTCAGAGATTTCAGATCAGGAGGATGAAAATTGGAAGAGCAATGGCCTGAAAATTCAAAGCAAGAGTCAAGTTGTGGGGTGGCCACCGGTACGTTCGTATCGGAAAAAGAACTGTTTCAGCGATAATGATGGGTCTAAAACATCAAAAATGTACGTCAAAGTTAGCTTTGATGGAGCTCCGTTTCTTCGCAAAATTGATTTAGGCATGCTCAAAGGTTACTCCGATCTTGCTACGGCATTGGAGAATCTGTTTGGTAAGTTCTTAGCTCCAATATCTTTTTTTTTTTTTTTTTTTCTTTAAGTTATTTCACCATGCAAATTAAACTCTAGTTCATTCTTGGTATATTGCAATGTTTCTAAGCAAGCATCAAAACCAGACCTCAGGGTAACCAAATTATACATGATGTTTTTTTTTTTTACTTCTGTATCTCGCCATAAAAAGCTGGTTTTCTTCTTAATTATCCATTTTTTCAGATTTCCAAAATTAATTATTCCCCATTTTTTGTAAGGTAAAATCACTGTCTGCATTTTTTACTCATAAAATTGAAAAACGAAATATAGACGGAGTAGAACCTACTCTTCTTTCTTAAAGAAGTCTTAAATTCGAATTTTACTGTTAATTTGGATGAATTGTGCGAATTCATTCGACTGGATCATCGTGTCATTTTGGTATTGAACATCGCTTCAGTGACAAAATGACAATTGTGATGCGATGAAAATAGTTCCCATCATGCATCTAAATGAACCTTAATATATAACGAGAACATAGGGTTTATTTGTATAATTCAGTTAATTAATCAGTATATTAAACAAATAAAGGTCAATAAAAAAAAGAAAAGAAAAAAAGAGAGATTGGTAAATTCAACCTTTCTAAATTTTTTATCAAATTTTCCAACCTCGTGTAAGGAATTTAGGAATTTTCAATAGAAGGTTTGTCACGTGTAGAAAAAGGTTAAAAGAATAATGGGCATAAATAAATAAACAAATAGCTTTATGCCATACATGCATCTCTTTTCTTCGTAGAGACAAATTTTAATTGCACGAAGATGAACTTAGAAAACTATAAACCTCATCTTATGATCAAACTCATAATCGAAGACAAATATGTAAAAAAAAAAAAATCAATCAATCAATAAATGAATTTTTTTGAGTATATTATTGTTGACAGGGAAGGCGTTAAGGGATGCAGGCAACTGTGAATTCGTTCCCATATATGAAGATAAAGATGGAGACTGGATGTTAGCAGGAGACGTTCCCTGGGAGTAAGTCTATTTCTCCGACTACTTTTTTTTTTTTTTTTTATATATATAAAGGAGGTAGCGATTTGGAAATAAAATAAATAGTTGTAGATATTGAGATTTCGAATCTCAAAACTCCTGAATGTCATCTTTTAAAAGTGGTTGTATGAACCAACTGAACTAAATTCCGGGTTCTCCAACTACCATTAATTTCACTATCACATATATATATATAAATATATATATATAAATTTTGCTAACGAATGTTTTTTTTTTTACATTTTTTAAAATTAGTTTATTATTTATACTAATAATATTATATTAATTATAATAATTGATAATTTTATTTATTATTTTTAATGCATTAGATGAAAATATTATTATATATAATAACTTTAAAAGATTGCTCTTAGAACACTCGTTAGCAAAATCTTATATATAATTAGAAAAATGTTACTAGTGTCTAGTGACACTGATTAAGATGATATTTAAGAGAAAAAAATATAATTAATGAATTATTATTTTTAATTGGATTTTGCTAACGAGTTCTCTTTGTTACTCTATAAGGTTAGTTAATATACTATTTATTCATCATTTTCAATGCAGTAGTTGATAACTTTATTCATCTTTGTCAATGCATTGAATGAAAATATTACTATATATGGTAATTTTAAAGAGTGCCCTTAAGACACTCGTTAACAAAATCATTTTTAATTCAATAAAAGTAATGCATTATATTCGAAAAAATTCTTAAAATAATCCTTAATACGTACTTATAACTTAAGTATGTACGGATTAATCAGACCCATATAATTATTCCACAGATTAACTAATCACAAATTAAATGTGAATATTCACTTGAAATTTGATGGATCAGAATGTCCAACTTTTAATTCAAAAATTCTATTTATTGCAAACTTTATCAATTGGGTGGAATATTTTAGATCCATGCTAGTCAACCATATAACATCCTTGTTTCCCATAGTTTAGACATCGAAATTTAGATTGGACAAAGAAATTTACACAATTTTGAAAATGTTCCAAAGTGTGTATTAATTGGTCAAAAGATTGTTGCGGAAAAAGTTTTGGAAATAATCTCACTCAAAGGTACTTAATTAAATTTTATTATTTTACATTATAAATTCCCTATTTTGTAAAATTCTTGCGAGATCTTTTTTTATTTATTTTTAATATGTTCATTTTTTCAACAGTGTGATCTAACATATTTATGTTTACTTGAGATAAATATTTGAACTCATGTTTAATTATAAGAGTTTAAATGTTTACGATGCATTGTATGTTGAATTTTTAAATTTTATAAACGGTGCTAAAAAATTCTATAATCTTTTTAATTTATGCGGTGGAATTTAAAAGCTTCGGTAATAATATATAATATAATTCTTTTAATTGTAATCACTAGTTCTTCCTATTCTTTTTGTCATTATTGAACAAAAAGTCATGAAAATTCTCATAATTGATCAATCATTGTTTTATATAAAATTCGTGCAATGACATTACTAGAAATTAGATTCTTAGAACCTCTACTAATTTGTTTTTGTACAAAAAAAATAGGGATGGGAAAACGTTGCTTTCATGCGAATCTTAAAACTCCGTTTGATTAATACTTTTATATATATATATATATATATATTTACTTTTAGTAATAGAAATGTGAAAAGCAAAAGAAATAAAATTAACTAAAAACAAAGAACAAAAAGTAAAAAGTAAAAATACCAATTAAACAGATACTAATTACTAAATAAATAAAAGTTCAAATCTGGCTCTCAAACAAATGTTGAAAAATCATGTTTCACACCGTGGAATTGACAATCAAATGCTAGCAGCTGCTTCTAATTAATAAATAAATAATATTTCAGATCATAGTCTTTTTTTTTTTTTTTTTTTCATATAGAAAAACATAGTGGCAAAATTTATGACTTTTTGCACCATGCTTGGATTCCATGCATGAGGTTGGACCAATATTGCCGACATTAGCGAAATCCATATAATGATGTCAGATTGAGTTTAGATCTGATAATTCGTGTATTTGTATTGTATTCATATATTTTATCGTATCATAATCGTATTTAAGATATTTTTATATTTATATAAATTTTGATACGTTAATAATTCGTATTATGTAGATTTTGAGACATTTGTGTTATTTTTTAGTGTCGTGTTGTGTTTTTTATGTGTCATATTCGTGTCATGTAATCATGTCGTATCCAATATTACCAGGTCTAGGTTTGACTACGATATTAATTGCCCTTAACTCAAATAACAAACCTGGTCGAGCCTAGAAATTATTATGAGAAAAAAATTGTTGGCACCACAAATTCCAAAAATCGAAAGTTAGTAGTAGGAGATTAACTTTTAAACCAATTATGAAAAAAGAAAATCATTAATTAAAATAGGCAAAATGAATAATATGATTCATAAGAAATAGATAAAAATTGAATCTGAATTTAATTCAGTTGGTTCATGTATCTATCCTTAAGAGGTGGCATCCAACAGATTTTTGATTCAAATCTCAATATTTACAACCATTCTCTTATTCTCAGACTGCAACATTTTTTATACAAAAAAAAAATAAAAATTATGGTTTTAAAGCTAATATTAATATGTAAATCAATAATTTGCAGGATGTTTATCGAATCATGCAAGAGGTTGAGGATCATGAAAAGAGCTGATGTCAAGGGATTTGAAGTGCTGAGATCAAGGGAAACTCTCAATGGAACTTTAAAGGAGTGACTAGAAAAAGCCACATATGCATGCATGTCCAGTTGAAGAATTACTTGACTAAAAGTTTCTTTGATCCTATACTTTGTTAAATGTTAATGATGGTTATAATTAAGTTTACTTATTGATTAAGTCGACAATATTTCTTGCTTTATGTGACACTAATTAATTAAGACATAATTTGTAATGATGTAATTGGGCTAGGACCCCTAATAGATATAGGAAACGTAATTTGCTTCCTCATCGTGAATTTGAAGCTGTGATTTGTTATTTGGTGTTTGAGATTACTTTTAAATTAAAGATTTGTTTTTATTTTCTTTTATACCAATATATATGATTTTTTACTTGTAATTCCCTCACTATGCATCAATATATAACTCTACTATTTTTGTTAGGAAAACTTATAGTAAATAGATTGCTTCGTCTCTTGATTATATAAAATCAATGTTTTCGAATTATTTAAATTTTGATATTTTATTCATTGGTTCAATTTGTTGATACAATTGTCTCATTTAATTACACTTGAAAACATATTTTAGCATTGAATATGTATAATATGCTAGCTATTATAAAATTGCGTTTAACTCAATGATTACGGCACTAATCAAGAGTAAAAAGAGCAAATGTTCAAATCCTATCACATTCAAATAATTTATAATTAATTAAATAATAAATAAATCGAATAAAACCAATTAAAATTCAGTTTTATCTTATTCAAGTTTGGTTTAACCAAAATTAATCGATTCTTGATCAGTGCAATGACTCTTCGATTTGATCATTTCTTCGGATTAGATAAATCATCAATTTTCAATTCAACTAATATTGAATCATTCCATCTGATTCTAACAATATTGTGCAGATCAATCATTCGAGATTAACAATTTAACACCAACAAAAAACCATGGGGATTGATCCCAATATCATATGCTATAAGAATGAACAAACTTGCTATCGAGTCAACTCTCATATGCAATAACTCATAGAACCTAACTCTAGTTAATATACTTTCTATTTCTCACTTATAATCTATCAACAAATTCTAAGTTCAAGATCATAATCAAGTGTTCGGTTGGCTTCTTTTGGAGCCATCTTTGACTTCGAAAAAATAAATTAATAAGGCGAATCATGCTCATGTTAAGATATTGAAATAAAATGGCTTTTTATTTCTTTGATAATTAAAAATGATTTTTGAAAGTTAATTTGCGAATAATATATATATATATATATATATTTCATTGTGAAGTTGTTGAGGAGTTGAACTTAAACGTACTCATTTTTTAAATTAATTAGAAAAACGAACCCGTTTCGTCGAGGTATCTTTAAATTTTTATTATAAATTTTTTAATTAATTAATAATAAATTATATTTTATTAAATAATAATTTTTTATTTTTTTATTTTAAAATTGTAATAATATTAATATAATAATATTTTGTTAATTATGAAAATTAAATTTATGGTAATTGTTTATTTACAAATTACGTAATATAAATGCATTTTCAAATGTTATTTATATACATATTTAAAAATATTTAGACTTTATTGTGTACTGTATATTTTTATTTATAGGAGGTAAAAAATAATAAATAAAATTGTGTTTTGTATTTTATTCTCTCGTAGGATCGATTTTTTCATATAGGTTAGCAGCGAGTTCGTTTTTTACTTTGTTTCCCCGAGTATTGATCCTAAATTTACCCCGACTTAACATGCTGATTTAAGTCTTAAATATATCATTTAAAATAAAAATAATTAATAAAATAATTTATTTTTAACTTTTTCTCCAAGTCGTTGGGTATGGATCCTAAATCGATTTGCGAGTCAACATGTGGACCAACTACTTTAAATACATCATCTAAAAATAAAATGAAACAAAACAAATAATTAAAAAAAAAAAATTCAAGCGGGTCGATTACGGATCATAAAGCGACCCGCGCGAGTGAACGTATGGACCAACCATTTAAGTACATTATTTAAAATAAAAGTAATTAATAAAATAAATTTCTTATTTTAATTCTTTTTCTCGAACGACTCGAGTACATATCCTAAATCGATCCGCAAGTCAACGTGCAGACCAACCCCTTTAAATACATCATTTAAAAATAAAATAAAATAAAACTAAAAAACTACAAAAATTAAAAATAATTAATAAAATAAATTTCTTGTTATTTTTTTCGAACGAGTCAGTTATGGATCATAAATCGACTCGCGAGTCAACATGCAGACCAACTCCTTTAAATACATCATCTAAATAAAATAAAAAAATTAATAGAACTTTTTTAAAAAACTTATTTTTTCCATTCTAGTGGAGTACGAATCTTAAATCGACTCGCGAGTTAACGTGCGGACCAATCACTTTAAATACATCATTTAAAAAATAAAAATAAAAAACTAAAATAAATTAACAAAATATATATTTTTTTAATTTGTTTTCCCGAATGGGTCAAGTATGAATTTTAAATTGACCGGTGAATTATCATGTAGATCAACCATTTAAATACATAATTAAAAAAAAAACTTAAAACTAAAAATCTAAAAAGAAAAAAAAAATAGCCAATAGATTTATTTTTCATGGTAGGACAAAATTGCCCTTCGCCTATTTGAAAAAAGTCCCTTATATCCCTTAGGACTCAAAAATCATAATAGTAGATTAAAGAATGACTATTATTTATTGCATTAATATGTAATGGTCATAATTTATAATTGACTCTATTTTATATACATCTTTAACTGAATTTAAAAACTTCATAAGCAAGATTAAAAGAGTTTCATAACATATATAACTTTTTTTTGATTAATTTTTTATTTTTAATATATTTTAAAAAATATGTATCACCTTATTAATCTCGAAGTTTAAAAACTTCGCTAATAATGAATGAGATAATTTATTTTTATAACTATTCTTTTTTTAAACTACATAATAAAACGTTTTTTTAATAGAGCTCCATTCAAATCAAATTCCATTTTATATAACTCTTAAATATTAATTGTAATTGCACTATATATATACATTAGATTATGTCACACTCACTATGTGAGTAAAAAAAAAATTTGTGTAAAATTATATATATAAGCAGTTTTTTAAAAGAATGATAATTTTTTAAAGGAAATAGTAGTTTTTTTTTTTTTTTAAGAGAATGTGTAAATTAGTGGTAGTTTTTTTTTTTTCAAGAGAATGTTAGTTTTTTAAGGAAATAGTAGTTTTTTAAGAAAATGGATAATTTTTAAAAAAAATTATATTAAAAATTGAAAGACATAAACATCATTATAATATTATTTCTTAATTTATTAAATATTTGGTTTTTTAGTAAAAGGAGTGATTGAGTTGGTGTCACTTGACTTAATGACACCAACTCAGCCATTCTTTTTATAATAGTATAGATACTAGATTATGTCACACTCACTATATGAGTGGAAAAAAAGAGTGTAAAATTATATATACATATAAGTAGTTTTTAAAAGAATGATAAATTTTTAAGGAAATAGTAGTTTTTTTTTTTTTTTAAGAGAACGTGGTTTTTAAATTAGTGGTAGTTTTTTAAGAGAAATTTTTTTAAGGAATAGTAATTTTTTTTATAAAGAAAGTGGATAATTTAAAAATATATATTATATTAAAAATTGAAAGACATAAACACTCGTATAATATTATTACTTAATTTATTAAATATTTGATTTTTTAGTAAAATGAATGACTGAGTTGGTGTCACTTGACTCAATGACACCAACTCAACCATTCTTTTTATAATAGTATAGATATATACAACATATTAAACATTTTCCACAATTTCTTCACTTAAATATTAAGCAAATTAATTAAGGAAATTAACATATATAGAGTGACTATATTGATAAAGCAATTTTTGATATTGACAGACGGGGAGATTCAAGCCAACTCTTTAAACATGGAGAAGCATATGCACCATATTGAACCACATAAAATCATATTATAAAGATATTCTAATTAATTAATCCTCAGTCAGCTCATACTTTTTTTTTTTTTGGGTTAAATACTAAATTAGTCCATGTACTTTAGGTCTTTTCTCTGTTTGGTACTTGAAATTTTTTTTTTATCACTTTGATACTTGAATTTTCATGCCATCAATCGCATTGGCCCTTTGCCCTAACACCTTTAGTTAATAGCTGATTAGGCAAAAAAAAAAAACCAATTAGAGCCTGACATGTGGCAAACCTGCCACATCATCATGAATGAAAAAAATTCAAAAAATTTAAAAAAAAAACATAAAAAATTATAAAGACCAAAATAAAAAACTTATTTAAAAAAAATCAAAATCAAAATCAAAATTTAATTTTTTTTTTTTAAATTTAGAAATTAAAAAATTATAAAAAATCAAAAGATAAATCTGAAAAATTCAAAACTTTTTTTTTTAAATATAGAAATTTCAAATTAAAAAAATATATATGAAAATTTGAAATTAAAAAAAAATTTAAATTTAAATTTTAAAAATTAGATTTTTTTAATTTTTTAATTTTTATTAAAAATATTCAGTTTTTTCTTATTTTTTAACTTTTTTTTTTACAGATTTTTAAATATATATATAACGTTTTCAATTTTATAATTTATAATTTATTTTGAATTTTGGTTTTTTATTTTTATAATATATATGAAAATTCAAAATTAAAAAAAAAATAGAAAATTTAAATTGAAAAATATAATTTTTTTTAATTTTTATTAAAAAATTTCAGATTTCTTTTTCTTCTTTTTTAATTTTTTTTTATAGATTTTTAAATATTTATAAATTTTTCAATATTTATAATTTGTTTTTAATTTTTATAATTTTTAAAAAAATGAGATTGTCAAATTTTTAATTTTGATTTTTTTTATTTTTATAATTTTTTTGAATTTTTTTTCTTATATGATGACGTGATACTAATGATATGGCAGTTTTGTCACGTGTCAGGCTCTGATTGGATTTTTTTGGCCTAGTCAGTCATTAACTAACAGTGTTAGGGCAAAGGGCCAATGTGAATGACGGCATGAAAGTTTGAGTATCGAAGTGACAAAAAAACTTCTTCAGGTACCAAAAAGACAAAAAGCATAAAGTATAGAGACTAATTTAGTATTAAACCTTTTTTTGTTTGTTTTAAACATAAGTTAATTTGGGAAGATTTAAGTATCTTTAATTTAACTAAAGTTGAAAAAATTGGATTAGAGATCGAACTGGTGAAATTTCTAATTACCGGTTCAACCAAATTAATAATCTATGAGTTAACCAAATTTAAAACATTATAACTCGATTCGAGCCGAACCCACCTCTAGTTGTGACAATCATCCGAAGATCAAACCCCTTTCTATTTGGGATCCTGTAGGGATATTCAAAAAGTATACCTAAATCTAAGACTTAATATTCTATGAACTGAACAATGAAAATGAAGTGAAGAATTTTCAGAACTAAAACCCATGTTGTCTTATTCGTTGCACATCCAAAAAATTATACAAAGAAAAAGCACATGATTAGCATCAACTTTGATCTCTAACTTAAATATTTCTGATACAGAATCTAATCTTCATTATCTTTTAACTAGATATGTTCTAAAGTCAACTAACAAACCTAACATTTACATCATTTCCAGACATATTGCAGTCAAGATCGATAGTTTTATATGTATTAGTAGATAATGGATATTTAAATCTCCAAGAAGAAGAAGATCGATATTTCTATACAAAGCGCTCATCCTCCATCCTTAAGATAATTAATAATATTATCATAAGCAAGATTTGTTTTAGAGTTTTTGGTTAGTTGGAGTTAGGGTGTAATCGAGCTGAGTCGAGCTCAAGTTGTAAGAAGTTCGAGTTTGATTCGGAATTCGAGACTCGAAACTCGGTTCGAACTCGATTGAATTTCAATTTTAAAGCTCGAAGTCGGTTCGAGATAAAATCGAACCGCTCGAGCTCGCTCTATTAGGCTCGTTTACCTAATAAAAAATAAGCTAGATTCCATGCTCTACTTCAAACTCAATTATTTGTGTTCGAGTTTGAGTTCGGAGATTTTTCAATACTAATTAAAAATAAAAAGGATCGATTAGGTTCGCGAGCTATTCGAGTCAAGTATTAGGATTGTCATAACAGTTTTTTTTTTTTTTTTTTACTGCTAAGACGATTTGAAAACTGAAATGGAGTCGCCACCAATCTTTTTTGTTTAGGTGTGACTGGACACCTATTAAAACCGGTTTTAGTAAAATATTTTAAAATTAATTAAAATATTTTTAAAATCAATTTCGAAGTCCGCGCTTTAAACCAAAGAGAAAGCAAAATCGGGTTAGAGAGTCGGTTACGTGCGGGGAAGGATTAGCACCCCCACGACGCCCGTTTAAAACGGTACCAATTAATCATGTGTTATCCTTTAATCTCGATAAAACGATTTCAATTTTGATATTTTAAAAATAATTCCTGTAACACTCTTTATTACAAATTTTATATTTGTAGAAAAACAAATTATTTTTATTTGGGCATAAAATGAAAATCTTTGGCATCGAAAACTTCCACCGAATTCTCCAACGTCTAGGCAAAATTTGGAAGAGTCTCTTTGCTTTCGAGTTCGCATAACATTCCTCTATATCGAGTAATGTTCCTTTGTAAATAACAATTATTCAAAATCCTCCAACATCTAGGCAGGATATCAATACTTGTTTTTAGTCGAAAAATTATTTTATTTTTATTTCGTAAGACCCTCTTAAAACTCTCGTTTTCTTTTTTATTTTATAAAAATTGACATATAATTAAGGTAATAATCAACTATAATGAAAGAGCAAGCGTAAAAATAATGAACAATAATTTAAACAACAAATTGTTTAAATTTTAAAAATAAAATTTTCATTCGGCTGGGGATAAGAATATTCGGTGTGAGAGCTTTCCCAAATTCCCCATCGTCTAGGCGGAATTTGGAGAAAATCTCTA
This sequence comes from Fremontodendron californicum, assembly GCA_030761205.1. Taxonomy (NCBI): domain Eukaryota; kingdom Viridiplantae; phylum Streptophyta; class Magnoliopsida; order Malvales; family Malvaceae; genus Fremontodendron; species Fremontodendron californicum. The sequence goes on from JAULJL010000024.1 coordinate 7,400,564, forward strand.
CATATGAAAATTCTAATCTCGGTCTTTAAAATTAACGTGTTCCCATTTTTTGATCCGACATATACAACAACGTAAATGATGAACTAATTCGATTGTAAAATGGAATGTCATATTTTTTAAAGGCAATACGAGAATCCTCGATGTGAGATTTTCCCCAAATTCCTCATCGTCTAGGCGGAATTTGGAGAAGATCTTTACACTTTGAAAATTCTCATTTAAGAAAATTCTCCTTTTTTTGTTGAAAAAATTTATGTAATGTTTGTGTTGCATAATAGATTATGAACTGAATAAATAATGCTAACATGCAGACCAAAGGCGAATAAATAGACACGAATAAATAACACAACGAATTGATTAAAAATTTATTTTATTACAATTCTGTACTATTATTATCTTCTTTTTTTTTATCCTTTTTCATTCATTATTTATTTTAACTATTAATTTTATTATTATTATTTTTTATACATATATTTTTGTATTATTATTATTATTTATTATTATTTTTATAAAATACGAACTTTCGACGTATGTGAGAAAGCCTTTCCAAATTCCCCAACATCTAGGCGAAATTTGGAGAGGCTCTCTGAACCCTAAACGACCATATATTCGAATTATCGGGATTCTCCCAACATCTAGGCAAGAATCGATAAATAATTAATATTATTTGTTTTTATTATTTTTATTACTTTTTTTAGTGTATTATGTTATACAAATTTTGAGAAAATTATTTACTATTTTTGCATTTTTATCTTTTTTAGAAATTTTGCTTCTAAAAATTATTTATTATTAATTGCGTTTTTTTATTTCCGAATCAAAGTATTATAATTTTTACATTGTATATGACACATAACCGAATAGGAATTCTCGCCCGCATAACTAAAATAAATTTTATTCATCTCCTCTATTTTCATCTTAATTTAAATAAAGAAAGTTTCATTTTTTTACTCTTTTAAATAAATTATCCTTAATATATATATATTTAAAAAAACTAATAAATAAATAAATAAATGACAAATAAATATATATATATATATAATGTAGGCACTCATGAAAAAATTGCATAAATGCTTAAATGAAATGGGCTCAAAAAATACCAAAATAGGCCAGGGTTTCAAGGCCCAAAGCTGGAAGTCCAAATCCAAATCTGTTGTTGGTGGGCCGAATCAGGCCTGATGGATTGCGGGTCGGGTCGGTTGCTAATTGTTTTTTTTGCTTGGAGTCGAGTTGGTCGCGCGGGTCACGGGTCACCCGCGGGTAGACATACGGATCCTAATCCCCTAAACGACGCCATTTCTTGCCCTTTATATAAACTAAAAAAATGGTTTTTTTTAATTAATTTTTCTTAAACCCTTCTCTCTCTAAAAAAACGGAAACCCCATATGCTCTGCCCTTTCTCTAAAACAAACCCAGAAATCGATACCGGACCACCGTGTCGATCGCCGTGCCCCGCCGCATCGGAGCTTTTCTTCGATCCGATATGGGCTCAAAATGACCAGCTTCTTCTCCTCTTCACCGATCTCCTGCTAGTTTTGCCCGAAACCAAACCCTAACTCGTAGATTTAAACCCAAAACCCCGAAACCTTTCCACTTTCGATCACTCAAAAACCACCGTAAACCTTGGCCAAAACTCCCTCCAAGCCCTTACTAGACGTAAACCCCCATGCAAGCGATTCAAATCGCTCCAAACTCCAGATCAGAAACCAAAAAAAACTAAATGGCTTTTCATTTTTTTTTTTTTGCGTTTTTTTGTTTTGTTTTTTGTTTTGGTATTTTTTTGTGTTGCTGGTTCTTTTTGTTGTTTTTGGTTGGTTTTGGTTTTGGAAGTTGAGAGGGTGTAGGGTGTTTTTTTTCTCTTGCTGGGTCTGTTCTCCCTTTTTTTGTGTCCGTGTGTGTGTGAGCCCAAGTCCGATCGGGGGGTTTTTATGGTGATCGGGGGCATGGAAGGGGTGGTGGAGTGTTTGGGTGGTTGCTTGGGGCGTGGGTTGCCCGACTGTAGGTTTGGGGTGGCTAGGATGGCGTGTGGGGGAAGGCTGGTAGGCAGGGGCTGCTTTGGGGTGGCGTGTATGGGGTGGTGGTGGCTGCCAGGGGCTACGGTGGTTGTGGCTGTTAAGGGCTAGGGTTAGGGTTTGCAGATGCTAGTGGGGTTTGGGAATGGGCCTGCTAGGTAGCAGGACCCGTTGGGCTAGGCAGCAAGCCTGGTGGCCTGGCTGCCTGGGTGGGCCTGCTAGGCCAGCAGGCCTAATTGGCCAGCAAGCCCAAACGGGCCCTGGATGGGAACCCTGGCATTGAGCCTGCAGATGGCCCGGGTCGGGTTCGGATCCGACCCGGGCTAAAAATGATTACAACAGCTGCCCCTCTTTGCACATTGCTGAGAATCAAGAATAGGGCAAAGACACGAGCAACGTTTTTGTCTGAGATTATGCATGCACTCGTTCTAAAAGGGCTCTCTCCATCGGAGGTTCTATCATTTGAAAAATAAACTGCCCCTCTCATTAGGGGCTATATCCCTCGAAAAATAAATTGCCCCTCTCATCAGAGGCTCTATCACTTGAAAATAAATTGCTCCTCTTATCAGAGGCTCTATCACTTGGAAAATAAATTGCTCCTCTCATCTGAGGCTCCATCACTTGAAAAATATATTGCTCCTCTCATCAGAGGCTCTATCACTTGGAAAATAAATTGCTCCTCTCATCAGAGACTCTATCACTTGAAAAATAAATTGTTCCTCTCATCAGAGGCTCTATCACTTGGAAAGTAAATTGCTCCTCTCATCATAGGCTCTATCACTTTAAAAATAAATTGCTCCTTTCATCAGAGGCTCTATCACTTGGAAAGTAAATTGCTCCTCTCATCAGAGGCTCTATCACTTTAAAAATAAATTTCTCCTCTCATCAGAGGCTCTATTACTTGGAAAGTAAATTGCTCATCTCATCAGAGGCTCTATCACTTGGAAAGTAAATTGCTCCTCTCATCAGAGGCTTTATCACTTGGAAAATAAATGAAAGGCTCTACACTTGGAAAATAAATTTCTCCTCTCATAGAGGCTCTATCACTTGGAAATAAATTGATACCTTTCTTCTGGTTATCATGGTGACTTTCACTTCCCTGCCATAGTCGAGTTTCATCTTTCTCTGTCCACCTATCATTCATATACATTTGCAACATGATAATTCCTAATTGTTTACAATGTCATGGCAATGCAATGCATGTTATGATAATGGAATGCATAACTTAAAGCTCGAATCATGACTTAATGCCCCTGTATGTATTTTATCAACCAGTGATTCTTCCAAAACTCGACTTGATTAAGCTTCTTATCCCATTCTAAAAAAAATTCTATTTTTTCAATTTCCTTTATTCTCCCTCTTCAAGTTGACTAGCTGTCTGCGACTTACTTTCTCACAATCTTTTCTAGGTCGGAGTCAATGCTTTGCACATTTTTCTCAAAATAGTTTCATATATCAATCATCATTTCAATCATTGTTTTATTCACTTCCAAAGGGTATCAATGTCTCATACTGCCCCATCATCTCCTCATCATCCCTTTCTCTCTTTCTGATTTTCCCATTCTCAAATTTCTCTAGAGTAATCATGAAAGCTCCATTTATGTAGTGTTCATTTATTTATCATCATTCAAATTCCATGCCAACATAATGCATTATTTAAAGAAAATTTCAAGGAAATAAAAATAACTTAATGACAAGACTTTATGAATTGGGATAAGTATTTTTTATTTTAGCGAAAAAGGAACATATTGGCATTAATCAAAAAGGAAAAAAAAAAAAAAAGACAGAATAGGGATAGATCCCTCCATAATGAATACTCAAACGAACTCAATCGATCTAATCCAAATTTCTCTTTCGAGAAAGAATATCCATCAATGTCCTTAACTCCTCCGAGAGCGTCAAACCACGAATTACCCTCCTTATCTTGTACAATTCAATCATGTCGCACTTTGCTGCTAGCTCAAATTTTCTATCCTGCCTTAATCCTTTGCCCTACACAATTACTTTATACGGGTTATTGCCTGTTTCCCCAACTTTTGTCTATCCTTCACCTAGGCTACCCTTTAGGGTTTTCGACCTAGATCCTTCCTTTGATTTGAACCGCCATTTCGGGTTGTCGGTATGAACCTCTCATCTTTTTTAATTTTTTTATGCAAAATATTTCTTCACTGCATCGGCATTGATTGGACTCAAAAAATCTGCCCCGTCCATTTCTGCTAAAATCATTGCCCCTCCTGAAAATACTCTTTTAGCCACGTATGGACCTTCCCAATTCGGTGCCCATTTTCCCCTAGGATCTTGGTAATTAGGAAGAATCTTCTCCAAAACCAAATCACCTTCTCGGAACTCTCTTGGGCGAACATTTTTATTGTGTGCCCTCATTATCTGTCTTTGGTATAATTGGCCATGACACAGTGCCGTCATCCTTTTTTCCTCGATCAAATTAAGCTGCTCGTAGCAGGCCCGAACCCATTCTGCTTCTTCCAACTCGACTTCCATCAAAATTCTCAAAGAGGGGATCTCCACCTCAATTGGCAAAACAGCTTCTATCTCGTACACCAGGGAATAAGAAGTGGCCTTCGTAGAAGTACGCACTGACGTTCGGTAAGCATGCAAAGCAAATAGGAGTTTCTCGTGCCAATCTTTGTACTTATCAGTCATTTTGGCCACGATCTTCTTTATATTCTTGTTAGCAACTTCCACTGCTTCGTTCATCTTGGGACGGTAAGGCGCCGAGTTGTGATGTCTGACTTTAAACTGAGTGCAAATTTCTTTCATCATGGTATTGTTTAGATTGAGAGCATTATCTGTAACGATTTTCTCTGGGAGACCGTATCAACAGATCACTTCCTTCTTTAGGAATCTACACACCACGGACTTGGTCACACTAGCGTAAGAAGCAGCTTCAACCCACTTCGTAAAATAATCGATCACCACCAAAATGAAGCGATGCCCGTTTGAGGCCTTAGGGGTAATTGGCCCAATCACATCCATTCCCCATATAGAAAAAGACCAAGGCGTTGTCATGACATGCAGAGCTGTCGGAGGAGCATGTACCTTATCCGCGTATATCTGACACTTATAGCATTTTAGGAAAACCTGATGCAATCCCTCTCTACGATCATCCAATAATAACCTGCTCTCATAATCTGCTTGGCCATCATATGGTGGTTTGCATGTGCTCCACAAACCCCTTCGTGAACCTCCTCGAGTATTCTTTTAGCTTCACTTGCTTCTACACACCTTGGCAATGTATGATCTCTACTCGTTTTATACAACATTTCTTTATCCAGGAAGAACCCCGTCGCCAATCTTTTCAAAGTTCTTTTGTCATTTTCTATGGCATGTTCTGGGTACTGTTGATATTTTACGTATTGTAGGATGTCATGGTACCATGGTCTCCCATCCGACTCTTCCTCAACATGCATACAATGTGCGAAAGACTCTCGTATGCTCATCTTAATGGGCTGGACATCAGCACTTATATTTATCTTGAACATTGAGGTTAACGTAGCAAGGGCGTCGGCCATTTGATTTTCTTCTCAGGGTAGATAGTTGAATTCAATCTTTTCGAATTGCTGAACCAATTCAACTATGAACTTGTGGTAGAGAACCAACTTCGAGTCCCTTGTCTCACATTCTCCTTTTAACTGACAGATGACTAGAGCAGAGTCCCCATACACCTCTAACTCACTTATCTTCTTTGTAGTAGCTGCTTGAAGTCCTGTGACACAGGCCTCAGACTCTGCCATATTGTTGGTGCATTTGAAAGTCAATCTTGCAATGATTGGGCAGTAGGTCGCTTCTGGTGATATCAAACTACTCCAGCACCATGCCCCAGAGCATTCGATGCACCATCGAAATACATCTTCTATACATCATTTTCTGATTCCTCGTCTTCATGTTCTTGAGAAATAGCCATCAAGTCCTCATCAAGAAAATCAAACTTCACCGGCTCATAATCTTCTGTGGCTCTATTCGCCAAGAATTCGGCCACTGCACTCTCTTTTATGGCTTTCTGAGAGACATAGGTGATGTCATATTCAGAGAGCAGAACTTGTCATCTTGCTAACCTTCCTGATAACGAGGGTTTCTCAAAGATATACTTAATGGGGTCCAATTTAGCGACAAGCAATGTGGTATGGTACAACATATATTGTCGAAGCCTATGAGCAGCTCAGGCCAGCGCGCAACATTCTTTTCTATTATCGAGTACTTGGTCTCGTAATCTGTAAACTTTTTACTCAGGTAGTAAATGGCATGTTCTTTCTTGCTTGTCTCATCTTGCTGTCCCAAAACACACCTCATGGACTTCTCATGTACTACCAAGTACAAAATGAGCGGTCTTCCTGGTGTCGACGGTACCAATACCGGTGGATTGGTAAGATACTCTTTCACCTTGTCGAATGCCTCCAGGTTATCCTCGTCCCATTCACCCGGATCACGCTTTCTGAGGAGTCTGAAAATCGGATCACACTTAGCGGTGAGCTCGGAAATAAAACGGGCAATGTAATTCAATCTTCCCAGAAATCCTCGCACTTCTTTCTGTGTCTGAGGCGAACATAAATTTTGGATAGCACGTATCTTGTCGGGGTCTACTTCAATTTCTTTCTCATTGACAATGAAACCAGTAGTTTGCCGGATGTTAAACCAAAAGTGCTTTTGGCCGGGTTAAGCTTAAGCTGGAACTTCCTTAATCTCCCAAACAATTTCCTTAGATTAACCACATGGTCTTCATCTTCACGCAACTTTGCAATCAAATCATCAACATAAACTTCCACCTCTTTGTGCATTATGTCATGAAAGAGGGTCACCATCGCTCTTTGATAAGTTGCACCGGCATTTTTTAACCCAAATGGCATAACTTTGTAACAAAATGTCCCCTACATTATCACGAAAGTAGTCTTCTCCATATCTTCTGGTGCCATTTTGATTTGGTTGTAGCCTGAAAATCCATCCATAAATGAGAACAGTGAGTGTTTGGTGGTATATCAACCAAGGTATCGATATGGGGTAGCGGGAAGCTGTCTTTTGGACTAGCCCTGTTTAGGTCCCGATAATCGACACACATTCGTATTTTCCCATCTTTTTTCGGGATTAGGACTATGTTAGCTACCCATTCAAAATACTTGGCGACTTCCAAAAATCCAACGTCGAATTGCTTTTTCACTTCCTCCTTGACTTTTAGCAATATTTTAGGCTTCATTCGTCTCAATTTTTGTTTCACAGACTTGCATTCTGGCTTTAAAGGCAAACGATGCACCACAATATCCGTATTGAGCCCCGGCTTGTCTTGATAGGACCATGCAAACACATCCGCATACTCGTGGAGTAGTTTTATCAATTCTTGTTTTTTTTTGCAGATAGTAGTGAAGTGCCGATTTTTACTTCCTTCTTATTATCCTCATTTCCCAGATTAACAACTTCCGTTGTCTCCTGATGAGGCATAATTTGCTTTTCTTTTGACTCTATCAATCTCAATAGATCAGGTGGTAAGTCGTAGTTCTCTATAGTCTCTTCGTCGTCAATTTCACCAATGTCAATACATTTCTCAAACTTGATTTCCGAATCACTGATGAGATTGTTTTCGCATTCATTATTAGGAGACCTGGAAAGGTGTAAGCAAAATAATATAGATGGTTGTATAGGAAGACAATAAAAGGATCAACTATAAAAGAAATGGCAAATGAATCGGGACATAATGCATCATAATTGTCATTTATTAGAATGATAAGTTCATAAAAGGAGCCCGTGCACAAAAAAAACTCTCATAACACTCTTGGGCAGAAGTGTTTGAGAACTTAGTTTGTTAACCAGAAAGAGACCTAAATACAGCAGGTAAATATATGGCATGCCAATTCTTCAACTCAAATCCTGGGGGACACGGGTAGATGGTCCTTTCTTCAGTTTTGTTTCCCTCTTCTCCTTCTTGTTCCATCATCTGGATGCAGAACCCCGCAAACATCCTCTCCAAAGTCTCGGCAGATTTGGTCCCAACTGGTGAATCGGGGAAAAAAAACCCGCTGACCGAAATATCTCATAGAGATGGGGGATGTACATCCTCGGGGTCTCTACCTCATATCCCCTGAGCCTTGTGAGCCTCTGCTCTTTCCTTTCTCTTATCAGTCTCTCTTTGTCTTCCCTGGTCGGCTTGTATCCCAACCCAAACTTGTCTTCCTTTACGATCACACTTATGCTCTTCCGAATTCCTTGTAGGTTCCTTCCCAAACCTGTCCCGGCCCGACAACCCTTCCCTACGACCTGAGCGAGGCCGCTTTGAGTAGTAGAGGACAACTGAGGTACAGGCATCTTAGAACCTTCTCCTAGAAATGCAACGTTCACAAACTCCAAGGTTCGAAAAGAGCATTCCCCCGCTTCTTCAATAGCTTCTATGTAGGGAATATTCGAGGGCTTTGATACAAGGAGATCCTCTTCTCTACCAACGATTATCAATTGCTCTTCGACTCTGAACTTCACCTTTTGACGTAGAGTGGATGGAATGGCACCAGCCATGTGGATCCAAGGCTTCCCAACAAGACATTGTACGAAGGAACGATATCCATAACCTGGAAGACGATGTCAAATATGCAAGAACCGATTTGTATTGGCAACTCGATTTTCCCCACCACTTGTCTACGGGTTCCATCAAATGCTTTCACTACCATATGACTGTTCTTCATGTGAGACCCGTCGACGGGAAGTTTGGCCACTGTAGTCATAGGCATGACATTTAGCGCGGAGCCGTTATCAATGAGGACTTTTGCAATGATATGGCCCTTGCAGCGAGTAGTGATGTGAAGGGCTTTGGTACTACTCGTTCCCTCAGGCATGATCTCGTCGTCACTGAAGGCTATGAAGTTGTTAACATCCACATTCCCCACTACTTGGTCAAATTTCTCTACAGACACGTCATGAGCCACGTATGCCTCATTCAGCACCTTTAATAGTGCCCTTCGATTGGTCTCCAAATTCATCAATAATTCTAGGATGGATATGAGAGCCGACGAGCGCTTTAATTGTTCAACGACACTGTATTCGTTGTGTTTAATAAATTTGAGGAATTCACAAGCTTTCTCCTCTGTTACAGGCTTGCTCGTTTTTCGCTCAACTGTGTTTTCAGGATTGATCTCTTCTTCATCGGCCTTAGCTTTACCTTTTCTGACCTTCTCTGATGCTTCCGGTGTATAGCATCTCCCACTCTTAGTGAAACCCCCAACACCGGTTATGTCTAATGCAGGCGCAGAAACATTGAAAATTGGTCTAGCGTTAACAGGCTCTAGTGACGCGAATTTGCATTCGTACCTCCAAGGCACAGCTTTATCATTCTTGTAGGGGAACGGGTTTGGCACTTCAATAGTCACCATCGGCCTTGGCATCCTTGATGTTTCCCTTACCGACGAGTTCTGGCTTTCCCCACAGTAGATAACCAATGGTTTCGACTTAACCCATCTTTCAAGGGCTTTCGGGGTTTCCTCAATCACTACATCCACGGATTCTTTCTCCCATTCTGTGGAGAATTCTGCTACGCCGATATCTATCAATTCTTGAATTTTGGCTCGAAAATCGGAGCATTGATTGACAGTGTATCCCACCAAACCTCCATGATACCCGCAGAAGCGTTCAAAATTCAATTCTAGTCCTGAGGGTTTCTGCCCTATGCTGACTGGTTTAAACAGCCCAGCCTCAATCATAGCATCCAAAACTTTTTCCATATGAGTCCGGACATTCTCAATCTTGGATATCACCCGGCATCATTTCCCTTCTGTTATCGCGTTTGCTCCCGTTTTCCCATGGTTGGGTAACGGATTTGCCGTGTTGTTAGGCTCTCCTTTGGTTGTGAAACTCAAACAATCGACCCTGATTAGGTGTTGCACTTTGTGCTTAAGTGCAGTGCAGTTCTCCGTGGAGTGACCCGGGTTGCCTCTATGGTAATTACAGTTCACGTTTGGGTCGTACCACCTTGGGTATGGGGGTTTCATGGGTTCAAGGAACATGGGTTCCACTAGATAGTTTTGAACTAACTTGGAGAAGAGATTGGAGTATGTCATGGGAATCGGGTCGAACGGGGGTCTTTGTTGAGTTGGCTGAGGCGCCCTCTGATTAGTGCTCATATTGTTTACTGGACTGATCGGGTTGGGAGCAGGTATAGGTGTTGTGTATACGGGTGCTGGCGTGGGCGATGGTGTATACACTGGCGCTGGTGGTCGATAGCTCATCGAATATTGGAGTTGTGTGGGAGGGTAGAAGTATGGGTTAGGGGAGTAACTGTATGGTCGGTTTGTAGGATACTGGGTATAGCTTTGTGGTAGTTGATTTTCATATAAGGTCACTTGCACTTCTCCTTCTTTCTTCTTTGTTGCCTCTACTTTTTTACTGTTGGCGGTTGCGCTTCCCTCGATCTTGCCCTTTTTTATGGCACTCTCTATCATCTCTCCAGAGATGACCATATCAACAAAATTCTTGGTAGCACTACCGACCAACTTGTCGTAATATGGCCCCCGCAATGTATTGATAAACAATACAGTGGTTTCTTTTTCTGTGAGAGGCGGTTGTACTTGAGCAGGTAGGTCCCTCCATTTTTTGGCGTACTCTTTAAATCCTTCTCTTGCTTTCTTCTCCATGTTTTGGAGGGACAGCCTATCCGGCGCCATGTCAGCCATATGCTTGTATTGGGCCAAAAAGGCTCTCGCCAAATCTGTCCAAGTATGAATGCGACTGCGATCTAGCTGGTTATACCATCTTGCGACTGATCCTTGCAGGTTGTCTTGGAAATAGTGGATTAATAATTTGTCATTATGAGTGTGCCCAGCCATTTTGCGACAGAACATGGTGATGTGAAATGAAAGGCATTTGGTCCCGTCGTACTTCTCAAATTCTGGGACCTTGAACTTCGACGGTATTACCAAATCCGGGACCAAGCTTAGTTCACTTGCATCAACTTTCCCGAAGGTATCCATTCCTTCTATTGCCTTGAGTCTTTCTTCTAGCATCTCATATTTATGCTTTGCCCCGGTATCCTTCACTTGTTCCGTCATACTCCTTCTCAACTTTTCTTGCTCTAGGGGGTCATCCAAGTTCGGGACGTGGACTGTGTTCAAAGGATTAGTCCCTGGGTCAGATGCGAGTTATCCTTGACCTTGCTGTCCTGTGGGACTTGGTGTGTCGATGTAGACATAAGGTTGTCCTCCCACTAGAGGTTCTCCTTGTAGGTGCCCGCCTTGTGCCCCTTTGGCGTGGGTCGAAGTGAAGTCTGGTGGGTATTAAGGATCTCCGTTGTTGCTTTCTCGGGGTCGGGGTTCTTCCCTCACTACTGAGCTTTTGGTTGGCCCTTTTCCTCTTGTCAGACTCATCATCATTTCCATCATCTTAGCCATTTGTTCTCGTGACTCTTCCTGAGACCTTGCTATTTGTTCCCGTACTTCCTGTTGAGACCTGCCTAGCTGTTCTTGCAACTCTTTCTGTGCCCTTTCCATCCTCTCAATCCTTGTTGCTTGTTCGTTATCCATAGTCCTTGTGTGTGCCCGTGTATTATACGAGTGTGGAGCACTTCTGTCCTGGTATTTTGATCGACGCTCAATTTTTTTAATACCTTTGTTCAAATATCTCGGATTAGATCCTCATGACATATTATTTCATTATTCTTTATTGAGTGCATGAAAGAATGAATGAATGGATAAAGTGTAAATTGATGAATCGATAATTAATTGAGCAAATGAATGAATAGCTAAATGAATGCGTATGAATGCATCGAAAGTATTGGTCTTTTGGATAAACTTAACAAAAACAACATTTCATTAATCATAAACTTCATTACACGTTGTCCAACATCCTAGGATTATATCCATAAAAACATTTGATTTGTTCATATTGCTCTTTTGCTTCCTCTAAAAAAGTTCAATAGTTTCTGTCTGCCTCTTCCAGTTGGGACAACTTCATTCCTTAGAGCTTCTGCCTTTTCGACCATGTCTCTTGTCTTTCGTACCGCCTTGGAAATCTGTGATGCCAAGTGCTCTATATACATCTGCCTATCGAGGCATGCTGCTGTGCTTAAACTTTGCAGAGTGTTCCATTCCCTTTCTTTCTCATCCCATGCTTCGAGGATGTCACGGATATAATTCTTATGGCCCTGTAGTTGCAACTCTAAATCTTGGATCTTTTGCCAGAGCATTTCGGTCTCACCATGTCTTTTTTCTTCGATTTTCAATTTGGCTTTTAACTTCTCATTCCTTTTTTGGCTCTCCACAAGCTTTGCCGCGGTTGTAGAATACATGTCCTCCCAACTTTGCCTTTCTTGAAATAGTCGAGTGGTCTTTTCTTTATCTTCTTTTAGTTGTGTTTCCAATACTCCATCCCTCTTTTAAGCTCTTCAATTTTTCGTTTCCGCTCCTCGAAATTTTTCATGATTCCACCGACCCTTATTTCGATCCTCAACTTCTTGTTTTCTTGGTGTAGATTCTCTAAATCATCCTTGGTCACATCCCACTCTTTTTTCAACTATCCTGGCCACTTGTATCATTTCTTCATACTTTCTCTGATTAACTTCTTCCTCAAGTTTCGAATTTTTTTTGTTCATACTTGCCCTTTCGACCTCGAACTCTTGTCTTGCAATATCAACCTCTATCAAAGTTACCTTCGGGCGAAGATCAACCGGTCTAACAGTCGTACTTTCCGCATATGACACCACATCATTGATTCGCTTTGCTCTCCATGCAAGGTATTCTGGTGTGACATCATCGGCGTATCTAGCCAACTCCACCTGGAAGGTTTGTTTCCATGCCTTAGTGACCTCTCGGACTTGCCTCATATATTTGACCCCCCCATAGGCGAATTCTAATTGACCAAGCTTGTGAGTCATTGGGACGAACTGCAGCGACCCATATTGCCTTTGCACTAGAAGCGGTGCATAACTGACGGCTCCCCATATCCCTAGGAGTGGGACCCATGACTTGTCTTTGCACTTATACAATATGGACATATAAAGCGTCCAAGGGGATTTCCATGACACATATTCCTTTGTAAGGTTCTGGAGCTTCGCAATCCACTGATCTTCGGTTCCTCCTCTCGGCCATTCCTTTTTGCAGAATTCATCGATTTTGGGCACCCGAGTTGCGAGATATGGGCGTAGAGACGTTTCTTCTTTTTGCCAAAAATGACTCTGAATCCAAATGTAAAGAAGTTGGATGCTACCCGTGAAACGACCATTTCCTTTTCTCCGACAAAAGTTCAATGATCTGATTGTTTCTGCTACAATAGTTGGAGAAGGGTTAACCTTTTTATCAACTTGTTCGAAGAAATCCACTATTGCTGCCTCGATGTGCCCCAATATTTTTGGACAGATTATCAACCCATAAATTGCAAAGGCGAACAAATCTAGAGCTTGTTCTTTCCCTTGATTCTTCAAAATTCGAGCACGTAGGACATCCCAAGGAATGCAATCACTCTCACACTTTTTTACCACATACTTGTCAACATCCTCGGGCTGTATCCCCATCATTCTCAAGAGCTTCTTTCGATACCACGACATTTTCTGTTCTTTCTAATAAATCTTGTCCGGGTTCGGTAACTCTATGTGCAACAAGGTCGAGTATTCTTCAATAGTAGGAGCCATATCCTCTTTGTTGAAGGTAAAACAATGATATGACGGGTCCCAAAAATGCACCATAGCTCGAAGGAGTTGCTCATTCACCTCTATTGGAATGAGTAAGGCTATATCTCCATATTTTTGGGAAAAATCTCTCTTCTCTTCTACCCCTCATTGCTCCCATATATTCAATAATCCAGACAAATCATTCTGGCATAAATCCAAACGAACTCGTTGAGAAAGATCAAAAAGATGTCATTCTTTCAAACAGTCTCCTTCTTTGCGTTGCAAGTTTTCGGCTTGACCCTTAACTTCTAGATACTTCTGACATATGCTGGATTCTGATGGAGACATCCGACACTCCATAATGAAAAGTTCTTTTTGTTAATGATTATCCCGAGATCAATACTTCTCACTATGATGTGAATATGATGCATGATAAAAGAAGAAAAAATTAGTAAAAAGATGAATTCACAAGTATGAAACAAATAACCATGTATACTAAATAATTATCCAAAAATGTTAACGGAATTTTGGCATTACGACGCCTTTGGGACAAGATATCAAACTTATTACGGGTGATATGATGTCCGTTCATCATCACCCGATTTGCGAGGTTTAAAATACAAAGATATGGTGGAGGGTTAGAGATGTTCCCCCATGTGTTCCTAACTTCAGGTATCTAACGGAAATTTAGCATGGCTTCGCCTAAGTTCACTATATGAGGTTACATTCGGTTCTAAAGGCCCCAAATTGTTCCTCACTTTCGCCGATGAAGGCTAGTGTGGCACCCCGATAAAAACGGGTTCAATTTGTTAGAGTATATTTTCCTAAGCCCATACGGAGGATCAATCACGAAGGCTTTAGGTACTTTACACTCCGACAGTGTTTCACTAGCCCATACAGAGGATTATCACGAATGCGTAGTTACTTTACTTCCACTTAAAAAGGACAGAGCCCTGGTATAGAGCTCACGATATGCAAATGCAAGTGTAGTGTGTAAGGAGGAATAAACAAACCTTTCACCACCTTATTCTATAACGGTTATTCAAAATACCCCGACAATTATTGAAACAAAATTAAACAATGTAACACCTTAATTAAACAAAGAGATTTAACACTATATGAAGTTAAATAAACAGAGAATGGTGATAATATACAAGGATAACCAAGGAACAATAAATGTATGCAAATGAATATACTTAAAAATATTTTATTATTTAAAAACCTTCTTTATTAAAAAAATGTGGGAATTATAATCAAATACCGAGTAAAACCGACAAACCGAGACTTTGGATGACACAAGATTAAATTAATGGCTCAACTCTCAAAGTCCCCAGTGGAGTCACCAAGCTGTCATAACGGTTTTTTTTACTGCTAAGACGATTTGAAAATGCAAATGGAGTCGCCACCAATCTTTTTTGTTTAGGTGTGATTGGACACCTATTAAAATCGGTTTTAGTAAAATATTATTAATTAAAATATTTTTAAAACCAATTTCGAAGTTCGCTCTTTAAACTAGAGAGAAAGCAAAATCGGGTTCGGGAGTCGGTTACGTGCGGGGAAGGATTAGCACCCCCACGACACCCGTTTAAAACGGTACCAATTAATCATGTGTTATCCTTTAATCTCGATAAAACGATTTCAATTTCGATATTTTAAAAATAATTCTCGTAACACTCTTTATTACAAATTTTATATTTGTAGAAAAACAAATTATTTTTATTTGGGAATAAAATGAAAATCTTTGGCATCGAAAACTTCCACCGAATTCTCCAACGTCTAGGCAAAATTTGGGAAGAGTCTATTTGCTTTCGAGTTCGCATAACATTCCTCTAAATCGAGTAATGTTCCTTTGTAAATAACAATTATTCAAAATCCTCCAACATCTAGGCAGGATATCAATACTTGTTTTTAGTCAGAAGATTATTTTATTTTTATTTTGTAAGACCCTTTTAAAACTCTCGTTTTCTTTTTTATTTTATAAAAATTGACATATAATGAAGGTAATAATCAACTATAATGAAAGAGCAAGTGTAAAAATAATGAACAATAATTTAAACAACAAATTGTTTAAATTTTTAAAATAAAATTTTCATTCGGGTGAGGATAAGAATTTTCGGTGTGAGAGCTTTCCCAAATTCCCCATCGTCTAGGCGGAATTTGGAGAAGATCTCTACATTTGAAAATTCTAATCTCGATCCTTAAAATTAACGTGTTCCCATTTTTTGATCCGACATATACAACAACGTAAATAATGAACTAATTCAATTGTAAAATGGAATGTCTTATTTTTTTTTTAAAGGCAATACGAGAACCCTCGATGTGAGATCTTCCCCAAATTCTCCATCGTCTAGGCGGAATTTGGGAAAGATCTCACATCGAGGGTTCTCGTATTGCCTTTAAAAAATAAGAAATTCCATTTTACAATTGAATTTGTTCATTATTTACGTTGTTGTATATGTCGGATCAAAAAATGGGAACACGTTAATTTTAAGGACCGAGATTAGAATTTTCAAATGTAGAGATCTTTTTCAAATTCGGCCTAGACGATGGGGAATTTGGGAAAGCTCTCACACCGAATATTCTTATCCTCACCCGAATGAAAATTTTATTTTTAAAACTTAAACAATTTGTTGTTTAAATTATTGTTCATTTTTTTACACTTGCTCTTTCATTATAGTTGATTATTACCTTCATTATATGTCAATTTTTATAAAAGAAAAAAAAACGAGAGTTTTAAGAGGGTCTTACGAAATAAAATAAAATAATATTCCGAGTAAAAACAAGTATTGATATCCTGCCTAGATGTTGGAGGATTTTTAATAATTGTTATTTACAAAGGAACATTACTCGATAGAGAGGAATGTTATGCGAACTCGAAAGCAAAGAGACTCTTCCCAAATTCTTCCTAGACGTTGGAGAATTCGGTAGAAGTTTCCGATGCCAAAGATTTTCATTTTATTCCCAAATAAAAATATTTTGTTTTTCTACAAATATAAAATTTGTAATAAAGAGTGTTACGGGAATTATTTTTAAAATATCGAAATTGAAATCGTTTTATCGAGATTAAAGGATAACACATGATTAATTGGTACCGTTTTAAACGGGCGTCGTGAGGGTGCTAATCCTTCCTCGCACTTAACCGACTCTCGATCCCGATTTTTCTTTCTCTCTGGTTTAAAGCGCGGACTTCGAAATTGGTTTTAATTTTTTTTAATTAATTTTAAAATATTTTACTAAAATCGGTTTTAATAGGTGTCCAATCACACTTAAACAAAAAAGATTGGTGGTGACTCCATTTGCTTTTTCAAATCGTCTTAGCAGTAAAAAAAAACCGTTATGACAAGGATAATCGAATTCGACTCGCTCGATAGCTTGAGCTCGACTCGACAATGATCGAGTCAAATTCGAGTTTTTTCGAATAGAACTCGAGTAGTTTGTGATCACATGGATTTTATTTACACCCTAATTAGAGCCATTAATTACTATACCTAGAAAAGAGAGGGAGATTTGAACCTTCCCATCTTAAAGAGGAGGCCATGCTTAAATGTTTCAAATTGTATGTTTGATAAATTATTGATATTTTTTTAATAATTTAATATTTTTAATGTGTTTGATAACTCATTTTAATAAATCAATTAAATGTGAGATTTTTAATGGAGAAGTGCTGAAAAGTTTAAATGTTAAAACTACTTAATTACATTCTTATTGAAGAAAAAATTCTCATTTAATAATATTTTTCTTTTTTATTATTTTTCAAAATTTTTTATTAACATAAAATACTTAATAGAAAATTTACAAAACATTTATTTAGCATTTAATTTTTAGAAGTATACCAAATGATTTTTACAATAACAATTCAGTATTTATTTTTTAAAACTAAATATCAATATTTAATTTTTTTTTTTAGTTTATTCAAAGTTAATTTTTCGATAACAAAAATGAGGTAGCTTAATTATTTATTGACTAAGCTCCACTAGAGCAATTTCCATGGCTGCAAGAAATCAGTGATGTTCAATTTTTATTTGTAAAAGGAATAAGATAATTATCTCATTTATAGTCTAGAATTTTTAATTAGATTTTATAAGCGGGTTAGAATAAGACAAATATTTTCAGGTATTTTTTTTTTTTTTTTAAAAAGACATATGATAATATTTTTATTCCGTTTGTAAAATTAAATTTTTTTTATTATTAGTATATCAAAAACGAATTTTAAAAATAATTATATGAAAGTTAAACGATATCAAAATATGTGATAACATTAGGCCTAACGTTATCTCTTAAACGGAAATGGTCACGGAAGATGATGTGGACTTAACATGTAAAAGGCGGCATCTACATGGCTGCAAAACTTGGCTTTTTAAACATTTTTAGCTGTCATCTGGATTTATAATTTTTTAAATTTTTTTTCATTTTTTGTTAAAAAAAATTTTAAATCAGCTTTTTTTTTATTATTATTATTATTTATTTTTCTTTTCTTTCTTCGTTTTCTTTATTTCTTTCGGAGAAACTCAAGGCCCCTTCATTTTTTTTTCTTTGAAAAACTTGAACAATTGACAGAGAATCTTGTAACACTAAAAAAATGGAATATAATTAAAAAATTTTGTCAAAAGTCTCGTATTGTTTACCACTTGTATTTGAACATGATTTATCTATTTTATTAGACTTTTCATTTTACAAATTAATTTTTGAAGTCGAATTTGAATTTTTTTAACTTAATATCATAGCTAAGATTTTATATGTTCTATTGGATTGCCTATTCTACACTGATTTCACATGATATCTATGAAAAAAAAATATTAAAAATCCTACACTATTACGTACCTCTTATTACGTAAATTATTATTAATTATGTTCAATAGTCTAATTTAATGAATATATTTTATTTTTATATGTAATTATGAAAAAAAAAATGATCATGACAAAAAATATTGAAATTGGTTTAAAAAATCAAATAAGTGAATTTTTTTTTTTTAAAAAAAATCAAAATCTTGTACCAACCAATACGGACCAGTACGTACTAGCATTTACTGATATAAGCCGGTACAGGCCGGTACGGATCGGTACAAAAATCGAAACGGTACAAGACTGATACCGTTTCGATTTACTTTAAAAACGATATGTACTGACTGATATCGATACGATATCGATAACACTTTTACCAACACATCTAATTAAGTCACGGACTTTGAGCCATATATGTTTCTTTTGTCTTTCTTAGATTCAATTAAGTACTTTCTTTCTAATTATCTACTCGAAAGAGTAGGCGTGCCTTTTGTTTTTTATTGTTATAAGTTAGATATGTTCAAACATCAGATTATTTATTCAATTTAAATTATTATTTAATTAATAAAATTATTTATTTAAAATTAATCTAAATTTAAAAATTAGATCATTATTTCTGACATACATTAATATAAATAATATATTCAAAACTTACAGAAATAATTAAATTAAACATATAACTATATCAACCCGTTACGTAGCAACAGACATATTTCTAATTAAATATTAAAACAATATTTCGTACTATATTCAAAGATTTCAAGATGTTCAAGAAGTTTTATTATTGAATATGATAACTATTTCATTTGCCATTTATCCATAATTTATTGATCTAGTGAGTGGTTAATTGTGGATTTTAATTAATATATATTATCAAAGATTCCTATTGGTTGGTATTAATTTCAAATACACCACTGCTAAGTGCTAATACATCTGTCCTAATTTGGTAGAGTGAATAATCTATCCGTTGATTTCTTGTACCCAAAAACTAAGAAAAAAAATGTATAAGTAAGCTAATGTTATATTTATTTTTTTCATCAAACTTTATGATTATGATTTCGAGACTTAATCTAATTGATTCATACAAGCATTCTTAAAAAATAACATCTAACGATATGAAATTTGAATTTCAACATTTGCAATCTCTTCATCTATCCTTAAATTACAATCTCCTTTATAAAAAAAAAAAAAAAAATCAAACTTCATATTTATGCTGGAAATTGTGTTAAATAATGAATTGCTTTCAATGACTTTATTAATTTTTCTTTGTTTCATTGGATTTTGTTGGAAGCGAAGATATATTCGAAAATTCGTTGATAATGGGAAATCTTGAAAGCATTATATAACGATGTTGAAGGGAGCAGCCAATCCCCTAATTCAAGTCAATTTATTGATTTTCTTTCATCTCTTTCCTTTCCAAATCAAACTCTATGATTACATGGGAATTTTTTAAATTATCATATTCACATATGGTTCTTAATTGTCTACAAAACATGGAGTGATCTATTGAAAAGAAGACATAATTTAGTATAAAGAAAAGATTCATGGTCAAACAATGAATGTACACTCACACGTTGAAATATATATATATATATATATAATTGATAATTAAAATAAATATAAGTATAATAATAAAAAGAAAAAAAATGCATAATTGTCTCGAAATGTGAAAAAAACTTTACAGAAATTTTATATACAGTATAATTACAATAATTTGAATTCGAATAAAAATATATTTAAACTTTAAATTCACTGTTCATATTTTTATTTTATGATGATATCTTAAAATAATTTTTTACTTTTCAAAATGAAGTAAATCTTTTCAATATTACTTTTTTATATTAAAATAATACATTTCTAAAATTTTATATTATTTAAAAAATAAACATTCAATTTAAAAGTAAAGCGAGCGTAACAATAATTAAAATTTACAAAATCGATTAGAATTCAAAAACCTATTCATTTGTTTCAATTTAAATTCGACTTAATTTAATTTGATTATAAAAAATTAATAATATAATTTTATTTAATTCAAACTCAAAACAATATAAATCTAAATTATTCAAATAATTCCTAATTATTCAAATTTCAAATTATTTAAAATCGAAATCATTTAAATTACAGATGACAGCGAGTCGAATATCTATTTTTAGTAAATATTCGAATCCGTTTATTATCCGCATTAAATCCGAATATTACTATCTGAATCCGAATTAAATAACATTATCCGTCGGATATCCAAATTCGCTAAATATTCGAATTCAGTAAATAAAAAAATTAAATTAAAATATAAAATCAAACAAAAATCAATTTTAAATTCAAATAAATGGATAATGGTTTCAGATAGCAGATTCGGATATCCAAATTCGTTTTTTGTATAAGTAATGTGTATTCGGATAATGAATATCCGAGATTTTAATGTTTCATATCTGTATTCATTCCGAATCCACTGTAGATAATAATTATAATATTTAAATTCGAATTTTATCCGAATTCGTAATATTCGAATCCACAAAAAATAAATCAAATAATTATAAATATTTAAATTCGTACTATCTATTACAGTTCCTAATTTAAATTCAAAATAGTTGGAATCTAAATCGATTCAATTGTTTTTTTTCAATCTAAAATCCATTGAGTTGTATATAAGTTTAAATCAACAAAATTACAACAACAACAAAAAAAAAAAAAAAAAAAAAACGTTAATTAACCGACAAAGAAACATGTTCACATGGAAGCAGTGGGACCCTAGGAGGAATAAATATCTTCGGCTTTCTTTTAATGCTCATTTATTATAATCATTTTTTAATATAATTAATTATTTAAAATTAAAATTAATTTTATCATAAATATATATCAAATAATTATTGAAATGACACCAATAAAAATATTAAAAAAAACAAAAAACAAAAGATATATGAGGATGAGATCTTCTCTCACGTAAAGTTGACTTGTACTCCAAAAACCCCTACATATGGGTCCCACATATATATTTTTTTTCCAAAGTATGATAACTTTAGACAAGAATACAATAAAAAAATAATTATATATTTATTTTATATTATATTTTAATATTCAAATATAATTATTACACCTAAAAATATAAAAACACGATATTTTTGATCATGTGCTTTATCTTACTATTATTTTATGGTAAAAAATTGAATTACATATTTAATATTAATTTTATTCTCGAAAATTTTCTAAGTACTTCTACCTGTTTTTAAATGACATTTCAACTACCCATTTGATGTTTTGGTGTTAGGTTTTAACTTAAACATTACTACTACTTAAATTAGAATATTGTAAAATTAGAAAACAAAATTGGAAAACAAAAACTTTGCTTAAAGGAATTAAAAACTTTGGTGGAAGGCTGAATTTTTTTTAAGAGAATTAATGGTGGGTTTGATAGTAAAAAAAAGAGAAATTTCATCGATTTGGGTTTAATTAAATTGGTTCATATAATTATTTTTAAAAAATAGCATCTAACAAATTTATAATTCAAATTTTAATATTTATAATTTTTTATGCCAAAATTACGATTTTTTTATAAAAAAAAAATTCACCCAAAAAAAATAGAAAAACCTAGATCCTTTACAACTTAAAGAAGGAAAATTGATAGTCCCTCAAAGATCAACTTTATCTTAAAAAAAAAAAAAAAAATAAAGAAAGGTGATTAATTTGACCATTCCTTTCTTATCATGATTCATGACCTTAAAACTTAACATCTAATAGAAATCAAAAGAGATTTCAATTAGTAGACCATTTGTATTATACAATTAAAAATATTTTTGTTAAAAAATTGAATAAAACTTTGATCAAACATTTATGATATCAACTTTTTCCCATTTAACCATACACACCCATAATTACAACAAAGAACACAAATTGCATTTCTAATCAAGTGATCATAGATACTTTCTCCATTTTATAATTAGTGTCTGATTTTGATCTTTTTGAATCAAACTTTTTAAATTTTCTCATATTTATTGATAAATAAGTATTAATTAAAACTTTAAAAATATTGTTTTAAATTTTTTTGCATAAAAGTAGTTTTCAAATATATATTTATTAAAATTTAATTCAATCAAATGTTTAAAATATTTAAAAGAAAAAAATAGTAAAAAATCAAATTAGATTTATAAAAGGGGAACAGTAGCAACCTTGCTTACAATACAATCTATTTGTCCAACAAAAACAACTTTTTTTTGGTACAAAAACTTATAGTAATAATCTAATGGAATTGTGGGATTCACATAATCATAGCAAAATCTATATGTTTGGAAACATGGCCTTGGGTCGGGTTTGGATTGGACTTTGGTCTTATATTAATAAATGTTGTGTCTGCCTATATGATTCAAAATATAGGTAAAAAATTATGTTCAAATTCTGTCTGATCATGTAAAACTACTACTTTGACCCTCACAAATCCGTCGAAATTTATACATAGAGGATTCGATTCATATGTAAAAAGGATCGATCTCTCAAATGTAATTAGTAATAGTAAACGAGTTGAGTTGGGCCTGGATAAAAATGACATGTCCAAGGCTCGGTCCATTTTTTAAATGAATCTCAATTTTTTTTATCTAAACCCATTTTTTGGGTATATAATTTATGTCTAAATTTTTCCAAATAGCTAACAAGCTTTCAAGTTTGGCGAGTAGCCCGATCCTTGAACAAGCCTAAACATGAATTTGAAAATGTAAATTTGAATTTCATTTGTTGTATAAATTGTGATAATGAAACGTGCATATTATGCATAATTAGTTAAAATTTAATATACCTTTAAATTTAAAAAATATAAAAAGATAAACTTTAAATTCATAAATACTTATAATTATTTCAAATTTATCACTACCTAGACATTCAATAAATTAATCAATTTGTAAAATCATAATGAAAATTATATTTATATGTGTTTTACATTATTTATTAATTTTTCTTTAATTTAAGTTATCCAACGAAATCTTACTATTCTAACAAAAACACTGAAAAAAGTCCATAAATCTTAGAAAAATAATAATGAAAGTGACCGGGTCGGCCCGACCGGCAACCTCCCAAACTTTAAAGCACTCAAAATCATAAACAAACACGCGCACGCTCAAATCTACGATCGCTCTTTTAAGGACACGTGTCTTTCCAGGACTGGTTTCAAACTTTTGCCTGTCAGTTTCTTCTCCTCCATTAAGCTTATAAACGTGTTGGTCAATAATTTTGTGCAACTTTTTTTGTTTTGGTATAGCTAGCAGCCAGTTCTGAAACTTTTGAGTAAAGAAAATGTCACCGGAGAATGGGAAACATTGGCCGGAAACTGATAACGCCGGCTTGAATTTTGAGGCTACGGAGTTGACTTTAGGGTTGCCTGGAAAGTCTAGGGTGAGAACATCAGATGTTGGAGCTAAGTTGGGCACTAAACGTGGATTTTTGGAAACCGTTGATCCTAACCTTGGTGACAAAGATTGTTTTCAGTCCCAGATTGATGTCCAAGAAGCGGCCAAGTCTCCTGTCACAAAGTAAGTTATGAAACTAATCATGTCTTTTTTTTAATAATTTAATTATGTTTAATGAATCAGAATTAAGGATTAAACGAGACACCTATACTCGTAAATTACTCGAGTTCGGCTTAAAAAAACTCAAATTAGGTTCGGTTATTGTTGAGTCGAATTCGAGTTCAAGTTATCGAGCGAATCCAATTCAAGTATCCTAATATTTGACTTAAGTAGTTCGCGAACCTAATTGAATTTTTTTATTTTTAAAATATACATTTTTTAATTAGTATTAAAAAAATTTCAATTCAAACTCGAATTCGAGCATAAATAATCGAGTTTGAAGTCGAGCATGAGAATCAAGCTCATTTTTTACTAGGTAAGCGAGCATAATCGAACGAGCTCGACCAATTCGATTTTTATCTCGTTTCGAGCTCGAGTTTTAAAAATAAAACTCGATCGAACTCGAACTTCTTGCAATTTAAGCTCAATTTGATTCGATTACACCCTTAATCAGAACGAAAAATGGTCGAATCACAACTAATTAAGTCACTTTAATTACTACTTTCAATATCTTTTCTCGGATATTAAAATTCATATCTTAATGTTAAAAGCTATTAAACATTTTTAGTTAGGATGAGATTTTATTTAATCATATTGAAAATTTGTAAATTTGATGAATACATGTTATAGGGCACAAGTGGTGGGTTGGCCCCCGGTGAGAGCCTATAGAATGAATGCAACGAAGAGTTGCAAATATGTAAAAGTGGCAATGGATGGAGCTCCATATTTAAGGAAAGTTGATCTTGAGATGTACAATAGTTATCAGCAGCTGTTAAGTTCCCTTGAACACATCTTCTCATGTTTCACCACAAGTAAGTGTATCACATTTATACTTCACACGATACGAACATAACGCGAAAAAAATAATTAAAATATAATACGATATAAAAAAAATAACATAAAATACGATATAAATACACGAACGTATTAAAATTTATATAACATGAATTATTAACGTGTCAAAATTTATATAAATATATAATACTTTAAATACGATTATGATACAAAAAAATAATACAAACACGATACAAATAGATGGATTGTATCTTTACATTATTTTTCTTAATTTCTTTTTTTATAATGGTTACAATTTTTCTTTGATATATAAGGTGTAATTTAGTCTTTAAATAAATTTTTTTTACAGGAAATTATTTGAATGAGAAGAAAATAATAGACAAAGTGAATGGAATTGAGTATGTGCCTACATATGAGGACAAGGATGGAGATTGGATGTTGGTTGGAGATGTACCATGGCAGTAAGTTTCCAAAAATGCCCTTAAACTATTAATTTGCACTCTTGATAAAGTTTCTTTTTGGAATCAATATTTATTAGTACTAATAATTTTTCCTTTTTGTGTTTTTATAGTAATAATTTTTCTTTTTTGTGTTTTTATAGAATGTTCGTTGAATCATGCAAACGCTTAAGATTATTGAAAAGCTCAGAGGCAATTGGATTAGGTAAAAATTAAAATCTATAATTATCATTTTCATGCTGTGAATCAATAATATATATTATTGGTAATAATTTTTTTTTCTTATTTCTGGTACTAAAATGATAAAATCTGGTTAATTTGTGGTAATTATTTATTGATGCAGCTCCAAGGACACCTCCAAAATGCTCAAGCACAAGTTAAAGAAGCCTTTTAATTAAGCATCCAACAAAGGAATGATAAATTGCTGTACAGAGGCTTTTGTTTTTGTTTTCATCTTTTTTACAATTGATCATGCATGGTGCGAAGAGATTTTTATTAGATGTAGGGAGTCAAATGAAAGAAAAAATAAATAAAAGAGACATGCCTGTAATTTTCTGTAAGTTGCATTATTGTCCTAATGCAATTGGTATTGCGGGCTTTTTTCTCCACATAGTTAAAGGGTTTTCACTCTTCTTTTTTTTTTTCTCTTCCTTGAGATACAAGTACAACACATAATTTGTAATACTTAAAATACATCTTGATATAATTTTCTAATTTATAGAAAGAGATAATTTTTTGTGCTGATTTAATAGAGAGGCAAATTTTTGTCCCATTTTTTAATTTTTCATGTCACGGTGTCAAGTTTGAGTTACTAAACTGGAAGCTCCACTTGTAGCTCTTGTACTACATTTGCATGAAAATTTATTAGGTGTAACAAGATCTAAAACTTGTTTTATTTAAACGATTTAAATTTACTCATATGCACCACACAAAAAAAAAAAAAAAAAAGAGATAAATTCGTACCCAACTTTTTAAGTAAGATTATACACATATCTATCTTGAGTCAAATGTTCGGATGGCCTTATATTAAATTGAATTGTACGAGTCATTTAATTTACTTCTTAAGAAATTGAGGAGTTTTTCAATGACTGGTGTTCAATAATCAAACTTAGGGCTTCATATTGATCAACCTAATGTTTCCAAACAAATTCAAACTTGAACTATGATTTCATTCATTTTAGTTATTTTGTAAATATATATTGACTTCAACTTGATTAATGGTGTTTCCTGCAGTTTGTTTTCACTTTGTTGCTGCTAATGAGACATCATGTGAATGCTAAGTGGAAAGTACCTGTTGTTGCTGTACCTGAATTGTTTAGTTCAGTTGGTTCTTGCTAATATGCACCAAAAATAAATCCTGCAACTTGCATAATATATGTTACTGTTTCAACTAGATCACCTCATATATATTTCCCATATACTCCAAATTTTGGTTTTTGCTGATTTTCCTTTTTTTTTCTTTTGTATTGGGTTTTGTTTTGGAGAAGAGAGAAGGGCAGGAAATAGGGTTGCCTATAAGGTAAGAATTTTCATCACGTTTACTGGTCAAAGATTCAAAATGCATGCTACTATTATCACGATTTGCTGCCATTTCATTCTAATCTTTAATCTCCAAGGAGAACCTAACGGTTGTAAGTTGCTATGTTACTCGGACTCGGTGTGAGTGTCGGATACGGGTATGTTCAATTTTTTCTAAGTTTTTCCATGTATTTGGAGGGTCATATCTCCATACTCATGTCCGAATACGCATCGGACATAGGTATTTCAAGAAAAATGAAGAGTCGAAATAACATATGTAAGTTGGAGACAAAAACTAATTCATTGAAGATACCTGTACTATGTAACATTTACAATCTCAATTGATTGCAAAACATGGAAGAGAAAGTTTACAAGTAATTACACCTCAGAACACATCTTCACGAAGAAATCAAAATTGGATTGGAAACTGATATTCAACAAGAAGAAAAAGAAAAAGAAAAATGATCTACTCACCTAGGATGGGATTCCTCCCTTCATCGATTTCAATTAGGAGGAGGTGCTTTGGATCTGATCCATTTGGTCCTTCAGAATACAGGGTAGGAAGATAAGCTTTATAAGCTGACAGATAACGTGAAACAAAATCTTTCACCTGTGATATTGCCAGAGACTTCGAATCAGAAATAAAAGGGGGAAAAAAAGGATATAGATACTTTGCTAAATGTAATATATTACAGAACAAATATGTATACGCACCTCCTCATCAGACATTCCAGGTTTCCCTGCCTCCCTCATGGCAATTTCAGCCTGCCCAAAACCATTTACAAGAAAAAAACGATGAAATTATCTATGATTGACATAAAGGAGGTTCTCAGGATGAGGTGATTGGTTGACTATGTTACTTGGATTTCGGAGTGAGTGTCGGACACGGGTATGTTCAATTTTTTTTTAAGATTTTCATGTATTTGGAGGGTATTTGAAGGATTATATCCCCATACCCATATCCGAATATGTGTCGGATACGAAAAATTAAGAGTCGAAGCAACATAGTTGGTTGATAGGAATACTTCAAAATAAGAACCAACCTGCAGGCGCCACTGGTAGACAAAACTTGGGTCTTGAATTTTGATAACAATCCATGCCTTAATGAACTTGTCCCATGCATCATAATATGCTTCAAGATTTTTATTTACTGTCTCCAGCTGTAAAAGAAAACATCAGCTTCATCTATAACTTTCGTGTTAAAATAACATCAATAAGTGCCCCTGAAGACTTTGGATTTGGAGGTCTAACCTGTGGATCAACAGCTTTAACAACTTCAGTAGGAAGGGGTTTGAAGCCAAGCATCCAACCTTCATACAGAACAACCTGATGACCACCCAAATCACACGAGTTATAGAAAGGGGGAAGAAGGATCAAAAGCAACTAGATTGAAATTAAAATTCTAACATTAGCATAGAGGGCCAATCAAATTAACATCTTACCTAATTGTTATTGATTGTGGGCAATGAATCTAATTTTCTTACCGTTAGTGGTCCTTCAACTTCTGGCCATGTTGAAGGATCAGCTCTGTCACCCCTCCCACTATATGCAGACTGTAAAGAACAATAGTATTAATGAGCAAAGTTGAACTAAAAGGTCGACCACTAAACAAGTAAAATTGGTAATATTGTGCCTACTTTATCATATCGAGGAAGCTTCATCTTCATACCTGTATAACTCAAACAAAATCAATCACAAGGAGATGGACAAACAGTGAAATTATGCCAAGGAAAGATGAGTGAAGAAAAAAGAATACCTTCTTTAGTCAACTTGCTCAGAGCTGTCAGTGTTTCAACAGAGAATGGTAGATCATGGCTCCCAGCGTTTCCACGTAACTGAAATAAGAAAATATAAGAAAAGGAAAGAGAACCATTTCATTCTTGGGTGACTGACAAAACAAGTTGTCGATTGTCCCCCATTTGAGTAAAAGAAAAATCAATAGGCACCTCTAAAAGTGCATTTCCTGGGTTCTCTTCCCTCAATTTGGCCTATTATCAATGTAAACTGTGTCAGAAAGTGACAAGAAAAATTGAAGAAAATTTTACCAAATGCCAAAACTCCACAATTATTACCTGACCCTCTGCTGTCAAATAAAAATCATCTATGGATAATGTTGCAGAATTCCTGAGATTAAGGTGGATGTCAGTAGTTTCAATTGTATCCACTTTCTCAGTTTATATTATCAATATGAGTCAAAATGAGATATGAATTACTTCTACTTATTAAATTCCATTGCTCTTCTAGCTATACCTGCCAGTGATCCTGAAAAGATAATCAAGAGCAAAGACAAGTGTTGTCTTCCCACAACCCTGTGGTGCACTGAAACCAAGCTGCATCACAAAAAAGATGCCAGTACATCAAGATCAAAAGAATAGTCAAGTAATTTGCGCCAGCTGCACAAGCCCTTTTACTATATCCTAATGGAATGAAATCCAAAACAGTACTGAAATTTGCAGAGGGAAAGAGAAAACAAACACTAGGTTGGGTCGGATATGGATATATTCAATTTTTTTTAAGGTTTTTTATATATTTGGAGGGTCATATCCTATACCATGTTCGAATATACATTGGACACGGGTGTCAAACACGAATACACGGATGTCAAACACGAGTACATAAAAAAAAAATAAGAGTCGGAAGCACACAACAATGATTTGAAAACCTTATCCATACCACTAAGGGAGGTATCTCTTCCCCATCTTTAAACTTGGACCAGTGCTGTGATATCTGGTCTTCGCACCATACAAAGACGGGTATGTAGTAGTGATAAAACCTTGCTTTTTGAGGAATAGTAAGGTAAAGTTCGTTGAGCTGAAATAATCGACAAAGCTTCGACCCATAAAACAACCACTTGTCAATGGACTCCGCCACTTTTTCTGGGGTCAGTTCCGCTTTGCCCATAAGAGGACCAGAGCATATGAATTCATAAAGGTCCTGTACAGAGGAAACTTCTGCAGGTTTCGTGGGAAAAACTGAATATATTGGACCCTGCAGCCTCGATCCACTACCACTACTAGCATCATGATTCATGGAGTTATCTTGCAACCATAAGCTACCACTGCCTGCAGAAAAAAAGAAGTCAAAAACAAGTGGAGATAAATTATGAACTAAACTGAAATCTTTACAAAAGAGCAAAGCAGGAAGTAGCTCTAGAATAGATAGAAACCACATTCAACAGTGTTATTGCATATTAAAATCCAGTAAACATTGCAAATTAAAATGCTAAAGCTAAAAAGCTCATTTCAGCATAAGAATTAGACAACTCCAAGAACATAGGAACATTATAAATCCGATGTGAATAATTTCAGTGTCTATTTAAATTTTCCGAATTTGGTTTTCATAAGGAAAGAACATATATACCTGAAGCTGAGAAATGGGTTGGTGCTGGCATAATTGATTTGGTGTGTGTAGAGAGAGAAGAGAAAGCAGGGGAAGGATTAGGATGATGATAACTAAGCAAAGAGGACTTGGCTTTATGAATACTATGATTATTAATATAAACATTTTGATTTTGATTATAATAATGGGAAATTCTAATATTATAATGCAAGGAGGTGGCTTGGCAATGGCATGGCGTTAGCGTAGTGAAAGATGCCATTTTTCTCTCTCTCAGTGGAGAAGACGGTGGATAAAAACCAAAGGTAAGCGATTGGGTTGGGTACTGCTTTAAGTTTTCTATTGGAGAATGTATTTTACCTTTTTTATGGGGGGGGGGTTCTTTTATAACATTTTAAGCCATATGGCATATAGAACAAAACCAACTAAGAAAATATGAATCCAAATCCTCAGTCCCCCTTTACCTGTTTTTATCCAAGTTTTCACTAGAGTTACATATCCTTTTTTTTTATCTCTTCAAATTTATTCATTTTTAATATTTATTCAATTTTTTATCTAATAAAAAAATTAAAATAAATATAGATACAAAGACGATGTAAATAAAAGAGATAGTGTCATGAAATTCACATATTCGATCACTGATAAAATATCAATCGATCGTATTTTTATTTTTTAACCCTTGTTAAACAATTAAAAACAAACGAAAAAAAAACGATATCAAAAAAATAAACTCGTGATTCGTTACGAAAATAAAAACACAAATAAAAGCAGAAAAATGAGAGCAGAGGGCTTCTATTCAAAAAATGTCATCATTCCTCTTCTCTACTTCTTATTGGGTTTTGCTATATTAATTTTTATAAAAATAATTACATTCAAACTCAAGCTTTTAAGCAAAATACATACTTAAATTCCATTGTTTCCTCTATTTTTCCCTTCTTCAAAAAAAAAAAAAGAGAGAGAGAATAGTGAAATGTTCAATTTTTTTTTTTCCCAATATTTCTCTAATCTTTTTCCATACACACACTTGACCAAAAAAAACAAGTGTCCATTGGCACTTTTTATTATTTATTACAAAAGAAAGACTCGAATTTAATTTTTTAGCATTGAAATCCATGCATTTACCATTGTAAACCTTAATATTTCGTGCATGTAATAATCAAATTATAAATGACAAGTTTCTATAATCTGAGGCTAGCTTTGAAGCTTATTTGAATATGTTTTTTTCTTCCTTTTTTTTCCATACAAGAGTCTGATTAACTAGTGTGTATAAACACCAATTAAAATTTATTTAATTATTATTTTAAAAAATTATTTTATATTTAATACATTATTTTTATTAAATTAAAAAATACATTAATTATATTTTTTTTATATAAATATCACCACTAGTTAGCATTTTCCTTCGTACAAATTAAATGTAAGGCAGTTTGGGCCTTCAGACTTGGATATTTTTTAGTTCAGGTGGATTTGTGGATTTCAGTCATTCAAGTCGAGTGCTTTTAGTTTCAGGCCATATTAAATTTGGATACTTTTGAGTTTATTTCAGTATCCTTTTGAGTTCGAGTCAAGTTTGAATTTAAATTTTTTCAAATTCGAATAATTTTGAATTTTGATTTTTTTCGAATTCAAAATTTTTTAGATTTAAGTTTGTTATTTTTTAATCAAATTAAATTTAAACGAGTTCAAATTTGAATTTTCATGACAAATTTTCGGATACATATTCATTTTGCCATTTCTAATAAAAAATGATTGCATCCAGAATATTAACCTATAATAGACTTTGATTGATGTATTTATTTTTTTTTATTATTATTTATCTCTTGTTTCATTTTATTATTTTACTTTTCATTAAAAAACAAAATATAAAAATACCAACCAAACTATAACTATAAGAAAACTAAAGTTAAACATCCTGTCATTATCAAACATTTCATTTTGTTATAATTAACACATAGTAGACAAAAATATATGTAGTTTTTACTAGACTTGTCCAAGGATCGGACTATCCGTCCAAGTTCGAAAGCCCGTTCATATTTAGAAGGGCTTGGATAAAAATATAAGGCCCGAAAAATGGGCTTGGACATAAATATAAGATCAGTTTAAAAAATGGGTCAGGCCTTAGCTCCAACATTCAAGTCTCGAACCCGGCCCATCCCATTTTCCAATTATATAATATAATATAATATAATATATTATTTTTATTTTTATATATATTATATTATATAATTTATATCATATAAAGATTAAATATATATATATATATAATATTATAGTATAAACATTAAAAAATATGTTAAATTGTCCATGTTTAAGAACTTAATAAAAAATATATATACAAAATTACTAAAGATTAAATAAAAAATAAAATATTTTAAAAAAAAAAATAGAAAAAAAAAAATAATATGGGCAGGCTTAAACGGGTTGGGACTATTCATTTACAAATATGGACGGATTTGAGCAGAACTTGAACCCATATTTTGGGTTAAACCGGACTTGAAGGAGTAAATATAATATTGATACCATATATAAATCTGACCCGATTCAAACCATAAACACCTTTATTTTTTACCCTTTCGGTGGCCTTGTTAGCTTTATCGTCTCCCAAGCACTCCATTGCCCCATAAAAGCTAATAATCCTTTTAATAAACTATTATTTATTTATTTTTCTAATTATTTTTCCTCAATATCATTTTTTTAATAAGTAAATAATAAAAGTAATTTTATAGGATTTGGACCAAAATATATTTGCCAGTGCAAACTTAGCTAACGATGTTTCTTGATGTTTATTATTAGAGGGTCAGAAGAAACACTGTCAAGTTTTATTATGAAAAATCACTTCTAACAAGTCATAATCATACTAACCATAAAAATCCAAATAATCTCACTAGAATGGTAGCGGATCGAATACCTATAATTTTTTAAATATTTGAATCCATTTAATTTAATCAAAATTTAAATTCATTTAATATTCACTTACTATCCAAATCCGCATCTGATTTAAAGAGTAATATCCATCGGATATCCGAATTTATTAAATCAATTATTTTAAAAATAAAAATATAAAATAAACAAGAACTAAATATGTAAATAAATATCAGATTCAAACATCCGAATCCATTATCTATATAAAAAAGAGAATCTAGATAACGAATTCGGATATCCGACACTATCCGCATCAAAACTAAAACGGATTCGGATAACAGATATCCAATGATTCATATCCGAGTTCGCTCCGAATCCGCTGCTAATAGTAAATCTAATATCAAAATCCGTAAATTATCTGAATCTGCAAAAAACGAATCGGATAATATCGGATATCCAATTTTTACTATCCATTGCCATCTCTAAATCTCATCCACCGGTAGTAAAATTTTTAAACTCCACAAGTAAATTTATAGAATCACATATATCTCTTAAGTATATATAAAAAATTAAAAAAGAGACATATGACAATCTCTTAATCCGCATAATCCGCATGTAAAGTTAAAAAAACTCCATAAAAAATAAATAAGCAAACACAAGAAAGTATTATAAAGGAAGAATAATATGGCATAAACTTGAAAGAAGTTGCAAAGAAAAAGCAGCTCTTTCAATTGAGAGGCTTCATCTGTCAACCTTACATTTAGCCGGTTACATTTTTCTCTTCTCTTACAAACATTACAAACTAAACAAATCAATCTCAGCCACCTTACAATTATGCTAGTTTTAAAGCCAACAAATTAACAATATCAACAGTTAGATATTTAAAATTTGAACATGGTGACCCTTACAAAGATACAGTTTTGGAAGAACCAAAACTTGAGAATTGTAAGTATCTATGGGCAAGAGTTTGAGGAATATTTAAGCACTAATGAACATGAATGAAGAGGTTAGAATATGAACATTAGAGATTAGGTACAACCTCATGAGAAATGGCAAAATTCAGAGGGAACTTCCACCTGAAAAAGTATGCTATCTGTTAGCAGCCCCTTGAAGTCATCAGGAAGTAGCCATTTTTTCCTTAGAATAGTGTTTCAAGCAGTTTCGGAGAAGAAAAGGTTGCCACAGATTTAAACTGGTATAACAACAAACTCATTAGAGAACATATAGGAAACCCTTAAATCAATAGCTATGTTACCCAAACTCAGGGTGAGTGTCACATATGAGTATGTTCCGACACGGGTAAGCTCATTTTCTTTTTCAAGTTTTTCCATATATTAAGAGAATTATATCCCATACCCATGTCTAAATATGTGCTAGACATAGGTATTTTAGGTAAAATGAAGAGTCCGGGTAACATAGACCAATAGTACTAGAGTTCCTATAAAAGTTTTGAAAGATGCAGATTGAGCTTAATATTTAATTGCGTATAATTCAAGTTCAAAGAAGCTATTACCCTTTGTTGCCTATATTTCATGCGTATAGCATTTAGAGGACAACCATTGGTGTTCAACTGTAAATCTTGCAATGCAAGAACTGAGGTTTTGAGATCTGATACGTTGTACGCCGTGTAGTGTTCAAGAGTTTGATTCTGCCAAAAAGGAAAATAAAGAGTTAAGCCATAGATGTATAGGATAGAACCAAATGAAGGACCAATGAAGAGAATGCAGACCCATGGGTGACATGACTGATCCAAAGTCCATCTGGCAAGAAATACAGCTGATGCAGCAACGATAGAAGGGGCGAAATTTAAGAAACCATAGGCAATTAGTGTCAGTTCTGCTAGATAATTTGCCATGTATTCCAGTTCTATGCTAGGGCTCTGCAATTGGCAATTAGGTGCAGAAAATTCAGTCATATGCTAAAATAAAAGGCGCTTGGTACCGCCTATATTAAGGCCAGTTCTATCCCACACTAAATATGTTACCCTGTAAGAAGCTTGTGCTGCTCTTAAGAATCTCCTGAAAACAATAATTTTTTGCAGGGAAGAGAATTAGGATAATAATGGAGTATTTTAAGCCTATCAGTATTTCATATGCATACATTCATATTTGGATTGGACTAAAATACCTGAGAAAAGTTTTTGCAGTAGGTGCAAATAGTTGAAAACCAAAATATTTCAAGACTTGACTCTCCATTTTTATCACCTGCCAATTTCTTTAAGTAAGAAATATAACTAAAAGTGTGTGAACAAGGAAAGAAAGGGAGAAAATAACTTCAGCTGGCTCATTTTAGTTCTGTCCAGGTAACCCTGTCAATTTCATTAGCACAACATGCATAAAAAGTGACATATATGTTTACATGCATTATAGCTGTTCATGTGGACCCTTAAGAACCCCATTTTATTTAGCTCAAGATCAGAGCTAGAACCAAACTGCCAATGCAGAAAATCTGGCTGAAAAACTTGTAAACTTCATTTAATTGCCATCAGGAAAAAAGAAAAAGAAAGAAAAGCACCAGAATATAACCATCCTCCTCTTCCCACCTCCCTTTTTTCTTTTCTTTTTTTTTTTTGAATTCGGAAACACTCCAGCTTCAAGCCACATTATTCTGTTCTTTTCTAATATTTTTACCCTATATTGTTGGCCATTTCATCTGAAAAAAATGACAGCAAAAGCAATGCATACCCTGTTTTCTCACCTACAGACTGAACCGGCAACAAAAAACTCCTACAGCACGAAGTAAAAACTATGTGCAAAATGAAGACCAAAAAATAGTAACAACCCATGCCAAAATTTTTACAAATGTTTAAGTAGATTCCTGTGAATAAAGTAACAATGACATACCTCCTCTCTAGTGTAAGTGTTGTCTGTGATGAAGCAAAATTCTTCTACACGAGGTGCACATATTTCCTCATATTTGCTTCAAGTATAAGGAGAAACTAATGTTAGAACATAGAACTACAATAGGAAAGCAATGCAGAAGTTAGTTTATGACAAATCCACCATTGCAATCTTCAAAGCTCTGAGATTAATTATTTAAGTATACTAACCAACTAGGCTCATTGTGATTAAGTACTATTCACAAGAGAATAAGTTTAAGGCTCTGGTATGACAACAGCATGTAAATCACTTTCCCCTACTTTCAAGATTGCTGTTTGTCAAACTTGACAGGAAACTTTTCTAATCATTTGAATTTTGAATGTCTCTCAAGCGATGTGATCATATTTCTAAACTTTTCAATGTTATCGTTATGCAGCCTCTTCCTTCTTCACAACATCAAAGTCAGCATCAGGCAATGCTCTGACATAACAGTGCTTAGCATAAATGATGATTACTTAGGTTCATTTCTGTTCATCTTCATTTTATAATTGCAGCATCTATTGTATCTGCAGTACTAAATACAAACTAAAATTCTGAATTTTTGACTGAAAATAAATCATGCAACAAATCTGCAATGGAAGTGAAAGCTTACGATGCTATCAGCATGCAAGTGATCCCAAGAAGTTGAAGTCTCTGTCTTTCTATGTAGTTTTGAGAGAGAAACCAATCAATTAGATACACTGTGAGGTAAAGTGTGTCAGGCACCAACTTATATTCTTCAGATACCTGAAAGCAAGATGGTACTTCCTTTGAACATTGGTATAGGAAACAAAGAAAAGAATTCTGTCATTAAATCGCCATTATAAACGGCCAAAAATTTATAATTGGTTTTCAACCAGAGGTCAAGAGCATTTATCTGTATCGAAAAGTTAATACCTTTTAATGTTGATATGCATCAGAAACAATAATGAATAAGTAGCAAACCATTTTTATATCCACATCATACCACTTGTGCCCCAAGAAATGATGATGTATTATTGGGTATACCATAACCAGGAATATTCTGGACAGAAGTTAAATTGGGAATGCCTGTTTGTACTTGATAGACCAAAATCTAAACAAGCCCAACTTTCATGACTGTACATTTTAAGCCACTAAACAATATTTAGATAGCAGAACTATACTAACCTCCACAAGCCAATCAACCAAAATTCCCCGCATGCTTTGAGTGATATCTCGCTGTATTGTCTCCATAGAATTAGGAGATGGCCTGCGGACAAGCTGAAAAAAAAAGAGATTAAACCAAATGCAAAGATCAAAAGTTCAAGCTAAAGTAGACGACAGTAGAAACACAAAAAGTGCCTCTGTTCACTCCCTGACTTAAGTAGGAATTCAGAAGTGAAACCACAAATGTTATGGGCTGGAGTGAGTAAATGCATTCAGAAAGCACACCAGAGCTCAGGAAAAGTATAATTTTGTTCCTCCCGGAAAAAGACAATGAACAATATTACATAGCTTTGAAGTCTGCTACTGCATAGTGTTAGCTAATAAAATCACACACTATGGATGCACCCAAACTTTTTGAAGAAAAAAAAAGCCATCAACTGTGAAGTTTTCAGCAATCAGTTTTGATTAGAGAGATCATAACTTAAAAAAGGGTTTTGTGGATGATGATGCAGATTCTCTGACTAGGAAGTGCCCCACTTGAGGAGTTCTATTTGGTTCAAACTAAGGTTCTGCTCAAACCATAGCTGATGCATATAAATTTCCAAGTTAAATACAAGAAAAATAAGCCATGGAGAATAGATGTTCCGATTCGAATGCACGGAGTTAATCACTCATTCTTTTTCATCTGTATGAGATCAAAGATCAGCTCACAATAAATTTTAATTTGTACACACCCTTGTTTCTTCCATCAAAAGCCAATCTATTAATTTCACAGAACACTCCAGTTATGGGGTTTCTAGCGAAAAAGCCTGCTGTTGTTCCCTCCGGTTGATTGAGCATAGGAGTGAACAGGTCTCAAATAATTACAGTCTGGTAATGATAGAATAAGGGTTGCAAAAGCTAAATTTATGACATGTTTCTGAGTAATATTTAAATGATTTAAGTCACAGTGGAACCAAGAACTGCAAAATATACCATGAGACAGGATGTATACATTATATGCACCCCAAGTCACATAAATTAGATTTAGCTTGAGGTAGTTACTCATGTGTCCAACTTTGCTGGTTTGGGAATGAAATTCATTAGTTCCTTAGTAGATCTGAAAGGAATAATAATGGATGTGGGAACACGAAAGTGAAACAAAGATAAGAATGACATCTATAGCACATACCTCAGAAACACGCAAGTTGTTATAGATTTCTTGGGCATATAGGCTACAAAGTTGAGGATCCTTCTTATCTGAATCAATGTCTATAAAGTCTGGATCACTAGATGTTATTGAAGTCCCACAAAAGCTAATCTTCTCTGCTGTAACCATTTCAAAAATTTCAGTATTTGCAGCATGAAGCTATATAAAACAACAAGGCAAGCATATGTCAATCTATATGGCTATATCTCCAGCTTATAATCATTAGCAAAACAAGAAAGCAAGCAATGCAAAGTGCATTTTATTTTCGAATCTGGAAAGAAACATATTGCTTGGCGAATAAGGATCCAAGACATTTAGTTTTAAGAATGTAGTTCTAGGATGAGTCTCCACAAGACTTTAAATTTTACTAGATATAATAATACAACTGACTAAAACAATAAATTTATAGAGCTATCTTTTGGCTATTACTTGGCTTTATAGAGATTGAAAATAAACAGTTATTGCTTGGCTTTGTTGTTTACGTTCTTCAAAAGATTGCCTATTATGCCATTCAGAAGAAATCCCAAGTTTTACAGAGGAGAAACCGACTATTTGGTTTTGAAAGCACCACAGGTTAAATCTGAGAACAATCAATTTCACCCTTTCATAGTGCTGATATCCTCACCTAATATCACTGAATGGATGTGTAAACATGCCACCAATAGTTCTTTTTTTGCCGATATCATGTCTCAGATCTTTACTATTAATATGAATTTCATATTTCATGTCCAATTTGGATGACAAGTAAGCAATATATTTAAGTTGTTTCACCTATCAATGTTGGTGTCAACACTCAACAGTTGAACTCAAATGCCTAAAATTGTTAAGCACACAATTCTCTCCAAGGTGTACTTTCTCCCAAGCTAACCAAACTTGATATATATGCATTCTTTCATAAGTATTTTATCATCAAATTTGGATGTGAGTAAGGGTGAAGGAGAAGGCTAACCATTTCTTGGAGGACTTTGGGGTGAAGGCATTGTAGAACTTTGATTTGCAAGCCAATGATAATGTATGCTATCATCTTTTATTCTATTTAACGGAAGAGTGGCATCTCCTTTCACATTAACTGAGCACGTAACTTCTAATTTAGCTTCTATTTTTGCAGTCTCTTGAATGCCTTCTTCCTGTAAAATGGCTTCAGATGGCTGGACCTGTGGTGCTACAGTTGGGGCCACTTTGGACGAATTGGCCTGCCCTTGTCTAGCCTGCTTGCTGCTCTTAGCCTGGCAGTGTCAAAATCATAAATCTAAGTAATAGGTGGTATCGTGCTTCTTATTGTTTTGCAACAAAAATATCTACCATGTGAAGTTACAAACATCTGAACAGTAAAATACATTTTTCATGAACAGATTGAATATGCATATCATAATGTCTTTAAAAATATACGCATGTAAGACCACAATTAAATTATAAAATGATTAAGGATGGCATATTAACCTGGATTTTGGTTGCATTAAAGCACTTCCTATATGAATTATTACAGCTAACATTTGTGACATCCTGCAGCACTGCTCTCTTCTTACGCTGAAGACCTGCATTATCAGGTGCATTGGTGTTGTTTTCATCCAAGGCTATTCTTTTTGTATTTGCTGGCAAAACCCGTTTCTGATCTGGTTGATTAGATGCATTTAGAGGTGCCAACTGTCCAGAAACACGCAATGCAGCTGCTCGAGCACGTGTGAATCGACCATTAAGTTCTCCAACATTAGCAGAAACTACATTTTCTTTCCTCATATTTACAAGTCTTGGAGAATTACAACACAGAGCACTAAAATGAAGCTAGTAAAGTAGAACCTGCATCAATTGTCAAAATCATACCAAGTAAATATCATAATAAGGAGATCAAGCAACAAGATCTCATTAAAACTTATATCTTAAACATAGATTGGTAAAAGATATGGCAATGTCTGATAACAAATCTCACAAGCATGTAATGTAACATAGTAACAACGTGGTGAGAGTTGATAATGCCACAACAAAGAAGAACCTTTTATACTTCAAATTTCAAAATAACAGTACACATTGGTACATTCATCCAAAATAATGTTTCTCCATACTGTTACTTATTGTCAAACTATGTCCCTTTTCACTTACGAATTACGATATGT
Organism: Fremontodendron californicum; assembly: GCA_030761205.1. Classification (NCBI taxonomy): domain Eukaryota; kingdom Viridiplantae; phylum Streptophyta; class Magnoliopsida; order Malvales; family Malvaceae; genus Fremontodendron; species Fremontodendron californicum. The sequence continues at coordinate 7,440,743 of JAULJL010000024.1, forward strand.
CCTGTCAGATTTGAAGATGAAACTACTATAACTTCACTAGATCATATATCACAGAGTAGATCAGGCAATGCATTTAGGAACCTTTGCTCCTTTTGCAAGTTGTTTGTAAGAAAAAATTGCCATGCCTCAATGTTTTTTTCTATGAGAAATTCCATTTCACCAATCATTATTCATTATAGACATAATTTAAAAGCCAGAAAAATGAACAAAATAAAAAGCTTGTTCCCCTCCAAAAAAACTAACAGCCAAATCAAAAGCTAAGACAATGCAAAAAACTAAAAGGAAACGACCATGAAAATTTGATAAAAGGAAACAAATCGAATTTTGAATCTGAAATCTTGGTGAACCTAGTACCATGAAAACAAAACATAGATTTGAAATCTTACAAGAAAGCTTTCTTCCAGATTTTGGTTATAATGTTTACATATGAAGACTTTAAATAGCAATCTAAACAGCAATCTCAAACAACCAGAAATCAAGGGTAACATGTGCAAAATTCAAAAACATTTGACACAATCAACAATAATGTACATGGAAATTTGACAACAAGAAACTAAACAATAAAGGGAAACAAAATTTTCTGTCTAAATAATGTTTCCAAATATATATTAGTTTGAAAAAAGATTGAACTAAAAAGTCAAAGATCCAAAAAACCAAGAAAAATAAAAAGAACTTCAACCCACATTTTGTTAAAACCCATTTCCCTGAAAGCTTCAAAATTTTCAAAAGTTGAAGCAAACCAAGTAAACTCAAATCGATCTGGTGACTTATAAACCATTATACATTGAAATTCAACAACAACTAAAAAAAAAATGAAAGGGAAAAAAAAAAAGGAAACTTTTGCGAATGGGTATTTTCTAGAATTAAATGAATGTGTATAAAGATTGAAAATTTGACCTGATTTTTTATCCTTTTCTAAGCTCCAAGAAACATTTCTTCAGAGCTTAGAAGGAAAGAAAAGAAGTAAATGTTTGTTCTTTTGTTAAAAGAAGAGAGTGAAAGTGAGCGGGATAGAGTGTGGGTTTAAACTTATAAATTAAAAAAAAAGGAAATTAAAATAAAGTTTAAACAATTCTTTAAATTAGGGTTAAGAATATTTTAATTGGGGGTTTAAGGTTTGTCCGGTTGACCAAAAACAGTGTGAAAGTGAAGACAGTTCATAGCTCCGAGGGATTGTTTAATTGGTTTTGATTTTGTGGTTAGTGAGGGAGTTGGTTTGCTTTGATTTAACTGTTTGTGTTTTTACGTGTTTAACCCTTTATGAGATTCATTGGCTCGTTGACTATTGGTTAGAATTTGAAGGGTATGCTGGTCAAATGGGGCACCAGATTTGATTTATTTATCGTTGGATGAGGAAGAATTAAATTCTCTACGGGCGCAGCTATGAATGTGGAGAATTAGGACCACTGGTTTACTGACATGTTTTACTTTGTATAAGAAAACAAATAATTTTAAGGATATATTAGAATTCTTTACGCGCTTCAGGAATTTTTATAAATTTATAAATTTTTGATTAAATTAATAATTAAAAATAAATTTAAGTTATATTATGTTATATTATATTATATTATATTAAATAATTGTTATTTATTTAAATAATTTTTTATGTTTTATATTTTAAATAAATGAATTTAGACTTAAAATTGAATCATTATGATAAATTATACAAAATATATGATGAATTGAGATACGATACAAATACAACATGAGAAAATAATTAAAATACGATATTACACAAAAAATAATATGAATACGACACGAATATACGAACATGTCAAAATCTATATTAAATGAATCATTAACGTGTAAAAATTTATATAAATTTATAATATTTTGAATACAAAAAAAAAAAAAACACAAATACGTCACGAATATAATTTTTTTTTAAAATTAAATCACTATAATAAATTTGTAAAATATGTCATAAATTAAAATACGATATCATCAAAAATGGTCTCAATCTCTCTCTCTCCTCTTCTCCCCACTTCCTCCTTTGCCTCTTTGTTTTTTTTTTTTTTCCCAGATTTCCTCTCTTTCCCAAACTTTTTTTTAATTTCTTTCAATCATTTAATGCCATTTACAAATATATATATATATATATATATCTTCATTATGACAGCTGTCAATCATAAAAGCATCGTAGTCCATATTATATATATTTTAGATATGGGATAATAATCATATTATCCTTTAACCTTTATATTTTTAAGAAAAATTTTAATATGATACTTATAATAAAAAATGTTTAATGTGATACTTTACTTTCGTTCCATTTATCAGTATGTCTAACTCCGTTAAAAAATATTTGTTGATGGATCAAAAGATCAATTAAAACGTGTCATGTTACCAAAAAAAAATTATGTCATTTTTTGATTCATTACACGTTGATGACACCTCATTCATAAAAAAATATTTTTTATTTTAAATAAATAAATACTGAAAAAAAAATTAATTCCTTTTTTTTACTTTTTTTTTTCTCCCCATTTTTTTTTCTCTTTCCAGCCCTGATCATCCTTGCTTGAGGCCAAATCAATCTAGCAGCCATCAAATCTAGCTAGACACAACATGATTCAACGTCAGTATGATAGAAAATGGTCTCGAAATCAATTGAGAATGACCTAAAACAAGTTGCACCGATCCATTTTAAGATCGTTTTCAGTCACAACTACTTCAGATCCGATCTCATTTGACCAGATTTGAACTCAAGCAAGGTAGATCGGGTCAGCGGAGAGAAAGAAAAGAAGAGAGGAGAGGAGAGAGAATGAAAGAAAGAAAAAAAGAAAAAAAAAATTTAAAAGTTAGTTTTTAATTTTTAAAATATTTTAAAATATAATTTTTTAATTCTAGAAAAATTAATTTTTTAAAAAAATGATATTTTTTAAAAATTTACAAAAATATATAAATATATATTTAAAATATCAATTTATTTTTAAAAAATAAAAATATTAAAAGCCTTTTTTTTCAAACAATTATATTTATAACTTTTGGTTTTAAAAAAATGTTTTTTAATTTTTAAAAATTCAAACTTTTTTATTTTTCAAACAATAAAAATATAATTGTAGAATTTTCACTTTTTTAAACCAAATTTACACAATGGGGTTATGCCTAGTGTCATGGAACAAAAAAGTGACGTGGCATTAGTTGACCACATGGCGGGTTTTGAATGGCTGTTGACACATCACTAGATAATTCTAATGGAGTTAGACCTACTTTAAGATTACTGTTGCGGTTTGAAAAAGCTTGGTTTGAAAAAAGTGTGTTTGAAAAGTACTTTGAAAGATTGCTGTGAAAAAATGTGGTCTGAGATTTTTGAGTGTTTAGCATTGCTGTGAGAAGATAAAATGTCTAAAAAGGATATCATATTAAAAAATAATGAATAAGTTATTTTTAATACTAATTGAGTAAATTAATATTATTATTTTTATAAATAAAATTCTTTCATCTTATAAATAATTATTATATTCTTTTTTATAATTTTAAAATATATAAATATATCATAAGTTGATAACATTTTATATTTAAGATAAAATCTACAAAATAACAATTATGTATACATCATATAATATACAAAAAATATATATATAAATATGTAATATATAAATTATTTAAAGGGTATAAAAGTTATTATGCATACAAAATATAAAAGTTGAACCGCAAACACACATTCAAAGTGTGTTTGGCGGTTGGCTCAAAAAATTCAATCAAAAAACACTTATTTTATAATTGTTGAGTTGTTTAGAATTGAGGTGGCTGCCAAAAAGAGCTTTTCGGCAGCCAACCACAATCCTAAACGAGCCTTTAGAGGTTTGGCACATTTATAAACGAACAAAAATTCAGGTATCACATTGAATATTTTTAGATACAATTATCACATTAAGATTTTTCTTAATCTACATGATTAAAGGAGACATTATATATATATATATATATATATATATATATATATATATATAAACCCATCAAGGTTGTTGGTAAGGACAATTGTTCCCTTTCTTTGTTAACTAGAGTTCAGTTTTTATAAAAAAATATTTCGAAAGTAAAATCAAAATACATATGTGAAAAAATGTGCCTTTAAAACAATAAGGCGGGACAAAATTGAAAAAAAAAAAATCCTTTAATCTTATTATAAAAAAATAAAGGAAGACAATTCATTGAGAATGATTGCATGGTAAGTAATTATAATAATTCATCCTTAAAAAACAAAAAAGAAGAGATAAAAATGCAATGATAAATTCCAAACAAATTATTTTTGAAAAGAGTTGGCAACATTTAACATTTAATATTACTATCATATGAGTTGCAATGACATATCCCAAGAATTAGAGCTTGATATATCAATTTATTTGGGTTCGAATCTTATGAGACAGATTAGATTTATGAAATGACAAAAAAAAAAAAAAAATCTTGTATATTTCAATATAATAAATACTAAAAAAAAATATTACCTATATTTTGCTCATACTCATGGTATTAATATCCACCAAAACAAATATGACAATTTCAAATTGATGATATCAAGTTATGTTGACAATTTAAATAATTGCAATAAGGAATACGGGGAATGGAAATTTGTAGTATTGATTGTTTTATTTCTCTCTCTTACATTTTTTCCAAAAAAAAAACATGCCATTTGTTAAAATCATATCAATTTTATCAATCGTGAAATTCTATATAATTAATGCTATGAGGTATATATTAGAAAACAAACAATTCTTTTTGTTTCCTTTATAAAATGTAAAATTTCATAAAGATGAATGTAATTTTTTTTTTTGGGAAGAAGGATTAGAAAAATGTGTAAACCAAAACAAATATATATATATATGGACATAAAATCATCATTAACAACAACCACATATATTTAATCAAAGTTACAATTTTAATAGAGAAACAATTTGAATCCAACCTCTCGGTTAAAACAACATGCTCTAATCATTTACCAAAACATTCAAATGCTCCAACAATAAAATTATATTATTATTATTATTTTTTTTAATGAGTCTTTCTTTTCCTTTAAAATCAACAATTTTGAGCAGAGTTAAACTTGAAATTTTAGATTCAATATAAATCTAACTCATATCATTGATACTACATTCAAACTCCAGCATTAAATTTAAAATATTTAATGTGCAAATCTAAAACGTTAAAAACAATTCTGAATGGTAAAATGATTAGATCTAAGATTATAATTTTTTCCAAATTGAAAATGGTGATAGTGGATCAATTGGGGGCTGGGCACATGCTTTTGAATTAGTCATTGATTCAAATTTTAATCTGGAAATTTGTGTCTCAATTCAAAAAAAATTCGAGTTTTCATGAAGATTAAATTATTCAAATAGGAAGAATGTGGAAGCAAATGAAAGGAAGTAGAGAGGCTAAACAAATACTATTTAAATAAATATAAATATAACATATTTGGTTGAAGGCATGATGAGGCAAGCAAAGGAATCAATGATTTGAAATTTTGATGAAAGAGAAAAAAAAAATGAAAGAAAAGAGAGTTGAAGGAGGTGAGTGTATTTGAGTTTGAAATGGGTGAGTCAAATTTATTAGACAGAATCAACACGTGATATTGCAGGTTTTAGCTTTTATGACAGATTGATTATCTGTTTTAGTTTTATTATCTTCCAAGCTGATTTGACTAATTTATTTTAGCCCAATCGAATTCAAATAGTAAAAAAATTTGAATTTGATTCAAAATTTAAATTTTGATTCAAGTTCGATCGAATTTTATTTTTAAAATTCGAATTTGATTTTAGATAAAAATTGAATTGTTAGCTCGTTTGATTAGGTTCATTTACCTAATAAAAAATGAGTTCGATTCTTTTGTTTGACTTCAAACTTGATTATTTTTGTTCGAGCTCGAGTTCGAATTGAGATTTTTTTAATACTAATTAAAAATAATAAAAATATATATTAAAAATAAAAATACTCGATTAGGCATGCGAGCTATTTGAATCGAGCATTAAAATATTCGAATTTGGTTCGTTAGATAGCTAGAGCTGCTTGAGTTTGGCTCGACAATGATCAAGTCGAATTCGATTTTTTTTCGAGCCGAGCCCGAGTAGCTTGCCAGCACAAGTATCTTGTTTACATCTTTATACGTGATGGGAGAATAGTAATTTATGTATGCCTATTATGTTTATATATTTTTATCAATCGTGTAAATATAAATATAATAAAATTTATTAAATATATCAATTAAAATATAATATATATTAAATGTGTCATTTTTTAAATATATTTTATCATATTTATTATATTATTTTCGTATTTATTAAGTTTGTAATGTATATATCATATTTTTATATGGTGTTCGAAATTAGGTTTAAATACTCACATAGTCCTTGTACTGTATTGAAAAGAGTAAATTAATCTCTGTACTGTAAAAGTGAGTAAGTTAATCCCTGTACAATTGAAATATATGCAAATAAGTAAAATTGATAACGGTTTTAATGAAAAACCGTTAAAATGACAACGTGGACTCGTAAAATCTAACAGATTTAAATATATTTCAAGTCATATTTTATTCAAAGTCATTAATTCTGTTAGATTTTAAGAGTCCACATCAGCATTTTAACGATTTTTCATTAACATTGTTATCAATTTTACTTATTTGTACCTATTTCAATAGTACAAAGAATAAATTACTTACTTTCATAGTATAAAAACTAAGTTACTCTTTTCACTATAATATAAGGATTATATTGGTACTTAATCCTCAAAATTACAAGGTACAGTATAAACAACCCCTCTTAACCGGCCATTAGTGCTCAACTTTAACCATTGGTTTTAATGCTTTGTACAAAAAAAGTAAAAAGCTTTGTTTGCTTACTTTTAGTTTTCAAACCTTTTACTAATCCGATTTTTTTTTTAATTAAGATAGGAAAATTTGAAATCGATCTTTTTAATATAAAAATAAAACTATATGTTATTATTTGACTAAAAAAAAGTATTTAAATTTTAAACTATTTTTAAATAAAATAAATAAATATACATGTAATTGAATCAAATAATTAAGAACTTTTTATGTTTATGAATTATTAACTATTAGTAAACGCTATTTGCAAAGGTAAAACAAGAAGTGAATTACGATATTTTTAAATTTCTAAGGAAACTCACACCTCGTGTATCATAGAATTTCAATATTCGTATCCAAATCAAAACTCCACAGTCAATATATCAAATACAAATTCTTTTATCAAAGGATCTACATACAAATTTTCTTCTTTGTCTAATATTACCAATTAAAATATCAACCGGATAAAACTTAATGTTTGCTACTAAAATTAAATCAATATTAACAACTCTAACATCTAATTCACATTCAACCTTTCTAAGACCTTCCTATCACGCTAGCATTTAAACCAAATTTTATTGCATATATGTAAGCCAGCCACCCTATTTATTAGATGCCTAGATGAGTTCAAAACCCCACACTCCAATTAGCTATGTGATAAGTACTCCAACAAATTTGTGGACCATATTTATCAAAACTAACTGTTTTATTTTTGTATCCACCATATTCTTCGAGGGTGAAAGATGGAATGGTGCAGTAGCTATATATTTTACATTTAATTAGAAGTGCAGAATTGGGTTCATTCACCAGTTTAAGTTTTAGAACAGCTGGTTCATTTGAATAATTAATTGAAGGGTGTCTACCTGCTAAGGTGCTCAAAATTCGAGCTGCAGCTTCAGTTGTGTATATTGGATAAGTACTTTTCACTCATACATATGCATAAATTGCGCACATATATACTCAGCCAAGTGTTTCTCGTTGGATTGGTAGGAGAATGTGTCCCTAGACCTGGGGTTGTAGTGTTCAACATGTTATCCGGATTTTTTTATTTTCTTTAAAGTATTTGTTTCAACATTTGTGTTTGATACATATCCGAGCATAAACATAGGATATGATCTTTCAATTATATGGATTTTTTTTTTTTTTTTTATAAAAAAATTGAATATAGGACATATACTCGAATCCGAATAATATAAGTTCTGAGTGACTTCAACTGAACTAGTTATGTCTTTCTTCATACTGATCTTTTATGACCAACATTTTATGTAAATATCATTTGTTATTTTTTATTAATTGTTCTCAGCTCAGCTTTCAGCATGCTGGACCTATTTATCATTTTTTTCAACCGTTATGTCTTTCTTCTTTTTCTTTTCACAAAGTCAGAAGGTTACTCAACCCTTTTCACTTTTAATTTCAGATGGATGAATGCCAAAAGAAGTTTAAACCAGGGCCAGGGCCAGGGCCAGGGCCAGGCCGGCAGGGGGGCTTATCATGCAACTCTTCCTTCTGAAAAATGTGGGTTACCCACATAGTATATGTACTGTAATAAAAAGAGTAAATCAGTCATTGTACTATAAAAGTGAATAATTTAGTTCATATACAATTGAAATATGTACAAATAAGTAAAATTGATAACGGTTTTAATAAAAAGCCGTTAAAATGTTGACGCGGACTCGTAAAATCTAACAGATTTATATATATTTCAAGTCATTTTATTTCAAGTCATTAATTCTGTTAGATTTTACGAGTCTACATCAGCATGTTAACGGTTTTTTATTAACATCGTTATCAATTTTATTTATTTGCACCTATTTCAATTGTACAGAGACTAAATTACTCATTTTTACAGTGCATGGACTAAATTACTCTTTTCACTATAGTATAGGGATTATATTAGTATAGGGACTATATGAGTACTTAAACCGAAAAATGTGCATGGGATCACATTTGAGACAAATGTTTCTTACCTTACATGCAGAGCAATTAGGTAGTGTTTACATGGTTAAATGCATGGAAAGTCAAGGAAAAAGCCATATGTTCTACTAAATTAAAGTGATAGAATGGATGAGATAAATTTTCATTTTTAAATGTGTACGATGGATGAGGGTTATTTATTTATTTATATCAAGTGCACCCTTAATTAAAATGATTGATTGACAAATTTGATATTTAATAATGTATTAAACATAATTTTTTTTAGACAACTGAGTATTAGTTCAAATGATATATATGTTGGATAAATTCTTGAAAAGGGTTTGAGAGAACTTAAGCATGTTTTCTTCGGATGAGTTTTGTAAATAAAGGTTGGGAGTTAAAAGTAGATTAAGAACTCAAAAAAAAAATAGTTTTTTGAAGTTTTCATATAAAAAAGCAGTATTGAAGATAATGTAATTTACTTAGTAAAGTTACATTCAAATGTATTAAACATAATAATTGTTTTTGAAGTTTCCGTATGAAAAATAAATAAATATTGAAATAATTTAATTTACTTTGTAAACTAACATTCAAAGATTGAAAACAGAAGGAAAAAAAAATCAAACACAAAAAGAAAAAGAGGAATTCAAATATTCAATGAATAAAAATAAAAATCAAAGCAGTAATAATAAGCTTTTTCTTTTGGGCCCCGCCTTCAGTGCAATTTCCGTTATTGGGTCCACCATAACCAACGGCCTAAAACTCCCAAAAAACAAAGCCCAAAACATCAAGGGCTCAAACCTAATTTCGTCCCTTCCTACCTCAATCTCCCCCTCTCTCCCCACGGTTTAAACGTCGCCGTCAATGCTACCACCAATCTAAACGGAAATCAGGAAAAAAAGAAAAGAAAGGAAGAATAAGATTTTGCTCTTCAAATTTAAAACCCTAGAATTTGGGAGATTACTTGTTTTTGGATTTTCACGGTGAAATCGAAATGGTAGGAAATTCGCTAGCTGGATTGCAAGATCACTTGAAATTGGCTCGAGAATACGCTCTCGAAGGCCTCTACGATACTTCCATTATCTTCTTTGATGGCGCCATTGCTCAGATCAACAAGTAATTTTTCTTTCCTCTCCTTTTCTGTAATTTCAGCCGCTCATAATTTTTTTTTTTCTATTTTTGTCAGCTCTAAATTTCAAATTTTAATACATTGTTTTGATTCGCACTTAAGTTAGTTACACTGTTAATAGTTCAGTTAGAATTTCGTTTTTTTTAAAATTTTTAAATGTTTGGGGGAAAAAGCAAAAAATGTTAGCTTTATCAGCTGAGGATTTTTTTTCTTTTCAGATTGCCAATTATAAGAAAATGAATTGTAGATATAAATTTTTAATGTTTTATTTTATTGGGTCATAATTTACTTATTGGTTTCAAATTTTTGGTAAAAAAATGTAATATCATTTATTTACTTTTTTGAGAAGTATATTTATTTTTATTATTCATATTGCATAATGTCGATGGTATTCACAAAAAAATGAAAAACCCACTTGAATTATACAATGAATAAGCATGTGATATGTTTGCTATCGAGCTTTTTTAGAAAAATTGATATTCTTGTAACTATTGTTTGAGTTAATTCACTAAAAGTATTGATTTTTGTTATGCATTTAGGCATCTAACCACTCTTGATGACCCGCTAACTCGTGCAAAATGGATGAATGTAAAGAAAGCACTATCAGAGGAGACAGAAGTTGTGAAGCAATTGGATGCCGAGAGAAGGTCATTTAAGGAAGCTCCTAATGAGCGGCGTCCTTCTTCGCCACCGATTCATGCTAAGTCGTCTTTTGTATTCCAACCATTGGATGAGTACCCGACTTCATCAGGTGCCCCAATGGATGATCCTGATGTGTGGAGGCCTCCAAGTCGGGACACTACAAGTAGAAGACCTGCGAGGGCAGGTCAAGTGGGCACGAGGAAATCGCCACAAGATGGGACTTGGGGTCGTGGTAATACTAGAACAGGTACAACTGGACGTGGTGCGAAGGCTGGTGGTTCGAGTAGAACTAACACAGGGGTCAGAGCATCTACCACTGGAAAGAAGGGTACTGGTTCGGGGAAATCTATCAAAGGAGATTCGGCAGTAAGTTCCAGTTGACAAAAAGTTTTGCATGCTTATTACTGTCTTTTTGGAGTTTGAGATTTCAATATAAAGCTTAACATGTTTAGGTTCACTTCTCATGCATGTGGCATCTTTGCTATTAATATCTGAAACCTCTTTAATATAATCCCAAATAGTTATAGGGACATGAACAGTTTTTGCTATTTTGAAGTTAACCTATTTTAGTTTTGATGTTTTTAATTTTTTGGTGATTGATTTGCTTGTGCAATTTTTTAGAATGGTGATGCTGAAGATGGAAAGTCAAAGAGGTCGCAGTATGAGGGACCTGATCCAGATTTGGCTGCAATGTTAGAAAGGGATGTCTTAGAAACCAGTCCTGGAGTACGGTGGGAAGATGTTGCTGGTTTGACTGAAGCAAAAAGGCTTTTAGAGGAAGCCGTTGTTCTTCCTTTATGGATGCCTGAATATTTTCAGGTACTTGATGCAGTTGCAGCTGAATTATCATTAAAGTATTATTTTATAGAGGGCATATAATCTTGCCAATTTGATTCTTGTTTCTGTCTCATAATACGAAGTAAATACTAAACATATTATCTCTTATGACTTCATTGGCTTGATTTTGCATTCAATAAAGGAATATAATGACAGTAATTTAAGTCTAGTTTTCTGTATACATTTTTAGGGATTACAGAAAAGTCCTTAAGACAGACTTAGCTTTGTTTCGAAAATTCTAGAAAATTACAAAAAAAAAAAAAAACTTTTCTGCATATCTTTTTTCTCCCACTTCCAAATATGTTTATTCTGATATGGACTGCTGGACAGGGTGAGTTATTTTCTTCTTGTTTTTGTCTTTAGGGAATTAGGAGACCATGGAAAGGTGTTCTTATGTTTGGGCCTCCTGGAACTGGCAAAACTCTTCTGGCTAAAGCAGTTGCCACAGAGTGTGGGACAACTTTTTTCAATGTTTCTTCTGCTACATTAGCCTCAAAGTGGCGTGGGGAGAGCGAGCGCATGGTCCGGTGCTTGTTTGATCTTGCAAGAGCTTATGCTCCTAGTACAATTTTTATTGATGAGATTGACTCTCTTTGCAATGCCCGTGGGTAAGTTCGCCGCCTGTTACTCTACAGTTTGGCTGTTATCTTGGTTCTATCTTGGCAGTTAGCTTTCATTTATTCTTTATGTTCAGAGTTTAAATATTTCTTTGCATATTTTTCTAGCATGATGGGGGAATGTATGTGCCAGTATTTCAACGTTTAACTTGGAATATTTCATGGATAGACATGCTTGCTTTTTCTTCAACTCTTCATTCGTGCATTTACTGATGCATTGAACTCTCTCTCTCTCTCTCTCTGTGGCATAGCTTTTGCATACCATTAAATAAAGTCCTCGATGTTCTGCACTAGAATGTGATATTGGTAGATATATTCTTTGCTAATGATGTCTGACTCTTGACTTTCAATGCAAATTTTTTTTTGTTTAGGGCTTCTGGGGAGCATGAATCGTCTAGAAGGGTAAAATCTGAACTTCTTGTTCAGGTAGATGGTGTAAATAACACTGGCACAAATGAAGATGGTAGCCGTAAGATAGTGATGGTTTTGGCTGCAACTAACTTCCCATGGGATATAGATGAGGCTCTCAGGTTGGTCCTGTTTATTTTTTTATATGTTTTAGTTTTGATTTTTTTCTCGTTTTCAATTGACTGAATAACTTATTTGCACGAAGTCATAAGTTTGAGGGATCTTATCATTCAAGTTACTAGTTTACACTTGTTGTATCTAATTGTTCTTCATGCAATGTAGGAGGCGACTGGAAAAGCGAATATACATTCCTCTGCCTAATTTTGAGAGTCGTAAGGAGCTTATTCGGATCAATTTAAAAACAGTTGAGGTGAATTACTCTCACTAATCTATGAATAATCTTGTGATTCTTTTAAGGCTTTATGATATGATTATTTTCTGTGTTGTGTTTTTTGTCATGCCACATTTGATTTGTGCCATTACTATTTAGTTTTACTTTAGCTATAAGTTATTCATCTGATGAATCAATAAGATGAAATGTAGCTTTGGTAGCATAATTGTGGTGGTGTAACTTAAAATATTTCTTTTGGGAGCCAAATAAAAGTATATATATGAATCATCTGAAAAGTAGATGATTTAAATGTTTATAGAATATTATAATAGATAGATCATATCTCACGTAAAACTAATTTCTTCATTAATTTGTTTGATGAGAGCAAGAGATTCCACAGCCAAGTAGTTTAATTTTTTGGGTGACAAAGGTGGATGTGAGAGAGTGAATTGAGGAGGAAAGTGAAAGCACAAATTTGTCATTTTAGCGTCCTTCGTCTCTCCCCCCTTTAAAAACAAAATCTTTACCATGTTTCTGTTTTCTATTAAAATTTTATGTTGACATGGACCCATCAAGGCAATTTTTAGTTTTTTCAGAGTGAAAGATATAATGCTAGAATCAATACTACCAGTCCAAGAAATCTACTAAGGTTTACTCCGGTTTCCTTGAAAATGATCCCTGAAAAACATTGGCCAATGGCCAGCATACTATGCTTGTTATGAAATTGAGTTGCAGTCTGCCATTTATTATGCTTTGAATATCAAGACTCTTCGTAGCTTGAAACTATGTTACTCGGACTCGGATGTAAGTGTCGGACATGGGTATGTTCAAATTTTTTTCAAGATTTTCATGTATTTGGAGGGTCTTTAGAGAAATATATCCACATACTGTACTTCAAGAAAAATGAAGAGTCGGAGCAACATAGGCTTGAAAAGGTTAGCTTGTCTGTTGTGTGGTATCTGCCAGAAAGATTATAAGGTCCTGAAAGCCAAACTCTTGACTTTTGTCTGTTTAAGCTGGTATTTCTGTTTTAACACCTCGCATTCTAATTGTTAATTCATACAATGAATTTTAATAATTTATGCTAACATTAAGTTGTGTTCTATTTAATGACATTGTATGTATATGTGGCAGGTGGCTGCTGACGTGGATATCGATGAAGTGGCTCGTCGAACAGAGGGGTATAGTGGGGATGATCTCACAAATGTTTGTCGTGATGCTTCCTTGAATGGCATGAGGCGTAAAATAGCTGGAAAGACACGTGATGAGATTAAGAGCATGTCCAAAGATGAGATTTCAAAGGATCCCGTTGCCATGTGTGACTTTGAAGAAGCCTTGGCGAAGGTCCAGCGAAGTGTTTCTCAAGCCGATATTGAGAAGCATGAAAAGTGGTTTGCCGAATTTGGATCAGGATAAGTGCATAACGAAAACTTTAAGCCTTTTTGAGGATGATATTATTGTTTAATTTGCTTTCCTGATATGTTTATTGAAAGGGTGTTCATTCTTCTTTCTTATTACATTTCCGGCCATTTTGTTTGTTCCTTTGAAAGTTGCTTTATCGTTCTGTAATCAGAGTGTTCAATATTTTATCAGTAAACTGTGCATTTAATCAAAATCCCATAATTTGAAACATCTACTGATACTGCAAACACGCAAGACTACCATGATCTGCCTTTATTACTATAAGGGTTAATATATAAATAGGTAATTCAACTACACACCTTTTAACGTTTTGATACTTAAAAAAAAAAAAAATTTACAATAAGGTACTTGAATTTGTATAACTTGTATTCCATCAATAGATTATCTCAATGGACTTAAGTTGTTACAAAAAATACTGATGTGGTATGGTTGATCAATATTAAATTGTCACATGTCAGATTAAATATTTTTTTGAATACTGACATGGTATTGACTTGACATGTGACGATTTAATATTGATCAATTAAGTTTTATCAATATTTTATGTAACGATATTAGTACATTGGATTAACTTGCTTTACAGAAATAAAATTTAAATATCCAATTATGATATTTTTTTTAAAAAAAAAATTATCAAATCATTAAAAAAAAATATAGTTCGGGAGTCAATTTACATCTTACTATAAATACATCCAATTGTCTTCAACAACTTGCTGCTCTTTCCACACCAATGGATAGTTGGAATCTCAATCTCAATCCCACTATTTTCTTTTCTTTTCTTTTCTTTTCTTCCCTTTCCTTTCCTTCTCTTCTCTTTCTCTTCTTCAAACTGTAACAGCCACTTCTTCACATGTAAAATTAAATCCATTCGAAGGTAACAACCCCCTATAATTATTCTTCATAAACATTTTCATTTTTCAGTTATGGTGGGAGTTTGGGTTCTGCAAAGCTTGATGTTTTTATCAGTTAAGATTAAAAATAATAAATTTTATAATAATTTGTACATAAAACAAATTTTAATTAATATATTTTATTAATTTTATTTATCTTAAAAATATATATAATTATATGTTCACACGTGATAACAAATATTAGTCTAAATAAACCTGAAAAAATGCTTAAATGTCACTATTTATTTACATATTCCAAATGAAAAAATTTAAGCCTATTTGATTCCTTTGGACCTGTAGATTTAGAGTCCATTTGGATTCTAGAGAGAACATCCTATTGCAGTGTCGTTTTATTATTTGACCAATTACTAGAAATTCATCCATCATTGGAAATTCAAATAGACCCTTAAAATATTGAACCCATTTTAAACTAGCCTTGTGATATTTTAGTAAAAAATCATCATCCTTATAGCTAAACATTTAATTAGTATTTTCTTAACCTTATAGTTCTCAGTTTTATAGCCTTCTTTTTTATTATTACTTTGAATTTCGATATCGAAATCTTGCTTTGTACCGATCATTACAGCTAAACATGCATATATTATAGGATGATGATGTGCAGATATTCAACAACATTAGCAATTAATTAGTAGATAACAATTATGAGTTTTCCTTTTTAAAAAAAAAATAAAAATTCATAAATACTATGATTTTATTTTATGACAGGATCATATCGAAAATGTTTGAAAAAGAGATTTGAGATTGACAATTTATTCTCACATTTTATTCTTTGAAAAAATAGCATCTGGCGAGGGAAATGGTAAAGTTATTATTTATAAACCACAATTCAATATTGACTATATATAATCCAAAGATAAATGACATGTCTTTGAATCTTATAAGGGCCAAACCCAAACCCAGCCCGTTTTTATAAGCATTATTTTTTATTTTTTATATTTGAGTTACACAGGATTTGAATTCTAATTTTTGAAATGAAGAATTCAACATTTTACTTCTGTTGGTCATTATTATTTTTGATCATAACCTTTTAAAATGTATTCATCTAAAAACATGTCATTTTCTTCGTTAAGCTTTTGTAAATAATTTTGTTGGATTTTGAGAGTACACACAGATTTTCCCCCCATATAAACACATTGTAATCCCCAACTTGAACCTTGTTGCTACTATTACAATGCAAAAATATTATAAATATGTATTTGTAAATGGAAATTAATGAAGTCCGGATCCAATCCGACAAAGCACAAGAAATTATCCAAAAAGTTGCGCTAAATTATAATACGAGAAAAAATTTATTGTCTTTCGTTAATAAATTTTTAAATTTTACAAACGAGATTAGTAAAAAACACATATTTTTAGAGTGTATATAAAAAAATAAGACGTATCTCAAATTTTTTAATCTCGTTTGTGAAATTACAACATTTCAATATCAATATATCAAAAACGAACTATTATAATATATGCTATTGCGTTTGTAGGACTCAAAATTTGATTCATGACTTTTCAATATAAATAAGCGTACACAGTTGTAAATTGATAGTAAATTTTTTATGTAAAAAACCACATTTAGTAAAACGGTTGAACAAAAAGCCAATCAAATAAATAACTCAAAATTGGATATAGTACATAGTACACTCGAAACTCAATATTGCAAGGGGTGCAAAAGGGGAGGGATAACACCAAAACTTGCTTTTCCAGTTAATGTCGAATAGCCAGGAATTGACATATATATATATATATATATATATATATCACTCAAGCATGTCCAAAATATACTTGTACCGATTGATCAAAGTGACCAATCGATCAATCTAAATTCCATAAATGGAAACAACATTTGACCACTCAAAGTTTTTTTTTTTCCACAAAAGTTTGAGGGAAAATTATTTTAGTTTAAAGCCACGGCATGTCATAGGTTTTAAAAAGAGTTAACGGTAATATTTAAAAATCACTTATCAAATAGAACTGTTGATGAAACTCAAATTCTAATATTTATCAATATGCTAATAAGTACTCAACTAATTTATTTATTTATTTTTGTTAGTGCATATTAGAAACCTAAGTTTGTTTTTTTCTTTGGACTTTGGGTTGATTTTACTTCAATCACTAAGTAGGACGGTCCAACTTGATCAAGACACATGGGCTTTATCCATTACATAGTTTGTTTGTGTCATCTTCAACTTCAAATTAAGACAATACTAATATATTGTTCATATTTTTGAACCGCCACCCATGCATCAAATTCCCCTTATATCGTCCTTCTAGCTAGCACTAGGAGAGTCTCAAAGGGTGATTAAAAAATCGGATCGATCGGATCAGTTGAATTGAAAATTAATGGTTTGTTTAATTCGAAGTATTATTAGAACCAAATTTTCATCAAACCGGTAAAGAACCAATTCAACCGATTAAAAATCGATAAAAAAACCAAATTGAACCAATAAAAAACCGATTTTAAATGTATTTTTTTATTTCAAAATTCTGTTTGTAATTACTGTTATTTGAACCTTTAATCTCTTAGTATTATATTAAAAACCATACTATTAAACCAAATGCATATTTTTGTTAATTATTAATTATATTTATTATTTAAGATTTATTTAATATAACTTAGTGTTTAAATATTAAAAAAAAAAATTTATTAAACTGGTTGGTCCAACCGATTAAACCAAAAATCAAAACTCTAACCAATTCAACCTCTGATCCATTATTTTTTACTGTGCTCAAACTACAAAAGTTTGGGCTAGCTTTTATTGACATTGTCTTGCATCCTTCCCCTTTTTTTTTACAATGAGTTTAAAAGAATGAATTTGATGCTTACATTTACTTCCCAAGATATAGCATTGCTTGTAATCAAATGGATTATGAATAAACCTGTTGATGAGCCTTGCCGTAATCCAATTTTTTTTTTATTTTTCTTATTCAGCTTCGAATTGGATCGATTCGAAATCCATATCATTGTTTAAAATAATATTAAAATATTAATATTTATAATTAAATTTTTAAAAAAAATTATTTTTTTATTGATAAATAATAATTCAAGTCGAGTTGGCCTGAATGACTTGACGAAGAAGATATATTAGAAATATGTACTAACTAAGCAAACAATTTGTAGATTAATTAATTGCATCCCATTGACCTTATGTATGATTTTTTTTAAAAAAAAAATCCTCTTTCTTTATGTTTTTCCTTTTTTTTTTCTTCATTTGAGGTGAATTTTAAGCAATTTTTGTTGTTTATACATGTAGGAAACTAGGGTTCATATCCCGATCTAGTATATCCATTTTGTTGACTTAATAAGATCTTTAACTTTGCTTAAGATAAAGTAATAATATGTAGATCCAGATTTCGAAAAAAAAAAAGAAAAAGATTCTTCCTTCTGAACTAATTATGAAGCTTTGTTAAACATGAGTTGATACATCGAGAAAAAAAAGACTATTTTCTTTTTCTTTTTTGGAATAAAATTTGGTACATGTGGAAGTTTATTGGATTTTTTAATTGGATATTATTGCAAAGGGTAAATATCTCTCATACTCAGTAACGGAATTAAGATTTTTAATTTGAGGACGCAAGTTTTGTATTTAATCTTTGGAGGAGCGAAATTATAATTTTTTTTTACTTATTTAAACTTATATATAATTAAATTTTATATAACTTTTATAAAATTTTAGAAAATTTGAAGGGGCGACTGTTCAGGTTGTAAATGAGCCGGACTTGAATAAATAAATCTCTGTTTGTGTTCGTTTATTTATTTTTGAATATATTCGTGTTTGTTAAAATTTTTTTAAAAGTGTGTTGAGCTCGACTTATTTATTAATAGGTTTGTTCGAGCCCGATTCATTTAAATTAAATAAATTTATTCGTGAAACATTAAACGAATATGTTCGTGAACATATAATCGAACATGTTCGCGAACAATTAAACTGTTCATAAACACTAAACAAACAAATAACTATTAACTTAAACTAAACATGTTCACTAACAATAACTAACAAGCATTTCCAAACTTCTACACTAAAAGCATTTCCAAAAACAAATACAACAAAAGAGAATCCATAAACATCCTTCAATTGTTAAAAAACTCCATAAAAATCTTACATAAATAACACCCATCCACAAATACAATAAAAAAAAATGTAAAAAACAAGAAAAGTTCCTCCACTACTCCATGGTTGCTATCATAGAAAAACAAGAAAAACGCATCCATTAAACTTCAAATGCCATATGAGAATTATGTTTCACCAAAAAAAAATGTTAGGCAAATATTAATGACAAGGCAACAATGAATTTAGAAAAGGATGATATCAATGAATCAATAAAATTTTGAAAGGCATATATAATGGCCTGTTGATAGCACGTAGAACTAAAATTCCAAATTTCGAACTCCTAAAGGAACACCATTCCACAAGTCTATCAACCAACTTATTTAACAAAGATACCAAAAGCTTCCCAATGGTTTATAATTCTCAAAGGAATAAGAATGCTAGACCAACCAAGTTACAGTAAATGACTCCTATGTCAAACTAAGCCTGATTAGAATAGATACTTTATCTAAATCTCTGGTTATGCTGTTTAAACCTTTTTAACTATTCTCATATAAAATTTTATTTTTGACCTCATTTAAAGTTTAAACTAGCTAGTTGCCTATCTATAAGAATGCAGGACTAATTCTCTTATTTGACTCAGCTCTGACAATACTTATCACCCATGTACACAGGTTTTTTATTATTAGCAAGAGTATTAGCAATCACATTCTGTGTGACATTGGAAGCATCAATGGTTGCTTGGCTTGGTTCAATGCCTATGACCGCATTTCAAATCTGTTTATAGGTCTGGATGACAGCATCTCTTCTTGCTGATGGTTTAACTGTTGCTGGACAGGTAAAAATCTTTTACTTTTACCTTTTTTTTTTTTTTTTACTTTTTCTATTAAAAATGTATGGAACAGTTTTCTTGTAGTTATGTGATCACCATTGAAATCATCCTTAAATGAGAAGGGAAAAGAAGAGTATATGCACTTGACATGAAATTACAAAAGCACCTTCAAGATATCATACAGTGATGTAAAGTTGATGAGAAAACTCGTCTAATTTATATTATGGGCCATTGAATTTAACATCAATTTTTATGTAGGTTATAAATATTTAATTTTATCAAATTATATTACTGAACTTTTATTATTAATAAATTAGGTCACTTATGCTAACTCCGTTTAGTAATTCTAATAAAAAAGTTGACTCAACATGCATACATGATTTATTAAGCGATAGAAATACTAATTACGCTAATAATTTATTCAAATAGAAACTTTGGGAAAATCGTAAAAAAAATTTGCCCTACAAAACCATTTGTTTTTCTTTCTGAAATGATCCACACAATACCTGCTAGGCATTATCTTGATGAAATGTAAAAAATAAACCATGTATGCATGCTGAATCAACTTTTCGGTTAGAATTACTTAACGGAGTTAGCATAAGTGACATAATTTATCAATAATAGAAGTTCAATGATGTAATTTGATGAAATTAAAGGTTTGCAACCTACATGAAAATTGATTCTAAATTTAATGACTCAAAATGTAAATAACCCAAAAAACTTTTTTCTTAGTAATTAAGAAAAGATATACCTTAATTAATTATTCAAGTCAACTACCATATCAATTCACCAAGTAAAATAAAAAACATTGAATATAAAATCAATAAATATTTTGTAATTAAGAGAACCCGTAAAATAAAAAATGATCAAAATCAAGATAAAAAAAAAAAATCACAAAAGAGAGTCTACTAAATATGATGGTGTTTCCCCCGAATTCTTTATGATATCCCGAACATCATTTATTTGAAGAAATTGTTTAAGAGAGCCGATTTTTAATGGCAAAAAAAAGATATGAACCGCTAAAGATAACTATAAAAGAAAAAATTACTCTTTAACATACAGTTAATGTTGGAGACCGAGTTGAACACTTGAGAAAAAAATAGTGGACTGATAATTAAGGCAAGACCTTAAAGTGTGGCTACAACTTTTTAAATATGCAACCGATACCTTCCAAGAATAGGTTGTACAAATTCCAAAAGACCAAATTAATAAAAATTCCTTGAGGCACGTACTGCTTGGCCAAAAATAGAAATCATAGTCGACATGTAATAAAGAAGTATCTCCCAAACTCTGGTTTAAGCCAAATTACGTGTCAGCCAGAGTTTAGTCTACAAAGTTATCATTGAATGAAGATGTTGCCTAAGCATAAATTGACTTAAATGAATTTAGTCTTTGTTCCTTAATTATATATATGTATGTGTCATTATCATGCACTGATGTCCTCCGATTAGATTTGTTTATAGATCAAATTATTATTTAATTGATTTGATAAGTTCAATTCAGGTTAGAACGAATTTAGAATAAAATTTTGTAATCTGAGTCAATCTGACTTTGATTATTATTAAATTAATAAAAATTATTGTATTAAAATTTAATTATAAATATTTTAATATATTTTAAATAATAAAACAAGCTTTTGATCAAACCATGTCAATCCGATATGACAAGTAAAATTTTTTACTATTCAAGCGAGATTCAATTTGACCCATGAATATTTTTATGTACCAAATATATTGTTGATTTTTGACTCTCGGTACCAATTGTAGTTTTGTGCTACAGTACCGATTTGCTACAGTAACTTTATCTCGGGATGCTACAGTAACTTCCGAAAAACAACTCTTTTATTAATATGAGAAAAGACCAAATACAAGTGGTGTGAACACCAACTAACAATAGAGACAATCTCACACAAACTCTTTCTCACTTTACTATTCACTCACATACAATTTTCTATACCCATACATACACCTAATTATTTCTCACATCTTCATCTTCCTAATTTCTTATTTTCTCTACATATTTTCTTTCACCATGCTCTGACTCTCAATACTCACTCTTTTTCTCACACCCACTACATAATTCTTTTCTTAACTCACTTCACCACACTTGCTCTCTTCTTTTTCTCTACAACCATTTCTTCCCTTCACCTCCACTTTACCTCCATTACACACTAAACACCTAAAGCTCAATTTATAGCTTTGTTATGTCGGTTACTAAATTAATCTTACAATATTCTTACAATTTCTAGTATGTCGGCTAAACTAAGGAAACCTTTACAAAGATGGAGGACTTTCTAGAGAGACAATCATGTAGAAAACTCTAGGGAGGGAAATTTCTAAGAAGGTGATTGAAGAACAAAGAAGAGAACTCCAGAAAGTTTGAGTAGTCGGTGACTTTCAACACTCCCCCTCAACGACTACTCTCTCTTGATGCTGGCTTGGTTGTCATTCCAGACTGCATTCTGGACTTATCAAATCTTGCATCAAATATCTTCTCTTTTTCTTTCTCTTCTTGAAATTCATCAGCATCATTAGTTCTGCTTCATCCATCGTTGATTGCTCTCTTCTCTTTTGATCCTTGATTTTGTTCACTTCCGTCTTTGCTTCAATAACATTGTTATCTTCTTTCTTCTTGATTCTCTCTACCAGCCTGTCTCTGACTTTGGCATACTCGACTTTGTCAACTATCATTAGTTTGTTGACTCCATAATCGATCTTCATATCTTCTACGCCTTTATAAGGCTTACCAGTGTTGTTGACCTCATTGTCATCTTTCTCCATGTTGACATCAGCTTCAAGCTTCTTCTCGACTTCTTGAAACATTCTTTCTTCTTCAAAAGTCTTTTCTGAAGACTGAAACATCGACTCGTTCTTTTCCTTTGACGTTCCTTCAATTACCTCTTGTCTTGGAAGAGTATTCTCAAAATCAATTTCTTCTTCCATGTCATCATGAACATTTTCTTCTAACTCGGTGGTGCAACCAGATACGAGTTCTTCGCATTCTTCAATAGTAAATGCTGTCTCAAAATCCCATTCTTCTTCATAGTTATTCTCCTGTCGTGAGAACACTGTTGCATAGCCTTGCACTTGTCTATATCGACAATCTCGAGCATAGTGACCAATCTTGCCACAGTTGAAACACTGAACGTTTCGACGATGAGACCTCACATTTTCGCTATCGTCTCTATCTTGAACAATTTGAGCTCCCCCTCGCTGAAAGCTCCTCCGTTGCCAAGCTTCTTGTTTGTTTTGAACTTCAATGTCTTCTATTCCTTGCCTCATAGCAACTTTACCTCTTCTATTGCTAAAGAGGGCTTTCTCATAATCTTTTATCATGACTTTAGACATTTGTTTATCTAAAGTCTCTTGATTTGCAAGGATATTTTCCAACTCAGTTAAAGTTGGTTCTTTGCTCCATCCACGAGTTGCAGTAACAATCCCGTTGTATTCAGGTCGCAAGCCATGGATGACAATTCTTCTCATCCTCGTTTCGGTAATGTCATTTTCTGGATCTAATTTTGAAATTTCATCACAAAGAGTTTTAACTTTAGAAAAATATTCGCTTACCGACATATTTTGCTGCGAGATTGACAGGAGTTCATTCTCCAATTGTTGGAGCCTAACATCTTTTTTCCTCGCGAACAGCATTGTGAGTGTGTCCCAGGCTTCCTTCGGTGTCTTTGCATCCTTGATGCGTTGTAATAAACCATCCTCAATGGTGACTGATAACACGTACATGGCCTTACCGGCTTTGATCTTCCATTTTCTTAGTTCTCCGGCATCAGTTGGTGGTGTTGAAGCTTCACCGTTAACAATATCCCATAAATCTTGCCCGAGCATGTAATATTGCATCCGGATGCTCCACGTATTATAATTGCTGTTATTGAGCTTCTCGAGCTTACCAACTGGACTTGAAAAATCTTCCATTCTGACTTGGAAGTGCCTCACTTTTCTCAAGGTTGTATTCTGCCAGTCTCTATATCCTCACGAACTACGATCCCCGATCGTCTTGGTCCCAGACCGATTAACTTCACAGTCCCAGACTGTGCACTGACAGAATTTTCACGTCTTTACAGACTACGATCCTCGATCGTCTTGGTCCCAGACCAATTAATTTCACAGTCCCAGACTGTGCAATGATGACCAGTTTTCTCGAAAAACGATCCCCGACCGTCTTGCTCTTTCTTCTAGCGGTGGCTTTCACTCTGATGGTAGGTAGCCCTTTTCATCTCTTCTCGTGACGGCTCTCACTCTACTCCAAGTAGGTAGCCCTTTTCACCTCTTCTCGTGACGGCTCTCAAACTACTCCCAGTAGGTAGCCTTTTTCACCTCTTCTCGTGATGACTCTCACACTACTTTAGTAGCCCTTTTCGCGACTCGATCTATCGTCGATAATTACAATTCTCGATCATCTGATTTCGAGAAACTTCTGGCTTCTTGTCTTTTTTCCGATGCGCATACTACGATCCCTGACCATCTTGATCTGATATTCCAATCCTCTGGATCATATCATTTTTTACGCTGGTCCTCTGGATCGTCCCATTCTGATCGTCCAACTCTGATACTCTGGTCCTTAAGATCGTCTGACTCTGATACTCCGGTCCTTAGGATCGTCTGGCTTTGATACTCCAATCCTCAGGATCTTCTGACTCTGATACTCCGGTCCTTAGGATCGTCTAGCTCTGATACCATTTTGTTGATTTTTGACTCTCGGTACCAATTGTAGTTTTGTGCTACAGTACCGATTTGCTACAGTAACTTTATCTCGGGATGCTACAGTAACTTCCGAAAAACAACTCTTTTATTAATATGAGAAAAGACCAAATACAAGTGGTGTGAACACCAACTAACAATAGAGACAACCTCACACAAACTCTTTCTCACTTTACTATTCACTCACATACAATTTTCTATACCCATACATACACCTAATTATTTCTCACATCTTCATCTTCCTAATTTCTTATTTTCTCTGCATATTTTCTTTCACCATGCTCTGACTCTCAATACTCACTCTTTTTCTCACACCCACTACATAATTCTTTTCTTAACTCACTTCACCACACTTGCTCTCTTCTTTTTCTCTACAACCATTTCTTCCCTTCACCTCCACTTTACCTCCATTACACACTAAACACCTAAAGCTCAATTTATAGCTTTGTTATGTCGGTTACTAAATTAATCTTACAATATTCTTACAATTTCTAGTATGTCGGCTAAACTAAGGAAACCTTTACAAAGATGGAGGACTTTCTAGAGAGACAATCATGTAGAAAACTCTAGGGAGGGAAATTTCTAAGAAGGTGATTGAAGAACAATCTAGAGGAAGAACAAAGAAGAGAACTCCAGAAAATTTGAGTAGTCGGTGACTTTCAACATATATATATATATATATATATATATATATTGACTTCCGTATAAATATAATATATGGATTTTTTGAACTTCGCTGACGAATTTGTATAATTGATTCATGTATAATTTGGTAAATACTTCTTTAATAATTTTTTAAATTTTTTAATTTTCAATTAAATAGATATAGAACAAACTTATAAAATTTGTTTTGTAAAATTTAAAATTTTTACCCATACATAAAAATATAATATATACAGAATAAAAGTTTGGTATGATAATTTCAAAATCACTTTTCAACTATTTTCAATGCTGAATTTCTGGTGTTAAAATTAAGTACTTATAAATTAACATTAATGCTAGCATTAAGTATTGAGCCATGGTCTCTATTTGACTACTTGATTTTATATACCGTCAAATTTATGAGTATGGATTATAACGGATCAAATATTTATATATATTTTTAAATATTTAAATTTGAATCCGTTTATTATTTGCATTCAATTTAAAGAGCAATATCCGTCGGATATCCGAATCCGCTAAATATTCAAATTTATTAAATTGATTTAAAAAATATATAATTAAATAAGAATTAAATATGTAAATAAATATCTGATTCAAATATCTAAATCCGTTATCCGTATAAATAAAGCGGATTTAAATATCCAACATTATCCAAACGAAAATCAAAATGAATTCGGATAACGGATATCCAAAAGTTCATATCCAAATCTGCTGTGGATAGTAAATCTAATTTTCGATCAACAAAAAACAAATCAAATAATAGTAAATATTTAATTTTTAACTATCGATTATCATCTCTATTTATGAGCCTTAACCTTTGCCTATATTGATTAAGGTGATATTTAAGAAAATATTAGTATAATTAATGAATCGATTTTTTTTAAAAATTCAATAAAAATAATAAATTAAATGTATTTTTAAAAAATAATAATTAAATAATTTTTAATTAATATCTATAGATATCAGTTAAACGGATCCAAAATTAATTATAAGAGATATTATTATGAGAAATTGATTAAGTACGTGAACAATCCGATTTTTTTTAAACTTTATCCTTTTATTATGTTCAAATAAACTTTTATTCTATAATTTTTATTTAAATAAAACTCTTATGTTAATAGAAATATATTACATGATAATGGAGCGGAGCGGGGTGAATATTGCAAAATCCACCTTCGTTCCGCCATTAGAATACTTGTCTCGCCTTCCGTCCGCTCTGCTGTGGATGTTGAAATTTCAATACCACTACCATCTCCATAGATATTGGTTAAATCCAAAACCGCCCGTCCATCTCATTTGATATTTATTAGTTATTTTTAATTTTTTCAAATAATAAAGTATTGTAAAAAAATTTATATATAAATTCAATATAAACATCAAATGATATATAACCTGTCAGATAAGAGGACTATTTTGACAAAAAGAGATCTTTATATTTTTAAATATAAATTCAATATAATCAACAAATAATAGGTTTAGTTTTATTACTTTATTTACTTTTTAAAAAATAAATATTTAATGATAAAATAGTAATTTCAGTACTCGGGTGGTGCGGAGTAGGCAATTACCAGAACCGCTTCATTCTCGCCTTTCAAACAAAAAAAAAATCGTCCTGTTCCACTCCGCTTCCATTGTTACAAAAAAAAAAAACCTCTCAATTCGAAATTCATCGGACAGTTCGGGTTTTACCATCCTTACATGACACACATAGTCTTAATTGCTGTTAAACTAGAGATGGCAGCAGGTCGGATATCTAATATTTGAATTTGAATCTGAATCTAAATCCGAATCCGCAAATCTGCTTTAAAATTCGAATCCGTTTATTATCCGCATTAAATCCGAATATTACTATCCGGATCTGAATTAAATAATATTATCCTTCGGATATCCGAATCCACTAAATATCCGAATTTAGTAAGTAATAAAATTAAATAAAAATATAAAATCAAATATAAATTAATTTTAAATTCAAATAAACGGATAATGGACTCAGATATCCGAATTCGAATCCGCAAAAATAAGCGGATTCGGATATCCAAATTCATTATCCGTATAAATATGCGGATTCGAATAATGGATATCCGATGTTTTATATCCGCATCTACTCCGAAATCTACTCCGAATCCGTTACAAATAGTAATTATAATATTCGAATTCGAATTTTATCCGAATTTGCAATATCATAATCCGTAAAAACAGATCAAATAATTATTCCTATGTTAAACTCATGTCCGGCTGATCCTTCGCACTCATAGCAGATGACATTGTTTATTTGATGCGGTGAAAGTGACAAACTGGAAAAATGTTCTTATTTAATTAATTTTGTCACTTGAAAAAAAACCATATCAAAATTTATGTGTTAGAATATGGTAGCTGCTTATGGCCTAAAGGCGATTAATGTCATGTGATATATGTGAAAACTTTCCATTAATATAAAAAACTATTTGAATACGAATCATATCTGGAAAAAGAGTTTGTCTTTAAAAAATTTATGAAAGTTCAAAGATTTATTAAGTATTTTAATCTATATTTTATAACTATATATAGGTAACAACTCTATATATGATGGCTAATTATATTACCATAGACTTAGAGCAAATCCACTTTTATCTTAAATCATTGTATCTCGAGACTGTTTTGTAACGACCGGACCTCGTCACGTTGGTGCCACGTGAACTGCATATGTATGTGCTCACGAGCTCACAAGGATCCGTCTTTTGTATATTTGGATCCGCTTAACCGAGAGTTATTTAATTATCAATTTAGATTTTTTTTATTTAATATATTTTTTTTATTAAATTTTAAAAAAAATAAATTATTAATTATATTTATATATATATATATCATTTTAACCAATGTTTACTGACACTTGTTAATATATATATATATATATATATATATATGAGTTCGCATTTGATGGTGAAATTTTTAACTTCATAAAATAAATTAGCATCTGTCACATGTTTTATTATTTTTTATAATTTTTTTTTGGTACAATAAAGTTTAGGTGAGAGAAGGCTACTCCAATTCAGAGTCAGGGCATGCTACAGGCCTTAGAAACGGCTAACAATAGTACTTACAGATCCCCCCCACCAAATGGGACAGTTGGTGAGACTTGAACCTTGGTGCTTGCCAAGATGCTAATGAGTACTCAACCAACTGAACCAACCGAACCAATTCATATTGGCTATTTTTATAATTTTTTAATATATCTAAATAAATATATGTCACCATACTAATCCGTTTATAAAATTTAAAAATTACAGTAACGATGAATCAATATATATATATATTTATATATATATATTTATATATATATATATATATGAATACATGATGATGGTCGCTTCATGGTATATGATAAGATATGATAGGGCAATAACACCCATCATGACGTCACAATATTGTTGCTATTATGTTGTGTGTCCATGGCAACCACAAAAAAAAAAGGAGAACGAGACCAAACCAAAAGGAAAAAAATAGAGCATTCTGAACTCCTTGTCAAGGAGAAAGAGAGAGGTCCATAAATGAAAGAACAAAAAAGAATCCATTGGATAAATGCTTTTGGGACACCCCCAAAATGTTGTAGTGTTTTTAAAGAGTGATGTATTTTGGGTGTCCCACTCCACTTGTGTCATGTAGGACAAATGAACACAAACCTAACCGCAAAACATCAAAAGGAGCTTTACTCTTTTTCATGGAAATGATCCACATATATATATATATATATATATAAGTGAAAAGCATGGTAGCACACATCCCACTTTTAGTGTTTTTTTTTTATTTATTTAATTTTTGGACAGAGATACCCTTGCATATGTTCCCAAAAGATTTTTTTGTTTTGTTCGCCCTCCATGATGATGAAGAATAGGAGGGCAATTAGGTCATATTGGGCATGTGAAGGTAGATAGTAACTAGATTTGTTGGGCCGGACCGTGGTTCAGAAAATTATTTTTTCCTTGCCCAAACCCATTCGGGCCCGGTTCGGTCAGTATAAGCCCGTTTTACTATTAAAAATTATTTTTATATTAATATTTATATATATATATTTTATAATTAAATCTTAAAAAAATATTTTTTATTTAATAAATAGTAATTCGGGTCGGACCGGCGCAAATTACAAAAGACTTTGTCGGCCCAATACGGATCGAATGAGCTACTCGACCCGTGAACCGATCTAGTAGTAACTAAGTAGTGGAGAGAGATTAGTTAAGGGTGAGGATTGAGAATTGCCCAATTGGGTTTGGGGTGGGTAGACTGGGTGATTTTAAAATCGATATGTTTACACCATAAACATATAGCATACAAAAATAATTAAAATATGATATGATATGAAAAAATAACATAAACATAATATTAATATACGAATGTGTTAAAATTTATATAATACGAATTATTAACGTATAAAAAATTATAAAATATATAATATTTTAAATATAATTATAATAAATAAAAATATACGAATATGATATAAATACACGAATGATCGACGGAAGTGGAGGATTGTTGATATGTTTTTCTACTTGAGGACAAGACAAAGGCACATGGAGAGAGGGAGGCCCCCTCTTCTTTAATGGAACACTCTTTTGGTTTTAGAGAGGTGGCTGAGATGCTTTTCCTTTCTTTCAGGTTTATTTTGGGTTTTGTAGAGGACAAGATGGTCTTTTCTGTTTGTGTTCTTTCTCTTGTCCATTGTCCAATACAAAACACTCACTCTCCTATCATTTCTTGTCTCCTTTCTATCGGCACCTCCCCCACACCACTCAAAATTTTCCAAAATAGAAAAAAAAATTAAAAAGAAAGAAAGAAAGAAAAATATCATCCCCATTAGTTTTTTTTTATCACAATATAGTCAAAAAAAAAATATTTACCTAAATACAGTTGTTTTCAAATTAATTATCAAAATTCGCTTATTTTTAATAAGTTGGGAAATCGCCATTGGCCATGACGATTTTACAACTGTATTTTTCAAAAAAAATGAAAAAATCAGTTGAGAAATCGCCATGGCCCATGGCGATTTCCCAATTGATTTTTTTATTTTTTGTATTTTAATACTAAAAATTGCAAACGGTATAAAAAATTTAAAAAAAAGTTTTTTTTTTTATTTTTTTACAATAAATATACTAAAATTTTATAATTTATTTAATTTTATAATTTTATAAAAATAAAATTTAATTTCTTATTGAAATTAAAAAATATATAATTTCTTATTGAAATTTTATAAAAAAAATTAAATTTTTTATTGAAATTTTATAAAAAATAAAATTTAATTTCTTATCGAAATTTTATAAAAAATAAAACTTAATTTCTTATTGAAATTTTATAAAAAAAATTAAAT
The DNA here is from genome assembly GCA_030761205.1 of Fremontodendron californicum. Taxonomy (NCBI): domain Eukaryota; kingdom Viridiplantae; phylum Streptophyta; class Magnoliopsida; order Malvales; family Malvaceae; genus Fremontodendron; species Fremontodendron californicum. The sequence goes on from JAULJL010000024.1 coordinate 7,471,332, forward strand.
TTTAGGAAATTTTAGGAAAAATAAAATAAAATATAATTTGTTATTTTAATTTTATAAAAAATAAAATTTTTGATACAGAAAAAATTGAGTTTCTCTGTCTCTAAATTTAAGTATTAATTAAAGTTGAATAAATAATTACATATTTATGCTAATTTACATTAATGTTAAGCTTATAAAATATCAATAATCCGATCAACAATAAACCTTTTGACAATAAAATATAGTGTTGATGTACAATATTTATTAATTAATCTAGACTGTTTCATTTTTTTAAAATTTCTAATCTACTTTAACTACTTGAGAAAAATATTATAAATTTAATTTTTGTTTTAATTTGCAATATCTAAAAGTCAGATCAATATGCATATCATTTGAAGTAATACTTAATTGATCCCTAATTTCATTATTGAACAGTAATACAGTATCATGGAGAAGTTATAAACATTAAATTTTAAATTCATGTCTTTGTCTTTCATTTTTCAGCAACCAAATTATTGCAAAATTCAACACAAACCAAAGGTTAGAAATTTAGATCTAAAATAATCCAGAATAAAAGGATTGGCCTAACAAATGAAATTCTCTCCTATCGTTAGAAACTAAAAACAACATATTCAATAACTGTTCTGTAAATTGGAGAACTTACCTTGTCATTAGAGAGTTTTCTTGGGACATCAATAAATGCACAATATCTATCAAGTATGTTGAAGTTCAAGGGTTAAGAAAAAAGTAGATATCATCAAGCATGTTGAACTTACCTTGTCATCATAGAGTTTTCTTATTTTTATAAAATTTCAATAAGAAATTAATTTTTTTATATAAAATTTCAATAAGAAATTTAATTTTAAAAAAAAAAATTCAATAAGAAATTAAATTTTATTTTATAAAATTAAAAAATTAAATAAATTATAAAATTTTAGTATATATATTTAAAAAAAATAAAAAACAAACCAAGGAATTTTTTTTTTATACCCATTTGCAATTTTTAAAATTAAAACACAAAAATTAAAAAATCAATTGGGAAATCGCCATGGCCCATGGCGATTTCCCAACTTGTTAAAAAATAAGTTGATTTTGAAAATTAATTTGAAAACAACGGTATTTTGATAAATAATTTTTTGGCTATATTGTGATAAAAAAACCTCCCCATTACTCCCTCAACACTCATTTATTTAATCTCACTCACTATGTCACCGTCCTCTTCGTCCTCTCTCTCTTTTTTTTTTTTTTTAATTAATATTTATATGAGGAGATATTTTTTGAATTCGATTTTGATATATTGATAGAGAATTTTTTAACGTCACAAGCGGAGTTAAAAATTTGCTACATATCTCATTTTCTTTTTAAATTAGGTTTTTAAATATATCGTAAAAAATATGTGTTATCTTACTAATTTTATTTGAAAAGTTTAAAATTTTTACTGATAATGAATGAGATAACTTCTTGAATTTCTTATATATACATTTTCGTATCCATAATGACTGATCATCTCTTATGTCCAAAGAGCCTATTAATCATGAATTTTCTGAATGTGAATAATAATTAATAATGAACACATAAGTTAAGAGTTCGTTTTCAATACATGCACTGATAGTAAAATTTTTAATTTTATAAATGAGATAAAAAGATTATCATATATTTTATTATTTTTTTAAAATTAGTTTTAAAAAAAAATAAAATTGAAGAGTATGTGTCATCTGTTAATCTCATTTGTAAAATCTAAAACTTTTACTAACGATGAATGAGATAATTTATCTACAAATTAATACTATAACGCAAAAAACAAATCAATGAAAAGCTAGGTTAATAGATAAATACTTAATTACAATATTTATTTACGCCTCCGATACAATATTTAAACTAAAGCTTCATTTAAATGGATCATTGTGAATCAAAGGTTTAGCCTTATTGGTTCATTTAGTTACTTTTAAGAGATGATATTCAGTAGATTTAAATTCGAATCTATAACTGCCACATATTGTATTTATTTATTTATTTTTAAATATAGCATAAGGACATGTGATAATTTTTTAATCCCGTTTGTGGAGTTAAAAAAATTACACTGTTAATATACAAGATAATAATCTTTCTCCTATTCTCAAGTTACTATTTTTTTTATTAAAAAAATGGATCAATGCACTTTTTACTACACTGTCCCTTCAGAATTGCATTGAACTCTAAATTATCAAAGCTTTTTTCATCACATTTGATTAAACGGGTTTTAACCCTTTCTAAAAGAGATGAGAAATTAAAGGTTCAAGTGTCTTATCTATTAGATTCCAATTTTTTTTTATAATTTAAAGTTGTAAAAAATAAATTTTTATTAATAAAATTAAGAATTTTACACTATTTTTATAAAATATTACTTGGTTTAGCGATTTTATTTCTAATCTTGATTAAACTAAAGAAACTTAACACATGAGTACTTGGACCTACTTTTGCTAGCTTCATGGTCTCTTCTTAATTTGCTATATTTTTGGGACTGTTTGACAAACTGAATAAATCATCACTAAAAAGTTAAGTGTTAAATTTTTAAAATTTTAATTACTGCATTTATAATATAAAAATTGTTTGATATACTATTGAAAATTAAATGCTTAGTTGATTTTTTATTAACTTTTTATAAAAGAAAGATACGATTTTACAATTATTTTTTATTGATAAAAATTAAAAAGAAAAGAATAAATAGTTAAAAGGAAAGAATATAAGATAAATGTAAATAAATAATATTTTTTTCCTTAAATAAAATTGACTTAATACATTAAGTAGTTAAAAATTATTTAGTAATTTTAACACTTTTTTATTGAAAATTTTATATTAAATAATTTTTAAAATCGATTTATCAAACGTATTGAAAAAATAAAATCATTAAATATTTTCAACACTGGGACCTACTTTAGCTTCATTGATAAAGTTTAAAAAAATTTATTGATGGTGTATGAAATATATAAGTAGGAGAGATTAAATTATATTAATTTGTTTTATATTTTTTTTTTATAATTTCATGTATAATTTATATTTTCACAAATCTCCAATTACATTTAACAATTTACTCGTAATAGTACATAAAATGATTTTTTTTTTTAATTAAAAAATATCTCTCTCTACTCACTCCTTTTCCCCTCTCTCTATATATACTCACTAGAAGCCATCGAATCTCTTCGCTCATTTTCTCTGTTTCTTCACTGCAAAGTACAATTCTATCTACTCTTTTAACTAATTTAAAAACCAAGACATAATTTTGTAATTTCTTGTAAATTCTCAATTTCTCGCTTGTTTTCAAGCACAAATTCTTTGCTTTTCTTTCTCTTTCGTTATGCCTTCAAGGCTTTCAGACGCCTTTAGAGCCCACCCTGTCCACCCCCAACAACAACTCAAACACCCTGACTTTACTTCACTCCAAGAACTACCTGACTCTTACGCATGGAATCAACGCGATGGCGACGACGACAACCCTTCCGGCGACGCCTTGGCCACTGATCAATCGGTGCCAATTATCGATCTTAATGACCCTAATGCTCTTCAAGGTATTGGCCATGCATGCAAAACTTGGGGAGTTTTCCAAGTCACCAACCATGGCATCCCTACTAGCCTCCTTGATATGGTGGAGAGCACTAGCCGGACCCTCTTCTCTTTACCAGTCCACCAAAAACTTAAAGCTGCTAGATCACCTGATGGTGTCTCAGGCTACGGCTTTGCCAAGATTTCTTCCTTTTTTTCTAAGCTTATGTGGTCTGAGGGATTCACTATTGTTGGGTCACCGGACGAGCATTTTCGTCAACTTTGGCCCCAAGATTACAGCAATTACTGGTGAGCACCAATTGCACACATGCTCATGCACGTGCAAAATCTGATTATTATAATTTATAGTTTTTTTTGGTACAAAGAGGCCGCAGCTTAAATATAAAAGAAAGAAAGAATTATAAATGATGAGTTTCGAACCTCAAACCTATTTAATGTTATTTTTTAAGTGTGACTGCATTGCATGAACCAACTAACTAAATTTCGTGTTCTAATTCATAGTTATTTATTAAGTATTATTGATTATCTTTGTTTTGATCTTTTCTTAAGTGGCAAAACACAAAACCCATTTGCGATAATGCAATTAGCAAAGATTACAATGAAAGCTATGGACCCACGAAGTAGATTTGGAGGAATAATGGAATCAATAAACAAAAAAAATCCCATTTGTCAACTGTTTGCTTTGTTTTATATATATATATATATATATATATATATATATATATATATATATATATATATCCAGATCGAATAATAGCAGCTTCAATGTTCCATACAGTATTTTGATTTTTTTTTTCTTTCTAGTTTTTGTTTTACAGGAATTTGAGTTGTTTCATTTATTTTTTCTTCCTCAGTGATGTGATTAAAGAATACAAGGAAGAAATGAAAAAGCTAGCAGGGAGATTGATGTGGCTGATGCTGGGTTCCCTAGGCATAATAGCCAAGCAAGAAGATATCAAATGGGCTGGTCCGAAAGCTGATTTCAAAGAGGCTTCAGCAGCCTTACAATTGAATCACTACCCGGCTTGTCCGGACCCAGACAGGGCCATGGGTCTCGCCGCGCATACGGACTCAACCCTCCTCACCATCCTCTACCAAAACAGCACCAGTGGGTTGCAAGTCTTAAAAGGAGGAGCCGGATGGGTCACAGTCCCTCCGGTGCCTGGCGGACTCGCGATCAACGTAGGGGACCTTATGCATATACTATCTAACGGTTCATATCCGAGTGTTCTTCACCGAGCCATGGTCAACCGTACCCATCACCGGTTATCCATAGCCTATTTATATGGACCACCATCTAGTGTCAAAATATCACCCCATCCAAAACTAGTAGGCCCAACTCACCCACCCCTCTACCGACCAGTTACTTGGAACGAATACCTTGACACCAAAGCAAAGCATTTTAACAAGGCACTCTCATCAGTTCGAGTTTGTGTTCCTCTAAATGGATTGGTTGATGTAAATGAACAAATAATAGCGTAACAGTTGGCTAAGAGAGAGCCATTTTTGTTCTTAATTAATCTCCATTTTTGTTTTCTTTCTCTTATATTATTATTCCTTCCTATATCTTTTGATTGGTTTGGACATTTTTATGGGGACCCTAATATTTTGGAGGATAGTGTTGGGAGTTGGGAGGGGGGTAAACTAAAGGGAAGAATAATGAGGTTAGTTACCATGAAAGGCCCTAGTGGATAAGTTACATCAAATCATATAGAGTGATGCAGACGAAAGGGTCTCTCTATTCTGTCTTTTTGTCCTCGTGCTGAAAGAGAGGGGGAAATTTTCTTATTTGAATATTCATGTAAAAAAGACATTAGAACCGACATCTTTTAGCCCCGGATATGGAGGAAGATCCCATTCCAAAGAATAAGACAGTAATCAATTTAAAAAGTCAGTTAAATCATTGGATGAAACATCGGAAATTATGCAAAACTATTGACTATATACTATGTAACCAAAGCTAAAATAGGACAATTTTTTGGTATAAAGAAGGCGGCAATTTGAAAATAACAAAAATGATTATAGATGTTAAAATTCGAACTTAAATTTACTGGATACTATTTCATAAGAAAATTATATGAATCAATTGAATTAAACTCTATTTAAATCTAGGACAAATTTTCCTGTGAACATATATATTACTGTATGTATATAACTCGAATATCCATAAACCAATCAATCTTTTTAAAGATATTTTTTTTTCTTGGAATTTTGAGCATTATTGCACATACAGAGGGTGTCTGCCATTCCGATTCACGAAAATGTTCAGTAACTGAAGATGATATTGCCTCTGCAACCTCCTGCAATTCCACATTGGCTAGTCAGGTTTGAGAACCCTACCTTATCATGGGGATGTAGCAGTTTTTATCCTTTTTTTCATTTGTTTGCTTCTTCATTTCTTCTTCGGAAGGTTAACCGCTCAAGTGAAGTCCTATACCCAAAAGGAAACCATAGAAAAACACACATACCTTTTCCCTGTCAACCTTCGTCACTGAACTTCTTTACCTGAAACAACAAAGAGATTATAGGACATGCAATATTAACAAAAACAGAAAAAAAAAGGGAGATTGAATTTTCAAATTCCCAACATGAGTCTGGTTCATTCTAAATTTCAGATAGTTTCCATAACATTGCTCAGTTCATAATTGAAGAAAGTATGGTTGAATGGTCCCATCAAAAACATGATTGAAGGAATCTACCATCAGAGATTTAAATAGCGGTCGCAACACGATGTTACGGTTATTTTCGTCGTCGATATTCACAGCAATTACTGCAATAGTATTCGTTATATTCGCAACTGCGATAAACACGACGCGATCGCAATTTAAATCATTACCTCCTATCTATACTATATATAAAAGTATTAACTTCAAATCTACAAATAGTGAATGACATATATACTCTTACTAATTTTTAAAATTAACTATTTTATCTTTATTATTGAAATTTAATTATTTTGACATATATACCCTTGCTAATTTTTAAAATTAACTATTTTATCCTTAATACTGAAATTTAATTATTTTATCTTTAATAATGATTTATTAAATTTTTAACTATTTTATCCTTGATAATGATTCATTAATTCTTTTTTAATAAAAAGTCTAATTTTTTTTATAGGTTACTACAAATCATTAATAGTGGTTTTTTTTTTTTTTAACAATTTTATCCTTAATAATGATTTGTTAATTCTTTTAATAAAAAACCTAATTTTCTTATAGACTACTACAAATCATTAATAATGGTTCATTAATTTTTTTAACAATTTTATCCTTGATAATGATTTGTTAATTCTTTTAATAAAAAATCTAATTTTCTCATAGGCTACTACAAATCATTAATTAATCATAATTATTTTAAGTCTAATTATTATTTGCATCTTTACGTTTTAGGCCTATATAATTCTTATCCTACTATAAATAATGAACAACATATATACCCTTATTATTTTTTTTTTTAAAATTAACTATTTTATCCTTAATGCTAAAATTTAATTATTTTGACATATATACCCTTGCTAATTTTTAAAATGAACTATTTTATCTTTAATACTGAAATTTAATTATTTTATCTTTAATAATGATTTATTAATTTTTTAACTATTTGATCTTTGATAATTATTTATCAATTTTTTTTTTTAATAAAAAGTCTAATTTTCTTATGGGCTACTACAAATCATTAATAATGGTTTACTAATTTTTTAAACTATTTTATCCTTGATAATGATTTGTTAATTTGTTTAGTAAAAAATTTAATTTCCTTATAGGCTACTACAAATCATTAATTAATCATAATTATTTTAAGCTTAATTATTATTTGCATATTTCCGTTTTAGGCCCATATAATTCTTATCCTACTACAAATAGTGAACAACATATATACCCTTATTTATTTTTAAAATTAACTATTTTATCCTTAATGATAAAATTTAATTATTTTATCCTTAATAATGATTTATTAATTTCTTTAACTATTTTATCCTTGATAATGGTTTATTAAACTTTTCTTTAAAATATCTATTTTCTTTTAAGGTTACTAAAAATCATTAATAAATATTGAATCCTAATTAGTTTAGGCCTAATAATTATTTGCATCTTCCGTTTTAGGCCTAATTATTTTATTAGTTATTATTATTATTGCATCTTAATCAAAGTAGAGAAAGCTCTTAATAGAAAAACCCTAATTATGTCTCCGTATATAGTTTGCCCTTTTTGCTATCTGACTTGCATCCATGAAAATCTCAATTTCTTACCAGCTCCATCAAGAATGCTAGTTATAGTGATCATATATTGTTAAGGCTTAGGATATAACTTCACAAACTTATAAATTAGCTAATTGTGGGTGCATTACATTAGTTGGTGCTTTCCTAAGAGCAATTTTTTCTCGATTAACACATACTCGGCAAAGCTTCGATTGGGGAATCAGGCAAGGTTTAAATTTAGTGTTATTAGAAAGAAATATTACCAATTACCAATTTCACTATGAAAATTGGATCCTAAGGTAGTGGTTAATTATTACATGAATAGTTTCATTAGAAAAGATGTGGAATAAGAAAAATCATGAATTATTGTTGAGCATTCTCCAAGCTATTCAATAGAGGGAATTTCAAAATATAAGGTGGCTACATCTACCATTGCATGATTAATTTGATTATATAAATCATTGTTTATTCTGTCAACTTTCTCCTCTGCATAGTCATATGGTAATTACTAAAGCTAAGTGAGCTGATTCTTTTACTTTGCTACTTATTAAATCTTAGATTTTTTTAAAAAATAGTTATGAATGTTTTTTTTTTTTTTTTTTCATTTTATATACTTATTAATTCTCATTATTGTTTAATTTAGTTATGATAATTTATATTTGAAACTCCAGTTTATTGAATCAAAGATCACATCCATAATTTTGGAGAAAAAATGCCAACAAACCAAGGTTCGAATCCTATTATATTTATCTAATTATTTAATATTCAAAATTCTATATATATTTGTTACACATCTAAATTATGTACTACAAATATTTTTCAAAAAATACAAGAATTCACCGTACAATTCGTAGAACTTACAACTATATTTAGTCTATTAAGACATTAAACAACCAAGCTACATAAAGAAAAAAATTGAGTGGTTATGTGCAGTTTTATTTACTCAATATGAGAAAGGTTACTGATGTATAAAAAATGATTTCAATCTAAATATGAATTCATTATAACTGGAGTATAAAGTTATTTGTAACTTCGATTTCAATCTAAATATGAATAATTGAAAACTAACAAAATTATTTTTTTCAATGTAGAAAAGGAAAAAAAAAGATGGAGAACCAGACTACTATAATAATATAATTTTTAGTGTAGCCAATAAATGTCTATTCTTTGTGCATATGGATATGAGACAAGAATCTGAACAAACTGAAAAAACGTCTGGTGGTAGAACAAATGAAGAAATTTGAAGAATCTAATTTGATATCAAACATAAAAATAGAAAAAGAAAAAAACGAGGAAACAAAAGATGAAAAAATCATTTTCATAAAAAATGATCATGGACATGCATCAAAGAGAAATAAAAGGATTTCAAAAAAAAAGAAAAAAGAAAAAGATGAAGAGTACAATTTATCATTAAACAAATTGGTAAAAAAAAAAAAAATCAAAGTAAAAAAAGAATATGTTTCAATTGTTTTTTAAAAATTTTTAATTAAGATTTCAATAATATGTTTCATAAATTTAATTTAATTTGAATCTTTTTTAAAGAGATAACAATTATATTATTTTTAACATTAGTTATATATTATTATTTTGATATATATTAATTACATGATTTATCATCCACGTGCAACGTACGTGTAGCTAAACCTAGTAAGATTAAAAGTATGGCTTCAGAGAGTACATGTCTTTGTATGTTTATCTTCAAATTGACAGCTATAATTAGAACTTATTTGGAGGGGGAAAAAATAGCTATAACTCCAAGTTTTCAGCAAATTTTTAGGTGAATTTGAGGAGCCAATTAAGCAGTCCTGTTCAATTGTAATGATATTTAGAGACAAGAGGCAACTTCAATAGCTAAATATTTTGAACTCAAGAGTTACATTTCTATTTCATGCTAAGAACCAACTACTTTAAATTCTTATCATTAGCTAAATAATGTGCACCTTATCGTGCACTGTCTCCACAATCTAGCAGCAATTTAGAACAGGAGATTAATTTATCAAATCAGAATCCAACTTAAGTTGCAGATGATATCAGAATCAATCTATGTCACATCATTTAGAAGCCTAGGTCCCCTGATTTAATACATATAATGTTTTATTAGGTGTAAAAATCTAGATCCCATCCCATCAAACATATCATTGTGATTTCAATTCAGATTTCAACATTCAAATTCCATAAATCACTTCTCCCACACAGTCCAAATTGGATTAAAACTAATCAAAGCACTTTTTTCAAGAATGGGAATACTTTTTGCAGGGTCAGATCCCACTTTTAGCGAAGTGCATTGATCAGCTAATCATGTCATTTGTTCTATTTATTTTCGTTTTCTTCGAAAAGTCATCTGTTCTTTTCATTTTCACAGGAATGATATGCAGCTTCTGCGGTGGCAAAAGACGCAATATTTAAAAATATCCTTATAATGGATCCTCCCCTTGAGGCCAATTGTTTTAAAAAAGACCGAAATTTTTACGTCTGAGTTTGACTAAAACATCACTCAAACCACCGAAATTCACTGTAATACAGAAGAAGTAACAATTCATCAGAAAAGTGTCTGTTGCCTATTGAAGACTTCAAAATCATTCAACCATGGTAACATCTGCTATGGTAAAATAAACAAAATCCGGTTTCAATGGTATTGGTGCCTGAGAGGTCATGCATGGGATCAATCATCAATCACTATCTGGTGCTAAAAGTCCGGATTATTTTGACTCTCTGGATATGAAATTGTTGTCAAGTTAGGGTAATCACTTATATTATTCGGACTCGGATGTTAGTGTCTGATACAGGTATGTATCCGATAGAGGTATATATATTTTTAAAGTTTTTACATGTATTTGGAAGGTCATATCCCCATCCATACCCATATCCAAATATGTACGTCAGACACTAATACTTCAAGAAAAATAAAGAATCGGAACAACATAGGTAATCACCCGGTTCCTCTATGTTAAAACCTAAAGGTAATCTATGGTTCATTTGTTGATGCAAAAGTTTGAATTTCCAAAAGAATGTATCAGAAGCCTCTGCTGATCATAGAATAAAAAAAAGGCCCCTGTAACAGTTTGAAAGATTTATCCATGATTACAGCAAGAGACAAGAAATAACTGAGTTCTTGTCTTTTGGAGAGTAGATTTATCAATGCAAACTCCAATATAATTGCGCCGACCTTTATCTAGAACCTAACTTTGAATTAAAATTCTTGAATTTTGACTCATCATCACCTACTGCTTCCTAGTAAGAGGAGCATTCTCTTTCAGACATTTCGTTTTGGTTAAAATTCTCAAATACATGTAGTTTTTCTAATTTATGTTACCCGAATCTTTTTTTTTTTTTTTTTGATAATTGGGTAAGGGAAGGGGTTGCTTGGGTTTGAACCCAAGACTTCATGCCCCCAGGCTCTTTGACCATTTGGCCAAGAGCTGGTTGGCATGTTACCCGAATCTTTCATTTTCTATAAGTATTCATATTTGATACCTGTGTCCGACACATATTCGAACATGGGTATGAAGTATGATATTCCAAATATATAGAAAAAACTTAAAAAAAATTGAATATACTCGTGCCGGTCGACACTCATCTTGAATCAGGGTAACATAGTTGCTAATTAACAAGATAAGGGCAGGGAATATATTCATTAACCAAGAATTGCCATAGTCCAAGGATTTGGAGGCTTGTAAGCAAGATTATGTTTGGATTGGGGTAGGGAGAGGGAAAGAAAAGTAAAGCAGGGGATATTTTAGGATAACATGTAGATGTTTGTCTGTTGAATAAGTTCATTGAACGCTGTGAGAACTCCATTTGGTATTGTCACTTAAGTGTCTATGGAAACAAGACAAGCACCTACATGTTGAGTATTTTTGAGTCAAGTCCCAATCCCACATAGGTTGCTTATGTTAAGCCAAGGGGGCTTTCACCTTATAAGTAGAGAGCTTAGGCTTTGGTTGAACTCACCCACCACCCTTGTGAGAGATAGTCTATACTCTTGTATTAGGATTATCCGGTGGTGAGTCATAGTGTTTTAATTTGAGGGTTTGTAGCTTAATCCATTTAAAAGCTACTTGTAAGAGGGTTTGTAGCTTAATCCATTCAAAAGCTACTTGTAAGAGGGTTTGTAGCTTAATCCATTCAAAAGCTACTTGTATGAGGGTTTGTAGTTTTATCCGTGCAAAAGCTACTTGTTGTAGTGATGTTATCCTTATGGGATCGTGGATGTAGGTCAAGAAGGGTCGAACCACGTAAAAAATATTGTGTCTTTTTCTTTTCTTATTCGAATGCTTGTTATTGGGCTACCACGGTTTATTTTTCCCAACAACTGGTATCAGAGCTTATGGTTCGAGGGAGGAGTTGCCTAAAAGCTTTTGGTTCAAGCAAGGAGAGATGCTGCCAGCTGCCAAGAGTTTTTTTTTTTTGTTCGAGTTCGAGTAAGGAGAGAAGCTTTGTTCGAGGAAGAAGAGTTGCCGAGTTCCTGCCAAGTGGTTATTGGGACTTTGACTCAAGGGAGGATATGTTGAGTATTTTTGAGTCAAGTCCCAATCCCACATAGCTTGCTTATATCAAGCCAAGGGGGCTTTCACCTTATAAGTAGAGAGCTTAGGCTTTGGTTGAACTCACCCACCACCCTTGTGAGAGATAGTCTATACTCTTGTATTAGGATTATCCGGTGGTGAGTCATAGTGTTTTAATTTGAGGGTTTGTAGCTTAATCCATTTAAAAGCTACTTGTAATAGGGTTTGTAGCTTAATCCATTCAAAAGCTACTTGTAAGAGGGTTTGTAGCTTAATCCATTCAAAAGCTACTTGTATGAGGGTTTGTAGTTTTATCCGTGCAAAAGCTACTTGTTGTAGTGATGTTATCCTTATGGGATCGTGGATGTAGGCCAAGAAGGGTCGAACCACGTAAAAAAATATTGTGTCTTTTTCTTTTCTTATTCGAATGCTTGTTGTGGGTGAATGCTTGCTTTTGGGTAACCAGGTTTTATTTTTCCCAACAACTGGTATCAGAGCTTATGGTTCGAGGGAGGAGTTGCCTAAAAGCTTTTTGGTTCAAGCAAGGAGAGATGCTGCCAATTTTGGTTCGAGTTCGAGTAAGGAGAGAAGCTTTATTCAAGGAAAAAGAGTTGTCGAGTTCCTGCCAAGTGGTTATTGAGACTTTGACTCAAGGGAGGATATGTTGAGTATTTTTGAGTCAAGTCCCAATCCCACATAGCTTGCTTATGTTAAGCCAAGGGGGCTTTCACCTTATAAGTAGAGAGCTTAGGCTTTGGTTGAACTCACCCACCACCCTTGTGAGAGATAGTCTATACTCTTGTATTAGGATTATCCGGTGGTGAGTCATAGTGTTTTAATTTGAGGGTTTGTAGCTTAATCCATTTAAAAGCTACTTGTAATAGGGTTTGTAGCTTAATCCATTCAAAAGCTACTTGTAAGAGGGTTTGTAGCTTAATCCATTCAAAAGCTACTTGTATGAGGGTTTGTAGTTTTATCCGTGCAAAAGCTACTTGTTGTAGTGATGTTATCCTTATGGGATCGTGGATGTAGGTCAAGAAGGGTCGAACCACGTAAAAAATATTGTGTCTTTTTCTTTTCTTATTCGAATGCTTGTTGTGGGTGAATGCTTGCTTTTGGGTAATCAGGTTTTATTTTTCCCAACACTACATTCTCCTAAAGTATCTCTTACATCTAGTTGATATGCAGTAACCCAGTAAGTAGATATCATTCGATCAGAAATTTTCAAATTGTTTTAGGACTAGAAATTCATATTGGAGTGAATGCTGAACAGTTTTCAAAACATAATCTCTGGAAATTGCAATGAATTTTCAGACAGTACCAAGAAGAAGGGATAAGATGCATAGAAATTTGTGATGCTTGTACCATTGCAGGCAAGAGAAGGAAATCACTGCAACAATCAAGGGAATTATTTTGATGGAAACTGCAAAGTAAAAAAGAAGTAAAAGGACAGACAGGGGAGGAGTAGGTTGATGACTTTTGACATTAACAACAAGGGCAGGTCCCCAGGTGCGGTAGATATGCGTTGCACAAAAGTCAAAACATCAGTGTAACAAGATTGAAGAGAAATGTGTACCATACAATGAATATCATAGCTAAAAGCCCAACCGGGAGGCAAGACCAACAACCACTGAATGGCCTTAAATGGTGCTAATCTTGAAGGCATCTCTTATAAACACATAAATTAATAACGAATAAAATTAATTATTAATATAAAAAAATTTATATAAATTTATAATAATTTAAAAACATAAAAAATAAATAACACGAACACGTTATGAAAACATAATTTTTTTAAAAATTGAATCATTATGACAAATTATGTAAAATATGTCATGAATTGAGACACGATACGAACACATAATGTTTTCTCTAAATTGAATCACAATGAAAAATTATGTAAAATATGAGATGAATTGAGACACGACAGGAACACAACATAAAAAAATAATTAAAACACAAAATGAAAAATAACATGAACACGACACGAATACACGAACGTATAAAAATATAGATAAAATAAATTATTAACGTGTAATTTTTTTATAAATTTATAATAGTTTATATAAATTATTAACGTGTAAAACTAATTATTAACGTTTAAAAATTTATAATACTTTAAAAATAAAAAAAACTAATAATTTTACTCGAGCGATACTACGGGAGTTATATATATTTTAAAATATAAATAAGTAATTTTATTAAATTAAAATTATTTTAAGAAATATAAAATGAACGAAAATAAAGTAAATAAAATATTTAAAATATTTTATTTTTTTTCTTCCTATTATACCTTTATATTTTATAATATTTTTAAATTTAATTTGATAAATACAAAGTGATAAATAAATTACTATAATTATTTTAAATCATATTTTCTTAAAAAAAAAAGCGATAAGAGAATAATAAAAAATATTAATAAATTTTTTAAAACATAAAAATATATAATTATATATTTTTTATTAAATATATATATTTTTATTTTTTTAAAAATAATAATTATCAAAAATTAAAACAACAATAATAAAAAAAATAAAAACAAAAACAAAAACAAAAACAAAAACTACAACTACAACTACAACTATTTTTTTCTAGTTTCTATTTTTTTTCTATCTTCCCTTTATTCTTCTTAATTATAAAAATAAAAAAAAAACTAATAAAAAAACAAAATTACAATTATTTTTTCTTTTTCTTTATTTTCTTCTTCTTCTTCTTCTTCTTCTTCCTACCACTGGCTGCTTGAGCCGTCGCCTGCCACGTCGAGACACCGTACTGCCCCGCAAAATTTCTTTCTCGTCCTCCCTTTTCTTTCCTTCTTTTATTCTCTCTCCTCTATTTTCTCCTCTCCGGCTAGTCACCCCCGCCGGCCAGTCACCCTTTTTATCTCATTTCTGCCATCTCTCTCTTCTTCTCTCTTTTTTCCTTTATGACACAACACCTCTCTTTCTATTTTTTTTGGGTTAATGCACAAATTGACCCTTGAAGTATACCCATTTTCATGATTTGGTACTTAAAGAAAAAAAATTCACGATTAGGTACCCAAAATTTTCTTCCGTCATCCACGTTAGTCAATGACTTAACGGTTTGATAACATGTCATATTTTTTACCAATAGAAATATGACACGTGGCAACTTTGACACATCAGCAATGCCCCGTCAGCATTTTTTTAAAAATAATTTAAATTTGTAATTTTTTAAATTAAAAATGATTTTTTTTTTAATTTTTGGAAATATTATTTTATTAGTTTTTTATTTTAAATTTTTTATTTAAAAAATTAAAATAAATTTAAAAACAAAATTTGAAAATAAAAGAATTTATTTTAATTTTTTAAATTAAAAAAATGAATTATGTAAATATTATTTTTATTATTTTTTAATTCAAAAAATTCAAATAAATTTAAATTAAAAAATTAAATTTTTTTTTTAAAATTAACATTTTTAATTGTAGGAAATATTATTTTTAAAATTATTTTAATTTTAAAAAGTAAATTAAAAATAAAAAATTGTTTTTTTAAAAATTTAAAAATTTTAATTTCAGTAAATATTATTTTTTAATTAAAAAAAGTAAATTTAAAAAAAAAAAAATAAAAAAAATATTGACGTGCCATTATTGACATGTCAAAGTTGTCACATGTCACCAGTTATCCTTTTTATCTCATTCCTGCCATCTCTCTCTTCTTCTCTTTCTTCTTTCTTCTCTCTCTCCCTCACGACATAACACCTCTCTTTCTATTTTTTTTTGGATTAATGCACAAATTGGCTCTTGAAATATACCTTTTTTCATGATTTAGTACTTAAAGAAAAAAATTTACGATTAGGTACCCAAAATTTACTTCCGTCATCCACGTTAGTCAATGGCTTAACAGTTTGATAACATGTCATTTTTTTACCAATAGAAATGTGACATGTGACAACTTTGACACATCAGCAATGCCCCGTCAGAATTTTTAAAAAAACTATTTAAATTTGTAATTTTTTAAAATTAAAAATTAAAAAATTTTAATTTTTGGAAATATTATCTTATTATTTTTTATTTTAAATTTTTTATTTAAAAAAATTAAAATAAATTTAAAAATAAAAGATTTTATTTTTATTTTTTAAAATTAAAAAATGAATTCTGGAAATATTATTTTCATTATTTATTATTTTTTAATTCAAAAAAGAAAAATAAATTTAAATTAAAAAATAAAATTTTTTATTTTTTTTAATTTTAAAAAAAATTAAATTTTTAATTTCCGAAAATATTATTTTTATTTTTTAAATTTTTTTAATTTAAAAAATTAAATTAAAAATAAATTTTAAAAATAAAAAAATTAACTTTTTTTAAAAATTTAAAAATTTTAATTTCAGTAAATATTATTTTTATTATTTTTTAGTTAAAAAAAGTAAATTTAAAATAAATTTAAAAAATAAAAATTTTAAAATGTTGACATGTCAAAGTTATCACGTGTCAAGTTTTTATTGGTAAAAATGTAAATGTTAGCATATCGTTAGGTATTAGATTAACGTGTGTAACGAAATTAAAATTAGAGTATTTAATCATGATTTTTTTTTTTTAAGTATAAAATCGTAAAAACAGTGTAATACAAGGGCCAATTTGTGTATAAAGTATAAACCTTTTTTTTTTTCAAATTATTTAGCTTAAATTATCTTTTTGCCCCACAATCACACAAAAAAAAAAAATTTTAAAAATGTCAACTCAGTCACTTAGGACTCAGTTTTCATTATAGTAGATAACACAAACACGTCTCGAATACACACTTTTTTCACTAAATTGAATCACTATAATAAATTATGCAAAATATGTCATAAATTGAGACACGACAAGAACACAATTTTTTTTTCTTTCTAAATTGAATCAAAATGAAAAACTATATAAAATATGAGATGAATTGAGACACAACACGAACAAAACATTGAAAGAAATAATTAAAACACAACATGAAAAATAATATGAACACGACATGAATATACGAACGTGTAAAAATATACATAAAACGAATTATTAATGTGTAAAAATTTATATAAATTTATAATATTTTGAAAAACAAAAAAAAAATAAAACGAACACTTCACAAACACAACGTAGGAAAAATAATTAAAACACAAAACGATACGAATACATGAACGTTTAAAAACATACATAAAACGAATTATTAACGTGTAAAAATTTATAATATTTTAAACACAAAAAATAACACGAACATACAAAAAAAAATTTCGCTTTCCTTTCTTCCTTTTTTTTTCCCTCTCTCTATCTCTCTTCATTTCTTTCTTTTTTTCTCTCTCTCCACACAAAAAAAAAAAAAAAGAAAAGTGAACAATAAGGTGAGACGTGGATAGTCTCCTCTTACTCAAAAAATCCAAAATTTATCTTATGAACTAGAAAAAGACCCGCGCTACTCTGCGGGTGAAACGATTTGTTTTTTATTTTTGTAATAGTAATAACAACAATGTTATGAACACATAAATTAATAATGTATAAAATTAATTATTAACATGAAAAATTGTATATAAATTAAGAATAATTTGAAAACAGAAAAAAATAACACGAATACGTTATGAAAATACAAAATTTTCATTAAATTGAATTATTCTGACAAATTATGCAAAATATGTCATGAATTGAGACACGACACGAACACACATTAAAAAAAAAAAAATTAAATCACAATGACAAACTATGTAAAATATGAGATGATTGAGACACACGAATACAACATAGAAAAAATAATTAAAACACAACACGAAAAATAACATGAACACGACACGAATACACGAACGTGTAAAAATTTATATAAATTTATAATACTTTATATAAATTATTAATGTATAAAAATTTATATAAATTTTAATACTTTAAAAACACAAAAAAAAAAAAAATGACACGAACACACAAATTTTTCTCTAAATTAAATTTATATAAATTTTAATACTTTAAAAACACAAAAAAAAAAAAAATTACACAAACACACAAATTTTTCTCTAAATTGAATAACTATGACAAATTATGTAAAATATGTCATGAATTGAGATATGACATGAACACAACATAGAAAAAATAATTAAAACACAGCACGAAAAATAACATGAATAAGACACGAATTCACAAACGTGTGAAAATATACAGAAAAAGAATTATTAACGTGTAATTTTTTTTTTATAAATTTATAATAGTTTATATAAATTATTGTGTAAAACTAATTATTAACGTGTAAACATTTATATAAATTTATAATACTTTGAAAACACAAAAAAAATACGAACACGTTACGAACACAATTTTTTCATTAAATTGAATCACTATGATAAATTATGCAAAATATGTCATAAATTGAGACACGACACGAACACACAAATTTTTCTCTAAATTGAACCACAATGACAAATTATGTAAAATATGAGATAAATTAACACACGATACGAACACAAAATTGAAAAAATAATTAAAACACAACACGAAAAATAACATGAACAAGACACAAATATACGAACGTGTAAAAATATACATAAAATGAATTATTAACGTGTAAAAATTTATAATACTTTAAAAAACAAAAAAAAAAAAAGAACACGAACACGTCATGAACACAACATAGGAAAAATAATTAAAACACAACACGAAAAATAACACAAATACGATACGGATACACGAACGTTAAAAAATTACATAAAATGTATTATTAACGTGTAAAAATTTATATAAATTTATAATACTTTAAAAAAAAAACACGAACACACAATTTTTTTTTTCTCTTTCTTTCCTATTATCTTTCTTTTCTTTTTCTATCCCACAACAACCCCACAAAAAAAAAATGAAGGACCCACAAAAAAATTAAGGGGGTGACGTGACCGACCTAACTTTGCAGCAAACACAACAAAATTCATCATGAAAATCATTTTCCACACATATGCCACATAAATTATTAGCATTGATTTTCAAGGAGAGGTGTAAACTAATAACTCCAACTTTAATCTGATTACTGACATTAAACTAAAGAGTAGAGTTTAAGGAGAGACCAAATTCTCTCTTGTTATATTATACAAAATTAAGGGGAAATTAAAAAGGGTTATAAATAAACAACAATATGAACTTGATCTAACGGTTGTTATTGTAAGAAATTAAAAACTAAAGCGTACCTCCAGCCATTGTTGATTAAGAACGCGACCTGCTCCAAACACTAAAAGAAACTCTCACACTTTAGTATATGCCTTCTAGTCTAATTCTTGTGTTTTCTGTAAGTTACCTTGAGATGGTTTCACAGGCAATCTATAGACTAGACTAGGGACCTATACTGGATAATTGATAGAGTTAAATCCTACCATCAGGGAATCCTTATCCTTATCAGTTACTGATAGAGAAGTTATCTTTAACTCTTATCATTAGAGTAGTTTATCTTGAATAGGATTTACTAGGATAATATCACATAAGTATTTATCAAGATAATTAAATAATTATCTTGACTTTATTAAATTATCATGTGGGCCACATTATTATCCAACATTCTCACACTTGGCCCATATGATAAAACCAAAACTGAAATATGTGATATTTAAATCCAAAACTTAATATGGCCATAATTACTCTAGCCAAACTCCCACTCAATTAAAGATTAAAGTAACATGAATCATGGCGGTAGCATTCTAATTCGAATATTTCCTTCCATGTATTACAATGTATGATTCTCTTTAAAAGAGCACTTTATGAGATAATACTTTATGAATGAATTTCCTGTAGTCATTCAAGGTCCAAACAAATATGTAAACTTTATGTGCACAAACTGAAACATGTTCATAAATTCTAAGATGTGAAAATAACAAAATTAAGCATGTTAAAGAAGTCAAACAACACTGTAACAGACATTACTTAGTTTCATATGATCCAAATGATAATAAACTGTTTTGTCGACAATGCTTTAGTCGTGGGATCTGCGACCATCAAGTCTGTACTAACGTGTTGAATATCCACTTCTTGTTTCTTTACATGATCTTTAACAGCAAGATATTTTATATCGATGCGCTTGCTGTGATTTTCACTTTTACCATTCTTATAAAAGAAAACCGTAGAAGAGTTGTCATAATACTCAATAGCATTGCAAATATTGACAACTCTTTAATCAGAGATAAAATATCTCAATCTTAATGCCTGTGATGTTGCTTCATAGCATAATTCTTGTAGCAGATTTCACATGATCAAGGCCATGATTACTTTAATATTTGCCAAGTATTCCTACTACAAACCTTATGTCAAGTCTTGTACAAACCTGACCACACAAAAGGCTACCAACAACAGATGCATATGTAATGCCTTTCATTTGCTTCTTTTTTCAAATTGTTTTGGGGACACTGGCTTAAACTGAATTCCCCTTTCACAATTGGTGCCACTATAGGTAAACAACTTTGCATCCTAAATCTTTCTAAAACCCTTTTGATATAAGCTTATTGAGATAGACTTAATATCTTTTCAGACCTATCTCTGTGAATCTCTATGCCTATGACATAAGAGACATCACCCAAATCTTTCATATCAAAAGGTTTTGTGAAAGAAAAGCTTTTATGTCATGTAACAAAGCTAAATTATTGTTTGCAAGAACAATAACATCAACATATAAAACTAAAATATGAACTTACTCCCACTGGCCTTAAGGTATATACAAGGATCAACAACATTTTCAGTGAAACCAAATGATGTTACAACATTGTGAAACTTTATATACCAATTGACGGGATGCTTGTTTTAGTCCATACATTGATTTCTTTAATTTGCAAACCAAATTACTATTCTCAAAGAAACCTTTAGGTTGAATCATGTATACTTGTTTTTCAATATCTCGATTTAAGAAAGTTGTTTTTACATCCATTTTATGTAACTCTAAATCAAAATGAACTACCAGAGCTATGATAATTCTGAATGATTCCTTCTTAGAAACTGAAGAGAAGGTTTCATAGTAATCAACACCTTCACTTTGAGTGAAACCTTTGGCAACAAGTTTAACCTTATTTCGTTCAACATTACCAGATGGTAATTCAACAAGTTCCTAGACTAGATTGTTAGCCATTGATTTCATCTATTCTATCATATCTTTATGCCAGAGTGTAGAATTTCACTACTCATGATTTGTGAAAACAAGATCATTTTTAAGTCCAATATCAAAATTAGACTTTTGCAGGTATATAACAAATCATTAGAAATAACTAGTTTTTTTTTTTGTCTTGTTGGATCTTTTCAATTCTACTATAATAGAATTGTTAGTGAGATTGTTATTCTCTTGTAAAGGTTGTTCTTGATTTGATTGTTTTCCAGTTAATTCTTTGGCTTGAAAAACAATCAAGCCCTTTATAAGAGATTCATCCACTTTAATTTATTCCTCAATATCAACCTTACGAGGAAAATCACTCTCACTGGACTCATAATCCACAAGAACTTAGTATTTATAGCTACAACAATTCTAAATGAATGCGAGGGATCGTGAAACCTATACCCCTTGTTAACTGCATAGCCTATAACTGCTAACTGTTCTTGAATCCAATTTCCTTATGTTTGGATCATAGACCTTCACATTAACTGGACAACCCCAAGTATGTAAATGTCTTGATCTGGATTTCCAACTATTCCAATAGAAGTTTCAGAAACTGGTTTAGTTGGAACTTTATTTAAGACATAAATAACAGTTTCAAAGGCATTACTCCATAAACTTAGGGGAATGTCTATGATCTCTTAAATGTCAGTGCTTATCTTAACCCCTTTTATGGACTTGTTAGTTTGCTTTCCTCAATGCAACTAACATAAGTGTCAAAATCAATAAAATCAAGAGTCTTAAAGACTCCATCATTTACCAATCTCCTAAATTTCTGTATAGAGATATGACACAATCTTTTATACCACAACTTGTAAGAGTTTATAACACATCTTTTACTACTAGAAATCGAATGCATAGTTAACAAACTATTCTCATGATCAGGATCCATAACAATTTTATAAATGAAAAAACCAATAGAAACGTTATCTTTTGAAATTTCAACAATAGAAATTTTAAACTTAAATTCAAAACTAATTTGTTAAACTTAAAGATGGAAAAGATAGAAAAAGTTTCTTCAAGGTTTAAGATAGATCCTGATTTCAAAATGATCTTGAGAGTCCTTATTCCTTCCACTTGTGAAGGTAATTAATTTCCGAAGTAGATGTTTCTCCCACTTTCCTTCGGTTTCCTTGGCTTCATTAAACCTTACATGGTAGTAGCTGATTTGTTGATCAAGTCTAACCACCATGTATTATGAGGAACATCAATAAAAAAGATTCATAACATACACAAAAAATGAGTTTACCTTTCTTTTCGAGCCTTCTTTTATATTTTAGGCAATATTGCTTTATATGTTTAAGTGTTCCTACAAAAGAAGGATTTGACGCCATTTGCCTTTCTTATCACCCATTTTACCATGAGTCACTAGATAACTGTATCTAGTTTCTCATCCTTCAAGAATTATAACTAATAAATTTCATGGCATATTAGTGTCCATATTACAAATAATATTAAAATTCAAAATTAGTAAAAAATAAAATTTACTAAATATTCAATCATGCACTTTATACCTTAGGTTGAGAGTACAAAAATATTGGTCACTTTATGGGGAGAGTTCATACTACCAACATAATCTCAACATGCCAAAATATTTTACCATGAAATAAAATTTCAGAAAATTCAAGCATAAAGAAATAAAATTTCAGAAAAATTCAAGCACAAATATTTATCATTCAATCATGTAAAGATTCTAAAATATGATTTTATACTAGATTAACATAACACAAGTATCAATTTGATTAAGAAAAATAAAAATCAAATCAATCTAACAAGATTTTAGGGTTCTTGTTTCATGTTTTAAAAATAAAATTAAAAGCTTCCAAAACCCTAAAACATAATTTTATACTAGATTAACATAACCCAAGTATCAATTTGATTAAAAACAACAACAATCAAATCAATCTAATAAGATTTTGGGGTTTCTCTAACAAACTTCTAAAACCCTAAAACATGATTCTGAAGCAAATCAATATATGCATAGCTTTTAAAAAAAACATATATAAGATCTGAACAACATAGCTAGAGAGTTGGCTCTGATACCAATTGTAAGAAATTAAAAGCTAAAGCGTACCTCCAGCCATTGTTGATCAAGAACGTACCTTGCTCCAAACACTAAAAGAAACTCTCACACTTCAGTATATGCCTTCTAGTCTATTTTTTGTGTTTTTTGTAAGTTACCTTGAGATGGTTTCACAGGCAATTTATAGACTAGACTAGGGACCTATACTGGATAACTGATAGAGTTAAGTCCTAGCATCAAGGAATCCTTATCATTTTTAGTTACTGAGATAGAGAAGTTATCTTTAACTCTTATCACTAGAGTAGTTTATCTTGAATAGGATTTACTAGGATAATATCACATAAGTATTTATCAAGATAATTAAATAATTATCTTGGCTTTATTAAATTATCATGTGGATCACATTATTATCCAACAGTTATCGCTCTCAAATTGGAGAGAAATCAAGATTAAAACAAAAAATGCCAACCCTCAAGCAAGAAGCGTCAGGAAATTGCTTGTTTGCAGAACTTTCAAGATAAATACATTAGTAACAACCAAACAATTAGAAAATGATAGAGTACGGCATCCAACAAATTTTTTCATGATTAGCAAAGTATCGCATCCACCTTTAAGAGGGCGTTTGGTATAATGAAAAGTGATCACTTTCCATGGAAATCAATTGATGGGATTGTGATTCCCATGTTTGGTATGTTAAAAACTGCTCACTTTCCTCGGAATGTAACTTTTTTTTGAAGAGTTACTTTCCCACAAGCATTGGAATGTGATTCTCATGAGAAGTGGTAGGAAAGTAACTTTCCTATGTAGTTGAAAAGTTAAAAAAATATTAAAGACAAAATTATCTTTTTCTATTTGATTTAAAATTATCAATTGAAATATTATTTTAAAATATTTCGTACAAATATTTATTAATAATAAATATTATTGAAATAATATTTAATTTGCATTCAGCCTTTTAATTTTTCAATTACTTGAGAGTACCTTCGAAAATTTATTATTAACAAACATTTTGTTATCATAAAAGTAACTCAAATTACCAATTGAAATAGTATTTTTAAATATTTAGTACAAATGTTTGTTAATAATAAATATCATTGAAATATTTAAATAATATTTAATTTTCATACAACCTTTTAACTTTAAAACTACATGAAAATAATTTCAAAAATTTATTATTAAGAAATATTTTTATCATAAAAATAACTCAAATTACCAATTAAAATATTATTTTTAAATATTTAGTACAAATGTTTGTTAATAATAAATATCATTAAAATATTTAAATAATATTTAAATTGCTTATAGTCTTTTAATTTTTTAACTACATGAGAGTAATTTCGAAATTTATTTTTAACAAATATTTTTTATCATAAAAATAACTCAGATTACCAATTAAAATATTATTTTTAAATATTTAGTACAAATATTTGTTAATAATAAATATCATTAAAATATTTAAATAATATTTAATTTGAATCCAGCTTTTTAATTTTTCAATTACATGAGAGTAATTTCAAAATTTTTTTATTAATAAATATTTTTTATCCTAAAAGTAACTTAAATTATCAATTAAAATATTATTTGTAAATATTCAGTACAAATATTTATTAATAATAAATATCATTGAAAATTTTTAAAATTAATATTTTTTTATAAGGGTAATTTCGGAAATTACCATCACATTTTCAGGATTTTAATCAATACTTTCCCATGTATACTAAACGCTGAAAAGTTACATTCTCAGGAATCACATTTCCACGAATCACATTCTTAGGAATCACATTCCATAAAATGTGATTCCTGGGAAGGTACCAAACGCCCCCTAAGAGATAGCATGGAACAAATTTGAGATTTGAATTTCAGTATCTACAATCCTTTGTTTTATTTCAGACTACGGCCGCTTTTTGTAAAAAAAAAAAAAAAAAATCACATCCATAAACAATTGAGTATTTTCTAAGGATGAAATCTCCAGTTTATTTTTATTTAAACTTTATTTTAAATTTATGACTTAAAAGTTAGATATATGAGTACTCACTTGAACATTCAATTGCAGTCTAATGCATAACACAAAGTACTACGAAGTAATGATTAATTTTAGCCAGAGATATATATAAAGACACAGAGTTTGATCACATAATTGGTTGTAAACTATTTATGGCCAAATCTTAGACACTGCAATAAGCCTTAAGATCAGATCCAAGAGCTCCTCGATCAACCTGGGTAGAGTAAAATCCCAAATATTCCTCGTAGTCAAAGGGTTTGAAGAGCAAGGCATTTTTTTCATCCACAAGCTCTTCTGGAGTCTTTACTTGGTAGCCTCCTCTTGGGGTTGCAAACAATCCGGCGCTGTACCTTGCCTTGTTCCCCGTCATCATGACTCGATGATAAGGAGGAGAAAATCGACCATTTAACCATACCTGCAAGATTATGAGTGAACTTTTCCAATATAGAAAATTTTCTTTAATTCAGTAATTTCACTTGTGAAAATTAGGGATTTAAATTATGATCACAGATACGTTTTCGGTAACGATTGTGAATTTTTTTATTTTATTTTGATGAATATAATAATTATAATCATCAAAATTATTTTTTAATGAATTTTAAAATAGTATATAACATTCTATAATCTTTTATTTATTAAAAAAAAGTATTAACAAGTTGAAAATTGAATCTATATACATGTAATTTACGATTGTGAGTTTAACCACTACGGATTTTAACTATTCACACTTTAATTATAGTAAATATCGACGATGTATAAAGCCAAAACCGCAAAATAATAACCATAACATCGCGTTACAAACGCTACCTAAATCTTTGATGAAAACACTAACGATTATGGAATTTCAAACACTTTCTTGAGTTCAACCTACAACTTAATTAATTAGTTTTTAAAAGAGGAAAAAATTGTCATGAATTTAAGGTCTCTCTACCTTATACTTGTGTTTAAGTCAGGTTTTTTTTTATTTTTTTTTTTATGTCCAATATGTTTGAAATTTTAGTTTAAAACAAACTTTGAAGCCCAATGGAGCTTATAAATAATAAAATTAAATAGTAATTATAACTTTATTTTCTCCTGATGGATCCATTTGTAATGTCTAATAAGGAACTAATAATGTGTGCATAATAAGTGACTTACGCTGAGGGACTCTCCAATCATGACTATGAAAGAGTTGGGTGAGGGTTTTACATTGATCCATTCCCCATCTTTGTTTTGAATCTCCAATCCATTGACCTCATTTTGATACAATAGGGTCACCATACTCTGGTCAGAGTGAGCACGTGCCCCAAGGGTTGGCTCGCTGGTTTGTGGCCCTTCATATTTCATGACCCTCAGGATATAATTAGTGGAGTCCATGAGCTCATCCATGTATTTCTCAAGACCAAGAGTCTCCAAAATCATCCTCCTAATTGTCTTTTCTAATCCTGATGCTAGTTCTGAGAAAGATAGCAGAGTTTTACTGCCAAATGCAGAGCTGTTAATTAAGACTATATTATATATGCAATTAAAACAAAGTATTTTAACTGAAAAAGAAAAAAAGTCCATAGTTTTGCTGTCAAAAGAAAGGGTTTTGCAAGTGAAAGTATCAGCTGAAAATTAGGAAGTTCTCTGCCAAAAGTAAGAGTTTGATGATAGAATTTTAATCGGAAAGTAAATTGAAAGAGTTATTATTCAGAACCTGAAGCTTATGTTTCCTTCAGGCCACAAGATGGTAGTCAGGCGTTGCTCAATGTTTTCAGCAATATTTGCATCATCAATGGCCATGCTTTCATGCAGTCGTGTACGTGCTGTAGGCCCATAATAGCCACGAAAGTGCTTCTCGGAAACATAGAGCTTTTTTGTTTGCAAAGGCAGGTCAAAGACCTCTTCCAGGGCTCCAAATACTGCCTTTCGAATCTCCAGGACTTGGTCAAACAAAGCCTCGAAACAGCCGTACTCCTCAACTGCTTGCCGGACTTGGACTTTCACCCTATCCCATTCAGGGGTGCCTGGCTTCAGCTCCTGTTTTGAGAAATCTATAACCGGAAGCCTCACCGGAGTTCCTGAGCTCATCTCTGTTTTCTTTGTGATGTAGACAATAATGGAAGAGTTCGATGACAATTTCATATTATGAGAATTTGTTATATCATATTTATAAAGACTTGAATCGATACTTAATTCAGTTTGAAATTCGAATTTCAACATCTACATTCATTTTTTTTATCTTCAGATTGTGACCACCTTTATTCAATAAAAATGCTTGAATTTATACTTAAATGACACCTTTTATATACAAATCTATGAGATTTATTAAAGCTCAATTTAGCATTGCGATTAAAATTACATTGATAGCCCCTACTTGCTTTTACCAAATTTACTATAATTGTGATTTTTAATTGGAATTTGGCATATTGGTTGATATTCTATTTGCGGTTAAATGAATTTTTTAAAGGAAATTTTGTATATTGTTTGGTATTGTATTTGCAATCAGATTTGATAATTGCTTTTAAACATAGTTCAATCACAATGCAAACCTCCCAGATTATGTCTAATCAATAAAACCATATAAAAAAAAATTAACATGAAAATGAATAAAGCCATGCAATGCCAAACATGCTCTAATTAGCAATAATGCTACTTATCCATAAGCTTATATAATTAGAAACCCCCGATCGAGTTCAAAGGAAATGGATTTGGAGGAAAAGTGTTTGATTAAACAGAGAATAATTGATAATTATCCAATTTTCAGATAACCATATCAATAATGCAGTAATAATATATTTTTTGTCTCTGTATCAAGATAGTCAGTATCGTACCAGTGGACGTACAATTTTTGTTCTGGTATTGGTACGTACTTGTATCGGTGTATTTCGGTGTACCGTTTCGGGTTTACCGATATTTTTCAAATATTTTTTCATATATCTATATGTATAATCTATTTTCAAGTTTTTTAATAAAATATATATTATATACACATACAAATATACATCCATTACATGCATATATATATTTTTATGCAAATATAAATTTTAAATATTTAATATCTAAAATTTTAAAACGTAAAATAGGTAAAATAAATATTAAAATGTTAAAAATATAGTAAATTATTATTAATTATGTTCAATAGCCTTATTTAATGAACATATTTTATTTTTAAATGTAATTATGAACAAAAAAAATGATCATGAAAAAAAAATTGAAAATGATTTAAAAAATCAAATAAGTGAATTTTTTTCCAAAAAAATTAAAAAAAATCAAAATCTTGTATTAATCGATACGGACCGGTATGTACCGGTATTGATCGGTATTGACGGATATCGATCAGTACGGGCCGGTACCAAAACTAGAACGAAATTAAAAGTTATCTGTACCAATTTATTAAAAATTGAAACGTACTGACCGATACTACTGATATCGAAATGGTACCGACCACTATGCTCTGTATGCAATAAAAAATTCCAAGGATACGAGTTCATATCTTCAAGGGTGATATAAATAATTTTTATATATTGAATAGCACGAGTAGACTGACAAGTATTTTTATAATCGAGTTGGATTGATTCCCTCTGAATTATTATTTTATTAATAAAATATATTATTTAATTTAATTTAAAAATATTAATATTAGAATAATATTTTAATATTGATTTGGTTAATCAACGTGTCTAACGGGTCTGACTGAGTGATTGGGTCTGGCCTTATGCAAGATTCCAAAAGTCGTGATATAAAATTTTAAGCTCCGTTTAGTTGATAATTTTATTTTTTGTTATTTATCTTTTGTTTTTAATTATTTTTTATTATTTATTGAAAAAGAAAAAATAAACTTGATTAGTTTTACTAGAATGAAGAACTCCATAGCATTAAGATTCTTTTCAACTAGAAATCGCTAATAAATAGGAAGGCCACAATCAAATCGTTTGTCTGGATTAATGTGAATATCTTATCCTATTATTTCCGCTTGACTCCACTTTTGATGATATAGCAAATAATAATAACAATAATGAAGAATTTTGCACGAGGGATCATTAAAGGTCATTTTATATTTATTTTATATTATTTCCTTTCAAGTTGCTTACTTGTATGATGTTGACGATTTCATAGTTTATTGATGCGAATAGGCAAATGATGAAGTAAGAAATATAAATGAATAAGTTCATGAAAAAATAAAAAAGATTTAAAGAAGTTTCTCTCTCATTTAGGTAGCTCCCGGAATCATGCCCCTAATTAGAGGAGTGTTCATGAGTTGGGTCGGATTTAAGTATTGTCATAACGGTTTTTCGACCGCTAAAACGATTTTGAAAACAATAGAGTCGGCACCAATCTTTTTTATTAGGTGTTATTGGCCACCTTTTAAAATCGGTTTTAGTGAAATATTTTAAAATTAATTAAAATATTTTAAAACCAATTTCGAAGTCTGCGCTTTAAACCAGATAGAAAACAAAATCAGGTTCGGGAGTCGGTTACGTGTGGGAAAGGATTAGCACCCCCGAGAAGTCCGTTTAGAAAACGGTACCATTTAATCACGTGTTATCTTAAATCTCGATTTAATGAACTTGACATCGGTATTTAAAAATAATTCTCGTTTTCATTCTTATTTTTATTTTTTTCAAGACATATTTATTTATTTTTTAGAATTTTTATTATTTTTTTGAAAAATGAAAGTGAACGTAAATCTATTATCGAGAATACTCATTAAATATTCCCAACACTCTTGGTGGTATTTAACGAGATCCTCTCACCTCAAGATATCTTAGGAATCACAACTGTGACATCCTTCGAATTTCGTCGTCGGCAAGTTACATCCATTTTTTAATTTAAATGCGTATGATGCAAATATTTAAACATATAATGCACACGACTTAGCATATGTGACTTATGATTAAATACCTAATTATACGATTAAATATATGAATCATAATATAAAAAGTGAGCATGGCAAAATATCGAGCACATAACATTCACTATTTATTCATTTTTATTTATTTGGACTATTTCCATTTTTTTGAGTGAAAAACGAATTTTTGTATCGAGCATGTCGCTAAATACTCCCACCACTCGTGGTGATATTTAATTAAATTCTCTCACCTCGGGATATCTTAGGAATCACAACTGTGACATCTTTCGAATTCCGTCGTCGGCAAATCTGTGTTCACCTCTTTTTTTGTACGAATGCACGTGATGCAATAAATAGAAATGCAAAGTGCGTGAAATTTATTTATCTTGAAAGTTCACTTCTTATTACTTCACTACAAGCGTGTTTTTTTATTTATTTTTTTTATCTATTATTATTTATTTACTTATTATTATTTTGTCTTTAGGAAAATACTCACATCTTAAATGATTACCTATGTTAAAATTTACACAAAACTAATTCTTAGTACGCTAATTTAACTTACTTTGAGAACAACAACTTTTTAGAGTTTTTTTTTTAGCAAAAATAACCAATTTAATATATTTAATTATACTAATTTTTATAATAATTTTTTTTATTTGTTCAAATCTTAAAAGCATATTTGTTTTCACATAAAAAAAAATTTATTAATTAAAAATGAGGGCTGCATAAATAAAATAAACAAATAATAAAATGAAAAATAAAATAAAATGAAATAAATAAATATACCAATGCTTTTGGGCTTAACCCAATGAAGGAGGCACCTGGGCCCAGGGGCAAGCAGTGTGGGCTGGTAGGCCTGGGTCCGTTTGGATGAAAGGGGGTCGGGTCGAGTCGGGGCTTGGACGCCGGTCGGGTCTTCCTTTCCTTTTCCGTTTTTTTCTTTTTTTTTTACCAAAACTACGTCGTTTTGGCCTCCTTTTTTTTTTGAGCCGGGTTACATCTGGGTCGGGTTCTTTCGGGTTGGACCACGGGTCCACATGCGGGTCGTTTTGACCCGCTTTAAAATTTTTTTTGGATCGAAACGGCATCGTTTCACGTGCCTTTAAAAGACCAATTTTTCCTTTTTTTTCTCTCTCCTCTTCCTGCTCTCTCTTTTTCTCTCTCATGTTCTTCAAAAAACCACCAAAAAGTTCAAACCTTTCCAGAATCCGGTCGGTCACCGTCGTCGGCACCGCCGTTCGCCGTCGTACCAAAGCTCTGGTGACCTCCAAAAAACCCACCCTAACTTCGTTCCGGACCCCTTATTTTCGATTCTGGGCTCCGTTTTGCTCGAATCGAAGCCAAACACCCTAGATCTAGGAAAAACTCTTCGGTTGCCAACTTCAAAATGACCGTGGATGGCTACGGGCCGAGATCGAACCACCATCGATCTTTTTCTGCTAGCCCTCAATCCCGTACGAGCGATTCGAATCGCTTTAAAAAACCTCAGATCCAAACCTACACCAAACTGAAAGCCCTCCCTCCCTCTTTTTTTTTTTTGGTGGCTTTTGTTTTGCTGTTTTTTGTGTTTTTGGTTGGTGGCTTCTGAATCCTTTGGCTGTTAAGGCTCCCTTCGTTTTTGAAGGACTTTGGTCCCAATATCCCAGGATTTGGGATCTGTGTTTCCGAATTTTGGGGACGAGGTTGTTGCTGTTAGTGGCGTCGGGTTTAAATTAGGTTGGAAAGGGTATGGTGTGTTTAGGGTGTTTGTGGCTAGGGTTGGCAGGTGGGTTCGGTTTGGGGGTGAAGTGTATGGGGGTTCGATTTTGTAGGGCTAGGGGGTTGGGGTGGTGGCGTGTGGTGGTGCGTTTGGGTGGTTGGTGATGGCTTGGGGAAGGGTGGGGGGTTGCAGAGGCTACGGTGGCAGGCTGCTAGGGTAGTAGGGGGTTAGGGTTCACATGGGTCAGGGTTTGAGATGGGCTGGCTGTTGGGCCCGGATGTGGGCTGGCCTGCTGGAAGCAGGCTTGGATTCTTAGGGGTTGGTTGGGTTTGGAATCGGGCCCGTAGATGGGATTGGGTTTGCACAACAGGCCTGTAGGCCTATTGGGGGAAAGGGCTTTACCAGCAGACTGGGCCAAAAGGCTTAAGTGGCCTGTTGGGTTCTGCTTCAGGCCCCAGATGGCCTGAGTCGGATTCGGATCAGACCCGGGCTAAAAACGATTACTACAGCTGCCCCTCTTTACACATTGCTGAGAATCAAGAATAGGGCAAAGACACGAGCAACGTTTTTGTCTGGGATTATGTTTGCACGTGTTCTAAAAAGGCTCTCTCTATCGGAGATTCTATCATTTGAAAAATAAATTGATCCTCTTATTAGAGGCTCTATCATTTGAAAAATAAATTGCTCCTCTCATCATAGGCTCTATCACTTGAAAAATAAATTGCTCCTCTCATCAGCGGCTCTATCACTTGAAAAATAAATTGCTTATCTCATCAGAGGCTTTATCACATGAAAAATAAATTGCTCCTCTCATCAGAGGCTCTATCACTTGAAAAACAAATTGCTCCTCTCATCAGAGGCTCTATCACTTGAAAAACAAATCGCTCCTCTCATCAGAGGCTCCATCACTTAAAAAATAAATTGCTTCTCTCATCAGAGGCTCTATCACTTGGAAAATAAATTGCTCCTCTCATCAGAGGCTCCATTACTTTAAAAATAAAATTGCTCCTCTCATCAGAGGCTCTATCACTTGGAAAACAAATTGCTCCTCTCATCAGAGGCTTTATCACTTGGAAAATAAATTTCTCCTCTCATCAGAGGCTCTATCACTTGGAAAACAAATTGCTCCTCCCATCAGAGGCTCTATCACTTGGAAAATAAATTGCTCCTCTCATCAGAGGCTCTATCACTTGGAACATAAATTGCTCCTCTCATCAGAGGCTCCATCACTTTGAAAATAAATTGCTCCTCATCAGAGGTTCTATCACTTGAAAAATAAATTGCTCCTCTCATCAGAGGCTCTATCACTTGGAAAATAAATTGCTCCTCTCATAAGAGGTTCTATCACTTGAAAAATAAATTGCTCCTCTCATCAGAGGCTTTATCACTTGGAAAATAAATTGCTCCTCTCATCAGAGGCTCTATCACTTGGAAAATAAATTGCTCCTCTCATTAGAGGCTCTATCACTTGGAAAAATAAATTGCTCCTCTCATCAGAGGCTCTATCACTTGTAAAATGAATTGATACCTTTCCTCTGGTCATCATGGTGACTCTCACTTTCCTGCCATAGTTGAGTTCCATCTTTCTCTGTCCACCTATCATTTATATATTTTTTGCAACATGATAATTCCTAATTGTTTGTAATGTCATGGCAATGCAATGCATGTTCATGATAATGGAATGCATAACCTTAAAGCTCGAATCGTGACTTGATGCCTTTGTGTGTATTTTATCAACCAGTGATTCTTCCAAAACTTGACTTGATTAAGCTTCTTATCTTGTAAAAAAAAATTCTATTTTTTTTTTCAATTTTCTCTCTTCTCTCTCTTCAAGTTGACTAGCTGCCTGCGACTGACTTTCTTATAATCTTTTCTTGGCCGGAGTCAATGCTTTGCACATTTTCGTCAAAATAATTTCATGTATCAATCATCATTTCAATCATTGTTTTATCTGCTTCCAAAGGGTATGAATACATCAATGTCTCATACTGCCTCATCATCCCTTTCTCTCTTTCTAATTTTTCCATTCTCAAATTTCTTTAGAGTAATCATGAAAGCTCCGTTTATGCAGTGTTCATTTATTTATCATCATTTAAATTTCATGCCAACATAATGCATTATTTAAAGAAAATTTCAAAGAAATAAAGATAACTCAATGACAAAACTTTATGAATTGGGATAAGTATTTTCATTTTAGCGAAAAAGGAACATATTAGCATTAATCAAAAAGGAAAGAAAGACAAAATAGGGATAGGGATAGATCCCTCCATAATGAATACTCAAACGAACTCAAACGATCTAATCCAGATTTCTCTTTCGAGAAAGAATATCCATCAATGTCCTTGATTCCTCCGAGAGCATCAAACCACGAATTACCTTCCCTGTCTTGTACAATTCAATTATGTTGCACGTTGCTGCTCGCTCAAATTTTTCATCCTGCCTTAATCCTTTGCCCCACACAGTAACTTCAGACGGGTTATTGCCTGTTAACCCAACTCTTGTTTATCCTTCACCTAGGCTGCCCTTTAGGGTTTTCGACTTATATCCTTCCTTTGATTCAAACCGCCCTTTCAGGTTTTCAGTTTGAACCTCTCATTTTTTCTTTTTTGACTCAAACCGGCCTGTCAGGTTTTCAGTTTGATTTTTTTTTTAATTTTTTTATGCATAATATTTCTTCACTACATTGGCATTGATTGGACTTGAAAAATCTGCTCCGTCCTTTGGCTAAAATCATTGCCCCTCCTGAAAATACTCTTTTCACCACGTACAGACCTTCGCAATTCGGTGCCCATTTTCCCTTTAGGTCTTGCTGATTAGGAAGGATCTTCTTCAAAACCAAATAACCTTCTAGGAACTCTTTCGGGCGAACCTTTTTATTGTGTGCCCTCATCATCTGTCTTTGGTATAATTGGCCATGACACAGTGCCGTCATCCTTTTTTCCTCGATCAAATTAAGTTGCTCGTAGCGGGCTTGAAACCATTCTGCTTCTTCCAACTAGACTTCCATCAAAATTCTCAAAGAGGGGATCTCTACCTCAATTAGCAAAATAGCTTCCATCTCGTACTCTAGGGAATAAGGAGTGGCCCCCGTAAAAGTATGCATTGACGTTCGGTAAGCGTGCAGAGCAAATGGGAGTTTCTCGTGTCAATCTTTGTACTTATCAGTCATTTTGGCCACGATCTCTTTATATTCTTGTTAGCAGCTTCCATTGCTCCGTTTATCTTGGGATGGTAAGGCATCGAGTTGTGATGTCTGACTTTAAACTAAGTGCAAATTTCTTTCATCATGGTATTGTTTAGGTTGAGAGCATTATCTGTAATGATTTTCTCCGGGAGACCGTACCGATAGATCACTTCCTTCTTTAGGAACCTACACACCACGGACTTGGTCACACTAGCATAAGAGACAGCTTCGACCCACTTCGTGAAGTAATCGATCACCACCAAAATGAAACGGTGTTCGTTTAAGGCCTTAGGGGTAATTGGCCCAATCACATCCATTCCCCACATAGAAAAAGGCCAAGGTGTTGTCATGACATGCAGAGCTGTCGGAGGAGCATGTACCTTATCTGCGTATATCTGGCACTTATGGCATTTTCGTACATACTCGATGCAATCCCTCTCCAGGGTCATCCAATAATAACCTGCTCTCATAATCTGCTTGGCCATCATATGGTCGTTTGCATGTGTTCCACAAACACCTTCGTGAACCTCCTCGAGTATTCTTTTAGCTTCATTCGCTTCTACACACCTTAGCAATGTATGATCTCTACTCCTTTTATACAACACTTCTTTATCTAAGAAGAATCCCATTGCCAATCTTCTCAAAGTTCTTTTGTCATTTCCTGTGGCATGTTTAGGGTACTGTTGATGTTTTACGTATTGTAGGATGTCATGGTACCAAGGTCTCCCATCAACTCTTCCTCAACATGCATACAATGTGTGGGCGACTCTCGTATGCTCATCTTAATGGGCTGAACATCAGCGCTTGTATTTATCTTGAACATTGAGGCTAACGTAGTAAGGGCGTCGGCCATTTGATTTTCTTCTCGGGGTAGATAGTTGAATTCAATCTTTTCGAATTGTTGAACTAATTCAATTATAAACTTGTGGTAGAGAACCAACTTCGAGTCCCTTGTCTCCCATTCTCTTTTTAACTGACAGATGACTAGAGCAGAGTCCCCATACACCTCTAACTCACTTATCTTCTTTGCAATAGCTGCTTGAAGTCCTATGACACAGGCTTCATACTCTGCCATATTGTTGGTGCATTTGAAGGTCAATCTTGCAGTGATTGGGCAGTAGGTCCTTTCTAGTGATATCAAAACCACTCTGACATCGTGCCCTAGAGCATTCGATGTGCCGTCAAAATACATCTTCCATACATCTTTCTTTGATTCCTCGTCTTCATCTTCTTGAGAAATAGCCATTAAGTCCTCGTCAGGAAAATCAAACTTCACCGACTTATAATCTTCTGTGGCTCTATCTGCCAGGGATTCGGCCACTGCACTCCCTTTTATGGCTTTCTGAGAGATATAGGTGATGTCATATTCTGAGAGCAAAACTTGCCATCTTGCTAATCTTCCCGATAATGAGGGTTTCTCGAAGATGTACTTGATAGGGTCCAATTTAGCGACAAGCAATGTGGTATGGTACAACATATATTGTCGGAGTCTATGAGCAGCCCAGGCCAACGCGCAACATATCTTTTCTACTGCCAAGTACTTGGTCTCGTAATCTATAAACTTTTTACTTAAATAGTAAATGGCATGCTCTTTTTTGCTTGTCTCATCTTGTTGTCCCAAAACACGTCCCATGGACTTCTCATGCACTACCAAGTATACAATAAGCGGTCTTTCGGGTGTCGACGGTACCAGTACCGGCGGATTGGTAAGATATTCTTTCACCTTGTCGAATGCCTCTAGGCGATCCTCGTCCCATTCACCTGGATCACACTTTGAGTCTGAAAATCGGATCACACTTAGCGGTGAGCTGGGAAATGAAACGGGCAATGTAGTTCAATCTTCCCAAAGATCCTCGCACTTCTTTCTGTGTCTGAGGCGGGGATAAACTCTGGATAGCACGTATCTTGTCGGGGTCTACTTCGATTCCTTTCTCATTGACAATGAAACCCAGTAGTTTGCCGAATGTTACACCAAAAGTGCATTTGGCCGGGTTAAGCTTAAGCTGGAACTTTCTTAATCGCCCGAACAACTTTCTTAGGTTAACCACATGGTCTTCGTCTTCACGTGACTTTGCAATCATATCATCAACATAAACCTCCACCTCTTTATGCATTATGTCATGAAAGAGGGTCACCATTGCTCTTTGATAAGTTGCACCAGCGTTTTTTTTAACCCAAATGGCATAACTTTGTAACAAAATGTTCCCCACATTGTCACGAAAGTGTCTTCTCCATATCTTTTGGTGCCATCTTGATTTGGTTGTAGCCTAAAAATCCATCCATTAATGAAAACAGTGAGTGCTTGGCTGTGTTATCAACCAAGGTATCCATATGGGGTAGCGGAAAGCTGTCTTTTGGACTAGCCCTGTTTAGGTCCCGATAATCGACACACATTCATACTTTTTCATCTTTCTTCGAGACTAGGACTATGTTTGCTACCCATTCAGGATACTTGGCGACTTCCAAAAATCCGGCGTCGAACTGCTTTTTCACTTCCTCCTTGACTTTTAGCTACATTTCAGGCTTCATTCGCCTCAACTTTTGCTTCACAGGCTTGCATTCTAGCTTCAAAGATAAATGATGCACCACAATATCCGTATCGAGCCCCTACATGTCCTGATAGGACCATGCAAACACATCCGCATACTTGTGGAGTAGTTCTACCAATTATTTTTTCTTTGCCAATGGTAGTGAAGTGCCGATTTTTACTTCCTTCTTATTATCATCATTTCCCAGATTAACGACTTTCGTTGTCTCATGGTGAGGCATAATTTGCTTTTCTTCTGACTCTATCAATCTCAATAGATCAGGTGGTAAGTCGTAGTTCTCTGCAGTCTCTTCATCGTCAATTTCACCAATGTCAATACATTTCTAAAAATCGATTTTCGAATCATTGATGAGATAGTTTCGTATTCATTATTAGGAGACTTGGAAAGGCGTAAGCAAAAATAATATAGATAGTCGTATAGGAAGACAAAATAAAAGATGAGTTATAAAAGAAATGGCAAATGAACCGAGACATAATGCATTATAATTGTCATTTATTAAAATGATAACTTCATAAAAGGAGCCCGTGCACAAAAGAAAGTCTCATACTACTCTTGGGCAGAAGTGTTTGAAGATTTAGTTGGTTAACCAGAAAGAGACCTAAATACAGCAGGTAAATCTACAGCATGCCAATTCTTCAATTCAAATCCTAGGGGGCACGGGTAGATGGTCCCTTCTTCGATTTTGTTGCCCTCTTCTCCTTCTTTTTCCATCATCTGTATGCAGAACCCCGCAAACATCCCTTCCAAAGTCTCGGCAGGTTTGGTCCCAACTAGTGAATCAGGAAAAATCAAACCCGTTGACCGAAATGTCTCATAGAGATGGGGGATGTATATCCTCGGGGTCTCTATCTCATATCCCCTGAGCCTTGCCAGCCTCTGCTCTTTCCTTTCTCTTATCAGTCTCTCCCTGTCTTCCCTGGTTGGCTTGTATCCCAACCCGAACTTGTCTTCCTTTACGAACGCACTTATGCTCTTTCGAATTCCTTGTAGGTTTTTTCCCAAACCTGTCCCGGCCCGACAACCCTTCTCTACGACCTGAGCAAGGCCGCTTTAAGTGGCAGAAGACAACTGAGGTATAGGCATCTTAGAACCTTCTCCTATAAATGTAGCGTTCACAAACTCCAAGGTTCGAAAAAGCATTTCCCTGCTTCCTCAGTGGCTTCTATGTAGGGAATATTCGAGGGCTTTGATACAAAGAGGTATTCTTCTCTATCAACGATTATTAATTATTCTTCGACTCTAAACTTCACCTTCTGATGTAGAGTGGATGGAATAGCACCAGCCATGTGGATCCAAGGCCTTCCCAACAAGACGTTGTACGAAGGAACGATATCCATAACCTGGAAGACAATATCAAATGTGCAAGGACCAACTTGCATTGGCAACTCGATTTGCCCCGCCAACTGTCTACGGGTTCCATCAAATGCTCGCACTATCATATGACTGTTCTTCATGTGGGACCCGTCGACAGGCAGTTTGGCCAGTGTAGTCATAGGCATGACGTTTAGCATGAAGCCGTTATCAATGAGAAATTTCGCAATGATATGGCCTTTGCAGCGGGCAGTGATGTGAAGGGCTTTGGTACTACCCGTTCCTTAGGCACGATCTCGTCATCGCTGAAAGCTATGAAGTTGTTAACAACCACATTCCCCACTACTTGGTCAAATTTCTCTACAGACACGTCATGAGCCACGTATGCCTCATTCAGCACCTTCAAGAGCGCCCTTCAATGGGTCTTCGAATTCATCAATAATTCCAGGATGGAAATGTGAGCCGGCGAGTGCTTTAATTGTTCAATGACACTGTATTCACTGTGCTTGATAAATTTAAGTAATTCACAAGCTTCCTCTTCCGTCACATGCTTGCTCGTTTTTTGCTCAACTGCATTTTCTGGGTTGATTTCCTCTTCATCGGCCTTAGCTTTCCCTTTTTTGACCTTTTTCGATGCCTCAGCTGTATAGCATCTCTTACTCCTAGTAAAACCCCCAACACCGGTTATGTCTACGGCAGCCGCAGAAGCATTGAAAATTGGTGTAGCGTTAACAGGCTCTGGTGATGCAAATTTGCATTCGTACCTCCAAGGCACGACCTTATCATTCTTTTATGGAACGGGTTCGGCACTTCAATAGTCACCATCGGCCTTGACACCCTTGGTGTTTCCCTTACCGGCGAGTTCTGGCTTTCCCCACAGTAGATAACCAATGGTTTCGGCTTAACCCATCTTTCAGGGGCTTTCGGGGTTTCCTCAATTACTACTGTCGCAACCTAAAAAATAACAAGTCTCATCGCAAGACTTTATTATTCGTTAAGTGTGACATTAAAAAAATCGACTTAATTTCTCTAGAAAAATTAAGGTTTTGAAAATAACCTTGGAAAAGACATGGAGTAGCCACCAATCTTTATTGGCTAGGTGTGATCGGCCACCTATTAAAATCGGTTTTAATAAACATTTTAAAATTAATTAAAACATTTTCTTAAAACCAATTTCAAGTTTGCATTTTAAACCAGAGAAATAAAAAAAACGGGTTTGGGACTCGGTTACGTGTGGGGAAGGATTAGCACCCCCACAACGCCCGTATAAAACAATACCTTATTAATTGTGTGTTATCTCAAGTCTGGGTAAAAAGTCAATTTTTATTTTGGTATTTCAAGTTAATTCCTAATTCAAAGAAAAATAATTTCATTTTTTATTGAAAATGATCCAAAATTTATTAATTCAAAATTTTCCTATATTTCCCAACAAGCGTGGCAAAATATAGAAATTTTTATTATTTTGGAAAATTTTCCGAACCATTCTTGTTTTAAAGAAGATATTCCGTTATTAATGATAATTGATGATATCCTCCCCAGCAAACCCGGCAGAGAACTCATGAATTATTTTAACTCGGGAATATCTTTATTTTATTGAAAATCATTACCTTTTTCAAAACATTTTAAAAGAATATTAATATGAATATGTGTGACATAAATAAAATGACATAACAAAATCTAGATAATTTTAATGCAACCTAAATGGTATGATACAATTTAAATGTCTTAGCATATTCTAAATGAAATGAAATATTCTAAGTTATATGATATATTCTAAATGAAACGAAATGACCTAGGTAACATGATATATTCTATATGAAATGTAATATCCTAAGTCATATGATATATTCTAAATGAAATAAAATATCCTAAGTGACATAATATATTCTAAATGAAATGAAGTGACCTAGGTAACATAATATATATTCTACATGAAATGAAATGACCTAGGTAACATAATATATTCTATATGAAATGTAATATCCTAAGTGACATGATATATTCTAAATGGAATAAAATGGTTTAAATGACATGACAAATATAAATGATATGACATATAATCTTAATGATATGAAATGACATGAAACATAAAATAATGCTAACATATAATATGCATGAAAATAGAAATAAAAATAATGCATGAACATAGTATATGCTAAATAATATGACAAAAAAGACTAAATAAAAAGCATAGGATATCATGAAATATTCAAAACCATATAACAATTAATACAATATCAAAAATTTAAATCAAAGATAATAACACCATCATGAAAACTAACATAGCAAAAATCACATATTAAATAGTATGCATGAATATGGAAAATGCAATGCATGAGAATGTATTTTTTCCTTTAATTAAGAAAATTCGTATATCTAAAAAGATATCCGGCTACCTTAGGAAAATATATTAAATTAAATATTCTAAAACCAAAATACTTTGTGATTGTTTGAAAACAATTTTGAAAAGCTAAGATTAAAAATAAAAACTTAGCTAAACCCTTTTTAAATGGCTCTAATTTCCTAAGTTTAAAATCCCGGACTTGACCACCCTTAACCCGAGATTTAAAAAATCACTTTTAGTTTAAAAAGGCTTAGAAACTACCCTAAGTCAGTAGCTAAACTTCCTAATCAGCCCCCTCTAAGTAACTTAACCAAAACAGAAAAATGATTTTCCTTCAAATTCAATTCTGCTTTTACTGTCCAGTTTTAAAGCACGATTTTTACCCTATTTTTAAAAATTCAAAAAAAATCTAAAAAAAAAAAATATTGGAGACTCAGGACATGTAAAACTACACGGAAAAAATCGGCTTAATTTTGGGATTAAAGATGACTGCCCAGAAAAATGGGGAAAGTACGAGTACTGGGTGAAAAAATTGTTTTGCCAAAACACATTTTTTTTGCCTTTGATAAAATCTT
Organism: Fremontodendron californicum; assembly: GCA_030761205.1. NCBI lineage: Eukaryota > Viridiplantae > Streptophyta > Magnoliopsida > Malvales > Malvaceae > Fremontodendron > Fremontodendron californicum. The sequence continues at coordinate 7,513,134 of JAULJL010000024.1, forward strand.
TTAAAAATCAAAGTAAAAATGTTAGAGACTCTCCTAAGGACTCACAAACAGTAGCTAGCACTTTTGAAATGTTAGACAAAAATTGGCTAAGTAAAAAAAATCACAAAGGTAGAATAATCAATTTGATAACTTTTTAATTTTCCACAAGTATGCTCAAAATGAGCATGACTTTGAACTATTGATTGGTCTAAGTCATAAATCATGTGGCAATGACATGAAATGCATGAAAATACAACAAATATGATGCATGAAATGCATGATTTAAAACCTAAATGACATGAAAAATGCATGGCATCAATAAAATGACCTAGACCTAAATGAACTTGCATGGCATTTAATGCAACCTAGGTCTAAAATGCATGAATATGCATGGCAAAGCAAGCCAAACCTAAACCTAAAGAATGCATGGCAATAACACAAACATATAGCATGCTTAAACAAAATACACAACCAAATATCATGAAAATGCAAACCTATCAACTAGCAAGATGAAAATGCACATACAAAGCATACAATATGAGGGGTGGCCAAATGGTCCCATAAAAATGAGCATGGCATTTTCACAAACACTTAACACAATAACATGCATAGCTAAAGAATAATACTCAAATCATGCAAATATAAAGTAAAGGCATTAAAACCAATACGCATCTTCACAAACACATGGATTAACAAAATGTAAAACATAAACAAACTTAAACATTTTGAAAATAGAAAATCAAAAATGCAAGACAAGTAAAATAAACATGATAACAAGATAATAGACTAAAAAATGGAAACAAGCAAGCAACCAAATTAAAACAAGCTTCATGTTTATGTATTTGAAGAAGATTTAAAACATCAAAACTTGTTAAATATCACTAGTAACATGAAATAAAGAAGCAAAACAACAACTATACCAAACAATAGGCCATTCAGCCAACCCAAAAACAAAAGAAAAGAAATTTCTCAAAGCTTTTTCCAAGAAAGTATAAAGAAGACCTTTAAGGAGAAACTTAAAAACACTCATTTTAAAGAAGAAAATCAAAATAAACTCACCAAAATAGCAATAAAAACAGCAAATCAAGAATAGAAAATCAAAGAAAGTGCAAGAGTATGATGCTTAAAGCAACCTCTAGAAGCTATATTGCAGGTTTTTTCTCTTCTAACTTTCTTTTCTTTTCTAAACTTTTTCTTTTTGCCTTTCCAAAAATGGAGAGAAAATCAGCCCAAACAAGAGAGTGAATAGCTGAAAATGAAAAGAGAGAGACCCTTCCCTTCTAGTGGCCGAATGGCTTGTTAGATGCTAGGATGTTGTCATTTTTCTTTCAACCAATTTTGATCCAAAGGCTATTAATCCAAGATGTTTAAAATGTGAAATTATCACCCTTAGATTAGGTAATCAGCTATCCACAATTATAGCTGTTCAAGAATCTTAAGCCATTATGTTGACATTCTCCCTCTTCATGCATTGGTCCATGTGGTTTAATTACAAAGGCTTGATCAAAAAATAACTACCTTCCTCTTCATTGTTGGCCTTTTGATTAAAATCAAAAAATATTTGCCCACCGTTGGGCCTTGGCCGGCTGACCCCTCATCTTCCAGCCCATGCTTCATTTTTTTAAAAGGTAAGAAAAGCCTTTTTCGGTTTCTTGGATAAAATGATCTTTTTCCCCCCCGAACATAAATAAATAGCAAACGGACTCCAAATTCAAAATTTATTTTTTCAATACTTTCAAAATAATAAAAAATTGAATTCTGGAGGTTTTCAAAATTTTTCGAGCCCATTTGCTATTTATTTGGATTTTTTCTTCCAAAATTGCCCTTTTGTGCTCCCAAACTTTACCATTTTTTAAACGAGGTCCAAATCCGGATTTTTCTTCACCAATCTCTTCCAAATAATTTAAAAGTATGATCTAGAAGTTTTCATAATTTTCGGAACTCATTTGGTATTTTTTTCGAGATTTATCTACTTGAATTACTGCATAGCCATTTTGCAAACGAACTCCGAATCCGGATTTTTCTTCTCCAATCTCTTTGAAATAATTTAATAAAGAGTTCTAAAAATTTTCAAAAATTTTGGAGCTCACTTGGTATTTTTTTAGGATTTTTCCTTTTGAATTTCTACATAGGGGACCCGGGATTTGGCCATTTTGCAAACGAACTCTGAATCCGGATTTTATTTTGCCAATCTCTTCAAAATGATTTAAGAATTAGATTTGCAAATTTTCAGAATTTTTGGAGTTCATTTGCTATTTTTTCCAAATTTTCCAATTCTGCCCTTTTGCCTCCGAAACCCGGTTTTGCTCAAAACAAGTCCGATTTTCTTCAAACTGAGCCTTGGGCTATCCTTGTTTAATCATTCCTCATCAATTAAGAGCTTTAGTTTTTCCGAATCGGGCCATTTTTGCAACTTTCCTCAATTTCACCAAAATCCACCAAAAATCCTAATTGTCGATTTTCTTCTGGATTGACTTTTCTTTCAGTTTTTCTTCCAAGTAGCTTCTCCATTACCCGTAGTCAGTGCTTATCTTTCATTTGGAACCTTCAATTTTGACTAATTTGATCGTTTAAGCACTTTTTCCCAAATTTCCCGAACTAGGGTTTCTTTTGTATTGAATCTCCGTAACCCAACTTCCGAACTCCATATCTTTTGATGTAGACCTCGGATTATCAAAATTCTTTCGCCATTTTTCAATTGAACTTCAAATCTTGATTTTGAAAGTGGGTTGATTTTTTTAGTTTTTGACTTTTCAAGGTTAACGTTTTTGAGGTTGACTTTTTCAAGTTTGACTTTTTATGCTCGCCTTCTTAGACTAAGTCTCGGAGTACCACCTGCAGGATGAAAAAAAAATCTTTTTACATTCTGAAACATCAATTTAGGAAGAAAACATACCTGTTTTAGTGGTCCGGACAAAATTAGGTTTCTACAGCTACATCCACGAATTCTTTCTCCCATGCTATGGAGAATTTTGCTATAACGATATCCATCAATTCTTGAATTTTGGCTCGAAAGTCAGAGCATTGGTTGAAAGTGTGTCCCACAAAACCTTCGTGATACCTGCAAAAGTGTTCAAAATCAGGTTCCGGCCCTGAGGGTTTCTGCCCCATGCTGACTGGTTTAAACAGCCCGGCCTCAATCATAGCATCCAATACTTTTCCCATATGAGTATGGACATCCTCAATCCTGGATATCACCCGGCATATTTTCCCTCCGTTATCGCGTTTGCTCCTGTCTTTCCATGGTCGGGTAACGGATTTGCCGCGACATTAGGCTCTCCTTTGGTTGTGAAACTCAAACAATCGACCCTAATTAGGTGTTGCACTTTGTGCTTAAGTGCGGTGCAGTTCTCCGTGGAGTGACCCGGGTTACCGCCATGGTAATCACAGTTCACGTTTGGGTCGTACCACCTTCGGTATGGGGGTTTCATGGGTTCCAGGAACATGGGTGTCACTAGATGATTTTGAATTAACTTGGGGTAGGAACCAGGTCGAACGGGGGTCTTTGTTGAGTTGGCTGAGGTGTTATCTGATTAGCGTTCACATTGTTTACTGGACTGGTCGTGTTGGGAGCAGGTACAGGTGTCGTGTATACGGGTGCTGGCATTGGTGATGGTGTATACATTGGCGCTGGTGGTCGATAATTTATTGGGTATTGGGGTTGTGTAGGAGGGTAGAAGTATGGGTTAGGGGAGTAACTGTAGGGTCAGTTTGTAGGTTCATGGGTATAGCTTTGTGGTGATCCGTTTTCATATGAGGCCGCTTGCACTTCTTCTTCTTTCTTCTTCGTTGCCCCCATTTTTTACTGTTGGCGATTTCGCTTCCCTCGATCTTGCCGCTTTTTATGGCGCTCTCTATCATTTCGCCAGAAATAACCATATCAGCAAAATTCTTGTTAGCATTGCCGACCAACCTGTCATAGTATGGCCTTCGTAATGTATTGATAAACAATACAGTAGTTTCCTTTTCTATGAGAGGTGGTTGTACTTGAGCAGCCAAGTATCTCCACTTCTGGACGTCTTCTTTAAATCCTTCTCCTGTCTTTTTTTCCATGTTCTGCAAGGATAACCTATCAGGCGCCATGTCAGCCATGTGCTTGTATTAGGCCAAGAAGGCTCTTGCCAAATCTGTCTAAGTATGAATGCGACTGAGATCTAGTTGGTTATACCATCTTGGGGCTGATCCTTGCAGGCTGTCTTGAAAACAGTGGATTAATAATTTGTCATTATGAGTGTGCCCAACCATTTCAGGACAGAACATGGTGATGTGAAATGAAGGGCATTTGGTCCCATCGTACTTTTCAAATTTCGGGACCTTGAATTTTGGCGGTATTACCAAATTCGGAACTAAGCTTAGTTCACTTGCAACAACTTTTTCGAAGGCGTCCATCCCTTCTATTGCTTTGAGTCTTTCCTCTAGCATATCATACTTATGCTTTGTCCTGGCATGCTCCACTTGTTCTATCACATTTCTTCTCAAGTTTTCTTGCTCCAGGGGTCATCTAAGTTTGGGACGTGGACTGGGTTCAAAGGATTAGTCCCTGGGTCGGATGCGAATTGTCCTTCACCTTGTTGTCCTATAAGATTGGGCGTGTCGATGTAAACATAAGGTTGTCCTCCCACTGGAGGTTCCCCTTGTGGATGCCTGTCTTGTATTACTTCGGCGTGGGTTGGGGTAAAACCTGGTGGGTATTGAGGATCTCCGTTGTTGTTTTCTCGGGGTCGGGGTTCTTCCCTTACTACTGAGCTTTCGGCTGGCTCTTTTCCTCTTGTCAGACTCATCATTATTTCCATCATCTTGGCTATTTGCTCTCGTGACTCTTCCTGGAACCTTGCTATCTGTTCTCGTACTTCCTGTTGAGATCGGCCCAGCTGTTCTTGCAATTCTTTCTGTGCCCTTTCCATTCTCTCAATCCTTGTTGCTTGTTCGTTGTCCATAGTCTTTGCGTGTGCTCGTGCATTATACAAGTGTGGAGCACTTTTGTCCAGGTACTTTAGTCGACGCTCAATTTTTATACCTTAGTTCAAACATCCCGGGTTAGAACCTCACGACATATTATTTCTTTATTCTTTATTGAGTGCATGAAAGAATGAATGGATAAAGAATGAATGGATGGATGAATGAATGAGCAAACAAATAAATGGAAAAATGCATCCGAGGTATAAATACTCAAAGATAAATTTCAGGAAGTTGATTTTTCATTGATCCCAAATATAGTTCTCTTTACATCAACATAACTTCTTAGAGTCGTGTCCATAAAAACAGCTAATCTGCTTATACCGATTTCTGGCTTCGTTCAAGAAATTAAGCAACTGTTGTCCTTATTCCCTGGTTGGCTGGATTCTTTGCCTTAGAGCTTCCACTTTCTTGATCATCCCGCCGGCCTTTCTCACGGCTTTGCCGATTTTTGCACCCAAGTGTTCTATGTACTGCTGCCTTCCCAAACTTTCGGCTTCCCATCTCTTGCTAGCATCCGTAGCCAAATCACATGTATAAATCCAATCACTTTCTCTTTCCCTCTATTCCCTCATGATCTCGTCGATGTGATTTTTCTGGCTATATAGCTGTCGCTCTAGGTCTCGGATTACTTGGTGTAGGGAACTTCTCTCTTCCCTCTTTTTTTCGAGTTTCGCCTTTAGCTTCTCGTTTGTATGCAGAGACTCAGCTAAACGCGCGGAAGCCTGGGAGTACATATCTTTACATTTCTGCTTATCACGAGACAGCCAAACGGTTTTTGCTTCATTTTCTTGTGCCTTTCTCTTTCACTGTTCTACTTCCTCCTGAAGTCGACTAAGTTCTCTTTCCCGCCTATAAGTTGGTCCGAGTATATTTTTGACCTTCAGTTGTGTCCTTAGTTTCCTATTTTCCTAGTGCAAGTCTTTCATGTCGGCATATGCAGTGTTACGTTCCTTTATTATTTTCTCGATCCTGATCCCTTGTATGTCGGTCTTATCTTTCCAATTCTCGGCCTTCTCTTGGAACTTCTGACTTTCTTGCTTTATCTTCTTTCTTTCAATGCTGAAACCTTACTCAGCGATTTCAAGCTCTAATATTCTCTTTGGTGGAGCGGGAACTGGCTGATAAGTGACCTTTTCTTCGGGAAGAACCACATTTTTAACTCGATTTGCTCTCCACACTTGGTACTTCGGAGTGACACTCTCACGAGGGACCTTAACCTCGATCTTTGGTTCTCTTTCCAAGCTCGGACTATTGGCTCAACTCTTTTTGACATATTCGGATCCCTATAAGAAAATTCTACCTGGTCGAGTTTGTGCGTAGCCAGGACGAATTGCTTTACCCTATATCATCTCAGTACCATCAGTGAAGCGTAACTTACTACTCCCCATGGTCCCAACAGCTGTACCCACGGTTCTCCACATCAGTATAACATTGGTCCATGAGGCATCCATGGCGCCATCCATCTTAGTTGCTTATCAGTCAAAGACCGTAGGAATGCTACCCATTCTTTCTTGGATTTGGGTTCTGGCCATTTGCTCTCGCAGAATTCTCTAATAGGGGCACTATTCCTCAAATAAGGCTTGGAGAAGGCACTATTTTCACACGTGAATTGACTCTTGAGCCAAATATGCAGTAGTGGCAAAAGTTCAATGATCTTATGGTTTTAGCCAGGATTGCCAGTGAGGGATTAGCGTGGTTCTCAACTTGCTCCAAGAAATCTATCACAGCCACTTCAATATGCCCCAAAATCTTAGGAAAAATTACCATCCCATAAATAGCCAAAGCAAAAGCGGTGATCCCTTGCTCGTCATCGAGATGTCTCTCAATAAATTTTTGAAAAAAATCCCAAGGGATGCACACATGTTCCCCTTTTTGTTTCAGATCTGGGTCTCCTACTTCTACCCCGATGAGCTTCTCCAACTTCTTACGGAAGCCCAATTTTGGCTTTCTGATGTACACCTTTTTTGGGAAACGGAGCTCTAACCCGACAAGAATTGAGTACTCCTCTATGGTCGGTGTCAAATCCTCTTTGTTAAAAGCAAAACACCTATAAGAAGGGTCCCAAAATTGGATGGCTACTCTGATCATTGACACCTCAATTACCACTGGGATGAACGAAGTGATAACTCGTATAATTATATAGTTTTTAGTTATGTTTTATTATTGTTTTGTGTCAAATACGAGTTATTATTGTTTAGTCTAATTGTGTTTATGATCTTTTATATTTTTATGTAATTTGGTGTTTTTCACAAGTTTCTTTGAGTGATTTCAGATTACTAGAATTAAGGGCAAATCCAGTTCAGTTCCAGTTCCGACACCGTTTACCATATCAGCTATATATCGAGTTTCACTGAAGCAATAAGGCTGAAATTTGTATCCGTGCAAAGCTAAGAGGCATATATATTTTTTTCATGTTTTACACTTCTTGAAACGGAGTCGTTTTCCCTAGTGAAATCGACCATCAAGTTGGCTGATGTGCAATGATGTCTGTGCTGACCTGTTTTCGTATTTTGCCCATATCTTCTTATCCACATGAGCAAATGATCTGATTCCAACGGCTATGGATCCGTAACTGATAGGGGTATATTTTTCTAGAAGACCATTTGATCAGATCGAGCCTCCAACATTGACAAAATCGACCATCAAGCTGGCTGATCAGAATTGTCATACAATATGACGAAAATTGTTAGAAAAATGCACCCACCTATTATACCTACCTTTGAAATTTGTAAAGCTTGTCTCTTGTCATTTAGCCCTCCAAAATGTGTATAAATAGAGGGCCTTGGATGAGTATTGGGAAACATTGATACATTGGTAGGATATTAGCCATTGCAATGTAATTCTCTAAGTTTTCTTCTTCTTTCCTTTCTCTAGTTTTCTTTTTCTTTATTTTTCTTTTCATTTTCTTCATATCTAGTATGTGTTGCTAATCATATTGTTGAGGTGATGAGGTGAAGCTCTTGGTAAATGCTAAGGTTAGTCTCTTAAACATGAGCTAAAATGAATCATCATTTATAAACACTAGTGTAGATAATATTTTCTTTTGGTTTAAAATCATACTTGCAAAGTAGAGATCTTGATTCATTATTGACAATGAAAATGGCACAGTAAATGCTTGGTTTCATAACCTTGATTTGTTGTAGACATATACCTTGGCATAAGGAATGCTTGGACTCTTTTTATGAGTTTTGAGGACACCAAATGAACATAATATCATATGCTATGGACGTTGGACAATTTGGACTGAATTGCTAAACCTTCCGATTGGAACCTCCCTTATGTGTGGATTTCAATTGTGTAATAAAACAAGATTAATCTTAGCATAACACCAAGAGTGGATTCTCTAACCTCAACATCTTTTCTTATTGTTTTTTTTCTATCTTGTTTAATTTCTTTTATATTTTGTTTATTTTGTTCTCTAATATCTTGTTTATCTTATTTTGTTGTTGATTCCTTAATATCTTGTTTACTTTCTTTTTCTTATATATTTATAAACTTATACTTACTAATACGCTTCCCTGTGGTTCGACCTCGGACACCCGAGAATTTATTACTTGAACATAACCTGCACTTGGGTTTACAACTCTTAATTGAGTCTCCATCAAGTTTTTGGCGCCGTTGCCGGGGAGGCAATACTAAGTATATAAGTTTATAAGTATATTTATTTTTATTGGCTGGTTATACCGCCTATATTTATTTTTATTGGCTGGTTATACCGCCTAATTTTCTATATATTTATATTTATATTGTATATTAACTTTGTTTATTTTTATTGGCTGGTTATACCCCCTAATCTGTATATTAACTTTGTTTTATGCTTGTTTGGCGACGTGATTTTAGATCTCGTCGTTTAGTTAGATTTTATTGTGAAACTTTTTCAGGTAATCTTTCTAATACAACTCCTACCATGGCTGACAATGAAAGTGTTCATGCTGAAGATGAGAACAGACAAGTACGCACCATGCGTGACTACTTGCAACCAACTCGAAGCTCATCACCCTCTTGTTTTATTTTTCCTCTCAATGCAAACAACTTTCGTTTTAAACCAGGTATGATAGCTTTGCTTCCAAATTTCCATGGGTTAGAATCGGAAAGTGCTTACTCGTTTCTAAAAGACTTCGAAGATGTATGTGTCACCTTTAATGACCAACAATGTACAAATGAAATTGTCAAGCTAAAATTATTTCCTTTTTCTTTAAAAGATAAAGCAAAAATTTGGCTTCATAATTTAAAACCAAGGTCAATTGGCACATGGCAAGAATTACAAACTGAGTTTCTAAAGAAATTTTTCCCAGCACATAAAACTACTGCTTTGAAAAGACAGATTCAAAATTTCAATCAAAATCAAAATGAAGCATTTTTTCAGTGCTGGGAGCGTTTTAAAGATTTGTTAAGTTCTTGTCCACATCATGGTTTTGAAAAATGGCGTCTTATTAGTTTCTTTTATGAAAGTTTAACTCCCGAAACTAAACAATTTGTTGAAACAATGTGTAACGGTGAGTTTCTAGAAAAAGAACCTGAAGAAGCCTTTGACTACCTAGACCATTTGGCAGATAACTCTCAAGCCTGGCACATAGATAATTCCTCTGAAAGTTCCAATAGATCTAATCTTGTTTCTAACAGAGGTAAATATCATTTTAGTCAAGAAAATGAGATAAAAGCTAAAGTAGCTAATTTGGCTAGAAAGATTGAAGCCATGGAACTTAGAGAAGTAAAAGAAGTCAAAACGGTTAAAAATGAAGAAAGTTGTGGAATTTGTGAAATCATGGGACACCCCACTTCTGAATGTCCAAACATTCCCATTCTTAAAGAAGTGTTGCATGATCAAGTAAATTCCATAAACACATTTAAAAAGCCTTTTCCTTCTCCTTACTCTGAAACGTATAACTCTGAATGGAGAAATCATCCCAACTTCAGTTGGCGGAATAATAATCATGTTCAGGTACCACAATCTCAAAAGCCGGGCAACACTTTTTCCTATCAACCTTCACGTGTACAAACCTTGGAAGAGACATTGCAAGCATTCATGCAAACACAAGCAAATGTGAATAACCAAACTTCACAGGACATCAATGAGATCAAAAACACCTTGTCCACATTGACAGCTTCATTACGCACTCAAGAAAAAGGTAAGTTTCCTGCTCAACCTCAGCCTAACCATTCTACTCAATGTCTTGTTTCTTGCTCCAATGAAACTCAACAGGAAAATGCCAGTTCTATCACAACTCTTCGAAGTGGAAAGGCAATTGACAAAAACATTCCATCAAAAGACCAAGATCCTTCTTCCCCTCCGAAAAGTAAAGGTAAGGATGATGGTAAGTCTGAACTTCTTGAAAATTTGGACAAAGAAAAAGGTATGCATCCTGCTCCTTTTCCTCAAAGGTTGCAAACAATAAAGAATTTGAATCAAAATGCAGAAATTTATGAACTTTTCAAACAAGTTAAGATTAACATTCCTTTATTGGATGCAATCAAACAAGTTCCATCTTATGCTAAATTTTTGAAGGACATGTGCACATTTAAAAGGAAACATAATGTACAAAAGAAAGCATTTCTGACGGAAAGTGTGAGCTCAATCATTCAGCACCTTACTCCACCAAAATTCAAAGATCCTGGATGTCCAACAATCTCATGCATCATTGGAAACACTAGAATAGAACGTGCATTGCTTGATCTTGGTGCTAGTGTTAATCTTTTGCCTTTTTCTGTTTATCAACAGTTAGGTTTAGGTGAACTCAAGGAAACACCTGTTACACTTCAACTAGCTGATCGTTCTGTAAAAATTCCTCGAGGGATAGTTGAAGATGTTTTGGTTCAAATTGATAATTTTTACTTCCCTGTTGATTTTATTGTTTTGGACACACATCCTGTTTCAAATCCAAATGTTCAAATTCCTGTTATATTAGGCCGTCCATTTCTTGCAACTTCTAATGCTCTGATAAATTGCAGGAATGGTATGTTGAACATTTCTTTTGGAAATATGACTTTAGAATTAAATGTGTTCAACACTTGCAAGCAACCTGGTGATGATTCAGAAGTACATGAAGTGGATTTCATTGAAGAACTTGTTCATGAACATCTCACCACTACCACATTCCATGATCCTTTAGAAGCTTATTTAATTGAATGTGAGTTTGATAATGCTTCAGAAATTTCACACACTGATTCTTTGTTAAATTCTTTTCAGGTTAAGCATTGTTGGAAACAAAAGTTTGAGGAACTTCCATCACTCACAAATGTCACTGTACCATCAACTATTGAACCACCCAAGTTGGATTTAAAACCATTGCCATCCGAGCTAAAATATTCCTTTTTGGGTAGAAGCACTTTTGCAAAGAAGCGACGAACAAAGCGCATGAGTTCAAATTGCCACAAATGTGCACGATGGACGTGTAACGGTGAATGTCGTTCTATTGGGATTCCGTCCTCTAATCGAGATGATAAAATTGAATTCATTAAGGATGGACTGAGTAAGGAGAATTTGGGTAATATCCAACTTTCTCTTGAGACGCATCCTAGTGGAGACGTACAAAGAGAAATTCTTGATTTATGGCCGCAATTCCAAAGGGAATGGCAACATCTTGGGAATCTGATGTTAAAAGACCCTGTTTGCCAGCTTGTAAGAAAACTGGATGGGAAGCATATCCTCGACTCATAGAAGGCGTTTAAGCCGTTTCTGGACGTAAAACCAGAGGAAGATGCCAAATACACTTTCGGCGACATTATTACTTTTGACTTTTACGGTTGATTTTTCTTCTCTTTTTAATTTTCTTCCTGAAATCACGCAAAAATCTTTTGTTAGGTTAACATTTTCTTCTGACAGGTCAAATACACTTTCGGCGACATTATTAGTCTTGTCTGATTCACTACTCAGTCTTCTATATATTACACCATGTACTCATTCTCTTTCAGGCACTCGAAAAAGAAAAAAAATGGAAAGTACTTCGTCCCAACGGATTAAAAAAATTTGTGTCTTTGGAGGTGCTTATCCAGGGAAAAATAACATATTCGCTGATGAAGCCATAAGAGTTGGAGTAATACTTGCCCAACAAAAGATCCACTTGATTTATGGAGGCGGTAGTACGGGTTTAATGGGAGCAGTTGCTACAGCAGCACACGCCGGAGGAAGTCCAGTTCTAGGAATCGTGCCAAAACTATTCACAGATTTTTGTGGACCTATCGTGGGTAAGGAAATACAAGTCTGGAGTATCCCTGAACGGATGACAATCATGTACCATTCTGCCGATGCATTCATTGCTTTACCAGGAGGTCTGGGTACATTGGAAGAAATAGCTTGCGTGGCTTCTTGGTCATCTTTGGTCACAAATAAGAAACCCATTGGTTTGCTTAATATTAATAGTTATTTTAGTAATTTGCTTTCATATTTAGATAATGCTGTGGATAATGGATTCATGTTTTCAGAGGCAAGGAGAACCATAATTTCTGCTACAACCATTGAAGATTTACTCAAAAAGCTACAAGCTTATGAGTGTTTATCTGCTACGGTTGTTTCGCAAACGCTCAGAAAAAGAAAAAGAGATATGGACGAGCAAGGAGTGGATTGCACTTTGTATTTGTGATATTATCTAACATTTTGCTTGTTGTGTCTCAGTTATAATAAGTGGTTAGCAACCTCTGCAGGTAATATCTCCTAAATTCTACCTTTAAAATTTGACATTGGGGACAATGTCATATTTTAGTAGGGGGTAAGGGACATATTTTGCCTAAAAAATAAAATAAAAAAAAATTGTTGTGTTTTAAGACATTTAGAAGTATTCATTCTGAACAAGGTCTGAGTAAGGGAGACTTGAGACATACCTTGTCAGTTTGATTTAATCTTCTTCTTCTTCAGAAAAAAAAAAAAAAAGCATGTTTAGACTTAGTGTGTTTTTTTTAGTTACTTTCAATACTATAATGAGATATGAATTGCATAAGTCTAAAACAGATTTATTAGTGAGAAGATTTTCATGAGAATTGAGCTTGATATCAACCTTTTTATGAGCCAATGTTAATATGATATGTTGATTGAGAAAGAAGCATGTTTAGACTTAATCTGACTTGTATAATCATCCTTGTGAGTTTTTGAGCCTATAATGATTGATGCATTATACAAATCAATCTAATTTCTTTCTTGAGTGCTCTTATGATTACATGATTCTCTAGAACTTGCTTTAAACCGTTTGATACTATATTGATACATGTGACAACATGAATATGATAGAGGCATTAGGATTATAACCAGAGCCAAACAGCCATCCCTTATTAATGTTCTAAGAGAACATCCCCACTAGTGAGCCAATTTGAGCCTACATTAAATATGCTATTTTATTGGTAACCAGAACTTACACCTAGCCTAAATATACTTATATCCTTACCCTTGTTCTAAAGATGGATTATATATTTTGAGACATATTGCAAAAACAAGGGATACTTTTTGAAAATTTGGGTTAGAACGAAAGATAACTGTGGGGGAGGAGAGAGGCAAAAGTCAAGAGAAAAAGAAAGGGATCATTGTCAAATACATTCCCATATTAAAAAAAAAAAAAAAAAATCTTCTCTTGAACTTCTAGTTAAAGTAAAGAAAAAGATGTTACAAAGTTGGTTAGAATGATGCAAAGGCTCAACATGAATATTTAGCCTATGTTATTATGTGCTTTATAAGAGTTTTGAGAAGTTTTATTTGTATGATCTTATTATGTCTCTAAAATCTATGAACTCTTTGGAACCTTTGTGATATCTTTATCCTTTTGTTCTTTAACCACATTATAACCCTTTGGCCCCATTACAACCTTGAATAAAGACCTCTTGATTTATGAAGTTGTATGATCTAAATAGTGGAGAATAGGTGGAAAAGCAAGCATATGGTAGAACTGTTTTCATGAGATTGATTGAGTGTAAACACTTTACCACTACTTTAAAGAGTGAAAATCATGAGAGTATAGTGAGAAGTTGAGATTAAGTTGAATATGCACTATTTTGATTGAAATATGTTATGTTAATATTGGCTTAACTCATTTATTTACATTCAAGCAAGATTTTTTGTGAATTTCTTTAAGCTATTGATTAGTTTTTAAGACTTGTCCAATGATTATCTCTAATTTATATTGGAAGGATTAGTTATAATTATTATTTTTAGTTTTTCTTATGTCTTCAATGTTTGTGGGTATCGTCCTAGTAAACCCTCACGAGACTAAACTCGTCCACTAGGGACACCTAGGGGTTTAAAGGCTTGTGTCACATGCTAAGTGCCACCGTGATTTCCTACGAAAATGGATTAGATTAGATTTTCTTATTTTATTTTTATTGAGTCGTTGCTAGGGACTAGCAACAATCTAAGTGTGGGGGTGTGATAACTCGGATAATTATATAGTTTTTAGTTATGTTTTATTATTGTTTTGTGTCAAATACGAGTTATTATTGTTTAGTCTAATTGTGTTTATGATCTTTTATATTTTTATGTAATTTGGTGTTTTTCACAAGTTTCTTTGAGTGATTTCAGATTACTAGAATTAAGGGCAAATCCAGTTCAGTTCCAGTTCCGACACCGTTTACCATATCAGCTATATCTCGAGTTTCACTGAAGCAATAAGGCTGAAATTTGTAGCCGTGCAAAGCTAAGAGGCATATCTATCTTTTTCATGTTTTACACTTCTTGAAACGGAGTCGTTTTCCCTAGTGAAATCGACCATCAAGTTGGCTGATGTGCAATGATGTCTGTGCTGACCTGTTTTCGTATTTTGCCCATATCTTCTTATCCACATGAGCAAATGATCTGATTCCAACGGCTATGGATCCGTAACTGATAGGGGTATATTTTTCTAGAAGACCATTTGATCAGATCGAGCCTCCAACATTGACAAAATCGACCATCAAGCTGGCTGATCAGAATTGTCATACAATATGACGAAAATTGTTAGAAAAATGCACCCACCTATTATACCTACCTTTGAAATTTGTAAAGCTTGTCTCTTGTCATTTAGCCCTCCAAAATGTGTATAAATAGAGGGCCTTGGATGAGTATTGGGAAACATTGATACATTGGTAGGATATTAGCCATTGCAATGTAATTCTCTAAGTTTTCTTCTTCTTTCCTTTCTCTAGTTTTCTTTTTCTTTATTTTTCTTTTCATTTTCTTCATATCTAGTATGTGTTGCTAATCATATTGTTGAGGTGATGAGGTGAAGCTCTTGGTAAATGCTAAGGTTAGTCTCTTAAACATGAGCTAAAATGAATCATCATTTATAAACACTAGTGTAGATAATATTTTCTTTTGGTTTAAAATCATACTTGCAAAGTAGAGATCTTGATTCATTATTGACAATGAAAATGGCACAGTAAATGCTTGGTTTCATAACCTTGATTTGTTGTAGACATATACCTTGGCATAAGGAATGCTTGGACTCTTTTTATGAGTTTTGAGGACACCAAATGAACATAATATCATATGCTATGGACGTTGGACAATTTGGACTGAATTGCTAAACCTTCCGATTGGAACCTCCCTTATGTGTGGATTTCAATTGTGTAATAAAACAAGATTAATCTTAGCATAACACCAAGAGTGGATTCTCTAACCTCAACATCTTTTCTTATTGTTTTTTTTCTATCTTGTTTAATTTCTTTTATATTTTGTTTATTTTGTTCTCTAATATCTTGTTTATCTTATTTTGTTGTTGATTCCTTAATATCTTGTTTACTTTCTTTTTCTTATATATTTATAAACTTATACTTACTAATACGCTTCCCTGTGGTTCGACCTCGGACACCCGAGAATTTATTACTTGAACATAACCTGCACTTGGGTTTACAACTCTTAATTGAGTCTCCATCACGAAGCAATCTGGCCATATTTTTCAGAAAATTTCTTCTTCCTTTCCCAAGTCATTCGTTCCCAAATATCGGCCAACTCAGTCAAGTTATTATGTGTAAGTTCCAGGTTTATCCTTTCGGGTAGACTCGGGACATAACCTTCTATCAAACAATCCCCCTCTTTCTGTTGCATATTTCTTGCCCATTCTTGCACATCTACAGGCGACTCACACATGACGCTTACGGACGATGAGGTAATCTGACGCTCAGTGGGTTCCATGAGAAATTAACTTGCTGAAAGATACTTTTGAGAATAATACCTCGACGTGGAATGCTATGTGATGCCAATATAAGTGATGTAGAACAATATAAGAGGAAAATTAATCAGTATATTCACATGAAAGAATTCAAAAATTGAATAAATAAACGAATAAAGAAGTTCGGCATTATTTAATTACACGAAATAACAAATATTTTGAGAAAAACTCATTTTAGGGAAAAATTTCAGTCCTTACCTACAAAGGACCTGGTCCGAAAATAAACAAAAGTAGTGAAGGGTAAGAGGCGTTCCTTCATGTGTCCTAATTTCGGGTGAATTTCTAGATATCGGGTAGGAAAGGCTCTACTTAGGATGAGTTTCTTATGGCGTTCTAACATGAGGTTCGGATTCATAATCTAAAGATTCTCAAATTGGTCCTCACTGTCGCCTGCGAAGGCTAGCAAGGCACCCCGATCGTCACCCATTATAGGTTTCCAATGGAAAGGGTTAAATTTGAACGAGAGATTTTTCGCTAGCCCAAGCGAAGATTATTATCTCATGAGAGTGTAGGTACTTTCTTTCTCTAAAAGCATTTCGCTAGCCTATGTGGAGGTTATTACCTCACGAGAGCATAGGTACTTTACTTTTTCCTAAAGGGATATAGCTCGGGTATAGAGCTTATGTATGAAATGCACGTGTTCATGTGTGAGAAGGAACAAACAAACCTTCGACTATTTGTCTACGACCCTTATTCTAAATATTCCATAATTATTAGAATCAATAAAAAAATAATAAATGAAAGACATAATTAAAAGCATGAGTGAAAAAGTAACAAATACCGAGACATAAGTGTAAGCAAAATAAATAAAAGAAAATAATAATAATAATAATAATAATAATGATGATGAATGAATAACTAAATTAATAAATAAGGAAAATTAAAATTAAGAAATTAAAATTAAAGACCAATTAAATTCATTAAATTGAGATTTTAAGATAACACGTGATTAATGTATGGCTTGACTCTCGAAGTCCTCAGTGGAGTCGCCAAGCTGTCATAACGATTTTTCGATCGCTAAGATGATTTTGAAAACAATGGAGTCGCCACCAATCTTTTTTGTTAGGTGTGATTGGCCACCTATTAAAATCGGTTTTAGTGAAATATTTTAAAATTAATTAAAACATTTTAAAACCAATTTCGAAGTCTGTGTTTTAAACCAGAGAGAAAACAAAATCAGGTTCGGGAGTCGGTTACGTGCGGGAAAGGATTAGCACCCCCGCGACGCCCGTTTAGGAAACGGTACCATTTAATCACTTGTTATCTTAAATCTCGATTTAATGGACTTGACATCGGTATTTAAAAATAATTCTCTTTTTTATTCTTATTTTTTATTTTTTTTCAAGACATGTTTATTCTTTTTTTTTTTTTTTATAGAATTTTTATTATTTTTTTGAAAAATGAAAGTGAATGTAAATCTATTATCGAGAATACTCATTAAATATTCCCAACACTCTTGGTGGTATTTAACGAGATATTCTCACCTCAAGATATCTTAGGAATCACAACCGTGACATCCTTCGAATTCCATCGTCGGCAAGTTACATCCATTTTTTATTTAAATATGTATGATGCGAATATTTAAACATAGAATGCACACGACTTAGCATATGAGACTTATGATTAAATACCTAATTATACGATTAAATATATGAATCATAATATAAAAAAAGAGCATGGAAAAATATCGAGCACATAAACATTCACTGTTTATTCATTTTTATTTATTTTGACTATTTCCATTTTTTTTAGTTAAAAACGAATTTTTGTATTGAGCATGTCGCTAAATACTCCCACCACTCGTGGTGATATTTAACGAAATTCTTTCACCTCGGGATATCTTAGGAATCACAACTGTGACATCCTTTGAATTCCATCGTCGGCAAATCCGTGTTCAACTCCTTTTTTGTACGAATGCACGTGATGCAATAAATAGAAATGCAAAGTGCGTGAAATTTATTTGTCTTGAAAGTTCACTTCTTATTACTTCACTACAAGCCTGATTTTTTTTTTTTATCTATTATTATTTATTTACTTATTATTATTTTGTCCTTAGGAAAATACTCACATCTTAAATGCTTACCTATTTTAAAATTTACACAAAACTAATTCTTAGAATGCTAATTTAACTTACTTGGAGAACAACAATTTTTTAGAGTTTCTTTTTTTTTTGGCAAAAATATCCAATTTAATATATTTAATTATACTACTTTTTATAATAATTTTTTTTATTTGTTCAAATCTTAAAAGCATATTTGTTCTCACATAATAAAAAAATTTATTAATTAAAAATAAGGGCTGTATAAATAAAATAAAACAAATAATAAAATGAAATAAATAAATATACCAATGCTTTTGGGCTTAACCCAATGAAGGAGGCACCTGGGCCCAGGGACAAGTAGTGTGGGCTAGTAGGCCTGGGTCCGTTTGGATGAAAGGGGGGCGGGTCGGGTCGGAGCTTGGACACGGGTCGGGTCTTTCTTTCCTTTTCCTCTTTTTTTTTTTTTTTTTTTTACCAAAACTACGTCATTTTGCCCCCACTTTTTTTTTGAGCCGGGTTACATCTAGGTCGGGTTTTTCCGGTTTGGGCCGCGGGTCCACATACAGGTCGTTTTGACCCGCTTTAAATTTTTTTGGGTCTGAAACAGCACCGTTTCACGTGCCCTTAAAAGGCCAAATTTTCCTTTTTTTTCCTCTCTATCTTCTTCATGCTCCCTCTCCCTTTCTCTCTCTTATTCTTCAAAAAACCACCAAAAAGTTCAAACTTTCCTAGAATTTGGCCGGTCACCGCCGTCGGCACCATCGTATCGGAGCTCCTGTAACCTCCAAAAAACCCACCCTAACTTCGCTCCGGGCCCCTTCTTTCCGATTCTGGGCTCTGTTTTGCCTAAATCGGAGCCAAAAACCCTAGATCTAGGAAAAACTCTTCGGTTGCCAACTTCAAAACCACTGTGGACGGCTATCGGACCGAGATCGAACCACCATCGATCTTTTGCTTCTAGTCCTCAACCCCATACGAGCGATTCGAATCGCATTAAAAAACATCAGATCCAAACCTACACTAAACTGAAAGCCCTCCTCCTTTTTTTTTTTTTTTTCTTTTCGGTTTGTTTGTTTTTTTTTGTTGTTTTTTTTTTTTTGGTGGCTTTTGTGTTGTTGTTTTTTGTGTTTTTGGTTGGTGGCTTTCGAATCCTTTGGCTTTTGGGGCTCCCTTTGTTTTTGAAGGACTTTGGTCCTAATATCCCAGGATTTGGGATCTGTGTTTCCGGATTTCCGGGACGGGGTTGTTGCTGTTAGTGGCGTGAGGTTTGGGTTAGGTTGGAAAGGGTATGGTGTGTTTAGGGTGTTTGTGGCTAGGGTTGGCAGGTGGGTTCTATTTGGGGGTGGCGTGTATAGGGGTTCGGTTTTGCAGGGCTAGGGGGTTGGGGTGGTGGCGTGTGGTGGTGGGTTTGGGTGATTGGTGGTGGCCTGGGGAAGGGTGGGGGGTTGCAGAGGCTACGGTGGCAGGCTGCTAGGGCAGTAAAGGGGCTAAAGTTCATGTGGGTCAGGGTTTGAGATGGGCTGGCTGTTGGGCCCAGATGTGGGCTGGCCTCCAAGGCAGACCTAGATGCTTGAGGGTTGGTTGGGTTTGGAATCGGGCCCGTAGATGGGATTGGGTTTGCATAGCAGGCCTGTAGGCCTGTTAGGGGAAAGGGCTTGCCTAGCAGACTGAGCTAGCAGGCCTAGGTGGCCTGTTGGGTTCTGCTTCGGGCCCCAGATGGCCTGGGTCGGATCTGGATCCGACCCGGGCTAAAAACGGTTGCTACAAGTATAATATTAACATCACATATATTTGTTTAAGTTCGATCCGATCTGAAATATGGGTTTTAAATTCTGTCCAAGCCGTCCATATTTGTAAATGTGTAGTCAAAACCCGTTTAGACTAGACCTGTTCACGGGCCGGGCAATCCGCCCGGCCCGTATTGGGCCGGGCTTGGACAGGCATTTCTTGATCCGAGCCGGCCCGGTCCGAACAGTGTTTTAGGTATTAAAATAATATTATATTATTTAATTTTAATTATAAAAATAAAAAATATTAATAATTTTTTTTTTATATTTTTTTAAATGGGATGAGCAGTGCTCACGGGCCCGCGGGCCGGCCTTGGGCAAGGATGTTGAAAAATTTTCTCAGCCCATGGGCACCTCTAATTTAGACTCGTCCATATTATTTTTTTTTAAAATTTTTTATAAAATATATATGTTATTTTTTATTTAAATTTTTTTCTTTTATTAAATTTTAAAACATAAATAACTGAAAATATTTTTAAATGTTTACACTATAATATTATATATATTTATTCTTTATATGATATAAATAACATAATATATATATATATATATATAAATAATATATTATATAAATAAAAAATGGGCAGGTCGAAGTCGGGCTTGATTGTTGAAACTAAAGTCTCGACTCATTTTCTAAACAGGCCTCATTTTTTTTTGTCAAAATCCATATTTTGGATATAATATTTTTATCCAAATTTTTTCAAATATCGGACGGGTCTTTTAAATTTGTGCTGATAGTTCGACTTTTTGAACAGGTCTACTTTGTTGTTAATTTTATTATTATCTAATATTTGTTTTTAAGAAAAAACCACTCTACTTGTATTACAACTTGAGATTACGATTTGTTGACAACAGTAACTAGCTTCAAGTATCGAAGATGAGATTGATTATTGAAATAAAAAGTCTAAAATCTTATTAATAATTTACACAATTATAATGATTAGTGTAGACACTCGATTTTGTCAAAGACATTTTAATTGATTAAGAATTGGTTTTGGGTTACTGTTGAACCTTATTATCCCAAAACCTAATTTGGTCAAGTTCTACCCAATTATTTATTTATTTATTTAATTATTTTTTTATCTTTTGTTGTTAGGATAAAATTAAAATGGTTTTTTTATTCAAATATAGCCAAAAAAAAACCAAAATACCGTTGTTTTCGGATTAATTCTCAAAATCCGCTTCTTTTTTTCTAGCTGGGAAATCGCCATCCCCCATGACGATTTCCCAGTGTAAAAATTTCAAAATTTGTAAAAAACATCAAGGGAAATCGCCGTTTTTTGCAAATTTTGCAAAATTAACCAAGGGAAATCGCCACCCCCCATGGCGATTTCCCTTGGTTAAATTTGCAAAATTTGCAATTTCAATGAAGGGAAATCGCCATGGGGGGTGGCGATTTCCCTTCATGTATTATTTTTTTAAAATTAATAAACAAAATTTAAATTTAAATTTAAATTTATTTTTATTTTGTAAATTTTGTTTTTTAATTTTAAAAATTATAAATTAAATTAAAATATTTTTCTTTTTATAATTTAAAAAAAAAAAATTCGTAAGGTATATTTTATGATTTTAAATTTATGAAATTTTTTTTGTAAATTTTGTTAAAATATTAAAACAAATTAGATAAAAAAAAATTAAATTTGAATGAAGGCAACGGTCATATGACCGTTGCCTTCACCCGTCCCCCCACCCCCCACCCCCCGCACACACACACCACTCTTCTCTATAAATACCTCCCTCCCTTCCTTCATTTTTCATTCTTCTTTCAACAATTAAATTTCTTTCTACCAAAAAAATTTCTTTCTACAACAATTTTTTTTTTCTACAACAATATTTAGAAATGGCTTCATCATCACTATTGAGGTTGCAAGAAAATCACATATCGGAGGTTATATTTAACGAGGTAAGTAAATTGTTATAATATTATTTGTATTACATTATACATTTTTAGTTATTTTTTATTGATTAGAATTTTGTAAATTTATAGTTTTATTGTTTTATAATTTTTATATTTTTAATGTTATAGTTTTCAATTATAGTTTTATAATTTATTAATTACTATTGTTTTTTGATTTCATAATTATATAATTATTTAATTTTTATATTGTTTAATTTTTTATTATTATAGTTATTTAATTTGTTAATTATTTTTGTTTTTTCATTTTATAGTTTTATATAATTTTAATTTTTATATTATAATGGTCTTTTTATTATTATATAGAATAATAATTTTGTAATTATTACTGTTTTTTTATTTTATAGTTTTATATAATTATAAATTTTATATTATATTATTTTGTATTATTATAGTTTTATAATTGTTTAATTAATATTATTTTTTTCATTTTATAGTTTTATATAATTTTAAATTTTATATTATATTATATTATTATTATTTTATAATTTTGTAATTATTATTTTCTTTTAATTTTAATTTTATAGTTATTTATTTATTATATAATTGAATTATTTAATAATTATATAAAAAAATTGAAATTTTTTATTATTATTGTTTTGTTATTTTATAGTTTTATAGTTTTATTTATTAATTTTTAAGTGTTATAGTTTTATAATATACTAATTTTTATTATTATAACAGGAAACTCGTCGCGTGTTACGTTCGAGGAAATTTACATTGGAGGACCCGCATCCATTTATTATCGACCACTTAAGAAGAGCTGGATTTTATCACGCAAGTCAAATTCGACGATTTTTGATACAACCCGACTTAATCAGTGTGTTGGTCGAACGATGGAGACCCGAGACACACACTTTTCATTTTCCATTTGGTGAATGCACGGTAACTCTCGAAGATGTTGCGCTGTAACTTGGACTTCTGATCCATGGCGATGCAGTTACAGGTGGAAGCCTGCTAGATTGGAATGAAGTGTGTCAAGATCTATTGGGCTCGGTACCTCCAGATGAGTATGTATGTGGCTCAACGGTGAGACTAAATTGGTTGAAATCGTTTCAAAATCTTCCATTACATGCAACTGAACAACAGATACAATATGCTGCTAGAGCATATATTTTACGTTTGATTGGAGGATTACTGATGCCTGACAAATCGAGCAGTCGGGTACATTTAATGTATCTTCCATTACTACGTGATTTAGAGCTTGCGGCAAATTATAGTTGGGGTTCTGCGTGTTTGGCGGTTTTGTATAGAGAACTTTGCCGGGCTACAGTTCCAAAAAGTCATGACATAGGTGGATGTTTAGTGCTTCTACAATCATGGGCTTGGTATCGGCTACCATTTCTTGCTCCGCGCGTGGATATTTCGGCTGTATACCCCCTTGCAAGCAGGTAATAATCTTTACTATTTTATTAATTTTGTACGAACTTGTATTTTTATAGGTCATTAAGATATTATATGCATTTTAATAGGTGGAGTAGGAGTACGAGTATAGATTTTACAGAGACTCCGAGCGATCTTGCAAGTATAAGAGTACGACTAGATCGAGTAGGATATGATAAGGTAAATATTTCGATTGTTACATTGAAGTTTTTTTATTTATTTAATCCATATGAAACTAATAATTTGTAATAATTATTCGCAGTTTCTGTGGATGCCATATTCCTCGCGTGAAATTATGGCATGCCTCCTATCGGATGCCTACAATAATTTCAATATATGGAAAGCAAACACAGCATTGATATGCTTTTCATATGTAGAGTGACACCAAACTGACAGGGTGTTGCGACAATTTGGGATGCAACAACCAATTCCTGCAGCCCCGGTGAACCTTGATAAGCTTCACAAGGTCGACATGCGTGGTCGTCATGAGGAATTCTGGCCTGCGAAGCATGAACATTGGATCCAATGGTGGAATATACGTTTTCAACGAATTCCGACAGGTTACCCGATTGTTGGTAATAATTTCAACCCATCTGATGATTACATAAGATGGTATAGAAATGAAGGTCGGCCTTTCGTTTGTCCACCGTCGATGTATGAGGATGTTAGGAGTATGCCATTTACCGGACAAACTTCAGCTCCAGTCCCTCCTACACAGGATATGGATGCTCCTAGACCTCGCCGACAACGTGGGCGAACGCGTCAACCGAAGTCATCGAAGTTCACAGCACCGAGGATGTCATTTGATCTTCCTGAACCTGAACGGGATCATGGAGTACCATCCAGTCATCGTTATTCCGTAAGTCACCCCGGATATGACGTTGATGAGTGTTACCGACCATCACCGCCAAGAACGAGGTTAGATGACCAGCTCCCCATCCTAAGTCCAAGTTCAGCATATCTAACATCAATGTATCAGTTTGGAACCCCTTCGTCAGCATTTGATGGTACATCATTTATGGTTGCATCTAGTAGTCAGGTTCCCGTTATGGGTGAACTAGGTGTTGGCTCATCCAGCAGTGGGTTTCAAATTTTTGATACGGAAGAAATGACTGATGACATACAACCGGAACCAGTGGCGGTTATAGAAAGAGGTCGTGGTGTTCCGCGAATACGTGCCACTGACGAGGTTGAACAACAGGTGCAACCACCACGCACTAGAAGAGCTCGACACTGTTGCTCTACACCACGCAATAATTAGAATAAATGTACTTTTATCAATATAACGAGAATAATGTGTTTTAAATTTCTAATATATAAATTTATATGTTTTGCATTTCATGTTATTTATTTTAAATTTGTTCGGAAATTAATTGTTATATTTTATTTTAATTTATATCTTAATGTTGTTATTTAATTTTAATATAATAATCCAAATTACATGATAAGTTGATTTTCTTTTTTTCATTTTAATTTAATTTTCTTTTTTAAATTTTAATAAGAAATAAAATTTTAATCATAAATTAAATTAAAATTATTTTATCAAATATCCAGTTTTAAACTGTAACGATCTATACTATTATTAAAAACAATGATTAAATTGATGTCACGAGTTAATCGAATACCAACTCAAAAAAAATAATCAAATTAAAAAAATTATGTTACGATACCAACTTAAAAATAACTTCTTTATTTAAAAAAGTTACTCGATAATATTACAAAATTATAAAAAATACAATTTTTGATATAAAAATTTAATAAAAAATATAATGTTCTTTTTAAATTTTAATAAGAAATATATTTTTATTTTTTATAAAATTGTAATAATAAATTAAATTACATTTTTAATATATATTTAAAAAAAATAAATAACCAAACCTAAAAAATATTTTAATTTAATTTATAATTTTTAAAATTAAAAAATAAAATTTACAAATAAAAAAATAAATTTAAAATTTGTTTATTAATTTAAAAAAAAAAATACATGAAGGGAAATCGCCACCCCCCATGGCGATTTCCCTTCATTGAATTTGCAAATTTTGCAAATTTAACCAAGGAAAATCGCCACGGGGGGTGGCGATTTCCCTTGGTTAATTTTGCAAAATTTGCAAAAAACACCAAGGGAAATCGCCACCCCCCATGGCGATTTCCCTTGGTGTTTTTTGCAAATTTTGAAATTTTTACACTGGGAAATCGTCATGGGGGATGGCGATTTCCCATCTAAAAAAAAAAACGGATTTTGGGAATTAATTCGAAAACAACGGTATTTTGGTATTTTTTTTTTGGCTATATCTGAATAAAAAAACCAAATTAAAATACCAAAAAAAAAAAAAAAAAAAAAAGATGAGATAAGAGTTTGAATCCTAGGTAAATTATGGTTTTCTTAGTTAAGAGTTTGGATTTAAACAAAACATGGAGATTGAATTTAGTTTGGACTAAAATTTTGGGTTTAATTCTCTATATAAACCAATCCAATCTCAACAAAGAACAGAGCAATCAGAGAGGAAATACGCAATAATCAGGGACAACGAATTCAGGAAAAAAAAAAAAGCAAAAAATAATAATTCTGGAGTTGCAAAAAACTCCCTGTTCTTCCTTCCAAGTCGGCATGTCCTTTTTCACTTTATTAATCAAAACCTGAAGCACTTTTTCTTTGCTTTCAAAGCAACTTGTAGTAAGTAAAGATGAAATCATGGTTCATCAAAAGGAAATTCTTTCATTAATTATTTCTCCTTGCCACCTTATGAGCCACAACTTTTTGATGCAATCTGGTTATATCTGAGCTATAATTTTAAATAGTGATAACGGATTTCGTTACGGATGCGGTTATGATGCCTCGAGCATTACGTAACGCATCGTTTTTGTCTCAGACGTGACTATTATACATGAATTTAGTAGTGTTTCAATATGATTTTAATAATGTCACGAATATTACGTAACAGATAAAATACGATGT
The DNA here is from genome assembly GCA_030761205.1 of Fremontodendron californicum. Lineage (NCBI taxonomy): Eukaryota > Viridiplantae > Streptophyta > Magnoliopsida > Malvales > Malvaceae > Fremontodendron > Fremontodendron californicum. The sequence goes on from JAULJL010000024.1 coordinate 7,539,280, forward strand.
GAAACTTTCAATATCCATTACGTCGCGATCGTTCTGCTGTATAACGATCGCATTTTGAAACTATCATCATAGCATCATATGCGTACAGGCCATGCATGTTGGCACTTTGATTGCTTATGGTACTTGTCATCACATGAACATAGCATCTTGCCACCTTGCATTTTTGTTTTACTTGTAACCTATATAAACATGCATGTTTACACCACAAAAGTTTCACTTTATCTAAGGTTGATATTTAATTTCTGTTGCCCATCCAACAAAACAGTGTTAATTGACAATTTCCCGAAGTTGTGCTTCACCAAAATAGATTTTTTTTTTTGCTGCAATTTGTTTTAACGCAATCTGATTTGTTTTTTTATTTTAAGATTTTTTTTTGTTCATTTATTATCTTGATTATTTATATTATGATTTATTTATTAATTATTAGTCATTAACTTATTTTTGGCTTGTTTAAATTATTGTTTATTAAATATAATAATTAGTTTATCCTTTTCTTTAAGTTAATTAAGATTGAGTAAGATAGGATATTCTTTTAGAAATAATAATAAAATTTAGATTTTAATTAATTGATTCTTAATGATTGATACTTATTTAAGATAAAATATTTTAGGTAAATTTTAAAATAAAATTAGGATAAACAAAGATCATTTGGATAAGATCAATTTAAGATAACATGTAATTAATATTACACTATCTTTAGGATAGGACATTGTGAAGGTGCTAAATCATTCTCATGCATAACTGAGCTCTCAAATTTAGTTCTGAAACATAGATAGAAATTCTTTTTACTGTGTCTTAGTCAAACTTAGGAACTGAAATCCCAAATCTAGTTTTGAAAAGTATATCGGAACCTATTTTTTTAGAGTGTTTCAATCAAACTTAGGATTATTTTAAAAATGATAGATTTATATAAGTGACTAACCACACTTAAAAAAAAGATTAATGACGATTTTTGTTTTTGTCGCTATTAGACCTTAGAATTTAACACGTTATGACAATTAGTGTTCAATATTACATTAAATAATAATTGATAGTATCAAATTATATCTTATGTTACATGAACCTATTGTTTCAAAATGTATAGGTGTTTCAATATGTTACCAAATTATATGATACTAGTGATCACTTAAAATAATTAAAAACACGGACACGACACGACACGAATATACGAATATAGGAATGTCTTAAAATCTATTTAATACGAATTATTAACGTAACAAAATTTATATAAATATAAAATACCTTAAATACGATTATGACACGATAAAATACACGAACACGACACGAATACACGAATTGCCAGGTCTAGATTTAATGGACCATAACCAGCCTGGATTATTTATATGTATTATATATACTCTCAAATGATTTAACATATCTTCTCCCTAAAAATATATATTATCCTGATACATTCTCATTAAATTTATTAAAAATAACTTTTTTTTTTTTTAATTTTTTTTTTACTTGCAAGCACATTGCAACAAGCAGAAGCAAATTAACCAAGCAGCCAATATTACTGCTTCCTAATGCAAGATTTCTCTTTGAATCTTCCATCTGCAAATTTGACTGCTATGGATACACCTAGAAAGTAGGAGATGAAGAAACCTATAATTAATGTTGACAATATAAATATTATAAAACAAATTGTCATAAAATTTAGATATACATTAATTCAGCACACGAAACATCGAACTCTACCATTTTTGTTTACATCACAAAGAAAACAGAGATGAGCTCAGGAACTCCGGTTAGGCTTCCGGTTATAGATTTCTCAAAACAATACCTGAAGCCAGGCACCCCTGAATGGGATTTGGTGAAAGTCCAAGTCCGAGAAGCACTCCAGGAGTACGGCTGTTTCGAGGCTTTGTTTGACCAAGTCCTCCTGGAGCTTCGAAAGGCAGTATTTGGAGCCCTGGAAGAGCTCTTTGACCTGCCTTTACAAACAAAAAAGCTCTATGTTTCCGAGAAGCACTTTCGTGGCTATTATGGGCCTACAGCACGACTGCTTGAAAGCATGGGCATTGATGATGTAAATATTGCTGAAAACATTGAACAACGCCTGACTACCATCTTGTGGCCTGAAGGAAACATAAGCTTCAGGTTCGGAATATATAATAACTCTTAATTTCGATTTACTTTCCGATTAAAATTCTATCATCAAACTCTTCCTTTCGGTAGAGAACTTCCTAATTTTCAGCTGAAACTTTCACGTGCAAAACCCTTTCTTTTGACAGCAAAACTATGGACTTTTTTCAATTAAAATACTTTGCTTTTATTGCATATAATATAATTAACAGCTCTGCATTTGGCAGTAAAACTCTGCTATCTTTCTCAGAACTAGCATCAGGATTAGAGAAGACAATTAGGAGGATGATTTTGGAGAGTTTTGGTGTGGAGAAATACATGGATGAGCTCATGGACTCCACAAATTATGTTCTGAGGGTCATGAACTATGACCAGAGTATGGTGACTCTATTGTATCAAAATGAGGTTGATGGATTGGAGATTCAAAACAAAGATGGCGAATGGATCAATGTAAAACCCTCACCCAACTCTTTCGTAGTCATGATTGGAGAGTCCCTCAGCGTAAGTCACTTATTATTATGCACACATTAGTTCCTTATTAGACATTTACAAATGGATCGATCAGGAGAAGATGAAGTTATAATTCCATTGGGCTGCAAAGCTTGTTTAAAACTAAAATTACAATCATGTTGGACATGAGAAACCTGACTTAAACACAAGTTTAAGGTAGAGAGATCTTAAATTCTTGCCACAAATTTGTTCTCTTTTCGAAACTAATTAATTAATTAAGTTGTAGGTTAAAAACTGAAGAAAGTGTTTGAAATTCTATATTTGTTAGTGTTTTCACTAGTGAAATTACTGAATTAAAGAAAAAAAATTCGAAAAGTTCACTCATAATGTTGCAGGTATGGTTAAATGGTCGATTGTCTTCTCCTTATCATCGCGTCATGATGAAGGGGAACAAGGCAAGGTACTGCGTCGTATTGTTTGCAACCCCGAGAGGAGGCTACCAAGTAAAGGCTCCAGAAGAGCTTGTGGATGAAAAAAATGCCTTGCTCTTCAAACCCTTCGACTACGAGGAATTTTTGGGCTTTTACTCTACCCAGATTGCTCGAGGAGCTGTTGGATCTGATCTTAAGGATTATTGCAGTGTCTAAGATTTGCCCATAAATAATGTTGGCAATCTTGTAAGCAATTAGCAAAATTTCATTACTACTAACTATAAATTAAAAGATTAAAGAACAGATTACTTATCTGTAATTCCGGCAGAACAACATATAAAAAATACGAACAGTCCAGAATGGAAAATTGACAACACTTACAGGTTAATTCGAATACAGAAAAAAGGATAATCGAGTCAAGGTTGGACCTCTGACCTTAAGACGATTATTGCCTGTCTCTCAGGTGCTAACAGTATGTCGCAATTCGTCTCCCAGGTCTCCTCGATTACGTTGCAATCAAGAGCACACTTTTAGCAACACAGCAAACCAAAAAAATGTCGGTCTCTCTCACAGAAGACACGGGAAAAGACAAGAGCAGTATATAAAAATTAGGAGAAATTTTCGGTACTTTTAAAAAGAAGGCACTGCTCAGGTTTATATAGAAAAACAGATGACTTTTCAGAACAGACACATCATTTGGAATAAAACCTGTTCGGCCAAACAGACAGCTTTTGAAAATAAAAAGATTTTTAGTTTAAACCGAATAGACAAAACTTTTAACAAATAAAAAGGTTCGGTCCGAAAAGATACTTCTTAAACAGACAAGTCTCTTGGTTGGAGAATACTGAACCGGTTCGGTTTGGACTGAATATAAATATCGGTTGGGCAGTAAAAAATTAATTACTGCCCAAACCCAAACCCGACCCGACCCAGCCCGACTCGGCGGCGCGCGTGTGGTCCAGCTCAAGTTGTGTAGGTCTTCGTCTACCACAAAACTTGAGTGCCCCTTGGGGCCCAACCCTACATGAAAACAAGGCTTATAAATACCATAAGCCTATGCCTTTGTTCATCCTATGTGAGGTTCCACACCAATCACTAACATCAACCAACTTTCTTCCTCTTCAAGTGGGTATAAAGAGATTAATTTCTCATTCAAACATGATATCAATTGTGTACATAAATTATGCACCGTGTATCTACTTACGACAACCTACGTATTAAAATACGTATTTCGTATTTATACACAAAATAATATATTGATATCCAACAATCCCCCACATGAATGGAAATTGTCTGATTAAAACGACGAACTGACTCGGAATATGAGAGAGTTAAACCTTGAAGAGTTATTGCATCAAGATAGGTAGCTTTTGGCTTTGAACCTTCCATAGTGAATAACTATCGGATTTACTCGGCTAACTAGTGAACATGATGTCTTGAACTATTCAGCCTTTCGTGTAAACCAAGACAATAGATATCACACAATTCCCCTTCGAACATCTTCGGTTCTCACGATTGTGTCCATTTTGGCCCCGGACACTGCCTGATTTCTTATGAGTACTCTAGAGAATTTAGCCTTATCAATTCTCATAGAAATGGCCACGTTTCTTACTCATAATAGGTGATTGCTCATTAAGAGTATCCTGCAATACCCCACTTGATTATTTATCAAGCTATAAGAATCATTAAAAGCATAGCTTATCCTACCTTGCAGGCAGCACTAAATCATCATAGGAATGGATAAGAGTGTTTAACTCTTTTAGTGCTTACACACAGTTACATAATTTAGTTGTCCCTTTTGAACCTAGATCTTGGGATCTCCAGTCAGCTAGGTTGGGTTTCCACTATGTAACTTTAATTTATAGGCTTAAGACCCATTCCCCTCGATGATATACTTGCTCTCTTGTTAAAACATTTCGTAAGCGCACTTCATTATCCTTTGATTTTTCATAATCAGTAGTGATAATTTCATTTGAGAGCAACTGTTTAACGGTATTATGTCTTCGACGAATGTATCGAGATTTACCGTTATTCAAGCAACTCTGTACTCTACCAATTGCAGATTGGCTATCACAATGCATACAAATTGCAGGCACAGGTTTCGGCCATCTTAGAATATCTTCTAAACTTTTGAAGCCATTCCGCTTCTTCTTCAGCTTTATCTAAAGCTATAACTTCAGATACCATGATAAATCTGGCTATTCACGTTTGTTTAGAAGATTTTCAAAACACTGCAGCTTCTCCAATAATAAAGATAAATCCGTTAGTGGATTTGAAATCTTTTGTATTGAATATCCATTTTGCATCTGGATATCTTGTATAGTGCAGTCCATAACTTGAGGTATATCTTAAATATCTAAGTACCCCCACAATGGCCTTCCAGTATCCTTTCTAGGAATACTTGTAAATCTACTCAGTTTGCTAACTGAGTACGTTATGTCTTTACATTCATTTACAACCTAATGGTTTACTTTCAGGATCCGTGCCACTCTTGGCACCAACAGGGATCACCGATCCCATGGACAAAGTCTCATCCTCCGTTTCACAATGGGGTAGTCATGGTAGCACCAAGGCATGCCGATACCATACCATGAAACTTTTCCCCACTTACTATGTCGATACCCTAATTGATGCCAAGATCACACCCGAGTACCCTTGTTGCATAAAGTTGACATATTCTCACATGTCCTTCTCTTGCCCTCAAGGACTGGATCATGATCATTCGAATGAGGCACCAAACATAGTTTTAGGTCCTATTATGACCTTTTAAGCCGGAGAAACTGATACCTTCGTAAGACACCCCCACACTTTCGTGTATTTATAGGATGGTCCTTAACCCTTCCATAATTTATTCGGTGTCTTGTCTTATTTCTTGTGGGGTATATTTATTTAAAAAGTAAATAGCTATTAAAATAGCTTCCCCCCACAAGTTCTGAGATAACCCTGAACTAATCAACAAAGCATTCATCATTTCTTTCAACATTCAATTCTTGCGTTTTGCAATACCGTATTGTTGAGGTAAATAAGGAAAAGTGGTTTGAATATTGATTCCATATTTTGAATAAAATTCATTGAATCATATTCACCACCTCTATCACTCTTTATTTTCTTGCTTAGTTGATTTTCGACCTCATTTTTAAAGAGCTTTAAAACTTCCAAGGCCTCGCCTTTGCTTCTTAGCAAATAGACATAACAGTATCTTGTGCAATCATCAATAAAAGTATACGATACTTTTTACCACCTCTAGTTTGCACAAACTTTAAGTCACATATATCAGTGTGAATTAAATCTAGAGGTTTACTACTTCTTTCTACCGAATAGAAAAGAGCTTTAGCCAATTTGGATTCCACACAAATTTCTCATTTGTGATTTTTATCAATAACAATTTGCGGAAGCAAATCCAAATCCAAATTGTTGATTCTCTACAAGGTCTTGTCCTACACATGGCCTAATATACCATGGCATAATTAGAGGACACCACCAAATAATCAGAAGAAATAATTTAATTATTATTCTTGTTCTTTGGCATAACATCCATAATATTGAGCTAAAAAAGCTCATCACATAGATATCCTCTACCCACAAACATGCCACATTTAGTGAGTACACATTTATCCGACTCAATTACAAGTCTAAACCCGTTATTGCTCAACATAGAGCCGAAAACCAAATTCTTACGAATTTCAAAAGCATGAACCACATTATTCAAAGTTAGTTCTCTAACAGATGTCATCTTGAGCACCACCTTATTCATGGCCTCGTACCGAAGAGTTTCTCATAAATATATATATATATATATATATATTTTTTTATACTCGGAGAAACTCTTTCTATCAGAACAAATATGATAAGTGACATCGGTATAAACCCACCATGTCTTAGGGTTTTCTACCATGTTCACTTGTGACTCTACAACAGCGAGCTCAATCTCATTATCATCAACTAAGTTGGCTTGAGCTCTTTTCTTGTTCTGACGGTAGCCCTTTGCTCGATGATCGGGCGTGTTACATGTGAAACAAGTTCCTGTGATCTTCTTGAAATCCGTTCCCTTATTAACTTGGGAATAACTAGAACCAACAAATTTTCTCTTGTTGGTCTTGTGCGAATGTTCTACAACATTTGCCTTGGCTTCCATGGTCTGAGCTTTAACCCTCTTTTTTGAACCACAGTTATCCTCATCGATTCTTAACCGAATAATCAAGTCCTTTAAAGTCATCTCCTTTCTCTTGTGCTTTAGATAGTACTTGAAATTCTTCCAAGAAGGAGGTAATTTCTCTATCAAAGCCACCGTTTCAAATGATTCACTAAGAATCATTCCTTCGGCACCAATTTCATGGAGGATCAATTGATACTCTTAGACTTGACTAATCACAGTTTTCGAGTCCACCATTTTGAAATCCAGAAACCGGCCAACCACACATTTTTTTTTGTGCCGGCATCCTCGGTTCTGTATTTTCTCTCTAAGGACTCCCACAGCTCTCTTGTTGTTTTTATGGGCTATACACGTTGTATAACGTGTTGTCCAATCCGTTGAGGATATAGTTCTTGCATAGGAAGTAAGAATGCTTCCATGCTTCCACTGAGACTAAACCGTAGAATCGGTCTCTCCCTCGTTCAGAGTTGGAGCCTCCTCTCGTAAGAACCGGGCTAGGTTCAGAGTGGTCAAATAGAATAATTTCTTTTGTTGCCATCGTTTAAAGTCTAGACCACTAAACTTTTCGGGTCTCTCTCCATGTGTAATATGTAGAGGTTGTGGTGCTACAAGCACACTAGCATTACCGATAGATCGTTCGGCCATCTGTTATCTCAAAAATAACATGATCAATTTTTATACAGATTATAGAACAATGTATCAAATCAATACATAAATACTATGTATTTAATCAATATGATTACAAACTATATATCGTTCTATATGTGTTATAAAAATATAACACGTAAAACCATGTAATATATTCATATAAAATATATTATTAAACAATATATATATATATAACGTAAATAAAAGCCCTCAAAGCTTTCAATATAAACTAAAAATATTATATATATATATTCTAACAACAGAAGTATACGTAACTAATCTGTTACTTAATATATATATAAAAATATATATATGACAACAGTAAAATTATAATATATTAAATATATTACTAAACAGCAAGTAATATAACAAGTAACTATATATATATATTATATATATATTACCAAATATCAAAGTAAGGGATAACAAAATCTCTCACCTTTTCATGGAGCGGTGGTATCAAAAATCTTTATCAAAACCGAACCAAAGCAGACAAATTTAACATGCCAAATATTCCTTCTTGATATGAAAATTAGAAATCCATAAAAAATTATGAATAAAAATATGATATCATATTGGTGGTCCCGGCTGGGCAAAAAACCAAGATATCATTGTGGAGCTTTAATCTCTTCGCCTAACCAAGATGCTGTTCTATCTGAAGAGTGCTATATAAATACCTTTTTGGACAGACTTATCAAAGTCACAAGTTAATCAAAGATCAATAAACATGTCCTCAATCAAGCAACACACATATATATATATATATATATGTATAAAATATGCAAAAAACTAAGTAGCACTGTAACATCAATTAATATATATAAAATATATATATATATATTACTATATATATGAACAAGCAGATTGAATGACGTATTCTAACAAATTAGTTAATATTAACAAAACTGATAACATTTAACAAACTGAAAACTTTTTATGACAGTCACCAAAGTCAATGAACCTTTACAAATCATCCAAAACAAACCGCCAAGTATCATATGTCTATTGATACCTTCTTGACATATATATATACAAACACGTTCACATAAAAGGGTAAGGATTTAACACTTTTCACACTTTTCACGAAATGAAACAAATATATTGGCAGTATGTATATATCTGTATACCATTACTAATTCGGTTCAAACAACAGTATATATAACAATAGTATATAACAAATAATCAAATCAAAAAGATAATCGTCTTAAGATTGTTGCAATCTTGTAAGCAATTAGCAAAATTTCATTACTACTAACTATAAATTAAAAAAATTAAAGAACAGATTACTTATCTGTAATTCCGGCAGAACAACATATAAAAAATACGAACAGTCCAGAATGGAAAATTGACAACACTAACAGGTTAATTCGAATACAGAAAAAAGGATAATCGAGTCAAGGTTGGACCTCTGACCTTAAGACGATTATTGCCTGTCTCTCAGGTGCTAACAGTATGTCGCAATTCGTCTCCCAGGTCTCCTCGATTACGTTGCAATCAAGAGCACACTTTTAGCAACACGGCGAACCAGAAAAATGTCGGTCTCTCTCACAGAAGACACGGGAAAAGACAAGAGCAGTATATAAAAATTAGGAGAAATTTTCGGTACTTTTAAAAAGAAGGCACTGCTCAGGTTTATATAGAAAAACAGATGACTTTTCAGAACAGACACATCATTTGGAATAAAACATGTTCGGCCAAACAGACAGCTTTTGAAAATAAAAAGATTTTTAGTTTAAACCGAACAGACAAAACTTTTAACAAATAAAAAGGTTCGGTCCGAAAAAATACTTCTTAAACAGACAAGTCTCTTGGTTGGAGAATACTGAACCGGTTCGGTTTGGACTGAATATAAATATCGGTTGGGCAGTAAAAAATTAATTACTGCCCAAACCCAAACCCGACCCGACCCAACCCGACTCGGCGGCGCGCGTGTGGTCCAGCTCAAGTTGTGTAGGTCTTCGTAGTGCCCCTTGGGGCCCAACCCTACATGAAAACAAGGCTTATAAATACCATAAGCCTATGCCTTTGTTCATCCTATGTGAGGTTCCACACCAATCACTAACATCAACCAACTTTCTTCCTCTTCAAGTGGGTATAAAGAGATTAATTTCTCATTCAAACATGATATCAATTGTGTACATAAATTATGCACCGTGTATCTACTTACGACAACCTACGTATTAAAATACGTATTTCGTATTTATACACAAAATAATATATTGATATCCAACAAATAATTTATAACGAATTGTGTGATAAAACTCTGGCCAAAAATAATCATTACTTCGCAGAACTTTGCTTATGTATTAGACTGCAATTTATTTTTTGAGTGGATCTTTCAATTTCATAAATGTAAAATAAAGTTTAAATAAAAATATTGAGTTCGAGATTTCTTGTGCTTAGAAAATACTCCATTGTTTATGGATGTGATGCTTTGCTAATCATGGCAAAAGTGTTATACTACACAATGATGGATTTGAGTATGCTATGCATTGTTGTTTGTTGATACTAATGTAATTATAATGAAAAAAAGTTAATCAGTATCTAGTCATATTGATTAAAATGATATTTACAAAAATATATATAAATAATATATTATTTTTCTTGAATTTAATAAAAATAATTTATTAAATGTTTAAAAAAATTCATAAAATAATAATTAAATAATCTTTAATTAATGTCTATAATCACCCGTTAATTGGACCAAATTATAATTATGTGTGTCTTCTCTTTTCTTTTTCTTTGTCATTTTCTAATTATTTGGTTGTAACTTATGTATTTATCCCGAAAGTTCTACAAATAAGCAATTGCTTGGCGCTAGTTAGACCTGTTTAAGGACCGGGTTATCCATTCAAACCTGAAGGTCCGCCCGATATTTGGGAGGGTTTGAAGAAAAATATTAAGCCCGAAATATGGGCTTGAGTAAAAAAATGAGGCCCATTTAGAAATGGACTGGATCTTGGCTCCAACAATCAAGGTCTTAACCCAGCTCGTTTTTCATTTATATAATATATTATTTTTATATTTATATATATTATATAATTTATATCATATAAAGAATAAATATATATAATGTTATAGTGTAAACATTTAAAAATATATTAAATTATCCATGTTTTAAAATTTAATTAAAAAAAAGAGATATAATTACTAAAAATTAAATAAAAAATACAATATTTGTTTTAATTTTTTTTTAAAAAAATAATATGGACGGACCTAAACGAATTTTAAAAAATATATATATATGTAATATTGATACCATATTTAACTTCGATCCGAACCTGACCCGGCCAGCCATGAACACCCCTAGCGCTAGCTTCAAGGTTGGCATTTTTTTGTTTTAGTCTTGAATTCTCTCTTATCATTTGTCTTTGCCTCTTATGATATTTTTTTTTTTGGCTTTTGAGACTAGTTTGTACTAATTTCTTTTAACATATTTTTACTTTGGTGTATATTTACTTTATTATTATTATTATTTTTTAAAAGCAAGAGTTTTATTAATGGAAGATGGTAAGGTCTCTATTTAGAAAGGGACAAGAACAGCAATCATTGAACTCAAGAGTATTATATCAGCAGATCATTCACCCTATTAGCCTGTCGATGGTTTCATTAGCTTCCCTCAGCGTGTGGACAATTATCCAGTTGTGAAGACCAACTTTACTTGTTTCTATTATTCTTAGAAGATTCCTGAGTCTCCATGGTGTATTCTTAGAATCTTTTATCCAATTAACTATATTTTGACTGTCACTTTCGATAATGAGTTTATGAATGTTAACCCATTTAGATGTCGCGACTCAATTTGACGAATCGATTTCGAGAATAATAAGTTGACCAAGCCTTGTTCGTCTCTAAGGATACCCCTATTACTGGCAGGCCCAAGTTTATCCAAAATCGAACCATCTACGTTAAACTTAAGAAATCCAACAAGAGGCATCTTCCAAATAGCAGAACACTTTTTTCTTTTTCTTTGGTGGTGGATGAAAGGAGGCTGGTGAGTTCATGAGTTCAATGACACTTCTTTGTGCATTAATTTGACCATCTTGCTTTAAACCAAAGGGCAAGTCTGAGTTTGATAGCATCCAGTAATTGCCATATGTCAACAATTTTGGAGTAAATTTATGGATAAAATACAATTTTCAAAATAATATCCCACAAAAGAAAATTCTCTTGAAATATTTGGTAATGTATTTGCAATCAAATTTGATAATTGCTTTTAAACATAGTTCAATCACAATGCAAACCTCCCAGATTATGTCTAATCAAATAACATGAAAATGAATAAAACCATGCAATGCCAAACATGCTCTGATTAGCAATAATGCTACTTATCCATAAGCTTATATTATTAGAAACCCTGGAGTTCAAAGGAATTGGATTTGGAGGAAAAGTGTTTGATTAAACGTATGTAAACAGAGAAAAAAATTGATAATTATCCAATTTTCAGATAATCATATCAATAATGCGATTTTATACAATTTCTTAAGTCTCTGTATACAATGAAAAATTCCAATGATACGATTTTATATCTTCAAGAGTCATACAAATAATTTATACTAGCATGATACCTGCACTTTTTGCTTCTTTTTTTTTTTTTTTTTTTTTTTTTAAGAATCGGTATTGTGTTATGTTATGGATCTATCGTTTTTGTTATGGTATCAATTACATGTTAGTATCTATGTGTTTTGATTTATCATTTCAGATTTATTGAAATATTTAAAAAATTTCTCATATATTTATATATATATATATATGTCTAATACATTAAAATCCCAATTATAAAATATTCATCAACTATATACATTTTTAGAATTATAAATATTTAATATTTAAAATTATTAAACTCCAAATAAATAAAATAAATATAAAAATACTAAAAAAATATAGTAAGTTATTATTAAACACATTTAATACAGTCTAATTTAATGAACATATTTTATTTTCAGATCAAACTATGAAAAAAATGAAAAAGATTATGAGAGAGAATTACAAGAGAGAATGCATTAAGAATTAATTAAAAGAATCAAATAGTGACGTTACAAGACAAAGTATTCTTGTATATTGAACTGTGTAGAAGTCTATACAGGAGTGTCCTATTTATACATGAGAGTTCTCACCATCTAAGAAAATAATCACCACAGTAATAATTACAATAATAGCTGAATCATAATCTGAATCCCTAAGATTACTTTAATAACCTAATTATAGTTGACTATACAATTAATACATTAACACCCCCTCTCAAACTCAAGGTGGTATTGTAGATATCAACTTTAGTTTGGAAACCAAATCTTGAAAACGATTAGGAAAATGTGTCTTTGTGAAGATATCAGTTGGTTGATCCAAGGAAGACACAGAAGTCAGATGAACAATTCCTTGTGTAACATGATGACGGATAAAGTGACAGTCAATCTCAATATGTTTGGTGTGTTCATGAAACATATCGTTATGGGCAATCTGAATGGCACTACGATTATCACAGTAAAGTTGGGTGCCAGAAGATAAGGAAATACTCATATTAGCAAGTAATCGGCGAAGCCAAAGTAACTCTGAAGTGGCATCAGCAAGAGCACGATATTCAGATTCAGTACTGGATCGAGCAACAACAGTTTGTTTCTTACTTCGCCAAGAGATGAGAGAATCTCCTAGGAAGAAACAATATCCAGTAGTGGAACGATGATCTGTAGGATCTCCAGCCTAATCAGCATTAGAATACTCTGATAGTACCAAAGATGTATGAGCAGAGAAGTGAAGCCCATGAAATAGTGTACCTTTGATATATCGAAGAATCCGAAGAACAGTTGAATAATAAGTGGATTGAGGAGCGGCCATAAATTGGCTAACAAGATGAACAACATAGGCAATATCAATCCGAGTTACAGTGAGATAGACCAAACTTCCAACGAGTTGACGATATAATGTAGGATCAGAGAGCAGTGTACCATCCATTGGTGTAATTTTAACATTAGCCTCCAACGGAGTATAGAAAGTTTTACTGTCAGTAATGCCAGCTCAAAAAAGCAAGTCAGAAGCATATTTAGCCTGAGAGAGATAATAGTCATCAGAATTAGAAGATACCTCGAGTCTCAAGAAATAATTAAGAGAACCAAGATCCTTCATTTCAAACTGTTGATGAAGAAACTCCTTTAATTCAGCAATGCAAGACTGGTCATCACCAGTAATAATCATATCATCCACACACAACAAAAGTAAAACAATACCATGATTAGTTTTACGAATGAATAATGCTAAATCATGAGGACTAGAAGTAAAACCAAGTTGGGCAGTGGTCGAATTGAAGTTTGCAAACCAAGCTCTGGGTGCCTGTTTCAAACCATATAAGGCCTTTTGAAGCTTGCAAACTATGTGAGAAGGATGAGAATAACCAGGTGGAGGTACCATATATACTTCTTCCTGTAAGTCACCATTGAGAAAAGCATTTTTAACATCCATCTGAAGAAGTTTCCATTGTTTAATAGCAGCGATGACTAATAAGCTGCTCACAGAAGTTATCCGAGCCACTAGAGCAAAAGTTTCCTCATAATCGATCCCATATTCTTGTTTATACCCCTTGGCTACAAGACGAGCTTTGTACCTTTCAATAGAACCATCAAAATGAGTTTTGATTTTGTAGACCCATTTGCAACCAATAGTAGTCTTGCCATGAGGAAGATCAACTAAATCCCAAGTATGAGTTTTCTCAAGAGCCTGAAGTTCTTCAGCCATAGCTTGCTGTCAATGAGGGTCAGTACTAGCCTCACGATAAGATTGAGGTTCATGCAAGTTAACAATAGCAGGAAAACAATAATAGTCATTAAGATGATGGGAAATTTCTCTTACCCAGGTAGATCGACGAGGAGTAGGTACATTATCAACAATTGGACCGGATTCAATGGGAACAGGTGCAAGAGCAAGAGCTTGATTTGGCTCATTAGATGTAGGTGTCTCTGAACTATGGAATAACTCAACAGATGGATCAGTAAAGAACTGAGAGGAAGTGGAAAAGGAAGAATGAAACTTTGACAAAGAAGAGAACATAGTATCCTCCAAAAAAATGACATGTCTAGAGATTCGTAATCTATTAGAAATAGGATCCCAACAACGATAACCCTTGTGTTCAATCCCATAACCAACAAAACAACAAAGATGAGCACGTGGTTCCAACTTATTGTATTCATGTGGTTGAAGTAGAACAAAACAGGCAGACCCAAAATGTTTAAGAGCAGAGTAATCAAGAAGTTTACCAAACAGACGTTCAAAAGGAGAGAGATTATGAAGAATCTGAGTTGGAGTTCGATTTATTGTATGCATAACTGTTAAGGCAGCCTCACCCCAAAATTTTTCAAGACAGTTGACAGAACGAAGAAGAGCACGAAGGGAATCAAGGATGTGACGATGTTTACGTTCTGCTCTACCATTCTGCTGAGAGGTACGAGGACTAGACCGTTGAACTAAGGTACCATGTTGATCAAGAAACTAAAGAAAAGAAGTTTCTTTATATTCCATGGCATTATCATTTCAAAGTGTTTTAATGGTAGAAGAAAACTGGGTTTTAACCATGGTTGCGTATTTAATGTATATTTGGGGTAACTCAGATCGTTGTTTAAAGAAATAAATCCATGTAAACCGAGAATAGTCATCAATAAATATAACAAAATACTGAAATCCATTGACTGATGAGATAGAGGAAGGACCCCAAATATCTGAATGGACAAGATCAAAGAGAGATTGGAAATAGAATGACTATTATTAAAAGACAAAGCTGGCTGTTTAGCAAGTTGACAATGCAAACAATGAAAAGACTCAAATTTAGTAGATCCTAACAACCCACGAGAGACCATAGGATGTAATTTACTTGCGGAAGCATGACCAAGACGAAGATGCCACTTGTAAATAGAGGAATCAGTTGTGGCAGCAGAGACTTGTTTAACAGGAAGATGAAGAGAGACAAGCTCAAATAAGCATCCTGTTTTGCTCCCCGTCCCAAGAATCTTCCCCGTTTGTGGATCTTGTACCTGACAACCAGAAGAAGAAAAGATAACAGTGAGACCAAGATCACATAATTGTCCTACAGAAAGAAGATTTAAGGCTAAAGTGGAAACACAATAAGTATCAGGAAGACTAAGATGTGTATCAGAAACATGACCAATATGGGTGACATGCATTTTTGTATCATTTGCAGTATGGATACGAGAAAGACATGTGGTGAACATTTTAGTGGAAAAAATAGAAGAATCAGGAGTCATATGATTACAACATGCAGAATCAAGGAAAAAAGAAAAATTACCCGAGGTGACAGATAGTGTAGTGTTAGAAGAATAACTGGAAGAGATAACCTGTTTGAAAAGAGCCTCAAGATCATTAATAGTGAGACTAGTATTTCCCTCAGGAGCAGTAGCAGTAATGGATGAGGAAGATATGGATGTAAAAATCAGTGTCGTTGGTACAGTACCGGTATCGGCTAGTACGTACCATTTTTAAGGTAAACCGAAATGGTACCAATCTCGTATCATTTCGGTTTTTCTACTGGCCCATACCGATCGTATCGGCCTGTATCGGCCAATACCGATCAGTACCGGTACATACCGGCCCGTACCGGTTGGTACAAGATTTTAATTTTTTTAATTTAAAAAAAAATCACTTATTTGATTTTTTAAACCAAATTCAATATTTTTGTGTCATGATCATTTTTATTTTTTTTCATAATTACATTAAAAAATAAAAATATGTTCATTAAATTAGACTATTGAACATAATTAATAATAATTTACTATATATTTTTAATATTTATTTTACTTATTTGATGTTTAAAATTTTTAGATATTAAATATTTAAAATTTTATATTTTGCATAAAAACATATATATGCATGTAATGGATGTATATTTGCATGTGTATATAATATATATTTTATTAAAAAACTTGAAAATAGGCTATATATAAAGATATATGAAAAAATATTTGAAAAATGCTGGTAAACCCGAAATGGTACACCGAAACACACAGGTACTGGTACGTACCAGTATCAGAACAAAAACGGTACGCCCACCGGTACGATACTGACTACCTTGGTAGAAATATTTCCTTGAACATTAGGATTCCCTTCCTTAGGCCAAGATGGGCGCTTAAGACAATTATCAATGATATGCCCGGTCTCATGACAGTAGCGACATTTAATTTCTGGACAATTAGGAAGAAGATGCCCTGTTTTACGATAATATTTGCAGAACTTGTCGTCTGATCTCTGAAGTGAAGAATCTGGTCTCTGATATGATGGCTTTTGGTAGGATGGTTTTGATCTCTGATAAGATGGCTTGGAATGAGTTGCAAGGGCAACATCAGTCGGTGATGGTTTATTCAGTCCAAGGCGAGTTTCTTAAAAGAGAATCTCCTGAATAGCAATGTCTAATGATGGAAGTGGATTCCGATGCAATAATGAAGCCCTAACAGACTCATATTCTGGATGAATAGCCATGAGTACCTGAATAAGATGAAGATGATCTTCACTGATCTTGGCTTGGGTAAGCTGATTCCATAAAGGCTGGACTTTGGCTAAGAACACATTCATGGATTGACCAGGTTCTTGTTTGAGATTGTGAAGAGTTGTCCATAATTGATAACAGTGAGCAAGACCAAAAGTTTTATACCGGGTAGCCAAAAAATCGCAGATTTTTTTTGCTGTCTCAAAATCAGCAAACTGAACATTAATATCTTCAATAGAGGTATTGTTAAACCATGTGATAACTTGATGGTTTTTGCTATCCCAGTCTTCAAGGCGATCTGCGAATTTCTCTTCAGGTTCACCAGTTGCATGGGTAGGCTGAACAATGTCTCCAGTGACAATACGCCATAGTTTCGTCCAATCAGAAAACTTTTCATGCCTTGAACCCAAAGGTTATAGTTGGATCCATTGAGAACAGTGGCAATTGGTCTAAAAATATCATATTTTCTCCATTTTAAAGACAAAATCAGCAAAAACGGAGGCTGGAATCGGAATCAGGACGTCAAAATTAGCTGGAAAGATGATCAGCCAAAAATGTTGACGTGGCAGGAAAAGAACATGACATGTGGCAGAGTATGACTGGGTGATGATGACTTGGAAGTGACACGCGGCGTGACATGTGGCAGGCTTGGGTTGGTTGGTGCTGACGTGACAGTACACGTGAAAGGATGGGATTGGTTGATGATGATGTGGCTATGACACATGGCAGGCTAGGATTGGCTGATGCTAATGTGGCAGTACACGTGGCAGGGTTGGTGGCAGGACACGTGGCAGCTGCTGGTGTGTCCCACGCGCATAAGGCAAAAAACAGGTAGAAACTTTGGGCGAGGCGTGGCGGGGCATAGAGGCTTCGATGAGGATGCGGTTGACGGCGTTGGAAAGAGGGCGGAACGAGGAGTCGATTGGTGGTGGCGGTGTTGTGTTTGGGTGTCTGCACAATAGAAAAAATATGATGGAATTTGAGTGTTTATGCCTGGTTTTGCAGATATCAGGTTTTGCTAAGACAAGAAAAATAGACACAGGTCCCTAAGCAGGGTTTCAAACAGAAAATAGACAGAAAAGCTCTGATACCATGTTACAAGACAAAGTATTTTTGTATATTGAATTGTGTAAAAGTCTATACAGGAGTGTCCTATTTATACATGAGGGTTCTCATCATCTAAGGAAAGAATTACCACAGTAATAATTACAATAATAGCTAAATCGTAATCTGAATCATAATTTGAATTATAATCTGAACTGTAATCTGAATCCCTAAGATTACTCTAATAACCTAATTTCAATTGACTATACAATTAATACATTAACAAGTGAAAAGATTAAAAGAATTTTATGTCAGTATAAATCTGTACAAAAATGAAACAGTATAATAATCTTAAATATATAAAAAAAAAAAAATCAAAATTGGTATGTTTCAGTCAATATCGTCGATACCGATAACATTAGTTTTTTTTGTTATTATTAAAGCGTATTTTTTTATAAAAAAAGTTTTACTTGATCCAAAGATCAAGATAAAATTAGAATAATAAAATAGTCACAAAATTTTGATGTATTTAACTTCTTTTATACTGCTATGTTTGGTTGGGGGAATGGCTATGCTATTCCCCTTTATTCTCCGATAAATAGTAATTCATTAATTTGTTTTTTTATTTTGGTTATTACTTGTAATTATATTTGCTCATAAATCGAGTCGTGTCGGTCCAGATAAGATACTAATAGTATTTGTGTCTGCCCAAATCCGATCCGAAATATTGATAAATATTTTTGATCAAGCTCGATTCATATTATCAAAATGACACCCGTGCCTAGCCTGGCCCACCCAAATTTCTTAGCATTTATATTTAAGTCTTCAGCATGTAATCAAAATCAAATCTCAATTTGAGCTCCCAATTAACACAATTATCAAAATCAACCCAAAAAGAAAAGAGTATAAATCAAATTTCAGAAACCCAACCAGTTCAAAACCTAAAGATGAAATGAAACCATCGATCGGCTTCAAAAGATTTGATTAAATAGATTAAAGTCGACGAAGATGATCTTACCTTGTATCGAGACTACGAAAGAACATGAACTAGGGGATTGCAAAAAACGGAAGCTAAAAAAAAAAAAAAAACTAGGGTTTCAACTTTCAAGATTTAACACGGCGACGGGGAGAGAAAGATAAACTGAGATTGGCGTTTTGTAATTTGAAGGTTGTTGATTTTTGCGTCAGTTCACGTGTTTTCCGTGGTCAACGCATGCGGATCGCTGATTTGGTAAAAACTTTATTTAAGATCGTAATTGGACGGAGAGAAATTATGCTTCGCAAATTATACCGAGATTGAGAGGTAGGCTGCTGTGCTGAGTGTGCGACTGTGTTTAAGACTTGAGAGGTGTAGATGAATTTAAGGTTAGTTGTGTTTGAGATTAAGAGGTGAGAGAGTTTAGTTGTGTTGAGTTTTTTTATCTAGTTAAAAATTTAAGGGTAATAAAATAATTGTATAAATTTATAAATTAAACTATTGGTTATTATTAAATGTAAAAGTATAATTATTATTATTATATAATAGTATTTGGACCGGGCCGGGTTCAGATCTAAAATTTTCTGTCCAAGGTCCGACCTGTTTAGAAAATGGGTTTAAAATTCTGTCCAGATCCATTTTTCGGGCCTAATATTTTTGTCCAAAATCCTCCTAAATATCGGACAGACTTCGAGTTTGGACGAGTAGCCCGGACCTTGAACAAGTCTACTTGTAATAGCTTTTACACTTCAATTATCCATCATCTTGTAATAGCTGCTATTCTTAACCTACACCAAAAAATAACTATTACTCGTTCATTCTTTACTTCATGAAATAAGATCATTATTTTTATACTAGATTTATTCTTGCATATCTTTAAAATTTTCAAACATGGCCAACTGTTTAGAGTGAAAAATATAATTAAAATATTCATCAACGGTTATCCGTAGCCTATTTATATGGACCACCATCTAGTGTCAAAATATCACCCCATCCGAAAAGTAGTAGGCCCAACTCACCCACCCCTCTACCGACCAGTTACTTGGAACGAATACCTTGACACCAAAGCAAAGCATTTTAACAAGGCACTCTCATCTGTTCGAGTTTGTGTTCCACAAAATGGGTTGGTTGATGTAAATGAACACAATAATAGCGTAACAGTTGGCTAAGAGAGATCCATTTTTGTTCTTAATCTCCATTTTTGTTTTATTTCTCTTATATTATAATTCCTTCCCATATCTTTGATTGGTTTGGACATTTTTACGGGGACCCTAATATTTTGGAGGATAGTGTTGGGAGTTGGGAAGGGGTAAACTAAAGGGAAGAAAAAATTTAGAGGTGGCAAACGGGTTGGTTCGGGCGGGTTCGGATCGGGCTGTTATCAAATTCGAATTATTTCGGATTCGGATCATCTCGAGCTCAAATAATTTTGGGTTCGAACTATCTCGGGCTCGGGTTATTTCGGATACGGGCTTCTTTGGGTTTGGATTATTTCGGATTCAGATCGGTTCGAGTTCGGGCCGGCCTAGACGGATTCAATAATTTTGAAAAATTTTAATCTATAAATATTTTTTTAGTTTTGAATGTAATGATTAATTTCACTTACAAAAATACTAAAATTAAAATTTTAAAAATTAATAAATATTTATATAAATATAAATTATATAATAATTTTATTTATAGTTTGAGTATTAATGTTTTATATTTGAATATTTTCTATTATTTTTTAGTCCAAAAGTTCAAATAAAAGCTAAATATATAAGTTCGATATATTTACTTATAATATGAATAAACAAGAATTTGTATATTTTGATACTTCTTATTATTTTTCAATTATTATACACTTATATTTTTATGATGTTTAGTATTGAATATAGATATAATTAATGATTATATAAGATTTTTTTTTTTATTTTATAAGTGAGTTAAATTAAATATAAAGTAACACTAAAAAAGTAAATGTCAAAAATAATTAGGACATTATTAGAAAGAAACAAGTTATAAATAAAGCCCACTAAACATTTACATAAATGACTTTTACTCTTAACCTAATAACTCATTGGGCTCTTATAGTCACTTAATCCAACAAATTTTTATTTTTATTTTGCTTTATTAGGTTCTTTAATTATTGTATTATAATTTTTTTAAGAGTATTTTAAATTTTTAAGAATTTGTTCTTATATTTATATTTTTTTTGTTTGGACATAATTATAAATACTAACATAAGAACATTAGATCTAATTATATACATTAATTGACCAAATGTTTAATTAAAATGGTGAATAGTAGACTCTAAAAGAACACCAATTAATTGATTTAATTTTAATAATTAATACTTAAAAATTTTAAGAACCATGATATATAAAAGCTAATTTATATAGTATTGATATAATTTTAATATTTGATATTTGATATTGAATATACTACAATTAATGATTATATAAGAACTTTTTTGTTTTGTTTTATGAGTTAAAATAAATATAAAGTGACATTAAAAAAATAAAAGTTAAAAATCATTTGGCTACATTTAAAAAAAAAATAATTATAAGGAAAGAAGTTATAAATAAAATCCACTAAACATTTATATAAATGATTTTTTCTCTTAAGCCAATAACTCATTGAGCTCTTAGTCACTTAATCCAATAAATTTTAATTTTTTGCTTTATTACGTTTTTTAGTCATTGTATTATTATTATTTTTTAACAATATTTTAAAATTTCAAGAATTTGTTTTTATATTTATATTTTTTCACTACAAACAAATTGCCATATACTGACACTTACCTATACTGACGGTAGAAATCCGTCGGTATAAATGATCTATTGTGACGGATTTTTGTTACCGTCAGTATATGTTTAACATATACCGACACTTTGTTTTCCGTCGCTATAGATACCCCATATACTGACGGTTACTCATTCGCCGTCGGTATAGATATCCCATATACTGACGGTTTTTTATTAACCGTCGGTATAGTCATAAGTTATACTGACGGGTTTTGTCATCCTTCAGTATTGGTCACTCCCGAAAAAAATGCTATAATGACGGATTTTTGTTACCGTCAGTATATGTTTAACATATACCGACACTTTGTTTTCCGTCGCTATAGATACCCCATATACTGACGGTTACTCACTGGCCGTCGGTATAGGTATCGCGTATACTGACGGTTTTTTATGGACCGTCGGTATAGTCATAAGATATACTGACGGGTTTTGTCATCCGTCAGTATAGGTCACTCCCGAAAAAAAATGCTATAATGACGGATTTGCCCTTTCTTTTATTAGGTTATATTTTCCCCTTTGTTTCCCCCTTATCTCTTTCAGTCCCTCTCTTTCACTGGTTTCATCAATCGGTACTATTCTCATTCTCTCTTTTCTTCATCGATTAATAGAAAAGCCATCAGATTTGCTTCATCGATTAAGAGAAAAGCCAGCAGATTTGCTAACTCGTAGAGCTTGCCACTTTCTTCGGTACTATTCTCATTCTCTCTTTTCTTCTCCTTGTATGTGGGTACTTATTCAATTGCCCAAAACCCTAGTTGTTTGATTGATTTGTTTGTGTTTTGAGCGGTAAGAAGAAAATTCATTGCTTTTATCTTGACTGTATGTTGCTGCTGTTTGTTCTTATGGCTGTAATTGATACTTGTATGAAATGTTTGTTTTTGGGTACTTCTCGCGTTAAAACTTTTATAATAAACAGTACAAACACTTACTTAATTGGGTTGGCAATCCTTATTCTTCTTGAAAAGTCAGTCAGGTTCATTGATCCTTTGTATCCTTGTTCTTTTTTATCATGGATATTTGAGAATTACTTCTTAAGGGTTCATCTTATGGCATTCATCCATTCACTGTTTTTTCTGATTTTGTGTATCTGACAGCAATTGCTGCTTCGGCTCCATTTGCATTTCCTGTTAGAATCTAGATTTACGAAGTGTGTCAAATGCTTCACATTGAGTGACAAATTTAAAAAAGTGGAACCCAGCTGCTTGTTTGGCTATGTCTTGTTTCATGTTTACCAAATGAACGTTGCAAAGGCTTAACCTTTTTATATTTTTATGAAAAGAGAGAAATAAAAGAGAATAGGTGTGGAGTGGTTTCGTATTAAGGACTGGTTCTATCTTTTCCTCAAAAACTATGGGATTGATGCAGTGACTGTGATTAAATTATGGCACAATTGGGTAAAATAAATGCTGAATAGAGTGTAGAAGATTGTTGAGTTGTATCTACTTTAATTGCCATCTTCGTTTTGGTTGTTTGTCATGACTCATGGCCATGGCCAAGAAGATTGTCTTATTATTATTTTCATTTTTTCCCTTTTTCTGCAAGTGAAAGTACAGATAAAAAGAATCACATTATTAATTTTAGTTCTAAAAAGGATGAAAAGAGTAAGGATTAATGTTATATATTATATATATATATGAAACAAATAAAGGGTTTGATGTAGGCAAAGGCAGGCATTATTAAGAAGGATAAAGCTGAGATGTTAATAATAAGTAATGGTAATTGTTTGAAGCAAAATGCTTTTTGATTATCGTAGGCATATAGCAGCAGCAGCTTAAATACTAGTAGTACTAGTATTAAAATTACAACTTGAGTTTCTTGTTTTTGTATTTGTAAGTAAGAGAATAGAAGAAAGAAAAAGAGTTTGACATGCTTCAATCATTCATACACCTAACTAACATCAACATCTACATTCAGAAATTCATAAAGTAAAAGTAAAAGTAAAGTACCAATCCAATCCATTTAAATATCAGTTCCCAATGGTAAGGTAAGGTGAGGTAAAAGGAGATTCACAAGGCACAATGTGAAATAACATTTATAAAAAATACGAAAGGAAAAATATATATATACTAGTAGTAGTTTATGTCGATGAGAGAAATAGGTGAATAGCAACAATAAATGAGGTTTTAAAATATTTAAAACGAAAAAAAAAAATGAATGAATGAATGAAAGAAAGAATAAGTATGATTCAGCAAGATGAAATGTATTTGCCAGCCCCATTCAGAATAATGCAATATCAACTCCGAGGTTTATGCAAACGAGGACGATTGCAGAAAATCCTGCCATTTGCCCTCACAAACACTGCAATTCCAACGCTTATGCTTCCCCATAAAACTGTAAAAAATAAGTGTCGAACATCGTATCGGACTAGTGTTGCTAGAATAAATAAAATTGCTCGAGCTTGCTTATGCTTGTTATTATAGAAACTTGTTGATATTATTGTTTTAGTCCAAACTCTGGAGAATCTGGGCCAGCTTCAGAAGTTTGTCTGCAGTAAGCGCAATACTACACTGGAGCTTAGCAGCTTGCTACTTTATTTGGCTCCTAGATTTGTTCTATGCACCCTTCATAGGAGTAAGGCCAAAAGGTTTCACTAGCTATCTTGTGATCTAAAAGTGATATGGAAAAAAAAATGGATCAAATGTCTACAAGCTAGCATTCTAGTTTGCCTTTTATTTTCATATTTCTATGTAGTTTTACAGTGTTTGTTTTAGGCTGTTGCAAAAAATGCTCGTTTTGAACAAATATGGAGGAGCAGAAAAGGTAAAAAAGAGGCAGAAGATGAAATGTGCCGTTTCTATGATGTTGTTCGTGTTGATGTTGAGGAAAAGAGAAAATAATCAATTTTGCACCAATAGCATTATGATCTTTCATTGAATAAATTTCTTAGTTCTAACAATATACCCATATGCTTACATATGAGCTAAAAAGCTTTATTGAACGATCTCTAGTCTTACAAATTAATAAATTGTTTTATGATTATGATTATCTTTGGACGAAGAGTGCTAATGCAATGGGACTGCATTTATAATCGAACTCTTTTTTCTTGACTACCCATTCAAACTATTTGATCCGATGCATATATATATATATATATATATATATATATATCAGGATATCTTTGAAAGATATCTTGTAAAGTTAGCTTTTTCATACATGAATAGTTCTGTTTTAATTTATCAGTTTCATCTATCCAGTCATGAAAAGTACAATACAGCAATATTAGGCATTGGTCTTGGCAATTGATCAATGTTTGGTTTTTCTAGAAACTTTTTTTTGTCACAATATATATGTTCTCTATAATTTTTGTTTCAGCTTTAGGTAATGTTTTATCAGTGTTTCAAAGATAATTTCATAACGAGAACGTAGATATTTTGGCTTCTGCTGCTCGCGTAGCCAATAAAGAGGTAATATATTTCTATAGCAGCGTTAATGTAGAATAAAGAGGTAATATAATTAAATAAATATATATTGACAAAACATATACTTTTTAGGTACCTGATGCTGGTAGTGCTCCAAATTTGTCACCAATAATAAGGTCTTCAACTTCTAGTCATCAAGTTAATGAAAATGAAGATGGTAAACTACTTGATTATTTTATTCTTCTATATTGACTTCATTACTTAATTGCTGCACATTGGTTAATATTTGTCAATTTTATGCAGATGTTGCTCGATAGGAATATTCATGAGATTTGGATTGCTTATTTCACTGTATTATGACTTTAGCTTGCGACTTCTATTTAGCTTGTAAAAGTTATATAATTAAGACAATTTATTTGTAATTTTATTTTTAATATTATAAAATATTTTGTACTTTCTTATAATGGTTTTTGTACTTTCTTATAATGGATTTTTTATCTTGGATTAAATTATAAATATATCAATATTAGTAATTGAAAATATGAAAAAAATTTATTTTTACTGACCTCTATACTGACAGTTCATATAACAACAAAAAATGTATAGTATACTGATGGAGTAAACCGTCAGTTAATTTACGACAAACGGTCGCTATAGGTTAATTGTATATTTTACATTTTAATCTATACCGACGGACACAAAAAAAACCGTCGGTATACGTATATCAATGGTATCTATACCGACGGAAACAAAATCCATCGGTATAGATACGGTATCTATACCTACGGCTACAAAATCCGTCGGTATAAATACGGTATCTATACCAACGGGAACAAAAGCCGTCGGTATAGATGCGATATCTATACCTACAGCTACAGAATCCGTCGGTATAGATACGGTATCTATACCTACGGCTACAACAGCCGTCGGTATAGATGCGATATCTATACCGACGGATACAAAATCCGTCGGTATAGGTAAGGTGTAAAAGGGGCTACCCCAACATAGGCTATACCGACGGTAGTAACATTAGTGACGCCTAAAACCGTCGGTATAGGTTATACATCCTATTCCGACGGTCACCTTTTCCGTCGGTATAGGTCTATACCGACGAGGGTTTTACCGTCGCTTAATTTTTTGTCGGAATAGTCATTTTGACCGTCGGTATAGGGTTTTAGGACTTTTAGCGACGGATTTTGAAGATTTACTGACGCTTTTTGGACCGTCACTATATGACAATTTTTTTGTAGTGTTTATTTGGATATAATTATAAATACTAATATAATAAGATTAGGTCTAATTGTATACACTAATTGGTTTAACCTTGATAACATTATAAATATTAACATAATAACATTAGATATAATTTTCAAATGTTCAATTAAATGTTGAATAGTAGACATTAAAAGAGTACTAGTTAATTGGTTTAACCTTAATAATTAATAATAAAATTTTTATAAAATCCTTATATGTAAAAGCTAATTTATATAGTAATTGATATAATTTTAATATTTTATCATTTTGACTTTAACATTAGATATAATCAATTAATCATATAATTGAATAATAATTATCCAATTATACTATTGAATATCAGACATTATATTAAAAATAGTATCAATCATCATTCACCAAAAATATTTAATATGAATAATTGGTCAATTATTTATCTTAGCCTTAATAATTAGAAATTTTAGGATACTATGATGTGTAAAAACTAGTTTATATTAAACTATTTTGATCAGTGTTGTCAAGGGTGCAAAGTGCACTTTAGGTCCTAGAACTCTTATATTGTCTAAGGTGCAAGACATAAAAAATTCACACCTGAGTGAAGTAAGGCGCAATATGTATATATGTGTGTGTTTTCGTATGTGTGTCTTTGTATACGTATAAAATAAACTAAAAATATATAGTTATGATAATAAACTCTAAAGAGTGGTCCAGTTTATCCTACAAAATATTAGTTATAATTGTATATTTAATATGTTTCAAATTAATTTTATTTTATAATTCAATTTAAAGATTCACTATTAATTTTTTTTATTGATAATACATTATTGATATAATTATATAATAATTATAAATACATTTTCATAAATAAAATATTTTATTTAAGAAAATTTTTATCATTTATTTATTTTTTAAATAAAATCATATAATTATAATTCAAGTTTTTTCGGTTATAAATTCAATTTTTCACGGATTTTGGATCGGATCGATTTCAGGCTCGGATCGTAACAGATATGAGTTTTTACGTGTTCGAATTTTTTTTAGTTTAAATCTTTAACTTTTTTTAATCAATTCGGATTTGATCGAAATCGATTTCGAATCTACTCAAACGAGTTCTCAAATTCAAACCTAATTTGTCAGCTCTAAAAATAATGAGGTTAGTTTCCATGAAAGGCCCTAGTGGATAAGTTACATCGAATCATATAAAGTGGTGCAGACAAAAGGGTCTCTCTATTCTGTCTTTTTGTCCTTGTGCTGAAAGAGAGAGGGAAATTTTCTTATTTGAATATTCATGTAAAAAAAGACATTAGAACCGACATCTTTTAGCCCCGGATATGGATGAAGATCCCCCTTCCAAAGAATAAGACAGTAATCAATTTAAAAAGTCAGTTAAATCATTGGATGAAACATTGGAAATTAGGCAAAAGTAATGAGTATATACTATGTAACCAAAGCTAAAATATTGAGTATAAAGGAAGCGGCAATTTGAGAATAAAAAAAATAATTTCAGATGTAAAAATTTAAACTCAAATTTATTGGATGCCTATGAAATAATTGAACTTAACCCCGATTTAAATCTAGGACAATTTTTCATGTGAACATATATATTACTATATGTATATAACTCGGATATCCATAAACAAATCAATCTTTTTAAAGATTTTTTTTTTCTTGGAATTTTGAGCATTATTGCACAGACAGAGGAATGTGTGTTCCCATCCACATTGGCTAGTCAGTTTTGAGAACCCTACCTTATATTAGGGGGGGGGGGGGGGGAAGTGGCAGTTTTTACCTTTTTTTCATTTGTTTGCTTCTTCATTTCTTCTTTGGAAGGTCAACCGCTTAAGTGAAGTCGTATATCCAAAAGGAAACCATAGAAAAACACACATTCCTTTTCCCTGTCAACCTTCTTCACTGAACTTCTTTACCTGAAACAACAAAGAGATTATAGGACATAAAAAAAATTAACAAAAGCAGAAGAAAAAAAAAAAAAAAAAAGGAGATAGAATTTTCAACTTCCTAACATGAGTCTGGTTCATTCTAAATTTCAGATAATTTCCATAACATTGCTCAGTTCATAATTGAAGAAAGTATGGTTGAATGGTCCCATCAAAAACATGATCGAAGGAATCTACCATTAGGGATTTAAATAGCGGCCGCAACGTGATATTACGGTCGTTATTTTACGGTTTCGGTTCTTTCCGTCACCGATATTCACCGCAATTACTACGATAGTATTCGTTACATTCGCAACTGCGATAAACACGACGCAATTTAAATCCTTACCTCCCATAAGATTAAAAGTATGGCTTCAGAGAGTACATGTCTTTGTATGTTTATCTTCAAATTGACAGCTATAATTAGAACTTATTTGGAGGAAAAAAAAAAAACAAAAACAGCTAAACTCCAAGTTTTCAGCTAATTTTTAGGTGAACTATTTGAGGAGCCAATTAAGCAGTCCTGTTCAATTGTAATGATATTTAGAGACAAGAGGCAACTTCAATATCAGCCAAAGTTTGTGATTCTTCTTCATGCTAAGAACCAACTACTTTAAGTTCTTATCATAATTAGCTAAATAATGTGCACCTTATCGTCCACAATCTAGCAGCAATTTAGAACTGGGGGTTATTTTATCAAATCAGAATCCAACTTCTTAAGTAGCAGATGATATCAGAATCAATCTATGTCACATAATTTAGAAGCCTAGGTCCCCTGATTTAATACATATAATGTTTTATTAGGTGTAAAAATCTAGATCCCATTCCATCAAACATATCATTGTGATTTCAATTCAGATTTCAACTTTCAAATTCCATAAATCACTTCTCCCACACAGTCCAAATTGGATTAAAACTAATCAAAGCACTTTTTTCAAGAATGGGAATATTTTTTGGGGGGGTCAGATCCCACTTTTAGCGAAGTGCATTGATCAGCTAATCATGTCATTTGTTCTATTTATATTCGTTTTCTTCGAAAAGCAATCTGTTCTTTTCACTTTCACAAGAATGATATGCAGCTTCTGCGGTGGCAAAACATGCAATATTTAAAAATATCCTTATAATGGATCCTCCCCTTGAGGCCAATCTTTTTTAAAAAGACCGAAATTTTTACGTCTGAGTTTGACTAAAACATCATTCAACCACCGAAATTCACTGTCTGTAATAAAGAAGTAACAATTATCAGAAAAAGTGTCTGTTGTCCATTGAAGACTTCAAATCATTCAACCCATAGTAGCATCTGCTATAGTGAAATAAACAAATTCCGGTTTCAATGGTTTTGGTGCCTGAGAGATCATGCATGGGATCAATCATCAATCACCATCTGATGTTAAAAGTCCGGATTATTTTGACTCTCTGGATAGGAAATTGTTATCAAGTTAGGGTAATCACCTATATTATTCGGACTTGAATGTTAGAGTGGGATACGGGTATGTATCTGGTAGAGGTATGTTTAATTTTTTCTAAGTTTTTTCATGTATTTAGAGGATCATATCTTCATACCCATGTCCAAATATGTATATCGGACACTAATGCTTCAAGAAAAAGAAGAGCCGAAGCAACACAAGTAATCACCCAGTTCCTCTATGTTAAAACCTAGAGGTCATCTATGGTTCATTTGTAGATGCAAAAGTTTGAATTTCCAAAAGAATGTATCAGGAGCCTCTGCTGATCATAGAAAAAAAAAAAAAAACCCTGTAACAGTTTGAAAGATTTATCCATGATTACAGCAAGAGAGAAGAAATAACTAAGTTCTTGTCTTTTGGAGAGTAGATTTATCAATGCTAACTCCAATATAATTGCGCCGACCTTTATCTAGAACCTAACTTTGAATCAAAATTCTTGAATTTTGACTCATCATCATTTACTGCTTCCTAGTAAGAGGAGCATTCTCTTTCAGACATTTCGTTTTGGTTAAAATTCTCAAATACATGTAATTTATGTTTCCTGAATTCTTCATTTTATCTAAGTATCCATGTTTGACACCTATGTCCAATGGTGTATGATCCTCCAAATATATAAAAAAACTTTAAACAAAAATTAAGTATATCCGTGTCAGACACATATCTGTATTCGACACTCATTTCGAATTTGGGTAACATAGTTGTTAATTAACAAGATAAGGGCAGGGAATATATTCATTGTAAACAATCATTCCAGCTATTTTGTATTAATCTAGCTGATATGCAGTAAGCCAGTAAGTAGATATCATTCGATCAGAATTTCTCAAATTGTTTTAGGACTAAGAAATTCATATTGTTGTGAATGCTGAACAGTTTTCAAAACATAATCTAGATTCATAGAAATTTGTGATGCTTGTACCATTGCAGGCAAGAGAAGGAAATCACTGCAATAATCAAGGGAATTATTTTGATAGAAACTGCAAAGAAAAAAATAAGTAAAAAGACAGACGGGAAGGAGAGGAGTAGGTTGATGACTTTTGATATTAACAACAAGGGCAGGCCCCCAGGCGAGATAGATATGCAAAAAAGTCAAAACTTAAATGGTGTACTATACAATGAATATGATAGCTAAAAGCCCAACTGGGAGGCAAGATCAACAACCACTGAATGGCCTTAAATGGTGCTAATCTTGAAGGCATCCCTTACCTACTAGCTTAATTAATTTGACACATACTCTTCTTACAACCTTGTAAGTGGGACATGGAAATGGTTTGGGTCTCTGTAGCTGTGCATGTTTCATAGGATGTTAACTTAAGGATTGGGATTTTGTTATTCCTCAACGCTACTCAACGCTACGTTACGGGTGAAATGATTCGCTTTTTATTTTTGTAATAGCACTGACAACAATGTTATAAACACATAATTAATAATGAGTAAAATTAATTATTAATGTGAAAATATTTATATAAATTTATAATAATTTGAAAATACAAAAAAAATAACACGAACACGTTATAAAAACACAATTTTTTTTAAAATTAAATCACTATGACAAATTATGCAAAATATGTTATGATTTGAGACATGACACGAGCATATAAAATTTTCACTAAATTGAATCACAATGACAAACTATGTAAAATATGAGATGAATTGAGACACGATAGGAACACAATATAGAAAAAATAATTAAAACACAACACGAAAAATAATTTGAACATAACACGAATACAAGAATGTGTAAAAATATACATAAAATAAATTATTAAGGTGTAAACTTTTTTTATAAATTTATAATAGTTTATATAAATTATTAACGTGTAAAACTAATTATTAACATTTAAAAAATTTATATAAATTTATAATATTTTGAAGATACAAAAAACAGTAATTCTACCCGCGTGATGCTATGGGAATTATATATTTTTTAAAATATACATAAGTAATTTTATTAAATTATTTTAAATTAAAATTATTTTAAGAAATATAAAATGAACCAAAATAAATTTTTAATTTTTTTTCCTATTATAACTTTATATTTTTTTTAATATTTTTAAATTTAATTTAATAAATACAAAGTGATAAATAAATTACTATAATTATTTTATGTCATATTTTCTTCAAAAAAAAATTGATAAGAGGATAATAAAAAATATTAATAAATTTTTTAATACATAAAAATATATAATAATATAATTTTTTATTAAATATATATATTTATTTTTGTAAAAACAATAAATTATCAAAAATTAAAACAACAATAATAAAAAAGCAAAAACTACAACTACAACTATTTTTTTTCTTTCTATTTTTCCTTTATTCTTTTTAATTATAAAAATTAAAAAAAAAAAACTAATAAAAAAACAAAACTACAATTTTTTTTCTTTTTCTCTTCTTCTTCTTCTTCTTCTTCTTCTTCTTCTTCTTCTTCTTCTTCTTCTTCTTCTTCTTCTTCTTCTTCTTCTTCTTCTTCTTCATCCTTCTCCTGCCACCAGCTGCTTGAGCCATCGCCTGCCACGTCGAGGCAACCGTGTTGCCCCACAAATTTTCTTTCTCCTCTTCCTCCCTTTTCTCTCCTTCCTTTCTTCTCTCTCCACTATTTTCTCCCTCTCTTCCACCATTTTCTCCTCTCCAGCTAGCCACCCCGCCGGTCAGTCACCCTTTTTATCTCCCCTATGCCATCTCTCTCTTTTTCTCTTTTCTTCTCTCTTCTCTCCCTCTCGACACAACACATTTTTTTTTTTTTTGGGTTAGTGCACAAATTGGCCCTTGAAGTATACCTCTTTTCATGATTTGATACTTAAAGGAAAAAAATTCACGATTAGGTACCCAAATTTTACTTCTGTCATCCACGTTAATCAATGGCTTAACGGTTTGATAACATGTCATTTTTTGACCAATAGAAATATGACACGTGGCAACTTTGACACATCAGCAATGCCCCGTCAGCATATTTTAAAAAATTATTTAAATTTAAATTTTTTATTTAAATTTTCTAATTTTGTAATTTTTTTAAAATTAAAAAAAATTTTAAATTTTTTAATTTTTGGAAATATTATTTTATTAGTTTTTACTTTAATTTTTTTAATAAAAAAATTAAAATAAATTTAAAAACAAAATTTTAGAAATAAAAAAATATTTGTATTTTTTAAATTCAAATAAATTAAAAAAAATGTAATTATGGAAAATTTATTTTTATTATTTAAATTTTTTAATTAGAAAAAGTAAAAACTTAATTTAAATTTTTAAAAAATAATTTTTTTAATTTTTAAAAAAATTAACATTTTTATTCTCAAGAAATATTATTTTTATTTTTAAATTTTTTTTACTTTAAAAAAGTAAATTAAAAATTAATTTTCAAAAATAAAAAAATTATTTTTTTTAATATTAAAATATTTAATTTCAAAAAATATTATTTTTAATTAAAAAAGTAAATTAAAATAAATTTAAGAAAATAAAAAATTTCTAAAATGTTGAAGTGCCATTGTTGAGATGTCAAAGTTTTCACGTGTCAAGTTTTTATTGGGTAAATATGTAAATGTCAGTATGCTATTAGGCATTAGACTAACATGTGTAACGGATTAAAGTTTGAGTATTTAATCATGGATTTTTTTCTTTAGGTACCAAATCATAAAAATAATATAATACAAGGGCCAATTTGTGTATAAAGTATAAACTCTTTTTTTTTATCAAATCATTTAACTTAAATTATCTTTTTGCCCCACAATAAAATGAAAAAAAAATCTTTTTTAAAATGTCACAAAGTGATAAGTAAATTACTATAATTATTTTAAATCATATTTTCTTCAAAAAAATCGATAAGAGAATAATAAAAAATATTAATAATTTTTTTAATACATAAAAATATATAATTATATAAATTTTTTACTATATATATATTTATTTATTTATTTTTGTAAAAATAATAAATTATCAAAAATTAAAACAACAATAACAAAAAAAATAAAAACTACAACTATTTTTTTCTATTTTCCCTTTATTCTTCTTAATTATAAAAATTTAAAAAACACTAATAAAAAATAAAACTACAATTATTTTTTTCTTTTCTTTTTTTTCCTCTTCTTCTTCTTCTTTCTCCTCCTGCCACCGGCTGCTTGAGCCATCGCCTGTCACTATGAGGCAGCTGTGCCGCCCCGTAAAATTTCTTTCTCCTTCTCCTCCCTTTTCTCTCTTTCTTTTCTTCTCTCTCCTCTTTTTTCTCCCTCTCCTCCACTATTTTTCCCTCTCCGGCCAGTCACCCTTTTTATCTCCCGTCTTCCATTTCTATCTTTTTGTCTTTTCTTCTCTCTTCTCTCCCTCCCGACACAGCACCTGTCTTTTTTTTTTTTTTTTGGTTAATGCATAAATTGACCCTTGAATTATACTCATTTTCAAGATTTGGTACTTAAAGAAAAAAATTTACAATTAGGCACCCAAATTTTACTTCCATTATTCATATTAGTCAATGGCTTAACGGTTTGATAACATGTCATTTTTTCACAAATAGAAATGCGACACGTGGCAACTTTGATAAATCAACAATGCCCCGTCAGCATTTAAAAATATATATATACTTAAATTTAAAATTTTAAATATTGCAACTTTTTAAATTAAAAAAATTAAAAAATTTTAATTTTTGGAAATATTATTTTATTAGTTTTTTATATAAAAATTTTTTATTAAAAAATTAAAATAAATTTAAAAACAATTTTTTTAAATTCAAAAAAAATTAAAAACATTAAATTATGAGGAAATATTATTTTTTAATATTTTTTTAATTAGAAAAAGTAAAATAAATTTAAATTTAAAAAATTTATTTATTTATTTATTTTTAAAAAACATTAACTTTTTTAATTTCACGAAATATTATTTTTATTATTTTTTTAATTAAAAATAAATTTAAAAAATTAAAAATTTCTAAAATGTTGATGTGGCATTGTTGACATGTCAAAGTTGTCACATGTCAAGTTTTTATTGGGTAAAAATGTAAAAATCCACATGTCGTTAGGCATTAGACTAACGTGTGTAACAGAATTAAAGTTTGAGTATTTAATCATGAATTTTTTTTAGGTACCAAATCGTAAAAATAATATAATACAAGGGCCAATTTGTGTATAAAGTATAAACATTTTTTTTTCAAATCATTTAAATTAAATTACCTTTTTGCCCCACAATCAAACAAAACAAAACAAAAAAACATTTTTAAAATGTCAGCTGAGTCCCTCAAGACTCAGTTTTCATTATAGTAGATAACACGAACACGTTCCGAACACATAATTTTTTCACTAAATTGAACCACTATGATAAATTATGCAAAATATATGTCATAAATTGAGACACGACAAGAACAGACAAATTTTTCTCTAAACTGAATCATAATGATAAACTATGTAAAATATTAGATGAATTGAGATACAACACAAACAGAACATTGAAAAAATAATTAAAACACAACATGAAAAATAACATGAATACGACACGAATATATGAACGTGCAAAAATATACATAAAACGAATTATTGACGTGTAAAAATTTATATAAATTTATAATATTTTGAAAAACAAAAAAAAATAAACGAACACATCACTAACACTGTAAAGTGATCGATTATGGTTTACATTCAAGTTGTTTTTCACTGTATTAATCTGAGATATATATACAGACTTGGATTACAGATTAAGTGATAAGTTAAGATGATAATTAAGCTTATCATTTGAATTACAAAATTGTAGATTGGTGAGAGTTTGAAAAATGTAATAACCTAGCTACAAGATAAGTTTCTTGTTGGACTATGTCTTATCCCTTGCTGCTGGTGTCTTATCCCTTGCTGCTGGTGCATTGGTTGCTGCTTTTGATGTATCAGTTGTGTGTAATGTTGTTATGGGTGGTGTCGTAATAAATGTTGTCTTAATATGCCCCCGCAAGACTGTGGAGCCATCAGCTACACCAATCTTGGTTCTGAGAAGTTGAAAACGTGGCCTGGCAAGGGATTTGGTAAAGCCATCAGCTAGCTGATCTTTGGTGGAGATGTAGAAAACTTTGAAGTCTCCTCTTTATACATGTTGATGAACAAAATGATAGTCTAAGGCAAGATGTTTCATTTTGGAATGGAACACTAGATTGGCACTCAGGTAGGTAGCACCAACATTGTCACACATTAGGTGTGGAGATTGGGAAACAGGAAGGTGTAATTCAGCTAACAGGTTTTTGAGCCATATGATTTCTGCGGCAGTGTTGGCAATAGCTCGGCATTCAAATTCTGTGGAAGAGCGTGCAACAGTCATTTGTTTTACTGACTTCCAGGAAACAGGGTTGGTACCAAGAAATAATATGTAACCTGTGGTGGAGGTTCTGTCATCTAAATTCCCTTCCCAATCAGCATCACTAAAGGCAGTGATGTTGAGGTTGTTGCTGGATCGAATGATTAGTCTATGATGGAGAGTCCCCTTTCGGTAACGTAATACACGTTTGAGTGCAGTCCAATTTAGTTGGGTAGGATTGTGCATAAATTGGGAGAGTTTGTTGATTGAGAAGGCTATATCAGGCCTGGTGAGTGAAAGATACTGTAGTGAGCCAATGAGTTGTTTGTATGTGGTGGCATCAGCAGGACCACTGCCATCAAGAAGCTTCAGTTGATTATTACTGGCCATAGGGTGTGTTACCTCTTTAGCATCAGACATATTGAACTTGAGAAGTAAGTCTCGAATGTAACTGTGTTGGGATAGAAATAAGCCAGAACCAGTAGATAGGACTTCAACTCCCAAGAAGAAATGAAGTTGACGAAGATCTTTAAGTAAGAATAGCTGAGCTAGCTGTTGTAAAAATGTCTTGACTGTTTGTGCATTGTTACCTGTAACAATAAGATCATCAACATACACAAGAAAGTATATGAGATCTGAATTCTGAGCATAAATGAATAATGAGGCATCAGAAATGGAGTTGGTAAAACCAGATTGAAGAAGAAAGCTGCTCAGCTCCTGGTACCAGGCCCTTGGGGCCTGTTTCAAGCCATATATAGCTTTATTCAGCTTGTAGACATGATAGGGTGATCTTGATCAATAAAACCCGTACTTGAGTCATGTATACCTCGTCAATGAGATTACCTTGCAGGAATGAATTGTTGACATCGAGATGTTGTAGATGCCAGCCAAGTGAGACTGCAATGCAAAGTACAGTCCTTATTGTTGTAGGTTTTATAACAGGACTGAAGGTTTCTTTGAAGTCGAGTCCCGGTCTTTGATAAAATCCTTTAGCTACCAGTCGTGCTTTGAATCTATCAATTGTACCATCAGCTTTCCTTTTCACTCGAAAAATCCATTTGTTTCCAACAATGTTTTGTGAAGAGCAGGGTGGAACTAAGTCCTAGGTGCCATTGGCCACAAGAACATTGAACTCACTTGTCATGGCTTACCTTCATTCTGGAATTTTGAGAGCTTTGGACACACATATAGGTTCTGTAGCTGGGGGAAGTGGATGATGGGACACAAGATGGATTTGTTTTGGTTTGAAGATGTGGTTTTTAGATCTAGTGACCATAGGGTGTGTACTTTGGATAGTTGGTTCTGTGGGAGTTGGGGTTATATCAGGAGGCTGTGTGTCAGAAGTGGATGAACTGGAATCATTGCCTGAGTTGGAGCAGTCCACAGAAGCAGTAGCACCAGTACATGGGGGCACAACAGTGGTGGAAGTCGAACCTGTGTGATAAGCTGGTGAGTGTAAGGTAACAGTAGTGTCTTAAACTAAGGAAGGTAAACAAGTTGTTTCTTTGGCTGGGGACAGACAATTGTTGGCCTATAACTGTTGAAAAGGAAAAGAAAATTCAACAAATTTTACATGTCTAGAGATGAACAATCTGTTAGTTGAAGGGTCTAGACAGATGTATGCACTTTGATTGATTGAGTATCCAAGAAATACACAGGGTCTCGATTTCGGTTGGAGTTTGGTATCTGTGTATGGTTTTAGCCATGGATAGCACAAGCAGCCAAACACTTTAAGTTTCGAGTAGTTTGGTGGATTTTGAAACAGAACTTCATAGGGTGACAATTGTTGAAGTGTTTCTGTTGACATTCGATTGATGAGGTAGACAGCTATTAAGAAAGCATGTGACTAGTATGTGGTAGGCAGAGAGGCTTGATGAAGGAGAGTTAGTCCAATTTCAACAATGTGTCTATGTTTTCTCTCTGAGATTCCATTATGTTCTAGTGTATGTGATGGTGTTTTGAGGTGTGTGATTCTATAGGTGGCTAGCAAGGAGGTCAGTGCTTGGTATTCTCCACTATTGTCTGAGTATATTGTGTGAATTTGAGTGTTGAATTTCTTTTCTACTTGTGTTTTAAAGACTTGAAATATATGTAAGACATCTGATTTGTTTTTGATAGGGAATATCCAGGTGAACTTGGAAAAATGTTCTATAAAAGTGACATAATAGTGATAACTATCATGGGATGTAAGTTTGGGACTTCCCCAAGCATCAGTGTACAATAATTGTAAAGGTTTCGAGCTGGACAGACTTGATACTTGAAAGGGGAGTTTATGGCTCTTATTGCAGGAACATGAACTACAATAGGAAACTTTATTTGTGGATGCAGGATCTAAACTAAAGGATTTAAGCATGAAATTTAGAGTCCTAGGTGATGGATGTCGGAGTCTTCTGTGCCACAGATCAGCATTCGATTTTATACTGATTTGAACTTCAGATGATTTATTGACAGTAGAGACCAGAAGGTTATTTATTTTTGGTACTTCATACACATTGTTTCTGCTGTGCCCTTTCACCAGTGGTGCCCCCGTGGAAAGAACCTTCACAAGTAAATGATTTGGAAAGAATTCAACAGATACATGGTTAGTTTTACATAGCTTAGAAACATAAATAAGTTCCCTATGTATCTCTGGTACATGCAGTACATTAGATAGAAGTAATGGATTGTGTGTAGTGTTAAGTGTTGCAGAACCAGTGTGTTTGATAGACAAACCTGAGCCATCTTCATCCGAGCCATCATATTCAGAGTAGATTGACAGATTGTTGAGATCATTGACGACATGATGAGATGCTCTTGAGTCCATCACCCAATTTTGGCTGTTGGTTCGGTCTAAGGCTTGAACAAAGTTGGCAACAGGGTCTTGTAGAAGAGACACCTTGTACTGCCTACATATTTTAGCATTGTGACCAAAATTTCCACACAGTTGGCAGGTTGGTTTGTTATTAGAAGTGTTTGCAGTGAATTGATTTGGTTTTCTCCTTCCAGTGTATCGAGGTTGGGAATGAGTTTGGTGGTAGTTTGGTGCATGGTAAGCTGATGCATGGTTTCTAAAGTTGGTGTTTGACGCATTACCTCTGAAGTTGGTGGTGTTTAGAGATGTGTATCCTCTTTTCCGTCTCGCTATGTTGACTGTAATAGCTGGTATTTGTGTCAATTTATCCTGTTTGATAACAGCTTCAATATCAATCAATTTGTCATATAGTTCTTCTAATGATATTTCACTCTCTCTGGCTCGTATGGCTATACTCATTTCTCTGAACTCAGGTCCTAATCCATTCAGAATGGAAATTATGAGATCATCCTCTGCTACTGGTACTTGTGTAAGCGCCAACTCATCTACTATGGTTTTCATAAGCTGCAAGAATTCTGCTACAGATTTGCTGCCTCGAGTGGTCAGAGATGGTTTTTTCTTAATAGATATTACCCTTGATCTGGTTTTACTAGCAAAGAGTTTGGTGAGTTTGGTCATGGCTTCACATGAGGTCATGGAAGTGGCTATCATGGATATAATGGTTTCTATGATAGATGCCACGATGGAGTGAAGGATTAGCTTATCTTGTATAATCCACTTTGAGTACTCAGGGTTCTTGACTGGGTTGTCCTGGTCGTTAATGTACTGATTTGGGCAGGAGTGTGTCCCATTGACATAGTCAATGAGATCAAGGCTAATTAGCAAGGTATCATATTGTATGTATTAAGAAGGGAAGTTGCTGGAATTTAGCTTGAGGGGCACCTGTGTTGTAGCATTGATTTGGATCACATCTAGTGAAGTTGGGTTTCTGTTTGAGTTTGCAGTGTTGTGTGAAGATGTGGTTGACATGGTTGTTGTTAAGCTTAGAGGCTCTGATACCATGTAAAGTGATCGGTTATGATTTACATTCAAGTTGTTTTTCAATGTATTAATCTGAGATATATATATATATATATATATATATATACAGACTTGGATTACAGATTAAGTGATAAGTTAAGATTATCATTTGAATTACAAAATTGCAGATTGGTGAGAGTTTGAAAAATGTAACAACTTAGCTACAAGATAACTTTCTTGTTGGACTATGTCTTATCCATTGCTGTTAGTGCATCGTTTGCTCCTTCAGATGTATCAGTTGTGTGTACTGCTGCTGTGGGTGGTGTCGTAATAAATGTTGTCTTAATAAACACAACGTAGGAAAAAAATTAAAACACAATACAAAAAATAACACAAACACGATACGAATACACGAACGTTTAAAAATATACATAAAACGAATTATTAACATGTAAAACTTTATAATATTTTAAACACAAAAAAAACATGAACATACAATTTTTTTCTCTTTTCTTTTCTTTCCTTTCATTTATTTTCCTTTCCTTCCCTTCCCTTCCCTTCTCTCTCTCTCTCTCTCTCTCTCTCTCTCTCTCTCTCTCTCTCTCTCTCTCTCTCTCTCTCTCTCTCTCTCTCTCTCTCTCCCTTCCTTTCTTTCTTTTTTTTTTCTCTCTCCCTCCACACAAAAAAAAAGTGAACAGTAAGAGGAGAGGTGGATAGTCTCCCCTTACTCAAAAAATCCAAAATTTATCTTATGGATGGATGGATTAGAGGAAATATCATCATGAAAATCATTTCCCACACATATGCCACATAAAATATTAGCATTGATTTTCAAGGAGAGGTATGAACTAATAACTCCAACTTTAATCTGATTACTGACATTAAACTAAAAGAGTAGAGAGTTTAAGGAGAGACCAGATTCTTTCTTCTTATATTATACCAAATTAAGGTAAAATTAAAAAGGGTTATAAATAAACAACAACATGAACTTAATCTTACTGTTGTTATCGCTCTCAAATTGGAGAGAAATCAAGATTAAAACAAAAAATGCCAACCCTCAAGCAAGAAGCGTCAAGAAATTGCTTGTTTGTAGAACTTTCAGGATAAATACATTAGTAACAACCAAACAATTAGAAAATGACAGAGAAAAAGAAAAAGAAAAAGAAAAAGAAAAAAACCCATCATTGTGTAGTATTAACACTTTTAAGTCATAAATTTAAAATAAAGTTTATTTTTATTTAAACTTTATTTTAAATTTATGACTTAAAAGTTGGATATAGGAGTACCCACTTAAACATTCAATTGCAGTCTAATGCATAACAAAGTATTGCGAAGTAACGATTATTTTTAGCCAGAGATACATATAAAGACACAGAGTTTGATCACATAATTGGTTGTAAACTATTTATGGCCACATCTTAGACACTGCAATAGGCCTTAAGATCAGATCCACGAGCTCCTCGATCAACCTGGGCAGAGTAAAATCCCAAAAATTCCTCGTAGTCAAAGGGTTTGAAGAGCATGGTATTTTTTTCATCCACAAGCTCTTCTGGAGCCTTTACTTGGTAGCCTCCTCTCGGGGTTGCAAACAATCCGGCGCAGTACCTAGCCTTGTTCCCCGTCATCATGACGCGATGATAAGTAGGAGAAAATCGACCATTTAACCACACCTGCAAGATTACGAGTGAACTTTTCCAATATAGAAAACTTTCTTTAATTCAGTAATTTCCCATGGAAAACTAGGGATTTAAATTACGGATACGTTTTCGATCACATTGGCGGATTTTTTTTTTCTTCATTCTGTATAATTTACTGTAAAACATAGTAATTATAATTATAATCATAAAAATTATTTTTTAATAAATTTTAAAATAGTTTATAACACTATCATATTTTATTTATAAAAATTTATTCACAAGTTGTAAATTGAATCTACATACATGTAATTTACGATTATGAGTTTAATCACTACGGACTCTAACTATTCACACCTCAATTGCGAACCGCAAAATAATAATCGTAACATCGCGTTATTAACATTATTTAAATCTTTGGTGAAAACACTAACGATTATAGAATTTCAAACACTTTCTTCAGTTTTTACCCTACTACTTAATTAATTAGTTTTGAAAAGAGGAAAAAAT
Organism: Fremontodendron californicum; assembly: GCA_030761205.1. NCBI lineage: Eukaryota > Viridiplantae > Streptophyta > Magnoliopsida > Malvales > Malvaceae > Fremontodendron > Fremontodendron californicum. Next base: position 7,581,536 of record JAULJL010000024.1, read on the forward strand.
CGTGTCATGAATTTAAGATGTCTCTACCTTAAACTTGTGTTTAAGTCAGGTTTTTCTTTTTCCGATAATAAGTCAGGTTTTTTTTTTTTTTTTTTAATGTCCAAGATGTTTGTAATTTTAGTTTAAAACAAATTTTGAAGCCCAATGGAGCTTATAATAATTAAAATAAATTAAATAGTAATTATAACTTTATTTTCTCCTCCTGATGGATCCATTTGTAATGTCTAATAAGGAACTAATAATGTGTGCATAATAAGTGACTTACGCTGAGGGACTCTCCAATCATGACTATGAAAGAGTTGGGTGAGGGTTTTACATTGATCCATTCCCCATCTTTGTTTTGAATCTCCAATCCATTAACCTCATTTTGATACAATAGGGTCATCATATTCTGGTCAGAGTGAGCACGTGCCCCAAGGGTTGGCTCGCTGGTTTGTGGCCCTTCATATTTCATGACCCTCAGGATATAATTAGTGGAGTCCATGAGCTCATCCATGTATTTCTCAAGACCAAGACTCTCCAAAATCATCCTCCTAATTGTCTTCTCTAATCCTGATGCTAGTTCTGAGAAAGATAGCAGAGTTTTACTGCCAAAGGCAGAGCAGAGCAGAGCAGAGCTGTTAATTAAGACTATATTATATATGCAATTAAAACAAAAGTATTTTAATTGGAAAAAAGGTCCATAGTTTTGCTGTCAAAATTAGAAAGGGTTTTGCAAGTGAAAGTATCAGCTGAAAGTTAGGAAGTTCTTTGCCAAAAGTAAGAGTTTGATGATAGAATTTTAGTAAGAAAGTAAATCGAAATTAAGAGCTATTATATATTCCGAACCTGAAGCTTATGTTTCCTTCAGGCCACAAGATGGTAGTCAGGCGTTGTTCAATGTTTTCAGCAATATTTGCATCATCAATGGCCATGCTTTCAAACAGTGGTGCCTTAGGCCCATGGCCATAATAGCCACGAAAGAACTTGTCGGAAACATAGAGCTTTTTTGTTTGTAAAGGCAGGTCAAAGACCTCTTCCAGGGCTCCAAATACTGCCTTTCGAAGCTCCAGGACTTGGTCAAGCAAAGCCTCGAAACAACCGTACTCCTGGAGTGCTTCACGGACTTGGACTTTCACCATATCCCATTCAGGGGTTCCTGGCTTCAGCTCTTCTTTTGAGAAATCTATAACCGGAAGCCTAACCGGAGTTTCTGAGCTCATCTCTGTTTTCTTCGTGATGTAAACAATTAATAATATGGAAGTATTCGATGTTTCGTGTGCTTAATTAATCTCAATTTCATATCTAAATTTTTTGATATAATTTGTTATATCATATTTATAAAAGCTTGAATGGGAATTTAACTCAATTGATTTATATCGTTATTTTTACGAGATAATATCTAATAAACTTAACTCTTTTTTTTCTTATCTTAAACTTTGACCTTCTTTATACCAACAAAACAAAAAATGCTTGAATTTATACTTGAATGACACCTTTTATATACAAATCTATGAGATTTATTAAGATCAGTTTGACATTGCAATTACGATTAAAATTACATTCAAAGTCCCTATTTTCTTTTACCATTGAAAACAAATTTACCATAATTGTGATTTTTAATTAGAATGAAGAACTCCATAGCATTAAGATTCTTTGCAACTACAAATCGGTCATATATGAATGCTCATGAGCAGGGCTGGGCCGAGGCTCGAAAATTCTTCGGGATCCTTGCCCAGGCCGGCCCGTGATCACTGTTCATCCTATATAAAAAATATAAAAATTTATTTTTTATTAATATTTTTATATTTTTATAATTAAAATAATATTATTTTAATAAAAAAATACTGTTTCGGACCGAACCGGTTCGAAACAAAAAAATTTTGTCCAAGCCCAACCCAATATAGAACGGATCGGACGGGCTGTTCGGCTCATCACAATCTAATAACTTTGTTTAGATTAATGTGAATATCTTCTCCTATTATTTTCACTTGACTCCATTTTTGATGATATAGCAAATAATAATAATAATAAATTTTGCACAAGGACCATTAAAGGTCATTTTATATATATATATATATATATATATATTTTATTATTTCCTGTCAAGTTGCTTACTTTTATGATGTTTACGATTTCATAGTTTATTAATGCTAATGGACAATGATGAAGTAAGAAATAATAAATGAATAAATTCATGAAAAAAAATAAATTATAAAGAAATTTCTCTATCATTGAGGTAGATCGAGGAATCATGCCCTGTAATTATTTTTAAATTTTTTAATGAGTTATTATCATCTAATTAATTGACAGTATATAAATATATATACTGTCGTGCATCAAATACAAATCATTTTATTAAAGATTTATATTTGATGCACTATAACGGTGTATAAATTATTGATTCTAATATACTATTTATTTCATTATTATATAACATAAACAGATTGATATATATATATAGAATTAAAATATAAAAGAAACGATTATGCTAGTAATATATGAACATTAAAATACTTACATATACTGACAGATTTGGTAGAACAAAAAAAAAAATTGAAAATTGAGTGAAGGTAGAACCTCTGATTTTAAGACGATTATTGCCAGTCTGTTAGGTGCTTACAGTATATTGCAATTCGTCTCTCAAGCCTCTTCGATAACGTTGCTGATTAGAGCACACTCAAAGCAACACGGCGAACCAAAAAAGATGTTGGTCTCTCTCACAAAACAGAACACGGAATACCGAAGGAAGAAGAGAATTTTTTTTTTGTTCAGTTAATTCGTTAATAAAACAGACACTGGAAGTCTGTATTTATAGAAGAACATAAGTCTGTTCGGACAGAAGTATCAGTTGGACATGGACCAGTTCGGTCAACATAAACGGTTGTAGAGAAAATAGACAGAACTGTTTGGTTCCGTCAGACACAGCCTTTGGGATAAAATCGATCTGAACAGACATGTAATGATCAGATATGTCTCTTGGTTGATGGAGGCTGAATCGGTTCGGTTTGGACCGAAAAAACAAGTCGATTGGGCAGTAAAAAAGTAATTACTGACCCAAACCCAAACCCGACCTGACCTGGTAGCCCAAGTTCGTGTAGGTCCTCACTCTTCACAAAAACTTGGGTGCCCCATGGGGCCCAACCCAACATGAAACCTAAACCTATATAAGCTACAAGCTTAAGCCTTTCTTTGTTCTATGTGGGATTTCATACCATACACAATATCAACCAACTTTCTTCCTCTTCAAGTGAGTGTTTATGAGACAAATTTCTCATTCAAACATGATATAAATTGTGTACATAAATTATACACTGTGTATCTACTTACGACAACCTACGTATTGATATACGTATTTCATATTTATACACATAAATTAATCATTGATATCCAACAATCCCCCACATGAATGAAAATTGTCTGATTAAAACGACGAACTGACTCGGAATATGAGAGGGAATAACTTTGAAGAGTTAATGCATTAAGATAGGTAGCTTTTGGCTTTGAACCTTCTACAGTGACAACTATCGGATTTACTCGGCTAACTAGTGAACATGATGTCTTGAACTATTCAGTCTTTCATGAAAACCAAGACAATAGGTATCACGCAATTCCTCTTCGAACATCTTTGGTTCTCACGGTTGTGTCCATTTTGGCCCTAAACACGTCCTGATTTCTATGAGAATTTAGCCTGATCAATTCTCATAGAAATGACCCCATTTCATACTCATATAGGTGATTTCTTATCAAGAGTATCTTGCAATATCCCACTTGATTTTATCAAGCTATAAGAATCATTAAAAGCATAGCTTATTCTAACTCCTATGCAAGTAGCACTAATTCATTATAGGAACGGATAAAAGTGTTTAACTCCTTTAGTGCTCACACTAAGTTAACATAACTCGGTTGTCCCTTTGAACCTAGATCTTGGGATCTCCAGTTAGCTAGGTTGAGTTGCCATTATGTAACTTTAATTTATAGGCTTAAGACTCTTTCCCCTCGATGATTTATTTACTTGCTCTCTTGTCAAAACTTTTTGTAAGCGCGCAATATTATCCTTTGATTTTTCATAATCAATAGAGATAATTCCATTTGAGAGCAACTGTTTGACGATATCTTGTCTTTGACGAATGTTTGAGATTTACCGTTAAACTACTCTGTGTCCTACCAATTGCACATTGTCTATTGCAATGTATACAAATTACAGGCATAGGTTTTGGCCAACTTGGAATATCTTCTAAAAAGTTTTGAAGTAATTCTGCTTCTTCTTCAGCTTTATCTAAAGCTTAAAAATTTAGATTTCATGGTGGATCTGGCAATACACGTCTGTTTAGAAGATTTTCAAAACACTGCAGCTCCTCCAATAATAAAGATAAATCTACTAGGGGATTTCGAATCTTTAGTATCAAATATCCAGTTTGCATCACTGTACCCTTCAAGCACAGCTGAATATCTTGTATAGTGCAGTCCATAACTTGAGGTCTCAAATATCTGAGTACCATTACTATGGCCTTCCAGTGATCCTTTCCAGGATTACTTGTAAATCTACTCAGTTTGCTAACTGGGCATGTTATGTATTTACATTCATTTACAACCTAATAGTTTGCTTCCAGGGTCCGTGCCACTCTTGGCACCATCAAGGATCATCGATCCCATGGACAAGGTCTCATCCTCCTCTCCACAACGGGGTAGTCATGGTAGCACCAAGGCGTGCCGATACCAGACCATGACACTCTTCCCCACTTACTATGTCGATACCCTCATTGATGCCAAGATCACACTCGAGTACCCTTGTTGCACAAAGTTGACATGTTCTCACATGTCCTTCTCTTGCCCTCAAGGATTGGGTCATGATCCCACCAAATGATGCACCGAACATAGTTTTAGGTCCTATCATGACCTTTTTAAGCGGAGGAACCGCTACCTTAACAAGACACCCCCACACTTTCATGTATTTATAATGGTTTTTGATCATTCCATAATTCATATGGTGTCTTGTCTGATTTCTTGTGGGGCATTTTATTTAAAATATAATTAGCTATTAAAATAGCCCCCCAAGTTCTGAGGTAACCCTGAACTTATCACAAAGCGTTCATCATTTCTTTCAACGTTCGGTTCTTACGTTTCCAAATACCATTTTGTTGAGGTGAATAAGGAGCAGTGGTTTGTTAGATGATACCATTTTCTGAACAGAATTCATTAAACAATGAATCATATTCACCACCCTATCACTCCTTATTATCTTAATTTTCTTGCTTAGTTGATTTTTGACCTTATTTTTAAAGCTTCCAAGGCCTCGTCTGTGCTTCTTAGCAAATAGACATAACTATCTTGTGCAATCATCATTAAAAGTAATGAAATACTTTTTGCCGCCTCTAGTTTGCACAAATTTTAAGTCACAACTATCAGTGTGAATTATATCTAGAGATTCACTACTTCTTTCTACCGAATAGAAAGAAGTCTTAGCAAATTTGGATTCCACACAAATTTCGAAAGCAAATCCAAATTGTTGATTCTTCTCAAGGTCTTGTAATCTACATGACCTAATCTACCATGCCATTTCTTTAGAGGATCTAACCAAATAAACAGAAGAAATAATTTAATTATTATTCATGTTCTTTGGCACAACAGCCATTTCATTGAGCTTAAAAAGCTCATCGCATAGATATCCTCTAACCACAAACATGCCACTTTTGGTGAGTACAAATTTATCCGACTCAAATACCAGTCTAAACCCGTTCTTGCTCAATAGAGAGACGAAAACCAAATTCTTATGAATTTCAGGAGCATGAACCACATTGTTCAAATTAGTTCTTTTTCGGATGTCATCTTGAGCACCACCTTTCTATGGTCTCGTACCTTGCAGACCCAAGAGTTCCCCATAAATAGTTGCTAATCAACATTAGCTTCTTTATACTCGGAGAAACTCTTTCTATCAGAACAAACGTGAAAAGTGGCACTGGTATCAACCCACCATGTCTTAGGGTTTTCTACCATGTTCACTTGTGACACTACAGCATCGAGCTCAATCTTATTATCATCAACTAAGTTGACTTGAGCTTTCTTCTTTTTGTTCTAAAGGCATTCATTTGCTCGATGACCGGGCTTGTTGCACACAAAACAAGTTCGTGTGAACTTTTTGAAATTCGTTCCCTTATTACCTTGGGAAAGAACTAGAACCAACATATTTCCTCTTTTTGGTCTTGTGCGAATATTCAGCAACGTTTGTCTTGGCTTCCATGGTCCTCTTTTCTGAACCACGGTTATCCTCTTCAATTCTTAACCGGTTAATCAAGCCCTCTAATGTCATCTCCTTTCTCTTGTGCTTTAGATAGTTCTAGAACTCCTTCCACGAATGAGGGAATTTCTCTATCAAAGTCGCTGTCTCAAATAACTCACTAAGAATCATACCTTCGGCAGTGATTTCATGGAGGATCAACTGATACTCTTGGACTTGGCTAATCACGATTTTCGATTCCACCATTCTATACTCCAGAAATCTGCCAACCACAAACTTCTTCGTCCCGACATCCTCGGTTCTGTATTTTCTTTCCAGAGACTCCCATAGCTCTCTCGCGGTTTTGATTGGACTATACACTTTTGTATAACATGTTGTCCAATCCGTTGAGGATATAGTTTTTGCATAAGAAGTCAGAATACTTCCATGCTTAGCAATGAAATAAAACAAAACAAAACATATAATCGTCTTTCATTATTGCATAAAATAAATAGATATAATATATATATATAGAATTAAAATATAAAAGAAAAGATTATGCTAGCAATATACGAACATTAAAATACTTACATATACTGACAGATTTGGTAGAAACAAAAAAAAAAAAAAAATTGAAATTACTTCAGTACATGAAACATCGAACTCTTCTATTATTGTTTACATCACAAAGAAAACAGAGATGAGCTCAGAAACTCCGGTTAGGCTTCCGGTTATAGATTTCTCAAAACAAGACCTGAAGCCAGGAACCCCTGAATGGGATATGGTGAAAGTCCAAGTCCGGTAAGCACTTCAGGAGTACGGCTGTTTCGAGGCTTTGTTTGACGAAGTCCTGGACTTTCGAAAGGCAGTATTTGGAGCACTGGAAGAGCTCTTTGACCTGCCTTTACAAACAAAAAAGCTCTATGTTACCGAGAAGCACTTTCGTGGCTATTATGGGCCTTCGGCGTCGGTACCACTGTGTGAAAGCATGGTCATTGATGATGCAAATATTGCTGAAAACATTGAACAACGCCTGACTACCATCTTGTGGCCTGAAGGAAACATAAGCTTCAGGTTCGGAATATATAATAACTCTTAATTTCGATTTACTTTCTTACTAAAATTCTATCATCAAACTCTTACTTTTGGCAAAGAACTTCCTAATTTTCAGCTGATACTTTCACTTGCAAAAACCCTTTCTAATTTTGACAGCAAAACTATGGACCTTTTTTTCAATTAAAAGACTTTTGTTTTTATTGCATATATATAATATAGTCTTAATTAATATACTGCTCTGCTCTGCTCTGCTCTGCCTTTGGCAGTAAAACTGTGCTATCTTTCACAGAGCTAGCATCAGGATTAGAGAAGACAATTAGGAGGATGATTTTGGAGATTTTTGGTGTGGAGAAATACATGGATGAGCTCATGGACTCCACAAATTATATGCTAAGGGTCATGAGATATGAAGGGCCCCAAACCAGCGAGCCAACCCTTGGGGCATGTGCTCACTCTGACCAGAATATGGTGACCCTATTGTATCAAAATGAGGTTAATGGATTGGAGATTCAAAACAAAGATGGCGAATGGATCAATGTAAAACCCTCACCCAACTCTTTCGTAGTCGTGATTGGAGAGTCCCTCAGCGTAAGTTACTTATTATTATGCACACATTAGTTCCTTATTAGAAATTACAAATGGATCGATCAGGAGAAGATGAAGTTATAATTCCATTGGGCTGCAAAGCTTGTTTAAAACTAAAATTACAAACATGTTGGACATGAGAAACCTGACTTAAACACAAGTTTAAGGTAGAGAGATCTTAAATTCTTGCCACAAATTTGTTCTCTTTTCGAAACTAATTAATTAATTAAGTTGTAGGGTAAAAACTGAAGAAAGTGTTTGAAATTCTATATTTGTTAGTGTTTTCACTAGTGAAATTACTGAATTAAAGAAAAAAATTCGAAAAGTTCACTCATAATGTTGCAGGTATGGTTAAATGGTCGATTGTCTTCTCCTTATCATCGCGTCATGATGAAGGGGAACAAGGCAAGGTACTGCGTCGTATTGTTTGCAACCCCGAGAGGAGGCTACCAAGTAAAGGCTCCAGAAGAGCTTGTGGATGAAAAAAATGCCTTGCTCTTCAAACCCTTTGACTACGAGGAATTTTTGGGCTTTTACTCTACCCAGGTTGATCGTCTAGCTCTTGGATCTGATCTTAAGGCTTATTGCAGTGTCTAAGATTTGGCCATAAATAGTTTACAACCAATTATGTGATCAAACTCTGTGTCTTTATTATATATATCCCTGGTTAAAAATAATCGTTACTTCGCAGTAATTTGTGTTATATATGCATTAGACTGCAATTCAATGTTTAAGTGGGTACTCCTATTTCTAACTTTTAAGTCATAAATTTAAAATAAAGTTTAAATAAAAATAAACTCGAGATTTCTTGTGCTTAGAAAATACTCCATTGTTTATGGATTTGATGCTTTGCTAATCATGGCAAAAGTGTTATACTACACAATGATGGATTTGAGTCTTATGCATTGTTGTTTGTTGATACTAATGTAATTATAATGAAAAATGTTAATCAGTATCTAGTGATATTTTAACTAAAGTTTTGAATTTTAATTTCAGTGATTAGGAATCAAATCTGACAACCTCAAATATATATAAAAAAAAGATATTGGTTAATTAAGTAGAAAAAAAAGTAATTAATAATATTTTTGAATTCAGTAAAAAAAATTTATTAAAAGCAAAAAAAAAAAATCATAAAATAATAATGAAATAATCTTTAACTAGTGTCTAACTCTCTATAATCACCCATTAATTAAACTCAATTATAATTATGCGTGTTTTCTCTTTTCTTTTTCTCCTTATTTTTTAATTGTTTGGTTGTAATTACTTATGTATTTATCCCAAAAGTTATGCAAATAAGCAATTGCCTAGAGCTAGCTAGACTTGTTCAAGGATCAGGTTATCTATTCAAACTCGAAAGTCGGTCCGATATTTGAAAGGGTTTGGACAAAAATATTAGGTCCAAAATATGGTTTGGGAAAAAAATGAGGCATATTTAAAAAATGGATCGGGTCTTGGCTCTAACAATAAAGGTTTTAGCCCGGCTCGGCCCGTTTTTTATTTATATAATATATTATTTTTATATTTATATATATTATATGATTATATAATATAAAGAATAAATATATATAATATTATAGTGTAAATATTTAAAAATATGTTAAATTATTCTTGTTTTAGAACTTAATAAAAGAAAAAAAATTAGTAAAAATTAAATAAAAAATAAAATATTTGTTAAACAAATTTAAAAATTAATATGGACGGGTTTAAACGGACTTTTAAAAAAATATATGTTGTGTTAATAGCATAATTAGAGCGGTCCCAATCCCGACCCGACCTGACTAATTAACACCTCTAATATTTTTGGGCTTTTGGGACTAGTTTGTACTAATCTCTTTTAATAAATTTTTGCTTTGGTGTATATTTATGGATAAATACAATTTTCAACATAATATCCCACAAAAGAAAATTCTCTTGGAATATTTGGTATTGTATTTGCAATCAAATTATCAAATAAATGAGATTAAATATAATATATTAAAATCCCTATTATAAAACATTCATAACTATATACATTTTTAAAATTATAAATATTTAATATTTAAAACTAGTAAATATCAAATAAATAAAATAAATATAAAAAACTAAAGAAAATATAGTAAGTTATTATTAAACACGTTTAACAGTTTAATTTATTGAACATATTTTATTTTTAAATCAAATTATGAAAAATAAATAAAAAAGATTATGAGAGAGAATTACAAGAGAGAATGCATTAAGAATTAATTAAAAGAGTCAAATAAGTGAAAATATTAAAAGAATCTTGTACCCGTATAAATCTATACAAAAACGAAATAGTATAATAATCTTAAATATGTCCATTTTTTTAAAAATCTGTATGTTCCAGTCGGTACTGTCAATACAAATAACATTAGTATTTTTCATTATTGCTAAAGCTCATTTTTTTTTATAAAAAAAATAATAATAATTTGTTCCAAGATCAAGATAAAATTTGAATAATAAAATAGTCACAAAATCCTGATGTATTTGACTTCATTTATAAGTTTATTCGAAACGTATATCTAGGATAGAGTGGACATAAAAGGCAAACATTTTTATAGTATTTATCAACATAAATTTGCAATAAAATACCATGAAGTTATTGTTTCTAAAAAATAATTTATAAAAAAAATATGTGTGAGTCATTCAATTAGCCCATGAACAGTTTAATAAAAGGGCTTCCTTTCAACTATAGTAATAGATAATAGGTATTGAATAGCACAAGGTGACATGTGCACCGACTGGATTATATTTGAACAAAGATTTTTATATTTGAATCGGATGGATTCGAATTATTATTTTATTAATAAAAATATATTATTTAAATTTAATTTTAAATTATATTTAAAGATATTTATATATTGTTTTAATATTTAATATTATTTTAACTAATCAACGGATCTAACGGGCTTGAATGGACGATCGGATCTGACCTTAAACATGACCCTGAAAATGTTAACCGGGCTTAAGATGACCCGGTTCACCTCATGGATAATAGTATATATTTATCAAATTTTCAAATAATCATATCAATAATGCAGCAAAATGAGAGGTTAAAATAATGATATCACTTTTGTCTCTGTATACAATAGAAATAAAAAAATTCCAATGATACACAGTAAAGAAATGCAATGATATCAGTAAAGAAATGCAATGATATCAGTTTATATCTTCAAGAGTGATACAAATAATTTATATATATATATTGAATAGCACAAGTTGACCTGTCCATTGACTACATTATTAAGCGACATGCAGATTTGATTTTGGTTAAGGATTTTTATACTCGAATTGGACCTATTCGACTCAAATTTAAAAATTATTTTTTAATTTTAAAATATATTTAAATATTAATATAAAGTAATTTTTTAATATTATTTTGATTAATAATAAGAGGTCTAACGGATTGAATGGATATTGGTCGAACTTGACCTTGGGCAAGGTCTTGAAAATGTTAACTGAATCTGACATGATCCCGGTTCAATGCATGGATATCTCTAAGCACAAACAAGAGTATTATATAGTATGATATAAAGTTATAAACTCTTAATGGCTTGATTTTTTTTTTGGCATATATATATATATATATATATATATCTATTTCTTCAAAGAGTGATGGAGGTGTCCAACTTCTACTTGCAATAGTTTTTTTACTTTTCTCGCTTTATACCAAAAAAAAAAAACATGACTAGTTTTGTTAGAATGAAGAACTCCATAGCATTAAGATTCTTTGCAACTAAAAATGGGTCATATAGGAAGGTCACAATCAAATAACTTTGTTTAGATTAATGTGAATATCTTATCCTATTATTTTCACTTGACTCCATTTTTGATGATATAGCAAATAATAATAATAATAATATTAATAATAAATTTTGCACGAGGGACCATTAAAGGTCACTTTATATTTATTTTTTATTATTTGCTGTCAACTTGCTTACTTGTATGATGTTGAGGATTTCATAGTTTATTGATGCAAATGGGCAATGATGAAGTAAGAAATAATAAAGAAATTTCTCTATCATTTAGGTAGCTCCCGAAATCATGCCCCATGTAGTTATAAGTTTATTATTATGTTAATTATTTGTTTTTAAGAAAAACATTGCACTTATTATATTACAACTTGAGATTACGATTTGTTGAGTAGCTAGTTTCAAGTTGAGATTGATTATTGAAATTAATAATTTAAAATTTTATTAAGAGACTGCACGATTATATAATGGTTAGTGCTTAATATAACATTAAATACTAGTTGATAGTAACAAATTATATCTTATATATGTTACATGCATGAACTTTTGTTTCAAAATGTATATCGGTGTTTCAATATGTTACCAAATTATATGATACTCGTGATCACTTAACTTCTCTTTGATTTTGTAAACATTGCCTTAGTTTTGACTTTTGTTTTAAATGTTTCCAACTTAATAATTTGACTTTAACTACTTTGAATATTTTATTAAATTAAATTTTGAAAAATCTATATTATATGTATTTGAAATTTGCTTCATTCATAGTTGAAATTTCAATAATATTTTGAAAATAAAAAGATTAAATTAAGAAAAAAAAATCTGTAATTAAAAAGTTGAAAAAAGACACTAATCCACTATATATTATATGGGATAGAGAGTTTACCTTACAAAAGGTAGAAGTTGAATGTGGATGGAATACATGTTCCTCCCGTGCATATTCATAAATATAAAGAATCACTAACATATTTTTAATAATGAAATCTAAAAATTCTTATTCTAATGTAAAAATGGATGTAAATACTAGTATATCTATAAACAAAAGAAAATATTATAGCCAAATCTTAGTCTCTTAGATACTACAATAAGCTTTGAGAGTGAGATATAAATTTTAGTATAAATTTCACATAATTTAATTTGTTTCTCAAATTTGTATCGCATTGATTCTTTTTCTTTTCAAAAATATATATATATACTACAAACAAATTGCCTTATAGTGACAGTCCAAAAAACGTTGGTAAAACTCACTAATCCGTCGCTAAAAGTCCTAAAACTCTATACCGACGGTCAAAATGACTATTCCGACAAAAATTTAAGCGACGGTAAAACCTTCGTCAGTATAGAACTATACCAACTGAAAAAAGATCGTCAAATTAAAATGTAGAACCTATACCGACGGTTTTAGACGTCACTAATGTTAATACCGTCGGTATAGCCTATGTTGGGTTAGTCACTTTTGTTTTTATCTATACCGACGGACCAAAGATCCGTCGGTATAGATATAACTGTTAAATATATAATTAACCTATAGCGACGGTTTTATCATAGTTTTACTGACGGTCCACTCCGTCAGTATACTATACATTTTTTCTGATATATGGTCTGTCGGTATAAAGTTTAAAGCGTCGGTAAAAATGAAATTATACTATATTTTCAATTACTAATATTGATTTATTTATAATCTAATCCAACATATTTCATATATAAACTAAAAGCATCATAAGAAAGTACAAAATGTTTAATAATATTAAAATAAAATTACAACTAAATTATCTTAATTATATAACTTTCACAAACTAAATAGAAGTCACAAACTAAAGACATAATACTACCTTAAAATCGAAAATTCCAAGAGCACAACACCAAAGGAATAAATATCAGATTTTTCAGCTAACTTGCCACTTCTTGCATATTTTGGAGCCATATATCTATAAAAGAACAAATTCATTTATCAGAAAAACCTGAATACAATATTTGACTATCACGCCATACATGTTTACAGACCAAATAAAAGGGAAAATGAAAAGTGCAATACACATTTAAATAAATTATCAAATCGAAAAATTATTTGATCTAAAATGCCTTAAATCTCAACTATGTTCTTTTAATAGATCAAAGTGAAAATATGCATTTATAACATAGACATCAACTGCTAGCTTTACAACCAAAAAGCTTTAAATAGATCAAAAAGTAAAATAAAAAAAAATGATTATGCTAATGCAACACAGGAAAAATAGAATTATGCACAAGCATGTGAAAGTTTAATTCTTCTAGATATATGACAAACCAGCATACTAAGTTAACTTACCCAAAGGTTCCCATCACACGTGGGTTACATGGGTATTTGAATCCAAAGCTAACTTTGCAAGTCCAAAATCTGAAACCTGTTGTAGAAACATGAATTGTGAGACAGAAAGTTAGAGTGGCAAAAGGGAAATTAAAATAATGTAAGACATGTTAATAATTCTAAAATTAAAGCAGAAATTCTATAGTTAACAAAAGATGATAAGGCACTCATAAGCAACGTCAAAATCCCCCACAAAGCAATTCAAGAACAAAAAAGTGTTCACAAAAATTCAGATTGTTGAAATGGGCATACCCAAGTCTCAATTGTCAAGAAGAATGTTTGATGACTTGATATCCCTGTGAATGATGCGAGGATGGCCTGATTGAAGCAAAATATTTATAAGAAATGTGGCATTAGAAGGTACGATGGAAATGATGTGACGATTAGTTGATTACCAAAGGAACATATCAAAGGAAGAGCAATTTTATATGATTTCAAGTATATATTACTTTATAGCATAGCAAACCTAGGTCTAGATAATTTAAGCATTTGCAGCATATGTCAGAGTTTCAAAGTACAACAAAGAAAAAAAGAAAGAAGAACAAGTAGATTACAGCCTTCATGGAGGTAAGCTATCCTGCGAGCTGCACCTACAGCAACCTTGACTCGTACTGCCCAATCCATAATTGGCCTGCCGCTACCTGCAAAATTCCATAAAAGTGCAAGAAAATAAGAACATTATCATCTGTGCAAGAGGTTCATAAAGAGTGACTCATTCATATAACTCATGTGCAAACTAAGTTAATGGACAGGAATCCTCTTACAAGTTGGTGTAAAAATATCCATCATATCAGTTGACTTTAACCCATACATATAACTCATGTGCAAACTACTTCAAATTTTGAACTTAAAATTATATCTGACTTCGCCATAAGCAGAGAATGCTTAGAGGACAGAAGTACTTAAGAGTTTAAGATCGAAGATGTCTTACCATGGAGATGATAATGAAGGGAGAATTTAATCACGGATGTACTTGGGGAATTCTAACCGTAAAACTTGCTTCTCTATAAACATGTTTAACAAATTCAAAAAGGCCATATTGCAAACTATATTGCAAAAAGCAAGATGATCCATGTAAGCTATATTGCAAACTCAAAAAGGCCAAGAAACATGCTATTCCACCATAAAACTTGTGAGATCAAGCAGAGCTTACAAGAACAAACAATGGTGTATCTCCTAACCGTTCCCGGCCCTGAAATAGAAATCGAGAAAAGAATAAAAAGAAAGCAAACGTCAATGCATAAATGACATCGGAAGAATATAATATACTTTATGCTCAACTCATAGCACACGAGAAGTCAGAAACCAACAGAATACACAAGTCAGTAATTTCAAAGCTCTACTAGTTGATACATGATAAGAAAGAAAAAAATCGATATATAGCAAAAATCGAAATGAAGATGCAGTTAATAGTCATAGTTATAGGCTTACTAACTCACTGTCAATAAAGGCCCAAATTTCCATGTGGAATTACATCCATGCTTCTATGCTCTAGTTGAATTTGATATTAATAGTAATGATTACATTAAATTTACTGTCATAAACTTTGCTAGTTTTATTTTAAAAGAAATGACATTAGAATAAGAATAAGAAGTCAAGTTCCTTTTAAAACCTAGCATCATGTTCATTAAAGAACAACTATAATTCTATTGAAGATGACATTGAAATTATTATATCTCTAAAAACTTATTGCCCAGCCTAACATGTTTTGGCATAGGCTCAAAAAGAAGATTACATTTTGCAATATGAAACTAGAGCACAGATGAGTGGAAAACCCAATACTTCAAAAGTAATCACGGATGTACTTGGGGAATTCTACCCGTCACAAAATATTTGCAGAATATTAAAAAAAAAAAAAAAAAACTAATGAGAGAAAGTAACAACATTGTAGGGAAACTCTTTGCTCTGCATCAAATCTGAAAGTGTGGCCTCCCCCTCAAATCACCATACAAGCCAATATTCTACTTCTTTCTTTGAGGAACCCTAGAAGATGTTTCAAGATAACAATTTCAGTCAGAGAAGCTAGAAATTGATAAAGAAGAGAAAAAGATTAAATGATCTTAGTCTCAGAAAGCAAACTAAACTTTATCTATTAATAAGAGTAGTCATAAAGATCAAGACCTCAAGAAAGCCGTATAAGCATTTAGAGATTTCCCTAATTGTCAGAATATATAAAAGAACCCTAAACCTTGACATTAATTTACTGAGAGCAATGTCTGGATGAACAAATGGAATTTACCAAACACTAATTCGAACCTACAGATAGAGAATTTCATGTAATAATTTGAAATAATAGATTAGACAATAAAAGAAAACAAGAGCATAACAAAAAAAAAAACAAAAGGATTAATTGATGAAAAGAAACCTGTTAAGGAGAGGGCGAGCTGGTCTTTGACTGGAAATTGTTTCCGAGATTTGGAGGAAATAAAAAAATTCCTTACTTGGGTCTCTCTTCCGGCTTCATCTGGAGAAGTGAAATTACATAAACACAACAGGGTTTGGACTTACTGATGTTTTGGAGAAAGAGGAGTGTCGAGAAAATATGGGTTCTGTCTATATCCCCAAATAAAATTTAGATGATCTATAGCAACTGGCAAAATAAAATAGCCGTTGCTATAGGCATTTTTTTATCAAAAAAATAATAATTTAAAAACTAAAATTAAAATAAAATCGCGAACTAGAAAAAAGAAGCGGATATTTTTTTTACGAGACATATATACTGACGATTGAAATAAAAGCGTCACTATACATCAAACCTATACCGACGGAAAATACTCAACTGTTACAATAGATGTAACCTATATCGACGGAAAAAATAAGTGTCAGTATATATTGTACATTCTCTGACGGATCAAAAATCCGTCGGTATAGACTTGATTTACTGACGAAATTTGACCGTCAGTAAAAGTCAGCGTCAGGCAAATTGTTTGTAGTATATATATTGTTAAAGAATTTTGCTAACTATTGTCCTTGGTTAATTTCACTCATTGTCCCTTGTTAATTTTCTAGATGCCATTTGAAGCTCTTGGGCCTTGAACTCCATTACTTTTCAGTTTTTTTTCTTTTCAATATATTGTTAATCATCATTCACAATTATTATTTACATAATTAATGAATGTGTGAATGATAATAATGAATGTATAAAAAATAATGAACAAAAAAGTAAAGGATTGAATTTTAACCCAAAAAAAACTATTTAGTCTTGAAAATTTATTGCTGTTTGATCTATTGCCTTTACGCTATTGAAAGTCATTTTGTTAAAGTGTGGATTCCTTCGTAACTTACTTATAGTGGATATGTGGATAATATTAATTGCTTCTGACGCTATCTGAAATTTAGTCCAATTGGTTCATGCAACTATCTTTAGAAAGATGGCATCTAACAGATTTGGAATTCGAATTCCAACATTTACAACCCCTTATCCTATTCTTAGACTGCGGCCTTCTTGTATCAAAATATTGCCTATGACGAAATATCACACGTTGTAATGATTTGTCCATATATCTTTTTATTTATGTCAAATGCTTTGGAATTGATAGTAGATAATAGCTTTCTTTTATTGAAGAAAAGTTTTTAAGACACGAATACAGAGCATTGACACTCCTGAACATTCAGCTGGCAACAAAGCCTTGATGGATCATCGAGTTCGATCTTTTCATCATATATATAAACATGTTTCAAACACCACAAAAGTCTTTGATAGAGTTCTTTCCCCCATTTGATTTATCAAAATGAAGGAGCTCAAAATGGTCGAAGGATTTGTATTTGATGGGGTGCGTCTCGTCCACTAGCTCTTCAAGTATATGTATGATCCCAGTAATGAATGAAAACATTCCCAGTGAGTATCTTGTTTCCTTCTCCTTCATGATGACTTGATGGTAACAGTGTGGTATTCTGTCATTACTCCAAGCCTAATCAAAGCAACATCATTAAAATTGTCAATTTTTCTATAGTTACATTAAATTAGGAAAAAAAAAAAAAAGGGTTTCTAAATTTGGGATCTCCTATTTGATGAATCAAAATGATTATCATTAAAAAAGAAAAAAAAATGGTAGATTTTAAATTCAGAGAGAAATTTAAATAGCGGTCCCAAAACGATGTTATGGTCGATATTTTACGGTTTTGGTTCTCGTCGTTATTGATATTCACCACAATTAATCACGATAGCATTTATTATATCTGCAATCGCGGATGAGATTGGAAATGGCTATACTCACCATCAAGGCATCCCCTGCCATGACAACAAAAGAAGTTGGCGATGGCTGTACATCAACCCACTGACCATCCTTCAATTTCACCTGCAAACCACTGATATGACCTTGATGAATTATAGACACGAAAGTTTTGTCTGTGTGAGGATTTAAACCAGCATTACTCTCGCCCATCTTAGGCTCTCTATATTTGAAGTATCGAAGAAGATAGTTGGTCATTTTGATGTAATAATCATAGTAGTTTCCAACACCATAACTATCAAATACCATTCTCATCACGAGTCGATCGAGTTCTGCTACCAGCTCTGAAAAGCTTTGAGCACTTTCACTAATTCATCAATGAACAAACGGAATAGAAAGTTTATTTAAGTTTCAGCTAAAAATTAAAGCGAAATACATAATTGGAAGATCGTAAAGATTCAGGGAGTTGCTCAAGAATTATACCGAAAGCGCTCATTTCCAGCAGGCCACATGAGACTGGTGAAACTTTGAGTTCCATCAAGAGTGGTTGGATTGTCCATCGCCATGGATTCATAGAGAGGAAGAGATTTGTATTGTCCGAAATAGTCAAAGTAAGGTTTATTGCTAGTGTTTCGCATTTTTACCTCGGTTGGGAGATCGAACAACTCTCCAGCTGTGGCAAAAACTGTGTCGTGAATCAGTCGAGGTACTTTGTCAAATTTTGCTTCAAAACAACCGTGTTCTTCGAGAGCTCGCCGGACATCATTGCATGCTGATACCCAAGTGCTTGTTCCAGGCTTTAGATTTTCCTGAGATAAATCGATAACGGGAAGCTTAAGCTCTGATTCCAAACCCATAACAAATTAATTGCTATTATTATTATTATTTCTTCACTGAAAGTTTTTGGAGATAAATCAAATTGGCATGTTGAGCATGCTATTTATAGAAGAACGTTGTTTGACTAGGGTTTATAAGGGGCCAAGTCATGTGAATGGTGACTAAAGAAAGTTATTGGTGGTAATGCACCTTAAAATATAATACTGCCTTGGAGTTGGAGATTTGGTAACAGATCTGTCGAAGGTTGGGTTATTCGTCAAAATCTGAACATCCGTCCGATATTTGGGAGGGATTGACAATATTATTAGATTTGAAAAATGAATTTGGACAAAAAATAATACTCGTTTAAAAAATGGATCAGGCTTTGTACATGACATTTTACCCGGCCCGTTTTATTGTTATTAATATAAATTTTTAAGAGTGATCGATTCTCTTTTAGAAGAAACGATTTTTTCTTAAGAAGGATCGATTCCTTTTTAAGAGATTAAGAATGATCAACCTTTCTATGTATAAATTTGGACTGGTTGTGCTGATCAAGATAATGTCTTTATAAAACGGGCTGAGCTTAGGCAGAATTTTTTGTCCATATTTCGAGTCGAGCCGTGTCTAAGCAAATATAATTTTTATTAATATAAGGCCTAAACCCGACCCGACTTGATTAATGAACATATCTATTTGGTAATGAAATCAAGTTTGAATTTGGCTTAATTACAAATTTGAAACTTGGCTGTTACCACAACTTAAGTATGTGCTCGAATTAATTGGATCCGAACTCCAATCTTTGTAATTAATTAAAAAGCAAAATGAAAATTGTAAATAGTAAAATATAAAATATAAAATATACCTAGTCTATTTTCAAACAGACCTGTTCGTCGGTCAAATCCCAGTTAGTAAAAACTTTTGCTCATCCAAAACTCGACTTGACAAGTTTGAAGAATTTGAATTATTGTTCAAAAATATTAAAAATTTATTTTTATTTTTATATTAATATTTATATATTTTATAATTAAATTTAAATAAAAATATTTTTTATTAAATAATAATCTGAATTGACCCGATCCGGATTTAAAAAAATCTATCCTATATTTAATCCTTGAACAGATCTATTTTTAAATTGAATGTTCATCTTTTTTTAAGCCGATTTCAAAACTATGTTTACTCTCTTTTTTTAACACCTTTAGCTCTTATTATTTTTAAGTTACATATTTGTTTTAGTAATTTTTCTTTACTTTTTTGCTTTAAAATTGTAGTTTTTTTAGTGTTATAATTTTTTTGTGATAACTTATAAATTTTTTAAAAAATATATGAAAAAACATTAAAGTCAAATATTTTGTTTAATCTTTGTGTAAAATTAAACGTGGACATGAGAGTAAATTTATTTTTATGTGTTAATTTACCGTATAAAATAAATTTAACTTAATATTAAAGAATTTTAAAACTTTGATTGGTTTGATTAATTGATTAGGTTCATGAGCCACTTAAGTGTTAAAATACTAAAATTTGATTTCACTTATAACTTGAGTTTGACCCAAAGTGAACATGTTGAGCATATGAAACCAATTAATTAAGACTAACTTGCAATATGAACTCAGGAATTAAAGTAATTAACACTAACTTACAATATGAAACCAAGTAATCAAAATAATTAAGACTAACTTGACTTATAACACAGCTACACTTTAAATTTATTTACGAATTGAACTATCCGTCCAATAAGACATGCTTAATTCGGTTCGGATTATTATTTAATTAATAAAAATAGTTTTATGTAAATTTAATTATAAAAAAATTGATATAAAATTATTTTTTTAATATTTTAATATATTTTAAACAATAAAATAATTTTTCTATCAAATAATTTTTTTACTATTTAAATTTAACTCGGCCGATAAAATCCTCCACTACACTCCTATAGAAAACCAATATGTTGGGCATGGGTCCCTCCTATGTGGAGGAAATACCATTCTTACCCTTAACCCTTTTAATTGAGAATGGTTGTTGTATTTTGTTATGAGGAGTCAGAACCAAAGAAAAAGAAAAAGAGAGGGAGGCGGCAGAGAAGAGAGAAAAGAGTGAGTTGCACAGTTTTGATCAAGTCGTCGATCGGAGGGTCATCCGTGGTCCGATCTTCTTGATTTTCTGGCAGTGGCTACAGGATACGTAGATGCTGATTGTGTACGGTGAGAATTTCCATCTGAACACTATAAAGTACTGTTTTGTGTCCGAATAGTAGTCACATTTTTGGGTGATTTCTCAACTTTCTCTCTTTGATTTTAATATCACTTGTTGATAGCTAAGTTAGAGTTGTGTACTCATTGTGTTAGCTAAATTATTGTGATATTGTAAACACACTCTCATTATAGTGAAGATTTTGACTGGACTCCTAAGTCCCGTGGTTTTTACCCTTTGATTTAAAGGGGTTTTCCACGTAAAAATTGTGTGTCTCGTGTGATTGGTTGTTGGTGATTATCCTTGGTTGAATTTGTGTTGCTGGAATATATATATATCTTGTGCAATTTAGTACCATATTTACAGATCCTGTTAATTGGGAGAGAAAGAACTACCAGTTGTGTTTTCCCGATTTTTTGGTAAGTTCGGTTTCTGCCCATCAAACTGGTATCAGAGCTTTGATTGTGTTGTTGTGTAATTATGGAGGCTGGCACAAGTAGAATGATTGTTTTGAATGCCACAAATTATCAATTGTGGCAGAATAAAATGAAAGACCTGTTATTTGTGAAGTCTTTGCATCTTCCTGTCTTTGCTACTCAAAAACCCGAATCTAAAAGTGATGAGGAATGAGAATTTGAGAATCAACAGGTGTGTGCTTTTATTCGCCAATTTGTTGAGGAAAATGTTTACAATCACATTGATCGAGAGACACATGCACGCACATTGTGGAACAAGCTTGAAAACTTGCATGCTTTAAAGTCTGGCAATAACAAGTTGTTCATGCTTAAAAAGATGATGGAACTGAAGTATAAAGAAGGAACAACTGTGGCTGATCACTTGAATGAGTTTCAAGGAGTTATGAATCAGTTAATTGGTATGGGCATCAAATTTGAGGATGAAGTAGTAGGGCTTTGGTTGCTTGCTACTCTACCGGATTCTTGGGAAACATTTCGGGTTTCACTTATTAATTCTGCTCCTAATGGTGTAGTAACTTCGGAACTTGCCAAGAATGGTGTTTTGAATGAAGAAGTGAGAAGAAAGTCTCAGGGTTCTTCATCACAGTCTGAGGTTCTAGTTACGGAAAATAGGGGGAGAAGTAGGAGCAAAAATGAAACGGGTAGAGATAAAAGCCGAAGCAAGTCAAGATCAAGATTTAAAAATGTTGAGTGCCATCATTGTGGCAAGATGGGCCATATCAAGAAATATTGCTACAAGTGGAGGAAAGAGAACAAAGGTGGTAGTGATAAACAAAAGAAGAGGGATCATGGAAAGAATGATCGTGTTACTACTGCTACCTCTGATGATCTGTTGGTTACTTGTGATGAGAATGTGATCAACTTAGCATGCGACGAGACAAGTTGGGTAATAGACACTGGTGCTTCACTTCATGTCACGTCTAGGAAGGAATTCTTCACATCTTATACGCCTGGTAATTTTGGGGTATTGAAGATGGGTAATGATGGCTTGGCACATGTTGTTGGCATGGGAGATGTCTGTTTGGAAACTAACAATGGAACAAAGTTGACGCTAAAAAATGTCAGACATGCACCGGATATCCGTTTGAATTTGATTTCAGCGGGAAAGCTAGATGATGAAGGATTTTGTAACACCTTCAGTGATGGTCAGTGGAAATTGACTAGAGGCTCATTAGTTGTGGCTCGAGGAAAGAAGTGTTCAAATTTATATTTGATGCAGTCTTCAATTTCCAGAGGCATTGTTAATGTGACGGAAAATGATAGTTCAACTGTGCTATGGCATAAACGGCTTAGTCACATGAGTGAAAAGGGGCTTAATTGTCTGGCCAAGAAGAATCAACTTTCTGGGTTGAAGAATGCTACACTGAAGAATTGTGCTCATTGTTTGGCTGGAAAACAAAGAAGAGTTTCATTTAAGAGTCATCCTCCTTCAAGAAAATCAGATTTGCTAGAGTTGGTACATTCCGATGTTTGTGGTCCTTTGAAAGTAAGGTCGTATGGTGGTGCACTTTATTTCGTGACTTTTATTGATGACCATTCAAGAAAACTTTGGGTCTATACTTTGAAAACAAAAGACCAAGTGCTTGATGTGTTGAAACAGTTTCAAGCTTCAGTTGAAAGGCAAACTGGGAAGAAGTTGAAGTGCATCCGTTCTGATAACGGCGGCGAATATAGTGGACCATTTGATGATTATTGTCGTGCACAGGGAATCAGAAATCAAAAGACACCTCCTAAGACACCACAGTTGAATGGCTTAGCCGAAAGAATGAACAGAACATTGATTGAGAGAGTCAGATGTTTGCTTTCAGATGCAAAGTTACCTAGATCTTTTTGGGGTGAAGCTTTGTATACAGTGGCACATGTGATTAATTTGTCTCCAAGTGTTCCTTTTGCAAGGTGATGTTCCAGACAAAGTTTGGTTTGGTAAGGATATGTCATATGATCACCTGCGTGTGTTCGGTTGCAAGGCTTTTGTACATGTTCCAAAGGATGAGAGGTCAAAGTTAGATGCCAAGACTCGTCAATGTATCTTTGTTGGTTATGGTCAAGATGAATTTGGGTACAGGTTATATGACCCAGTTGAAAAAAAGCTTGTTAGAAGCAGAGATGTTGTTTTCATTGAGGATCAGACCATTGATGACATTGACAAGGCGGAGAAAACCGATCCACAGAATAGTGATGACTTGACCGCCATGGATCCAATTCCTCTAACCCCTCCGCCAAATCCAGTTGACGATGGCATGCAAGAAGATGTCCATGATGACCAGGAGGGTATGGGTGATTTTGATGCTCCCATGGATAGTGTTGTGAATGATCAACACCAAGGACCTATATCTCCACCAGCAGTTCCACTTCGGAGGTCTACTAGAGATCGACAGCCTTCTGTGAGGTATTCTTCTTATCAGTATGTTCTTTTAACTGATGGGGAAGAACCGGAGTGTTATGAAGAGGCTATGGAGAGTGAATGCAAAGGTCAGTGGGTTGATGCTATGAAAGATGAGCTTAAATCTTTACATGACAACCATACGTTTGGGCTGGTGAAATTGCCTAAAGGTAAAAGAGCTTTGAAAAATCGGTGGGTTTACAGGTTGAAGCAAGAAGAGAATTCTTCAACTCCACGATACAAAGCTAGATTGGTCGTCAAGGGTTTCAGTCAGAAAAAGGGGATTGATTTTGAGGAAATATTCTCTCCAGTTGTAAAAATGTCCTCTATCAGATCTATATTGAGTTTGGCATCCTATTATGACTTGGAAGTCGAGCAAATGGATGTGAAAACTGCTTTTCTTCATGGTGATTTAGAAGAAGAGCTTTACATGGAGCAGCCAGAGGGTTTCATTGCACAAGGAAAAGAGGACTATGTGTGCAAATTAAAAAAGAGCTTGTATGGTTTGAAGCAAGCTCCGAGGCAATGGTACAAGAAGTTTGAGTCTGTTATGGGGGAGCATGGCTACAAGAAGACTACTTCTGATCATTGTGTTTTTGTCAAGAAATTCTCTGGTGATGATTTTATTATTTTGTTGCTCTATGTTGATGATATGCTTATTGTTGGTCGTAATGCTTCTAAGATTAATATGTTGAAGCAAGAGTTGAGTAAACCCTTTGCGATGAAGGACTTGGGGCCAGCAAAGCAAATTCTTGGCATAAGGATCACACGTGATAGAAATGCCAAGAAATTGTGGTTATCAAAAGAGAAATACATTGAAAAAGTACTTCAAAGGTTTAGTATGGATAAAGCTAAAGTGGTGAGCACTCCTCTTGCTACACACTTTAGATTGAGTGTCAAGCAGAGTCCTTCCACAAAAGAAGAGAAGGAAGACATGCAGAAGGTTCCTTATGCTTCTGCCGTGGGTAGTTTGATGTATGCAATGGTATGAACAAGACCTGACTTAGCTCATTCTGTTGGCACCGTCAGTCGGTTTCTTTCTAATCCAGGCAGAGAGCATTGGAATGCAGTGAAGTGGATTATGAGATATCTTCGGGGTACTTCCAACTTGAAACTTTGCTTCGGCAATGAGAAACCTGTTCTAGTTGGTTATACAGATTCTGATATGGCTGGAGACATTGACTCCAGAAAGTCCACTTCAGGTTACTTAATTACTTCTGCAGGGGGAGCTGTGGCTTGGCAATCCAGAATGCAAAAATGTGTTGCATTGTCCACTACTGAGTCAGAGTTCATTGCAGTGACCGAAGCGTGCAAGGAGTTGCTTTGGATGAAGAGATTTATGCAAGAACTTGGCTTTACCCAAGAGAGGTATGTTTTATTTTGTGATAGCCAAAGCGCTATTCATCTTGGTAAGAATTCAACCTTTCATGCTAGGTCTAAACATATCGATGTAAGGTATCATTGGATACGAGATGTTCTCGATGCTAAATTGTTAGAACTTGAGAAAATTCATACTGATGATAACGGTGCTGATATGTTGATTAAAGCCTTACCAAGAGAAAAGTTTGAAATATGTTGTTTGATCGTCGGGATGGCGAACACCTCCACATAGTCGGGAGGGGGAGATTTGTTGGGCATGGGTCCCTCCTATGTGGAGGAAATACCATTCTTACCCTTAGCCCTTTTAATTGAGAATGGTTGTTGTATTTTGTTATGAGGAGTCAGAACCAAAAAAAAAGAAAAAGAGAGGGAGGCGGCAGAGAAGAGAGAAAAGAGTGAGTTGCACAGTTTTGATCAAGTCGTCGATCGGAGGTTCATCCGTGGTCCGATCTTCTTGATTTTCTGGCAGTGGCTACAGGATACGTAGATACTGATTGTGTACGGTGAGAATTTCCATCTGAACACTATAAAGTATTGTTTTGTGTCCGAATAGTAGTCACGTTTTTGGGTGATTTCTCAACTTTCTCTCTTTGATTTTAATATCACTTGTTGATAGCTAAGTTAGAGTTGTGTACTCATTGTGTTAGCTGAATTATTGTGATATTGTAAACACACTCTCATTATAGTGAAGATTTTGACTGGACTCCTAAGTCCCGTGGTTTTTACCCTTTGATTTAAAGGGGTTTTCCACGTAAAAATTGTGTGTCTCGTGTGATTGGTTGTTGGTGATTATCCTTGGTTGAATTTGTGTTGCTGGAATATATATATATATATATCTTGTGCAATTTAGTACCATATTTACAGATCCTGTTAATTGGGAGAGAAAGAACTACCGGTTGTGTTTTCCCGATTTTTTGGTAAGTTCGGTTTCTGCCCATCACAATACTCTCATAAAAATCAAAAGAGCATTAAATTTTTATATTCCAAATTCCAATACTCAACAAACACAAAAAAAAAAATTTAACGCTCTTTTGATTTCTGTAAGACTGTAACCAAACCAAGCATCATTTATTACTTTTTGCTAACAATTAATGATTGTTTGAGAAGGATTCTTTTCACTGCCAAGAAATAGAGGCGCTCATGGTCGGGCCGCCGTCCGAATTTTTTTAAAATTTTTTGTCTAAATCTGATCTTGGGTTGGATTGGGTCAGCCCATATTTACTGTTTATCATATTACAAAAATATTTTTTTTATTTTTTTATATATTTTTAAAATTAAATTTAAAAAATGTTATTTTTTATTAAATGAACAGTATTCCGAATCGGATCGGACCGGCCTGGATGACTAAAATACTTGCCCAAACCAGACTCAATACGGGCTGGGCCGGACGGGCTATCAGGCCCATGAGCAGGTCTACTAAGAAGTAATAAATTATTTTCACCGCATATTAACATTTTAGAATGATATATATAAAAAAAGTTAAAGATAAAGGAAAATAAAATAAAATAAAAATTATTAATTTTAATCGAATGATTTTTTATTTTTATTTTTACGTTTGAAAAAATTAAATTTTGATCAAATGAAAAAAAAACAAAAATCTACTCATTTTTCTTTTTTTTTTCTTATCTTCCTCTTAACAAACGAAAAAAAATGATATATTTGATAATTCGTGTATTCGTGTCATATTCGTATTATTTTTTCGTGTCATAATCGTGTTTAAAGTATTATATATATATTTATATATATATATATTTTGACACGTTAATAATTCGTGTTATATAAATTTTGAGATGTTTGTTTATTTGTATATATCATATTCGTATTATTTTTTCGTGTCGTATTTTAATTATTTTTTCGTGTTCAAAATTAGCATTACTAAAAAATATGACAGAAAATAGTTTTTCCTTCCAACTTATTTTCTACTTCCTCTTTCTCTAATATCAAATGCATTGTACATGTTTATGTATTTTGATCGAAAGATAAATGTAATATATTGTTTAAGCAACCAATTTCAAAGTGAATACACAAGAATCCTGGTCGGCAGCACAAATATTTCGAGTTTTCTATAAAAGATTTTTTATCATTAAGAAAATTTTATTTAAAAAAAAAAAAAAAAGGAAAGAAAAATGAAGCTTAGAGAAGGCCAGCCGAGAAAAAAACAGCTATACTTTACTTCTATTATTCTGTAGTCAGTATTCATATCTTTCCTCTCTAAATCATATGGGTAATAGGATAGGAGCTGCTAACTATAATCGTATAGCTTGATGGTATTTTTCTTTTTCTTTTCATAAAATAAAAAAAAAATAAAAAAAAAACTTGAAATTATTTTCAGTTCAACATCGGAATAATAATAATTAGATAAAGGGAAAGATGATAGATTACCAATAGCAAATAATTGAATATATATATATATATATGAGGATGGATCCACTTAAATTAGTATAAAATTAAATTAATTTTACACATTTTTATAATTTTTATACGATTTATATTTTAACAAATAAACCGTTGGATTTAACAATATAATTGTACTCGTCGTGCATACAAAATTTCGAATAAATCCGATATCTCTATCATATCGATTGAGAATGCTGTCTTTTTAAATATATATTTAACAGTTGAAAGCTTTTTATATTGAACAAATAGTTAATCATTTTTAATTTACTCAAAACTCGACGTGCATAATATAAGTTAATAAAACATAAAATATGACGGTCGACTTTTTAAAATGTAAATTGTATAAAAAATTATGAAAGAGTGTAAAACTAATTTAATTTACTAAGTAGATCCTTCATCTATACGAATATATATATATATATATATATATATGAGGAGGGATCTACTTACATTGGTGTAAAACAAAGTTAGTTTTACACGCTTCTATAACTTTTTGTACGATTTATACTTTAACAAATTAACCGTTAGATTTAACAGTATAATTGTACTCGTCATGCACGTAAAGTTTCCAATCAATTCGATATCTCAATCATACCAATCGAGAATACTGTCTTTTTCAATATATATTTAACGGTTAAAAGTTTTTTACATCGAACAAATAGTTAGACATTTTTAATTTACTCAAAATTAAACGTGCATGATCTACGTGAATAGAACATGAAATACAACAGTCGGATTAAACAAATATAAATCGTATAAAAAATTATGAAAGTGTATAAAATTAATTTAATTTTACATTAGTATAATTATATCTCTCCTCTTTCTCTCTCTATATATATGGCATGATTTCTTTCTTTCGCTATCCTAAAACAATTTATTTACCTGTCAATTTCATTACCTCATATCAATAATGTTGGTGCTGGACCACGGATTAACAATTAAAACATTTCTATGATCAAAGATATGGTTTGATTCTCTTTTGTTTGATTCAAATATATGATCAATAACGACATGCATTTTATATTTTAACCCAAGAATAAATAAATAAATTTGTCACCTTCATTTAGTTTAGATTTGTTCACCAACCAAACTATTTATTCGATTTTGTAGATCTGTTCGACTCAGATTGAGTCTTGGATATGCTTTTTCAAGTCCAAACTTGATTCGTCTTGATCCAAAATATTGTTAAATTAATAAAATGTTAAAATTTTCAAGTCCAAACCTGACTTGGTCCGGTTCCTGGCCACCACTAATTTGGCCCTCGTATTATAAACTATACTTATATAGTATATATACTATATATACTAAAACATGATGAGAGCCGGTAGGGGACCGAAAGGGATAGAGTTGGATGTAAGAGGGTCACTTGAGGCACAAAATACATGCTTAATCGATTATTTTAATACGTGAAACATCACCTTAATTGAATTTTCAAAAAATAAAAAGATTACATTTTATCTATATATAATACTTCGTTTGTTCTATTATGTTTGTCTCCTATTAATTTTTGGATTTGTATTTGATGCACTATTAATGTATAAGGTTATACACTGATTGTGAATTCAGCTCTAATATCTAATTAAAAAAACTAACCATTAACCCTACCCCACTAACCCCTAACCCTAACTTTTAACCCCTTACCACTAAACCTAACCACTAACTCCTAACCCGACAGGTGATATCTTTGATGCACACTAATAGTGCATCAAATATAAATCCTTAATTTTTTGGATCATATAAACTCAAATTTGATCATAATTTTTAATAAAATTATAAACTATATAATTTTAAAAAATAAAATTTGTAAATTTTGAATTTTAAACTTTAAACTTTTTCAAATGCTATTTTTTTAGAATTTTAATTTAATATAATATTTTAAATTTAATTATCAAAATTGAGATTTTCATGAAAAAAAAATGGGACAGGGGAATAGTAATTATAATTAACCAATTAAACCACAAATTTGAAATACATATTGATAAATTGCTAATGAGAATGACTCGTTGATATAAAATATGAAATTCAGAAAATGTGTCACTTCATATGTTTCAAGCACTTATAATAATATTGAAGCTGCTCAATTATTTTATTTAGATTGAAAATAAAATTTAATTAGGACCACATTCTTATTAATAATAATAATAATAATAATAATATTACAGTGAGGAAAGAAAGAAATTTAAGGCAAAGGGAGGGGTCAAGACAATATATATATATATATATATATATATATTTTGCAAACAGCAACAAATGAAATTGATGGAAAACAAAATAACACCATCTACATATTGTTTTCTCTTTATTTGTTTTCCACTCTTATTTTTTCGTACAATATTAATTAATAATACTATATACGTCCACGGCCTGTACTATTCACTTTAATTTCAACACAATAATAATATGTTTATTAAATTGCGTAAGCTAAAAATATTTAATTGTATGTATCGACTAGTTTCATACGTTGTTATTCAAATTTATCATAATTTTTTTTTATGACAATCGATAAGAAGGGTCATAAAATGTCGAAGTTAATGTTCTGCTGCGTGCTCCAACTAAACCTGTTCAAGGTTTGGGTAACCCGCTCGGTCCGACAATTTCGATCCGGTTCGGATAAGAGTATTTGTAATTCGGATCGGTCCGGCCCGAATTACTATTCAACAATTAAAAATTATTTTTTATTTAAATTTAATTATAAAATATATATAAATATTAATATAAAAATAAAAATAAAAATAAAAATAAAAATAAAAATAATTTTTTAATAATTTATAAATAGTAAAATAGGCTTATGGGCCCGGCCCGAAATGAGCTTGGGCAAGGAAAAATATTTTTTTACTTGCCTAGGCTCAGTTCGGCCCGACTCATGAGCACCTCTAACTCCAACATTCAATGACGGAGTCAAAAATTCAATGTAAAAGGATCAAAATATATACATCGTATGAGTAAAGATTAACATAAAATTATGTAATTTTTAGTACAAACTTTATCACTTAAATTTTTTTTTTTATATATATATAGTTATTATTTGAAATTTTCATTTATTAGGTAGTTTTTATAAAAACATTTATAAGTTAAAATTTTAATTTAATATAATATTTTAAAAATAATTATCAAATTTGAGATTTTCATGAAAAAAAAAAATGGGACAGGGGAATAGTAATTATAGTTAACCAATTAAACCACAAATTTGAAATACATATTGATAAATTGCTAATGAGAATGACTCGTTGATATAAAATATGAAATTCAGAAAATGTGTCACTTCATATGTTTCAAGCACTTATAATAATATTGAAGCTGCTCAATTATTTTATTTAGATTGAAAATAAAATTTAATTAGGACCACATTCTTAATAATAATAATAATAATAATAATATAATACAGTGAGGAAAGAAAGAAATTTAAGGCAGAGGGAGGGGTCAAGACAAAATATATATATATATATATATATATATATATATATATATATATATTGCAAACAGCAACAAACGAAATTGATGGAAAACGAAATAACACCATCTACATATTGTTTTCTCTTTATTTGTTTTCCACTCTTATTTTTTCGTACAATATTAATTAATAATACTATATACGTCCACCGCCTGTACTTTTCACTTTAATTTCAACACAATAATAATATGTTTATTAAATTGCATAAGCTAAAAATATTTAATTGTATGTATCGACTAGTTTCATACGTTGTTATTCAAATTTATCATAATTTTTTTTATGACAATCGATAAGGGAATTTGTAAAATAAAGACGGTCATAAAATGTCGAAGTTAATGTTCTGTTGCGTGCTCCAGTTAAATCTGTTCAAGAGTTGGATAGTCCACTCGGCCCGATAAACTCGATCCGATTCGGGTTGGACTTGAGTAAGAGTATTTGTAATTCGGACCGGCCCAGCCCGAATTATTATTCAACAATTAAAAAATATTTTTTATTTAAATTTAATTATAAAATATATATAAATATTAATATAAAAATAAAATAATTTTTTAATAATTTATAAATAGTAAAATAAGTTTATGGGCTCGGCCCGAAATGGACTTGGGCAAGAAAAAATATTTTTTTCCTTGCCTAAGCTCAGCTCGGCCTGACTCATAAGCACCTCTAGCTCCAACATTCAATGATGGAGTCAAAATTCAATGTAAAAGGATCAATATATACATCGTATGAGTAAAGATTAACATAATTAATTTTTTATTACAAACTTTATCACTTTACTTTTATTTATATATAGTTATTATTTGAAATTTTCATTAATTAGGTAGTTTTTATAAAAACATTTATAAGTTAAAATTTTAATAATTATTTTATTAGATCGTCAAATTTTTATTTTGTTGATGTTAAGTGTTAACAGTATAAGTTATATATATATATATATTTAAAATTTGATTTTGTGTTAAATGTTAAATTATATTTTCATTTGTTATACATTATATATGGTTCAATATAATTATTGTTTTTTTTTTTTTTTGTTCTTTCGTTAGAATTAGCATATAAGGAAATAATAACTGTCACTACAACCAAAAGAAATAAAACTGACTTTATATGAAACTTTAAATTATATTATAAATGAACTATGTAAAGAGAATTTTTGGTGAAAAATGATAAATTTACACAATGTTAGCTATTTTAGCTTTGAAGTGATCTTAAATTTAAGATGATAAAATCTTAAACTTAATTAGCATGAAAATAAATATTTTCTATTTAAGTATTTTTATTTAATTCTTTTTGAAAATATTAAAATATTTTGAACTCTTTATAAACTAAAGAGTTCAAAATATTTTAGTATTTTCCATGAACAAGTAGAGGATCGATCCTAGTAAGAGGGAATGATCCTAGGCTTGTTGTAGTGGGTTTCCAAGTAAGGTTTTTTTGAAAAAAATAAAGGCTCTATTCCACCTCAATCCATTTTCAACGGTCACAAATGATATTCAAGGTATAGAAGGGACTCAAAAACACTTTCAATAGCAAGAAACTCCAAGAGAAACAAATTAAAGCAAGAAACTTTCATATTTTCTCTAGCATTCAAGTGTTCATTGTTCTTAAACTTTATTTCACCTTATATTCATCTTTTCATTGTATTTATCTTTTCAAATATTGTACTTAAAGTTTGCAAACACTCAAGGTTCTCTTTAGTTCGCAAATAAACCTTTATTTCTTAAAGGGGTTTGAGATTATGAGTGATTTATTCTTAAAACTAAACTTTTATTTTCTAAAGGGGTTTGAGATTGTAGGTGACTTGTTTTTAAAAATTTGGATAGAATTCTTCTTTGCTATATTTGGAAACATGAATTTGAAAATTTGGATTTGGATTTCATTTGCTATATATATTGTGAGAATGAAGTGTGTACATTATGTATAAATTAGTAAAGATTCAATATGATTATGTATATATTTAGAATGTATAAAAACATGAATTTTAAATTCACAAATAGCTATAGGTATTTTAAATTCACGACTAGATAGTCATCCAACAAATTCATGGATTTGAAAACTAATCATCAATGTTACATTTGCATGTGTTTTATTACATTATATTTGAAATTCAGATCTATTTTTTGAAATCTAAGTTCTCAAACACTACAGTTAAAAATTTGGGTAGAATTCTTAAGAGGATAAAAGGTTTCTATCTAAGTCTTAAAAGATAAGGATCGTAAAATTTTAAAGAATATTTAAAAGCCTCAAATAAGTAATTTATAATTTATAAAAATTGAATGCTATAATGAATTTTTAAAAATTAGCAAGATAGGACAAAAAATGTGAAAAAAAAAAAAAAATCAATGGCTTTAAAGGGAGGTTCTGCCAAGCCAGGGGAACGTAGCCTCCCCTCGCATTCCCGGTTCTGTCCCTGCCGATGTTTAAGTTAATTTTTATCTAATAAATTGGGAAAAAAATAAATGAATAAATTAAAAGTATAAAAAAAACATCTATAAACTTATATATAAAACATATAAATAATGAAATTACTAAAATACCTTTAAAATAATTTATGGGCATAACACATGCCCTGTTAATTCATCTTTAGAACCACTTTTATTTATTTATTTATTATTTATTTTTAACACAAAGCCAAAACCTTTAGATGATCACCCCAATGGCGAAACTTTGATTTAAAACTAACTTTCGCGAACATCTTCAATTGAAACACAATCAATTATAGCGAAAACCAACAATATATAAACTTGGAATAGGAAATTAAAGTAAGACTCAAACTCCTCATTTAAATTATTAAAAAAAAAAAAGTCTAGGAACTTTTGCCTTGTTAAGTATTAAAATTTAAGATAGACATTTGATTTAAAATCAACTAACAATAAATAAAAAGATTTTTGTTATATTATATGTACTCAATATACTCTAATTAAAAAATATCTAGGAACTTATAATTTGCTTTTTTCTCTTTTTTTTAGATATTTCGAGATATTCCATAAAAATCTCACCTTCTCATTCACATTTGAACTTGAAACTTCTAATTTAAAAATTCGGCAAAATTTATACATTTGGTCCTTTTACCAACTCTTTTTCTCTCTTATACACGGTTGTATCGCCTATTTAGCGATATATCTAAAATGTGCATAAATTTAAAATTTTTAAATTTATATTTATGGTTGAGGTGTAAATGAGTCGAATTGGATAGGCATGATATTAATATTATGATTGTTTGCCAAGCCCAATTCGGTATGACAATTCGAACTTTAAATTCTACTCAAATTCATCCAAATTTGTAAATGATACAATCTATACTGGCCCATATTATTATTTTTTTTAAAATAAAAAAATAAAAACATGATTTTTTTTTATTTAATATTTATTAATTTGATCTTTTTAAATTTTAAACTATGAATAACTTACATAATATAAAAAATATATTATATGATTGAAAATACGAGTCAGGTTGGGCCAAGTTTCGGTCTTGAATATTAGAGTCAAGACTTAACCCATTTTTTAAACGAAATTCATTTTTTTTTTCAAACCCATTTTTTGGATTTTATATTTTTTTCCAAACTCATTTTTTGAATTTGGATGGATGGTTCGATCTTTGAACAGATCTAATTTATGACAAAGATGATTTGAATACTATATATTTAAAATGTAATTCATAGTAAAATAATTTCTTGAAAATTAAGATAATAGTAATAATTTTGGGGTAGAGTAGGATAGGTGGATGTGGGTATAGTAGATGATCTTCTTTTAAGGGCAAATATTAGAAAGGCCATTCAATAAGGTCATGGCAGATAGTCAAAAACTTGTGTATATATGTATCATCTTTTCAAACAATTGGATTTGAATTTTTCCATCTTAAAAAAAAAAAACAAAAATCATTCATCCGTTTGCCATCCCAATTTTAAGGGGAACCCACAAAAAATTATGTGTGTTTTTTAGAAGCATTTTCACTTTTAATTTCTTTTCTATAATCTTGAAATTATCAAAAAATATATATATAAAGGTTCATTATTTATTAGTGTTAGACTCATATAATATTTTGATGAATTTTACATGATTTTAATTTATAATTAATTAATTATAAATTTTGTCGCAGGTGACATGCTCATGTATTCTTGAAGTTAATTGACATCCTTGAATAAAATTCAAAGTGGCTCAAAAGCTCAACCTATAAAATAATTTTAATTTGTTTTATTCAACCTTATAAATCACTGTTATTCTTTTTAGTTAATATTAACTTAAGTTTTATGTGGTTCTGTTTTTTCTATTTGCTTTAATATAAAGTGAATAATTAAAAAGAAAATAGTAAAAACCAAAAATCAAAAGCACTAACCAAACGATATTTTAGTGAACTCGAACTTCAAAGATATCATTTAAAAAATAAAATTAAGTGATTCATATCAAAGAGCTCTAGTTTCACCTGTTATAATCAAGGTTAACTGTCCCATTTATCAGTGGCAAAATGAACCCAAATTTGAAAATTCATCTAGAAAAATTAGAATGTGAATCCATCCAAATCCGATTTTATCAAAAAGTCAAAAACTCAAATCACAAAAAACTCGAACCCGAAAAACCCGAGTCCGAGACCGACCCTAACCCGAACTCGAATTTACTATTAAAAATAAAAAATATCAAATTGTAATTAAATAGTTTTTCTATAAAGCAATAACTTTATTTATCAATTTTATTCTAATCTCTTTTTAAATAATTTAATTAAAATTTAATTTATATTTTATATATATGATAAAATAATAATTTTATCAAAAATTTTTTATATTTTGTACTTATAATTTTAATGTCCCATATCTTGATTAATCCACTATTTAAAGATTCTAAACTCATGAAGATTTTAGAGATATGAATTTTTTTTTGACATAAAGTAGAACTTGATTTTTGTTTAAATTATTTTAAAAGCATCCTTAATAGTGTTTCCTATATACTAAAATTAATTAACAGAAATTCATTTATTTTTACGTATCTTTAGTATAATAGTATTTTTTATATTAAAAAATAGATAAAAACTACTTTTAAAAAAAATATGTTGCTCTTTGCAACATATATATAATTTTCTTAGGCAGATTATTAAATTAAGTCATCAAATATTGATTTATAAAAGTATCATGTCTTTTTAGAATTTGAAAGTATTTAATTACACTTGATATAATTTAAGATATAATTAACTTTTAGTAACATATCATATCAAAATTAAAGATTGGTTCACTTGGTAATATCCTTACTAATAAGAGTTGAATGTTAGGTTCAATTCTTTACATAAGCATAAAATTTTTACATTTTACAAATATATAAACAGATAGTTGAATGCCAGGGTTCGTCTCTAAAAGTCTCTTATTTTGTAGTGAATATAAATTATAATGTATTTATATGTTGAAATTCGAGTTCATCAAATCAATTATTTTAAAAATTAATATGATTAATTTATAATATATCATATTTTTTATGATAAATTATTTTAAAATCTTATTTTATATAAAAAAAATATTTTTTAAATTCTTTTGGTGCTAACAAATATAGATTTTAATAAATAAATATAATTAAAAATATCATATTTAAATAAAATGTTACTTATAATAATAATAAATTATTTAATTTATTTTTAAAAGTAAATATTTAAATTACGTAAAAATGATTACATGTAACATAAAATAAAAATAATATAAAGCATACCAAAATCCAAATAGATCCAAATCCGAATGAATTCGAACCCGTCCAATTACCATCTCTACTCCTATACCTTTACTCGTTATTTTGACATTCCTTTACCCAGGCTGAACAACTTTTAAAGCTTCTAAAAGGCAGGCTTTAGGATTTGGGCCGAATCTCTCAAACTGACTTCAGAGAGTTTGGGAGAAACGTTTAAAATTTGAGCTTGTGAGGGCATCAAGAAACTTGCTATCTTAAAGAACCCCCCAAGAAAAAAGTTTAAACCTACTTAATTCATAATATTGAAAACAAAAATCTGTGTGCCAATGCAGAAATGGGTCCTTTTTCTGATGGAATAACTTCATCCATGCACTTTCTTATGTTGCATCCGAGCATTTTAACTCAGTTGATTAATGTTAGGTACCAGAGTGACGGAATAGTGTCTCACAACTAAAATAAGAGATGAGAAAATAGGAACTGAACACACAAAATTTAACGTGGAAAACCCTCAATGAATAAAGGGAAAAACCACGGGGCAAGACTAGAAGAATTTCACTATGAGAAAATATTACAACACCTCTCTCTAAATACTAGGAGAGAACAACCTGACAAAGAATATAAGAAAGTATACAAGAGAGGAAGAGATAATTCTTGGGATGGTTTTAATACTTCTCCTTAAGGCTCTTTATATAGCCTTCAAGGAGGAACTCTAACAATTCTCCCACCGATGTGGGATTCTAACAATTCTCCCACTTGAAGATTTGATTAAACCAATCATATCTTCACACCACTCTTTCTGTCTTGCCATTCCATGTTGCTTACGTTTCTGATAGACCATAGGAGGATCGACACCAAATAAACTTGTCAGTGTTGATTGGCTTTGTCATAACATCTGCTAGGTTGTCTTTGGTGTGAATCTTTTGCATATCCACACTTCCTTCTTCTACTACTTCTCGAACAAAGTGATACTGTATACCTATATGCTTTGTCCTGGAATGAAAGGCTGGATTCCTTGCAATGTGCAAGGCACTCTGACTGTCACAATACACAATAATCTTCTGCTGCTTGTGCCCGAGTTCTTCCATTAACCTTTGTATCCATATTGCTTCCTTGCATGCTTGGGTAGCTGCCATGTACTCAGCTTCTGTAGTAGACAAAGCTACAACAGTCTGTAACTTAGATAACCAGCTTACCGCTCCTCCTGCAAGTGTGAACACATAGCCAGTAGTGGATTTCCTTTTATTAAGATCACCTGCAAAATCTGAATCAACATAACCCCTGACAACAAGTTCTGATCCTCCAAAACATAATGCAACATCTGAGGTTCCTTTAATGTATCTAAGGATCCTCTTAACAACATTCCAATGCTCTCTACCAGGATCTGCCATAAATCGACTGACCGCTCCCACTGCTTGTGCAATGTCTGGTCTTGTACATATCATAGCATACATAAGGCTTCCCACCGCTGATGCATACGGTACTCGAGACATTTCCATCCTCTCTGCTTCATTGCTAGGACTCATACCTGAGGATAATTTACAATTGACAGGAAGTGGGGTAGATATTGGCTTACAGTCTTGCATGTTGAAGCGTCGCAGGACCTTCCTCAGATAATTCTTTTGAGAAAGCCAAATTTTCCTGTCTTTTCTGTCTCGGTGAATTTGCATCCCTAAAATCTTGTTTGCGGGTCCCAAGTCATTCATATCGAACTCCCTAGCCAACTGTGCCTTCAAATCTTGGATTCGATCTTTGTTGGGGCCTACCACCAACATGTCATCCACATACAACAGCAAAATAATGAAATCATTATCATCAAACCTCTTGTAGTACGTACAATGGTCTGAACTCAGTCTGTTGTATTCAAGGCTAATTATGAAAGAATCAAATCTCTTGTACCAACATCTGGGCGCCTGCTTTAGACCGTACAGAGATTTGGTCAACCTGCAAACCAAGTTCTCTTTGCCTGTTTCAACAAAACCTTCTGGTTGGAGCATATAAATTTCTTCTTCAAGCTCTCCATATAGAAAAGCCGTCTTTACATCTAGTTGTTCAAGATGTAAATCAAATGCAGCACACATAGCCAACACTACTCTGATAGTAGTAAGTCTGACAACTGGAGAAAATATCTCGTTGAAGTCAATACCTTCTTTCTGAGCATATCCTTTTACAACCAATCTAGCACGATATCGTTCTACTTGATCATTGCTATCCCGCTTGATCTTGTAGACCCATTTGTTACCAATGGCTTTTCTGCCACGTGGTAATTCCACCAGTTCCCATGTCTCGTTCTTGTGAAGAGCTTCAATTTCTTCCTGCATTGCTGTCATCCACAGAGAAGCATCTGGGCTACTAGTAGCTTCATGAAAAGTTGATGGCTCTCCATCCTCTGTTAAAAGACAGTATGCAACATTGCTCTCCGTAACATACTCCGTGTGCCAATTTGGAGGCCTTCTCTCACGAGTTGACCGTCGAACTTCTACAGCCTCGGACTCAACTGGTTCTGGTACCTCATGCTCTGGTTCTGCTTCAGAAGAATCATCTTCTTGAGAATTTCTATCCATCTGCACTGTAGCAGTCTCTTTTGAAGTGTTGTCATTTGTTTGCTCACTTTGCAGTTCATTTTCTGCAAAAACTACATCTCTGCTGACAACAACCTTGCGGGCAGTGGGATCCCACAGGCGATACCCCTTAACACCGTCAGCATAACCCAAGAATATACATTTTCTGGATTTTGGATCCAGCTTTGTTCTTTCTTGGGAGTTGTACATCACGTACACAGGACATCCAAACACATGTAGAGAAGAATAATCAGCTGGCTTTCCTTTCCACATCTCCATAGGCGTCTTCAAACCAATCGCCGTTGATGGTGATCGATTTATCACATAACAGGTGGTTTTGACTGCTTCTGCCCAGAAAGATTTGGCCAATCCCGCTGTTCTCAGCATGGCTCTTGTTCTATCTAGGAGAGTTCTGTTCATCCGCTCTGCTACACCATTCTGTTGAGGCGTATGTGCAACCGTGAATTGTCTCATAATACCCTCTTTCTTACAGAATGCTAGAAAGTTACCGTCTACATATTCTCCTCCATTGTCTGTCCTCAAGCACTTGATTCTTTTCCCAGTTTCAAGCTCTACTTGTGCTTTGAACTCCTTGAATACTGGAAACACATCTGACTTCTTCTTGATTGGGTACACCCATAATCTCCTAGAATAGTCATCAATGAATGATACAAAATACTTTGCTCCACCCAGGGATATTTCTGGTGACTCCCACACATCAGAATGGATTAAGTCCAGTATGTGTTTGCTTCTTGTAGTTACTTTAGCAAACTTCAATCTATGCTGCTTGCTTATCACACAGTGCTCACAGAAAGGTAAATTGACCATCTTGAGCCCGGGCAGGAGATTGCGTTCTGCAAGGACTTTCAAGCCTCGCTCTGACATATGGCCTAATCTGCGATGCCACATCATCGTCGTTTCTTCTTGGCTGGCTGCTGCAACTGATGCATCTGCCTCTTGCAACGTCTCTCCCAAAAGCATGTATAGATTGCTTGTGATCTTCTCTGCTTTCATCACCACAAGGTTTCCTTTCACTACTTTCAATATTCCACATTCAGTGTGGATCTTGCACCCGAGGTCATCCAATTGTCCAATTGACAATAAGTTCTTCTTTAAGCCCTTCACATGTCGTACCCCTTGAATTTTGCGAACAGTACCATCATGCATTTTTAATCTGACGGTACCGACTCCAGCAATATCTAAGGCGTGATCATTTCCCATGAACACAGATCCTTCCGAAATAGGTTCATAAGTGCAAAACCAATCTCGGTGTGGAGTCATGTGCCATGTCGCACCTGAATCCATTATCCAGACATCATTGAGTTTCTTTCCGCCTTTAGAACTAGTCGCTGCTTCACTATATAAGATTTCTCCATCATCTAAGGTACTTGCAACACAACCTTGGGAGGTTGATGTTTCAGAATTCTTTTCTCCACCCTTCTTATTATGCCAACACTCCTTCTTCGAGTGCCCTCTCATGCCACAATTGTAGCATTTAAGATTCTTCTTTCTTCGAGATTTTGATCTACCATGATTCTGACTCCCACTGGAGCCACGTTCTGTTGATCTGCCTCTCATCACCGTTAAAGCCTCTGCTTGCTTTGAATTTTCTGACCTTTCCTCCTTATTCTTGCGCCTGGATTCTTCTTCAAGAATAGCACCGGCAACATCATCAAAGGGAAGAGAGTCACTAACATTGTTATTTGTGATGTTGATGATGAGTTGATCATACGAATCTGGTAAACTCTGAAGTAGAAGTTCCGCACGTTCATTTTCCGCTATTTTGAAATCTGATGCTGTGAGTTGAGCAAATAGCGTATTCAGAGTGTTGATGTGAATATTCTGGTGTGAAGTGACTTCACCTCGTACAATTTGTTTAGAA
Organism: Fremontodendron californicum; assembly: GCA_030761205.1. Taxonomy (NCBI): domain Eukaryota; kingdom Viridiplantae; phylum Streptophyta; class Magnoliopsida; order Malvales; family Malvaceae; genus Fremontodendron; species Fremontodendron californicum. The sequence continues at coordinate 7,622,832 of JAULJL010000024.1, forward strand.
CATCCCAAATCTCCTTTGCAGTCTTCTTCTCTGCAACACTTGACAAAACTGAATCCGCCATTGCTAGGTGCAGATTGGCAACAGCATTGTCATCCTTCTCTTTCCACTTTTCATCAGTCATTTCTGTGGGTCTACTTTCAATTGCTTCTAGATAATTATCCTTCCTCAAAATTGCTCTTATCTTCAATTTCCACAAGGAGAAATTTCTCCCACTGAACTTCTCTATCTCGAATTTTGCTGCCATGGTTGTACACGAACTGAAGCGAGTTACACTATTTCACCGTGAATAGTACCGTATACGTGAACAGTATTGTACGTATGTCGTACACTAGAACAAATCCAGTATACGTTAACAATTACTGCAAAAGTATACAACCACACGTATGAATAATAACCGTATCTGTGAATAGTACAGTACAATTGAATAGCCCGTATACTGGAACAGTGACCGTAGCCCGTGAATAGTGCACCAGGTAGGTTCCCAGGAAAGAGAGGTGGGTCACTGATAGACACACTTAAATACCAAGTCTTTCCTAGCCAGAACTTCCCTAGACACTTTCACACTACCACACTTTATTTCCAGCAACAAGAATAATTCTTTTCTGATGTGGAAGATCAGACAATACTGCAACCACAGAGCATACTAAGAACCAACACTTTCACTGCAGCGGAATAAGGACCACGAACCAATGGCTCTGATACCACTGTTAGGTACCAGAGTGACGGAATAGTGTCTCACAACTAAAATAAGAGATGAGAAAATAGGAACTGAACACACAAAATTTAACGTGGAAAACCCTCAATGAATAAAGGGAAAAACCACGGGGCAAGACTAGAAGAATTTCACTATGAGAAAATATTACAACACCTCTCTCTAAATACTAGGAGAGAACAACCTGACAAAGAATATAAGAAAGTATACAAGAGAGGAAGAGATAATTCTTGGGATGGTTTTAATACTTCTCCTTAAGGCTCTTTATATAGCCTTCAAGGAGGAACTCTAACAATTCTCCCACCGATGTGGGATTCTAACAATTAATGCATAAATCCTACTAAAAAAACAGGATTTGAATCCCCTTCTCAAATAGAAAAAATTGAAAAAAAATGAACTTCGGTACAAAGGAATATATTACATTTGTTTAATCAGAAATAAAGAGTTTTATTCAATGATTCATAATTTATTACAATGAAAGAATTTGTATCTTGTAAAAAAAAATGTATAAAATTTCAAATGTCAGAAATTTTGATATAGGAATAAAACATACCCTAGCATTACAAAGATGGATCTTCTTTTAACACTAATAATTAAGTATCAAACCAAAAATTCTAGCGTCTTTGAAAATTAAACACCTTAATGGACATAGTAAAGATGGCTGCAAACAGAACTGTGAAACCAAGAATTACAGCTGCAACTACTCCTACAAAATCATGTCTGAAATCGAAGTAATTTCTCAAGTATTGTTCGACCGTCTCACCCACGACGTCGCCATCCTCAAGGATGTCCTGTAAGTCTCCAAATTGTGAAACAACCAATCCATATAAGGTCCAAGAAACTGGGCAAATCCAATAGTACCATCTCCACCATACAGGCATACTCTGCAAATCGAACGAGTTGGAAAAAAAGTTTTAAGTCCTCAAGGATGTTGCTCCGACTCTTCATCGTTCTTGAAGTACCTATGTCCGATACCCGTGTCCGGACATGGGTATGGAATATGATCCTCTAAGGATCCTCCAAATACATGGAAATCTTAAAAAAAAAAATTGAACATACCCGTGTCGGACACAAATCCGAGTCCGACAGTCACACCCGAGTCTGAGTAACATAGAATCTGTGTATACCAAGAACTCGAAAAAGAATAATTACGTGAAAGCAGAACTTACAGGTCGTGGGATGATGAATCCTGAAAAGAGATTCCATATTCCATAGAATGCTGCGGAAACTATGGATGCAATGTGGTAGTTTGGTGTGATAGCCACAGCCATCATGCCATAGAAAGTAAAGTATAGTAAGGTGAAGTACATAAAGAAGAGATACCAGAAGAACTTAGCAGCAGTCCATTCAAACCCGATCATCGCATAGACTATAAGGCCGTACACAGTAGCTTGAACAAAGATATAAGGCATCTCGATTAAGACCTGCAGTTGCCAAAAAATGGAAGTTAATTATAATGTAGTATAATTTTGTACAACTTTCTTAACGTTTCGAAGTTTTCGAATTGTGAAAGCTTACTTGGGAAATGGCATATGGCATGGCAGAATACATTCCAGCAGCTTTTTCTCTATAAAAGACTGTCCTTTCAACAGCAACAACAGGCTGCACAGATGCGGCGTTTTGGACACCGAGAAAAAGAACAGCAGCATACATTGAACCCATTGCATTGGTCAGATCTTGCCTCCTATTCCTGTAATTTCACAATTGACAATTAGATATAAGAAGCTGATGAAAACCAACATTGAAGCTTGAGCTTTTGTGCTTGATGACACTTGTAGCTTACGTTTTAGAGCCAAGGTCCCAGAACAGTGTCCCAAACATCAATGCAATGACAGTTGTAAAAAGAAATCTCACGGCAGTATATGGTGGGTTGCGCCAATATGACCAGTGCTGCTTCCATAAGCAAGCTGCAGACTGAGTCAAGAATGATTGAGAGTACTGAGTTGGAAAATAGAGTTCCTTTGAACCAGGAGCAGGTTTGCTTAAATCTTCAATAAGAGCTTTGTTTCTCCTGAACAAGTGACATACATCAGTAGCAAATTCAAGCTAGCTAAGATAGCTTGGCCCAATATAGATCTCATCAGTTTACACTTTTTGTTGCAAGGTTGAGTCTGAGTAGCTTATCATTACCTGTATAGTTCTGAGTTTTTGTAGATATCAGCAAAATCAACACCTAAAGATAATTCCTGCGCTGTTGTGGTAACTTCCAACATCCAAGTTGCTGGATTGTAGCCATCTTTGATTTTGCTAACTCCTTGAATTCCCTGGAGGAAGATGAACATTATAGTGTTAGATATAGTTCATGTGAAACTGAGAAATGAATAAGTTAATTAACTTTGTAATTTGTGGTCTTTAATTTCATCTCACCTCAAAATACTTGACAAGATGTTTAGAATGGTGTCCTAATGGCCCCACATATATCTCTTGTCCTCCCCGCTTCATAAGGAATAGCTGCAATGGCATGTTTATTTAGTTACACAATTGTATAAAGAACCAACTAAAACGCAGCAAATTCTTTTCAAATTGATTTTTAAGGTTTTTCACCTCATCAAATGCTTCAAATATGTCAATACTTGGCTGATGGATGGTACACACAACTGTTCTTCCAGTGTCCACTGTGTTCCTAACTGTTCTCATAACAATTGCGGCAGCTCTTGCATCAAGCCCTGAAGTTGGCTCATCCATGAAAATGATTGAGGGGTTTGCTACAAGCTCAACTGCAATAGTAAGCCTCTTTCGCTGCTCAGTTGATAAACCATTTACACCAGGTAAACCAACTAGTGCTTGCCTTAACATATTCAGTTCCACAAGTTCCATGACTTCCTCGATGAACATCTGAAAACACATGTTGAAATTAAACCATCAACTTAATCCAGGCCAGAGTGATCATTAGGAAAAATGTCTTATTTTGTTGGATTTTGTTGTCAGGATTTCAATCTAGATAAACTGACCAGTATACTCCACAATCAACCCTATAAACAAAAATTATTTGAAACAAGACAAAAATTGGTAAAGAAATCCTTTTCTTTTTCAACTCAGTTATATATGCATGTTGACTTTCTTGAATTCATTCTATTCAATAGGCAATGGAGGGGTAAATGTAAGGTAGTTTTATCAAAATAAAAACTTCTCAACCTGAATAAGTACTTGGAGTTTGAGATCGAATTGTCTATTAGCTTATCTTAGTAAAAACCTCTAACATGTATCAAATTAGATTTAGAGACTTGAAACAGCTTAGGGTTTCATGAATGCCAACCTTTCTGGTTTCAGCATCAACTTCAGCAGGTAGTCGAAGCCAAGCAGAATAGAGCAAAGACTCATACACAGTGACATGAGGAGAGTGAATATCATTTTGCTCACAGTATCCAGATACTCGAGCGAATGTTTCTTGCTTCTTCGGGAAACCTGAAACTGTGATGTGCCCGTCAATATAACCACCAGTTTTTCTGCCAGCAAGCACATCCATAAGAGTGGTTTTACCAGCACCACTAACACCCATTAGAGCTGTCAGAACGCCTGGTCTGAAAGCACCACTAACACCCTTCAGTAGCACCAATCTATCTTCATTGACACCTTGTTCTTTCATTTCCTGCAAAGTTTCAATTGAATCAAATAAACTCCCATATATATCTAGACCACATTAAACTGAAACGTGATACAATCCAACCATTGAACATATATGATATTTGTACATGGAACCTTACGTTACCTGTGGCATATCAACAGAATAGATAATGTCATTAAATGTGATGGAATGTGGCTCAAATGGAAGAACCATTCCCTTTTTCTTGTTGCCAATGGCCCCAACAGTTGCCTCAGTCATAGACGAGGACTTGGATGAGATGCTTCTTTGAACATCATCTTGAATCTCTGCATGTCAACTAGATTTAGAATTTTACATAATGACTTTTATACAAACACATTGACACAAATACAGATGAGCTCTAATACCTGATCTAGTTACACGACTTGAGCTACTTTCATAGTTTGACAACTGAATGTTTCCGCCAACTCCAACTCCATTGTCTTGTTCGTTGCTTTCAGGTTCTTCTGATATAACGGCCTGAGGCTTCTCAAATGCTGCATATTTATTTCAAAAAAGATAAAAGATTAGCTCTCCCTTCCAAAGAGGAATAAGTTTAAGTAGATAAAAAGCTATACTCACGGTTTAGATAAGTAAGAGCCAGAGTAAAACAAAAGTTGAACAATATTGTAAATCCAATCAATGCCCCTACTCCGATCCAATACCAATTTGGATCTTGGAAAAAACCCCTCGACTTCAAAACTTCAATTCCCACTGGTTCTGTTGAGTTCGGAAGAACCTTCAATATGAAAGAACGTATAAGAGATCAGCAGATTGTTTAGAGATAAAAGCAGAATCATATGTTGAATATGGCTCAAAGTTAACCAAGGAAGCTTCCACCAAAGCCACCAACCAAGGTCAATAATGGAGGCTACCACCAACCATAGTTGGTGGATGGTAGACCAAGATAGTTGGTGGATGGTGGCTACTTTGTTTGCCACTAGCTATGTGTTCCCACCATGATAGTTGGTGGATGGTGGCTACTTTGTTTGCCACTAGCTATGTGTTCACACCATGGATGGTGCCTATAAAAGGCCATGTAGAGTGAGAGAGAAAAATGTGTGAGTTGAGAGAGTGTGAGTGAGATAGAGTTGGAGAGCTCCAAAGGTGAGCTCCAAGAGCTCCCTCCCGGTAGAGATGTGAGAGCTCTAGAGAGAGCCCCTCCCGGTTGAGTGTGTGCTATAGAGAGCACTTGTAATACGTATCTCGTGTAATACTCCATCTCCGATAAATACAAAGCTTTGCTCCTCCTCCCGTGGACGTAGGCATATTGGCCGAACCACGTAAAATTATCGGTGTTTTTTCAGTGTGTTTTTTATCGGTTTTAGTAATCTCGTTTTAGTTCCGCACAACAAATTGGTATCAGAGCAAAATTTTACGTAAAACCAAGTTTGTTCGATTCTGTCCGTTTTTTCAAAAGTGCTCCAATTTGTGTTTTGAAAATACCAGGTTGAAGAGGTCGTCGAGAGGAGTGCAGCAGAATCAACCGGAGCACCAGAGGAGGCCGCACGCGCCCACACGCGCCGCCAGAAGAATCGCGAGTGGGCCTCACTCGCCCACGCGCCGCACGCGCTCCAGAGGTTGAAGGCGCGTGAAGCCCACGCGCCGGTCACCACCAGTCTGCACGCGCCCACGCGCCGCCGCACGCGCCACCGCACGCGCCCCACGCGCCGCCTTAGCTCCGACCAACTTTTCCGGGCCATTTTTGGAGCCGTTTCAGAACACTATTCCGAGACTTTTCCGAGCCGGTTGAGCTAAACCGAGTCCATTTCGAGTCATCTGCAGCTGAATATTCGCAGAATATTCACCGTGTGTCCAAAATTTACACAGTTGGACCCGTTCCTGGCTATTTCGACTATTCCGGACTCAACCGCGGCATCCGTTTTTTCCATACAGATAAGGGAAAAAACTCTGAGTTGGTAATTTTGTTTTATTACCATGGCAGAATCATTAGAGACAACTGAAACAACCAGCAGCGCACCATCAAGTTCTTACATCAGAAAGAACTCGATGACCACTGCAAAGTTCGAGGTGGAGAAATTTGATGGCACCACGTAACTTTGGCATGTGGCTGTGCGAAGTACTGGACCTGTGAGTCCGCGAAGGACCAGTAGACAGTGAAGATCCCGTCCAGTAGGAGGTGAAGACCCCGTCTAGTCCAGTAGACGGTGGAGATCCCGTCCAGTAGGAGGTGAAGATCCTGTCCAGTCCAGTTCAGTAGACAGTGAAGATCCCGTCTAGTAGGAGGTGAAGATCCTGTCCAGTCCAGTAGGCGGTGGATATCCTATTTAGGAGAAGAATCCTGTTAATCCGCGAAGGACCAGTGGACGGTGAAGATCCTGTCCAGTCCAGTCCAGTAGGCGGTGGATATCCTATCTAGGAGAAGAATCCTGTTAATCCGCAAAGGACCAGTGGACGGTGAAGATCCTGTCCAGTCCAGTCCAGTAGGCGGTGGATATCCTATCTAGGAGAAGAATCCTGTTAATCCGCGAAGGACCAGTGGACGGTGAAGATCCTGTCCAGTCCAGTCCAGTAGGCGGTGGATATCCTATCTAGGAGAAGAATCCTGTTAATCCGCGAAGGACCAGTGGACGGTGAAGATCAAGTCTAGTCCAGTAGGCGGTGGATATCCTATCTAGGAGAAGAATCCTATTAATCCGCGAAGGACCAGTAGACGGTGAAGATCCTGTCCAGTCCAGTCCAGTAGGCGGTGGATATCCTATCTAGAAGAAGAATCCTGTTAATCCGCGAAGGACCAGTAGACGGTGAAGATCCTGTCCAGTCCAGTAGGCGGTGGATATCCTATCTAGGAGAAGAATCCTGTTAATCCGCGAAGGACCAGTAGACGGTGAAGATCATGTCCAGTCCAGTCCAGTAGGCGGTGGATATCCTATCTAGGAGAAGAATCCTGTTAATCCGCGAAGGACCAGTGGACGGTGAAGATCCTGTCCAGTCCAGTCCAGTAGGCGGTGGATATCCTATCTAGGAGAAGAATCCTGTTAATCCGCGAAGGACCAGTGGACGGTGAAGATCCTGTCCAGTCCAGTCTAGTAGGCGGTGAATATCCTATCTAGGAGAAGAATCCTATTAATCCGCGAAGGACCAGTAGACGGTGAAGATCATGTCCAGTCTAGTCCAGTAGGCGGTGGATATCCTATCTAGGAGAAGAATCCTATTAATCCGCGAAGGACCAGTAGACGGTGAAGATCATGTCCAGTCCAGTCCAGTAGGCGGTGGATATCCTATCTAGGAGAAGAATCCTATTAATCCGCGAAGGACCAGTAGACGGTGAAGATCCTGTCCATTCCAGTCCAGTAGGCGGTGGATATCCTATCTAGGAAAAGAATCCTGTTAATCCGCGAAGGACCAGTAGACGGTGAAGATCATGTCCAGTCCAGTCCAGTAGGCGGTGGATATCCTATCTAGGAGAAGAATCCTGTTAATCCGCGAAGGACCAGTGGACGGTGAAGATCCTGTCCAGTCCAGTCCAGTAGGCGGTGGATATCCTATCTAGGAGAAGAATCCTGTTAATCCGCGAAGGACCAGTGGACGGTGAAGATCCTGTCCAGTCCAGTCCAGTAGGCGGTGGATATCCTATCTAGGAGAAGAATCCTGTTAATCCGCGAAGGACCAGTAGACGGTGAAGATCATGTCCAGTCCAGTCTAGTAGGCGGTGGATATCCTATCTAGGAGAAGAATCCTGTTAATCCGCGAAGGACCGATAGATGGATGAAGATCCTGTCTAGGAAAAAATATCATCGACAATCTGCAAGGGACGAGTGTGCCTAGTGTTGGACACTAGAGGAAAGGCTGTCCTGACAAGAGAGGTCGATTGTGATAGTTGCTCAAAAGACTGATAGAGAAGAAGACTCTGCTTTCACAGTTTAAGGTGGAGATACATCCTTCCAATCAAGGGATTCCGGATGTTCATACCAGATGTGTTCGAACCGAGAGTGTTTCTCAAGCTATCAAGAGCTTGATGGAAGAATTGTCCTTATGGGCAACGATGTCACACTAGAGGTATTGGAACGATCCGACTAAAAATGCATGACGGTACAATTAGACAACTTACAGATGTAAGGTATGTCCCTGATCTCGAGAAGAACCTCATATCACTGGGGGTCTTAGACTCAAATGGTTACAAGATGACCATTCAGAATGGAGTCCTGAAGGTTGTACGTGGAGCATTCTTAGCAATGAAGGAAATCTGTCAGAATGATGGGATAATTCGACACTTCACTGTTCCTGGCACTCCCCAGCAGAATGGAGTTGCAGAAAGGATGAACCGAACTTTGGTTGATAAAGTTCGCTGCATGTTATCCCAGTCGAGCTTGAGCAAAGCATTTTGGGCAGAGGCTTTATTGTACGCCTCCCACATTATCAACAGACTACCCTCCACCGTAATTGATGGGAAAACTCCCATAGAGGTGTGGTCCGGACATTCTGCCACTGATTATGATCGGCTTCGTAGTTACGGATGCAAAACTGGATCCTAGAGCCAAGAAAGCTGTCTTCATGGGCTTTAGTGAAGGAGTAAAGGCATTCCGACTGTGGAACCTTGAGTAAAAGAAAGTTATCGTAAGCCGAGATGTTGCCTTTGACGAATCTGTAATGCTGAAACTGTCAACTCCAGAGAATGTGAACCAAGATTCTCTAAAGCAGGTGGAGTTTGAATCAGAAGATGCTGGTCAAAATTCCGATGAATCTAAACCAGAATCTGATGACACCTTAACTGAAGTGGAGAAGTCATCACCAGAAACCTTTCAGCAATTTGAATCAGTTGCCACCAGTAGACCGAATAGACATATTCGGAAACTTGCTCGGTACACATACATGGTGGCATACGCCCTTCCAGTAATTGATGATGATGTTCCGATCAATTACAAAGAAGCTGTAAACAGCCCTGAGCATGCCCAGTGGAAGGAGGCGATGGATGAAGAGATAACATCACTTCACCAAAATCAGACTTGGAAGTTGGTTCCACTTCCAACACTCAAAAGATCAATTGGGTGCAAATGGGTCTTTGCCAATAAGGAGGGTGCTACCGGCAAAGACAGCATCAGATACAAAGCCAGATTGGTAGCCAAAGGTTAGGCTCAAAAAGAAGGAATAGACTACAATGAGGTATTTTCACCTGTTGTTAAGCATGCATCTATTCGGATCTTATTGGCTTTAGTAGCACTGTATAACCTTAGAGATAGTTCAACTTGATGTAAAAACTGCATTCCTCCATGGTTCCTTAGAGGAGGAAATTTATATGACTCAACCAGATGGTTTTGGAGTCCCCGGTCGCAAAGATTACAAAAGCAAGTTGAACCGGTCACTGTATGGTCTGAAACAATCCCGTGACAGCTGTATAAACGGTTGGACTGTTTCATGACAGGATGAAAAGTACACACACAGTCAATTTGATCACTGTGTTTATTTCCGGAAACTTCAAGATGGATCATTTGTCTATCTGCTGAAAAAGGCAAGGTGGAGATCGACAGGCTGAAGGCTCAACTGAGCTCAGAGTTCGAGATGATCTTGGAGAAGCTAAGAAAATTCTTGGGAAGTAGACAGAAAAATTGACTCAGGCTCAGTGCATTGATGGATCATGCCAATGCAGTAGGTGCCCTGATGTGTGTAATGGTGTACATGACACCTAAAGGAGAAAGGAGGAAGCTCTGATCTGTGAATTCTCTCTGTGGATTCTCGCCAAGGTGGAGATTGTTGAATATGGCTCAAAGTTAACCAAGGAAGCTTCCACCAAAGCCACCAACCAAGGTCAATAATGGAGGCTACCACCAACCATAGTTGGTGGATGGTAGACCAAGATAGTTGGTGGATGGTGGCTACTTTGTTTGCCACTAGCTATGTGTTCCCACCATGATAGTTGGTGGATGGTGGCTACTTTGTTTGCCACTAGCTATGTGTTCACACCATGGATGGTGCCTATAAAAGGCCATGTAGAGTGAGAGAGAAAAATGTGTGAGTTGAGAGAGTGTGAGTGAGATAGAGTTGGAGAGCTCCAAAGGTGAGCTCCAAGAGCTCCCTCCCGGTAGAGATGTGAGAGCTCTAGAGAGAGCCCCTCCCGGTTGAGTGTGTGCTATAGAGAGCACTTGTAATACGTATCTCGTGTAATACTCCATCTCCGATAAATACAAAGCTTTGCTCCTCCTCCCGTGGACGTAGGCATATTGGCCGAACCACGTAAAATTATCGGTGTTTTTTCAGTGTGTTTTTTATCGGTTTTAGTAATCTCGTTTTAGTTCCGCACAACATCATAAACATTGCAGATTCAAAGCATTACTCTTCTCCACTGGTTCCCAAGGAACTCATTAACCATCAATGCGTTTTGGCCATACATCATAGGCGAAATCCAGTAACCCCATATCCACCAGCTCTTTATGTCCTCTGTGACATTAAACAAAGAAAATTGATTAGAACTGTTTAAAGTTTAATTTTCATTAGAAGTTTGATGTCATGTTCTGTGTCTAAGACTTATCATACCTCGTGACAGGACAAATCCACCCAATGCAAAAAGTACGAGCAAAGCAAATGACCCAAAAGTGTTAGCTACAATCATGTTTCTACCGGTTGCTGCAATGAAGCGAAACAACCCCGAAGCCATCTGGTTAACGAGAACGAGTGCAAGGTACTGTCTAAACAACCTGCGCCAGACAAATTGCTTGCACATCAATTTGGATCAGATCTAATAAACAAGTAACTATATATACTACTACTCAAGTTCCCCCTGAAATTTTTATTGTCATTTCCTTTGTTTACCTTTCAACATTCGGATCAAATCCAATGACGTAGTAGGTAATAAATACCCATATGGCAACTTCTACAAATGTGATAGGAATCTTGAGTATCCATGTTGGTAGAGCATATGCCCATGAAGGAAAGAATCGGAGGTCTCTTTGCTTGTAAAAGACAGGAAGCTTAGTAATGGTCATAGAAAGCTCAAACATTCCATTAAACATGATCATAATCAAGCCAAAAAACAAGGCCCCCATAAAGATTCCTCCCCCTGCAACTGAATCTCGGTTCATCTCAGTCCTCAGAAAGAGTGTCATAGTAATTAATGCCATCATTGTGAGCTAGTAGCAGAAAGAAAAAAAAAAAAGGAGTTAGTCAGAGTCATATAAACAATAAAAATTGTGGTACAAAAATTAACTAGCATTAGTACACACTTGAATAAACTTGAAGATATAGACGAAAGAGTGTCTCTTCATCAGCAGATATTCCCTTGAGACACAAGCTTTCAGCAACTCCCACTTTCCAACACCATATTTTCTGGTTGTCAAAGCAGCTGGGTGGCTCTTTGTTTTATCAAATGGAGTTCCAAGTTCATCTCCGAGTTTGATTCCCACATGGAATGATTGGAATGCCTCAGCGAATTCATTGGCCGTGACAAACCTGTAAGGTTGATCTCTACATATCCAGTACTGCATCTGATCTTTCCTTGATGTAACCTGCAATGAACAAAGTCAGTTAAATGTGATAGAAGAGAAAGGAAGAAAACCACTTTCAAGACTTACTTCTTGCAAGAAGTCAGCCACGCCTTTTCTCTCAGGACACTTGAAGCCCATAGATTCAAAAAAGCTCAGCACGTGTTCACGAGGACCCTGATATACTATTCGTCCATCAGAAAGGAGAATAATGTCATCAAAAAGATCATAAGTCTCTGGAGCGGGCTGGAGAAGAGAGATGACTGCGGTTCCATCAAGGATATGAACAGTTTGCTTGAGGGAGTTCACAATTTGGAAAGTTGTAGAGCTGTCCAGACCAGTAGATATCTCATCCATAAACAGTGCCTTAGCTGGTCCAACCAGCATTTCACCTAATTGCATTTACATAATTAGATTTCATGATAAGAAATTTAGGGTACTTTGGTAACGTAATTAGTGGTTTAATTGATTTCATCAATTACCTGTTGTGACACGCTTCCTTTGTCCACCAGAGATACCCCTTAACATTTGATCTCCTACCATAGTGTCTGCACATATTTCCAGTCCTAAAATCTGCAAAATTTATGGCAAAGGTACTCAATAAGTAAATAATTTTTTATCTTAGTGCTTTAATATCTTTCAATATACTTCAGCTTTCTGTAACATTACCTTTAGAATATAATCTGTGATTACATTTGCTTCTTGACCTTCTGTTGCTACTGCCTGAAATGTTAAAAATGACAAAGTAAATCATGATGAATACAAGATTCTCTATCATTGAGATTCCTGTCAGATAAAATTAATCTTAATTTGAATTCCATTTCTGATTTTCAATCAATTTTTGTTTCCTGTTTTCATGAATGAAAAGACCAATCCATGTTAATTGATTGACTTGAGCGCAAAGAACATGATTTCAATCTACATATGCAACTAATTTTACAGGATGCCTCCAGCAGAATCCAATGGAAACACACATTCTGGCAGTTAAGAATAAAAGATGTCTATATTTTACATTACAATGGCTTCTTAGTTCTTGCCTTCATGAAGACATCAATATCAGGATCAGGTTTAATATTTGCTTGTTTCTCTCTTCTTGATAACTCTGCTAAGATGTCTGTCAAAGCCCAAAACAACAACTTTTCATGCTTTGAAGAACCAATAATGTCAAAAGAAAAAAAAAATGCCTGGCAATCAATCAAACTAACCATAACGGTCTCCAACCCCTTGGCATCTTGCAGAAAAGGCCAAAGTTTCCCTCACAGTCATTTCTCCTATATGAAGATCATGTTGACTGATATAAGCAGCTGTTCTCTGGGGTACAAACTCTTTCATCCCATGCCCATTGTAAGTTACAGTCCCCGAACACTGTTAGAAATAAAAGCAAAGAAAGAAAATAAAAGCAAAGAAAGAATCTAATGCAAAAACCAGAAGCCTAGAAAGGACAGCATTGAAAGAAAAGTAATTTTGTAGAGCACCTTTAGAGCAGTATCAAGCTTCCCAGCTAAAGCCAACAAGAGGGTGGTCTTTCCAGAACTTGGAGGACCCAAAAGCAATGTCATCCTGTAATAAATACATGAGAAGAAAAATAACTGATGAACTCCAGGATCCCCAACCTTAAGTTTAACAGTAAAAATCAAAATTCAGGCTTTGATTAGAACTCAGATAGCCATGTTACCTGCCAGGTTTAATGATGCCACTGACATCATTGAGGATGGTCAGCTTTCTCTTTCTACTAGAAAGAATACCCATATCATTCAAGAAGCCCTTTAATCACAGTACAAAATTGAAACGTGAGAAAGAATCCTAAAAAAAAAAAAAAACTGTGAAATGATAAAGTAATGAGTATTTTCCAGGTTGCTATGCTACCTCAAATATATTAGTAGTGAAATTAAGAACTGTAGGCAAAGCATTGGTTCCTACAAAAGCTTGAGCTTCAATATTTAGATGTTCGAATCTGACTTCAATTGTGGGAAGATCGATGCCAACCCTGAAAAAGTCCAAAGAAAATTATTACCCATACATGAGATGCAATGGAGCAGGGATTGTCTCCCGTCTCAGTCTCAATCTTGCATGAATGTTGAAAACATCTACCTTCAAACTCCTCTATTTCATTATATCATAATTTTTAATAATTATTTTTAATTATATATATTATAAAAAATTATATTGTAATTTATTATGAACATAATTTTAATATATAAATTTTTTTAATATATAATATATAATATATATTAAAAGTATATATATATAATATTAATATATATGAAAATATATAAAATATTTTAAGAGATAAGATAGTAATTTCAAAGAATGGATCGGGCGGAACAAGCATTTATTAAAATCACCCGCTCCCGCTTTTAAAAAAGAAAAAAATCTCTACATTCGAAACGAATCGATGCAAAATTTATCGATCGGATCGGATTTTTTGCTAAAACAGAGTTTCTCTGTTTTGTTTTCCTAGTGACCAAACATTAAAAACACAATAAACTTCATACCTATCTATACGGTTCTTGAGCTTCAACAAGAACTTCTCATTATCTTCCTCTGCTACTTTGACCAACCTCTCAAGCAAAGTCCTCCTTTCTTGCCATCCAATATCATAAACATCGATTTCATTGGCACCACCTTGAGAGCTAGTCAATATTCCTTTCCTGAGACGAGCAACAGTTGGTAGTTTCTCAAGTGCAGCCCACTTTAAAGCTTCTTCATCATCCTCATCTCGAGAAGACCTTGAAAAAGCTTCCACACCATTGTTTCTCCATATCGAAGAACTATCTGCCCGTAAACTTCTTCTTAAACTGCTACTCGCTTTATAAATATCACCACCCTCCATTAGCAAAAAAATGCCAACACCCACGAAAACAATATCAAAACTTGCACGAATCAAAAAAAAAAAAAAAAAAAGGGATTTGTTGAATTGAGGAAAACAAGAAGTTTGGTTTTGTTTTGTTATCAGGCTCTGTCTTTGAACCTGGACAAGAAATATCAAGAGTTCTGAAACTGAAAGAACAAAGAAAGAAAACCAGTATGAAGTTTACGAAGAGCCTGGTGCAAGAAAACTAAGGATTGCTATATATATAAGGTTAGCATTAATGCTGGGCAGCTGGCGGTCCCTTATTTTCTGTTATCTGTCGAAGTTTGTTTCATATGGATTGAATTATTTGTATAAAAAACATGGGCTTAAATTTTGGTTGCCTAAGCATTTTCAATCTGTTATACTTATTGCGGCTGGGAATGTAATCGATGTTATTGTAATTATTATGGTCATGAATTTTTTTTTTTATTATTATAAAAATAGTAATTATAATTATAATTATAAAAAAAAAATTAATGATTTTTAAAATAGTTTATTGACATTATGATTTTTATTTATAAAAAGAAAAAAATTATTTACAAGTTATAAATTGAATCTATATACATGTAAATTACCGTTGTGAGTTTAACTGCAACGGACTGTTAACCATTCACACCTCAATTATGGTGAATATCGATGATAAAAAAGAATTAAAATTATAAAATAACGATTATAATATCAATTACGACCTCTATTTAAATTCTTAATTTAAATATTTCCAACGTATATTTTTTGCAGACAAGATCCATTAGATTCCCATGCCACCATTTTTGAAATTGAATTTTTAGTAATTAATTTTCAGTTCTTTCTTTTTGACTGTTTCTCCAATAGTAATTTGAAAGATTATTGGTTCCTACTGTTGTCTTATATACCAAAAAACTGCCAAGTAATAACCAAATAGGTCCAATATTAAAACTTTGTTGTCGTGTCTTATTTCTTAACAAATTTTAGAGTCAAAATCTTAGGTCAAACTAGAATTTCACACACTCACAATGTGAGTTATAAAATATTTTTTAAAATATAATAAATTATGTTTTAAAAATATTAAATGTAAAGAAAAATAGATCCATTTTTGTAAGTGGATAATTTTTTAGAAAATGGGTAGATTTTTAAAAGTAAATAAGTAATTATTTACAAAAATTATTATATAAATATTAAAAGACATATATATATTTTTATTTAATTTTTTTTATTTTTTAACACTAAATGGTTTTTTGGTATTTTCAGTGACTGAGTTGGTGTCACTTAACTCAGTAATACTAACTCTGCCATTCTTTTTATGATAGTATAGAAATTATTATATAAATATTAAAAGACACATATATCTTTATTTAATTTTTTTTTAATTTTTTAACACTTAATGATTTTTTGATATTTTCAATGATTGAGTTGATGTCACTTGACTAAGTGACACCAACTCAACCATTTCTTTTATATATTTTTTGACGTGTTAATTAAACTAATCCAATTCAAATTCTTTCTAATCCTTTTTTTCTTTCTTTTTGTTGTGGTTAATGAAGGGAAAACTTTGTAAACAAAAATTAAATGGAAAATTAATTAAGTCAAATTGATATAGTATTTTTATTGTGCTTAGGGGAACCGAAAATTCAGATTCTTTTTCTATCTTTTGTTTATAATTTAAAAGAATTAGTGGCAAAATTTTATAGTAAAAATTCATTTCAATAGTGCAAATCATCAAAAAGCCAAACATGATAACGTATCACAAGCCAATAAAGTGCGCAAAAGGGAAGAATTTTGTAATATGTTTAGATGACATAGTTGCTGAGCTATGCATACGTTAATTTAAAAACAAATATTGGTGAATTTTTAAGACATTTTTAAAATTAATTAATATATTATGGATTTTGTAATAAATAACAGTATTCTTTAAGGTTATTATTTTTTTTTTTTAAAAAGTTTTGTTAATGAGTGTTCTTAAAATATTTTTTAAGGTTAGTTAATATATTATTTATAGTAATAATATTGTATTAAATGTAAAAGTTGATAATTTTATTCATCATTGTCAAGGAATTGAGTAAAGATATTATTATATTTAATAACCTTAAAGAGTGTCCTTAGGGCAGTAGTTAGCAAAATCCTAATACAATGTTATTACTATAAATGTTAAGGTTTATTTATAATAATAACATTGTATTAGGATTTTGCTATAAATGTTAAGGTCTATTTATAGTAATAACATTTATTAGGATTTTGCTAACGAATGCTTTAAGGTCACTCTTTAAGGTTACTAAATATAATAATATCTTTAATCAATGCATTAAAAATGATGAATAAAGTTCGCTTAACCGGTGCTTAAAGATTATTTATTTACCATTTCAAGAAAGCTTTTTGTATTTAATATATTACTTATACTTAATTAAAAAAAAAAATGCATTCATTACACTTTTCTTTCTATATATATACCACCTTAACCAGTACCACGAGGCACTGGTTAACATTTCCCTTTCTTAAATATCACCTTAAGCAGTGTCACTAGACATTAATTAATATTTTTTTAAGGATTTTGCTATAGAATACCTATAGGTATCAGTTAAATAGACCTTATCATTTATAATAATAACATTGCATTAAAAGTGATAGTTGACAATTTTATTCATCATTTTCAATATATTAGGTGATGATATTGTCATATATTAATAGGGAAATGTTAAATGGTACTTAATGATACTGATTAAGGTAATATTTATAGAAATAAAAGTATAATTAAATATTTACTTTTTTTAATTTAATAAAAATAATGTATTAAATGTAAAAAAAAATAAATAATTTTTAACTAGTGTCTATAGGTATGAGTTAATTAGATCATATATAATAATTTTAAAAAGTTTCTAGACTTATTAGCAAAATTGTTTAAAAAGATAAGCTACTTTGAAGGTAAATTTTAACCCCGAGGAATTGGACTAAAAGTATAAGATATCCTATATATAAATATAGAGCATTTTGAAGAGTATGGAGGTTGTCCACGTGGCACCTCTTTTTTTTCCCGTGAATAAGAAGAAAAAAAAAGAGAGAGAGAAAAAATGAAAAAAAAAAAATTATGTTCGTGTTCTTTTGTGTTTATAACTCGTTTTAGGTATACTTTTTACATGTTCATGTATTCGTGTTGTCTTCATGTCATTTTATTTTTTTGTGTTTTAATTATTTTTCTTATGTTGTGTTCGTGTTGTGTTTCGATTCATCTCATATTTTACATAGTTTGTCATTGAGATTCAATTTAGAGAAAAATTTATGTATTCGTATCGTGTCTGAATTCATGACATATTTTGTATAATTTGTCATCATGGTACAATTTATAAAAAAAAAAATTATGTGTTCGTGACGTGTTCGTATTATTTTTTTATATCTTCAAAGTATTATAAATTTATACAAATTTTTACACGTTAATAATTAGTTTTACACGTTAATAATTTATATAAAGTATTATAAATTTATATAAATTTTACATATTAATATTTCGTTTTATGTATATTTTTACACGTTCGTATATTCGTATTGATAAGCTCATAAAATATACATTTTATGCTTTTCTACATTTAGTTTTTGTTATATTTTCGATCTTTATCTTGTTTACTTATATTATGTTTTTCAATTTTAGGTATAATAAAGAGAATGATAGATGTCAATTATGATGTTAAAGAGCTTACAAAATCATAATCACAAGATGGAAGAAGACTTGGGAGTCAAAAAGATCAAATTCTTAGTGCTAGATGATTAGGTAGATCTGACCTCCGGAGCTTTTTGCTTAAAAATCATTATGTTAAAGTCTTTATTTGAAGAAACTTCTTCTTGACTTTTGAAGCTAACTTGAATACCTTTACAACGATAGTTAACACGTCTAAATCGGACAAAGGATGGTCACCTAAATCAACCGACAAAGTGCGACATAGTGCAGCAGTCGCGAAACTGACGTCAGTGAGCAAAATCACCAAATCAGTGTACTTGGCGCCACAGCGCCGACCTTACTGCCTCTAAAACCGAGAAAAACCGAGAAAAAGTCCAAACTTGCCTTATTTTGCCTCCTAGCTTCCTTGATCAACAAGAAAGGGTTTCCAAGGTCAAAAAGCTCTATAAATACTATCTTTTGAGCCACAAACTATCATAATCTTTGAGGAGACTCAAGGATCATCATTATTATTCTTATTCTTCTCCATTCTTTTATTTTCTTTTTAGATTTATGTATATATTAACTATGCTTATCCAAAGCTAAACTTTTCTTTGGTTAAGGGTGATTTCAAAGCCCTAGACATGTTTTGTAATTGATTTTGAAATTCTATCTATCATTAGTTTTCTATCAAAGTTGCTTGTGTTCTTCTATAAGAATTGTTCATGATGTTGTCTTGATTTGTTTAGGTTGCAAACTAGATAGATCTTAATAATTATCTAATACTAGTTTAGGAATCTTGATCCGTGTAATTGTCTTGATTTCCTATTCATAAGTGGAAATTTGTGATTAATGATTATGGTCAAGTTTTCGCTAATTGCAAAATGGAACATAACCTAAGTTAAACAATTAATGTTCATGCTTTTGTTGTTTAGATCAACCTATCTTTCTCATCATAAAGCTGCTGTCAAATTAAATTTAGAGATGTTTATCCTAGGTTGTTTGATAGTTAGAGATTAAGTAGTGACGTTCGTCCTACTTAACGACGAACTAAGGAAGGATTGGGGTAACACAAGATGATGTTATCTATGGTTGTTAACTTTGATAGATAATTGATATTGATAGATCTGAATTTGATTCTTAATGATGTCTAGTGGTGGAGAATGAACCTTTAGCCATATTTCTCTTATATTTGATTTCATCTTATTTATTTTCTTCTTACTTTTCTTGTTTTCTTAAATTTTAAAACTCTTTCAAAAATCCCCCTTTACTTTGTTTTCTTTGAATCTAAGTTATAAACTAAAACTCATCCCTGAAGACTCGACCCTTGCTAACTGCTATACTTACAATTCATCTTTTTAGTGCAAGGTTAAATAAAGATATACTCGTTTGGGTGCATCAAGTTTTTGGCACCGTTGCCGGGGATTACTTTCTTTAGTTTATTTGTTACTTGGTTTATTCTTATTTTCAGTTCTAATTAGTTTTATTTTCTTGTACATACAAGTTTTTCTTTTCAAATTTTGAAAGAAAAAAAAAACGATGGAATTGAGCAATCTAACACTTGAAGAGTTGGTGGCATACATGAACATGGAGAATCAACAAGCCAATCTCACATCCCTAATTCAACAATTGGCTATGGGCAGATGTCAAAGCCATCAAGGGTTCCAAGACCAACAGTATGATCATTACTCAAACACTTACCATGAGGGATGATGGGATCATACTAATTATGGCTACTCGAAAAATTACCAAGAAGTAGATCCTTATGCTAATTACACTCATCCATCTAGCTTCAATGAATCATGGTCTCAAGAACCAGATCTTTTTCAGCCACCACATATGACTCAAAACTCAGGTACTTCTTTAGAAGATCTTGTCTATTCTCTTGTTACTGATACTTTGCAATTTCAACAAGAAACAAGGGCAAGCATCCAGAGTTTGGAAAAGCAAATGAGCCAATTGGCTAATAGTATGGTGGGGTGGGTAGCACAAAAATCTGAAGAACTCCCTGTCCAAACGATGATTAACCCAAAAGAGAATGCTACTATTGTGACCTTGAGAAATGAGGAACAAGATGAGGATGAGACAAAATTAGAGATGGATTCTATTCTTGAGGATAATGAAGCCACAAATCCAAATAAAAGTACTTCGGCACCTGAGATAACGTTTAAGGTTCCAATTTTTACTAATGTTTCTTATCCACATTTTCCTAGTAGATTCGCAAAGTTCAAGGAGGAGGAACATGAACAAGACATGCTGGAAACCGTAAACAGTTTGTTTGTGGATGCCATTCAACAAGTACCAAAAGATACAACATTCCTTGATGAGCTATACACCACAAAGGATGATGGAATAATATTTGTAATGGAGAATGCATCCATTATTGTGCAAAGAAACCGCCCTACAAAACGCATAAATCAAGGAAGTTTCTTGTATGAGCCTAAAAATTCTAAAAAACCAAGAAGGGGTGTTGGTTAGATTCAAAACACTAGCTCAAGTGCTAATTGGGAAGGCAGCCCAATTAATGAAGAAATTGCCAACATGCCATATTCAGATTTGCTTTCTTTTCCTTTTATTATTTTTATTTTTGTTTATGAAGTGTTTTAGGTTTTTTTTTTTTTAGGTTTTATTAGTTTGTTTTGAGTTGTTAATATATATATATATATATATTTTCTTCTCTCTTACACATAATTTTTTTCATGTAGGTAATAGCATTACATTGAGGACAATGTAAGAATTAAGTGTGGGGGGAAGAATTTAGGATTTCTTTTATTTTTAGGTTGTTTTGTTTGTTTTGTTTTGAGTCATTTTTTTTAGTGTGTTTTAATTCCTTTCAATATAATGATGAGACATGAATTGCATAAGTCTAAAACTAATTTAGTAGTGAGAAGATTTTTCATGAGAATTAAGCTTGATATCATTTTTCATGGAGCCAATGTTAATATGATATGTTTATTGAGAAAGAAGTATGTTTAGACTTAAATTTGACTTGTATAATCATCCTTGTGATTTTGAGTCTATATATTGATGCATTATACATATCAATCTAATTTCCTTCTTGAATGCTCTTATGATTATATGATTCTCTAGAACTTGCTTTAAACCGTTTGAGACTATATTGATACATGTGACAACATGAATATGATAGAGGCATTAGGATTATAACCAGGGCCAAACAACCATCCATTATTGATGTTCCAAGAGAACATCCCCCTAGTTCCCAATATGAGCCTACATTGAATAAGCTATTTCTTTGGTAACCACATCTTACACCTAGCCTAAACACATTTATATCTTTTCTCTTATTCTAAAGATGGACTAGAATGTTTGAGACATATTGCAAAGCAAGGGATATCTATTGAAAATTTGGGTTAGAAACAAAATATAAGTGTGGGGGAGGAGAAAGGCAAAAGTCAAAAGAAAAAGAAAGGGATAATTGTCAAATACATTCCCATATTGAAAGAAAAAAAATTGAATCATCTCTTGAACTTCTAGTTAAAGAAAAGAAAAAGAATGTTACAAGATTGGTTAGAATGAAGACAACATGAAATATTTAGCTTATGTGATTATGTACTTCTAAAGAATATTGAGAAAGTTTTATTTGTAAAATCTTATTTTGTCTCTAAATTCTATGATGTCTTTGGAACCTTTGTGATATCTTTTCCTTTTTATTCTTTAACCACATTATTACCCCTTGACCCCATTGCAACCTTGATTAAAGACCTTTTGATTCATGAAGTTGTATGATCTAAATAGTGGAGAATAGATGAACAAGCAAGCATATGGTAGAACTATTTTTATGAGATTGATTGAGTGTAAACACTTTACCACTACTTTAAAGAGTGAAAATCATGAGAGTATCTCATGTGAGAAGTTGAGATTAAGTTTGAATATGCACTATTTTGATTGAAATATGTTATGTTAATATTGGTTTAACTCAAACTATTTACATTCAAGCATGAATTTTTGTGAAATTCTTTAAGCTATTGATTAGTTTATAAGACTTGTTCAATGAGTATCTCTAATTTATATTGGAAGGATTAGTTGTAATTATTATTATTTTTAGTTTTAGTTTATTTTTATTTTTATTTTTCTTATGTTTTTAATGTTTGTGGGTATCGTCCTAGTAAACCCCCACGAGACTAGACTCGTCCATTAGGGACACCTAGGGGTTTAAAAGCTTGTGTCACATGCTAAGTGCCACCGTGATTTCCTACGAAAGTGGATTAGATTAGATTTTCTTATTTTATTTTGCTCGAGGACTAGCAAAAAGCTAATGTGAGGGTATTTGATAAGCTCATAAAATATACATTTTATGCCTTTCTACCTTTAGTTTTTGTTATGCTTTCTATCTTTATCTTGTTTACTTATATTATGTTTTTCAATTTTAGGTATAATAAGGAGAATGAAGTCAAAAGATGTCAATTATGATGTTAAAGAGCTTACAAAATCATAATCACAAGATGGAAGAAGACTTGGGAGTCAAAAAGATCAAATTCTTAGTGCTAGATGATCAGGCAGATCTGACCTCCGGAGCTTGTTTCTTAAAAATAATTATGTTAAAGTCTTTATTTGAAGAAAATTCTTCTTGATTTTTGAAGCTGACTTGAATACATTTCCAACGATAGTTTACACGTCTAAATCGGACAAAGGATGGTCACTCAAATCAGCTGACGAAGTGCAAGATAGTGCAGCAGTCGCGAAACCGACGTCAGTGAGCAAAATCACCAAATCAGTGTACTTGGCGCCGAGGGGCTGACCTTACTACCTCCAAAATCGAGAAAAACCGGGAAAAATTCCAAACTTGCCTTATCTTGCCTCCTAGCTTCCTTGATCAACAAGAAAGGGTTTCCAAGGTCAAAAAGCTCTATAAATACTATCTTTTGAGCTACAAACTATCATAATCTTTGAGGAGACTCAAGGATCATCATTCTTCTTCTTCTCCATTCTTTTATTCTTTTTTTTTTTAGTTTTTATGTATATATTAACTATGCCTATCCAAGGCTAAACTTTTCTTTGGTTAAGGGTGATTTCAAAGCCCTAGACATGTTTTGTAATTGATTTTGAGATTCTATCTATCATTAGTTTTCTATCAAAGTTGCTTGTGTTCTTCTATAAGAATTGTTTATGATGTTGTCTTGATTTTTAGGTTGCAAACTAGATAGATCTTGATAATTATCTAATGCTAGTTTAGGAATCTTGATCCGTGTAATTGTCTTGATTTCCTATTCATAAGTGGCAATTTGTGATTAATGATTATGGTCAAGTTTTCGCTAATTGCAAAGTTGAACATAACCAAAGTTAAACAATTCATGTTCATGCTTTTGTTGCTTAGATCAACCTATCTTTCTCATCGTAAAGCTGCTGTCAAATTAAATTTAGAGATGTTTATCCTAAGTTGTTTGAAAGTTAAAGATTTAGTAGTGGCGTTCGTCTTGCTTAACGAAGAACTAAGGAAGGATTGGGGTAACACAAGATGTTGTTATCTACGATTGTTAACTTTGATAGATAATTGATATTGATAAATCTGAATTTGATTCTTAATGATGTCTAGTGGTGGAGAATGAACCTTTAGCCATATTTCTCTTATATTTGATTTCATCTTATTTATTTGCTTCTTACTTTTCTTGTTTCTTAAATTTTAAAACTCTTTCAAAAATCTCCCTTTACTTTGTTTTCTTTGAATTTAAGTTATAAACTAATAATTTATAAACTAAAACCCAATACTTGAGGACTCGACCCTTGCTAACTACTATACTTACAATTGATCTTTTTAGTGCAAGGTTAAATAAAGATATACTCGTTTGGGTGCTTCGTATCGTATTCATGTATTTTTCGTGTTGTGTTTTAATTATTTTTTCTATGTTGTGTTCATGTTGTGCCTCAATTCATCTCATATTATATATATATATAGTTTGTCATTGTGATTCAATTTATAGACAATTTATATGTTCGTGTCGTGTTTAAATTCATCTCATATTTTACATAGTTTGTCATTATGATTCAATTTATAAAAATATATGTGTTCGTGTTGTGTCTCAATGTATGACATATTTTGCATAATTTATAATAGTAATTCAATTTTTTTAAAAAAATTTGTTCGTAACTTTTCATGTTCGTGTTATTTTTTCATGTTTTCAAAATATTATAAATTTATATAAATTTTTACACTTTAATAATTAATTTTACACGTTGATAATTTAAATAAAGTATTATAAATTTATATAAATTTTGTCACGTTAATAATTCTTTTTATGTATATTTTTATACGTTCGTGTATTCGTGTCGTGTTCATGTTACTTTTAATTATTTTTTCTATGTTGTGTTCGTGTCGTGTCTCAATTCATCTCATATTTTATATAGTTTATTTCTGTGATTCAATTTAGAAAAAAAATTATGTGTTCGTGTCGTATCTCAATTCATGACATATTTTGCATAATTTGTCATAGTGATTCAATTTAGAGAAAATTTTGTGTATTCGTGACGTGTTCGTGTTCGTGTTTTTTTTTTTTTTGTGTTTTCAAAATATTATAAATTTATATAAATTTTTACACGTTAATAATTAGTTTTACACGTTAATAATTTACATTATAAATTTATATAAATTTTACATATTAATAATTCATTTTATGTATATTTTTACATGTTCGTGTATTCGTGTCATGTTCTTGTTATTTTTTGTGTTGTGTTTTAATTATTTTTCCTATGTTGTGTTTGTGTTATGTCTCAATTCATCTCATATTTTACATAGTTTGTCATTGTTATGTAAATTTTGAATTGAATTACACGTTAATAAGTCTTTTTAAGTTCGAATTGAAGTGGACAAACATATGTTATGCATTCAAGTAAGCAATATTCTTTTTTATTTTTTAACATTTTCTCATTATTTGCATATTTTATTATGATATTATCATTGTTAATATAAAGTGAAATTATTTTTTTAATTAAACAACTCAAAATAAAATAAAAATGTTTTCGTCCGCAACATAACGTGAGTCTATCTCTAGTTGAATATTAAGCAAGGAATATCTTTCAAATTTTATAAAAGTAAAAAAAAAAATCTAAAATATAATACTAATAGTAATAAAAACAAAAACAAAAACAAAAATAAAAATAAAAAAATTAACACAACATAAATTTGCTAAGAAACATCTACAATGATCCCATCTTAGAAATAAGGATGGCAATAAATAATGCGAATTCGAATATTTATATTACCAACTAATGTATTTATAAAAAACACTATACAAATTTTTTTTTAAAACAACAAGCCTAGACCCCACCTCTCAAGCGGCGGCTTTTCAATGTATAACTGAATTCAAAAACTTTTCACTCTTGCATGAAACGGCGGATTCAAATATGACCGAATCAATACAAAGCTAAAAGAAATATTCTTTTAGACATTCCTTGGTTCGGCCACAGAGTTTAGACAAACAATTTTTCATTCATGAAAAACTTTTCCAAACACACGAAATGTTTCATGCATGAAAAGTAATATAATAATATATATATATAACAAACAGTAGCAAATTATAAACCGAATATAAAAGCTTACAATTCTTGTCTTGGATTGAAGACAACGTTGTCCTCAACATTATTACTACAGCGCTTTACAAAATCATACAGAATGAAACAATGTGTCCATACAGGGAGGCGCGGCAAGTATACCGAAACCCTGGATTTAACAACAGTAATGAAATAATAAAAATACCAATAATCGTCTTAAGATTGTTGGCAATCTTGTAAGCAATTAACAAAATTTCATTACTACTATAATTCCGGCAGAACAGCATATAAAAAATACGAACAATCCAGAATGAAAAATTGACAACACTTACAGGTTAATCCGAATACAGAAAAAAGATAATCGAGTCAAGGTTGGACCTCTGACCTTAAGACGATTATTGCTTGTCTCTCAGGTGCTAACAGTATATCGCAATTCGTCTCCCAGGCCTCCTCGATTACGTTGCAGTCAAGAGCACACTTTTAGCAACACGTCGAACCAGAAAATGTCGGTCTCTCTCACAAAAAACACAGGAAAAGACAAGAGCAGTATAGAAAAATTAGGAGAAATTTTCAGTACTTTTAAAAGACAGGCACTGCTCAGGTTTATATAGAAAAACAGATGACTTTTCGGAACGGACACGTCATTTGGAACAAAACCTGTTCGGTCAAATAGGTAGCTTTTGAAATAAAAAGGTTCTTAGTTTAAACCGAGCAGACAAAACTTTTAACAAACAAAAAGGTTCGGTCCGAAAAGATACTTCTTAAACAGACAAGTCTCTTGATTGAAGAATACTGAACTGGTTCGTTTTGGACTGAATAAAAATATCGGTTGGGCAGTAAAAAATTAATTACTGCCCAAACCTGACCTGACCCGACTCGGCTCGGCGGCGCGCGTGTGGTTTGTGTAGGTCTTCATCCACCACAAAACTTGGGTGCCCCTTAAGGCCCAACCCCTTCATGGAAACAAGGCTTATAAATACCACAAGTTTATTCCTTTCTTCATCCTATGTGGGGTTCCACACCAATCACTAACATTAACCAACTTTCTTCCTCTTCAAGTGGGTATAAAGAGATTAATTTCTCATTCAAACATGATATTAATTGTGTATATAAATTATGCACCGTGTATCAACTTACGATAATCTACGTATTAGAATACGTATTTCGTATTTATACACCAAATAATATATTGATATCCAATAGTTATTCAACTCACTGACTTTGGCTCTTTCAACACAAAAGGTCTTATTGCATGGTTATGTTGGCATATTTGGAAAGCTAGAAATGCTTTCGTTTTTGAAGGTTGTTTGGGGGCATGACGCTTTACGAGACTACCAGGAGTATGGTGAAAGGACTACTCAATCGCCTAGGAGTTCCTCAGTAAGGGGGAACAGGGACAATGGAAACGACCTTCTCTTGATGTCATTAAAATCAACTGTGATGCTTCTCATGTTCCAGGCTCCCTTTTTGCGGGAATTGCTGCCATTGCGCGAGATTGCAGTGGATCTATTGTGGATGGAGTTAATTCTTTTGTGCAGGCAGGATCAGCTCAGGTGGCAGAGGCATTAGCTTTAAGACTTGGTGTGGCTCTTGTGGTGAGAAGGGGCTGGATGAAGGTCATTATTGAGTCTGATAATGAATGAATTGTCAAGAGCTTATCCTCTGGCTCAACTTTATGCTGGGATACGATGGCTATTGAAGATGATATTCTTAAAATGACTGAGGTTATCTTTGATCTGCGCTTTTGCATGTCAACAGAGAAACGAACCGTGCAGCTGACTGGGTTGCAAGGAAGACAAGAAACAGATGTTGCCCCTGGGAAGAAGATTACATTCAATGAAATTGATGCCATGAGGAAGAAGATTAAAGAGGTCAAGTTACTGAAGACTCAAAGAGAAGGAAATGGTATGGTAGACTCTTTGGCGGTTTGGCCAAAGCAGGTGTTGATCGGGTAGAAAATTTCATTGCTTGGTTGTGATCTGTTGTTATAATTGCAGTGATTGTCTTCTCTGCAGAGGCCGGTGGGCTGTGTTTAGGTGTTGTTATCAGTAGGATCTTTATGTTTTTTCCTGCTGTTTTCAGAGAATCTGTTATGCTACATTTTGTGCTCCTTCATTCTTAATAAAATTTGGTGATTTAGCCCCAAAAAAATAAGATTATAGTGGCGTTTTTAATTTTTATTATGGAAAATTTTTTGGTTGACCTTGTTTGGATATCAAGAAGCAATTATTAATTAAGTTCACTGATCATGCTTGTTGGTGTATGGATCTCACAATTATATTTAATGATTTAAGTTTAATAATGTTATTTTAATTAATACTTTTATCTTTTTTTGTTTAGAAAAATTTGGATTTGGTTGTTGTGTAAGGGTTTTTATCATTATATCATTAAAAAAAAAATCATTATTTAAATACAAAAAAATTGTATAGGAAACGAGCTCGAACTCGAGTATGTAAATCAGGTAAACGAGCTTAATTAAGCTGAGCTCGAATAGTTCGATTTTATCTTGAGCCTAGCTCGAGCTTAGAAAATAGTATTCGATTGAGCTCGAACCGAGTTTTTAACATCGAGTTTTGAATCGACCTCGAGCTTCTCACTATTCGGACTCGACTCGGCTCGATTACAGCCTTAGCTTTGGCCTTTACCCATGGAAGTTTGGCCAATTGAATAATAAGGAATATGGACCTAATCAAAACAATTTTAGGTTTGAGTTCTTTCAGTCCAAGGCTCTGTAAAACGTATTTCGATGCAGTAGGATTAGGGGTATAAATGAGATATCTGTACTCGTAAGTTACTCGGGCGTAGCTCGAAAAAAAATTTGAATTCGGTTCGGTTATTGTCAAGCCGAACTCCAATATCCTAATGCTTGACTCGAGTAGCTCGCGAGCCTAATCGAGTTTTTTTATTTTTAATATATATTATTTTTATTTAGTATTGAAAAAAATCTCAATTAGAATTTAAGTTCGAGCACAAATAATCGAGTTTGAAGTCAAGCATGGGAATCGAGCTCATTTTTTACTAAGTAAACAAGCCTAATCGAGCAAGCTTGAGCAGTTGTACTTTTATCCCTATAGACACCTAATTTTGTCCAGACTCCTAAACAATGTATGTTTTTCTTTCAAACTCGAGTTTTTAAATTTACCTCAATTTTATGGTTTAATGACTTGACACTTGGGCTCGGTAAAGATGGACAAATCCGGTTTTGACATTTTGGGGTGAAAAAGTCAACATAAGAAAAGTCAAAATTGGAGAAGTCAAAATTAACCAAAAGTCAAAGTCAAAATCAATGTTAACCAAAGTCAAAGTCAATATTGAAAAAGTCAACTTTGAAAAAATCAAGATTAAATGAAAAATTGGATGGTGAGGAAGTAATCTTGATAATTAAGAAGTCAACTTTAAATAATGGAAGGATAAAATTAAATGGATTAAAGTTTAGCTAAATAGTGGAAAAAAGGTTGTTGGAAAAATTCAAGACAATTTTGGGAGCCTAACTTAAAAATTCAAGTGGTAGAAATTATTGGAAATCTTGAAAATTCAACTTGGAATTTTGGTGGAAATTTGGTGAAAGATGAAAACTCATTTTTTTTAGGGATCAAGTGATATTGGAAATTTGGTGGAAGTCAGAAACCCATTTTTATATCCAAGTGCTAAGAAAATTGGTGGAAAGTGGAAGCCCAATTTTTAAAGAGAAAAATTATGGAAAATTTGGTGAAAATTGGAAGCCTTTTTAAAAAATTTATTTTGAAAATCTTTATAAAAAAAAAAATGAAAGAGTAGTATTTTTTTTATAAACACTTTTGAAGAAAACTTTAAAGCTTGAAAAACAAAGAAAAGAAACTTAAGAAGAAGAAAAGAAAGTTACCTCCACTTAACTTTTCCAAGAACACAAAACCCCTCCTCTTTTCCTTTTTTTTTTTTTTTTTTCTTTCTCTTCTTCCTCTCTTGGAATCTCTCTTGATTGAATGGTGCTGGAATTTCGAGCCCCTTCTTCTTTTATTTATTTTTTTGGCCAAAATATCTCTTTCAATGTTCTAGTATCTTCCATTTTTTTTAGTCAACTTGTCACCTTTTTACTCACCCACCAATGAGCTTCTTCCTTTAGTAAATGACTCATGTACTAATTTGATGAATCATGTACTACCTAATGTGACTCATCCACCTTGCATTTAGTCTTCCAAGAGTATCCTCTACTCCTTCATTTTATTACCATTTTACCTTACACTTATTTCTATAATTTTCTTACAATTTTTTTGTTGTTTCTAATTTCACCCCTCTTTCTCTCATCCATTTTCCTACATGAACTTTAACTTTGGACCTTCCATCATTTTCTTCTCTTCTTGGATTTTAAAGTTAGGCCTTCCACCATTTTTACAAATTTAAACATTTGGTCCTTTTACCAACTCTTTTTCTCTCTTATACAAGGTTGCATAGCCTATTTAGTGGTATATCTAAAATGTACATAAATTTAAATTTTTTAATTTTATATATATGGTTGAGGTGTAAATGGGTCGGATCGAAGAGGTATGATATCAATATTATGCATGCTTGTCCGAGTTCGGCCCGGCCTGACAATTCAAGTCTTAAAGTCTACTCAAATTCGTCCAAATTTGTAAATGATACAACCTAGATTGGCCCAGATTACATTTTTAAAAATGATTAAAAAATAAAAACATGATATTTTTATTTAATATTTAGTAATTTTATCTTTTTATTAAATTTTAAAATATGGACAACTTATATAAATTACATAATATATAAAAATATAAAATAAAATATATTATATAATTGAAAATACGAGTCAGGTCGGGCCATGTTTCGACCTTGAATATTAGAGTCAAGACCTGACTCATTTTTCAAACGAAATTCAAATTTTTTTTTTCTCAAACCCGTTTTTCGGACTATATTTTTGCCTAAACCCATTTTTTGAATTTAGACGGACAATTCGATCCTTGAACAGGTGTAATTTATGACCAAGATGATTTGAATATTATAATATATTTAAAATGTAATTCATAGTAAAATGATTTCTTGAAAATTAAGATAATAGTAATAAATTTTGGGTAGGGTAGGATAGGGTTGATGTGGGTGTAGTAGATGATCTTCTTGTAAGGGCAAATATTAAAAAGGACATTCAAGAAGGTGATCGCAGATCAAAAATACCTAATTCAATGCACATTTGGCTCAAAAACTTGTGTATATATGTATCATCTTTTCAAACAATTGGATTTGAATTTTTCCTTCTTAAAAAAAAAAAACAAAAAACATTCATCCTTTTGCCATCCCAATTTTAAGGAGAACCCACAGAAAATTATGTGTATATTTTAGAAGCATTTTTACTTTCAAATTTTTTTTCTATAATCTTGAAATTATCAAAAAAAAATTATATAAAGGTTCATTATTTATAAGTGTTAGACTCATATAATATTTTAATAAATTCTACATGATTTTAATTTATAATTAATTAATTATAAATATGTAATGAAATAATTATTGCAGGTGATATGCTCATGTATTCTTGAACTAGTTAATTGACATCCTTGAATAAGATTCAAAGTGGCTCAAAAGCTCAATCTTATAAAATAACTTTATTTTGTTTTATTCAACCTTATAAACCACTGTTATTCTTTTTAGTTAATATTAACTTAAGTTTTATGTGGTTCTGCCTTTTCTGTTTGCTTTAATATGAAGTGAATAATTAAAAAGATAAAGAAAATAGTAAATAACAAAAATCAAAAGCACTAACCAAACGAAATTTTAGTGAACTCGAACTTAAAAGATATCATTTAAAAAATTAAATTAAATTAAGTGATCCATATCAAAGAGCTCTAGTTTCACCGGGTAACCCTCCTATCCCTTTACTCATTATTTTGACACCCCTTTACCCAGGTTAAACAAATTTTAGAGCTTCCAGAAGGCAGGGTTTAGGATTTGGGCCGAATCTCTAAAACTGACTTCAGAGAATTTGGGACAAATGTTTAAAACTTCAGCTTGTGAGGGCATCAAGAAAATTGCTATCTTAAAGAACCCAAAAAAAAAGTTTAAACCTACTTAATTCCTAATGTTGAAAACAAAAAATCTGTGTGCCAATGCAGAAATGGGTTTTTTTTCCTGATGGAATAAATCTTCAGCCATGCACTTTCGAACATTTTAACTCAATTGATTAATGTAAGATTCCTGCTCAAAAAACAAAGTTCGAATCCCCTTTCCTCGAATAAAAAAAATTGAAAAACAAAATAAACTGGTAAAAAAAAAATATTACATTTGTTTAATCAGAAATAAAGAGTTTTATTCATTGATTCATAGTTTATTACAATGAAAGAATTTGTATCTTGTAAAACAAAATGTATAAAAATTCAAATGTCATAGATTTTGATATAAACATACCCTAGTATTACAAACACTCTAATTATTAAGTATCAAACCAAAAATTCTAGCGTCTTTGGAAATTAAACACCTTAATGGACACGGTAAAGATTGCTGCAAACAGAACTGTGAAACCAAGAATTACAGCTGCAACTACTCCCAGAAAATCATGTCTGAAATCGAAATAACGTCTCAAGTACTGTTCGACTGTCTCACCCACGACGTCGCTATCCTCAAGGATGTCCTGTAACTCTCCAAATTGTGAAACAACCAATCCATAAAAGGTCCAAGAAACTGGGCAAATCCAATAGTACCATCTCCACCATACAGGCATACTCTGCAAATCGAACGAGTTTGGAAAGAGTGGGAAGAAAGTTAAGTCCTTAAGAAATATGTGTGTATACCAAGAACTCGAAAAAGAACAATTTACGTGAAAAGCAGAACTTACAGGTCGTGGGATGATGAATCCTGAAAAGAGATTCCATATTCCGTAGAATGCTGCGGAAACTATGGATGCAATGTGATAGTTTGGTGTGACAGCCACAGCCATCATGCCGTAGAAGGTGAAGTACAGTAAGGTGAAGTACATGAAGAAGAGATACCAGAAGAACTTAGCAGCAGTCCATTCAAACCCGATCATTGCATAGACTATAAGGCCATACACAGTAGCTTGAACAAAAATATAAGGCATCTCGATTAAGACCTGCAGTTGCCAAAAAATGGAAGTCAATTATAATGTACTAAGATTTTGTACAAGTTTCTTAACGGTTTCCAAGTTTTCGAATTGTGAAAGCTTATATACCTGGGAAATGGCATATGGCATGGCAGAATACATTCCAGCAGCTCTTTCTCTATAAAAGACTGTCCTTTCAACAGCAACAACAGGCTGCACAGATGCGGCGTTTTGGACACCAAGGAAAAGAACAGCAGCATACATTGAACCCATTGAATTGGTCAGATCTTGGCTCCTATTCCTGTAATTTCACAATGTGAGAATTAGATATATGAAGCTGATGAAAATCAACGACATTGAAGCTTGAGCTTTTTTGCTTAATGACTTGTAGCTTACGTTTTAGAGCCAAGGTCCCAGAACAGTGTCCCAAACATCAATGCTATGACAGTTGTAAAAAGAAATCTCACGGCAGTATATGGTGGGTTGCGCCAATATGACCAGTGCTGCTTCCATAAGCAAGCTGCAGACTGAGTCAAGAATGATTGAGAGTACTGAGTTGGAAAATAGAGTTCCTTTGAACCAGGAGCAGGTTTGCTTAAATCTTCAATAAGAGCTTTGTTTCTCCTGAACAAATGACATACATCAGTAGCAAATTCAAGCTAGCTAAGATAGCTTGGCCCAATATAGATCTCATCAGTTTACACTTTTTGTTGCAAGGTTGAGTCTGAGTAGCTTATCATTACCTGTATAGTTCTGAGTTTTTGTAGATATCAGCAAAATCAACACCTAAAGATAATTCCTGTGCTGTTGTGGTAACTTCCAACATCCAAGTTGCTGGATTGTAGCCATCTTTGATTTTGCTAACTCCTTGAATTCCCTGGAGGAAGATGAACATTATAGTGTTAGATATAGTTCATGTGAAACTGAGAAATGAATAAGTTAATTAACTTTGTAATTTGTGGTCTTTAATTTCATCTCACCTCAAAATACTTGACAAGATGTTTAGAATGGTGTCCTAATGGCCCCACATATATCTCTTGTCCTCCCCGCTTCATAAGGAATAGCTGCAATGGCATGTTTATTTAGTTACACAATTGTATAAAGAACCAACTAAAACGCAGCAAATTCTTTTCAAATTGATTTTTAAGGTTTTTCACCTCATCAAATGCTTCAAATATGTCAATACTTGGCTGATGGATGGTACACACAACTGTTCTTCCAGTGTCCACTGTGTTCCTAACTGTTCTCATAACAATTGCGGCAGCTCTTGCATCAAGCCCTGAAGTTGGCTCATCCATGAAAATGATTGAGGGGTTTGCTACAAGCTCAACTGCAATAGTAAGCCTCTTTCGCTGCTCAGTTGATAAACCATTTACACCAGGTAAACCAACTAGTGCTTGCCTTAACGGATTCAGTTCCACAAGTTCCATGACTTCCTCGATGAACATCTGAAAACACACGTTGAAATAAAACCATCAACTTAATCCAGGCCAGAGTGATCATTAGGAAAAATGTGAAACAAGACAAAAATTGGTAAAGAAATCCTTTTCTTTTTCAACTCAATTATATATGTGTGTTGACTTTCTTGAATTCATTCTATTCAGTAGGCAATGGAGGGGTAAATGAAAGGAAGTTTTATCAAACTAAAAACTTCTCAACCTACATAAGTCCTTAGAGTTTGAGATCGAATTGTCTATTGGCTTATCTTAGTAAAAACCTCTAACATGTATCAAATTAGATTTAGAGACTTGGAACAGCTTAGGGTTTCATGAATGCCAACCTTTCTGGTTTTAGCATCAACTTCAGCGGGTAGTCGAAGCCAAGCAGAATAGAGCAAAGACTCATACACAGTGACATGAGGAGAGTGAATATCATTTTGCTCACAGTATCCAGATACTCGTGCAAATGTTTCTTGCTTCTTCGGGAAACCTGAAACTGTGATGTTCCCGTCGATATAACCACCAGTTTTTCTGCCAGCAAGCACATCCATAAGAGTGGTTTTACCAGCACCACTAACACCCATTAGAGCTGTGAGAACGCCTGGTCTGAATGCACCACTAACACCCTTCAGTAGCACCAATCTATCTTCATTGACACCTTGTTCTTTCATTTCCTGCAAAGTTTCAAATGAATCAAATAAACTCCCATATATATCTGGACCACATTAAACTGAAACGTGATACAATCCAACCATTGAACATATATGATATTTGTACATGGAACCTTATGTTACCTGTGGCATATCAACAGAATAGATAATGTCATTAAATGTGATGGAATGTGGCTCAAATGGAAGAACCATTCCCTTTTTCTTGTTGCCAATGGCCCCAACAGTTGCCTCAGTCATAGATGAGGACTTGGATGAGATGCTTCTTTGAATATCATCTTCAATCTCTGCAAGTCAATTAGATTTAGTACTTTACATAATGGCTTTTATACAAACACATTGACACAAATATAGATGAGCTCTAATACCTGATCTAATTACACGACTTGAGCTATTTTCATAGTTTGATAACTGAATGCTTCCGCCAACTCCATTGTCTTGTTCGTTGCTTTCAGGTTCTTCTGATATTACGGCCTGAGGCTTCTCAAATGCTGCATATTTATTTGAAAAAAGGTAAAAGATTAGCTCTCCCTTCTAAAGATGATTAAGTTTAAGTAGATAAAGCTATATACTCACGGTTTAGATAAGTAAGAGCCAGAGTAAAACAAATGTTGAACAATATTGTAAATCCAATCATTCCCCCTACTCCGATCCAATACCAATTTGGATCTTGGAAAAAGCCCCTGGACTTCAAAACTTCAATTCCCACTGATTCTGTTGAGTTCGGAAGAACCTTCAATATGAAACAAGGTATAAAAGATCAGCAGATTGTTTAAAGACAAAAGCAGAACCATAAACATTGCAGATTCAAAGAATTACTCTTCTCCACTGGTTCCCAAGGAACTCATTAACCATCAATGCGTTTTGCCCATACATCATAGGCGAAATCCAGTAACCCCATATCCACCAGCTCTTTATGTCATCTGTAACATTAAACAAAGAAAATTGATTAGAACTGTTTTAAAGTTTAATTTTCATTAAAAGTTTGATGTCCTGTTTTGTGTCTAAGACTGATCATACCTCGTGACAAGACAAAGCCACCCAATGCAAAAAGTACGAGCAAAGCAAATGACCCAAAAGTGTTAGCTACAATCATGTTTCTACCGGTTGCTGCAATGAAGCGAAACAACCCCGAAGCCATCTGGTTAGCGAGAACGAGTGCAAAGTACTGTCTAAACAACCTGCGCCAGACAAATTGCTTGCACATCAATTTGGATCATAGCTAATAAGCAAGTAACTACATATACTAAATTTTTATTCTCATTTCTTTTGTTTACCTTTCAACATTCGGATCAAATCCAATGACGTAGTAGGTAATAAATACCCATATGGCAACTTCTACAAATGTGATAGGAATCTTGAGTATCCATGTTGGTAGAGCATATGCCCATGGAGGAAAGAATAGGAGGTCTCTTTGCTTGTAAAAGACAGGAAGCTTAGCAATGGTCATAGAAAGCTCAGACATTCCATTAAACATGATCATAATCAAGCCAAAAAACAAGGCCCCCATATAGATTCCTCCCCCAGCAACTGAATCTCGGTTCATCTCAGTCCTCAGAAAGAGTGTCATAGTAATTAATGCCATCATTGTGAGCTAGTAGCAGAAAGAAAGAAAAAAAAAAAAAAAAAAAAAGTTAGTCAGAGTCATATAAACCATAATAATTGTGGTACAAGAATTAACTAGCATTTGTACGCACTTGCATAAACTTGAAGGTGTAGACGAAAGAGTTTCTCTTCATCAGCAGATATTCCCTTGAGATGGAAGCTTTCAGCAACTCCCACTTTCCAACACCATATTTTCTGGTTGTCAAAGCAGCTGGGTGGCTCTTTGTCTTTTCAAATGGAGTTCCAAGTTCATCTCGGAGTTTCATTCCCACATGGAATGACTGGAATGCCTCAGCGAATTCATTGGCCGTGACAAACCTGTAAGGTTGATCTCTACGTATCCAATACTGCATCTGATCTTTCCTTGATGTAACCTGCAATGAACAAAGTCAGTTAAATGTGATAGAAGAGGAACTTTGTCCCAATGAAGAAACAAAGAAAACCACTCTCAAGACTTACTTCTTGCAAGAAGTCAGCCACGCCTTTTCTTTCAGGACACTTGAAGCCCATAGATTCAAAAAAGCTCAGCACGTGTTCAAGAGGACCCTGATATACTATCCGGCCATCAGAAAGGAGAATAATGTCA
Organism: Fremontodendron californicum; assembly: GCA_030761205.1. Classification (NCBI taxonomy): domain Eukaryota; kingdom Viridiplantae; phylum Streptophyta; class Magnoliopsida; order Malvales; family Malvaceae; genus Fremontodendron; species Fremontodendron californicum. Next base: position 7,659,879 of record JAULJL010000024.1, read on the forward strand.
TCAAAAAGATCATAAGTCTCTGGAGCTGGCTGGAGAAGAGAGATGACTGCGGTTCCATTAAGGATGTGAACAGTTTGCTTGAGGGAGTTCACAATTTGAAAAGTTGTAGAGCTGTCCAGACCAGTAGATATCTCATCCATAAATAGTGCCTTTGCTGGTCCAACCAGCATTTCACCTAATTGCATTTACATAATTAGATTTCATGATAAGAAATTTAGGGTACTTTGGTAATGGAATTAATGGTTTAATTGATTTCATCAATTACCTGTTGTGACACGCTTCCTTTGTCCACCAGAGATACCCCTTAACATTTCATCTCCTACCATAGTGTCTGCACATATTTCCAGTCCTAAAATCTGCAAAATTTATGGCAAAGGTATTCAATAAGTAAAGATTTTATTTTATCTTAGTGCTTTAATATCTTTCAATATACTTCAGCTTTTTGTAACATTACCTTTAGAATATAATCTGTGATTACATTTGCTTCCTGTCCTTCTGTTGCTGCTGCCTGAAATGTTAAAAACGACAAAGTAAATCATGATGAATACAAGATTCTCTACAATTGAGATTCCTGTCAGATAAAATTAATCTTAATTTGAATTTCATTTCTGATTTTCAATCAATTGAGATTCCTGTTTCTGATGTCCTTATTTAACATTACAATGGCTTCTTAGTTCTTACCTTCATGAAGACATCAATATCAGGATCAGGTTTAATATTTGCTTGTTTCTCTCTTCTTGACAACTCTGCTAACATATCTGTAAACGCCCAAAACAACAAAATTTCATGCTTTGAAGAACCAAAAGTTTCAAAAGAAAAAAATAAAAATGGCTGGCAATCAATCAAACTAACCATAACGGTCTCCAACCCCTTGGCATCTTGCAGAAAAGGCTAAAGTTTCCCTCACAGTCATTTCTCCTATGTGAAGATCATGTTGACTGATATAGGCAGCTGTTCTCTGAGGTACAAACTCTTTCATCCCATGCCCATTGTAAGTCACTGTCCCCGAAAACTGCAAGAGAATTTCACTTTCAAATTAGAAATAAAAGCAAAGGAAGAATCTAATGCAAAAAACAAAAAGCTTAGAAAGGATGGCATTGAAAGAAAAGTAAATTTTCTAGAGCACCTTGAGAGCAGTATCAAGCTTCGCAGCTAAAGCCAACAAGAGAGTGGTCTTTCCAGAACTTGGAGGTCCCAAAAGCAATGTCATCCTGTAATAAATACATGAGAAAAAGAAAAAAAAAAAAATTGATGAATTCCAGGATCTCCCAAACTTAAGTTTAACAGTAAAAATCAAAATTCAGGTGTTAATGAGAATTCAGATAGCCATGTTACCTGCCAGGTTTAATGATGCCACTGACATCATTGAGGATGGTCAGCTTTTTCTTTCTACTAGAAAGAATACCCATATCATTCAAGAAGCCCTTTAATCACAGTACAATATGAAACGTGAGAAAGAATCCTAAAAGGAAAAAAACTATGAAATGATAAAGTAAAGAGTATTTTCCAGGTTGCCATGCTACCTCAAATATATTAGTAGTGAAATTAAGAACTGTAGGCAAAGCATTGGTTCCTACAAAAGCTTGAGCTTCAATATTTAGATGCTCGAATCTGACTTCAATTGTGGGAAGATCGATGCCAACCCTGAAAAAAGTCCAATGCAAATAATTACTTATACATGAGAACAGGACCTTTAAGGACTAAAACAGAGTTTCTCTGTTTTGTTTAAGTCTTTCCCTCCAAAAATATTTCTTTCCATTTCTGTTTTCCTAGTAACCAAACATTAAAAACACAATAACTTCATACCTATCTATACGGTTCTTGAGCTTCAACAAGAACTTCTCATTATCTTCCTCTGCTACTTTGACCAACCTCTCAAGCAAAGCCCTCCTTTCTTGCCACCCAATATCATAAACATCGATTTCATTGGCACCACCTTGAGAGCTAGTCAATATACCTTTCCTGAGACGAGCAACAGTTGGTAGTTTCTCAAGTGCAGCCCACTTTAAAGCTTCTTCATCATCCTCATCTCGAGAAGACCTTGAAAAAACTTCAACACCATTGTTTCTCCATATCGAAGAACTATCTGCCCGTAAACTTCTCCTTAAACTGCTACTCGCTTTATAAATATCACCACCCTCCATTAGCAAAAAAATGCCAACGCCCACCAAAACAATATCAAAACTTGCACGTTCCGGTAGCTCAAACCAAAGAATCAAAAACAACAAAAAAAGAAAGAAAAAAAAAAGGGATTTGTTGAATTGAGGAAAACAAGAAGTTTGGTTTTGTTTTGTTATTACGCTCTGTCTTTGAACCTGGACAAGAAATATCAAGAGTTTTGAAACTGAAAGAACAAAAAAAAGAAAACCAGTATGAAGTTTAGGAAGAGCCTGGTGCAAGAAAACTAAGGTTATTTTTTTATAGTTCAAGTAAGAAAACTAAGGTTGGCTATATATATATAAAGGTTAGCATTAATGCTGGCCTGCTGGCGGCCCCCTTTTTTCTGTTATCTGTCAAAGTTCAAAATTTTTGAATTATTCTTTATTTGTATCAAAAACATGGGCTTAAAATTTGGCTCCCTAAGCATTTTCAATCTGTTATATTTACTGTAGTTGTGAATGTAATCGATATTATTGTGATTATTGTAATCATAATTTTTTTATTTTATATAATTTATTATAAAATTTAGTAATTATAATTATAATCATAAAAAAAAAATAATGATTTTTAAAAAAGTTTATGATTTTTATTTATAAAAGAAAAAAATTATTTACAAGTTTATAAATTGAATCTATATACGGTTGTGAGTTTAACTATAACGGATTGTTAATCATTCACACCATAATTGCGGTGAATATCGATGATAGAAAAAACCGAAATTATAAAATAACAATTATAATATCAAATTACGACCTTTATTTAAATCCTTAATTTAAATCTTTTCAACTTATGGTGCGGACAAAATTCATTAGATTCCCATGCCACCATTTTTGAAATTGAATTTAGTAATTAATTTTCAGTTCTTTCTTCTTCTTTTTTTACTGTTTTTCAAATACTAATTTGAAAGATTCTTGGTTCCTACTGTTGTCTTGCATACCAAAAAAACTGCTAAGTAATAACCAAATAGGTCCAATATTAAACCTTTGTTGTCGTGTCTTATTTCTTAACAAATTTTGGAGTCAAAATCTTAGGTCAAATTGTTTTTTCTTTTTTCTTCCACGTGTTAATTAGACTAATCCAATTCAAATTCTTTCTAATCCTTTTTGTTTTGGTTATTGAAGGGAAAACTTTGTAAACAAAAATTAAATGGAAAATTAATTAGGTCAAATTGATATAATATTTTTCTTGTGTTTAGGGGAACCCAAAATTCAGATTCTTTTTCTATCTTTTGTTTATAATTTAAAAGAATTAGTGGAAAATTTTATATTTTTATATAAATAGTCATTTCAATAATGCAAATTCATCAAAAAGCCTACATGATATCAATTAGAAAATATATGTTTGCCGGGGAAAGTGATAAATATGTATATCACAAGAAACCAATAAAGTGTGCAAAAAGGAAGATTTTTGTAATATGTTTAGATGACATAGTTGCTGAGCTATGCATACATTATTATTATTTTTTTAAATTATTTAATTAGAGTCAATAGATATTGGTTAAGGATTATTTAATTATTAATTTTTAAGAAAATTATATTTAATACATTATTTTTACTGAATTCAAAATAAAAATTCATTAATTGCATGTTTATTTCTAGGGATAATGACCCCAATAGCTTATGAAGTTTATCAAATATTCTATTGTGATCCCTGTAATTTAAAAATGTTCAATGTGGTACTTGAACTATCAAACCGTGTATCAATGTGGTACCTTGATCTAACACCGTTAAAATATAGATGATGATATGGCATTGACCAATTAGGTGATGACACGTGGCAACACCTGATTTTTTGCCGCCTGATTTTTTAGAAATTAATATTTGAATTTTTGTAAAAAAAAATTAAAAAATTATATTAAAAATATAAAAATATTAAAATTATATTTTTAAAAATTAATATGTATATATATATATATATATTTTAAAAATTATAAAAAATTAACTATATTTTAAAAATTAAATATATTTTTTTAACAAAATTATTTAAAATTAAAAAAATTAAAAAATTCTTAAAAAATTAAAAAAATTATTTTAAAAATTAAAATTATATATTTAACTAAAATATTTTTAAAGCATAAAATATTTTAAAATTACTTGTGAAAAAAATTATAATATCTGAAATTTCTTGAAAAATATTTTTAAAAATATTTTTAAAATTAAAAAATTAAGAATATAAAATTAAATTATTTTATTGTTTTAATTTTTTTTAAATATTTATTAAATATTAAAATAATTTTAATAAAAAAACATATTTAATTTTTAAAAATAAAATTTTAAATTTTTTAAATTTTTAATATAATTTTTTTTAAAAAATAGATATTAATTTTTTTAAAATATAATTTTAAATTTTTAAATTTTTGTACAAAAATTCAAATATTTAAAATTATATTTTAATTTTTGTTAAAAATATTTTTTAAAATTAAAAGGTGGAGAGAGAAATTTTTTTTAAATTAAATTAATAATTTTTTATTATTACACGTGGCATCATTGTGTGGTGCCACGTGTAAAATAAAAAATATTATTTTATTTTTTAAATTAAAATAATAAATTTTTTTGATAATACACGTGGTATCATTATATGGTGCAATGTGACAAGTTTTTATTTGATACCAAAGTCACGTCATCAATATTTAACGGTGTTACTGACAAGTACTACAATAGCAAATGGAGTGAAAACGTTAAGTACCAAAATATACATTTTTAAAGTACAAGAATTACAATAGAATATTTGATAAACTTCAGGGGCTATTGGGGACATTATCCCTTATTTCTATAAATATCATCTTAACGAGTGCAACTAGGCACTGGTTAATATTTATCAACAAAAATATTGGTGAGTTTTTAAGACATTTTTAAGATTAGTTAATATATTATGAATTTTATAATAAATGTTTTAACAATATTTTTTAAGGTTATTATTTAGGTAAATATTAATTAATGTCTATTGGTACCGATTAAGGTAATATTTAAGAAAAAAATAATTAATAATTTTTTTTCTTGAATTCAATAAAAGTAATGTATTAAATGCAAAATACTTTTCTAAAATATAAATTAAATAATTTTTAACCAGTGTCTATAGACATAGGTTAACCGGACCTTATTATTTATAATAATAATATTGTATTAAATGTAATAGTTGATAATTTTATTCATCATTTTCAATACATTAGATGATAATATTACCATATATTAATAGGAAAATGTTAAACAGTACTTAATGATACTGATTAAAGTGACATGTATAAAAATATAAATATTATTAATGTTTTATTTTTATTGAATTTGATAAAAATAATATAATAAATGCAAAAAAAAAAATAATAATTAAATAATCCTTAACTAATGCTTATAGGTATTAGTTAGGATCACATATAATAATTTTAAAAAAATATTTTTAAAACACTTATTAGCAAACAATTTTTAAAATTATACTACTTTGAAGGTAAATTTTAAGGCAAGGAATTGGACTAAAAGTACAAGATATTGAATATTAAGCAAGGAATATATTTCAAAATTTATAAAAGTAAAAAAGGAAATCCTAAATTCAAAACATAATAGTAATAAAAAAAAAAAAAAAACTTTAACACAACAGAAATTTGTTATGAAACATCACCAATGATCTCATCTTAGAAGTAAGAAATCTTGAAGAACAAGGAATGAGGTTCAAGATGAATGGATTTGACTTTTTTTCTTGTAATAAAAAACAGTGTTGAAAGTAGTTGGAAATCCCATTTGTGATTTGTGCTATGTTGACTTATCTCTTTGCCTTCTAGAAATACCAACAATCCAAACACGAAATGGAACAAGAGTAGCGACCAAGAATTCTTAAATATTAGTTATTGAAATCGGAAATAAAAGTCTCAAGCTCTTTTTTTTAATCCGTTTAACTGGTTTTATAAATACTAATTAAAAAGTATTTATTTATTATTTTAATTATTTTATATTTAATATATTATTTTTATTGAATTAAAAAAATAATGTATTAATTATATTTTTCTTTTTATGTATCATTTTAATCAATGTTATTAGACATTTGTTAACATATTTTTTTTACACATGAAGATCAACAACATGTGATAATTGATCATAAGTAACTTCCTTCCCCAATCTATCATCAAGTTTTGGTAAAAAAAAAAAAAAAAAAATTAGGCCACATGATTTGATTTTCTAGATAGAAATTTGGTCCAAATATCACGGAAGAAAAACATTGAAGCAAAAATACTAGAGTAAAATGAAAATTTATGCACCATGCAAGTTTGGCCAATTCAATAATAAGGAATATGGACCTAATCAAAACAATTTTAGGTTTGAGTTCTTTCAGTCCAAGACTCCGTAAAACGTATTTCGATGCGGTAGATGCTTTCAATCGTATTTTTAAATGAAACGCAAATTAGTTTCTTAAATTTCATGCTTCTCTTGTTCTTTCCAACATTGCCAAAAAGATAGTTTAGATGTGAGACACCATGTCCTAATTTCTTATAAGTCACATATTTATCTTTACTTCGAATATTTTTCGTTGATATGGATGAATGGATGTTTAGATTTCACAATTGCATTTTGAAAAATTATAGGTAAAGAATCATCTTGCTTAGATGATCATGTCCTTAACTTTGAGGTAAAGGCATAGAACAAATCTTTAGATTCTACAAAATTACTTAAGGAGGGATATGTCCAATTATAACCATAAAACAAAATAAAAATCATATTACATATTTATTTATTTTTTTACAACTTTTTTATTTTTGCAAAAATGATGGTTACAACTTACAAGCATATTAGTATTAATATAAGGATAGACTATTCCTTCAAATTAAATGCCACTTTTGTCCTTTTGTTCACTTATTTCAAGTTACTAACTTGAATTGTAAAAAAAAAAAAATGTAACTTTTGTCCTTTTGTTCACTTATTTATCTTTACTTCGATCGGTTAAATTTAAATGATAATGATGAATATATTATGAACGAAAGTTTAATCTTTTAATTTTTATATTATTTTCAGTGAGAAAAAAAAAACTTGAGAATTAAATTATATTAATTTTTATTTCCAAAAGTTATTATAAAAGTAGACCAAATCATTCATTTATTCGTATTGTGTTCGTGTTTTTTCGTGTAATAATCGTGTTTAAAGTGTTTTATATTAATATAAGTTTTGAAATGTTATTAATTTGTGTTATATAAATTTTATCACATTCGTGTACTCGTGTCGTGTTCATATTTTTTTCGTGTCGTTTTGTGTCATATTTTAATTATTTTCCTATAATATGTTCGTGCCGTGTAATAATGCCGTGTCCAATATTATCATGTCTATATAAAAGTAAAAAGTAAAAAGCAAAATGATAAGTGATTAAAAATGGATAAAAGATGAACAAAAGTTTAATCTCCTTAATTATTACAGGGTAAACTACACTTATAGTCACTTAACTTTTCGAGATTTTTTATTTTGGTCATCTAACTGTGAGAAATATCAATTTAGTCATCCATATTATAATTTTTTTTGGGTTACCCAGTCGTTAGAGACTAACGGTTGGATGACGTGATAATGCCATGTCATCTGTCAAATAACATGCGGCATTACCACGTCATTCGGTATGCCACATGGCATTATGAATTTTGAAAAAATATAAATTTTGAAAAAAAAAAAAAATTGTACTTTTGATCACTTAAGTTTTCGAGAATTTCTATTTTGGTTATCCAACTTTGAAATTTTCACAATTTGGTCACCAACATTTTACGTTTGTCAAAATTTATTTTATTAATATTTTGATCTCTATTGTCAATGGTTCGTTGTTGTTATGATTTTTATAACAATTTGATTATCAATATTTTTTAAATTTACTATAATAATTTATTTTATTATTTTTGCTGTATATATTAAAATATCTTGAGATAATACTCAAATAAGCATTCAAACTTTATAAAAAATAAAAAATAAGCATTCAATATTTTTATTTTATGAAATTAAAATTATATTTTAACTTTTATTTTATTATAATTATACCCTTTAAATTTTGATTAATAAATCCAATTGTCAAAACTATATATTAAAATGCATTACTTGAAGTATTTGATATCCAATTCATCCAAATAATTTAAGTAAATACTTATTATAGATTACATCAGTCAATCAAGAAAGTTTAACCGAAATATGAAAATTTTCGTAATGTCAAGATTCTAATTATAATGAAAGTTCATAATTTTAATTTCATGCAACAAAATAAATAAATATATAAAAATCAAAGCCTTTGATAAAAAAAATGTAATTATCCTATGTGAATAGTCTAACTTTTTGACATGTGAAATGTCTTAGATAAATGCCACACGTCCTCTAATTAATGAATTTTATTCGATTTGATACATTTTCATTAATTTAATAAATAATATTTTGACTAAATTAAATGCATTTATTTTCTTCTTCTAATATCCAATATATTTGCTTTTACCTTATAATTCAATTATGAAATAAATTCAATTATTAATTTTAAACCAAAAAAAAAATAAAATCAACACTAATAAATAGGAATATGCTTTGAAAGCATTGACTATTTAAATAATGATCATAATTTTAGCATTTAATTAGGAAATAATATATATGTTTATCAACCTAAATAAAATATATAAACCATATAAGGCTAAGAATTTAAACCCAAATCTTATATATAAATATATAAAAACCAAAGTTTTTGATAAAAAAAAAAGTAATTATACTATGTGAATAGTTTAACTTTTTAACATGTGGAGTGTCTTAAATAAATGCCACATGTTCTTTGATTAATGAGTTTTATTTGATTTGATACATTTTCATTAATTTAATAAATAATATTTTGACTAAATTAAATGCATTTATTTTCTTCTTATAATATTCTCTTTTACCTTACAATTCAATGCTGAATAAATTCAATTATTAATTTTAAACATAAAAAATCAACACTAATAAATAGGAATATGCTTTGAAAGCATTGACTATTTAAATAATAATTGTAATTTTAAATAAGTTAATTGAAATTTTTGCTGTATTCTTTTTTTTTTTTTTGAAAGTTTAATTATATCATTTCTTGAATATTATTTATTTTTATCGAATTTAAATAGTTTAAAGAAGCAAGATTTTTTCAAAATATTGTAAAATTTGTTATTACTTTTTACTTAATTTAAAAAAAAAAACTGTAAAATATTAGTAAGAGATATTATGCTAATTCATTTTATATCTTATAAACTAAATGTTTTTATTGGATTACATAACCGTGCATAAAACGGGTTTAAAACTAGTATAAAAGTAAAATAAAAAAAATTATCTTAACAAATCACATAGAATCTTTTAATATATATTTACTTTCGTGTTTAAACATGTTTTTTACTTTCTTAAAAAAAAAAAAAAAAAAAGCTAAAATTTTAACTTGCCCTTACCTTCTACGGCTTTACATACTTTTCGACCGGCTAGCTATTCATGTGAGCAAGTGATCATGTGTGCTAAAAAGTACACTCGATAATTTTAAATATTATATAAAAATACGGTATAAATATGATACGTTTAATAAATATAAAATAATATAATAAACATAATACGATATTTTTAAACACTATTAACATAATATATTTAATATACACATAATATTTATATTTAAAATATTGACATATTTAATCATTTATATTGTATTATCTGCTCAAAAACATTGGCTGAAAACATGCACTTCTCTACAAAAAATTTGGGAATTTCTTTGGACTTTATCCAATTCGGCTGGATACCATTCATTTACTTGACTTTTCTTTCTTCTTAATTACTAGTAGAGTAATAGTAGTTAGTTCCCAACTTCCATCTTGCAAATTAAATGAAAATCAATCTAAAAAAGGTATTATATCCAAATAAAATTTAGGAATACCTTATTGCGTTATAAAAAAAAAAAAAATTCAAGTTAGAATTGCGAAAAAATAAAAGATAGATTTGAATTATAGTATTCGATTCAAATAAATTTTTATGTATCCGGTTCAATTTCGATTCGTATAATAAAACTTTCTTATTCGGTTCAATTTGATTTTGGTATATAAGTTTAAAAATCGAAATATCTTAATCAAAATAAATTGTATATTTTATTAATATTTAATTGTTTTTCATTTTTATAAAATAAAATAAATACTTTATTTCTAAATATATAAAAATAAATTAAAAGTAATATAAATATATAAAGTCAAAATTTCAAAAAATTAGTGAACCAAACCGACGAATTGACAATATTCTATTCGATTTTGATTCAAAAAATTTAAAATGCTACACATTAATTACAATTTTTATCTAAAACCAAAGTGTTATGAGCGCTAGTTAAGACATAGCTTTTCTTGATAAGATTGATACATGCATTAGTTTTAAAAGATGAGAAAAAAAGGACATCTTAGCCGTTATAATTTATGAATTTATAGTTATGCATTGACAATATATAAATTTATAAATTATCAGTGAATCAGGTTATATTACTTTTTTAAAAATAAAGTTATTTATTTTTAAAAATTTTTGATAAATTATTATCATCTGATTCACTGACAATTTATACACTCTTAATACATCAAATATAAATCATAATTTATTCGTACCTTATAACTGAAAATTAGTACTTCTTCCTTCTCAACTATTCATCCATGTTTAATTTTACCAATAACAGTTTTTTAAAATGTTTTGACTTTAATTTTTTGACAATTTTTTTTTTAAGAAAAAATTATAATTTTACATATCAAATCCTACATTACTTTTTTATATATAGATATATACTCAACAACCCACGTTTTGTTCTTTTGGTTTTTCTTATTTTAGCATTTATTTTCATCTTGGATATTTATTTTTGTGGTCACACATCACGATCTATTCTGCCTTCTTTAAAGCAAAGGCATCAAAATTACCAGAATTTTTAAAGTTTAGACTCCATAGTATTCCTCACTAGAGGTGATCATGGCCAGGCCGTGGTCCGGTTTTTTTTTTTTTCTCTATCCAGGTCCGGTCCTGGGTAGTCCAAGTCCGCCCGTTTAGGCCCGAAATACTGTTCATTGGAATAAAAAATAATTTTTTTAATTTATTTTTATTTTTTATAATTAAAATTAAATAAAATAATATTATTATAATAAAAGTCACTGTTCCGGGCCGGGCCGGGCCGGCCCGGAACATAAAATATTCTGCCCAGGCCCGGCCCGTGAGCAGGTCTATTGCCCACTCATAAGACTCCTCATATATAGGAAATGTTAATTAGTGCCATTAAGATGATATATATATAAAAATAAAGTGTAATTAATGTATTTTTTTTTTTTTGAATTTTGTAAAAGTAATGTATTAAATGTAAAATATTTTTCTAAAATGATAAAAAAATAATCTTTAACAAATATTTATATATAATAGATATCGATTAAGCGAACTCTATCTATATGTATATATATTAGCTGGAAACAGTTTGAACTTGATATAACGAAAATCCATCCAAATCCACATATTCTTCGCCTTACATTACATTCAAGCCCCACCCTTTATTAATTGATATAATAAATAGTTAATTAAATAATACATTTTTTTTTTTTTAAGAAATGGATTAAAACTTAGAACTACCCTAGGATTTTTAGCAGTAGAATTATTATAAAAAAATAATATTCAAAGGCTTCCAAGCACAAAATTAACTTTAGATGTTTGACAAAATCTTACTTACAGGGTGCATTTGATTATTTTATATATTAATAATAACACATGATCTTGCTTTGGCGTTGAGATTGCCAATGACAATTGCGAAAAAAAAATTGCAATTGAAAGCAAGCTCAATCTTAAGTTCTTACATGCTTCTGACGTTGATAACAAATTTACCGTAATCCAGATTTTTTTTTTTTGTTTTTATGTTAATCGAAATTTTAATCTTATGTTATATATTTAGCATTATTGAAACTGAGAATATGTGATCTACTTTCTGTTGTTGCCCTTGAACCAAGCAAGTAACGAGTGATAAGATTTGACAATTCATATACGTGTGTCGTGTTTTTTTTTATGTCAATCGTGTATTAAGCGTATGATATTAATGGTGTTAATCATGTTTAATATATCGTGTTATATTTATTAAATATAATGTGTTGATGCTATCTTTTTATCGTGTCCAAAAATATCAAAATAAGTAATATATATTTTCCTCGTAAAATGTGTTAGCTTAGATCTTGAAGCCTAAGCTTAAGCCAGGCATGATGCTCAAAATCCTTTTTAGGTGCCAAATTGAATTCTCACAACAAAACCAAAAGGCAAATTGACTCTGTTAGATTGAATCGTATCGGTTTGTTCGATTTTAAATACTAATCGATTAGTTTTTTCGATTTAAGTGATTAGTTCGATCGATTATTGGATTTAGAATATAGTAATCGAACCACCCGAACAAACTGGCCATAATTAAGATTTTGTACATAAAAATTGATCCCCATTAAAAAAGATCAATTTTTTAACCTTTTGGATTGAAAATTTTAACTTGACGAATCGATCATCTTAAGAAAAGATCGATTTCTGAACTAACCAACGTAATTGACTTACTTATTTTAGTTTTTCGATTTTAAGGTTTAAAATCGATCGATTTTTCATGTTCAATCAATTTATCCAATTTTTAGAATTTTAAAATCGAATCGATCGACTCACTCCTAGCCTTTTAGACAAGTTAAAACTTAAAAGTATCAATAAGATTGAGAGTTGTCTTGCCAGCCAGCCATTGCCCATTGATGTTTGAAGTTTGACTGATGTAGCGGTTGCCTAATCTTAGGTCCAATTTCTTCATGCAGATAAATTTTTTAAGGTATCGGTTTTGGTTGTTTCTCCCGCATAATAGGTTAGAGAAGTCTCCAAAATTGCTTTTGCCATTGTTCGAATTTTTTTTTACCACAAAAAAAGTCACAATTTGAGTATGAAAGAAAGGATTACAGATGTTGAGATTCGAACCCAAAATTTACTGGATGCCACTTCTTAAAGGTGACTGTATAAACCAACTGGATTAAGCCTAGATTTTATTGTTCGAATATTAGAGGCTTAGATTAAATATTTATACCTATGCTCATGTCTCAACATTTATACCTATACATATCTGTTGATCACAACACTATGTTTAAGCTGGAGAGAACATTAATGGCGATGAAGATCTTTCCTATTTCAGTTGCACTCACTTTTTCTAACTCAAATGCAGTTACTCACTAAACAACATGCAAGGAAACTCTTGGAACATTAGAAAAGGTCCGTTCTTCCCTTCTGAAATTCCAACTTCCAAGCTGACTAGTGACTGATACATTTGTAACCATCTGCAATATTAAACAGATCACCAAGGAAACACTTAAAAGATAAATTATGATAAGTAAATTTCAAGAAAATTGTATTATAAAATATAAAAAATAAAAAAAACAAAAATCTCATTTCTTCTATCTCTAGTATTTATGAATGAAAAATATTAATTAAAATAATATTTTAAAAGATTTTGTAATTAATATATTATTTTTAGAATTTAATAAAAATAATAATTAAAAAATCTTTATAATTTCTTAAAAGAAGAGATATTTTCCAAACATCTGTATTGGCTGTCTTATCAAAAATAATGTCAGGTTTCTTTCGTTTTTAGTTCCAAAAATAAATTCTTTTTGGTTCATTAGTTCCAAAAATATGAAAATGCACATTGAGTCAAAAAAGGGAAATGAAAGCAACTGCTACAACGACAGCGTTTGAGAGCTAAGTTTGGTGGATTAATAAAAAAGTTCGCTTAACCGGTATCTATAGGCACCGATATATTATTTTCTTATACTTTATGCTTTAATTCTTAAGTTTCTTGACATTTTATTATGGTTTTATTAATTATAGGTATTGAAGAGATGAAGTCAAAACATGTCAAATATAATGTTAAAGAGCTTATAAAGTCACAATCATAAGATGGCTGAAAACTTGGTAGTCAAAAAAATCAAATTCTTAGTGCTAAGCAATCAGGCATATTTGACCTCCGGAGTTTGTTGCTAAGAAATCATTATGTTAAAAGTCTTTATTTGAATAAACTTCTTTCTTGACTTTTGAAGCTGACTTGAATACCTTTCCAACGATGGTTTACACGCCTAAATCGGACAATAAATAGTCATCCAAATCAGCCGACGAAGTGCGAGAAGATGCAACAACCAAGAAACCGAAGACATGAAGTTTGGTGAGAAACGGACCAACAAGACAGCGCCGACCCTACTGACTCCAAATCCGTGAAAAACGGGAAATTTGAAAACTTGCCAAAATTGCATTCTTTTGCCTCCTAGCTTCCTTGATCAGCAAGAAAGGGTTTCCAAAACTTTAAAACTCTATAAATACCATCTTTTGAGCCACCAACTAGAACATGCTTTTGATTATTTATCAATAATCTTCTTCTTCTTCTTCTTCTTCTTCTTCTTCTTCTTCTTTAATCTCTTAGTTTTATTTTAGTTTTCTTATTAGTTCTCTTTGATATTCATGTTTATGTTAACTATGCCTATGCAAGGCTAAACTTCTCTTTGGTTAAGGATGATTTCAAAGCCCTAGACAAGTTTTGGAATTGATTTTCAGATTTATCTGTCATTAGTTTTCTATCAAAGTTGATTATGCTCTTCCATAAGAATTGTTTATGATCTTTGTCTTGATTTGTTTAGGGTACACACTAGATAGATCTTGATAATTATTTATTGCTATTTAGGAGTCTTGATCCGTAATTGTCTAGATTTTCTATTCATAAGTGAAAATTTGTGATTAATGATTACGGTCAAGTTTTCCCTAATTGCAAAGCGGAACATAACATAGGTTAAACAATCTGAGCTTATGCGTTTGTTGCCTAGATCAATCTATCTTTCTCATCATAAAGCTGCCATTACATTAAATCTAGAGAGCTTATTCTAGGTTGTCTAGTGGTTAGAGATTAAATAGAGAGCTTGTTCCTATTTAGCGACGAACTAAGGAAAGATTGGAGTAACAGAGCTTGTTGTTATCTACGGTTGATAATTTTGATAGTTAATTGATGTTGATAGATTTGAAATTGATTCTCAATGATGTCTAGTGGTGGAGAATGAAACGTTAACCATATTTCTCTTATATTTGATTTCATCTTATTTATTTACTTCTTACTTTTCTTGTTTTCTTAATTTTTAAAAACTCTTTCAAAAAATCCCATTTTCTTTTATTGTTCTTGAATTTAAGTTTTAAACTAATAATTTATAAACTAAAAATCAATCTCTGTGGATTCGACCCTTGCATACACTCTTTTGGGTGCATTAAATTTTTGGCTTCGTTGCTGGGGATTGCTTTCTTTAGTTTATTCGTTACTTGGTTTATTCTTATTTTCAGTTATATTTAATTTTATTTTGTTGTACATACAGGTTTTTGTTTTCAAATTTCAAGCAAGAAGAGGTGGCAGGTGCTACATCAAAACTTCAGAACCTTCATAATCAACTAGACAATCTCATCTCCATAGTTCAACAAGTGGCCATGGGTAATGTTCAACAATCAAGGCAGTGTGGAATATGCTTCATGATGGATCATCCAACCAATTGGTGCCCATACTACCGAAAAGATAATTTTGAACCAGCCTATAATGTGGGAGGATACCAAAGCCATCAAGGGTTCCAAGGACAACAGTATGATGCTTTCCCAAAAACTTACAATGAGGGATGGTGGAATCATACTAATTATGGCTACTCGGAAAATTATCAAGAAATAGATCCTTATGCCAACAACAATCATCCATCGAGCTTCAATCAACCATGGACACAACAACAAGATCTTTTTGAGCCACCACATATGACTCAAGACTCAGGTACTTCTTTAGAAGACCTTGTCAATTCCCTTACTACTAACCAATTGCAAATTCAACAGGAAACACGGGCAAGTCTCCAGGACTTGGAAATGCAAATGAGTCAATTGGCTAGTACAATGGACAAATGGGTAGCACAAAGATCTGAAGAACTACATAAACCATTCCCCTCCCAAACTATGATTGATCATGAGGAGAATGCTAGTCCCGAACAACTTGAGGATGAATTCGAAAGTCCAAGGGAACCCAAGGATGAGAAAGAACTTGAGATGGATTTACTTTTGGAAGATAATGTAGCGTCAATTCCAAATGAGAGTACTTCGGCATTTGAGGTAACGTTTAAGGTTCCACTTTTTACTAATGTTTTTTCTCCACCTTTTCCTAGTAGATTCGCAAAGTTCAAGAATGAGGAACATGAACAACACATGTCGAAAATCTTAAACAGCTTGTTTGTGGATGTCATTCAACAAGTACCAAAATATGCTCCGTTCCTCGATAAGATATGCACCACAAAGGATGATGGAATAATACTTGTAATAGAGAATGCATCCACTGTTGTGTAAAGAAAGTTTCCTATCAAACGCACAAATTTGGGAAGTTTCATGTATGAGCCTGACAAGCCTAAAAAGCTAAGAAGGGAGATATTATTATATGAACCCTTCTTACCAACTCAGAAATGGGTCTATCCAATTATTTTACACCACATTAGCATTATTTTCCACCTCAGATTTAATTTTTTGTGCCAACTCCAACTCAGTGCAAAATCACACTCTCTCCCCAGCATGAAAGATGAAACCACAACTCCCATCATTCTTCCTCTCCTATTTCTTTTCTCCACAACCACCAAAAAATACAGCCAAGGAAGTCGTGGCAAGGTCAACGCTGCCACAACCAATCGAGGCTACGACAAGGCCAGATTAGCAATAATATTTGTATAGATTTTTTATATGGTTTTAACCCGTTGGCTTGTTTAATTTTGAGCCGCTATAGCCAATAGCCGACAACAACACTCCCCAACTATTGGCTATGAAAATAACCAGGCTTCTCAAACTTTTTTTCCCTTATCGATTCATATGTACAATCCTACCTCTTGAAATGAAATCATGAACATAAGAAAGTTCAGAATAGAAAATGAAACCCTTTTTTTTTATCACCATCTCTTCATTGAACTTCCACTAGACAAAAATTAATTTCTGAAAAAATGAAAAAAAAAATAAAAAATAGTTTGTGTTTTTAGAATTCGATTCGGTTAACCGAGGTCTTCCATTTCAGGTGACATTCGATTTTTTCTTATATAATACCCGAATAGCAAAAATATTTTCTCTTTTGAAAATAAGAGAGGTGGGTGTGGGTTGAATCTAAAGCTTTTCATTCCATTATCAGATCCAAACAAAGATCTGTTTTCAATCATGTCTGCAGAAAAGAAAGATGAGAAGGAAAAATGGTGGGTGTGGTGGTTTCATGGTGGAGAGAGAGTGGTTGAGCACTGCATTGGAGTTGGAAATTGAAAGGAGAAATTATAAATTTGAGGTGGAAAAAAAATGTTGATGTGGTGTAAAATAATTGGATAGGCCCATTGCTGAAGTGGTAGGAAGGGTTCATATAATAATTTCTCCAAGAAGGTGTGTTAGTTAGGTTGGACACATTAAATCAAGTGCTAATTGGGAGGCAGCCCAATTAATGAAGAATTTGTCAACCTGTTATATCAGATTTGTTTTCTTTTTCTTTTTCTTTCTTGCTTTGTTTTAATTTTTAGGTTATTAGTTTGCTTTGTTTTGAGTTTTTTTTTTTATAAATAATTTTGTTTGTTTTTGTGTTTTAATAAGTCAGGCTAAGGACGATAAACCAAGCGCATATTGGGAGGCAACCTAATTGGATGGAGAGCACACATTATAACTAGATTTGCTATTTCTCAGTCTCCATCCCTTTATCTTTTATCTTTTTTTGTTTTTGTGTTTTAATAAGTCAGGCTAAGAACAATAAACCAAGCGCTTCTTGGAAAGCAACCTAATTGGATGGAGAGCACACATTATAACTAGATTTGCTATTTCTCAGTCTCCATCCCTCTATCTTTTATATTTTCTTTAGTTATTTTTCTTCTTTTATTTAGTAGTTCTTTTCTCTTACATATAATTCTTGCATATGGGGTGATAGCATTACATTGAGGACAATGTAAGAATTAAGTGTGGGGGGAGAATTTAGGATTTCTTAGTTTAGTTTCTTAGTTTAGGTTGTCAATTTTTTTTTGTCTTTTTAGTTTGTTTTTAGTGTATTTTAGTTCCTTTCAACACTATGATGAGATATAAATTGCATTGGGTCTAAAACTAATCATTAGTGGTAAGATTTTCATGAGAATTAAGCTTGAATACTATTTTTCATGAGTTATTGTTAATATGATATGTTGATTGAGAAATAAGCTTGTTTAGACTTAATATTGACTTGTATAATCATCCTAGTGAGTTTTGAGCTTATATGATTGATGCATTATACATATACATTGATGCATTATACATATCAATCTAGTTTCTTTCTTGTGTGCTCTTATGATTACATGATTCTCTAGAACTTGCTTTAAACCGTTTAAGACTATATTGATGCATGTGACAACATGAATATGATAAAGGCATTAGGATTATAACCAGGGCCAAATAAGCTAATCCCCTATTGATGTTCCAAGAGAACATCCCCCTAATGAGCCAATTTGAGCCTACATTAAATAAGTTATTTTATTGGTAACCACATCTTACACCTAGCCTAAACACATTTATATCTTTACCCTTGTTCTAAAGATAGACTAGAATGTTTGAGACATATTGCAAAAACAAGGGATACTTATTGAAAATTTGGGTTAGAACAAAAGATAAGTGTGGGGGAGGAGAAAGGTAAAAGTCAAGATTTTTTTTTTTTTTTGAATCATCTCTTAAACTTGTGGAAAAAAATGTTACAAAGTTGTTTAGAATCAAGAAAGGCCCAACATGAATATTCGACTTATGTATTATATGCATTGTAAAGAGTTTTGAGAAGTTTTCTTTGTATGAATCTTATTATGTCTCTATACTCTATGAAATCTTTGGAATTTTTGTAATATCATTTTCCTTTTATTCTTTAACCACATTACAACCCCTTGGCCCTATTACAACCTTGAATAAAGACCTCTTGGTTCATGAAGTTGCATGATCTAAGTAGTGGAGAATAGGTGGACAAGCAAGCATATGGTAGAACTGTTTTTATGAGATTGATTGAGTGTAAACACTTTACCACTACTTTAAAGAGTGAAAATCATGAGAGTATCCCATGTGAGAAGTTGAGATTAAGTTTGAACATGCACTATTTTGATTGAGATATGTTATGTTAATGTTAGCTTAACTCAAATCATTTGCTATCAAGCATGATTCTTTGTGAAACTCTTTAAGTTATTGATTAGTTATAAGACTTTTTCAATGATTGTCTCTCATTTTTATTGAAAGTGGACTAGATTAGGGTTTCTGATTTTGTTTTTATTTGATTTTGCTCGAGGACTAGCAAAAGACTGAGTGTGGGGCAATTTGATAAGTGCTTAATTTCATACATTTTCATATATTATTTCCTTATACTTTATGCTTTAATTCTTAAGTTCAGTGACATTTTATTATGGTTTTATGAATTATAGGTATTTTGGAAGAGATGAAGTCAAAACATGTCAAATATGATGTTAAAGATTTTATAAAGTCACAATCATAAGATTGATGAAGACTTGGGAGTCAAAAAGATCAAATTCTTAGTGCTAAGCGATCAGGCAAATTTGACTTCTGGAGCTTGTTGCTAAGAAATCATTTTGTTAAAGTCTTTATTTGAAGAAACTTCCTCTTGACTTTTGAATCTGACTTGAATATATTTCCAACGATAGTTTACACGCCCAAATCGGATAAGAAATGTTTATCCAAATCAGTCGACGAAGTGCGAGAAGATGCAGCAGCCAAGAAACCGAAGACAGGGAGTTCGGTGAGCAACTGACCAACAAGATAGCAAGGTCAGCGCCGCGGCGCCGACTCTACTAACTCCAAATCCGTGAAAAATCGGAAAATTCTGAAAACTTGCCAAAATTGCACTCCTTTGCCTCCTAGCTTCCTTGATCAACAAGAAAGGGTTTTCAAGACTTTAAAGCTCTATAAATACCATCTTTTGAGCCACCAACTAGGACATGCTTTTGATTATTTATCAATAATCTTCTTCTTCTTCTTCTTCTTCTTTAATCTTTTAGTTTTATTTTAGTTTTTTTATTAGTTTTCTGTAATATTCATGTTTATGTTAACTATGCCTATACAAGGCTAGACTTCTCTTTGGTTAAGGGTGATTTCAAAGCCTTATACAAGTTTTGTAATTGATTTTCAGATTTATCTATCATTAGTTTTCTATCAAAGTTGATTATGTTCTTCCATAAGAATTGTTTATGATTTTTGTCTTGATTTGTTTAGGGTGCACACTAGATAGATCTTGATAATTATCTATTGCTAGTTTAGGAGTCTTGATCCGTAATTGTCTAGATTTTCTATTCATAAGTGGAAATTTGTGATTAATGATTATGGTCAAGTTTTCGCTAATTGCAAAGTGAAACATAATATAGGTTAAACAATCCGAGCTTATGTGTTTGTTGCCTAGATCAACCTAACTTTCTCATCATAAAGTTGCCATTACATTAAATCTAAAGAACTTATTCTAGATTGTCTAGTGGTTAGAGATTAAATAGAGAGCTTGTTCTATTTAATAACGAACTAAGAAAAGATTGAGGTAACATAGCTTGTTGTTATCTACGGTTGATAATTTTGAAAGTTAATTGATGTTGATAGATTTGAAATTGATTCTCAATGATGTCTAGTGGTAGAGAATGAAACCTTAATCATATTTCACTTATATTTGATTTCATCTTATTTATTTGCTTCTTTTCTTCTTTTCTTAATTTTTAAAAACTCTTTCAAAAAATCTCCGTTTCTTTTATTGTTATTGAATTTAAGTTTTAAAATAATAATTTATAAACTAAAACCCAATCTCTGTGAATTCGATCCTTGCATGCTACTTTACTATAATTGATCATATTAATTGTAATATTTAATAAAGATATACTCTTTTGAGTACATCAAATTACGAGTTCAAATTCGATTGAAGAAAAGACTGATCATGTTTATCGTCAACAACAGGCTTTAAAACTTGAACACATGATGGAAGTGATAAGAAAAAAAAGTGCATCCAAAATTAAAAAAGATCTAGGATATCGAAGAAGAATTTGGTTTATGTAAGCAAGGTGTCAAATGAATGCAGCCGCTTTCCATGGCTCATATACATTGCAATCAAGGTGCAGGGACTTAACTGGTTCAGCAATTTAAAGGAAAAACAATCCTTGAACAAGATCCTACTCTGGCCTGATCGATTTTCCTTCGTATAGAAAAACCAAGAAAGAAGGAATCGCTGCAGCAGAGATCAAGTTACTTCAACCTATGTTACTCCGACTCTTCATTTTCCCCAAAGTACCAGTGCCCGACACCCGTGTCTGACACATATTCGGACAAGGGTATGGGGTAAGATCCTCCAAACATGTGAAAAAACTTAGAAAAAATTGAGTATACCCGTGTCAGACACATACCCGTATCCGACACTCACCCCGAGTCCGAGTAACATAGACTACAATATACGAAAAAATCGAGATCATCACATATTCATGATTCCCCCTCTCATTTGATCATCACAAAAACTCAGTGGCATTGCAGCTCTTATACAGTGCAGTCTATCATAAGCAAGTTTCGATTTCAGTAGTGATAGAATATATATTTACAATTTATTTTTCACAGCACACTGAAATTGAACATATTCACTGCAAGGGACAACCAAGCAAGTTAATGATAACAATTGCATTCACCGGAAGACAACCATGATAATGACATAATAGATTTCATATCATAGCATTTTGAGTGTTGTAAAATACAAATTAAGAGGCAGAAATACTATCCTTTTATGCTAGTAAGTAACATGAGAAGACTCAAAAAGTGTTATGTAAAACAAGATCTAATGATTTTATATTCTTTTGGAAACAAATCCTTATAAGAGTAGCAGAGCAACCTTTAGCCATGGAAAATTTATCCAGCAAGAATGCTGAGAATTGTTTTTTTTTTTTTTCTATTGATGGGAAAGTTATCAAAACATGCAGGACAAAACAAAGCTTTTGATTGCAGTTTTAGAAGCCAACGTGTTATTCTTGGAAAACGAACATGAAAATATCACCTACTTTCACATATGTTTTACAGCAACTCTTCTGTCAGCAATGTTGAGAAAGAATTAAACTATTCTTCATCATCGCGGTCTAGCTTATGTGAGGTATTCTCATTAACATCAGAAGCAAGCTCAGCTTCAAATGACTTGGAAGGCAACTTCTCATAAACTCTTGATCCTGCAGGAAGAAGCCTACATTGCCTGAAGGTAAGAATCTGGCTAAGCTGCTCATAATTCCACCTTTGCTGACAATAGACGGCAGCCGCAAGGAAAACTGCAGTGATGGGAATGGCCACATCCACAATATTAGAGTAGAAGTCCAAAGTTGGATTCACAAACTCATACTCCTCTGCGAAGTAAGGATTCCGAACTGGAGCTCTTATATAGTCATAGAAATGAGGGAGAAGTCTGACCACTGTAATCCCAATAAAATATAGTTTCCTGAGAGATTTACATTTGATTTGCCAGATAAAATTACCAATGACTTGAGGGAGCAAGAAGAAATCTTGAATAAGGCCAATATACTCCTCTAGTTCAATTTCCCATTCCCGTAGCGTTTGGGAGTGACCCCTTGAATCTATAAACTTATCTGTTCGAAGTGATATCTGACTAGTTTTTACAGTATGAATGATCAGAACAACTATGTATCCAATGACATGTAGGGTAAGGGTTGCAATAGGTACCCGCTTGTCACTTGGGACACGATGTGATTCAAGTGGGGTTCGTGAAAGTAACCTGATCCGAGATTTCCACAACTTCTGATAAAGCCTCAGAGTCAGAAGAAACATCACCAGCACAAGAAGCTTCACTATGTAATCAATCAAATTCGACCACTGACTCTTCTCAAGATCATAAGATTGCATTTCATAAGAATCAGAAGCCTCTCTCTTGAAGAGAGCTTCGGCACCAGTAATAAGAGGAAGACTATACTCAAGGGCTTGGACACCCAGCATGACAAGGGAAATAAAAGGAGAGGAATCAGCATTCTGCTTGAGATAAAACAGTTGACTTGAAATGCAAGCAACTGCTAATGAAAGAGTCAAAATACGGAGGATTCCCTCAACAACCCGGCGAGAGAGAATATCTTCCCTATGGAAATTCTTCCATTACATAATTGGAAGAGTTTGAAGCTTAATCATTCCAAAATATAGTGGGTCATCTTCATTTCTCAGGCTGGCTATGGAAATTCTTGCAGTTGGGTTGACCAACCACCGAGCTGTAGTTGGCGGGTAAGACACTATGACTTCTGTCAAGCAAATCCAATCCCGACTCAAGATCCACGCTCTGAAATAAGATCTTCCAAGAGGCTCGTACATCCCTGCAGCAACAAGATACATCCGTCCAAAAGGTGGATCATAAAGACCCTCCAGAAAAACAACAGAAAAATTGCTATAATCTTTTCCGATAATTGCTAGTTGAGCTGATACATTCAAAAGGAGCTGTTTTTCAGTGTATTCAGCTTTAATGTGGTAAGGTGTCTCTTCTTCTCTGGTGGTTACATTTCTTGAATACCAATATCGCCCGAACAATGGACCAAGTGAGAAAATATCCATCTGAATATCTACTCTTGGGGGATGAGAATTTGAAAATGGATCAGGAACTGCGGAAATTTGAAGGGTCAGATCTTCTGCAAGGAGAGAAAGACTGGATAACAAGTCATCTGTGTCTTCTAGTTTAGGAAATTGCCGCAAGGATTTCTTGACTAGAGTTCCAAAACTGAAAGGCTCATTTTTTTCTAGGATTGCACCAGCTGCTTGGATTTTTGAGTAACTATAATAGGGATGTGACACTCTGTAGTAATTCCACAACTCTGAGGGCCTCACTAGCCTTTCAAATGATAAAGGGAAGTACACCTTATTACTTTTACCAATAGTTGAAATACTCCCAACAATTATGCTTCGCTGCTTTATCGAGAATGAGAGAGGAATATACAAACAGATACGAGAGTTACAGCTACTCCCTTCTACATCTACTATGCCAAGACAACCAACCATGCAAAGCTGCCCACTAGAAGAATTCCAGATTCCTTCAGCAGCTAGAGTTATGTTGCTAAGCCCAGATCTCCATCTCACTCTATACTGATCCTCTGATGCAGGAGCAGCCCGAAAAACTGCAGCAACTCTCGCCGCACTAGCATTTCGATGCCCATTCGTTGGCTTGCACCTTACATCCTGCATGTAAAGTATGACATCCTCGAAGCTGCCATTTGTGGCTTTAATCTCTTTATCTGACACAAATGGACCCAGCTTGCTACAGTAGTCATCCGTGCCATCGCATTTCCAGTTTGGCACAACAGTGAAAGCTCTACTATTAGTAACTTCCTCAAGAATTGCACAGAAGCTATCACCTTTGTAGACATTGATGCCAGCATTCATCAAGTTATCTCGGTATGGATAAGGATCACATGCCTTGGATACAATATTCTCAGATCGAAACTCATATTTCGTCGACTTGAGCATCTGGGCCAAAATATGAACTTGATCAAAGTACTTAGCATTTGATTTTGGATTTAAACTTTTCAACTCCCCTCGTATCACCCTATTAGTCAGTGAATGTGTCAATGGGTAATGAAGAACAAGCAGTATCTGATCGTCTTGCAAAAGAGGTGCTTGGTTGTAATTTAGATCAGAGCCCTTCAACCATGCCCATGGTTTGAGTCAGACTCCCGAGATGGCAACACTGCATTCCCCAACAAACACATCAATCTTTCCCCACCATTCTGTTTGGTTTCAGTGTAAATCCCTTCAAATGAAATTGCAAGCTGAGTATGACTAGGCCATATCTGAAACCGAGGACTGCCCTCATACGGCCTCTCTGCAAATGAAGTATCTAGTGTTATGCCCAACATCAGAATCCCACTAACACTTACAGACTTCTTAGTCCGATGTGCGTGATCAACATTTGTGATCCAGAAAGATGATATGTTCGAAGGAGCCTGTGACAAGTTCTTAGGGATATCTCAATCTTCAAATGGCATAATGGGAGCATCACCTACATCCTGCCGCCAATCCCCATACCCGAAATTGAGCTCTTCTTTTATATCAGCTATCCTATTATCTTCAGCTTTAAATTCAGAAGCAGAAGATAAAACTGGTTTACAAAATGTTTCTTTACCTCATCAATTCTTTCATAATTGTGTTCCACTTCCGCAGAAGATTCTTTTTTAAACTCAAACTCCACTTCTGGGACATAATTTGCAAACCCTATGATAAACATCTCATACATTATACAAACAGCAACAGCCAGATATACACTTTTCATGGTTCCAAATTTCCAATATTCAATCACTTTTTTCAATATTTCTCAATTACCCACTTCCTAGAAACCACTAAAAATCAACACCCAATTTCTCAAAACGCAAAAGAAAAATCACAAAGACTGCAGCTTTGCTACTTCCCCCATCAAAACTAAAACTGTAGTCACTACATTATTATTAAAGACCATCAGATTCAAGCTTATGGCTTGGTGGGTGCTTCTGCGAGTTCAATGAACCAATTTAGTTCAAGAAAGCCAAACCTGAAGTTCTGGTTCTGCCTGTTTAAGTTCTTGCAAAGATTTTTGGGAACTTCAGTTTAGTGAAACATTGGATCTCGGAGAATGCTTAAATTGAAAGACTTCGGAAGTAGTTGTAGCGTAACAGGTCAACGTCTGTTTGTTTGTCTTTTCTGTTTTTTTTTTTTTTTTTTTACATTTAATTAATTTTAGCGAAATTACAATTTGGGGTACTGGAGTGAAAATAATTACTTTCACTCCATTGGTCCATTGATTGATATTATAATTCCCCCCTTAATTTTTAGCCAAACTTAAAAAAAGTAAAATATATTATGATTAATTAAAGATGACAGTGGATTGGATATCTGTATTTTTTGTACTATTCGAATCAGTAAGATTGTTTTAAAATTCGAATCTGCAAATTATCCGCATTTAATTAACATATTACTATCTGAATCCGAATCCGAATTAAATAACATTATTCGTCGGGTATCCGAATCCGCTAAAAATCCGAATTCAATAAATCAAAATTTTTTAAAAATAAAAATATAAAATCAAACAAAATTTATGTGTTTTACAAAAAAAAAAAAAAAAAAACGTGATTCAGATTCGGATATCCAAATCCGCTATTCGAATCAGCATAAGTAATGCGGATTCAGATAATGGATATCTAAGATTTCATATTCGCATCCGCTCCGAATCTGCCGCGGATAGTAATTTTAATATCCGAATTCGACTTTTATCCGAATCCGCAAATCCAAATCTGCAAAAAAAAATGGATCGGATATATCCGCAGATATTCGAATCCGCATTTTAAATTGTCATCTCTATGATTAATCAATTGAAAAATAAATAAATTAATATTATCAAATGCATGTTTCTTGTTTATTTTGATGGCTCATTCATTTATTTATTTTTTCATTTTACATGTCGTTATGTCAAATATTATTTTTTAAGATTGTTAATTTTATTCAAGAATATGTTAACAACATCTTTAGTCTAACTAGAATTAGTATAATTGTTGTGGAAATATTGTTGTTTGAGTGAAATTATTGGATTCACTGTAAAAAAATTTAACTCTACAAACGGAGTTAAAAAATATCACATGTTTCATTTTTTTATTATATTATAAAGAATTTTTGTCACTTTTTAAATTTTATTTGTGAAATCTAAAAACTTGACTGATAATTTTTTAAATAATTTCTCGAAATTATTACACACGATTAAAAAAATTTATTTGGTTATTACACAGCCTTCTTGTTCTTGAAACTTGACATTTACTCCATGCCAAGGTTCCAACCAATTGAAGTCATACGTTTCAATCAGCTTGAAGCTCACAAATTTTCTTCCAGAACATATCATTAGGCATATATATGACAAGCTATTTAATGAAGAGCTCAAATTAGAAAATTGGGGTCCATCCCCCCATTCCCATATGAAAATGGATACGTCCCAAAATATAAAAGCAAAAATATAATATTTAAAAATCAAAATTTAATTCAATTGATTTATGTAATAGTTCTAAAAAATGATATTTATTAGATTTGAAGTTCGAATCTTAATATTTATATATATATTTTTTTAATCTTAAACAGCAATTTTTTTTATACCAAAAAAAATGTAATATCTAGCTTTGGCTTCCTTTAACTAAATTTTCAGCTCCAATAGTCTCGTACCATCCCACTCCACCTTTATAGTCTTATTCATCTTGATGGCTCTGTTCATGCCCACAAAAATGTTTCATTGCTTCAGAGCCAATCTTTGCTTCTAAAAGACTTAAAAAGGACTTCTCTAATCCTCAAGATAACCTCCATCCTAGCTTAACTACTCACAAAAAAGAGTTAGCAAAATATCTCCAAATATAACCTATGTGTACATCCAAGCCTGTTTGCCAACAAAGCTATTAAGGATCTCACACTCTCTCACAGGAATCCCTGAATCTTGAACAATTTCACTTCATTGGTAAATTTTCTTGAATCTTATTCAACCTAGCTTTGATTTCTAATATTGCAGAAAAATCCAGCAACCATTAAGCAGAGTTTCATCACTCTCACACAGAAAACTTAAAATTGATCCATCAGAAAAGTTCTACCATCATCTTTCACTTTTAGTGGCAAAATATTCATTCTTGTCGTTTGAAATTTCTAAGCGACAGACTCATCCGAAAATAAAATTCTTACCCTTTCAATTTCCAGCACCATGTGTAACCAAACAGTCTTTGAAGAATTTAAATGTTAAAATTGACAAAATAGAAGAAATACTCTGTCAACTATAATTTCTATAATGAAAATGACAAACTTCACCTAAGATTCAAGTTTTGAGAAACTTGCTCTTACGAGAAAGAGATTTACTAAACTGGGTAAACATTGATTTGAGCATTGGAGCACGTGCCAGAGCACCAATTCTGACGCCCTTGACCATCTTTATTGTGCCAACAGAATAGGAAGAATAAATTGAGCAATATGTACTGATAAAACTATGTATAAACTGCTAAGCAAGAATTTGATACATCCAAGCGGATTATCTTCTATCATCTGATTCTGCTAGTAAACTACTACATAACATCTGCCGATAAAGATACCATCATAATTTAATCAGCATAGAAATCTACATTAAATCTTGTACTCACATCTTAAAGTGCAAACTTATCCTACATTGCCTCATTATGCAGTATCCGGCATTCAGCTGAAATAAGTGCAGCTTTAAGGGATTGAACTAGTTTCATCATCAATGGCAGACCCAGACTTGAATTTGCTAAAACCAGAACCAAAACAGCAAAAATCTCACACACAAACCCCAATGCAGCACTAGAACCAGTCAAAGAAACAGCAGCAAAAGACTCTTTCTTTTGAGTTCATATCCCTAGAGGCCATAGCCAACTCAATGCCAGCAAATAATAAAAGCACTCCAAGAATCCCTATAGGAAACTGATTCAAAATCCTGATAAAAGAGTTTCCAAACACCAAACCACCACCAACATCCCAATCCCCCAAAAAACCACTCGAAGCTATACTGACCAAACAAGCTAACCCACCTGCACCATGACACACTGGCATTGACCCAAACCATTGTAGGAATCTAATTTGCTATATACTATAAAAAGAACAGAAGATATAAAAGAAATTGGAATAGGATATATATATATACTCACTTGAATATACATGTACAGATTACACATAATCAAATATACGAAGACTTACAGGAATTGATTTGAAAAAATCAATATCGAGTCAAGGTTTCACCTCTGACCTTAAGACGAATTTTGCCTGCCTCTAAGGTGCTTGCAGATTGATGCAAATCGTCTCCCAGGCCTCCTCGATAACATTGCTCTAGAGGGCACTCTCGAAGCAACTCAGCGAACCGGAAAATGCTTGACTCTCTCTCAATCAAAAAATTATTACGCAATGAATTTGTATGTTCAAAACAGACTCTGGAAGTCTGTATTTATAGAAGGACAAAAACCAGTTCGGAAAGGTACACCAGTTGCAAGGAGTCTGTTCGGTCAGAACAGACACAACCCAAGAGGCGAACCGGTTTGGTTATACACAGCACCGAACCGGCATGACTGATCCGAAAAGGGACAACCAAAATGCAGACCTGATTGGTTCAGTCTAGGACCGAACAGTCACAATTAATCGGACAGAATTAATGTTGGTCCAGCTGGGCAGCAAAAATAATATTGCTGACCTAAGCCCAGGTCCGACCCGGCCCAGTCCAAGCCCAGCTAGACGGCGGCGATCCGAGCGCGTGTGTGGTCCAATCCAAGTTGTGTAGATCCTTACCCACCATAAAACTTGGATGCTCCTTGGGGCCCAACCCAAAATGAAACACTAGCTTATATAAACTATAAGCAAAAGTCATTCTTAGTTCTATGTGAGATTGACAACCAACCACACCAACAACCAACTTTTCTTTCTCTTCAAGTGAGGTTATAATGAGATTAATTTCTCATTCAATTTTGATATCAATTGTGTATGTTAATTATACACCATGTATTTAGTTAAGATAACCTATGTATCGGAATACGTATTTCGTATTTATACACCCAAATTTAAACTTGATATCCAACAATCCCTCACATGAATGGAAATTGTCTGATTAAACCGACAAACAGACTCGAAAATTGAGAGAGAGTAACTCTGAAAAGTAATTGTATCAGGATAGGTAGCTTTTGGCTTTGAACCTTCCATAGCGATAATTATCGGATTTACTCGACTAACTAGTGAACATGATGTCTTGAACTATTCAGTCTTTCGTGTAAACCAAGACAATAGGTATCACGCAATTCCTTTTCAAACATCTTTGGTTCTCACAGTTGTTTCCATTTTAGCCTCGGACACTGCCTGGTTTCTATGAGTACTCTAGAAAATTTAGCCTGATCAATTCTCATAGAAGTGGCCACGTTTCTTACTCATAATAGGTGATTGCTTATTAAGAGTATCCTGCAATACCCAACTTGATTTTATCAAGCTATAAGAATCATTAAAAGCATAGCTTATCCTAGCTCCTTTGCAGGCAGCACTAATTTCATCATAGGAATAGATTAGCGTATTTAACTCTTTTAGTGCTCACACTAAGTTAACATAGTCCCTTTGAACCTAGATCTTGGGATCTCCAGTTAGCTAGGTTGGGTTGTCATTATATAACTTTAATTTATAGGCTTAAGACCCATTCCCCTCGATGATTAACTTGCTCTCTTGTAAAAACTTTTCGTAAGCACGCTTTATTATCCTTTGACTTTTTCATAATCAAAAGAGATAATTCCATTTGAGAGCAACTGTCTAACGGTATTATCTCTTCGACGAATATGTCGATATTTACCGTTATACAAACAACTCTGTGCCCTACCAATTGAAGATTGGCTATCGCAATGTATACAAATTGCAGGCACAAGTTTCGGCCAACTTGAAATATCTTCTAAACTTTCGAAGCAATTCCGCTTCATCTCCAGCTTTAGCTAAAGCCAGAACTTCAGATACCATGGTAAATCTGGTTATTCACGTTTGTTTATAAGATTTCCAAAACACTGCAGTTTCTCCAATAACAAAGATAAATCCGTTAGTGCATTTGAAATCTTTAGTATTGAATATCCATTTTGCATCTAGATATCTTGTATAGTGCAGTCCATAACTTTAGGTGTATCTTAAATATCTAAGTACCCCCACAATGGCCTTTTAGTGATCCTTTCCAGGATTACTTTTAAATCTACTCAGTTTGCTTACTAAGTATGTTATGTCTTTACATTTATTTACAACCTAATGGTTTGCTTTCAGGGTCCGTGCCACTATTGGCACCATCTGGGATCAACGATCCCATGGTCAAGGTCTCTTCATCCGCTTCACAACGAGGTAATCATGGTAGCACCAAGGCATCCCGATACCATACCATGACACTCTTCCACTTACTATGTCGATACCCTCATTGACGACAAGATCATACCCGAGTACCCTTGTCGCATAAAGTTGACATTTTCTCACATGTCCTTCTCTTGCCCCCAAGGACTGGGTGATGATCCCTTCGAATGAGGCACTGAGCATAGTTTTAGGTCCTATCATGACCTTTTAAGCCGAAGAAATCGATACCTTTGAAAGACACCCCCACACTTTCGTGTATTTGTAGGATGGTCTTTGACCATTCCATATTCATATGGTGTCTTGTTTGGTTTCTTGTGGGATATTTTATTTAAAAAATAATTAGCTATTAAAATAGCCTCCCCCTACAAGTTCTGAGATAACCTTAAACTTATCAATAAAGACATCATCATTTCTTTCAACGTTCGGTTCTTGCGTTTCGCAATACCGTATTGTTGAGGTGAATAAGGAGAAGTGGTTTGAATGTTAATTCCATATTTTGAACAAAATTTATTAAACATTGAATCATATTTACCACCTCTATCACTCTTTATTTTCTTGCTTAGTTGATTTTCGACCTCATTTTTAAAGAGCTTAAAAACTTCCAAGGCCTCGTCTTTGCTCTTTAGCAAGTAGACATAACAATATCTTGTGCAATCATCAAATAAAAGTAATTCAATACTTTTTACCCCTCTAGTTTGCACAAACTTTTAGTCATAAATATCAATGTGAATTAAATCTAGAGGTTCACTATTTCTTTATACAGAATAGAAAGGAGTCTTAGCAGATTTGGATTTCAAACAATTTTTCCGAAAGCAAATCCAAATGTTGATTCTTTACAAGGTCTTATAATTTACATGACCTAATCTACCATGCCATAAAATAGAAGACACATTCAAATAAACAGAAGAAATAATCTTATTATTATTCTTTGTTCTTTGGCACAACAGTCATTACATTGAGCTTAAAAAGCCCATCACATAAGTATCATCTACCCACAAACATCCTACTTTTAGTGAGTACAATTTTATCAGACTCAAAAACAAGCCTAAACCCGCTCTTGCTCAATAGAGAGCCGGAAACCAAATTCTTTTGAATTTCAGGAGCATGAACAACATTGTTCAAAGTAAGTTCTTTCCCGAAGATCATCTTGAGTATTACCTTTTCATGGCCTCGTACCTTGCTAGCCGTAGAGTTTCCCATAAATAGTTGCTCATCATCAGCAGCTTCTTTGTACTTGGAGAAACTCTTCCTTTTAGAACATACATGACAAGTGGCCTCAGTGTCAACCCACCATGTCTTAGGGTTTTCCACCAAGTTCAATTGTGAATTAACAGCAGCGAGCTCAATCTCATAATCATCAACTAGGTTGGCTTGAGCTTTCTTTTTCTTGTTCTGTTGGCAGTCCTTTGCACTATGTCCGGGCATGTTGCATTTGAAACAAGTTCCCGTGAACTTCTTGAAATTTGTTCCCTTATTAGCTTGGGAAGAACTTGAACCAACATATTTCCTCTTGTTGATCTTCTCCGAATGCTCAACAACATTCTCCTTGGCTTCCATAGTCTGAACCTTAACCTTCTTTTCTAAAACACGGTTATCCTCCTCGATCCTTAATCGAACAATCAGGTCCTCTAAAGTCATCTCCTTCCTCTTATGCTTTAGATAGTTCTTGAAATCCTTCCACGAAGGAGGGAGTTTCTCTATTAAAGTCGCCGTTTCAAATGACTCACTAAGAATCATTCCTTCGGCAGTTATCTCATGGAGGATCAGTTGATACTCTTGAACTTGACTTATTACAGTTTTCGAGTCCACCATTTTGAAATCCAGAAACTGACCAACCACAAATTTCTTTGTGCCGGCATCCTCGGTTCTGTACTTTCTCTCTAAGGACTCCCACAGCTCTCTTGCTGTTTTGATTGGACTATACACATTATATAACATGTTGTCCAAACCGTTGAAGATGTAATTCTTGCATAGGAAGTCAGAGTTCTTCCATGACTCTACCGAGGCTACAACAGTAGTATTGGTCTCTCGCTTTTTGGGAATCGAGGCCTCCTCCCGTAAGAACTGGGCTAGGTTCAGAGTGGTCAAATAGAACAACATCTTATGCTGCCATCTTTTGAAGTCCAGACCATTGAACTTCTCGGGTCTCTCACCATGTGTGACATGTAAAGATTGTGGTGCTACAGGCGCACTTGCATTTACGGTAGACCATTCTGCCATCTGTTAGTTTAAAAAATAACAGGATCAACTTGTAACAATTTATACAAATATAAAAATGTTACTACTATAATAACACTACTAATAAAGTAATGTATTTAATGTTCACACTATATATATTATTAAACAAATAATAATAATATCTATATATATATATGTTATTACTAGTTAAACAAAATATATCATAACAAATATATATGCTCACCAAAATATATATATTCACACTATAAATATATAAATATTACTAAACAGTAGCAATATATATATATATAACATGTAACAATATATATATATATTAAAAGCAAAGCCATAAAATATAAATATGTTACAAACAGTAGCGAAATCTATTTATAAATATATGTTATAACTAATATAACAATATATTCTAAAATATATATATATATATATATGTATTTAACCGATACAACAGAGGCAAGGTAGAAGCAAATATATATAATACTCAAACAATGAAGTCAGTAAGTAACATATATATCTTAACCAAACAATATATATATATATATAAATATATATATATATATATCAGTAGACTAATATATATTATAAAAACAAGAAGTCAGTAAGAATATATAAAATTATATATTCAAACACTTTATAGAAATAAATAAATAAAATTCTATAATCTGTCAATTATAAAAGTAAATACTTATATATATACTACAGTACAAACTAACGTTATAAAATAACAGTATATAAAAACAAATATGCTTTCAAAGAATGTTAGTAATATATATAAATAATATATTATACATAAACAGTATGGAAATATATATATATATATATATATATATATATAAACCAAACCTAAACAGTAATGAAACACAATATATATCACGTACAGTATATAACAAATAAATATAGGCAAAAAATTCGTTAAAAAGATTATGGGAATCTAATTTGCTATATACTATAAAAAGAACAGAAGATATAAAAGAAATTGGAACATGATATATATATATATATATATATATATATACTCACTTGAATATACATGTACAAATTACACATAATTAACTATACGAAGACTTACAAGAATTGATTTGAAAAAATTTCGAGTCAAGGTTTCACCTCTGACCTTAAGAAGAATTTTGCCTGCCTCTAAGGTGCTTGCAGATTGATGCAAATCGTCTCCCAGACTTCCTCGATAACGTTGCTCTAGAGGGCACACTCGAAGCAACTCAGCGAACCAGAAAATGCTTGACTCTCTCTCAATCAAAAAAAATTTATGCAGTGAATTTGTGTGTTCAAAACGGACTCTGGAAGTCTGTATTTATAGAGGGACAAAAACAAGTTCGAAAAGGTACACCAGCTGGAAAGAGTCTGTTCGGTCAGAACAGACACAACCCAAGAGGCGAACCGGTTCGGTCATACACAGCACCGAACCGGCATGACTGATCCAAAAAGGGACAACCAAAATGCAGACTTGACTGGTTCGGTCCAGGACCGAATAGTCACAATTAATCGGACAAAATTAATGTTGGTTCGGCTGGGCAGCAAAAAGAATATTGCTGACCCAAGCCTAGGTCTAGGTTCGATCAGACCCGACCCAGCCCAAGCCCAGCGACGCGTGTGTGGTGTAGCCCAAGTTGTGTAGGTCCTCACCCACCACAAAAATTCGTCTTAAGATTGTAGGAATCTAATTTGCTATATACTATAAAAAGAAAAGAAGATATAAAAGAAATTGGAACATGATATATATATATATATATACTTACTTGAACATACATGTACACATTACACATAATTAACTATACGAAGACTTACAAGAATTGATTTGAAAAAATTTCGAGTCAAGGTTTCACCTCTGACCTTAAGACGAATTTTGCCTGCCTCTAAGGTGCTTGCAGATTGATGCAAATCGTCTCCCAGACCTCCTCGATAACGTTGCTCTAAAGGGCACACTCGAAGCAACTCAACGAACCGAAAAATGCTTGATTCTCTCTCAATCAAAAAATTATTATGCAGTGAATTTGTGTGTTCAAAACGGACTCTGGAAGTCTGTATTTATAGAGGGACAGAAACCAGTTCGAAAAGATACACTAGTTGGAAGGAGTCTGTTCGGTCAGAACAGACACAACCCAAGAGACGAACAGGTTCGGTCATACAGAGCACTGAATCAGCATGACTGATCCAAAAAGGGACAACCAAAATGCAGACCTGACTGGTTCGGTCCAGGACCGAACAGTCACAATTAATCGGACATAATTAATGTTTGTTCGGTTGGGCAGCAAAAAGAATATTGTTGACCCAAGCCTAGGTCCAGGTCCGATCCGACCTGGCCCAGCCCAAGCTCGGTGGTGCGTGTGTGGTCTAGCCCAAATTATGTAGATTCTCACCTACAACAAAACTTAAGTGTCCCTTGGGTTAATCCGACATTGGTTCACCAAAAATCCACTTTCCGGCAATCCTTTAGCTCGAACTTTGGATTCTATTTGAAGTATAAAGTGTGCTCTTTAAGATATAGATATAATTAAATGTGATAAAGTCTTGTGTATGTTCATGTCACTCTCCAAAGGATAGTGCATCATGTGAACAAATATTCTACAGCGTTACATCATTGCATGTGTAGTTTGTTTGTAAAGTATATATTGAATCTTTAGAACTTAAATTTTAATTCAATTGGTCCATTCAATCATTTTTAAAAAGCAGTATCCAACAGATTTAAAGTTCGAATCTAAGCATCTGTAAATTCTTTTTTATTTTCAGACTGCGACTTCATTTGTACAAACAAAAAAAAGAATAGAATTTTTAGTTCCAGTGATAAAGATTCATTTTTTATTTTCAGCCTGCGATCTATTTTGTACAAAAAAAATATATTGAACTTTTAATTTCAGTGATCAAGATTCAAATTTGATAACTTCAAATAACTAGAAAAAAAAAATTATTATTACCTTTAAAAAAAACTCTTGCTAATTGCTATCCTTTCAAGTGGACGGACCTTTCTTGTTCTCCTTTAGAAGTTGCAGGCTCAATTCTTTCAACAACTTATTTTTTTATCGAAAAAACGGGGATAGATAGATAACTCAAATATTAAGACTTCATTTGGATCCCACTAAATCGGAGGTTCCACCGATTTAGTGGGATCCATGAAGAATCCCCTCGAACATTGGAGAGGAGAGAGTCTTGTTAAAAACTAGACCCTTCAATGAGACTTTTAATGATTAATATGCTCTTTAGTTTTTTTTTCAACAATTTGTTTTTTTTTTCATTTTATTATTTTTTATTTATAAAATTTATAAAATTATTTATTTTTTGTTAATTATCTCATCTTTATTTTTATTTTTTAGTTTATTTTTAATTTTTTATTTAAAGACTTTTAAATTATTTAATCAATTAATATAATAATGAATTATATAATAATTAGTTAATTAATTAAAATATTTAAATAAATATATAAAATAATATTTTAAAATAAATTTAAATGTTAAATATTATTAAAATATATATAAATAACTTATCAATATCCGCTTAAATTAATGTCTTTAATGATCATTTTCATCTCATCTCCACCATTGCTTTTGTATCCAAACACATATCTCACCACTGATTTTAATCTCATCGTTACAGTAATTAATCTTATCGTCACCGTTATTTTTAATCACATCAAAATTAATTTCACCGTCCATCTAAATGAAGCCTAAGTCAAGTCAAAATTTCGAAAAAAAATTACGGCAAAGCTTAAGGAAAATTGCTAATAAAAACTTATCAAAAAAAAAAAAAAAATTGCTAATAAAAAGGTAATATCAAGAGAGAAGGAAATGTAGTTGCTCATAGCTTGGTAAACACATGCATTTGGATTAGGAGTAGATGATTATGTTGCTTGCCTGGCTAGAGAGAGAATGCTCTAGAACTGATTGTACATGCTTTAGAAGATGACTGTAGCTTTTCTATTGTATCTTGTTTAAATATGATAATTTTTGTATATATATATATATCATGTTTCATGTTTATTTTCTGTGTTAATTAATATAAATTATTAAATATGTTAAAATCTTAAACATGAATATATACGTATATTAAATATATCATATTAATAATATTTAGACATATCGTGTATATTATTTTATTTTTATATTTATTAAATATATTACGTTCATATCATGTTTTCATCTCATATTTAAAATTATCTATATTCATTAATTAAATTTAAATCTCCTTTCCTTTAAAAAGAAACAACAAAAACACTAATTTATTAGTTAGTCCTTCAGAATTAAGGGTCCTATGCCCAAGACCCAAATAAGCCTAGCCCACAACAATCTAAACCATGGGCACATTTCAAATCAAATGGCATTGTCTGTGGTGTACTTATATGCTATAAAAAGGGTCTTTTCATATGCTTTTTCTATTTATATTTGTTTACTTTTTTTTTTTGTTAAAACAATAATGATAAACCAAATCATTGCTACTTTAGTTTTAAACTGAAGAAAAAGTCTATCACATCCCTTCCCTTAACCAAATCCCTAATGCGGTCAAACCAATATCCTACTTCACTCTCCTTTTAGGAGACATAAATTCTTTACATTCATTTGTTACAAAGAATATTAACTTTTAGTAGTTAAGTGTTCAACACTTCATTTATATCACACCATTATTTTCAAATTTCAAACAATAGATTTCAACTTACCCTTGGTTTATAAAGCATAAAGCAACCATTAATATACTTCTAATATAGAAAAAAAAAAAAAAGCTGCTATTATAAATGAACCAGAAACATATATAACTGTTATTAGCTCTAAATATAAAGACTGAAATATGTGAATATTTTTTTTAAAAAAATAACGATGAAACTGTTTAATTAAAACAAAATTTTGACCTGATCCTCTTACAAGATAATAAATCAATTAAAACATCCTACGAATTATAAAGTTTAATAACTACAAAACTCTCGATATGTCGTCAATATAACTTTTGAGAAAAATCCATTTTTAATTTTCACAAATAAGAATTTGTGTTGTTATAATATTTTTTTGATAATTTATTATGGATAATATAATAATCTAAAATTACAATTGCGATATTGTGGTCCCAAACTTTATTTCCCAAAATAACATGACTATATTTTCCAAAACTTTTGGGAATAAAATTCAAAAAGAAAACAAGTTGTGAAAGATTAAATATAAAAAAAAAAATAGTAAGGATAGTAAAACAAAATAGAGATAAAAGCGCACTTCAACGGTCCAAACCCTATCATTAACAAAGAAAATGTGAAGGGTACAAAATACGAAAAAATAATTAAAACATAACATGAATATAAAAAATGTATCAAAATCTATATAACACTAATTATTATGTGTCAAAATTTATATAAAAAAAATGTTAATCGTTTTCTAGTAACACGAGTTAAGCTGATATATATATATATATATAAAGTGTAATTAATGCAATATCTTTTCTTGGATTAATGTATTAAATAGAAAAAAAATTAAACTGATAATTAAATAATCTTTAAGCACCAATTAAGCAGATCTTTATATAAATTATAATATTTTAAATGCAATTATAATAAAAAATAATGTGAATACGATTGAATAAACAAATTTTCAAATTTTAAAAAAAAAAAAATCTAAGCAGCAAAATGGAAAATGGAAAATACAAAATATTTTAATTTTGCATGGGACCAGACCAGCTGATCTTTAATGTAGCCGTTACACTCCCCCACCGAATTTTTGCTGACGTGGCACCTCTTAATTTAAATCTATCAAATCTCCTTTTAAAAGAAATATTATTTAAATATAATACACAGAATCGACCGTTGGCTTTTTCCCTTATTCTCAAACCAAAAACAGGACATTTTCTCCTTGGTTCTTCGATCTTCACAAAATTACGAACAGAAAATCTCACTAAAAAAATGGCCGTCGATTACGCCTTCACCGACGAAGAAATGGTGATCGATGAGGGTCTCGGATGCCCGAGAGCCTATGCGAAAATATGCCGGGACCGTAGTCTTGGTCCCTACAATCATGGCCCTCCTTTCACCTTCATGCCTTATGCTTTGCAGCAAAATGAGGCAATTTTTTACCACTTTTCTTTGAATTTTTTTTTTTTTTGGGTTCTTCAAAGATGGAGAAGAAATGGGTTTTTGGAGTTTTGGGTGATGTTGTTCTTATGTTGGTTTTTGATTAAAAAAAAGGAGGAATTGGGAATTGGAAAAGAAAATAAGGCTATGGAGATTAATTACTAATTTGTATTTTGCAGAGTCTGAGAGCAAAGGAACTGGACCAAATGTTCCCAATTATTGATCCAAAGGCAAGATCAACGGCTAAGCCAAAAATCTTCATCAATCTCTTGTGGAAGCAGCTCAGTCATTTAGGGTAATTAACTTGAATTTTACTCTTAAAGACCCTTAGAAACTTACAAATGTGTTTAACTAATGGGAAATTTTTGCATTTTTTTCTTCTTATTTCTATCACTTCCTTTGAATTCAGGAACGCTGGCTTTGATCCAGAAGTAATCCGTGTCGATCCATACGGCAATGTGCTGTACTACCATGCTGATTCAGCTTCACCTCTTTCTTGGGATATTGATCACTGGTTTCCTTGCTCAAGTACATTACTAAATGACCATCAAGCTCTCTATTGTTTCTTTTTCTTAGGTTTATGTTTTCGTTTTGCTTAAATTTTGGATTTGCTTTAAAAAAATTTAGGGGGTGGATTGACTGTTGCAAGTAATCTGAAGATATTACAGTGGCAAGTATGCAAGAAAAAACATAACAAGCTAGAATTTCAAGTTCCATGGTGGGATTTTCAGTTGGGGATTTCTGTGAACCAGTTCTTATCGATTTTTGCTTCTCGAAAGTCTGATTTCAGGTTTGGGATTTTTCTACATATTTCTACATTTCAGTGCATTCTATAAATGGAAAACTGATAAGTGTAATGATATACAAGCTTTAAAAATATGGCAGGCACAGGGCATTTTCCTTCTTGTTTGCAGAAGGTGAAAATGAAGAAATACATTCTTCACAAACAGTGGATTCACATTCTTTTCCACAGCATTTTATGAAGTCAAAAGAGCAATTTGGCCTTGCTCCAGCTGCTGTTGTTGTCACTCGGAGGGAACTATATGATATTTCATCAGCTTTAAAATCACTGGATTATAACAGGCAGATAAACCCACAGTCTCCTATTATTGGTTAGTACAAAAGGGGGGAAAAAAAAAACTCAAGTTACAGATTTACTTGTGCATTCATCTCAATCATTTGTCTCATAATAATTTTTTTTTTTAAAAACTTTTCAGCTGCAAGGAAAATGAAATCTAGCGTTTTGAAGGAAAATGAAAATCCAGATTTTGTTACAAATCCATATCAGGCCATTGTTATGGCCAGAGATTCACTGAAACAAAGGGAAGAAACAAACAGGATGCTGGCAGAAATACAGAAGTTGGATGAAGAGGTGAATGAAATGAGGAGGAAAAATGATGAAGAAAAGTTTTCTATTCAAGACTTGGAAGTGGAGCTCATAAAGCGTAGGAGAAGGGCAGAAAAGTGCAGACGGCTGGCCGAGGCACAATCTTCATACAGGACTATGCTAGAAAAGATGATTCGGGATGCCATGCACCAGTAAGATTGTCAAACACATGCTGTTAATATAACAATATTTCTGTCTTCTATTCTATGTTGCTTCGATCTTCAATGTTCTTGAAGTATCTGTGTCCAACACTCATGTCCAACACATATCCAAATATGGGTATTGGGATATGATCCTCCAAGAACCCTCCAGATACATAGAATTCTTAAAAAAAAATTAAACATACCCGTGTCGACACTCATACCCGTATCCGACATTCATACCCAAGTCCGAGTAACATAGCTTCTATTTATAGATTTCAATTTTTTTCTTCTTTTCGCTTCTTGTAGGAGTGTCGTTTACAAGGAACAGGTGAGACTGAACCAGGGTGCTGCAAATGCACTCATGGCAAGACTTGAAGCACAAAAGGCAATATGTGATGCCTCGGAGAAGGAACTTCACAAGAGATTTAAACAACGAGATGAGATCGAAAAGCAGATAAGGCCTGAATGGGAACACGCAAGGAAGAGATCAAGAACAGATGAAACTTTCTTCGAAGGACAAGATAGCAAAACTGTTCTTTATCTACCAGGAATCAGGCCAAGAACACCTTTACACAAGGAGCTGAGAGTGTTTCTGGAGGAGGAACATAAAGCATCTGTAGCTGGTTTATCTTCAAATGAAGATCAAAAGCATGAAGAAATTGAAGAGGAACTGGCAATTACAGCAACAAATGCCTTGAAAGAAAAGCGTGACGAGCATGATAAAGCCATAGCTGCTTTAGAAGATGAAAAACCAATCGAGCAGAAGTTTCAGAGACT
Organism: Fremontodendron californicum; assembly: GCA_030761205.1. NCBI lineage: Eukaryota > Viridiplantae > Streptophyta > Magnoliopsida > Malvales > Malvaceae > Fremontodendron > Fremontodendron californicum. The sequence continues at coordinate 7,701,468 of JAULJL010000024.1, forward strand.
TGAAATAAAAGAGGAGAGAGAAGAAATTCAATTCCCTGTTATTGAAGAAACAGAAAGAGAGGAAGATGAAGAGAGTAGGAGGCAGCGTGGGAAAGGGAATGTAGATAGGTGGCTCCAAATGCTGTTAGAGAACAGTCAAGAAGAATTGGACCCTCAAATTGTAGATGCAGAAGAAGTGACTGGAACTGATGACATAATAAAACAGCTAGATTTGAAGTATCCACAGCAAATTCATGATGGGAAGAAGAAAGAAGAGATTGTTGAGATAGAAGAAGGCAGTAAAACACCAAGGAGAAGTAGCAATGCTTGTGAAATGGCTAGTTTTGTTGGTGAAGGTATTGGAAGCAGAAAGGAAAGAACTGAGAAGAATGGAAAGGAAAGAATTCTTATGAGGTCTGAGAGTGCCAGGGTCTTTCGAAGAATCCCATCTTCTCCATCTTTGATTTTGGGTGGTATGAAGAAAGGAGTGGAATGCATGAGGAAGAAGCCAATAGTAACTAGCGATGATGAACAAGATTATGCTGTGGGAAACAACTTCCTCAAATCATCCATCAAAACAATAAAGAAGGCTGTGAAAATATGAAGATTTATATTCCAGCGACGCCTATCTCTGTGTACTTGTTATCTTCAACACTGAGGTGATTTGTTTATCATTTTTTAAGATTGCTAAAAGTATCTGTCGAGTTGAATAATTGAGTGAATGTATGTCTTTCCAGCTTTTCATGTCTGTATATTAGGTCCTATTCAGTTTGGTCAATATCTGTATATTGTATCAGTGGTTTTTTTTTTTTTTTTATTCTGTTTTCGCATTTGGACAAGAGATTTCAAGTAAGGAATTCATTTACCGAAAGACTTTCAAAATTTTAAAATGTAATTACTTTATTTGACAAAATAAAAATTAGAATTGTTAAAATTTTTAAAACTTGAAAGAAAAATTTTAGAGAACTCAAATTTCTTTTTCAAATTCCACCAAAAGAGGTGGAATTTGTGAAATTCTTAACATTTATTATGTTTATTTTATACGAAACTTTTATTTTTTTAATTCTAATTACGAAAACTCATTTTAAAATTTATTTTTTTATTTTTCACATTTTTACAAATATAATGATACACATATTGCATATTTTCTCAATATTATTCTTTCTCTATTATAATTATTTTTTTACCTCATCAAATTTCAATATTCATTTTTAAAAAAAAAAAATATTTATCCAAACAATAAAATTAAAAATGTTAATATTTTGATGTGATGTATTTTAAAATACTAACATTTTAAAATTTTAAAATTCTTTATTCAAACACGCCCTAAATGGTTTTGGATAGTAGAAATATGTTGTTTTATCAAAGTGAGTGATAATAATAGCTCCTATGAGAAAAAAAAAATTATGAATCAGTTACGCCTATATCTCATTTTAATCATTTAAAGTCAGTTCATATTTTTTCCATGTCATTAAAGCTTTGTCACAATTTAAATAAATTAAATCATTTTCTTTTTCAGCATAACTCATCAGCCAAGACTATCTTTGTATTCAAAATCTTACTTTTCCACGAGATCAATGGTTTAGTCATCAAGAAAAGGTAATTTGTTGATTTGTGCAATTAGTGTAGACTCCGAATTTTATCCGGGGTTGATTAATTAGTTAATTTTTAAATCAGGAAAAACAAACTTGGACTCTATAAAAAAAAAAAAAAAGGAAATCAGAAAATTAAAAAATTAAAAAAAAAATCGGATAATTAAAAAAATAATAAAAAATGATAAACTCATTTTTGGTGGGACTTGATCTCTTCTTTTGGACTCTAAGAGATGTGATTTGAATGAAATCCTATCTTGATCAGATTAGGACTTCAGATTATAATGAAACCCTAATTCTTTTTCTATATAAACAACCTTAGGCTAAAAAACAAAAGGGGAGAATCAGAATTTCGAAGTAATCAAGCAAAGATTGGTAAAAAGGAAAAATTTTCTTTTTTTCAAAAAGACTAGTAGATTCGAAATTTTGGGGTTCTTAGCTTTAGGAGTTGTTTCGAAGGGTGTTTAGCAGTGGGGATCTTGGATTTAATTGGAGGAAGCTTAGGCCAAAGTTTGGTGACCATCCGACGAACGACGGAGGAGATCGGAGAAGTTAAAGTTTTGGGTTTTAATTTCAGATCTAGGATTATCGGGTTAGATTTAGTAAAAACTAAGTTGATTTTTGGGTAGAGGAGATCGAAAAGAATTTTTGATGATTTTTTGGAATTTTTCTGAACCCGTTGATTGGCGGCGACGGTGGAGGTTGGCGGCGATGACGGCGAAAGGCGGCGGCAGTGACCGAAATCTGAAAAAATTTCTGGGTTCTTGAAGAACACTGGTGGGTGTTCTTGAGTCAGATAGAAGAAAGATTTTTTTTCTTCTTTAAATTAAAGTAAAGTCTAAAAAAAAAGTGTTTTTTACATTAAGCATCTAGGTCGGGTCGCGGCAACCCGCGTGTCTGCCAGACCCAGATGTTTACAATTTGTTATTTTTTTTGTTGTTGTAAGTCACGTGGCTTCTTTTGGCTTGTTTACATTTATGCTTTGTTTACTTTTATGCTTTGTTTATTTTCTTTGTTTATTTTCTTTATTTGTTTATTTTTTATTTAATTATTATTTCATGATTGTATAATTGATGGAAGATTACATGACAATGATTTGCATGATGATTGTATAATTGATTTGATGATTGCATGATGTGATGATTTATTTTTTTATATATATTTATTATTTGATTGTTTTATGATTATATGTATTATTATATGATTTGTGATTAATGTTTATTATTATTATCTTTATTCTATTTTGTGTTATTATTTGTTACTAATATTATTTTTTTATTTTACGTTTCAGGTCTAAACTTTTTTTTTTTATATTTAATTCTTGAATAACTATATTTATTATTGTGAATATTTTTATTGATTAACTTTTACTTTATTTTTATTTTGTATAAATATTTGTATATTGATTATTTATTTATTTTGACCAATTGAGTTTATTATAATTGATGATTAATTAATTAAAATAATAAATGAAGATATTTTCCAATGATGAAATTCAAATAGATCACGTATGGTTGATTTCTGAGAAATTTCTAAGTGAGAGAATTCTCTTAAAAATTTTCCAGAACGAATGAAAAGATTTTTTTAAGAGATTATTTTCGATATCAATAAAGGTCAAAATTTATTCTTTTGAAATAATTAATTTTAAATATCTCTTTTTCAAGATAATTTTCCATAATAAATACCTAATTAAAATTGAAGGATAAATTAAGATTTTTTCCGATGATGAAATTCAAGAGAGTTACAAATGGTTGACTTTTAAGAAATTTCTAGGTGAGAAAAATTCTCTTAAAAATTCTCCAGAACGAATGGAAGAATATTCTAAGGGATAATTTTCGATATTAAGATTAGAATTTATTTTTCGAACAAACATTAATAAAATGTGGATTAATTTTGGAAGATTAATTTAAGAGAAATAACTTTGTTAAATAATCTAACTTTTCCGACGACGGAGCCTCTTCAATAGAACGAATGGTTTCTTTTGGATGCTCTCGAGGTGAGAAAACGTTTTTTAGTAATTTCTCCAGAATGAATGGAAGGAAGACCTAAAAAATGATTTCTAAATTTTAACAATTAAAATGAAGATATGATAGACAAGACCATTTAATTAAGACTTTTTAAGTATCACAAGACTAATTAGGTACTATCTCTTAGATAGGCGTTGTGAGGGTGCTAATCCTTCCTCACACATAACCGTACTCTCGAACTTAGTTCTGATAAGCAGACCAGAACCTATTCTTTTTAAGGTGCCTTAATCAAGCTTAGGATTACTTTAAATAGGATAGATTCATAAAGGTGACTAATCACACCTAGATTAGATGATTAGTGGCGACTCCATGATTTGTGTCTAGCATGCTGAATTCGTATTTGGCACGTTATGATAGTTTGGCGACTCTACTGGGGACATTAGAGAGTCGAGCCATAGATTTGTCTTGTAATACCTTAGGTTTTAAATATTGGTGTTTAAAAGTGTTTAATTTTTTATTTTATTTTCATCTTCTTTTTTATTTTATTATTTGTGATAACTCTTGTTTCTTATACATTGATGGGAAAAAGAAGGTTTGATTGTTCCTTCGCACACATGACACATTGCATATCATAAAGCCCTATACCCGGGCTCGTCCCTTTTAGGAGGGGGTAAAGTACCTACGCCTTCGTGAGGTGATAACCTCCGCAACGGCTAGCGAAACACCCTCAGAGTGTAAGGTACCAAAGCTTTCGTGAGGTGATAACCTTCGCAGCAACTTTGGAAAATACTCTCACCCGAATTGAACCCTTCCGATTGGAGCCTATAATGGGTGAGGAATGGGGTACCTTACTCATCCTACATGGATGATGTTAAGGAGCAATTTAGGGACCTTTTAGCTTGGTCAAATATCCTAAGCCCAGCATATATATAACACTTAAGAGGCCAACCTTAAGATAGAGACATGTCTACCTGTTTCATAGAGAATAACCCGAAATAGGACACATGAAGGAATGTTCTTGCTTTCTGACAAATTTTTAACTTTGTGAATATTATTTGTATTTCTCTAATATGTATCTAACTATTGAATTTTGTGAAACCTTCGTGGTCATTACTTGAATTAATTCTTTCAATTATTTGTATGCATTTGCATCATTTAAATGTTTTACCAGGTACATTTTTTTACCATGCTCATGCATTTATCATGTAAATTTGTTTACCATGCTCATGCATTTACCATGTACATTTTTTAACAATGCTCATGCATTTACCATGTACATTTTTCATGATGCTCATGCATTTATCATGTACATTTTTCATGATGCTCATGCATTCACCATGTACATTTTTCATAATGCTTATGCATTCACCATGTATATTTTTCATAATTCTTATGCATTCACCATGTATATTTTCGTAATGCTCATGCACTCATCATGTACATTTTTCATAATGTTGCTGTTAAACTTTGTGAATATTTTGATGTTGTCATTAAATTTATTCTTTTATTTATTTGCATCATACATGTGCATTTCATGAAAGCATTTGAGTCTTAAATTTTAAATTATGGTAATGAAGGGTTCAAGGATAGCTCAAGCAATCAAAGATCTTGGGGCATTCCTACAACATTTGTTCATAGGTTAAAGCAATAACAGAGGAACAGGCTTCTAGAATTCGTTCACGAGTTAAAGCAATGGCAGAGCAACAGGTTGCTAGGATGAGCGAAATAGAAAAGGCACAAGATGAAATGAGAGAACAGTTGGCCAAGATGATGGATTTGACGATGAATTTTAACAAGCAGAGAGGGGTAGAAGAAGTAACTACTCAAGAAAAGAATCAGTCACAAGATGATGATGATCCTACATATCTGCCTGGTTTAAGTCAATTCCAAGCTCAAATAGGGATGCTAGTGACATCATCAACTACTCAACACCAATTCTCAGGATACACCATTCATGCGCCTGGGGCAAAATTTTCAAATCCTGTCCAAGTTTCAGATTTAGATGATCCCAAAAAGCAAGAGAGGCTAAGGGTAGTTGAAGAGATTGATTCTCACAAAATGAATCTTATAAAGGAAAAACTCTGGGCTGTTGAGGGGATGGATTTCTATGGCTCCATGGACGCTGCTGGGCTTTGCTTGGTGCCCGATGTAATCATTCCGCCAAAGTTCAAGACTCCAGATTTTGAAAAATATGATGGGACTAAATGCCCGATAACCCATGTCACAATGTATTGTAGACAGATGGCTACTCACACGCGTGATGACAAGTTGCTGGTACATGTCTTCCAAGATAGTCTCACAGGGTCCGCTGCAAGATGGTATGTCCAATTGAATAGAACCCGCATCCGTTCATGGAATGAGTTGGCAAGGACATTTATAGTGTAATACAGGCATATTGTTGATATGGCTCCAAACCGTTTAACCTTACAGAATATGGAGAAGAAAGCTATTGAAAGCTTTAAAGAGTATGCTCAGAGATGGAGGGACATTGCTGCCGAAGTCTAACCACCTCTCACTGAAAAAGAAACTACAGTCTTGTTTGTTAGTACCTTTAAAGCACCATACTATGAAAGGATGATTGGGAATGCCACCAAGAATTTTGCAGACATGGTAATCTCCGAGGAGATAATAGAAAATGCTATAAGGAGTAGGAAACTTGAAGTCGGAGAAACATCTGATGGAAAGAAAAATAGGGCATATAAAAAGAATGAGGGAGATGTCCAAGTTGTGACTTATGGAAGGCAACAAGCAGGAGGTGTTTCCCCATGCTATCCATACCTGGTGTACCACCCTTATCCATCAGCACCATCAACTTTCCAACCAAACTTTTACCCTCAAACACGTATTCCTATGTCTGGCCCTACAGTGAGTCCTTTAGCTCAACCTAGACCCTCAATGAGTAATCAGAGAAGACCTCAAAATAACCGAGAGAGAACCCGTATTGACCCAATTTCGATGTCCTACACTGCTTTATTCCCATGTCTCATTGAAAATCAACTAGTTGCACCTGTTCACCTGGAACCTTTGAAACCTCCTTTCCCTGAGTGGTATGATATCGATGCTCGATGTGAATATCATTCTGGGAATTTTGGTCATTCTATAGAAACTTGTCCGGCTTTTAAACATAAGGTGCAAAGCTTGATCAATACTGGCCTTTTGAATTTTGATAAGAGGAATCAAATGTTGGTGTTGGTCCATCTACACGGGGGCATAATGGTGATAAGGTTTAGAATGAAGGATTAAAGTTGTTGGTTATCCTTGAACTTTTTTTTTTTGTCTTTTAAAGTAATGTAGGTGGATCTTTTTATGTTTAGACTTGATTTATTTTTCATCATCTCAATGAATTGGCAAGTTTGATGCATTTTCATTTTCATTTCCTCTTTCATTTATTATTTCTTCCATTTGCCTACACTTTCAATTTCACCTATGTCAAGTTTCCAAGTAATGAATGTGGTGACAATCATGGCAATAATCTGGGATTCAATTTTGAAAGTTATTTCCGTATTGGTGAACTTGAACATATATGACCATACTTTGCCATTTGATTTTGTTGAGATTGTTGTGAAAAAGATGAAAGTTGATATGCAGTTTTGGCATGACTGGAAGAAAATTAGTAGAATTGCTTCACGAGTATATTGAATGGTTGTTGAATTCCTTTACAAGTATATAGATTCCTTGTGGTGAATTTATATAAGTTTGTCATTTTCAATAACTGTTCTTTGATGAAAATATTCACATTTGAGATGATAATGGCCATCTTTCATATTCCTTTCACAAAATGAGAAATTATCCTTCGCTATCCCCTTTTGAGCCTATTGGATTCTTTTTTTTTTTTTTTTGAATGAACCCAACCAAGGATCACCCTCCGCACCAGGGGGCAAGTATGGAAAAATATCTTTCTAGAGGAGAACGAATGATTGGATCATATTTCTACGCCATGTAAAGAATGTCTTATGTCATGGAAGCAATGATGAGATGGATTGAGTTCCAAAATTTTGAACTCACTTTGTGATAAAAAAAAAGGAAAAAAGAGAAAGAAAAAAAAAGCAAGGCAAATAAAAAAAATGAAAAGATAGATGTGAAAAGTTTTGAAAATCCTCATTGAAAAAGAAATGATCCATGGCTCGATTATCTTGGAAATGAAAAGAAAGATATGAAGTGTTTTGAGATAAAAATTATCCTTTGTTTGAATACCCTTAAACACATGTTTGAACCTATTTTATCCATTCTTTCATTACCCCAAAACCCTGACCTACATTACGTACCTAGAAAAGTCCATTTTGATCAAATGTGAATGTTTGAATTGGAAATCAGGTATTGAATTAGGACATGCTTGTGGTATTATCAAGGGACAATGAAGCTTAGATGCATGAAGACAGCTCCAAAGAAAAAGGAAAAGGCTTGTTACACTTTGATATGCTTAATTGCCTCCGAGAAGATTGAGACGAACACATGATGAGGGAAGTTTTTTCTTGATACTTTGAGAAATAATTAGTTTTGAAGAGATTGCTCTTAAGTCACATGGCCATTGGAGAGAGTACACAACTATTTGTGGAGTTCTTATGAAGTGAAAAGCTTTTCCTAGGGAAGCATTATTTTGAGAAAGACAAATGAAGATGATTTGCCAAATACTGTGGAGAAATGTTTCTTTGAAGGAAAAAATGATGGAAAAAAAATAATGAAAAAGAAAAAAGAAAAAAAAATAAAGAAAAAAAGATGAAAAAAAAGGAGGATTCAAATTGAAAACCCGAAAAGGGCAATTTGAGTCATAGGAGAATATCTAAGTTGAAAACTTGAAAAGGCGGCTTAGGTATAATGAAAGTCAGTTTGGAGATTTCATTGGGGGCATGGTTTGGTATGACATAACTAAAAAAGATCAAGAACACCGATTGGATTGATTTTTGAAAGTGACTCATGGATTAATCTCAAGATTGTCAACATATTCATTATTTGGGGATGTTGATATCTCATCCAAATATCCTTGTATAATTCTTTGATTCGCCTATTATCTTTTGACAAATTTGTTCTTTTCCCTTCAATAATAAAGACCCTCTTTATTCGATTAATTTTTTCATTGCTATTCTTTGTTGCCAATTTTGCATTCCCATAATGAATAGATGAAATGTTGATGCATTATATTTGTTATGGAATTGGAATGATGATTGATAAGTTGAAATACTGAACATAAAAGATTCATGCATTATTTTGAAGAAAAAAATTTTAAAGATGATGAGAACCAGAAAAGTTTGAAATGTAGACACATGGGGGTTCTAAGCTAAAATATACACTTTGGAAATGGACAAATGCTGCATTTGAGAATGAATAAAATCGGCAAAAGACTAGACCGGTGGATGAAACTTGTTAGCTAGTTTTGAAGCTACATGTTTGGAAATGATACAAAGATGAAATAATGAGCTTGAGAATTATTTTGTCACCATGATTGGAGAGATATGGTGATTACCATGCATTGCATTGCATTCATGACGTTCATTTCTTGAATTGCATTACATGACATTCATGGCATGCATTTAACATGTAAGAAAAATTTTGAGTTAGATTTTTGAATTTTGAAATCAAACTTTTTTAAAGGAAAATTCTTTGACCTCGGTTGAGATGAAAATTTTGGTCTTTTAGATTTTGCACATTGGTTGAAGAATGAGTTTAGATATTGGTAGTAATGAGAATTTTTAAGATGAGATTTTTTTTTCTTCAAGATGAATTGTTTTATGTTTTTTTAATATTAGATTTATTTTATCAAAGACGAGAATGATTTAGTGTGAATCCTTAGCTAAGTGAGAATCCTTAATTTAGTGTGAATCCTTTATTTAAGTGAGAATCCTTAGTTTGGTGTGAATCCTTATTTTGGATGCGAATCCCTTAGTTTAGTGAGAATCTTTATTTTGGGTGTGAATCCATTATTTCTTTACTTTTGGGTGCGAATCCCTTAGTTTAGTGAGAATCCTTATTTTGGGTGCGAATTATTTCTTTATTTTTGGGTGCGAATCCCTTATTTCTTTATTTTTGGGTGCAAATCCGTTAGTTTAGTGAGAATCTTTATTTTGGGTGCGAATCCCTTATTTTAGTGAAAATCCTTATTTTGGGTACAAATCTCTTATTTCTTTATTTTTTGGGTGTGAATCCCTTAGTTTAGTGAGAATCCTTATTTTGGCTACGGAATCCCTTATTTCCTTATTTTTGGGTGAGAATCCCTTAGTTTAGTGAAAATCCTTATTTTGGATGCGGAATCCCTTATTTCCTTATTTTGGGTGCGAATCCTTTAACTTAGTGAGAATTTTTATTTTGGGTGCGAATCCTTTAGTTTGAGTGAGACTCCCTTATTCATGTGAGAAATCTCGTACTTTGGTGTGAATCCTTTATTTTCAAGTTACTTTAAGTTGTGAATCCTTTATATTGTAAATTTTAAGTTTGTCTTTAAAGTGAAAGATTTCAAAGTTTGTGTGTTTTTGAGAGATTTGATTTGAGAAGAGAAATCTTTAGGTTGAAACTAATTAGAGACAGTAAGATTCAATCTATCAGTTTGAAGCCAAGTATAGATGGGAGATGAATAATGAGCTGGAGAACTTTTCTATATTGATTAGAGATTCAGAGAGTTGATATCATTCATACAGTGCATTCATGACATCCATTGCATGATATGCATCAGCATTTCATTCATGGCATTCATGTACTGAATTGCATTCATGCATTGCATTCAAGAAAGACTAGTGCAGATATTCAATATAATTTGGACAGGAATTTCAATTTGGAATGACAATTTGTGAGAACCATATCAAATCTTTTCGGGATCCAAGGTAAGATTTTTGAAATTTCTTTTGAAGAAAGTATTCACTTTTGAGAATTTACAAATTTCATTGGGTATTTAAAGTTGATGCCTCATTAGGAGGAGTTTTTCATTATTGGGATATTTAAAGTTGATGTCTCGTTAGGAGGAGTTTTTCATCGTTGAGAATTTTAAGTTGATGCCTCGTTAGGAGGAGTTTTTCTTCGTTGGGAATTTAAAGTTGATGCCTCATAAAAAGGAGTTTTTCTTCGTTGGGACATTTAAAGTTGATGCCTCATAGAGAGGTGTTTTTCTTTGTTGGATATTTAAAGTTGAAGCCTTGGTGGAATAGTATATTTTCACGTTGGGTTTATTTAAAGTTTACGCCTCACTTAGAGGAGCTTTTCTACGATGAGATTTTCTTTAAGTACATAGTTGTCTTTTTAATGTTTGAGAACTTAGTAGGGTGTCTACGTCTTTGCACGTCCCCTGTTTCTCAGGGAATGCACAAAGAGAGGCAACTGTAGACATCGAATTTTATCCGGGGTCGATTAATTAGTTACTTTTTAAATTTTTGTATATTTTATTTTATTTATTTTCGAAATTAAATAGAAAAAAAGAATAAAGAGGAAAATCAAAAAATAAAAAAAAATCGGATAATTAAAAAATATAATGAAAAATGATAAACTCATTTTTGGTGGGACTTGATCTCTTCTTTGGATCAAACTTGGACTCTAAGATATGTGATTTGAATGAATCCTATCTTGATCAGATTATGACTCCAGATTAGAATGAAACCATAATTCTTTTTCTATATAAACAACCTTAGGCTCAACAACAAAAGGGGAGAATCAGAATTTCGAAGTAATCAAGCAAAGATTGGTAAAAAGGAAAAATTTTATTTTTTTCAAAAAGACTAGTAGATTCGAAATTTGGGGGTTTTTAGCTTTAGGAGTTGTTTCGAAGGGTGTTTAGCAGTGGGGATCTTGGATTTAATTGGAGGAAGCTTAGGTCGGAGTTTGGTGACCATCCGGCGAACGACGGAGGAGATCGAAGAAGTTAAAGTTTCAGGTTTTAATTTCACATCTAGGATTATCAGGTTAGATTTAGTAAAAGCTAAGTTGATTTTTGGATAGAGGAGATCGAAATGAATTTTTGGAATTTTTCTGAACCCAATGATCGACGACGGCGGTGGAGGTCGGCGGCGGCGACGGTGAACGGCGACGACAGTGACCGAAATCTGGAAATTTTTTTGGGTTCTTGAAGAGCACTGGTTGGTGTTCTTGAGTCACAAAGAGGAAAAAAAAATTTTCTTTAAATGAAGGTAAAGTCTAAAAAACAAAGTGTTTTTTACATTAAGCATCTAGGTCGGGTCGCAGCAACCCGCGTGTCTGCCCGACCCAGATGTTTACAATTTGTTATTTTTTTGTTGTAAGTCACGTGGCTTCTTTTGGCTTGTTTATGTTTATGTTTATGCTTTGTTTACTTTTATGCTTTGTTTATTTTCTTTATTTTTTTTTATTTAAATATTATTTCATGATTGTATAATTGATAGAAGATTACATGACAATGATTTGCATGATGATTGTATAATTGATTTGATGATTGCATGATGTGATGATTTATTTTTTTATATATATTTATTATTTGATTGTTTTATGATTATATGTATTATTATATGATGATTTATTTTGTGATTAATGTTTATTATTATTATCTTTATTCTATTTTGTGTTATTATTTGTTACTAATATTATTTTTTTATTTCACGTTTCAAGTCTAAACTTTTTTTTTAATTTAATTCTTGAATAACTATATTTATTATTGTGAATATTTTTATTGATTAACTTTTATTTTATTTTTATTTTGTATAAATATTTGTATATTGATTATTTATTTATTTTGACTAATTGAGTTTTTTATAATTGATAATTAATTAATTAAAATAATAAATGGAGATCTTCTTCCAATGATGAAATTCAAAGAGATCACGAATGGTTGATTTCTGAGAAATTCTAAGTGAGAGAATTCTCTTAAAAATTCTCGAGAACGAATGGAAAGATTTTTTTAAGAGATTATTTTTGATATCAATAAAGGTCAAAATTTATTCTTTTGAAATAATTAATTTTCAATATCTCTTTTTCAAGATAATTTTCCATAATAAATGCCTAATTAAAATTGAAGGATAAATTAAGATTTTTTCCGATGATGAAATTCAAGAGTTACGAATTGTTGACTTTTAAGAAATTTCTAAGTGAGAAAAATTCTCTTAAAAATTCTCCAGAACGAATGGAAGAATATTCTAAGGGATAATTTTCGATAATAAGATCAGAATTTATTTTTCGAACAAACATTAATAAAATGTAGATTAATTTTGGAAGATTAATTTAAGAGAAATAACTTTGTTAAATAATCTAACTTTTCCGACGACGGAGCCTCTTCAATAGAACGAATGGTTTCTTTTGGATACTCTCGAAGTGAGGAAACGTTTTTTAGTAATTTCTCCAAAATGAATGGAAGAAAGACCTAAAAAATTATTTCTAAATTTTAACAATTAAAATGAAGATATGATAGACAAGACCATTTAATTAAGACTTTTTAAGTATCACAAGACTAATTAGGTACTATCTTTTAGATAGGCGTTGTGAGAGTGTTAATCCTTCCTCACACGTAACCGTACTCCCGAACCTAGTTCTGATAAGCAGACCAGAACCTATTCTTTTTAAGATGCCTTAGTCAAGCTTAAGATTACTTTAAATAGGATAGATTCATAAAGGTGACTAATCACATCTAGATTAGATGATTAATGGCGACTCCAAGATTTGTGTCTAATATGCTGAATTCGTTTTTGACACGTTATGACAATTAGTAACTAAAGCATTTGTTGATTTGTGCAATTAGTGACTAAAGCATTGATCTCGAGGAAGAACCTCAAATCTTTATGACAATATCCATTTCTAAGTGACATTTTAACAAACATCTCCAAGGCATGTAGAAAGAACTTCAAAACCTTTCACCTTAGACAGTAAAATTTGGCCACTTCTCATAAAAACAATTCCAAATAATATGGAAAAAAATGATTTAAAGCGTGGTAACAGAGAAATCCAAATCAAATGCTTTAGTCAAACAATAACAGAGATAAAGAAGTCAGAGAGCATGATAAAAAGCGTCTTGAGAATGAAACAAAATTTTCAGATTTTTGCTGATAAGTGAAAATATAGTAGTTGAAGCGTTAAGGGATGGGGGTTATTTGTGAGAAAATTTCAAAAAATGTCATGGCTTTAGTGACATGAAAAAAAGGATGAAATGGCTTTAAATAATTGGAAGGGAATATAAAGTGACGTACATAACTGTTTCATAGAATCCTTTCTCAGTTTCCAATTAATCCTCTAATTGGCACATTATTTACAGCAGTTTGTCTTCTCACAGAATAATCCAGGTTCTAAATAATCCAATAACTGAGACTCAAATTCTTCTCTTCCAATCCCAAAAAAAGGCTTCCAATTTCAATTTCTATTTATGGACTCTCTCTTGGAACCTCCTAAAAGCACATCATACATGCATGCTATCTATGCAGGTGCACAAAAAAAAAAAAAGTAGCAGTTAATCTTAACAAGGGCTTCAATTTTTCTTAGAATGTCTTGATTAGTATGTCTCATTTGTTCTCTCCCTTAGAAGCCTCTAACTTTGAAAATATGCAGATAGAAATTCGGGCTAAACATGGAACAAGAGACATGGTCCATACTAATCAAGCCATTCTAAATATAAAGCCATGTCAATCACAAGCAGTAGCATGGAAGCTGCACAGAGTTTAATACATCTTCACCAATAAATGTAATATTTATAGAGAGAGAAAAAGAAAGAAAGTCGGCAATACAAGTCCACAAATAGATGATTCATCAATTCATCCATAATGAGTATATGGACCTACAATGGAGTGTAGCTTTGCTAGATGGTAAAAACCCTGTATGCAGCCCTGAGGTCTAAATACATCACATTAATATGCTATGTTGCTCCAACTCTTCATTTTTCTTTGAAGTATCCATGTCCGACGCATATCCGGACATGGGTATGGAGATATGATCCTCCAAGTACCCTCCAAATACATAAAAAACTTGGAAAACATTGAACATACCCGTGTCCAACACTCAAACTCGAGTCCGAGTAACATAGTTAATATGTGCTTCTTCAACATTCAAACAAAAAAGAAGCCTAAAATCATGAGCAAAATAGATGTATTTCAAAATGATACTGTTGTCAATTTTGATTTTACAAACCATCCTGAACTTTCAGGTAACTTTTTCTCGTATTTGACTTTACAATAAAAATACAACAGTACAGAGGAAAGTAGAGTAGCAGACAACACCTTACCATAACTACAGGAAGTTATAGTTCAGAAAAAGGGAGTTCACTTGAGTTTCTGTGAGCACCATCCCATCAACCCCAATGCTGTTTCCCTTGTTTAAAGGTACATTCCTGAGTGAACAGAAAGAAGCTTTTTCTCGCTTCATGCCAATGGAGCATCAATATTCAAGATGATTCTACAGCATTCTTCCAAGCTTCCCTGTCTTTAGTGGTATATATGTAGTACATTTTAATTTTAACAGGCTGATCCAAGATGCATAGCCCAATAATACATTTTCAGATTGCAACATTTAAGCTGCCTTTTAGCGTATCTACATTTTATATGGGAGTTAATAACTTTCAGAGATCTTATTTGTCAAGCTTTCCCTAATATTTCCACATCACCACAAGAACAGATGCCATCCTTGAAATGGTGGAATTCTTCAGTATCCCTAACAGAAATCTCCCGGCGTACAATCTTGGAGATGAATTTAATGGTACTGTGACAGCTTTGGCACATATAGAGATTCTTTGTTACCCAAATAGGCGTTCCAGGAACAGTATTAATGAGACCAAATGCAACCGCTAATCTCTCACTGTGCCCACAGAAAATCTCAGCTTTTGAAATTTCAACTTCATCCATGGAATCACATTTTGGACCACCCAGGCCAGCTACCTTCATTTTCTCATAAATTCCTTCTAAAAGTGCATTTATTTCCTTTATTTGAGGATGAAAATCGTCACCGCTGAGAAAAGCATGAATTTTTCCCTTAACTTCCACCCAACTGCATCCAGGATCAATGATTAGCCCATTATCTTTCATCATCTTTCGAACTTTTGCAACTTCATCCCATTTATCACTGTTAGCATAGAAATTACATAACAAAACATAATACCCAACACTTCTTCTATCACTTTCAAAAATACGCTGAGCTGCAAATTCACCAAGGGCAACCTGCCGGTGAATTCTACATGCATTTAACAAGGCTCCCCATATAGCCGGATCTGGCTTTATAGGCATTTCCTGTATAAACTCATAAGCCTCCTCCAACTGCCCAGCACGGCCAAGCAAATCAACTACACACGCATAATGCTTCAAATTTGGGGTGACGCCATATTTCAGTTCCATGCTATTAAAATACTTCAAACCTTCAGTTACCATTCCCGATTTACTGCAAGCACATAAGAGTGGAATAAATGTAATCTCGTCTGGATTAACATTAGATTTGATCATTCTATTGAAGAACTCCACAGCCAGTTTCCCTTGTCCCCGCTGTGCATATCCTGTCAGCAGAATATTCCATGCCGCAACGTCTTTTTTCTGCGAATTAAATTGGTTCCACGCAGGTCCCATCCTTCCACACCTTACATACATGTCCAGGAGTGCATTGGGTAGGAAACCATCAAGGCCCATGCCAGTCCTCAATGCATATGCATGAATCTCTTTTCCACACATCAATCCTCCTATCCTAGCACATGCAGATAGAACAGACACCAAAGTGACAAAATTTGGTTTTAAACTCACTTTCATTTGTCGAAAGAAAATCAATGCTTCAAAGCACCGGTTGTTAAGCCGAAGTCCCAAAATGATAGCAGTCCAAGTAATGACATCCTTGTCAGGAATGTTGTGGAACACTTCTAGAGCCTTGTCAATACATTTACACTTGGAATACATATCAATTAACGTGTTAGCAACAATAATATATGATATAAGCCCTGTCCTTTTAGCAAGTTCGTGAAGCTTAATCCCCATATCTAACTGTCCTAAACAGGCACAAGCAGACAGAATACTGGCTAAAGTGATCTCATCAGGCATGAAACCCTGTAGCTCCATCGCTCTGTAAGTATCCACAGCTTTCTCAGGCAGTACATTGTTCTCATAACCTGAGATCATTGCTGTCCAAGAAACTACATCCCTCCATTCCATCCTATCAAATACTTTCTCCGCTGTTTCCCAACGTCCAAGACTTGAGTACATTTGAATCAAAGAATTACAAACGGAAACATCATCTGACATCCCTGTTACAATCACATATCCATGAATTTCTCTGCCTAATCTCTCATCACCAAGACTCTCACATGCAGAAATCACACTCGTCATAGTCATCAAATCTGGATCAACCCAATGGTCACGCATCGTAAAAAACAACCTTATCCCTTCTAAACACTCTCCATTCTCGAAATACCCCGAAATGATCGCATTCCATGATATCCTATCTCTCCTAGTCATTTTATCAAACAATAACCTCGCTCTTGGCAAATCCCCACACTTAACATACATAGTTACCAAAGCATTAACAACGTCAACATCCGCCTCAAACCCGAACCTAATAACATGAACATGAACCTCTTTACCTCTTTCCAAATTTGGAACAGCACCACAAGTTCTCAAAACACAAGGGAAAGTATAAACATCAGGCTTAAAACCGATCCACAACATCCTATGATACAAACACAAAGCTTCCTCGAAAAACCCCTTTTTCGCGTACCCACTAATCAAAACATTCCAAGAAAAAACATCTCTTTCTTGCATTTTACCAAACACATACCAAGCATCACCCAATTTCCCAAACCTCACAAACATACTCAACAAAGCATTTCCAAGCCTAAGACTCAAAGAGTTACTCGATTTCGATATAAAACAGTAAACTTTAGACCCTTCTTCGAAAGCTCTCTTCCACTCACAAAGTCTCACCACAGCAACAGCTGCGTCTTCATCTAATGGAATCTGCAATTCTTGCATTGAGTTTAGGTAGTTTAAAGCTTGTTGGAGTTTCCCATTGAGACAAAGAAGGTGGAGATGGGAATTTGGGTTGTTTTTGTTCAAGGAATTGGAGTTAAGGACTGAGAGTTGCTGTTGTGGTTGTATTGAGGAGATTTGGTGGGGTTTACGTTGGTTTGAGAAAAATAGGGATTTGGGGCTTCGGATTTTCGTGTGGAGAGGGTTTGGGAGGTCAGAGCTGATAAGGGTTCGAGGAGTTTTTGCAGAGAAAGCCATTGTTGAAACTACAGATCATTGCTGGTTTTGGCAGGGGTTTTTGGAAGGGTTTAACTCGTTCCGGACTGAAGATAAAGTGGGAATTTTTGAAATTAATTTTGAGAAAAAAAGTTGAACGCTGTCGTTTTATTCTTGCCGCTTTGCATCTCAATTTCATTCTTTATTATAAAAAATTTTAAATATTAAATATAGTAAATAATTAATAACAATATGTATTTAATTTAATGATATCATATTTTGTATAGAATTAAGAAGTTAAATATTCAAATATTATCATTTATAAAAAATGAATAATAAAATAAATATAAATTAATTTTTTTATCAATTTATTAGAACTCCGATTTTAAGTACATACCGAATTGAAATTTTTTTCTATTTTTGATTGAATCGATCGATCCAATTTTTTTAAACACTAATCTTAATATTTTTCAAAAAAAAATTCATTACTTACTTTTTAACTTTATTGAATTTCAACATTATGATTACTTGACAATTCAAGAAGAATGTCTACTGCCATTTACCATTTTATATTTCATAAGACACAATATAATTTTGAAAGTATAAAAAGGAATACTAATATAATAAAAGCAGTGAGAGATTAAAATTTTCTAGTGTTGTCAACTTTTTTTTATTTATTTTAAAGGAGTTGTAAATTCTATATTTGAATTATGATATCTGGTTGGAGTAATAGTAATCCCAAAATTTATTTTTATATGCTTGAAATAAATTAAGTAGAAATGAAGGGTAATTGTCAATATGCTTTCCAACTTTATTATTATCATCAACAAAATATGGATTGTAAATAACTGATTCTAACCTATAATTGTATACGAGTGCAATAATTGATTCTGAATTTAGATTTGTTAAGGACTATTTTAGTATTGCTTTGGATAAAAGTTTGAATTAGAAAAAAAAAATTGATTGAAAAAAATATGTTTAAAAAGTATAATAAAAAAATATAATTTTTAAAATTTTAAAATGTTTAAATTTGCTGTAAAAAAATATTATAAAAAAATAAAATTTAAAAAAATAACAAAATAATAAAAATTTAAAATATAAGAATAATAAAATTATTTTATCAGTACTTTTTACCAAACAAAAGAAGAAGAAAAAAGTCAAGTTTCTTTAAATGCTAAGACATTCCATCAAGGAGAACAAAAGCAAGGAAAATGTTGATTATAGTATGATAGCACATGTTAAAGTGATATATATATATATATATATATATAATTTTTAAAAAAAATTCAGTAAAATTAATATATTAAATATAAAAAAATTTTAAAATAATAATTAAATAATTTTGAATCATAGGCATCAGTTAAACCAATCCCAAAATTAATTATAACACCACCTTGCAGTGAAAGTGACGTGAAAATGATATCTCTCGTTTCCATGGTGTTTTTGGGATGCAGCTGGATTGATACGCGCTCGACATGACATCAAAGTCTATACAAAAGCCGAACCTTCCTAATTTCTACCTAGTTATCATGGAAACATCCCACTGTAATTAAAAGCATAGGATGAGCACTTAGTCTAACTGATTTGGAAAGCAACAGTCCTGAATTAATAAGAGATTTTGTTTTCAATAGCAGATGAGAAAACTGATAAAACTATGGTGACAAATCCTTAAAGTTGGATGTTTGGTGATAATCGTGATTGTGAGTAAAGATACAGTTCCAAATCAATTTTTTTTTTTAACTTTGAATAATTATCAATGTTTAAAAAACCGAATTAAAAATCAAATCATCGATTTAACCAATCTGCTCTGGACGGTGTAACCAGAAATGAGTTACCTTAAAATGCTTTAGGGTGGTTCTCCCAACCAGAATCCACAGAGTAAGGAGAATGGCCGTTTTGATGAACCATGTAGAAACAATTTTAATAAACACTATTCATAAAGAATTTAGATCATAAAGGGATTTTGCTTGATGTGAATCCAAATGCAATTTTACAAGATACAGTAACTAAACAAACACTAAGCTTAACATCTGATGAAAAGGTAGAGTTAAAGAAAAAGTAAAAAGCATTTTGGCTTTATGCTATTATTCTTTCTATAAATAAAAGTAAATTCTAGAGCCAGCAGTCACCTCACCTAGCACTGCTGCTTATTCTTCCTCTTCCGCAACAAATGGAAGAATTATTTTCTAGACATTGCTTGGAGTTGATGTTTCAGATGAACTTCCGGTCGAGTCACCTGCTACTGGGTTTAGTGATGAACTACTTGCAAGAGAGCCATTTCCGCTTTCAGACACAACTGGGATCTTAACAGCTGCTCTTTCCATCTCCTTCTCAAGTTCTTCTTCCCTACGCAATGCTGTGAATTGGGTATCCAAAGACTTGGCTGCTGCTAGCCAGGCAAGAACAATCACCAGAAGTATCCCTCCAAGGTATGGGGTCGAATTCGCAAGTGATCCAAAGGTCAAGATCATAAACTGCTGAATTAGAGCTCCCCCTGACTTCCCCAGTGGATTGCAGACAACATCAATGGCAGCCTTCCCTTTAACCTAAAAATAGCAATCAAATAGGTTCCAAGTAAATGACCAAAAGTTTCAAAAAAGAAAAATTTCAGAAGTTCAAATTGTGAGTAAAGATTTCCAAACCTTGGTGTCCTCGTCCAGAGGAATATATGCCATTTCTTTGCAAGGATCAAATAGACTGTACTTTGCACTCTTGCTGAAAATGTTTTGCATGGCACCCACATATACGGCTGCTAGAAGAGGAGTCATACCGAACTTTGCAAGAGATGGTCCAAGTGGATCACCGAATAATATCAAGGAAAAGAAACCGACTCCAGTCAGAAGCAGGACAGTGGGTGTAATTTTGGCTGCAGCTCCCCATCCGTATTTGTCAAATATAAATTGACTTAGTAGCATCATAGTAAACGTCGCTATTCCTGTGGCAGTTGAGAAGTCACCCATGAAGGAAGAGTACTCATTCGGGCTGGGAAACTGCAATATGGAGGGAGAATCACTACTTATTAAGCCTGTTCAGATAAAAAAGAAAAAAACATAAAAGCAGAAAAATAACCATATAATTTTACCTGAGCTTTGAGCTTTGATTTCCAGGTAACTTCAACAAGGTTGATGCTAATACCATATGCAACCACTAAAGTAGCAAGATCCCTAATGTACCTTGAAGACACCAAGAATTTCAAGCTCTCCATTGTTCCCATTTTAGGCTTTTCCTGCAAATAGATTGACAATAAAAAGAAACATGGCTTCATATATGTTTTGACCTCACAACTTCACTCTGAATGCATATACAATATAAGCATGGGTAACCCTCCTTCTATTGGTGAAATGATACAGTTGCAGATACAAATTATCCAAAAAAATAGATGAAGTTGCAGGTACAATACTAGAATAAGCTGCAAACATTTTTTTCTGCATAATAGAAGAGCCATTCAGGAACCCGGAGCTTAGCTCAGTTGGTTCATGCAGCTACACTTAAGAGGTGGCATCCAGCAGGTTTGGGGTTCGAATCCCAGCATCTGCAACCCCTTCCCCTATCTCTAGGTTGCGGCCTCCTTTGTACCAAAAAAAAAAAAAAAGAGCTATTCAGGCAGTCAAAAGCAAGTCTGGCTTGTCTGCCCCATACTAAGAACTTATGTGTC
This sequence comes from Fremontodendron californicum, assembly GCA_030761205.1. Classification (NCBI taxonomy): domain Eukaryota; kingdom Viridiplantae; phylum Streptophyta; class Magnoliopsida; order Malvales; family Malvaceae; genus Fremontodendron; species Fremontodendron californicum. Next base: position 7,722,742 of record JAULJL010000024.1, read on the forward strand.
ATGTTAAGAAAAAAGGGTAATTGGTAACTATGGTCCATCACAAATACAATGGTATGGAATGGAACCAACCAACCAGCTTAATGACTGAAAGTGACTGAATAATCAAAAGTAACTCTTTCACTCACTATTTAATAGCAATCACAAGACACTTAAATGGAAAGTTTTTTTTTTTTTTTTCCTTAACTCATAATATCTCAGCAACTCAAAGATTTTACTATCAGTTGTAGACATGAAACAAATAAACATTTAAAACCAAATAAGCAGATCCTAGAGCCTAAGAATCTATGAAAACAAATATGATAAACAAGAAGAATAGCTAGACACTGAATTACCTTCTTCTTCTTGCTACGTGTGGGAAGAGGAACAAACTTATTCACCCACCAGTAAAGGAAACAGATGGCAAGCCCCATCAGCACCACAATGCTCATCATTCCCTTTAAGGAGATGGCCCAACCATCAACTCCAGGACCCAAATTTTTCCTCAAATTAGAAAAGTACTTAACAGTTCGACCAGAGAAAATGAGGGCAATATTGGCTCCAAGTCCAAACAGAGGATAGAATCTTTTTGCTTCATCTACAGTAGTTATCTGCACAAGAAAAATGAACGGTAGGTAAATACAGCTTTAATTCTCAAAATCAGGTGAAGACTTCAGACATGAAACTAATGCAGAAAAACTAGAGAAAATGCCCTAAACGAAAGCATCGAAATACAAGTAAGAAGTTGCCACTAACATTTAAAGCAAATGCCAGAAATCCTGCTTGCTTGAATTCTGTATAGATGAACAAATACAAGGTGCAAATTCGAATAAGACATTGAAAGTTTATATTTTAGAAGTGATAGTCAATTATCTTCTTTTTCGTCCTTCCTCTTTTGCTTCATACATACACCCAGAGATGCTGGAAGAGAGATTATATCAACTACAGAATTACAACTCAAATAAAAGATATCTGAAATTTCAGCTGAGATAAGTTTCTTATTTCTCTCATGTATCTCTGGAACTTTCTTTTCCAATTCCCTATAAGGATCACTAGTATTAGGAAACAATGGTCCAGCAAGTCGAATTTTTAAATCAAAAATAGAATAAGTTTCTAATCCGTACTTTTTTTATATTAAAAGATCAACCAGAAAGAACAATTTCCTAGGTAAGTAACATGTTAGAATATGGAGAAAGAACATGAATTTGAAGACGAAAAAAGGAACAAGAACTTCAATGTCCACAACTTTGTTGAAATAAAAACAGCATGCCTATCGTCCATAATATGTTTCTATAACCAATGCCCAATAATAAAGTAAGCAAAACATTTAGATCACTTTTTCTCGTATGAATCAGTAAGCAAAAGTTTGGCATTCATGAAACAACTTTTAGAACATTGCTGGTGAACAAATAAAAAGCAACCAGATTTAATGGAAAGAAGTAAAATCCTTGATGCAAACATATCATTGAACATGCTAACTAGTTTTGAAAAACAGAAATCGAGAAAACTCTATCACTTGTGGTTACCTTTATATGAAGAACACAAGCAATTCTAAACAACAATTTCAAATCTAGCTGATGCCAACATTTGTAGTCATATTGGCAAAAGCATAAGTGATAAGCCAATATAACAGAATAAGAGGACCTGATAAATGAGACCAGATAATCTAAGAAGTTTAAATTATCCAGCTTAAGGGATAGGAGCTATAAGTAATATCCAGCATGAAATCTACTTGTTAAGGGAAACAAAATAAATGTTCCCAGCATACCAGATTTATAAATTTTAATTAAAAATAGTAAAATACTAATTTCTGACAACAGAATCAAAATACATAAAAACCAACATGCTTATACAATCATGCAGATAAATCACTTCCAATTCCAAAGTTCAATCCCATAAGATAGTATAAATCACCTGATTGGCCAACCCCCAAAATAGAACAGAAATGACCACACTGCCCCAAAGTTCAGCCATGACATAGAACAAACAGAAACTCCAAATCCTCATAATTGCAAGAGGACCAAGAAATCTAGGTCCAAGAACTGCAAGAAGCTTATCAGCAAGTGCTTCAGGGTGAATGTAATTGCTGAGAGGATACAACAGAAACCCAAATGCACCAAAAAAGGCTATAAAAGGAACAATAACAGTGTAGAAAAGAGCTTTCTTTGACAACACATTAGCCAGCTTTGTGTATAACAACATGAACCCAACAGCCATAGGCAAATTAACCCATGTCTTTAAAAATGGTATAATTTCTGCACTGCTTCCTTTAGCTGTCACAACCAAGACATCCTTTGTATCCCTAAGGATTGTATAATTGAAAAGGATACAAAAGAACATTAACCCAAGTGGGATAATCTTCTTAAGAGTCACAAGCTCAATGCCCAAGAACTTTGGCGTCTGAGTTTCACCAAACAAAGGCTGCCCATCAGCTGCAGCAGCAGCCTCAGCCTTGCAAATAAAGTTCTTCCCTTTTGGGGATAAACCATTTGGTTTTGCAACAACGCTTGGAACTCTTTTATAAGATAGAGATAACCCATTAAGGCCTAAGGGTTTTGAAGCAAAAAGCCTCTGCTTTAAGCCTTGTGATGGGTTCAAAAGGCTTCTGACTCTGGTCGGGTTTGGTGGTAATGAAAGAAGCCCTCTTGTTTGTAAAACAGCTTCCATGTCTCTCTTAAGGTTCCTCCAAAAGAATTGAGAAATCAAATCTCCAGAAAAAAAAGCTCTGAAATTTTTTATAACATAAGAGAGACACGGAGAAATAAAAAAAGAGAGGAAGGCAGATAGAGAGATAAGGTGGCTGGCTGGGAGTCTGGAGAAGATTGTTTTCTCAAAGAAAGAAATGAGTACTAACTACTAAAAAAATACCCTTTTATATCAAATGAACGTAAAACCAAATCCTAAGAAAAAACTAAAACTTTTTTAATCAAAGTTAAAGAATTTAGAACTTTTTAAGTTTACAAAGAGAGATTCTTTTTCAAATGGGTCTAAAGAGGTTAAAGGGGTGGCAGGGTGGTTAAATAAGAAGACAAATTTTGAAGATTAGAAGAGAACAGATGGAGAGTGATTCACTGATTTATGAGAAACTGTGAAAAAAAAAAAAACTGGAAAAGCAGGGAAACTGAAGGAACAGTCATGGGAAGGAAGAGTATCCCAAATGAAGGGATCTTCACAAGCCAATTACAATCTGTCTCACACAACCCAAGGCCAAGACCTCAGGTCCTCAACCAACTTGCCATTTTGATTTTTGAATAAAAAAAATATATCAATTTGGGTATTTGGGAATTGGAGATATTTTCCATTTTTTTTCATTGCTTTTGTTTGGGGTAGACCGATTGAAGTCACATCCTAAAGCAAAACTTATGCCATTTAAGTTATGGTGTAAGGTAAATTCTCCATCTTTAGTGATGAACGTTTTGGCAATTACCTACTTGTATAATCTATGATTTTAAATATTTAGAATTTCTCATCTTAAATTTTCTTTTTTATATTTGAACATTTGATATATTTATCTACTTAAAGAGTTGGCTTTAATCATCTTTCGTCTAAACCGGTATTTACTTGTATATATTTGATTTAATTTTATTCATGGTTTTTTAATTTTTTAAAAGGTCAAAAAGCCCTTGATTTTCTCTAGCTCCTTGCAAAATCCTAAATTATTACCAACTTTTTAGGTTTGAAATGGTATTGGTTATTTTTTTTGGGGAAGACATAAGTAAAATAATAGGTTGACAATCGAGTATTAATTAAAGAAGTCACTATCGTATCTGTCGTATATTTTTTTATGTTGGTACTATCGGTATGAATATATTTCGGGATATTATTTTGAGTTAATCGATATTTTTTAAATATTTATTTATATATATATATATAATTTTATAAAATTTATTTTTTAATTTTTTAATAAAATATATATTATATACATGTATCTCAATTACATATATATATTATACATGTTTATACATAAATATAAAATTTGAAAATTATAAATATTTAATATTTAAAAATTTTAATCATAAATAGATATTAAAAAATTTAAAAATATATAATAAATTATTATTAATTAAATTTAATAACTTAATTTAGTAAATATTTTTTTAATGAAATTATTAAAAAATAAAAATTATTATGACTAAAAAATATTAGGAATTGGTTTTAAAAATCAAGTGAATTTTTTTAAAAAAAAAAATTAAAATATTGTATCAACCGATATGAATCGATATATACTGGTATAGGTCAGTACAGAATAATATAGGTCGGTACGGACCGATACAAAAATCGAAAGGTATGATGTTGATACCGTTTCGTTTTTCTTCAAAACCGATTCGTATCGACCGGTATGATCGATATCAATATGATATCGACTATCATAATATTAACTCATATAGCATGCATGTTGGATTGGAGCAGGGGTGAAGGGAGGGGGTAGGCAGGGGCCTCGCCCGCTTTAAATTTTTTTAAATAAGGTAAAATTATATTTGGCTCATTTAAATTTGTTTAGCCTTTCAATTCGGCTCCCTTTAAAATTTTTTAGATTTTTAAAATAAAGTAAAATTATGTTTAGTCCCTCCAAATTTTATTTGACCCTCCATTTATAAAATTTATTTGATAAATTAACATTTTTAGTTTAAACTTCATTCATTATTATTAGCTTAATTCTCTCTATTTACTTTTTCAATCAATTAAATAGATACATTTACATTAATTATTTTATTTAAGATTTTTCATTCTATGCTTATAAGGAAAAAATAAATAATGAAAGTTAAACAATTACAATATCTAATACAAATTGTGCATTTAACTTATTTTACTTTTTCTAAATGCATATAATCTTATGATTTTTTTTTTTATATAATATGAAATAATTTTATGCATATTTTGTTGGGAAAAATAAAACCTGGTTACCCAAAAGCAAGCATTCACCCACAACAAGCATTCGAATAAGAAAAGAAAAAGACACAATATTTTTTTACGTGGTTCGACCCTTCTTGGCCTACATCCACGATCCCATAAGGATAACATTACTACAACAAGTAGCTTTTGCACGGATAAAACTACAAACCCTCATACAAGTAGCTTTTGAATGGATTAAGCTACAAACCCTCTTACAAGTAGCTTTTAAATGGATTAAGCTACAAACCCTCAAATTAGCTTTTGAACGGATTAAGCTACAAACCCTCAAAACAAAACACTATGACTCACCACCGGATAATCCTAATACAAGAGTATAGACTATCTCTCACAAGGGTGGTGGGTGAGTTCAACCAAAGCCTAAGCTCTCTACTTATAAGGTGAAAGCCCCCTTGGCTTAACATAAGCAAGCTATGTGGGATTGGGACTTGACTCAAAAATACTCAACATATCCTCCCTTGAGTCAAAGTCCCAATAACCACTTGGCAGGAACTCGACAACTCTTCTTCCTTGAACAAAGCTTCTCTCCTTACTCGAACTTGAACCAAAATTGGCAGCTGGCAGCATCTCTCCTTGCTTGAACCAAAAGCTTTTAGGCAACTCCTCCCTCGAACCTGGCTCTGATACCAGTTGTTGGGAAAAATAAAACCTGGTTACCCAAAAGCAAGCATTCACCCACAACAAGCATTCGAATAAGAAAAGAAAAAGACACAATATTTTTTTACGTGGTTCGACCCTTCTTGGTTTTCTGGCAGTGGCTACAGGATACGTAGATGCTGATTGTGTACGGTGAGAATTTTCATCTGAACACTATAACGTCCTGCTTTGTGTCCGAATAGTAGTCACGTTTTTGGGGTGATTTCTCAACTTTCTCTCTTTGATTTTAATATCACTTGTTGATAGCTAAGTTAGAGTTGTGTACTCATTGTGTTAGCTGAATTATTGTGATATTGTAAACGCACTCTCATTATAGTGGAGATTTTGACTGGACTCCTAAGTCCCGTGGTTTTTACCCTTTGATTTAAAGGGGTTTTCCACGTAAAAAATTGTGTGTCTCGTGTGATTGGTTGTTTATGATTATCCTTGGTTGAATTTGTGTTGCTGGAGTATATATATATCTTGTGCAATTTAGTATCATATTTACAGATCCTGTTAATTGGGAGAGAAAGAACTACCGGTTGTGTTTTCCCGATTTTGGTAAGTTCGGTTTCTGCCCATCAAACTGGTATCAGAGCTTTGATTGTGTTGTTGTGTAATTATGGAGGCTGGCACAAGTAGAATGATTGTTTTGAATGGCACAAATTATCAATTGTGGCAGAATAAAATGAAAGACCTGTTATTTGTGAAGTCTTTGCATCTTCCTGTCTTTGCTACTCAAAAACCCGAATCTAAAAGTGATGAGGAATGGGAATTTGAGCATCAGCAGGTGTGTGCTTTTATTCGCCAATTTGTTGAGGAAAATGTTTACAATCACATTGATCAAGAGACACATGCACGCACATTGTGGAACAAGCTTGAAAACTTGTATGCTTTAAAGTCTGGCAATAACAAGTTGTTCATGCTTAAAAAGATGATGGAACTGAAGTATAAAGAAGGAACAACTGTGGCTGATCACTTGAATGATTTTCAAGGAGTTATGAATCAGTTAATTGGTATGGGCATCAAATTTGAGGATGAAGTAGTAGGGCTTTGGTTGCTTGCTACTCTACCGGATTCTTGGGAAACATTTCGGGTTTCACTTATTAATTCTGCTCCTAATGGTGTAGTAACTTTGGAACTTGCCAAGAATGGTGTTTTGAATTAAGAAGTGAGAAGAAAGTCTCAGGGTTCTTCATCACAGTCTGAGGTTCTAGTTACGGAAAATAGGGGGAGAAGTAGGAGCAAAAATGAAACGGGTAGAGATAAAAGCCGAAGCAAGTCAAGATCAAGATTTAAAAATGTTGAGTGCCATCATTGTGGCAAGATGGGCCATATCAAGAAATATTGCTACAAGTGGAGGAAAGAGAACAAAGGTGGTAGTGATAAACAAGAGAAGAGGGATCATGGACAGAATGATCGTGTTACTACTGCTACCTCTGATGATCTGTTGGTTACTTGTGATGAGAATGTGATCAACTTAGCATGCGACGAGACAAGTTGGGTAATAGACACTGGTGCTTCACTTCATGTCACGTCTAGAAAGGAATTCTTCACATCTTATACGCCTGGTAATTTTGGGGTATTGAAGATGGGTAATGATGGCTTGGCACATGTTGTTGGCATGGGAGATGTCTGTTTGGAAACTAACAATGGAACAAAGTTAACGCTAAAAAATGTCAGACATGCACCGGATATCCGTTTGAATTTGATTTCAGCGGGAAAGCTAGATGATGAGGGATTTTGTAACATCTTCAGTGATGGTCAGTGGAAATTGACTAGAGGCTCATTAGTTGTGGCTCGAGGAAAGAAGTGTTCAAATTTATATTTGATGCAGTCTTCAATTTCCAGAGGCATTGTTAATGTGATGGAAAATGATAGTTCAACTGTGCTATGGCATAAACGGCTTAGTCACATGAGTGAAAAGGGGCTTAATTGTCTGGCCAAGAAGAATCAACTTTCTGGGTTGAAGAATGCTACACTGAAGAATTGTGCTCATTGTTTGGCTGGAAAACAAAGAAGAGTTTCATTTAAGAGTCATCCTCCTTCAAGAAAATCAGATTTGCTAGAGTTGGTACATTCCGATGTTTGTGGTCCTTTGAAAGTAAGGTCGTATGGTGGTGCACTTTATTTCGTGACTTTTATTGATGACCATTCAAGAAAACTTTGGGTCTATACTTTGAAAACAAAAGACCAAGTGTTTGATGTGTTCAAACAGTTTCAGGCTTCAGTTGAAAGGCAAACTGGGAAGAAGTTGAAGTGCATCCGTTCTGATAACGGCGGCGAATATAGTGGACCATTTGATGATTATTGTCGTGCACAGGGAATCAGACATCAAAAGACACCTCCTAAGACACCACAGTTGAATGGTTTAGCCGAAAGAATGAACAGAACATTGATTGAGAGAGTCAGATGTTTGCTTTCAGATGCAAAGTTACCTAGATCTTTTTGGGGTGAAGCTTTGTATACAGTGGCACATGTGATTAATTTGTCTCCAAGTGTTCCTTTGCAAGGTGATGTTCCAGACAAAGTTTGGTTTGGTAAAGATATGTCATATGATCACCTGTGTGTGTTCGGTTGCAAGGCTTTTGTACATGTTCCAAAGGATGAGAGGTCAAAGTTAGATGCCAAGACTCGTCAATGTATCTTTGTTGGTTATGGTCAAGATGAATTTGGGTACAGGTTATATGACCCAGTTGAAAAGAAGCTTGTTAGAAGCAGAGATGTTGTTTTCATTGAGGATCAGACCATTGATGACATTGACAAGGCGGAGAAAACCGATCCACAGAATAGTGATGACTTGACCACCATGGATCCAATTCCTCTAACCCCTCCGCCAAATCCAGTTGAGGATGGCATGCAAGAAGATGTCCATGATGACCAGCAGGGTATGGGTGATTTTGATGCTCCCATGGATAGTGTTGTGAATGATCAACACCAAGGACCTATATCTCCACCAGCAGTTCCACTTCGAAGGTCTACTAGAGATCGACAGCCTTCTGTGAGGTATTCTTCTGATCAGTATGTTCTTTTAACTGATGGGGAAGAACCGGAGTGTTATGAAGAGGCTATGGAGAGTGAATGCAAAGGTCAGTGGGTTGATGCTATGAAAGATGAGCTTAAATCTTTACATGACAACCATACGTTTGAGCTGGTGAAATTGCCTAAGGGTAAAAGAGCTTTGAAAAATCGGTGGGTTTACAGGTTGAAGCAAGAAGAGAATTCTTCAACTCCACGATACAAAGCTAGATTGGTCGTCAAGGGTTTCAGTCAGAAAAAGGGGATTGATTTTGAGCAAATATTCTCTCCAGTTGTAAAAATGTCCTCTATCAGATCTATATTGAGTTTGGCATCCTATTATGACTTGGAAGTCGAGCAAATGGATGTGAAAACTGCTTTTCTTCATGGTGATTTAGAAGAAGAGCTTTACATGGAGCAGCCAGAGGGTTTCATTGCACAAGGAAAAGAGGACTATGTGTGCAAATTAAAGAAGAGCTTGTATGGTTTGAAGCAAGCTCCGAGGCAATGGTACAAGAAGTTTGAGTCTGTTATGGGGGAGCATGGCTACAAGAAGACTACTTCTGATCATTGTGTTTTTGTCAAGAAATTCTCTGGTGATGATTTTATTATTTTGTTGCTCTATGTTGATGATATGCTTATTGTTGGTCGTAATGCTTCTAAGATTAATATGTTGAAGCAAGAGTTGAGTAAATCCTTTGCGATGAAGGACTTGGGGCCAGCAAAGCAAATTCTTGGCATAAGGATCACACGTGATAGAAATGCCAAGAAATTGTGGTTATCACAAGAGAAGTACATTGAAAAAGTACTTCAAAGGTTTAGTATGGATAAAGCTAAAGTGGTGAGCACTCCTCTTGCTACACACTTTAGATTGAGTGTCAAGCAGAATCCTTCCACAAGAGAAGAGAAGGAAGACATGCAGAAGGTTCCTTATGCTTCAGCCGTGGGTAGTTTGATGTATGCAATGGTATGCACAAGACCTGACTTAGCTCATTCTGTTGGCACCGTCAGTCGGTTTCTTTCTAATCCAGGCAGAGAGCATTGGAATGCAGTGAAGTGGATTATGAGATATCTTCGGGGTACTTCCAACTTGAAACTTTGCTTCGGCAATGAGAAACCTGTTCTAGTTGGTTATACAGATTCTGATATGGCTGGAGACATTGACTCCAGAAAGTCCACTTCGGGTTACTTAATTACTTCTGCAGGGGGAGCTGTGGCTTGGCAATCTAGATTGCAAAAATGTGTTGCATTGTCCACTACTGAGTCAGAGTTCATTGCAGTGACCGAAGCGTGCAAGGAGTTGCTTTGGATGAAGAGATTTATGCAAGAACTTGGCTTTACCCAAGAGAGGTATGTTTTATTTTGTGATAGCCAAAGCGCTATTCATCTTGGTAAGAATTCAACCTTTCATGCTAGGTCTAAACATATCGATGTAAGGTATCATTGGATACGAGATGTTCTCGATGCTAAATTGTTAGAACTTGAGAAAATTCATACTGATGATAATGGTGCTAATATGTTGACTAAAGCCTTACCAAGAGAAAAGTTTGAAATATGTTGTTTGATCGCCGGGATGGCGAACACCTCCACATAGTCGGGAGGGGGAGATTTGTTGGGCATGGGTCCCTCTTATGTGGAGGAAATACCTTTTATGCCCTTAGCCCTTTTTAATTTGAGGGGTTGTTGTATTTGCCTGGGTAGGAGTCAGAACCAAAAGAAAAAGAAAAAGAGAGGGAGGCGGCAGAGAAGAGAGAAAAGAGTGAGTTGCACAGTTTTGATCAAGTCGTCGATCGGAGGTTCATCCGTGGTCCGATCTTCTTGATTTTCTGGCAGTGGCTACAGGATACGTAGATGCTGATTGTGTACGGTGAGAATTTTCATCTGAACACTATAACGTCCTGCTTTGTGTCTGAATAGTAGTCAAGTTTTTGGGGTGATTTCTCCACTTTCTCTCTTTGATTTTAATATCACTTGTTGATAGCTAAGTTAGAGTTGTGTACTCATTGTGTTAGCTGAATTATTGTGATATTGTAAACGCACTCTCATTATAGTGGAGATTTTGACTGGACTCCTAAGTCCCGTGGTTTTTACCATTTGATTTAAAGGGGTTTTCCACGTAAAAAATTGTGTGTCTCGTGTGATTGGTTGTTTGTGATTATCCTTGGTTGAATTTGTGTTGCTGGAGTATTTTACTTTTTCTAAATGCATATAATCTTATATTTTTTTTTATATAATATGAAATAATTTTATGCATATTTTAATTAAACAATAAATTTTTTTGACGTTGAGACTTTATCTTTTATTAAATTTTTTCATATGCAACATGAATTATAAGCTAGTAATACTCTTCTTACTACGTTATTCAACAAAAAAAAAAAAAAAAGGCTAGATTTTAACGTTTAAGGGAGCAAGAAGAGAAAAAGGAAAAATGTACAGGGAATTGATTTGAACTATTCAGTGAAGTGATTTCTCAGGAGTCAAGACTCAAGATCAAGAACATAGCATTCAAATTTTCTCATCTCACTCCTTTATCGGTTATGAACAAAGAAAGATGATATATAATATAAATGTATATTGTATAAAAAGTTACGAAAGTATTTAAAATTAATTTAGTTTTACACTAGTATAAATGAATCCTTCCTCATATATAAATTAGTTTTAAACATTTTCGTAACTTTTTATATAATTTATATTTTAACAAATCGATCGTTGAATTTAACAATATAATTGTACTCGTCGTGCACTTAAAATTTTGAATTGATCCGATATTTCTATCATGTCGATCGAAAATACTTTCTTTTTCAATATATATTTAACGGTTGATTTTTTTTTTATATATATAACAAATAGTTAGACATTTTTAATTTATTCGAAACTCGACGTGCATGATCTATGTGAATAAAATATGAAATAAAACGATCGAATTAAACAAATATTAAATTATATAAAAAATTACGAAAGTGTGTAAAACTAATTTAATTTTACACTGATGTAAATAAATTTATTTTATATATATATATATATATGGATGTTTTTCGTGAACTGCTAGCCTAGGGCTGAAAGGACGCATCAATCCCTCTTATGGAAAGAGCTGCTAAAAAAATAAGTTTTTTACGATTACTATCAGTCGCCCTCTCCGATGCTTTACAAGAGTGAAAATCAAATAGATAAAGGGAACGAACTGGTTTTAAAAATCATAATTGAGTATGGAAAAATTAAGATTTGGCATCAAACAATAAAGGAATGATGTCTAACACCATGGATATTTGAATTCGCGAGTATTTGCAGGGAATGGCTGAATCATGCCATATGTTTGCTTGTTGATTTCTTTGGAAATGTCGATTAATTCTTGTTCTTTTTTTTTTTTTTTGGTATTTTAATTTTTGTTTCATTTCAATTTGAGATATAGTTATCTTTCAATTAGATTTTTCTTTTCTTTTTCTGGTTCTCGGTTTGTGAATTGAGTGTGCTTAGTTAAGGACGTCAAAATTCGATTTGTTCAACGAATTTTATATCGATCCGTTCCAAATAAAGAGATTTTTTTTTTTTTTGTTGAAAAGTGGTGCAGTTGGAATGAAGCGGTTTTTATAAATGCTAACTCGCTCGGTCCTATCTTTTAAAATTATTATTTTAATCTTTAAAATATTTTATATATCTCACTTAAATTTTTAATATATATTAGATATATATATTAATATTATATATACTAGACTTCCACACACTCGTCATGTGAGTGAAAATATATATTTTTTAAAATAATAAATTGTGTTTCAAAAAAATTTAAATGTAAAAAAAAAAAGTTAATTTTTTGAAATATAAATACTTTTTTAAAAAGTAAATAAATAATTTTTTTGTAAAAAATTATTATATAAAATATTAAAATACATAATTATCATTTTTTAATTTTTTAACACTTAATGATTTTTTTATATTTTCACCAACTGAGTTGGTGTCACTTGATTTAGTGACACAAATTCAGTAATTCCTTTATAATAGTATATAGATGCTTTGCATATGTATATTATATATACTAAAATTATGTTTATAGATAAATTGTAATATTTTTTACAATATTAAATTAAAAATAATTAGTAAAAAAAATGGGATGAAACAACATGAAACAGTGTGGAGCAGATATGGATGTAATCGATATCTAAGAAGATGGATGTTTTCAATATCCATATAAAAATGGAACGAAAGTGAATAACACAATCTCTGTTCCACTCCATTATCATCTTTAAGTTTGGTATAGTAAAAAAGTAAGAGGATTTATAAAAGTGGATAAAAAATAAAAAATAAAATGATTTTTATAATACTTGATAGGAAAAAAAATGTGAGAAAAAAAATAGATACTTTTTTCCTCATTCAAAAAACTAAATCTTTTCAAATTAAAAATAGGATAATAATCCTTAAAAATATTATTGGAAAGAAAATGGGAGGTAGCCAAATGTGTATTTTAAAATTTTTCTTAAAATATTACCAAACCGTGCATTTCGGAGTTTGGACGGACTCCCTATGGAAACGAGCGATGCTGCTCAATCCACGTGGCTAAAAAGGGTAAAGGAAGAGGATGGCAAATGGCAAATCATGGGCCTCGAGATTTGAGACCACGATGCCCAATAGACGTAAGTGAAAACAGGACAGAGACGGTATTTTGTTGGTACACGTCAGATCAGGTTTTTTTCTTAATAATAGGTTTTTACTTCTTGTTTCTGTCATGTCTCCATGTCCATAGTCCATTCTCATCATTAAAAGGGCTTGGGTTACCTCTCAGCGCCAGTACTTTCTCGCCCACAACACTGTTCATATTTTGCTCATGTCAATTTCATCGGACCCTTTTTTCTTGTCGAGGTTTTAGAATAGGCTTAAATACAAAATTGATCCTTATACTATATCATTTTTTTTATTTTTATGTTTAAAAGAATTTTTATTCTCAATTAAGTATCTATATTATTATTACGTTAAATAAATTGGTACTTCACCCTACACTGTTAAATAAATATTGACGTAACAAATAACACTCAATGAGATCATGACAAGTGACAAAAATGTCATGTCAAAAATCACTTTATGATGTCACATTATCATTAAAAGAAAATTGTTAAAAATTCCAAAAAAAGAAAAAATTATTAAAAATCAAAATAAAATATATAAAAATCACAATTTTTTTTTTAAATTCAGAAAAAATTTATATAAATTTTAAATAGGCAAAAACTATAATAAAATCTTAAAATTCACAATTTTTTTTAAAATTAAAAAAAAAATTATAAAAATTCAAAAAAATAGGAAACAATTAAAAAATCTAGAAAAATTCACAATATTTTTTTTAAAATTCAGAAAATTAAAAAAAATAGAATAAATAGGAAAAATTATAAAAGTTCAACATAAAATTAAAAACAAAAATAAAAAAATTCAAGTTTGTTTAAAAAAAAAATCGAAAAGAAATTATAAAAATTAGGGAAAAATAAAAAAATCCAAAAATTCACAATATTTTAAAAAATTCAAAAAAATCAAAAAAATTATAAAAATAGACAAATTTATAAAAGTACTAAAAAAAATCTAAAAAAAGTCACATTTTTAAAAAAAAAATCAAAAAAATTCACAATTTTTTTTAAATTTAGAAATTGGACAAAAAGTATAAAAAATTCAAAAATTAGCAAACAATCATAAAAATAAAATAAAATAAAATAAAAAAGTTCACATTTTTTTTATAAAAAAAATCAAAAAATTATAAAAAAATAAAAAAAATATGTTTTTTAATTTCAAAATATTTATATATTTTTCAAAAAATATATTTTAATTTCAAATTCAATTTTTTGAATTTTTTTTATATATTTTTAAAATTTTAAAATTCTTTTGATTTTTTAAATTGTTTTCGAATTTTCTGAATTTTTAAAAAAATAGTGATTTTTTAGATTTTTTGAATTTTTATAATCTTTTTGAATTTTTTGAATATTTTGAATATTTTGAATATTTTTAATTTTATTTTGAACTTTTATAATTTTTTGATTTTTTTTTTTTGCAATTTCTGATTTTTTTTAATAGTTATTTTTTTTTGAACTTTTATAATTTTTTCTTATTTTTGATTTTGTTCTTATTTTATCGAATTTTCTTAATTTTGAAAAAAGAAATTGCGTATTTTTTAATTTTTAAATTTTTTTATTTAAAAAAAATTGTGAATTTTTTAGATTTTATTTTGTTTTTTATAATTTTTTAATATTTTTTGAATTTTTAAAATTTTTATAATTGTTTTTATAATTTTATGAATTTTTAAATAATTATGAATTTTCATTATTTTTTTCCTATTTTTTATAATTTTTTGAATTTTTTTTCTTTTAATGATAACGAGGCATCATAGAAGTGTTGACATGTCATTTTTGCCACGTGCCACGATCTCATTGGGTGTTGTTTGCCATGTCAGCATTTATTTAACTGTGTTAGGGCAAAGTACCAACCTGTTTGACGGAATTATAATATAGGTATCTGATTGGGAACAAAAATTCTTTAAGTACCAAAGTGAGAGAAGTGGTATAGTATATGGGCTATTTTTTTATTTAAGCCTTTAGAATATGATAATTTCAGATATAATATAATTACATGATATAGATATAATATAAAAAAATTATTAAAATATGATACAATATGAATATATGAACGTATTAAAATTTATATAACATAAATTATTAATGTGTCAAAATATATAAATATATGATACCTTAAACATAATTATTATACTAAAAAATAATACAAATACAATCGTACATGGGATATGGCTGGATTCAACCATGTATCTTTGAATTTCATTTTTTTCAAAAAAAAATTACGTTTGAAAACTTGAATTTCAAAAGATAAATTTTGATTTTAAAAATAGTATAAATTGTGTAATAAAACAAATGTAAATGTAACATTCATTATTATTTTACAAATTCATGGATTTGTTGGATGTCTATTTAGTGGTAAATTTGAAATACCTATAGATATTTGTGAATTTGAAATTCATGTGTTTATATCTTTCGAATATATAATCATATTGAATCTTAAGTAATTTATATATAATATATGCATTTCATTCTTACAATTTATATAACAAATATTGAAATCTAAATCTAAATCCAAATTCAAAAATATGTTTTCAAACGTAGCAAAAGTGTTTGGTTGAAAATATTATATGTAGGACAAAGAAGTAATTGTTTTTAGTATACGTTTTATTTTGTTTTACATTTGATCTTGGGTTATTTATACAATATTGAAAGATAATCTTCTTCTATCCTATAAATCCACCTCATTGATTTTACTGTTCTAACTCAAGCCTTTGAAAATTGAGTCTCAAATTTCAATGGAATTATTAGAGGTGGCAAAATGAACCCGAACCCGAAAACCTGCCCAGAAAAACCCGAACCCGAACCCGCCCAAACCCGATTTGACCAAAAAGTCAAAAACCCGAACCCGAAAAAGCCCAAACCCGAATGGGCCCGAACCCGAATGGACCCGAACCCGAATGGGCCCGAACCCGAATAGGCCCGAACCCGAATGGACCCGAACCCGAATGGACCCGAACCCGAATGGGCCCGAACCCGAATGAGCCCGAACCCGAGACCGGCCCGAACCCGAACCCGAATTTAATACTAAAAATAAAAATAATCAAATTGCAATTAAATTTTTTTTTTTTTTACAAAGCAATAACTTTAATTATTAATTTTATTCTAATTTTTTTAATAATTTAATTAAAATTTAATATATTATATATATATATGATGATGAAATAATAATTTTATCAAAAAGTAAATTATATTTTGTACTTATAAGTTATAACTTTAACGTCTCATATCATGATGAATTTACAATCTAAATATTTTAAATTCTTGAAAATTTTATAGATGTGAAAAAAAATTTGACAATAATTCAATTAATCTATAAGGGTAAAAAAAATGACAATAATTCAATTATTTTGGCCTTTTGGGTTATACTTATACGGTTAGGTTAAGGTGGGTTTAATTGGATTATAGCTTTCATGTGATTTTATTTTAGCGAGTGGGTTTAATGGGGTTTTGAGTTTTATGGCCTTTTGGTTTTGGGTATATTTATTATATATTAATAAATAATCATATTAATTATATATTTATTACGTATAATTTAAATATAAATTATATATTTTTAGTACTACTTTATAATTTATACTTTATACTGATGAAAAAAATATAAGTACTCGATAGATATATATATATATATCTTGACTATAAGCATAAATTTTTTGCATTTTATAAGTATATAAATGAATAGATGAAGGCCAGGATTTATTTTTAAAAGTTTTTTATTTTATAGTGAATATAAATTATAATGTATTTATATTTTGAAATTCGAGTTCATCAAATCAATTATTTTAAATATCAATATGATTAATTTATAATATATCATATTTTTTTATAATAAATTATTTCAAAATTTGATTTTTATAACAAATTAATTTCTTATTCTTTTGGTGCTAACAAATATTAATTTTGAAAAATAAATATAATTAAAAATATCATATAATAGAAAAAGTATAAAAATAATAATAAATTAATAATTTGTTTTTAGATATAAATATTTAAATTACGTAAAAATGATTACATCTAATATAAAATAAAATGATGTAAAACATACCCGAACCCAGACTGAACCCGAACCCAGACCGAACCCGAACCCGAATGGGCCCGAACCCGAATGAGCCCGAACCCGAATGGGCCCGAACCCGAGTGAGCCCGAACCCGAATGAGCCCGAACCCGAATGGACCCGAACCCGAATGAGCCCGAACCCGGATGGACCCGAACCCGAATGAACCCGAACCCGAATAAACCCGAACCCGAATGAACCCGACCCGAACCCGCCCGAACCCACCCAATTGCCACCTCTAGGAATTATGTCCCCTTAAGTACGTTTAATATTTAATACGGTAGATATTAATTAAGAATTACTTAATTATTATTTAAAAAAATTACATTGCATACATTATTGTTATTGAATTAAACAAAAATAATACATTAATCATTTTTTTTATAAAAAAAATCTCATTAGACACTGATTAATATTTTTCTACAAGTATTTGTTAACTCCTTTTAAGTTTTAAGTTCGATCAAATTATGTAATTAATTTTTATATTCATTCAAATTTTAAAATTTAATCATTTCAGTATTATTCATATAAATCATTTCAGTATTATTCATATCAATTTGCTAATATTATTCTAATTAGTAACTCTATCAAATATGCACCGTTAGTTCTACTGATGTAATTTTTTTTATAATTATTGATGTTGAAAAAAATGTTAAGTTGATATTTTTATTGAGCATGAAATGGATCTATTACATTGGTATGTCACTTAACATAAAAAAATTCAATGGCAGCATCATCTAAGCCCTAAGCCTTAAATTCAATGAAATCATCAAACGCAATGTTATCAAGGTCAACAATTACGTCAGCACATTATTATTAAAATTAATGGTCACGTTAGTACACTTAACAAAAAAAAAAACAAAGTTATCAATAAGTAAGACATTATTAAATTGATATATCTTAATTTTTATGAATTATATTAAAAAAATTAAACCTCAAATTTCGGACGAGTATAAAGATTGATTGCATAATTTGAGCTTTAAATTTTGTGGTACTTAAGGTGAGGGAATATGGTGGCAAATTGGCTTTGCCAAAAAGAGAAAAGAATTCAGTTTCACAAGTTGGTTATATGGTCTCTAGCCCTTGGATAGTGTTTAGTATCATTTTTAAAATTATCCTGTTGATCTAATTATCATGATGATAAAATCTTTAAGGTGATTTGATTACTAATGATATTAAATTATTATGTAAAAAAATTACTGAATATATAACCAAGCAAAATTATTTTATTATTAATAATAAGATTATTAAAATGAAAACAATAATTTCAATTTTTATTAAATGAACAATTCATAAAATAAGAATTTATTATTTTATAGAAAATTATAAGGTATGAACTAGTATTGACTAGTATAATTCAAAGTTATTAACATATTCATATCTAACGATCACATAAGTTGTCTTGTATAAGATGATTAAAAATTGGAGATTTATTTATAAGAATTTAAAATTTGTAGAGAAACATATTTTGTTGAGCATCACTTCGAGGGTAAAATTGTTTTAAAATAATTTTGAATATCAATCTCTCTCGGTGATAAAATTTTCTCACATTTTTTGATGAGATTTAGATCATCCCACAATGGGATGATCTAAGATTGCTGTCACATAGGATTTCCAAATTACTACAAACACGATGATTAGATCACTTTTGATTTTAAAGAGATCACCCCATACCAAACATCACTTGGAACATACAATCTCATTAATTGAGTTGAATCATGTCCCATGATTATAACCAGTGAATAAAAAAATTGAACTATATCAATAGAATCGATAATCGGTGGTCTATTCGATCCAATAACATACATAAAATTAGAAAAACATCGAATTGGTCAAAAATTAATCAAACACTTAGTTGGATCGGGTTAGATCGAATTGGTTCGATGTTGAACCTTGTAGACACCTAATTTTGTCTGGCCTCCTAAACCAGGTAAATTCTTCCTTATACCTTTTTAGAGTGCAGAAAATCTCTTCTCATCTTGCAGATGGTCCTCCAAGACTTGTGATTCAGAGTTCAGCATGAAAAGTCAATCCGAAAAAGTCAACCATTAAAAAAGTCAACCCCTAGTCAAAATCAAGATTGGAAGTTGAATTGAACAATGGTGAAACAATTTTGATAATCCGAGGTCTACAACGAAAGCTATGGAGTTCGGAAGAGGGATTGTGGAAATTTCAGTGTAGGGGAAGCCCTAATTCGGCAAATTTGGAGAAAAGTGCTTAAAAGATCAAATTGGTCGCAATTGGAGGTTCCAAATGGAATATAATTAATGACTACGTGTATTGGAAGGGCTAATTGGAAGCAGAATCAAAGGAAGAGTCAAATTGGAAGGAAAACCGAAAATTAGGGTTTTGGTTAAAAAGGGTGAATTTTGCAAGTTTGGGAAAAACTGCAAAGATGCCCTAATTCGGTGAAATTGAAGCCCCCAATTAATAAAGAATGAGTAAACAAGGATAGCCCAAGGCCCAGTTTGAAGTGAATCCAAAGGAAGAGCCGATTGAAGAAAAAATGAGAAAATTCCCGAGTTTGAAAAGGGGAATACTAAATCGGAGGAGAATTTGATCGTAAAAATTGGGCATTTTCGGACCAAATCAAATTCAATATATGAAAAAAGGTAGTAGAAAAAGAAAATCCAGAAATCGGACCCGTTTCAAGTAAAAACGAGGCTTTGGAGGTTGAAGGGCAATATTGGAAATTCTAGAAGATAATTCCAGAAAAAATAGCAAATGAGCTCGAAAAATTATGAAAACTTGCAGATCTGATTTTATAATTTTTCGAAGAGATCGGTGAAGAAAAATCCAAAATCGAAGCCCATTTGAAAAATGGTAAAGTTCGGGTGCAATAAGCCGAAATTCCAGAAGATAATTCTGGGAAAAATAGCAAACGAGCTCCAAAAATTATGAAAACTTCCAGATTTGAGTTTTATAATTTTTGGAAGAGATTGATGAAGAAAAATCCAGAATCTGAGCTCATTTGAAAAATGGTAAAGTTCGGGTGCACTAAGCCGAAATTCCAAAAGATAATTCCGGAAAAAATGGCAAACGAGCTCCAAAAATTATGAAAACTTCCAGATCTGAGTTTTATAAATTTTGGAAGAGATCGGTAAAGCAAAATCCAAAATCGGAGCTCATTTGAAAAATGGTAAAGTTCGAGTGCACTAAGCCAAAATTCCAAAAAATAATTCCGGGCAAAATAGCGAATGGGCTCCAAAAATTATGAAAACTTTCAGATCTGAGTTTATAATTTTTGGAAGAGATCGATTAAGAAAAATCCGTAATCGGAGTTCAAATGAAAAAGGTGAATTTCGGGTGAACTAAGCCGAAATTCTAGAAGAAAATTCAGGAAAAACTAGGAAACGAGCTCGAAAAATTCTGAAAACTTCCAGATCCCAATTATATATTTTTTTGGAAGAGATTGGTGAAGAAAAATCCAGAATTAGAGTTCAAATGAAAAAGGTGAATTTCGGGTGCACTAAGCGGAAAATCCAAGAGAAAATTCTAGGAAAAATAGGAAACGAGCTCGAAAAATTATGAAAATCTCCAGATCTCAATATTATATTTATTTGGATGGATTGGAGAAAAAAATTGGATTTGGGGTCCGTTTGCAATAAAATCAAGTTTGGAGGCCAAAATGCAATTTTACCGAAGAAACCGAAAAGATCGATTTTGCAAAAATAAAAGGTGAAAAAATGAAAGTAATTCTGGAACATACCAGGCCCTTGGCCGGTCATGCATAGGGGAAGGGTGGGGATTTAATTCATTTCATCAAGTGGTCCATATCAAGCTACAAGATGTCATTTTTACTATCTTGAAATGTCCTTGCTCATCCAATGGCCTAAGTACCTTATGAACAGATGAGTACATCCTTGAATGGCGAAGATCAAATTGCAAGATGACATTTTTATTGTCATGCAAATGTCCTCATCCAATGGCCAATATTAGTGGAAGAAAGATCAGCACAAGTTATCCAATGGTTGGAAATGCATGTAGCCAAATAAAATATCCTTGCTCATCCAATGGCTTAGGCACCTTATGAAAAGATGAGTACATCCTTGAATGGCTAAGATCAATTGGCAAGATGACATTTTTATTGTTATGTGAATATCTTGGATCCAAGAGCTTAGATTTTTTGGTATTTTAATTTTTGTTTCATTTCAATTTGAGATATAGTTATCTTTCAATTAGATTTCTTTTTTCTTTTTCTGGTTCTCGGTTTGTGAATTGAGTGTGCTTAGTTAAGGACGTCAAAATTCGATTTGCTCAACGAATTTTATATCAATCCGCTCTGAATAAAGAGATTTTTTTTTTAAGTGGTGCAGTTGGAATGAAGCGGTTTTTATAAATGCTAACTCGCTCGGTCCTATCTTTTAAAATTATTATTTTAATTTTTAAAATATTTTATATATCTCATTTAAATTTTTAATATATATTAGATATATATATATATTAATATTATATATACTAGAATTTTACACACTCGTCATGTGAGTGAAAATATATATTTTTAAAAATAATAAATTGTGTTTTAAAAAAAAATTAAATGTAAAAAAAAAAAGTTAATTTTTTTAAATATAAATAGTTTTTTAAAAGTAAATAAATAATTTTTTTTGTAAAAAATTATTATATAAAATATTAAAATACATAATTATCCTTTTTTTTTTAACACTTAATGATTTTTTTTATATTTTCACCAACTGAGTTGGTGTCACTTGATTCAGTGACACTAATTCAGTAATTCCTTTATAATAGTATATAGATGCTTTGTATATGTATATTATATATACTAAAATTATGTTTATAGATAAATTGTAATATTTTTTACAATATTAAATTAAAAATAATTAGTAAAAAAGTGGGATGAAACAACATGAAACAGTGTGGAGCAGATATGGATATAATCGATATCTATGAAGAAAATAGGATGAAAGTGAATAACGCAATCTCCGTTCCACTCCATTATCATCTTTAAGTTTGGTATAGTAAAAAAGTAAGAGGATTTATAAAAAGTGGATAAAAAATAAAAAATAAAATGATTTTTCTAATACTTGATAGGAAAAAGAAAATGTGAGAAAAAAAATAGATACTTTTTTCCTCATTCAAAAAACTAAATCTTTTCAAATTAAAAATAGGATAATAATCCTTAAAAATATTATTGGAAAGAAAATGGGAGCTAGCCAAATGTGTATTTTAAAAATTTTCTTAAAATATTGCCAAACCGTGCATTTCGGAGTTTGGACGGACTCCCTATGGAAACGAGCGATGCTGCTCAATCCACGTGGCTAAAAAGGGTAAAAGGAAGAGGATGGCAAATGGCAAATCATGGGCCTCGAGATTTGAGACCACGATGCCCAATAGGCGTAAGTGAAAACAGGACAGAGACGGTATTTTGTTGGTACACGTCAGATTAGGTTTTTTCTTAATAATAGGTTTTTACTTCTTGTTGTTGTCATGTCTCCATGTCCATAGTCCATTCTCATCATTAAAAGGGCTTGGGTTACCTCTCAGCGCCAGTACTTTTTCGCTCACAACACCGCTCAGATTTTGCTCATGTCAATTTCATCGGACCCTCTTTTCTTGTCGAGGTTTTAGAATAGGCTTAAATACAAAATTGATCATTATACTATATCACTTTCTTTATTTTTATATTTAAAAGAATTTTTATTCTCAATTAAGTATCTATATTATTATTACGTTAAATAAATTGGTACTTCACCCTAATACTGTTAAATAAATATTGACGTAATAAATAACACTCAATGAGATTGTGACAAGTGACCAAAATGTCATGTCAACAATCACTTTATGATGTCACATCATCATTAAAAGAAAATTGTTAAAAATTCCAAAAAAAGCAAAAAAAATTATTAAAAATCAAAATAAAATATACAAAAATCATAATTTTTTTTTAAATTCA
The DNA here is from genome assembly GCA_030761205.1 of Fremontodendron californicum. NCBI lineage: Eukaryota > Viridiplantae > Streptophyta > Magnoliopsida > Malvales > Malvaceae > Fremontodendron > Fremontodendron californicum. The sequence continues at coordinate 7,745,847 of JAULJL010000024.1, forward strand.
GAAAATTCAGAAAAAATTTTATAAAAATTTTAAATAGTAAAAGAATAGGAAAAAACTATAATAAATAAAATAAAATCTTAAAATTCACAATATATTTTTTTAAATTCATAAAATTAAAAAAATGAGAAAAAATAGGAAAAATTATAAAAGTTCAACATAAAATTAAAAATATATAAAAAATTCAAGTTTGTTTTTAAAAAAAATTCAGAAATTCGAAAAGATATTATAAAAATTAGGGAAAAAAATCTAAAAATTCACAATATATTAAAAAATTAAAAAAAAAATCGAAAAAAATTATAAAAATAGACAAATTTATAAAAGTACTAAAAAAATCTAAAAGATTCACAATTTAAAAAAAAATTTAAAATTGGACAAAAAGTATAAAAAATTCAAAAATTAGGAAACAATCATAAAAATTAAATAAAATAAAAAAGTTCACAATTTAAAAAAAATCATAAAATAAAAAAAATATGTTTTTTAATTTCAAAATATTTATATATTTTTTCAAAAAATATATTTTAATTTCAAATTCAATTTTTTGGAAATTTTTTATATATTTTTAAAATTTTAAAATTCTTTTGATTTTTTAAATTTTTTTTGAATTTTTTGAATTTTTAAAAAAATAGTGATTTTTTTAGATTTTTTTCTTTTTTTTAATCTTTTTGAATTTTTTGAATTTGAATTTTTGAATTTTTTTTCTTTTATCTTTGAATTTTTTTTTTTGGATTTTTTTTCTTTTAAAAATGTGAATGTTTTAGATTTTTTAATTTTGTTTTGAACTTTTATAATATTTTGATTTTTTTTTTGAATTTTCTTAATTTTGAAAAATGAAATTGCGCATTTTTTAAATTTTAAATTTTTTGACTTAAAAAAAAATTGTGAATTTTTTAGATTTTATTTTATTTTTTTATAATTTTTAAGATTTTTTGGAATTTTTAAAATTTTTATAGTTGTTTTTCTAATTTTATGAATTTTTAAATAAATATGAATTTTCATAATTTTTTCCTATTTTTTAGAATTTTTAGAATTTATTTCTTTTAATGATAACGTGGCATCATAGAATGAGTGTTGACATGGCATTTCTGCACGTGTCACGATCTCATTGGGTGTTGTTTGCCATGCCAGCATTTATTTAACGATGTTAGGGTAAAGTATCAACTTGTTTGACGGAATTATAGTATAGGTATCTGATTGGGAACAAAAATTCTTTAAGTACCAAAGTGAGAGAAGTGGTATAGTATAGGGGCTATTTTTTTATTTAAGCCTTTAGAATATGATAATTTTGGATATAATATAATTACATGATATAGATATAATATAAAAAAATTATTAAAATATGATACAATATGAATATATGAACTTATTGAAATTTATATAACATAAATTATTAATGTGTCAAAATATATAAATATATGATACCTTAAACATAATTATTATACGAAAAATAACACAAATACAATCGTACATGGGATATGGCCGGATTCAACCATGTATCTTTGAATTTCATATTTTCAAAAAAAGTTGCGTTTGAAAACTTGGATTTCAAAAGATAAATTTTGATTTTAAAAATAGTATAAATTGTGTAATAAAACAAATGTAAATATAACATTCGTTATTACTTTTCAAATTTATGGATTTGTTGGATGTCTATTTAGTGGTGAATTTGAAATACCTATAAATATTTGTGAATTTGAAATTCATGTGTTTATATCTTTCGAATATATAATAATATTGAATCTTAAGTAATTTATACATAATATATGTATTTCATTCTTACAATTTATATAACAAATATTGAAATCTAAATCTAAATCTAAATCCAAATTCAAATTTATGTTTTCAAACGTAGCAAAAGTGTTTGGTTGAAAATATTATATGTAGCACAAAGAAGTAATTGGTTTTAGTATACGTTTTATTTTGTTTTACATTTGATCTTGGGTTATTTATACAATATTGAAAGATAATCTTCTTCTATCCTATAAATCCACCTCATTGATTTTACTGTTCTAACTCAAGCCTATGAAAATTGAGTCTCAAATTTCAATGGAATGATGTCCCCTTAAGTACGTTTAATATTTGATACAGTTAACGGATATTTATAGATATTAATTAAGAATTACTTAATTATTATTTAAAAAAATTACGTTGCATACATTATTGTTATTGAATTAAACAAAAATAATACATTAATCATTTTTTTTTATAAAAAGCATCTCATTAGACACTGATTAATATTTTTCTACAAGTATTTGTTAACTCCTTTTAAGTTTTAATTTTGATCAAATTATGCTATTAATTTTTATATTCATTCAAATTTTAAAATTTAATCATTTCAGTATTATTCATATAAATCATTTCAGTATTATTCATATCAATTTGCTAATATTATTCTAATTAATAACTCTATCAAATATGCACCGTTAGTTCTACTGATGTAATTTTTTTTTTTTTTTTTTATAATTATTGATGTTGAAAAAAATGTTAAGTTGATATTTTATTGAGCAGGAAATGGATCTATTACATTGGTATGTCACTTAACATAAAAAAAATTCAATGGCAGCATCATCTAAGCCCTAAGCCTTAAATTCAATGAAATCATCAAACGCAATGTTATCAAGGTCAACAATTACGTCAGCACATTATTATTAAAATTAATGGTCAAGTTAGTACATTTAACAAAAAAAAAAAAAAAAAAAAAACAAAGTTATCAATAAGTAAGACATTATTAAATTGATATATCTTAATATTTATGAATTATATTAAAAAATTAAACCTCAAATTTCGGACGAGTATAAAGATTGATTGCATAATTGGAGCTTTAAATTTTGTGGTACTTAAGGTGAGGGAATATGGTGGCAAATTGGCTTTGCCAAAAAGAGAAAAGAATTCAGTTTCACAAGTTGGTTATATGGTCTCTAGCCCTTGGATAGTGTTTAGCATCATTTTTAAAATTATCGTGATGATCTAATTATCATGATGATAAAATCTTTAAGGTGATTTGATTACTAATGAATTAAATTATTATGTAAAAAAAAATTACTGAATATATAACCAAGCAAAATAATTTTATTATTAATAATAAGATTATTAAAATGAAAACAATAATTTCAAATTTTATTAAATGAACAATTCATAAAATAAGAATTTATTATTTTATAGAAAATTATAAGGTATGAACTAGTATTGACTAGTATAATTCAAAGTTATTAACATATTCATATCTAACGATCACATAAGTTGTCTTGTATAAGATGATTAAAAATTGGAGATTTATTTATAAGAATTTAAAATTTGTAGAGAAACATATTTTGTTGAGCATCACTTCGAGGGTAAAATTGTTTTAAAATAATTTTGAATATCAATCTCTCTCGGTGATAAAATTTTCTCACATTTTTTGATGAGATTTAGATCATCCCACAATGGGATGATCTAAGATTGCTGTCACATAGGATTTCCAAATTACTACAAACACGATGATTAGATCACTTTTGATTTTAAAGAGATCACCCCATACCAAACATCACTTGGAACATACAATCTCATTAATTGAGTTGAATCATGTCCCATGATTATAACCAGTGAATAAAAAAATTGAACTATATCAATAGAATCGATAATCGGTGGTCTATTCGATCCAATAACATACATAAAATTAGAAAAACATCGAATTGGTCAAAAATTAATCAAACACTTAGTTGGATCGGGTTAGATCGAATTGGTTCGATGTTGAACCTTGTAGATACCTAATTTTGTCCGACCTCCTAAACCAGGTAAATTCTTCCTTATACCTTTTTAGAATGCAGAAAATCTCTTCTCATCTTGCAGATGGTCCTCCAAGACTTGTGATTCAGAGTTCAGCATGAAAAGTCAATCCGAAAAAGTCAACCATTAAAAAAGTCAACCCCTAGTCAAAATCAAGATTGGAAGTTGAATTGAACAATGGTGAAAGAATTTTGATAATCCGAGGTCTACAACGAAAGCTATGGAGTTCGGAAGAGGGATTGTGGAAATTTCAGTGTAGGGGAAGCCCTAATTCGGCAAATTTGGGGAAAAGTGCTTAAAAGATCAAATTGGTCGCAATTGGAGGTTCCAAATGGAATATAATTAATGACTACGTGTATTGGAAGGGCTAATTGGAAGCAGAATCAAAGGAAGAGTCAAATTGGAAGGAAAACCGAAAATTAGGGTTTTGGTTAAAAAGGGTGAATTTTGCAAGTTTGGGAAAAACTGCAAAGATGGCCTAATTCGGTGAAATTGAAGCCCCCAATTGATAAAGAATGAGTAAACAAGGATAGCCCAAGGCCCAGTTTGAAGTGAATCCAAAGGAAGAGCCGATTGAAGAAAAAATGAGAAAATTCCCGAGTTTGAAAAGGGGAAAACTAAATCGGAGGAGAATTTGATCGTAAAAATTGGGCATTTTCGGACCAAATCAAATTCAATATATGAAAAAAGGTAGTAGAAAAAGAAAATCCAGAAATCGGACCCGTTTCAAGTAAAAACGAGGCTTTGGAGGTTGAAGGGCAATATTGGAAATTCTAGAAGATAATTCCAGAAAAAATAGCAAATGAGCTCGAAAAATTATGAAAACTTGCAGATCTGATTTTATAATTTTTCGAAAAGATCGGTGAAGAAAAATCCAAAATCGAAGCCCATTTGAAAAATGGTAAAGTTCGGGTGCAATAAGCCGAAATTCCAGAAGATAATTCTGGGAAAAATAGCAAACGAGCTCCAAAAATTATGAAAACTTCCAGATTTGAGTTTTATAATTTTTGGAAGAGATTGATGAAGAAAAATCCAGAATCTGAGCTCATTTGAAAAATGGTAAAGTTCGGGTGCACTAAGCCGAAATTCCAAAAGATAATTCCGGAAAAAATGGCAAACGAGCTCCAAAAATTATGAAAACTTCCAGATCTGAGTTTTATAAATTTTGGAAGAGATCGGTAAAGCAAAATCCGAAATCGGAGCTCATTTGAAAAATGGTAAAGTTCGAGTGCACTAAGCCAAAATTCCAAAAAATAATTCCGGGCAAAATAGCGAATGGGCTCCAAAAATTATGAAAACTTTCAGATCTGAGTTTATAATTTTTGGAAGAGATCGATTAAGAAAAATCTGTAATCGGAGTTCAAATGAAAAAGGTGAATTTCGGGTGAACTAAGCCGAAATTCTAGAAGAAAATTCAGGAAAAACTAGGAAACGAGCTCGAAAAATTCTGAAAACTTCCAAATCCCAATTTTATATTTTTTTGGAAGAGATTGGTGAAGAAAAATCCAGAATTAGAGTTCAAATGAAAAAGGTGAATTTCGGGTGCACTAAGCGGAAAATCCAAGAGAAAATTCTAGGAAAAATAGGAAACGAGCTCGAAAAATTATGAAAATCTCCAGATCTCAATATTATATTTATTTGGATGGATTGGAGAAATAAAAATTGGATTTGGGGTCCGTTTGCAATAAAATCAAGTTTGGAGGCCAAAATGCAATTTTACCGAAGAAACCGAAAAGATCGATTTTGCAAAAATAAAAGGTGAAAAAATGAAAGTAATTCTGGAACATACCAGTCCCTTGGCCGGTCATGCATAGGGGAAGGGTGGGGATTTAATTCATTTCATCAAATGGTCCATATCAAGCTACAAGATGTCATTTTTACTATCTTGAAATGTCCTTGCTCATCCAATGGCCTAAGTACCTTATGAAAAGATGAGTACATCCTTGAATGGCCAAGATCAAATTGCAAGATGACATTTTTATTGTCATGCAAATGTCCTCATCCAATGGCCAATATTAGTGGAAGAAAGATCAGCACAAGTTATCCAATGGTTGGAAATGCATGTAGCCAAATAAAATATCCTTGCTCATCCAATGGCTTAGGCACCTTATGAAAAGATGAGTACATCCTTGAATGGCTAAGATCAATTGGCAAGATGACATTTTTATTGTTATGTGAATATCTTGGATCCAAGAGCTTAGATTTTTTGGTATTTTAATTTTTGTTTCATTTCAATTTGAGATATAGTTATCTTTCAATTAGATTTCTTTTTTCTTTTTCTGGTTCTCGGTTTGTGAATTGAGTGTGCTTAGTTAAGGACGTCAAAATTCGATTTGCTCAACGAATTTTATATCAATCCGCTCTGAATAAAGAGATTTTTTTTTTTAAGTGGTGCAGTTGGAATGAAGCGGTTTTTATAAATGCTAACTCGCTCGGTCCTATCTTTTAAAATTATTATTTTAATTTTTAAAATATTTTATATATCTCATTTAAATTTTTAATATATATTAGATATATATATATTAATATTATATATACTAGAATTTTACACACTCGTCATGTGAGTGAAAATATATATTTTTAAAAATAATAAATTGTGTTTTAAAAAAAAATTAAATGTAAAAAAAAAGTTAATTTTTTTAAATATAAATAGTTTTTTAAAAGTAAATAAATTTTTTTTTTTTTGTAAAAAATTATTATATAAAATATTAAAATACATAATTATCCCTTTTTTTTAACACTTAATGATTTTTTTTATATTTTCACCAACTGAGTTGGTGTCACTTGATTCAGTGACACTAATTCAGTAATTCCTTTATAATAGTATATAGATGCTTTGTATATGTATATTATATATACTAAAATTATGTTTATAGATAAATTGTAATATTTTTTACAATATTAAATTAAAAATAATTAGTAAAAAAGTGGGATGAAACAACATGAAACAGTGTGGAGCAGATATGAATATAATCGATATCTATGAAGAAAATAGGATGAAAGTGAATAACGCAATCTCCGTTCCACTCCATTATCATCTTTAAGTTTGGTATAGTAAAAAAGTAAGAGGATTTATAAAAAGTGGATAAAAAATAAAAAAATAAAATGATTTTTCTAATACTTGATAGGAAAAAAAAATGTGAGAAAAGAAAATAGATACTTTTTTCCTCATTCAAAAAACTAAATCTTTTCAAATTAAAAATAGGATAATAATCCTTAAAAATATTATTGGAAAGAAAATGGGAGCTAGCCAAATGTGTATTTTAAAAATTTTCTTAAAATATTGCCAAACCGTGCATTTCGGAGTTTGGACGGACTCCCTATGGAAACGAGCGATGCTGCTCAATCCATGTGGCTAAAAAGTTTAAAAGGAAGAGGATGGCAAATGGCAAATCATGGGCCTCGAGATTTGAGACCACGATGCCCAATAGACGTAAGTGAAAACAGGACAGAGACGGTATTTTGTTGGTACACGTCAGATCAGGTTTTTTCTTAATAATAGGTTTTTACTTCTTGTTGTTGTCATGTCTCCATGTCCATAGTCCATTCTCATCATTAAAAGGGCTTGGGTTACCTCTCAGCGCCAGTACTTTTTCGCTCACAACACCGCTCAGATTTTGCTCATGTCAATTTCATCGGACCCTCTTTTCTTGTCGAGGTTTTAGAATAGGCTTAAATACAAAATTGATCCTTATACTATATCACTTTTTTTATTTTTTTATTTAAAAGAATTTTTATTCTCAATTAAGTATCTATATTATTATTATGTTAAATAAATTGGTACTTCACCCTAATACTGTTAAATAAATATTGACGTAATAAATAACACTCAATGAGATTGTGACAAGTGACCAAAATGTCATGTCAACAATCACTTTATGATGCCACATCATCATTAAAAGAAAATTGTTAAAAATTCCAAAAAAAAAGCAAAAAAAATTATTAAAAATCAAAATAAAATATGCAAAAATCATAATTTTTTTTTTAAAATTCAAAAAATTCAGAAAAAATTTATAAAAATTTTAAATAGTAAAAGAATAGGAAAAAACTATAATAAATAAAATAAAATCATAAAATTCACAATATATTTTTTTTAAATTCATAAAATTAAAAAAATGAGAAATAATAGGAAAAATTATAAAAGTTCAACATAAAATTAAAAATATATAAAAAATTCAAGTTTGTTTTTAAAAAAATTCAGAAATTCGAAAAGAAATTATAAAAATTAGGGAAAAAATCTAAAAATTCACAATATATTAAAAAATTAAAAAACAAAAGTCGAAAAAAATTATAAAAATAGACAAATTTATAAAAGTACTAAAAAAAATCTAAAAGATACACAATTTTAAAAAAAAAATTTAAAATTGGACAAAAAGTATAAAAAATTCAAAAATTAGGAAACAATCATAAAAATTAAATAAAATAAAAAAGTTCACAATTTAAAAAAAAAATCATAAAATAAAAAAAATATGTTTTTTAATTTCAAAATATTTATATATTTTTCAAAAAATATATTTTAATTTCAAATTCAATTTTTTGGAAATTTTTTATATATTTTTAAAAGTTTAAAATTCTTTTGATTTTTTAAATTATTTTTGAATTTTTTGAATTTTTAAAAAAATAGTGATTTTTTTAGATTTTTTTTCTTTTTTTTAATCTTTTTTAATCTTTTTGAATTTTTTGATTTTTTTTTTCCTTTATCTTTGAATTTTTTTTTTGGATTTTTTTTTATTTTAAAAATGTGAATGTTTTAGATTTTTTAATTTTATTTTGAACTTTTATAATATTTTGATTTTTTTTTTAATTTTCTTAATTTTAAAAAATGAAATTGCGCATTTTTTAAATTTTAAATTTTTTGACTTAAAAAAAAAATTGTGAATTTTTTAGATTTTATTTTATTATTTTATAATTTTTAAGATTTTTTTGGAATTTTTAAAATTTTTATAGTTGTTTTTCTAATTTTATGAATTTTTAAATAAATATGAATTTTCATAATTTTTTCCTATTTTTTAGAATTTTTAGAATTTATTTCTTTTAATGATAACGTGGCATCATAGAATGAGTGTTGACATGGCATTTCTGCACGTGTCACGATCTCATTGGGTGTTGTTTGCCATGCCAGCATTTATTTAACGATGTTAGGGTAAAGTACCAACTTGTTTGACGGAATTATAGTATAGGTATCTGATTGGGAACAAAAATTCTTTAAGTACCAAAGTGAGAGAAGTGGTATAGTATAGGGGCTATTTTTTTATTTAAGCCTTTAGAATATGATAATTTTGGATATAATATAATTACATGATATAGATATAATATAAAAAAATTATTAAAATATGATACAATATGAATATATGAACTTATTGAAATTTATATAACAAATTATTAATGTGTCAAAATATATAAATATATGATACCTTAAACATAATTATTATACGAAAAAATAACACAAATACAATCGTACATGGGATATGGCCGGATTCAACCATGTATCTTTGAATTTCATATTTTCAAAAAAAGTTGCGTTTGAAAACTTGGATTTCAAAAGATAAATTTTGATTTTAAAAATAGTATAAATTGTGTAATAAAACAAATGTAAATATAACATTCGTTATTACTTTTCAAATTTATGGATTTGTTGGATGTCTATTTAGTGGTGAATTTGAAATACCTATAAATATTTGTGAATTTGAAATTCATGTGTTTATATCTTTCGAATATATAATAATATTGAATCTTAAGTAATTTATACATAATACATGTATTTCATTCTTACAATTTATATAACAAATATTGAAATCTAAATCTAAATCTAAATCCAAATTTATGTTTTCAAACGTAGCAAAAGTGTTTGGTTGAAAATATTATATGTAGCACAAAGAAGTAATTGGTTTTAGTATACGTTTTATTTTGTTTTACATTTGATCTTGGGTTATTTATACAATATTGAAAGATAATCTTCTTCTATCCTATAAATCCACCTCATTGATTTTACTGTTCTAACTCAAGCCTATGAAAATTGAGTCTCAAATTTCAATGGAATGATGTCCCCTTAAGTACGTTTAATATTTGATACAGTTAACGGATATTTATAGATATTAATTAAGAATTACTTAATTATTATTTAAAAAAATTACGTTGCATACATTATTGTTATTGAATTAAACAAAAATAATACATTAATCATTTTTTTTATAAAAAGCATCTCATCAGACACTAATTAATATTTTTCTACAAGTATTTGTTAACTCCTTTTAAGTTTTAAGTTTGATCAAATTATGCTATTAATTTTTATATTCATTCAAATTTTAAAATTTAATCATTTCAGTATTATTCATATAAATCATTTCAGTATTATTAATATCAATTTGCTAATATTATTCTAATTAATAACTCTATCAAATATGCACCGTTAGTTCTACTGATGTAATTTTTTTATAATTATTGATGTTGAAAAAAAATGTTAAGTGACATAAAAAAAAATTCAATGGCAGCATCATCTAAGCCCTAAGCCTTAAATTCAATGAAATCATCAACGCAATGTTATCAAGGTCAACAATTACGTCAGCACATTATTATTAAAATTAATGGTCACGTTAGTACACTTAACCAAAAAAAAAAAACAAAGTTATCAATAAGTAAGACATTATTAAATTGATATATCTTAATTTTTATGAATTATATTAAAAAAATTAAACCTCAAATTTCGGACGAGTATAAAGATTGGTTGCATAATTTGAGCTTTAAATTTTGTGGTACTTAAGGGGAGGGAATATGGTGGCAAATTGGCTTTGCCAAAAAGAGAAAAGAATTCACTTTCACAAGTTGGTTATATGGTCTCCAGCCTTTGGATAGTGTTTAGTATCATTTTTAAAATTATCGTGATGATCTAATTATCATGATGATAAGATCGTTAAGGTGATTTGATTACTAATGATATTAAATTATTATGTAAAAAAAATTACTGAACATATAACCAACCAAAATAATTTTATTATTAATAATAAGATTATTAAAATGAAAACAACAATTTCAATTTTTATTAAATGAACAATTCATAAAATAAGAATTTATTATTTTATAGAAAATTATAAGGTATAAACTAGTATTGACTAGTATAATTCAAAGTTATTAACATATTCATATCTAACGATCACATAAGTTGCCTTGTATAAGATGATTAAAAATTGGAGATTTATTTATAAGAATTTAAAATTTGTAGAGAAACATATTTTGTTGAGCATCACTTCGAGGGTAAAATTGTTTTAAAATAATTTTGAATAGCAATCTCTTTCGGTGATAAAATTTTCTCATATTTTTTGATGAGATTTAGATCATCCCATAATGGGATGATCTAAGATTGCTGTCACATAAGATTTCCAAATTACTACAAACACGATGATTAGATCACTTTTGATTTTAAAGAGATCACCCCATACCAAACATCACTTGGAACATAAAATCTCATTAATTGAGTTGAATCATGGCCCATGATTATAACCAGTGAATAAAAAAATTGAACTAGATCAATAGAATCGATAATCGGTGGTCTATTTGATCCAATAACATACATAAAAACAGAAAAACATCGAATTGGTCAAAAATTAATCAAACACTTAGTTGGATCGGGTTAGATCGAATTGGTTCGATGTTGAACCCTGTAGACACCTAATTTTGTCCAGGCTCCCTAAACCAGGTAAATTATTCCTTGTACCTTTTTAGAATGCAGAAAATCTCTTCTCATCTTGCAGATGGTCCTCCATGACTTGTTATTCGGAGTTCAGCATGAAAAGTCTATCCGAAAAAGTCAACTTCGAAAAGTCAACTCCAAAAAGTCAACCACTAAAAAAGTCAACCCCTAGTCAAAATCAAGATTGGAAGTTGAATTGAACATTGGTGAAAGAATTTTGATAATTCGAGGTCTACAACGAAAGATATGGAGCTCGGAAGAGGGATTGTGGAAATTTCAGTGTAGGGGAAGCCCTAATTCGGCAAATTTGGGGAAAAGTGCTTAAACGATCAAATTAGTCGCAATTGGAGGTTCCAAATGGAATATAATTAATGACTACATGTATTGGAAGGGCTAATTGAAAGCATAACCAAAGGAAGAGTCAATTTGGAAGGAAAATCGAAAATTAGGGTTTTTGTTAAAAAGGGTGAATTTTGCAAATTTGGGGAAAACTGCAACGATGGCCTAATTCGGTGAAATTGAAGCCCCCAGTTGATAAAGAATGAGTAAACAAGGATAGCCGAAGGCCCAGTTTTAAGTGAATCCAAAAGAAGAGCTGATTGAAGAAAAAACGAGAAAATTCTCGAGTTTGAAAGGGGGAAAACTAAATCGGTGGAGAAGTTGATCGTAAAAATTGGGCCTTTCCGGACCAACTCAAATTCAATATTTGGAAAAAGGTAGTAGAAAAAGAAAATCCAGAAATCGGACCCGTTTCGAGTAAAAACGAGGCTTTGGAGGTTGAAGGGCAATATTGGAAATGCTAGAAGATAATTTCGGGAAAAATAGTAAATGAGCTCGAAAAATTATGAAAACTTGCAGATCTGATTTTATAATTTTTGGAAGAGATCGGTGAAGAAAAATCCGAAATCGAAGCTCATTTAAAAAATGGTAAAGTTCGGGTGCAATAAGCCAAAATTCCAGAAGATAATTCTGGGAAAAATAGCAAACGAGCTCCAAAAATTATGAAAACTTCCAGATTTGAGTTTTATAATTTTTGGAAGAGATCGATGAAGAAAAATCCAGAATCAGAGCTCATTTGAAAAATGGTAAAGTTCGGGTGCACTAAGCCTAAATTCCAAAAAATAATTCCGGAAAAAATGGCAAACGAGCTCCAAAAATTATGAAAACTTCCAGATCTGAGTTTTATAATTTTTGGAAGAGATCGGTGAAGCAAAATCCAAAATCGGAGCTGATTTGAAAAATGGTAAAGTTCGAGTGCACTAAGCCAAAATTCCAAAAAATAATTCCGGGAAAAATAGCGAACGGGCTCCAAAAATTATGAAAACTTTCAGATCTGAGTTTATAATTTTTGGAAGAGATCGATTAAGAAAAATCCGTAATCGGAGTTCAAATGAAAAAGGTGAATTTCGGGTGAACTAAGCCGAAATTCTAGAAGAAAATTCAGGAAAAACTAGGAAACGAGCTCGAAAAATTCTGAAAACTTCCAAATCCCAATTTTATATTTTTTTGGAAGAGATTGGTGAAGAAAAATCCAGAATTGGAGTTCAAATGAAAAAGGTGAATTTCGGGTGCACTAAGCGAAAAATCCAAGAGAAAATTCTAGGAAAAATAGGAAACGAGCTCGAAAAATTATGAAAATCTCCAGATCTCAATATTATATTTATTTGGATGGATTGGAGAAATAAAAATTGGATTTGGGGTCCGTTTGCAATAAAATCAAGTTTGGGGGCCAAAATGCAATTTTACCGAAGAAACCGAAAAGATCGATTTTGCAAAAATAAAAGGTGAAAAAATGTAAGTAATTCTGGAACATACCAGGCCCTTGGCCGGTCATGCATAGGGGAAGGGTGGGGATTTAATTCATTTCATCAAGTGGTCCATATCAAGCTACAAGATGTCATTTTTACTATCTTGAAATGTCCTTGCTCATCCAATGGCCTACGTACCTTATGAAAAGATGAGTACATCCTTGAATAGCCAAAATCAAATTGCAAGATGACATTTTTATTGTCATGCAAATGTCCTCATCCAATGGCCAATATTAGTGGAAGAAAGATGAGCACAAGTCATCCAATGGTTGGAAATGCATGTAGCCAAATAAAATATCCTTGCTCATCCAATGGCTTAGGCACCTTATGAAAACATGAGTACATCCTTGAATGGCTAAGATCAATTGGCAAGATGACATTTTTATTGTCATGTGAATATCTCGGATCCAAGAGCTTAGATTGTGTAGGAGGATTAAATGAATCAATCTCCACCCTTCACCAATACACCATAGGGCCGACCAAGGCTATTCAAAGGGTACGGATTTTCATTTTTTGAAAAGAGGTTGGCTGATTTCAAAAAGAGGCAGTAGCTAAAACCTAAGAAAAAAAGATTTTTGAAAGAAAAGAAAGAAAGTTTTTGCTAAGGTATCCATTCCTCTTTGGTTCTTACATTTTTTCCTTCTTCTTCTTCTTCATATTATTCTTTATTTTTTTCATGTGATTCCCTACTATCTTATTTGCTTAATAAAGGTTTTATGAAAGCTTTCTTGTTGTTCTTGCTTTTTTCAAAACAAATAAAACGATGGTTAGGCTTCATGATCTTGATAAGAATCAAGTGATAATGGTTAGGGTGGGCTTTGTCCAATATACCAACCATGGAGTTCATTTCCATATTTTTATTTATTTATATTTATTTTCTACTTTAACTTGCTTATTTCTATTATCATTTATTTTTATATGTATTTATTATTCTTGCTAACCATTTTGTTCTTTTGATTCATACCATAAATTTGCATCTTGTGGCTATTTGTCATATAGTTCAGATTTTTTGCCATGCTCTCTAGGCCATTCGGCCAACATGCATCATTTAGGTCCTTAGGTCATTTTTATTTTACATGTCATTTAGGCTTTTAGGTCATTTTTATTTTACAAGTCATTTTACATGTCATTGTTATTTTACATGTCATTTAAGCTCTAGGCCATTTTCATATGCCGTGTCATTTTACATGTCATTTAGTCATTTAGGTCATTTTTATTATGCATGTCATTTTACATGTCATTTAAGCTTTAGGCCATTTTCATATGCCATGTCACTTTACATGTCATTTAGGTCATTTTTATTATATGTCATTTAAGCTTTAGGCCATTTTCATATGCCATGTCATTTTACATGTCATTTAGTCATTTAAGTCATTTTTATTATGCCATGTCATTTTACATGTCATCTAAGGTTTAGATCATTTTTTCATGCCATGTCATCTTCCATGTCATTTAGGCATTTAGATCATTTTCCATGTCATAGAGACATTTAGATCATTTTTATTATTCAATTTTATTTTCCATGTCACTTAGACATTTAGGACATTTTTATTATTCCATGTTATTTTCCAAGTCACTTTAAGCATTAGGTCATTTTCATTATTCCATGTCAATTTACATTTCATTTAAGCATTAGGCCATTTTCATATGCCATGTCACCTTCCATGTCATTTAGGCACTAGGCCATTTCCATTATTCCATGTCATTTGCCATGTCATTTAGACACTAGGACATGCATATTTCATGTCATATATTTCATGCATTTTTGCATTTCCCACTTGATTTTTTACTTAAGCCAATCAATGGCTCAAAGCCAAGCTTTAATGAGCATACTTGTGGAAACTTAAAATTTGTCAAGTTGGATTTTTTAACTTTATGATTTTTTCTCATTAGGCAATCCTTATCCAAATTTGTAGAAATTTTTACCACTGGTTTTAGGACCTTAGAGGAGTCTCAATATTTTTATTCTGATTTTTGGACGTTTTTATCAAAGGTTTAAAAATGTTTTTTGGTTAAGTAGTTTTTTACCCATTGTTCTGTCTTTCATGAATTTTCGGGTAGGTCATCCTTAGTCTAAAAATTAAGCTGATTTTTTCCCATAGAGGTCGACATGTTCCAAGTCTCACATATTTTTTTAGATTATTTTAAAAAAAATTTTGAAGGGTTAAAAAATCGATTTCCAAAACTGGTCAGAAAAGTCAGATTTGTTTTTAAGAACTAATAGTTTTCTGTTTTGTTTAGACACTAAGAGGGGGCTGATTTAAAACATTAGTTGCTGTCTTAGGTTAATTTCCAAGTCATTTTAATCATAAATTTTGATTTTTTAGAAGTCGGGTCAAGGTTGGTCAACCCCAGGTTTCAAAACTAGGAAAAATTAGAGCCTTTTAAAGGGTCTTTTCGGCCAAGTGTTATTTTATCCAAAAATTTTGATTTTTTTTTTTTAATCCGAGTTAGAAAATCCCACTTAGGTCTCTTCCCAAGGTAGTCGGATGTCCTTTTAGATATACGAATATCCTTATATTGTGGGGAAATACATTTCCATGCATTTGCATTTTTCATATTCATGCATATTTTATGACATTTAATTTTTGCTATTTTGGTTATATAAATTCCATATATATATATATATATATGAATATTCTATAGTGATGTCATTGCTTTAATTTAGATTTTATGTTTTCATTTTGATTATGGCATAACTATGAATATTCTATGATAATGTTTGCCATTTAATTTAGATTTTTTTTGCTATGTCATATAGAATTCTAATATGTCATCTAGGTTTTATCATGTCATTAATTCTTACCATTTAATTTATATTTTTGCTATGTCATGTAGATTTCTAATATGTTATCTAGGTTTTATTATGTCATTAATTCTTATCATTTTATTTAGATCTTTGCCATGTCATTTAGATTCTACCATGTCATTTAGATTATGCCATGTCATCTAGATTTTGCCATGTCAAGCATGCCATGTCATTAATCCATATGCCATGTCATTCACTCATATGTCATGTCATTAATAGTAATTTGCATATTCATAACTATCTTTTTAAATGCTTTTTCAATACAATAAAAATAATGATTTTCAATAAAATAAAGTTATTCCCGGGTTAAAATAATTCATGAGTTCTCCTTCGGGTTGCTAGAGAGGAGATCATTAATTATTATTAATAATGGAATATCTTTTTTTTTCAAAACGAGAATGATTCAGAAATTTTTCCAAATAAATAAAAGTTTCTATATTTTGCCGGGGAATGTAGAAAAATTTTGAATTAATAAATTATGAATCATTTTCAAATCAAGTGGAATTATTTTTCTTTAAAACGGGAATTATTTTTAAATACCAATTTCAAAATCGACTTTTTTACCTAGACTCAAGATAACACACGATTAACAAGGTATTATTTTACACGGGAGTTGCGAGGTACTAATCTTTCCCCGCGTGTAACCGACTTTCGAACCCGCTTTTTGATTTTTCTCTGGTTTAAAGCACAGACTTCAAAATTGATTTTTTTTTTAATGTTTTAATTAATTTTAAAATGTTTTACAAAACTGGTTTTAATAGGTGGCCAATCACACCTAGCCAAAAAATATTGGTGGCCACTCCATTTCTTTTTTGAGATTGTTTTCAAACTCTCATTTTAATTTCAAGAGGAATTAAGTCATCTTTTCCTCTGTTGGTTTCCCCACCTCACTCGAACGGGTCCCCTGACAATGGATGGATCACGTATCGACAGCTTGGCGACTCCGCTGGGGATATTTAGAGAGTCAAGTTTAGAGTTAATCGTGTGTTATCGATAGTCTCGATTTTTGTCAATTTTATCCGGTATTTAATTTTAATTCCCACATTTTTGAATAAAAAGGAGAATTTTGAAAATAATAAAATGTTTTCGAAAATGTTCATACTCATGTGCATGCATAGTGTTGTTATTATTCTCTGGTTATTTTCTTGTATATTATTATTCTTTGCTAGATTAATGCTTGTCATTATTTAATCCTATCTTTAATATTCTGTCAAGATACTTAGGATAGGGGTTAGATTAGGTGGTGAAAGGTTTGATTGTTTCTTCTCACACACGACACTTACATTTTGCATAACAGGAGCTCTATATCCGAGTTTCGTCCCTTTAAGTGGAAGTAAAGTACCTACGCTTCGTGTGGCAATAGCCTCCGCTTAAGCTAGCGAAACACTTCCAGAGTTTCAGATTACCTACACTTCGTGTGGCAATAGCCTTCGCATAAGCCGAGGAAATGAACTCTAACGAATTGAACCCGCTTTAATCTGGGTGCCTTACTAGCCTTCACCGGCCACAGTAAGGAATAATTCAGGGCCTTTAGAATAGAATCACCCTCATATAGTGAACTTAGGCAAAGCCATGCCGGATTTTCGATTAGATATCACGAAGCTAGGAACACTTGGAGGAGCATTTCTTACCTTTTACTATTTATTTTATTTTATTATGATTTTTGATCTTATTATCCCATTACTAACTCATGTTTTTTTTTGTTTTTTTTTTTTTGCTTTCATTTCATGCATCATGGTCATTTAGGGATATTTACCTTTAACCGGGTGCCAACCGAGTAGTTTTTCGTTATAGTCATGGAACGCCAGGACCTTCTATCAGTATCAGTGGTTAGCAAGATATACCAAGAGGTCAGAACTGAGTCCGAGATGAATCAATGCGATAAGGGAGACTGTTTGGCCGTTGGTTTTGTGTCTGTACTGCCTGAGTCAGTTCACTTGGATTTTGTTCAAAATGACCTAGTGGAGTTAAATAAAATTTGGAGACAGTGGGGATTTGAGAGGAAGAATGAGTTTACTAGGAAATATGGTGACATAGTTGTACTTCTCCCGATCTAGATAGACGAGCAGTTGATTAGGGCCATAGTGCAGTTTTGGGATCCTTCGTACCGATGCTTCACTTTTAATCAGGAAGATATGGTGCCCACCATTGAGGAATATTCTATTTTGCTCTTTGTGGAGTCAGCCAATCCGGATAAATTCTATTGGAAAGAGTAGAAAACATTGAGCTGTCGGAAGAAGCTTTCCAAAGTAATAGGTATAGATATCCCGATAGATTCCCCACTGATAAAGAAGAAGGGTTCGAGTGACTGCATTCTTTGGGCATTCTTGCGAAATTATATCAAGAGCAACCCGAATGATGATCATGAGGTGGATGTCTTTGCTCTGGCGATTTACGGTTTGGTCCTATTTTCGAAAGTGGAAGGTCATGTCGAAGTAGCCATGGTGGATTTCTTTGATCGGTTGGACAAACATATTGATCCTTCTCCTACCATTCTGGCTGAGACGATCAGGTCACTCAGTCACTATCAAAGAAGAGGTAAAAGGCGTTTCGAGGGTTGTGTACAACTTCTATAAGTCTGGATTCTAAATCACTTTTGGGGAGATGATAATGGAAAGCTCCACCCCTACATGAAGACATGTGTTCCTCTTATAGAATTCAACAATAAGAAATGGTCAAAGAAAGGGGATAAAAAGCAATGGATCAGGACTCTCCGTCACTTAAGAAAGGAGGATATAACTTGGAGGGCTCCGTGGATGTCACTTGGGTCGATCTTGTACCGTTGTGGTGAAATTTTATGAGTTCTACTGTTGGGAATTTAGGCGGCTGTTAGCTATGCACCATTACTAGTATAGAGGCAGTATGGATCCGAGCAGTTTATCCTGATGACTCATGATCTTATCTTGATGATTTATCCTATGGTGAGCCCGGATATATAGGAAGAATACGTGAAGTGATTGTAGACACCTAATTTTGTCCGGACCACTAAAACAGGTATGTTTTCTTCCTAAATTGATGTTTCCGAGTGTAAAAAGATTTTTTTCATCCTGCAGGTAGTACTCGGAGACTTAGTTTAAGAGGGCGAGCATAAAAAGTCAACCTCGAAAAAAGTCAACCCCAGAAAGTCAACTACTGAAAAGTCAACCCACTTTCAAAATCAAGATTTTAAGTTCACTTGAAAAATGGCGAAAGAATTTTGATAATCCGACGTCTACATTGAAAGATATGGAGTTCGGAAGATGGGATTTGGAGATTTAGTAGAAAGGAAACCCTAATCCGAGAAATTTGGGGAAAAGTGCTTAAACAATCAAATTGGTCAAAATTGAAGGTTCCAAATGAAAGATAAGCACTGAATATGGGTAATGAAGAAGTCACTTGCAAGAAAAATAGAAAGAAAAGTCAATCCGGGAGAAAACCGAGAATTAGGGTTTTTAGTGGATTTCGGTGAAATTGGGAAGAATCACAGAACTGGCCCGACTTGGTAATACCAAAGCCCCCAATGGATGAGGAATGATTAAAAAAGGATAGCCCAAGGCTCAGCTTGAAGAAAATTTGAAAATCGGACTTGTTTTGAGCAAAACCGGGTTTCGGAGGCAAAAGGGCAAAATTGGAAAATTTGGGAAAAATAGCAAATGGACTCCGAAAATTTTGAAAATTTGTCAATCTCATTCTTAAATCATTTGAAAGATATTGGTAAAATAAAATCTTGATTCGGAGTTCGTTTGCAAAATGGCCAAATCCCAGGCTTCTTATGTAGTAATTCAGAAAGAAAAATCTCGAAAAAATAGAAAATGAGCTCCAAATCTTTTGAAATTTTGCAAATATTATTTTAAAATTATTTGGAAGAGATTGGCGAAAGAAAATCTTGATTCGGAGTTCATTTGCAAAATGGCCAAATCCCGGGCCTTCTATGCAATAATTCAAAAAGATAAATCCCAAAAAAATAGCAAATGGACTCCAAAAATTCTGAAATTTTGCAAATCTCATTTTCAAATTATTTGGAAGATATTGGAGAAAGAAAATCTTGATTCGGAGTTCGTTTGCAAAATGGCCAAATCCCGGGCCTCCTATGCAGTAATTCAAGCTGATAAATCCCGAAAAAATACCAAATGAGCTCCAAAAATTATGAACACTTACAGATCACACTTTTTAATTATTTTGAAGATATTGGTGAAGAAAAATCTTGATTTGGAGCTCGTTTAAAAAATGGTAAAATGTAAGGGCATAAAAAGGCATTTTTGGAAGAAAAAATCCAAATAAATAGAAAACGGACTCGGATAATTTTGAAAACTTCCAAAACTCAATATTTTATTATTTTGGCAGTATTAAAAAAAATTGAATTTGGAGTCCGTTTGATATTTATTTGCATCCGGGGGGCAAAACGGTCATTTCACCCAAGCAACCGAAAAGGGCTTCTTTGGGCCTTTCAAAAAATCAGAGTTGGGCTGGAAAAGAGAAGTGCTGGCCTGCCCAGGCCCAAAGGAAGGAGGAAGCTTCTGATTTTTCAATCAAATGGCTAAAAATCAAGAGTTAGAGATTCTCTTTGATCAAGCCATGATGATTAAGCCACATAGGCCAAGAGAGATGTCAACATTATTCTTGAACAGCTGTAATTTGAGATAGCTGATATGCTAATCTAAAGGTGATAATTTCATGATTTTTTCACCTTGAATTATTAGCAATTTGATAGGAAATTGGTTGCAAAAAAATGACAACATCTTGGAGCATTATAGGGGGCATTCGGCCAGCATGTTGGAGGGGGTCAGAAAATTCATTTTTACATTTCATTTTGCTGAGTTCTTTTGGTATTTACTTAGTTTTTCTCTCCTTGGTTGAAAGCAAAAAAGAAAAGTTTAGAAAAGAAAGGAAAGGAAAGTTTGAAGAGATAAAGCTTGAAATATAGCTTCTTGAGGTTGCTCTTGAGCACCAACTCTTGCACTTTCTTGATTTTTCATTCTTGTTTTTGCTATTTTGATTACTATTTGGTGAGTTTCCATTTTAAATATTTTTTTTATTGTTCTTCTTAAGTTCTTCCTTCATCTCTTTCTTAAATATATTTTTTACATTTTTTTTACAATATACTCACCATGGCCAAGTGGCCTACATTATTTATTTAAGTTGCTGTTTTGGTTTATTTTACCATATTGTTTATGTTATTTTCTTTGATCTTGGTGTTTTAAATGTTATTTTACTTCATATTCTTCAGTTATATTTTAATTTGGTTGCTTTGTTTGTTGCCATTTATGTTTTAAATATCATGTTTTTGCATTTTTAATTTTCTGTTTTCATAATGTTTAAATTTGAGCATGTTTTAGATTTAGTATATCAAGTGTTTTTGGAAATGCTTGTGTGGTCTTTGCATGATTTGAGTTTTATATCTTAGTTGAGCATGTTTTAGATTTAGTATATTAAGTGTTTGTGAAAATGCTTGTGTGGTTTTTGCATGATTTGAGTGTTATATTTTAGTTGAGCATGTTAGTATACCAAGTGTTCGTGAAAATGACATGCTTGTTGGAGCTTGAGGCCATTTGGCTACTCCATGTGTTTTGCATTGTGTGTTGCATTTTTTCCATGTTAGTTGGTAGGTTTTTGCATTTGCATGACATTTGATTTAGTTGAAAATGCCATGCATATTAGTATACCAAGTGTTTGTGAAAATGCCATGTTTGCTAGTTACATTATTCCATTCGGCCACCCTTGACATTTTTGCATTTTATGTGCATTCTTGCCATGTTAGTTGATAGGTTAGCATTTGCATGATATTTGGTTGAGTTTTTAGTTTAAGCATGCTTTGTGTTTGTGAAAATGCCATGCATATTTTAGTTATTAAGTTAGGTTTATTTGCTATGCATGTTCATGCATTTTAGGTCTAGGTTGCATTAAATGCCATGCAAGTTCATTTAGGTCTAGGTCACTATATGAATGCCATACATTTTTTCATGACATTTAGGTTTAAACTCATGCATGTCATGCATTATGTTTGTTGTATTGTTTCATGCATTTCATGCATTTCATGTTCATGCCACTTGAATAATGACTTGAGCCAATTAATGGTTCAAAGTCATGCTCTCTTGAGCACACTTGTGGAAAATTAAGTTTTGTCAAATTGATTATCCTACCTTTGTGATTTTTTTTTACTTAGCCCATTTTTATCTAACTTTCAAAAAGTCCTAGCTACTGCTTGTGAGTCATTTTGTGAGACTTAAATATTTTTACTTTGATTTTTAAATGATTTTATCAAAGGCAAAAATGTATTTTGGCAAAACAGTTTTTTCACCCAGTTTTTGTACTTTTTCGATTTTTCTGGGCATTCGTCTTTAATCAGAAAATTAAGCTGATTTTTTCCTATGTAGTTTTACATGTCCTGAGTCTCCAGTACTGTTTTCATAAATTTTTGAATTTTTAAAAATAGAATAAAAAATCGTGGCTTAAAACTGGACAGTGGAGTCAGAATTGAATTTAAAGAAAAATCATTTTTCTGTTGTGGTTAAGTTACTTAGAGTGGGCTGATTAGGAGGGTTAGCTACTGACTTAGGGTAGTTTCTAAGCCTTTTTAAACTCTAAAAATGGTTTTTCAAGTCTCGGGTTAAGGGTAGTCAAGTCCGAATTTTTAAACTTGGAAAATTAGAGCCATTTTAAAAAAATTAGCCCAGTTTTTATTTTTAATTCAAGCTTTTCAAAATTGTTTTCAAACAATCACAAAGTATTTTGGTTTTAGAATATTTTATTTGACATATTTTCCTAAGGTAGCCGAATATCTTTTTAGATATACAGATTTCCTTAATTAAAGGAAAAAATACATTTCATGCATTGCATTTTCCATATTCATGTATTTTATATAATTTGTGATTCTTGCTATGATAATTTCTATGATATTGTTATGATTTTGAGTTATGTTATATTGTTTATTATATGATTTGGAATATTTCATGATATCCTATGCTTTTTATTTAGTTATTTTTTTGTCATATTATTTAGCATATACTATGTTCATGCATTATTATTTTCATTTTTATTTTCAAGCATATTATATGATAGCATTATTTCATATTCCATCTTATTTAATTTATATGCCATATCATTCATGTTTGCCATGTCATTTAAATTATTTCATTTCATATAGAATATGTTATGTTACTTAGGTTATTTTATTTCATTTAGAAAATATCATGTTACTTAGGTTATTTCATTTCATATAGAATATGTTATGTTACTTGGGTTATTTTATTTCATTTAGAATATATCATATGACTTAGGATATTGCATCTCATATAGAGTATATTATGTTACCTAGGTCATTTCATTTTATTTATAATATGTCATATAACTTAGGATATTTCATTTCATTTTAGAATATGCTAAGGCATTTACATTATATCATATCATTTAGGAAGCATTATATTATCTAGATTTTGCTATGTCATTTTATTTATGTCATGCATATACATATTCATATCTTTTAAAATGTTTTCAAAAGGATAATGATTTTTCAATAAAAAAAATAAAGATATTCCCGAGTTAAAATAATTCATGAGTTCTCTATCGGGTTTGCTGGAGGGAATATCATCAATTATCATTAATAAAGGAATATCTTTCTTTCAAAAAAGAGCATAATTCGGAAAGTTTTCCAAAACTAATAAAAATTTATATATTTTGCCACGTTTGTTGGGGAATATAGGAAAATTTTGAATTTATAAATTCCGAATCATTTTCAATTAAAAATGGAATTATTTTTCTTTAAATTGGGAATTAACTTGAAATACTAAAATTAAAACCTACTTTTTTACTGAGATTTGAGATAACACATTTTTAATAAGGTACCGATTTATACGGGCGTTGTGGGGTGCTAATCCTTCCCGCACGTAACCGACTCCCGAACCCGCTTCTTTGATTTCTCTGGTTTATAACGCAGACTTGAAATTGGTTTTAAAAATGTTTTAATTAATTTTAAAATGTTTTATAAAATCGGTTTTAATAGGTGGCCGATCACACCTAGCTAAAAAAGATTGGTGGCGACTCCATGTCTTTTTTTAAGGTCATTTTCAAAACCTTCATTTTTCTAGAGGAATTAAGTCGACTTTTCCTCTTTTAAATGTCACGCTTAACGAATAATAAAGTTTTGCGATAAACTCGTTATTTTTTAGGTTGCGACAGTCATCATGGCATGGAATAAGTTATACCGGTCATAAGTGGGTAGGTATACCGACAACGCCACTCCGACGTATCTAGTATGGAGGGCTAAGAAGCTTCGCGACATTTTGCTTCCCGCGAAAAATGCCTCTGTTCATCTAGTCGTTCTTCAGCCTGAACCAGTAATACCATCAGAAGTTGACCTGGTTAGGTAGGAATTAAAAAAGACAAAGGGAAACTGAAGCGAGAATGTGATAAGCTTTAAAAAGATGTCGAGGACTTGAAGACTAGGTTTGGGATCCAAGAGACCAAGACAAGAAAAGTGGTCAAAGAGAGAGATACAACATTGTCCGACATATTAGATCTGCACCGAGAAAACAAAAAGATAAGGGCCATGGGAAGATGTACGGGAGCTAGCATTTCTTTTAAAGAACATGAGAAAGAAATGAAGAAACTTCAAATGGAATTGGACTATTGGAAGAGTAAGGCCAAAGAAGGTAAAGAAAAGGAGTCCGGGTTTTCTCATGAGCGGCAGAAATAGGAAGATACGCATTCTTTTATGTTAACCAAGCTAGAGAGATGTCAGCAAGAAAACGAACAGTTAAGGTTCAGGTTGGGAAATGAGAAGTGAAGAACATCCCTGATGCACAAGGAGAATGAGTCACTCCATGCGACTATTCAGCCGTAAGCCGAGAAAGTCGACATTGCTGATATCGTCCGAGAATACCGACAGGGCAAGTGAGATGGTTGAGAGGGTAAAGAATTCGAGAAGTTATGATCAGCGACTGTTGCATTTCTTGGAAAAAGATCAAGATTAGTATGAGCAAATATTTCTATGTAAGTCGATGTTGAGAAATATGTTGTATGAAGGTTTCTATGAATTAATGAAAAGAACCTTTGGCTTTGGGATCCGATTTTAAGACAAATACCATGAGTTTCATCTTCATGAAAGCATTCTCCATTTCCCAACTCATTCATCACATTCATTTATTTATTTGTTGATAAACATGTACATTTCAATCATTCATACTTCCATACACTCAATAAATACTTTAATAATTAAATCACAGAGTTCTAATCCATGGTTTTTGAACTTAAGGTAAAAATTGGGCGTCCTCCAAAAGAACCAGATTTTCAGTGCAGTTATAATACCAGATCTCAGGCCAGAATTATGGAAAATGAACAGAATACCCATATCAAAAGGATGGAAAAGGCTCAGAGGGAACTACAATAGCAATTGGCTAAATCCAAGAAGAATTGAGAGAGCAGATGGCCAAGCTTATGGAAATGATGAATGCCATGCTTAGGCAGAAAGGGTCGGTTGATAAATTCAGTTGCGGGAAGAGTGGTAGTAAATCAAGAGGGCCGACCTGAAGCCGTGCAATTAATTGGCCAAATATCCCAAATGCTGGAAATGAGCTTCCAACAGGGGCAGCACCTTTTGTTTATATCCAACCGATGGCAGAAGTACAGAACCATGCTCCAGAAAGGTTAACATTGGGGCTGACCCAACTGATCCTGTTGATGTTCTGGATTTCGAAGAACTCGCTGAGAATGAGAAAGCAAAGATTGCTGAATTGAAGAAGATTGAATCTGCTGAATCACAGAAAAAATATCAGTTATTGGAAGAGAGGTTAAGCGTCGTGGAAGGTGCAGAGTTGTTTGGTAGCCTGGATGCCAAAGAAATGAGTTTGGTGCATGGCCTGGTAATTCCCCCTAAGTTTAAGGTACCAGATTTTGATAAGTTAATGGGACCAACCACCAACCTGTCAGCGGACTTAACCATGTTGGTACAACATAAATGCTAACTGCGCATATCATGCGGGAATTCAGGAGCATTCGATCGAGGACTGCATCGCTTTTAAACGGAAGGTCTAAAGCTTGATTGATACTGGGGTCGTAAAGTTTGGATCTAAGAACGGGCCATAACCTGTTGTATTCTCAGTAGTATCCACCATCGGAAAAAAAAAACACGTGTGAAATCAAAGAATGGCAAATGAAAACCAAGAATAGAAGAAAAAGATTCCAAAAAAGAAGAGGAAAGTCCAAAAAAGGACGAATGTTTCAAGAATAAATCCTCCTCATAAAATGACCCTTGATCTAATCACCCTTAAACACATTTTGGACCTATTTACTCTTTCTTTCTAAACCCGAACCTTGGCCTACATTACGTGATTTTAAAAGTCCATTTTGATCAAGCGTGGATATTTAATTTGAAGGGTTTTTTCTCAGAATTCATCCCATCTTTTGAATTGACATTTTTACCTTGGAAGTATTTAGAATTCTCAGATGCATGGTAGAACACAAAAAAAAAAAGAATGAATGAAAATGAAAATGAAAATGAAAATGAAAATGAAAAAAAAAATGTAAAAGGAGAAGTTTAAGCCGAAAACCCGCAAAGGGCGACTAAATACTGAATGGGGGACACTTGGGTTGAAAACTTGCAAAGGGCGGCTCAATTACTGATTAAGGATTGAATCAATGCTCCGTGTAAAGGGGAAGAAAGTATCAAAAAATCAGAAGAAATGGGAAAAACTCAGTCTGACGCAACTACGAAAACCGAGAGATTATCCAAGTAAATTGCTCATTCAAGAGAAATTTCAGATGAACTGAAGAAGGAAGGGTCCAAGATATTTCGTATTTGGGGCATCTATAACCTACAACTCTACATTTGATTCTTGTATCCTTGATATTCACCTCTGTCATCTGAAACATTATTGCAATAAATTCTTGTTATCCCTTTTATGACATTTGGTTGTTTCATACCTTCTTTCATACATTTTGTGATGCATTTTGATTGTTATTAAATTGAATGACGTTTAGTAAACATAAAAATCTTTAAACAAAAGGATTTCAGTGTATTACTAACGAGTAGATTTAAATTTTATAAGAGGTTTGGAAACCACGAAAACTTAGAAACACAACAGCACATCATGATGGGAAAATTCAGCAAGTAGAGGTAAACAGTGAATGTGTTGAAGACTCTATCATGAAGTCAGAAAATTTGAGAATTTCATTGAAGTCATAAACAGGGACTTTTTGACAATTTATTTTGATTGAAGGCTCCTCAAGTAGGGCATCAGTGAAAAGTTGAAGACTCCGTCATGAAGTCAGACAATCCGTGAACCTCAAAGAAATCATGGATTAGAAATCATGACACAATCATTTGATTGCATTCATCCTTAGGGAACATACATCCTACAAGCATTTGCAAAACATGTCATTTTCATCACTACATTCGGCTAACATTGCAGGAATCATGGAAATTTTTCTTCCCCAAATCGAACTCGTTCTGCTTCCCAAATGAGTCGACCGAGACCACCGTCGAGGTATTTTGTTTTAAATCGAACTCGTTCTGCTTCTTAAATGAGTCGAACCCCGAGACCACTGTCGAGGTATTTTGTTTTTCAAATCAAACTCATTATGTTTCCCATTTGAGACGAGCCCCGAGACCACCGTCGAGGTAATTTGTTTTAAAATCGAACTCGTTCTGTTTCTCAAATGAGTCGAACCCCGAGACCACCGTCGAGGTATTTTGTTTTTAAATCGAACTTTTTTTTTTTTAAAAATGATGAGTCGAGCCCCGAGACCACCGTCGAGGTATTTTGTTTTCAAATCGAACTTGTTTTCTAAATGAGTCGAACCCAGGATTGACGTTAAGACATTTTCTTTTGTTTTTAAATCGAACTCGTTCTGTTTCTCAAATGAGTCGAGCCCCAAGACCACTATCGAGGTATTTTCGGTTTAAACCCAACACAGCTAACACCAAGACAAGATAGGGCCCTGAGACCACCGTCGAGGTATTTTCTTCTCTTGCAAATCGAACTCGTTTCCTTGAGACAGGTCGAGCCTTGATTAGTCAGGGAACACAATTTAGGGACAAAATCTTCTATTTATAGCTTTTCTCAACAAAAACAAAATGATGAAATAAATGGAAAATGAAGAATAAAGCAAACTCTCTTTCCTTTTCTTTACATGTGATTTCATTAACCGGACAAAATTATTATCTATTTATCTTTGTCTGATTCCTGATTCTCAGCAATAGCCAAAGAGGGGCAGCTGTAGACACCTAATTTTGTTCGGGCCCCCTAAACCAGGTAAATTCTTCCTTGTACTTTTTAGAATGCAGAAAATCTCTTCTCATCTTGCAGATGGTCCTCCAAGTTGGAAGGAAATGGGCCCAATTTTTAGTTTGGATCTAAAATTAAGCTGATTTTTCCCATAGAGGTCGACATGTTCTAAGTCTCCCACAATTTTTTTAGATTTCTTTGAAATTGTTTAGAACGGTAAAAAAACCGGTTTCCAAAACTGGTCAGAAAAATCATATTTGTTTTTACAAACTAATAGTTTTCTGTTTTGTTTAAGGTACTAAGAGGGGGCTAATTTAAAATATTAGTTGCAGTCTTAGGTTAATTTCTAAGTTATTTTAATCATAAAATTTGATTTTTTTAGAAGTCGGGTCAAGGTTGGTCAACCATGGGTTTCAAAACTAGGAAAAATTAGAGCCTTTTAAAGGGTGTTTTCGGCCAAGTGTTATTTTATCCAAAAAATCTGAATTTTTTTTTAATCCGAGTCCAAAATCTGAGTTAGAAAATCCCACTTAGTCTCTTCCCAAGGTAGTCGGATGTCTTTCTAGATATACGAATATCCTTATTTTGTGGGAGAAATACATTTCCATGCATTTGCATTTTTCATATTCATGCATATTTTATGACATTTAATTTTTGCTATTTTGGTTATATAAATTCAATAGTGATGTCATTGCTTTGATTTAGATTTTATGTTGTCATTTTGATTATGGCATAAATATGAATATTCTATTATAATGTTTTCCATTTAATTTAGATTTTTTTTTGCTATGTCATATAGATTTTTAATATGTCATCTAGGTTTTATCGTGTCATTAATTCTTGCCACTTAATTTAGATTTTTGCTATGTCATGTAGATTTTTAATATGTCATCTAGATTTTATTATGTCATTAATTCTTATCATTTTATTTAGATCTTTGCCATGTCATTTAGATTCTACCATGTCATTTAGATTATGTCATGTCATCTAGATTTTGTCATGTCAAGCATGCCATGTCATTAATCCATATGCCATGTCATTCACTCATATGCCATGTCATTAGTAGTAATTTGCATATTCATAACTATCTTTTTAAATGCTTTTTCAATACAATAAAAATAATGATTTTCAATAAAATAGAGTTATTCCCTAGTTAAAATAATTCATGAGTTCTCCTCCGGGTTGCGGGGGAGGACATCATCAATTATCATTAATAACGAAATATCTTTTTCCAAAACGAGAATGATTCAAAAAAATTTCCAAATAAATAAAAATTTCTATATTTTGTCGGGGAATGTAGGAAAATTTTGAATTAGCAAATTCCGAATCATTTTTAAATCAAGTGGAATTTTTTTCTTTAAAACGGGAATTATTTTTAAATACCAATTTCAAAACCGACTTTTTTACTGAGACTCGAGATAACACACGATTCACAAGGTACCGTTTTACACGACGTTGCGGGGGTGCTAATCCTTCCCCGCGCGTAACCGACTTTCGAACCCTTTTTTTTTTATTTTTCTCTGGTTTAAAGCGCAGATTTCAAAATTAATTTTTTTTTAAAAAAAAATATTTTAATTAATTTTAAAATGTTTTACAAAACCAATTTTAATAGGTGGCCGATCACACCTAGCCAAAAAAGATTGGTGGCGACTTTATTTCTTTTTCGAGATTGTTTTCAAACCCTCATTTTAATTTCAAGAGGAATTAAGTCATCTTTTCTTCTGTTGTTTTCCCCACCTCACTCGAACGGATCTCCCGACGACGGACAGATCACGTATCGACAAACCCATTTTAATTTTTTTATTATTTCAAATATATTTTGTAAATAATGAGATTTGAACATTGACCTTTTGTATTCAAATTACAGACTTAACCATTAGATCAAGTAAATTTTGTATTAAATATTTACTACCTTTCATATTAAAAAATTAGAAATTTCAATTTTTTAATTAAATTATTCTATTAAAACAAAAATTAAAAATCTCATCGATTCAATTCCGAATCCATCTTTTTAGAAATGAATGTAACAGTCCATTTTAACACCATTCAAATTCAATATGTGATTTTTAAGATACGAAAAATAAACAAAAAATTTGAGAGTCTACATCACTTTTTAACTTACCTTTTTTTTTTTTTTTTTTTTCTCTTTACCAAACTATACCCTGCAAATAGTTGGGAAGGGATGAGGGGGTAAGGAGATCTCTTGGGTTCTAAGGCAAAAGATGAGCTCAACACCAATAGTTTTGGGTAAGCACCGAGCAGCGAAACTTCCGAAACTCTCCATGCATCTTTAATCTAACCTTATGAACCTCTGTTAGATTTGGAGTGAAGCTCAACCCTTATGAAAATTATTTGCTTGCCAAAATAATTACTACACTATCATGACAAACCACATTATAATTCCATTGATTATCTTTATTACATTGCTATTGAGATTGTTTTTGGTCCTCAAAACTCAAATTAATCAACCACATTTTTTCATCCGCCAAATACCCATATTATTAAAGACCAATTAAGGCAAATAACTTATACTAACACATCCTTTTTGGAACCATACCTCTCAACCCTTTCATCAATCCACTCCCTCATATCCTTCAAAACAAGATTAGCATTTTCATCAGGCTCCCCTTGTATCAAAGAATGGTACATCCCATCATACAGTTTCAAGCTCTTGTCTACACTGGTTGCCTTCTCATACAACAATTTGGATGATGTTGGGCAGGTGACTCCATCACTTGTCCCATGAACTGTCAAAAATGGTGCCCTTACCTTGGAGAAATTATCCTGAATGTACTGGCAAACCCTAGCAAGCTCTCTCATGGTCCCAACCCTAGGCGGCCCCGTGTATCTCCTTGGGTTTGAGGCTATGATCTTCAGCTTTTCTGGGTCCTTGATTGCCTTCCCGACCATCTTGTTATCGGGCATTGTCGCCCATGTGTCGGCCAGTCCAAACAGCAGACCATACATGAACAACCGGACCTTACTAGGTTTCATGTTCTCAGGCATGACAAAGAGTGGGGCTGAGAAAATCAGGCCCGTCCAAGTTTCAGGCTCTGATTGGAAGTACATCAGCATTGTTGTGGCTCCTCCCATGGATTCACCAAAGAGGAAGGCAGGTAAGTCTTTGTATTCTTCACTGTGGCGAACGTGCTTGAAGAATGATAAGGATGTGGCAGCAACTTTCTCCATGTCACCTACATTTCATACAACTTTAAGAATTACAGGTGTGTTGAGACGAACGGATTTCCTTTGTCCTTTTTTGGTGTTTCTTTTTTATCTTCCTTTTCAATGTTTTTTTAACATGTTTCCAAAATTATATTTTATTTATAAACAGTTAAACTTTAACATTTTTTATTTAGACATATGACAGAAAGACATTGAAAGGCACAAAAAAAAAACATTAAAAAAAAAGACAGAAAATATTTATTCGAGTTGATGCACTTTAAAAGCAATCAAGTAATTAGTCCTTAAAACTCCAATGGCAAGTGAACAACTTTTGAATCAAAAGTTCATCAAACAACAAGTTTCTTTGTTTTCTGAAAAAATGGTACTACAAATTGATACTACAGAGTGGGAATGAACATTGATACAACAAATTGAGCTTATGGATGGAACCAGGGAGCCATGGGCCCTCTAATTTTAATTTAAATTATGTACTTTTTAAATTTCTTTCATACTAAATCTTACTTGATCCCCTAATTTTCTCAAGGTTACTCCTCTTCCAATCCACAAGTTTTTTTTTGGTTACTCAATTGATGAAAATATAAAATAAGTCAAATATAATCATAAGATCAAAAATAAAATAGAGATATTTATGTCTTTTAAAATTTATATTGGTGTCACGAATTAAGTGATCCCAATTTTGTTGATGAAAATACAAAATAAATCAAATATAATTATAACATCAAAAATAAAATAGAAATATTTATATCTTTTAAATTTTTATATACATGCATTTTTTAAAAAACAAATACCTATTTATTCTTAAAAATTACCCACTTTACAAAAAAAAAAATCCCCTTTACTAATAAAACAACCCACTTATAAATTTTTTTTTTCTTATAATTTGTTTAAAAAATATATTTTTTCACTAGCATGGTGAATGTGCCAAATTCTAGTTACTATAAAAGTACTTCCATGCATGGTAAATTTTATTTTTGGATCAATCAACCGACGTCACATTGATTAAAAATTACATTAATTATAAAAAATATTAATTAGTATATAATGATATTGATTAAAGTGATATTTATAAATAAAAAATACAATAAATATAATAATTTTTTAAAATTCAATAAAAATAATATATTCAATGCAAAACAAAAAAGTAATAATAAATAACTAATTTTAATTGATGTTTATAAGTACAATTAACTACCCTTTAATTATTATTTTAATAATTAACTAATTTTAATTGATGTTTATAAGTACTACTGAATATATTATTTTTATTAAATTAAAAAAATAATTTATTAATTATATATATAGATTTTTTAAATATCAACTTATGTTCATGCAAATAAAAATTTAACCTAGTTCATTAATTTTATAAAATATAAAATAAATAATATTATATTATATTCTTACGAATTCCCCTTAACTTTTTTTATCCCAGCCGCGAAACCGGAAAAGAACAGAGATTGGTTTTATATATATATATATATATATATAGAGAGAGAGAGAGAGAGAAATAAGGTTAAGATTAGTGGGATATTTGTTTGGAGCGGTGGTTGAGATGAGAATGAAAAATTATCATTAAAGATATTAATCTAAAAATGTATTAATAAGTTATTTATGTTCTATTTATATGAATATTTTTATTTTAAAATAATAATCATTATATTTAAATAATAATAATTGTACTTATCTTAAATTAAAAATAAATTATAATTATTAAATTAAAAAATATATTTATATAAATAATTATAAAGTTATTTAAAAAAATTTAAATATAAAAAAATAATAATAAATAAAGATAAAAGTTACAACTATAATTTAAAGGATAAAAAAGAAAAAAACATATGAGCAAAATTGAAAAAAATCTCCACTGCAGATAAGAATTTCTTCACTGGGGATAAAATCTCCAGTGAAAAAACGGAGGTGTGGCACGGTGAGAATGGCTCCACCGTGCCACACGTTTGTTACCCAAATAAAATGTGCGATTGGATCAAAAAAAATTCCAAATCGCACCGAATAGTAACTGCTTTGGATTCCAAATGCAGCCTAAGTTTAGTATCATGGAAAGTACCTAAGTAGCAACGGAGACCATCTGATCTGCCATGTCCGAGAAGATCAGCGGCGAAAACAGCGTAACCCCACGTGGAAAAGTTGATGCAAATCTTCTGGAACAACCAACCAGTATCCGATCCATAGCCGTGGGTCATGTAGACCGAGGCCTTGACTTTTTGATCCAACGGCACGAAGCTCTGGGTGAAGAGTTTATTCCCGTCGGGTGTCTCGAAGTAAGACTTGCTGTTTCGGACACCCTGCGACGTGTAATACTCTTCTTCCGGCATCTGCCCCCAGAAATTCGCTGCCGCTTCGCCTTCCATTTCGCGCCCCTATTGGTTTTCTACCGGCGTTTCGAGATTGGGTGCGAGTGTTTTGTTTTGTTTATTTAGACAGGAAAAGAAGAATGTGTTGAAAAGAAACGCGCGTTTCTTGGTGTGGAAATGAAGTTTTATTTTTTGGGGCGAAGGAGAAAACTGGAGTTCACCAACCAAGTTTTGTGGGAGTGGGTAAGAGTTGGTGGACTCGCTTTTTTTTTTTTTTTTTTTTGGGTGGGATCAACAGTATCGGGTAGGTTTGGAAATGGACAAATCAATTCATTGGTAAAGGATAGGATAGGATTGAAAAAGATGCTCTCAATTATTAAATAATTTAATGAATAACATTTATTTTAAAAAATTAAATATTATTAAGAAAGATATTATAAAAATAAAATTACTTTTAATAAAATTATTAAAGAAATATTATTTTTAAAAAAATTTAATTGAAAATAAATTTAAAAATAAAATATTTAAATATTTATTTTTTTAAAACTTTTAAAATTTAAAAAATATTAATTTTAGAAATATTAATTTTATTATTTTTATTTTATAAAAATTTTTAATTAAAAAATAAAAATATTTAAATATTTATTTTTAAAATTAAAAAATTTTATTTTCAAAAATTTTATTTTTTAATTAAAAAATAAAAAGAGAAGAAAAGAAAAGAGAAGATTTTTTTATTTTTATAATTTTCTTCTTAATAATTTTTTATTTTTTTTAAATAATTTTTAATCATTATACCATTTAATAATTATTATATTGTAATGGATTGGAGAGGTCAATTCATATCTAAAATTATGACATCTATTTTATAATAATAATAGAATGTTGAAATTTGTTTAATAACAATATTAATAAAATATATTATTTATTTTGAAAATAAACAAAATATGTGAAAAACTAATTACATGCGAAAAACATTATCAAACTTAAAAAAAAAAAAATCTATCTCATTAATTATCTGAGCTTAATTCTAGACCCTGTGTCATGAAAAAATATTACTAAATCTTATCAATGGAATAGGAATAGGAGCATGTAAAAAAGGGTTTGGAAGGGATGAAGTTTTTATTTGGTTCCGAATTTTATATATCTAGTCTATGAAGAATAGATAAAAAAATTTTAAGAGGCGGAGTTTTATTTGTCGTTATGGTTAGATTTGTATGTTAAAATAATAAAAATATAAATTTTTTTATTTTTTATGAATGTATGGATAGGAGAGGAATCGAATTCGTTTTGAATGGAATACTTGATGGGTTTTTTTAGTATATTTAGGATGAAATTTTTTAATTTTATAAGTAAATTAAAAAATATTATATATTTTAATTTTTAATTAATTTTTTGGATAAATTTAAAAACATGTTTTCAATAGTCAAATAATTGTTAAATGATCTAATAAGCAAGAACTATTTGAAAAAAAAATTAAAAATTATTAAAAAAAAATATTGTAAAAATAAAATTATATTTAATGAAAAAACATCCATTTCCTTTCTCCGTCTCAAATCCCGACCTTTCCCCATTTTATTTTATTTTATTTTATCAGATTCCATACCCTCTCTCTCACCCGACCCTTATGCAAAAACACTAAGCAGAGACTCATAGCTCATAAAACTGAGACCTCAATCCAAATGCAGTAATAGCAAATTTTGTTCTAATTGCTCAATTTTTGTCTTGCAATACAATGAAAATGAGTGAGACGAATTTTCTCACTTGAGATATCAAAAATATTCTTTTATTTACTCCTTTCTAAGTGATGGGAAAAAAAAATGTAAGATTTAGAAATTAAAATACCCAAATAGAATATTTGTTTTCTAAGAAAACTTATAGTTTATTAAATTATAATATCTTGTTTTCGGCTGTTTGATGAAAAAATCAGTTGGGTTGTTGCGTTTCAAGAAGGAGGATGTTGAGGCTCTTTTAGAACAGATGAAGAGTAGTTAAAAGTTAAAAATTGTTAACAATTTTGTGAATAACATGCATAATTTTACTTATATATGGAACAATTTCAAAGTTTGTTACATTTCAGCTATTTGTTTATTTTAATGAAATATGATTAAACTTTTTACTATTTACTATTTCTTTTTAGCAACATTTTGAGGGAAAAAAAAGTAAGTAGCAAAACCCAAATTGAGCCTGTTATTAGATTGTTAACTTTCTGTGCTTTTAAATCTTAATTAGTTAGTTTTATTGTGTAATTAATTGTTTGTTGGTTTATATGAATGAGATAAATGTTTTAAGAGTCAAACTTGGATATGGGATTTTGCAGGTTTTCCAGCTGAAGGTTGTTGGTCTGGCACTTAGGTTGATACGGAAGGCAAAATTGGGGAAGAGATGAAAGGGACGGGAGAATGGGGAAGGGAGGGAAGGGGAAGAGAAGAGAAAAATGAGAAATTTTTTATTTCATTAAGGGTATATTGATTTTCACAAGTTTCTTTTTAATAATATAATTTTTTATTTTTCTTTTTCAAATTATTTTTATCTATTAGATCATTGAACAATTATTCTCAATGAAATGGATTTTTTTAAAAATTTACCTTAAATTTTTTATTTTTATTATATTTTAAGAATATGTATCATCTTATTAATTTATGTGTAAAATCTAAAATTTTTACTAATGTATATTAAATAATTTCACATAATCCATTTTTATTCTTTAGAATTCATTCAAACAACTCTAATTTAAAGTTTTCAACTTAAATTTGCAATGATTCAATTAGAAAAAAAGGTAGAGTTTACAAGATTAGAATACTGGATAGTTCATAGTAACTAGTAAATTTTAATACGTATGTAAAAGTTTTGAAGAAAAGAAACAAAGCAGGGTATGGGTATGGGGTGTTTTTCATTTGTTGAATTTGGGGGGAAAAAAAATGAGAAATTGAGAATCACCCCAATTATATTTAATGTATTATTTGCTTATCATATGGTGAGATTGTTTATTGGGAAAAATAGGTTTCCAGCCCCACGTTGGTAGGTACGAGGCCCCATTCTCACCAACCACACATGGTTGGTAATGGCCGATTAGGGGTGGGGGAGGCCTTTTCAGCCTCTTAATTAGTCTTAATTTGAAAATTCGTATATTTATATCGTGTTCGTATATTTTTATGTGTTATAATCGTATTTAAAGTATTATATATTTATATAATTTTTGATACTTTAATAATCCTTCTTATATAAATTTTGACACATTCGTATATTTGTATTATATTCGTGTTATTTTTTTATATCATATTCGTATCGTGTTCAAAATTGTCAGATCTATTTGATATGAGAGTCTGATCAGCCCAACAAGTCCAATTACCAAAGGACTCACTGGTCAATATTGCCATGTAATATGTAGGATAAATTTGAAAAACATACCATCAACAATACAATAATTATTAAGTAGTATAATGAGTAAGAATTATTTGAAAAAAAAAATGAAAAAAAAATGTTAGAAAGAAAATTGTAAAGACAAAATTATCGTTGATAAAAAACATTCTCTTCTCTTTTTCTCTTATTTTTTAATTTATTTTTTAATTAAAAAATAAAATTTTTTAATTTTTTTAATTTTAAATAATAAATATTTTTAATTTTTAATTTTTTAATTTTTAATTTTTAATTTTTAATTTTTTTAATTTTTAATTTTTTAATTTTTTAATTTTAATTTTTTAATTTTTAATTTTAAATATTTATTTTATAAATTTATTTTTAATTAAAATTATAAAAATAAAATAAAATTATTTTTAATTAAAATTATAAAAATAAAATATTTTTAATTTTTTAATTTTAAATATTTATTTTATAAATTTATTTTTAATTAAAATTATAAAAAATATATATATTTTCTCAATGAAAGGAGAAAGGAAGTTTTTTTATTAAGAGCAATTTTGTCTTTACAATATTTTTTTTAACAATTTCTAATTTTTTTATTTTTTTTTCAAATAACTATAGTCCATTAAATTATTTAACAATTATTTGACTATTGATAACATATATTTTTTTTATTAGATTTACCCGAATATGTATGATGTATGTGAAAGGTCAAAAAGTGGGCTAACATTGTCAAATCAAAAGAAAATAAATGGTCCAACAAGGTTTCATCAGCAGTCAGCACCAGTTGATGGGCCTAGGATGTAGTTCTTGCTTGCTACTTGCTTCTTGGTATGACTCTACTTCTAAGGCCCTAGTTTGGCCATTGCCAAATAATCAATTTTGTAGAGTGAGATAAAAATAGTCTTGTAAGGAAATGAATCATGAGTTCTTAAACCCAAATATATATTATAATCTTTGTTGTATGAACAAAATTAAAGGAATAAATCAAATTTAATGAGTATTTTTTCTTTTTCTAAAACAATGTATTGAACTTTTATGTTTCTCATTTTTCTCTTTGAAAAATATGTTAAAAAGAGTTGGGATAAGATATAAATTTATCACTTTACTTATGTAGGTGGTCCAAATTTACTATTAATCCTTTAGCTGCTATAATTTTATCGTTATATTTTTATTTTTGAAGCAAATTTACTAACATACTTCAAATTTTAGAGTAAATTTGGTCAAGATATAATAATTAAAAAATATTTTGTTAAAAATTGTTTTATAATTAAAAAAATGACATGTCAAGAAAAAAAAAAAAAAACCAATTCTAACTAAGAAGTATAAAGTGGTATTATATTTATTAGAAAATGCTATGATAAAAGAAGAAAAAAATAAAATAAAAAATTTGAATTATGTGAAATTATATTATTAAAAATTGCCATGATAAAAAACGAAAATCAATAAAATTAAAAGAAAAATTTAATTTCATGGTTGTT
The DNA here is from genome assembly GCA_030761205.1 of Fremontodendron californicum. Classification (NCBI taxonomy): domain Eukaryota; kingdom Viridiplantae; phylum Streptophyta; class Magnoliopsida; order Malvales; family Malvaceae; genus Fremontodendron; species Fremontodendron californicum. The sequence goes on from JAULJL010000024.1 coordinate 7,784,449, forward strand.
TTTTTACTCTCAACATTTTCAATATCTTTTTTTTAACTGTAAAACAACTTTTAATAGAATTTTTTTTTAATGAATATTCTTTAATTGCTCCAAAATTTAAATTATGATGATAAATTTACTCCAAAATTAAATGTATAGTGATAAAATTACATCAATTGAAATATTGATGAAAAATTTGATCCACTCACTCGTATAAATACAACGATAAACTTGAACCTTTTTTCAAAAGAATTTAAAAACTATTGTATTAAGTATACTAAAATTTCAAACGCTGTAATGAAAATATATTTAAAAATAAATAAAAAAATTATGTTTAAAAAATTAAATATAAAAAGATGGATAATCTTTTTAATTGGGTAATTTTTTAGAAAAGTTGGAAAAAGTTTAATAATTTTTTTTAACTGGATAGTTTTTTAAAAGTAAATAGATATTTTTTTCTTAAAAATATTAAAAGACATAATTATTCTTTATTTTTTTATTTTTTTGGTTGTTTTGTACTTTTATCAACTGAGTTGGTGTCACTTGACTCGTGAAACCAACTCAATTGTTCCTTTTATAATAGTATAAATACTCTTAAAACTATATAACTAGCAATTGATACATGTAATGTCGTAGACGTTGAAATGTGTTTGTATGCGCATTTGTTACTGGCTCGGAATTTTACCCTAGCAAATTATGGACCTGCTGTGTGTGTCTCGAGCTCGGACAAGCACTCGCGGACCGTGACACATACATGTTGTCACCATTTACTTAGACATCCCAACGAATAGATCCTCGATACGAATTTTGATTCAATAGTACGTACAGGCTCTTGATCTAGAATTGTTAGACGAATGGCTTTGGAAGCATAAAATTACTCCATTCGGCTGCTTTGTGCCAAACTCATCACATTGGACTAATCTCAAGTATCCAACCAGCAAAGCTCACTTCGGTAAGACGGCTAGACGGCAACACGAAAATCTTTGTGCATGCTTTTAAAATTATATATTTAGTCAGAAGTTGAAACATCTGCATTGTTTATCCAACACTCACAACTTGCTCTTAAGTATATATGTGATAATCCAAATAATTAGGCGTAATTTTTCTTATATATGAGCCAAAAGTATATCTGTTCATGGGTCGGGTTGGGCCGTGATCCAAATTATTATTATTTTTTACCCAAATTCGGTCCGGATAGCCCCTAAACTCGTTTTACTATTTATAAAAATTAACATATTAAAAAAAACATTTATATATTTATATAATTAAATTTAAATAAAAATTTTTTTTATTGAATGAACAGTAATTCGGGTCGAGTAAGATCGTTCCGAATTGAAAAAACCCTCTATCCAGGTTCAACTCAGTTCGAGCCGGTCGGACGGATAGCCCAACTCAATTCTAGCCGATCAGACGGATAACCTGACACTTGGACAGGTCTAGCCAAAAGATGACGATGCAACCATATTGATGCTAAAAATTCAAACATTTTACACCAAATTAATACAAATTCCATTCATCAAAATATGTAAGCATGTAATTCCTCACTGAGGTTATCTTATCACTTTCGTTTTTAATTCATTGAATGTTCCAAAATTCAACACATAGGACTAGTATTTACAATTACAATAACAAACTATTCAAAGAAAGTTATTTAAAATAAAGATTTTTATTATATCTATTCATGAGTTATGCCAGATTCAGATAGAAATTTTTTTTTATTTGTTTAAGGCTCGATCCAAGCTTGTCGGATTTAAAAATTTGTTTTACTGTTTAAGATATATTAAATATTAAAACAATCATTTATATTAATATTATATATTTATAATTAAATTTAAATAAAAAATAATTTTTATTAAATAGTAATCCAGATCAATTAAGACGATCCAAGTCTCAAATATTTTAATTAAATCCGATTCAATTCGAGTCAGACCTATCTACCTTTTAACATATCTACTTAACATCATGTAATATTAAGTGATTCTTTTAACATGATCCCTATGCTTCCTACCAAATTGCCTAGACCTAGTGCCTTGGGGTGGAAGTTGAGGAAGTTAAAGAAGTTGGAAGGGAGGGAAGTACATCTATTAAAACTCTAATTCTTTACACAACTACCCTACATTAAGGATGATCTATTCCTTTCTAACATCCCTTCTCAAATTTACTCATTAAATTACTAAATTACCTTTTTTAATTCCAAATCCAACCAACCCAAGCAACAAATACCACTCAACTCAGTCCAAAGGACAAAACTTTCCATCACTTTTGTTTTTGCACAAACTTTGCATCACTTGAAACCAACTCTATTAGGAGAGGAGGAAAAAGGAGGAGATAGCTAGGAAAATCCTAGAGTTGAAGGTTTTCCTTGGATGATTCAACAATTCCTTGGAATTTTTCTTCATTTTTCTTTCAAATGACAACTAATGGAACCATGACAAAGACTGAAATTGACACAACAAAAGATGTTTATAAAGGAGAATATAATAAAACTATGTTTTAAGTGTTCATAATAAAGCTTTAATGCTTTCTTAAGATCATATTCATATCTTTTAGTTCTGGATTTCACTGTTGATGGTGATACCATGAACCCTTAGTTGATTTAAACCACTCATCAATAAAGATTTCTCAACAATGACTTGAATTAGACTGAAAGTTGTGCCTCATATGGCCCATTGAAATTGGTAAATAGTTTTCAAGATTGATATTTGGGTAATTTCTTTGTCGACAATTTACCCTTTTCACAAAATGTTGTTTTCATTGGGAGGTGACGGAAACTTTGAACCCATTAGAGTCCGCGAATCTATTTTAATTATAAAAATTTTAATTGAGTTGGTGTCACAAATCAATCATATCAATTTAATTAAAAAATAAGATAAAAATCAAATTAAAAGTATAATAATAAAATAAAATTAATGGTATTTAAGTTTTTTAATTTAAAAAAACTACTTGCCTTTTTTTTATATCTTTTAATTTTAGAAAAACCACTCACTTGTTCTTTTAACTTATTATTCTTTTTAAAATTCAATATTTTTCTTTTGAAAACAAATTTTTTTCTCTCATAAAGTGGGTGAGATAAATTCTAATATATATAAAATCCTTAACTGAATTGGCGTCATGAATCAATTTACATCAAGTTAGTTAGAGATAAACTAAAAAACCAAAATTAGTAATAATAGATTAATTATATATGTGAAATTAAGGGTATATATTATTCAATTTTTTTTAAATAAAAACACATTTAAAAAAAAACTATACACTTTCTAAAAAAAACTATCACATTTTTTTAACATAACTTTCTCTTTATCTTTTAAAACATAATTTTTTTTTTCTTTTCAAAACACTCGTACAATAAGCAGACATATTCTAGTGACATTTTAATCCCTTGGAAATTTCAGTACTTGATTTGTAAGACATAGTATTGGATGTGGTCACTAGGGCTGTAATCGAGTCGAGCCGAGCCCGAATAGTGAGAAGCTCGAGCTCGAGCTCGACTCGAAACTCGCTGCTCGAAACTCGGCTCGAGCTCGATCGAATACTATTTTCTAAGCTCGAGCTCGGCTCGAGATAAAATCGAACTATTCGAGCTCGGCTCGATTAAGCTCGTTTACTCAATTTACATACTCGAGCTCGAGTTCGAGCTCGTTTCTTATACAAATTTTTTATATTTAAATAATTAATTTTTTTTAAATGATATAATGATAAAAAAGCTTTACCCAATAACTAAAAAATTAAAAATCTCAATCAAAATAACAATATTATTACATCAATTCAAATCATTAAACTTAAAAATAAAATTCTTGTCCTATTTAATATAATTGAAAAAAAAATTAAATCCATAATCCACATACAACAACATTATATGATTTACAATATTATCTTCAAATAAAATTTGGCTTACATTTTTTTCACCATACCTAAACAAAAGAAAATTAATTTCCCAAATTTGTATATTGACCGAGCAGGTGGTTTCGGGTGGTGGGCGTTCCTTGACTGGGTTAGCAACAGCATCAAAGACTCTGAAATAAAGTTCAAGACCCAAATACCAATTCTTGAGGTTCTGAGACCTCAAATTCCAGATCCAAGAGTTCCCCAGGAATGCATATACTGCAGTCCATCCACCTAGATAAACTTGTGCAGCGGATCGGGCCCCAACAACATGTTCCCTAGCTTGGAGAGTGCCATTTTCAAGCACTTCAACCACAGCTAATACTCCACCTTCTTCAGCTGTCAAAGTTGTTCTTCCTTCATCAAAAACCCACCAAGGATTCTATCAAAGAACAACATTTTTCAACTCTTTTTGAAGATTTTTTACAGATTTTCAGTAAACTAACTATAGAAGGGATGGGACTGGTTTCAAGAATGATGGTAAGATTGTCAGGATTTGTTGAGAGATTGGAAAGAGCCATTACAGAATCAACCTTAGCTTGTGTGCCTCCATGTCTAAGAACTTTGTGAGGGCAAAAGATGAGTCTGTGTGTGAGGCACGGCTAAGGTGAGGATGAGGAAAAAAACCATTAGGTTTTAGGGTTTTAAATATATATATATATATATAGAGGGTAAAATAGTAAATTAATATTAAAATATATATTATAAATAAAAAGCTCGATTAGGCTCGCGAGCTGCTCGAATCGAGTATTGAGATACTCGAACTCGGCTCGCTCGATAACTCGAGCTGCTCGAGCTCGAGCTCGGCTCGAGAATGACCGAATCGAATTCGAGTTTTTTTCGAGCCGAACTCGAATAGCTTGCGAACACCAGTGTCTCATTTACACCCCTAGTGGTCACCTCTGAGAAAGCTTCAATAACAAAGATTTCAGATTTGTATTGCAAAAGATGAATTCTCATTTCTTTTCCCTTTTTTTTTGTTTTGGTTTCTTATGTTTGGGTCTTTTAAGATGATTTAATTGATTAATCTTTTAGTAACTTTTTCATTTTTGCATTTTATGTGACCATGAATAAAAAAAGAGCTTCCTCCTCAATAACCATGTTTTCATTTTTTAGAAGAAGTGGATATTCTTTTGCACCATTTTTTTTTTAAAATGAAACATTTGAATTCATTTTTTTAAATAAAATAGTATGTACAATTCATTTAATTAAATGCTCGAGTATTTATTATTTATTTAGTTTTTATGAATGTAGCCGTAAATATAAGGTATTTTTTGAGTCTTTGATATGATTCAAAATTTTCAAATATAACGGCTATCTTATGTAAACATCTTAGAATTTAAAGACATAATTGACAATATTTCGTTATCATGAATTTTAAAATGCATTAATATTTGATGCACTGTCAGTGTATAGGGTCATATACTGACAGTGCATTCTACGATGCCACCTGTCGGTTAGGGGTTAGTGGTTAGAGTTAGTCGGTAGGAGTTAGAATTAGGGGTTAGTGGTTAGCGTTAAGGGTTAATTTTTTAATGAGGCGTCAGTATATGATTCATTGTCAGGACTCTATACACTGACAATGCATAAAAAACGAACTATTTTTAAAATACTATATATAGAAGTTCTCATACAAGGTTAGGTTGCCATATAGAAGTTATCATGTCACATTTTTATATATAATAAGGGAGGTGACTAAACAAATAATTTTTTTTTTAAATCAATAAAAATAATGTACTAAACGTAAAAAAAATTAAAATAATAATTAAATAATTTTTAACCAGTCTGTATAAGCACTAGTTAACTGGACGCATCTACTATAATTAAAACTAAGTCCTAAGGACTCAATTGAAATTTTTTTGAAAGATCAAATATTTTCATCCTATTTTATCTTGTAGTAAAAGTATAATAGACTTTTGTTGAGATAATTGGAAAAAAAAAAAAAAACAGTTGTTGTTGAGAGAGAGAAGGAGATAAGGGGAGAGGAAAAGAGAGTATGGAGGGAGGGAGAAGAAGAGAGAGGTTATTGAGGGGAGGTCGGACGATGATGAAGAGAGAGGAGAGGGGAGAAAATGGAGGAGAGAGAGAAGGCCGCCGATGATAGAAGAAGAGAGAGGAGGAGAAGAATGAGCGGAGCGGTCAGCTGCCTCGATTGGTTGGTGACGATGTAGACAGCTCGCCGGCTGGAGAAAAAGAAGAAGAGAAAAAAAGGAAAGAAGAGAAAAATGTTTTCTTTTTGTTATTGTTGTTTTAAGTTTTTACAATTTATTATTTTTATTTAAAAATTAATAAATATATATATATATTGTTAATTTTTTAAATAACTTTTTGATTTTTATATATTAAAAAATTATAAATATTTTCCATTGTTTTCTTATTGATTTTTTAAGAAAAAAGTCATTGTTTAAAAATAATTATAGAAATTGATTTATCACTTTTTTATTTTAAAATTAAACAAAAAAAAATTTAAAAAAAAAGAAAATTAAAAATGTTAAAAAAAAATTTTCTTTGTTTTCATTAATTAAATAATTTTTAAAGAATTTTTTTTTATTTAATAAAATTATTCATATATTTTTTATATAAAACAAAATTAACTCCTGCAACATCATTCAAGTAGTTTTCTAGTATAATAAATATAAGCATGTCTTTTTTTGGTTATATCTAGCATGGACCCTAGCCATTTAGAATATTATTAATTAATTAATTAATTGCAAGTAAAAATATTATATAATAATGTGGAATTTTTTATGTGCAGTTATAAATAATTGAATAAAATTGGATATTATATATATATATATATATATTTGTCCCCAAGCTGTAGAAAGTTAGACTTGGTTTTGGTAATTATTTGATTATTAAATTTTAGTTTTCAATGACTCCAGAGAGGCAGTAGATATGTTCTTTGTGAGCGTATATATCATGGTTGGTGGAGGGACAGTCCAATGGAAGAGGCAAGTTGCCAGCATAACATTTTCATCCTTTTGTTTATCAAATAAAAGTTTTGGATTATTAATTAAAAGGAAAATAAAAAGATAAAGAACCCCACCCAAAAACAAAAAAAAACACTAGCAATCACAAATATTTATAGTTCTATACAAACTTATTATAAAAACAAGAACATAACAAAAATTGGGAGAAATGAATAGATGAAAGACTTCAAAATTTGTTGGGGCCTGATGATTAGAGAGGATAATTTTCTATTTTTTTTTTCACATGTATTACAAGAGGACGGACTTTTACCGATGGAATAATCCATCGGTAAACATCTATTTTCTGTCGATGATGCATTTTACCGACGGAAACTTTCGTCGAAAATATCTGTCGGTAATACTAATTCAGTCGGTGAAGAAAAATCTGTCGGTAGTGTTTGACTTTACCGACGAAATTTTACCGATGGAAGTTTTCGTCGGTATTATTCCATCACCACGGAATAGTTCCCTCGGTTATTGATTTACCGACAGATGAATTTAATCGGTAATGTTTAATTACCGACGAAATGTTCCTTCAGATAATGTGAAATACCAATGGATTTATCCGTCGATAATTAATTTTTTTAACAAAAAAAATAAAAATTTAATTATTAAAAAAATTTAAAATAAAATGAAAATTTTATATAATTATCCGTAAAAATATAAATAAAAAATATTCAAATGTATCTCTCGAATATAAAAAAAAAACTCATCACAAGGTATTGCTGTCATCGACTTCACTGTCTACCTCGGCATTGCCTTCGGCATCACCTCCGACAGCATCGACTCCGGCAGCACCGACTAAGGCGACAACTGTCTCGGTGGAGGGCGTAAGGAGGGAGAAGACGCAGGTGGCAACTCTGGTGTACCATGCCCCGAGAACGATCCTCCAGATTGTCGAAATGCATCCCACATAGAACTCTGTTTCTTCTTTCCAGTAGTTTTACGCCTTGCTCCTCGCATTTTATCTGTAAAATAAAAAATATTAAATTTATTAATAAATTAATATTAAATTTATTAATAAATAAACACAATAACACAATAAAAAAAACAATCAAAATGAACAATAACGATAAATAATCACAATAACACATTATATAATTTAATGTAATATCTAATGTTTTTTATGCTAAGGTTCACTTTGAATTCTCATTTTCTATTAATTTATTATTTATTTTTGTTAACTCTCTCATTTTTTATTTTTTAGTTTACTTTTTAATTTTTTTAATTGAAGTTTTTTTAAATTATTTATTCAGTCAATAAATTATCAACACAATTATCAACAATATAACAATTATTTTATTAATTGTCAACACAATTATCAACAATATCAACACAATTATCTAAAATTATCAACATAATTATCAACAATATCAATACATTTATCAACACAATTATCTAAAATTATCAATACAATTATCAACACAATTATCTAAAATTATAACACAATTATCAACAATATCAACACATTATCAACTATATAACAATTATTTTATTAATTAAAATATTTAAATATATATACAAAAATTTAAGAGACTTTAATCAAACCTGAATTCTATTGGTCGGACAGCTGGGCGCGCGGATGGTCGGACGGCGGGCACGGTCGAACGGCGGGGGAAAGAGAGAATCAGAGAAAGAAATAAAATGGGGAAGAAGAAGTCTCGGGGCTTATTTATGCTTGAGACTATAACCGAAGGAATCGGATTATTAGCGACGGAAATTTTGTCGGTAAAACTTTGGGCGGGAATTTAAATTACATCCGTCGGTGATAATGTATTACCGACGAAAATTCCGTTGGTAAATTCCTAATCCGTCGGTGAATTATCACCGATTGAAAATCTTTCATCGATTGAATTTGAGTATTACCGACGGATATTCCGTCGGTAAAACTTTTGAACGTTCAGATTTGAAATTTGCATTTATTGCGCATAAAATTCCGTGAAATAGTATTACTGACGGATATTCGGTCCGTAATATACAAATTTCGTCGGTAATGTATTACCGACGAAACATATATCACCAACGGATTTTGACTATTACCGACGGATATTCCGTCGGTAATAGTTTTTGACCATTCAATTTTATTATTATTATTTTAATTAATTTGGTAATAAATAAGAATTTATTACCAAATATAAAAATCTGTGCTCTTTTATTACCGATGAAATTTTCGTCGGTAAATGTGGTAATTCTATCGGTGATATTTCGGCGGGAATCTAGGCCATTCGCTTCAAAGTTTTACCGACGGAACTGCTCCGTCGGTAATATAATAATTCCGTCGGTAATTATCAAATAATCCGTCGGTAATACGGAAAAAATTACCGACGAAATTCCGTCGTAATGTTTTAATTTTCGTCGCCGAAAATTTGATTTATTGACTGAAAATTTCAATCGGTAATGATTCCGTCGCTAATTTAACGTCCTCTTGTAGTGATGCTTTAAAGTGGATTAGATCTGTTCACATATTAGGCTATCAGCCCGACCCAACAGACTCGGCTTAATTATAGAATTTTATATTTTGGACTAATTCGATTCAGTTTGATCCGTTCAGATTATTATTTAATTAATAAATTTTTTTATTAAAATTTAAATTTAATTATAAAAATATAAAAATATTTTTTTAATATTTTATTATTTTTCGAACAATAAATTGAGTTTTCGAATTTGAGTCAAACAAACAATTTTTTTTAATCCATAAACACTTCTAAAATGAGCCTCTTTGGTCTCTACTACTAAACTTTAATTAGTAGACAGCAGTTTTAGTTAAGAAGCAAAATGAAAAGTATCCTTTTATTAATACTCTACAACTCACTCTTGTTGGTCTTCTAGCTGTACCAAGTTCTGTCGACAAAGAAGATCAAGAAAAGGTAACTTAATTAAAGTTTGGCTTAGGGAGTTAGGGTATTGTTCTTTTTTTTTTTTATATTGGATAAAAAAATATACATTATGTTGTTCTAACTCTTTAGCTTTAAAAAAAAATATTTATATGCGATACATATTTTATAAATACAAATACGAAGATTCGATTATTTAAATATAAAAATAATATAAAATTTTGAATATAAATATCAAAAAATATTATACCCACTCATGAATAGGGATGGCAAAACCCGAACCGCCCGATGGATTTCGAACCGATCCGATCCGAATGGAGAGGTTTTTTTTTTTGAACAATGGATGCGGGGCGGGGCGGGGCGGTTTTTTTTGTTTGAAAGGCGGGGATGGAGCAGTTGCAGTATTTACCTGATCCGCACCGCCCCGCCCCGACTAGTAAAATTACTATTTTACCCTTCTCTAAAAACCTAACCTAATTACTTCTTCTCTACAACTCCATTGCCGCTAGCCTAGCACTCAAACTCTCCCCTCTACTTCTTCTCGTGAATCAAAATTCCTTCTACTTTCCCCTTTTCTCTCCAACTCGTTAATAACCTAATTACTTTCCCCTTTTCTCTCCAACCAACCCTTAGTTCTCCCTTCTTCTTCACGACTTCATCTATCACATTGAAGCTTTTCTACCTTCAAAATTTGTTTACCCATTCGACAGAAGAAGGAGATATCACTCCAATCGGTTCAAAATTTCAGTAAGTTTTCGATTTTGCTGTATTTAAATTTGTTTACCCATTTTTTATTTTAAATTTCAGTAAGTTTTAAATTTGTTTAATTTTTAAATTTGTTTAAGTTTTAAATTTGTTTACCTATCCTGTTTGTTTGTTTGTTTGTTTAAGTTTCAGTAAGTTTTAAATTTGTTTAAGTTTTAAGTTTTAAATTTGTTTAAGTTTTAAGTTTGTTTAAGATCAAGTTGCCACCAACGTGCCCAGATAGAGAGCTTTCAAATCTTCTGGAGAAGATTCTAAGTTTCTTGATTTGAAATTCTGAGTGTGTTTAAGATTAGAAACTCAGAATCACAAGTAAAACAAGTCTAACACATCATACTACTGAGCTTCCAATACCCATTTCTACTTCCTACAAATTGAAAAGTTTAAAATCTTTCCAATAATTTCTGTTTTTGACGATGAAGAGATTGATTACATCTAGGAAATTAGAAATAACTAATAAAAATCGGATGGGGCGGGGCGGGGCGGGGCAGTGATGGATGTAACCGACATCCATGGAGGTGGTAGTGGTATTGAAAATTCAACATCCACGGTGGAGCGGAGCGGGGGGCGGGGCAGAATAGGTCACTGGCGGGGCGGGGGCGGATATTGTGAAATCCGCCCCCGCCCCGCTCCATTGCCATCCCTACTCATGAACCTTTGTAACATAGATAGTAGAAGTAAATTTGGGCGTTTTCACTTTATAATGAAATACATTCATTTTTAAAAAATATGCCCTACATATATCATTTTGTGATCAATTTGACGATACGTGTGGAATCGGTAGCTTAAGTTTAGTGATTAAAAAATGGAGAGTTTTTGTATTATGAATTAACTTTTGGTGCAAAAAGTACAAAAGCATTTAGAAAAAGAAAAAGAAAAGAAAAATAAATTTTGTCACATTATAGATAAAGTCTTGATGTAAGAAACATTTGTCACAATAATTCTCAAATAATGTTGCATGTATTTTGACAATTAAGTGGGCTGACAGTTAAATTGATAATTGAACCATTTAAAGAATCCAATAATTCATGATTAGACATCAGGTCAAGTTTGAGTTGGACCAAGTAGTATATTAAGGAATTTTATGTTTGTTCAGGATCAGTTCAGTCCAAAATATGGGTATAATTTTATGTTTAGATCCGCTTGGCTCTGCAAAATCCAAGTTCGTCAAAAATTTAACACAAAAGGATCATACCTCTTAAAAAATATCGATCCTTCTTCGAAAAGGATTTGATACTTCTTAAAAATGATCGATCCCTCTTAAAAAGTATCGATCACTTTTAAAATTTTATATTGCTAATATTAAAATGGACTGGGTTGGATCGAGGTCCGAGAAAAATGCTATGCCCAAGAGTCGATCTGTTTTAAAATGGGCCTCAATTTTTTTTGCACAAACTCATTTTTCGGGTCTAAATTTTTTGTCCAAACCCTCTCAAATATCAACAAACCTTCAAATTTGGGCGAGTAGCATGACCATGGACAAACCTATCCATGATTAAGCTGTCATATTATTGTAGATGTCTTTTTTTGGCTATTAACATGTCATGCAGGCATAACTTGATTAAACAGGAGGCAAGGATCCCTACCAGCAACGTTCCCTAGCGACACTGCTTTCTTGTAGCAACACTGCAGCAGCAGTTCCTGATAGCAACGCTCTTTGGCAGCAATGCTCTTGGCGACAATGCTCCCTGATAGCAGTGCTATTTGGTAGTAGCCTCCTTGGCGGCAGTGCTCCCTGATAGAAGTTCTCCCTAGTAGCAGCACTCCTTAGCAACAACGCTTTCTAGTAGTGACAATGCTCTATGGCAGTAGCGTTCCCTGATACTATTGCTTTAGCGCTCCATTCCTCCAGCATTCTAGTGTTCCACTGCTTCAGTGCTCCAGTGACCTAGCGCTTCATTCCTCCTGCTCTCCACTGCTTCAACATTCCAACGTTTCCTAGCCGCTTGTGTAGCATGTGACAAAAATGATTTGCAATGCAGCTAGTAAGATTCGCAGCTACGTGAAGACTATGGAGCTAACTCCGAAATGTTGACATGATTCTTGGGTTTGGTCCAATCATGGGATATCTTAGAGAGTATGGCTTGGAGGCTCGGATATGGAGATTGTTAAGAAGTCTTTTTCTTAACTTTTCCATGAAACATAAGTGCTTCCCTTTTCCGTTGAACAAGCAGTGCATTCATAATCATGCTATCAGTAACCTTTCTTCATTGCCTGTGATAAAACATTCATCATGGTGTAACCTCCCATAACTGTCACTTTACCCACTACCATAGATAACTTCTCCACCACCCATGACTTGTACTACTTCCAGTAAAATAACTTTTAACTCTCTTTATAACTTCTCCCGATAACTTCTTGATGGGACTATAAATAGAGGTCCAGAGATTTCATTTGAGGTCTTTTGGCAGTCTGACAAACTTTTGGCTCTTAAGAATTCTCTACAACTCTTTTTATAACTTTCACCATCCTCAACCACCTACACTCATCATTACCAACACCTGCCACTGCACTTATTTTTTAAGGTCTACTCCAATTTTTATTTTCATTATTTCCCTATGACATCTCATTTTACTGATATAGAATGTTTAATCATCCATCAAAAAGAACCATCTACAATTTTAACGAGAGGTGACATTTTTTTCATCTAAAAAAATCTAACAATTGAGTTCTGATACGGTTACTAACTTGCAAATTAACTTGCTAATGAAACAAACTATTAATTCAAATATTGAATCCATTACATGGAGAAGAAATTTAGAGTAATTCTTGAGATAAACAAAAACTTAAACTTATAAAACTTTTGTTTATGAGATTACATATTACTATCACAATCAAATTATAAACATCTTTCTTATAGCTTTTATTTTCTCTTTGAATTAGTTGAACTTGTTATACTATGTATTATCTTTCTTTTTATTTAGTGTAAGAAAGCGAGAGCTAAAAATTGAACAACCCATTATCAAAAAAAAAAAAAAAATTGAACAACTTTAATCTGCAGTTGATCAACTCCTAAAAAACTCTTATCTTTTCTTCATTATCTTTTGTCTCCTTTAAAAAAACTTAAATAAAAGGGTTTTTTTTTCCTAAAATACTCCTAAACAAAAATAAAAAAGATAGTAGTTTAAAATCAAGAAATCAACACAAAATCAATATTAGACTAACAAAATAATTCTGAATTAAAAAAAAAAAGGAAAGAGAAATTTTCTCTCTCCTATGAGTTTTGAGTTAGAACAATTATAAAAGTTTTTGAACTTAAAACTAATTAAACCGACACGAATTAATCAAATGAAATTGATTCGATTAATTTAATCGATTATAACCGAGTGATGTTCACTCTAATTTGGTGACAACTACAAAGCAAACTTCTTCAATGCAACCATGAGAACAATTTCAATTTTAACCTTTAGATTTGATATAATCAATCACAGCCACACATTTTTTCTGACACTAAATACTTTTTCTGATTCACATGTGAAAATGTGAGAAAATTACAAAAAAAGTTAAGAACTAAAATTTATTTACTAATTCTATATCATGACAAAAGAGTTTATTAAAAAGAAATAAAACTTTGATATTTTAAAAATAATTTAATTTATATTAAAATATTTTTTAAAAGTGAATCTATTATTAATAATGAGATTGAGTACTCAAATATTATATAATAATAATATTAAAATTTTTTTTAATTAAAATATTAAAAAATATGTGTTTATTAATATTAAATATTTTAATATTTCAAAAGTAGTATTTAAAATATAAAACTAGATGAATATTAATAATTTAATATTTTTAAATATATTTATTTAATAAAATTAATTAAAATAATTATTTATAATATAATAATATATCAAGTTGAGTTCGAACTTAATTTTGTCCAAGATTTTTCTTGTGGGTAAGTCTAATTTAGGAAAAAAATTATTTTGTGTTTGAATGAGATTAGAAATCGACTTTTTTTATCTGTAAAAAATAATTTCTAAATTTTCAGTTCATTCTTTATATGATATAAATTATATAATATATATTAAAATAATATATTTTATATAATTGAAAAAATTGGCTGAACCAGGCCGAGCTCAGGTTTGAATATTGGAGTCAAGGCCCGACCCGTTTTTTAAACGAGTTTTGTTTTTTGGCCAAGCTCATTTATTGGACTTAATATTTTTGTCCAAGCTCGCTCAAATAGCGAGCGAGCCTTCGGGCTTGGACGGATAGCCCGACCCGTGGACAGGTTTAGATTGTAACATTTAGTAGTATTTGATTGGTTTGGATAGAATTTTGAGCCTCAATTGTTGGTCGCATTAGACTTGAGCAAGCATGTAAAATGTTGATATCATCCCTAGGTCCAACATGAACTTTGCCTGAGTCGATAAATTTTTTTATACTTTTACCATTAAAATAAATGTGTTTAAATTTAAAAAACTTTATTCACTAAAATCAACATGTTGGTAATGTTAGACACGACAAGAAAAAATAACTAAAACACAACAAAAGTATGATACAATACAAAAAAAAAAAAATTTACATGAATGCACGAACGTGTGCAAATCTATATAACACGAATTATTACGGTGTCAAAATTTATATAAACATGTAATAGCATAAACACGAGAAATAACACAAACATAATACGAATATACGAATTATTAGACTTACATGTGATAAATTTATTAAAATAAAAATATATTTTTTAATAAAATAATATTATAAATTGGCTCGAGCCTATTCTCAAATTGGTCAAACTCATAAATTTTATAAGTAATTTGATTCATAAATAAATTTAATGACAATATCTTATTTAATTTATTTTTAATAAAAATTTTATTATAATAATAACACAAATATTTTTTCATTATTGATTTTTTTTTTTTGTAATTATTTTAAAAGATAATTTTAACTCATTATCCAACAGAGTTCTCACGATTCTCACTGTATAAGCTCTTACCGTAGTGTTCAACCTCTAATTTCCATCTCTCTATTCAGAGCTTCTTTCTAACTTTTATGAAATATTTATTTCTCAAAATGTCATGGTTTTGTAGTTGGCTTTACGTCCCAATTTTCATGTTTTTCAGTCTCCCTTTTGTCTCATACACTGCTGGCAAAAGTCTCATTTCTTTTGACTTTCTTCAAATGAGATATCATAAAATATTGAGGATTGGAGTGGATTTTTTAGCCCCCCTCCTTTTCGTTTTTTGACTGCCTTGGAAAAGATGAGTTTGAACTTTGAATCCAAATTGATTCTTCAAGTGGAGAAGAAAGGAATCTAGTTAGGACCCATTCAAATTTATTAAATCCTTCTGATCAATTTTATGGTTCATGAGCGATTAACCTCGTTTAAATTTAAAATGATATTCAATAAATTTAAAATTTTTTATTTTTAAATTATGATTTTTTTATAAAAAAAAAATAGTATCATTACCAAAAATGAGAATTGGAATACTTTTTTCTTCTTCTTTATTTTGTTAGAAATATTTCAAAGTACACAAATCATTTTTATCTTTTTAGATAAAATATCGTATCTTATGAAAAATATAAATATTGATGGAACGACGATTAGTAAACCGAATTCAAAAGGATTCAAACCATATCGAAGCTAATGCTTTGCAGTGGTTGGGTAAAGCATAGCCTTACTAATGAGCTAACAAAGTCAGTACAAAAAAATATTAAAAATAAATGCTATACTAATTAGTATAATAAATTTACAAAACATATATACACAAGTTTCTTGTAGAGAAAAACTATTAAACCTCGCAAATTATATCATAATATATATATATATATATGACAAGAAGGATGATTATTTATTTGTTGGGAACTTGGGATTAATCAGTAACAATTAATCAATAAAAACAAATGATAATGTAGTAGTTAATAAGTACATATGCAACTTATGGAGTCGAGCCCTTGACCGACAGGAACTGCTATATAAGATCTTCAAAAGTCAAAGATTAAAACTCAGATGATAAATAATAAATAAAAGATTCTTCAATTTAATTCTCCTATGAAAAAATTCCTCCATGTTATCATGTGGGAATTTCAAAACCCACTCCTACCTTAGAATGAAAATTCAAACTTTGATTTCATTTCTCTCAACCAAGGAAAAAAAAAAGGTCATTAAATTTCTTTCATCGAGTTTTGGGCTTTAAATTAATCTTAATAATTAATTGATAATTAACACATATCAAATTAAAATGCACATGGGGTTGAATGACTTGTTATTTGTTTGTTAAAATTAAAAAAAAAATAACTTTATAAATTTACTTAGATAAACAATTATATTTTTATTACATTTAATTTATATTGAATGAGAAATCTTAAATTTAATAAAAATAATGTATTATATGCACACAAAAAAATTAAAAAAATAATTAAATAATTTTTAATTGATATCTATAAGCATTAGCTCAATGATTTATTAATTTTTAATTTGAAATAAAAATTTATTTAAATAAAAATAAAAAAATATTTAAGTATAATAAGAATATAAAATTTTATTTTAAAAAATAAAACAATTTATGATTTTTTTAATATTTTAACCTAATTTATTAGGGTAGGTAGAACAAGGAACGCCTAGGCAATTAGGGCGAACCAAATCCGGCACTCTGGCAGGCTTTTTTTTTTTTTTTTTTTTCTCTTTTGGCCATTCTGGCAGGTTTCATATTAGAAAAATCACCAAAAAGTTTTAAAAAGAATCGAAATCTGCGCATGCGGCCACACTTGCCTTGGAGTTCGGTAAATAAATCCGGCACGAGGTCAGTGAATGACTTTTACACCCTATAGTTTATTACTGGTAAATACTAAATACAGTATAATTTTGATAAATTAATAATTTTAGTTAATTAATAAAATTTTGTAATTCATATTCGGACTAATGTATTAAAATAATAATTTCGTTAAGTGCATATGATAATAATTTTTAAGGTCCAACAAATATATAAATTAATAATTTCTAAAAAACTACATAAAATTTTTTATAATACAATAAAAAAAATTTAACTTAACAACTTTTATCTTCTTATTTAAGTTTTTTCTCAAAATATGTATATAAGTTGTTGTTTTTTATACCTAAATCAAACTTAACGTCATTCTTAATTTTTACAATGTACACGCCGTATTCGATACGTTCTTTTAATGTTGTAGCAAATAGTTATTTAATATGATTATTGCTTGAATGCTTCTTTTGGAGAAACCGTTAGTAAAGCACAATTGTATTTGGATCTTAATAATAATTGGTAGGCATATTATAACTCCTTAAATAATTTTTTCATCTGTAGGTGATTCTATTACTGTATCATTTTCACTAGAATAATTCAAAAGTTGTTCAACATCGATCACTTTATTATGTGTACCAATGTACTTATTAATTTTTATGTATGCACATTAATGTATATGCACATATTAACTTTAGAGGTTCTATGTAAATATTAATTTGTTGAATCTATCTAATGTTCTTTATTTATAAGTCATTCATATATTTTAGTAGAAGAAAATAATAATATACATGTATAAGGATTGAAAACATAACTTTTTTATAAATTAATAAATATTAATTTATTGATAAATGAATAAATTATTTATTTATCGATAATTAAATAATTTCTTTTAAATAATATTTTTTTAATCCCAATAGTATTATTTTTTAAGTATTTTACTGTAGATGCTTATTCTTCTACTACGCCACTAGTCAACACAACATATTCTAACGAATAAATAAATTACACTTATGCACATTCATTACGCATTAAGGGGATGAAATAGATAAAATTTTGATTATTTAGATAAACATAGTGTTACATGTACATAAGTAAAAGTGTAAAAATGAATCTAAATTAAAAAAAAAAAATTGCTTTGAAAATATCAAAATAATTGAATTCTAAATGAACCGAACTCAAAAAAATCCAAACCTGAATTAGACTCGACTCAAAAGCATACTAAAATAATTACATTTTTCATAAATTCTGAAAAATGAATTGATTAGCCTAAACTTGAATCTAGCACGATTCGAACTTATCCCACCACTTAAAATGGAGAAAAAAATAGTGGAAGTGAATTTTAAAGATCTATTAGAATTCTTCCCTCGCTTCGTTGGGGGATTTTTTTTTTAAATATTTATAGAATTTTAATTATATTAGTAATTATAAATAAATATAAGTTGAATTATATTAAATTATTATTTATTTAAATAATTTTTTTATGTTTTAATATCATAAGTAAATGATTTAGAGTTAAAATATAATCATTATGACAAATTATGCAAAATATAAGATGAATTGAGATACGACACAAACACAACATGAGAAAATAATTAAAAACGACACGAATACACGAATGTGTCAAAATCTATATAAAATGAATTATTAACGTGTAAAAATTTATATAAATTTATAATACTTTAAATAGACAAAAGAAAAAACATGAACACACACATTTTTCACTAAATTGAATCACTTTAACAAATTATGCAAAATATATCATGAATCGAGATACGATACGAACATTGAATTTTTTTTTCTAAATTAAATCATAATGACAAACTATGCAAAATATGAAATGAATTGAGACACGACACAAGCACAACATAAGAAAATTAATTAAAACACTACACGAAAAATAACATGAACACTACATGAATACAAAAACGTGTCAAAATATAAATAAAACGAATTATTAACATGTAAAAATTTATATAAATTTATAATATTTTAAACATAAAAAATAACACGAAAATAGACACACAAATTTTTATCATTTTTTTTTCTCTTTCTCTTTCTCTTTTTTTTTTCTTCCTTTACTTTTCGAAAAAAATAACACGTGTCAGCACCTGAAGATTATGTATAATCAAAAATATATAATGGTATAGATAGATGCTACTTGAGCTATAAATTTTGTCCCAAATATTTATATTTGTTTAACATGACATCTAATTATTAGATAAATTCAAATATGAGATCAATTAAATCATAAATAAATATTACAATCAAACTAATAATTATTTATTATATTAGAGAGTAAATTATATTAGAGGGTATATTATATTAGAGAGTACAAATATTTAAGACAAAAATAATAGAACCAAGTTTTTTTATTTAAAAATATAATTTTTCACTCTACTTTCAAGAAAAATAAATTATCATTATAACTTTATTAATATATATTTTTATTATATATTATATCTTTTCAATAAATTTTTCAACTGAGAGTCGAATGTGATATAGACTCACCTCTTAAAATTACTGTAGTGATCTAATTACTATGGTAATAAAATCATTTAGGTGATTTGATTACTAGTGATTTTAAATTATTATGTTTGATATAATATTATATATCAGTAGTGTTCTTAAATTACTGTATTTAGTATTGCATAAAAAAGAAGATTACTGAATATATAATACCCAAAATAACTTTATTATTAATAATAAGATTGTTTAATGAAAGCAACAATTTCAATTTATTGAATGAACAATTTATAATTAAAAATGTATTGATTTATAGAAAATTATAAGGTATGAATCAGGTACTGATGAGTATAATTCAAAGTATGGTCATATAAATTGTCTTGTATAAGATGATTAAAAAATGGAGAGTTATTTAATTGTAAAGAAATATATTTTGTGGGCATCACTTCAAAAGTAAATTTATTTTAAAATAATTTTAAATATCACTTTTCCTCGATAATAATTTTTTTTTTTTACTTTTTGGATGGGAGTTAAATCACCCCATAATGCGATGATCTAATCAGTCTCAATTATCTAAGATTACTCTTGCTTAAAATTCTCAAGTTATTATAAAACACAAATTACTTTCGATTTTAAAAAAATTACCTCGTATCAAACACCAACTTAATAGTAATTGTTATGTCAAATTAATAAAAATCATTTGGCTGGTGCATAAATTTATATTTGACGAATAGCTTCGGTTTTTCTCTTTCAAATTAAAAAAACATGTTAGTTTGTTTTTTTCAATCAATTTGTTATTTTTCAAATTTGATAAATTTTTTAAAAATTATCATTAATTAAAATTTTAAAATATACTTTTAAAACTTTAAATAAAATAGTTTTATTTAGGTATATATTTGTTAAAAAGGTTTTGCTAACGAGTGCCCTTAAGACACTCTTTTGTTAAGACAACTACCTCTCATGCTGCTAAGTCACAACCCACTGACTGCAGCAAAACCTCTTCCACAGCAGCTCAACACACTGCCACCGAGGCACAGTCCTATCAAGCTAACTAACTCAGATAGAATTTATTTTTATAATTAAATATATCATGATCTGTAATCTAAACTAATTTTTAAACTAAGATAAGCATAAGCTAAAATGATAAGCTTATCTTTTTGTTGCTGTATATAACAGAATATTGTATAGAATAAAATTCAAGTCTTCCAATTCATCATTCATATGTTCTTACATGGTATCAGACGCCACTTGCTTAACAGCCTTAGAAAAAATGTCAACTGTATCAAACGTTGCCAGTACAGCCAGAGTCACATGCTCTTTAGATGTCATTCAAATCAACGCCACAACTCAGCTACCACTCAAACTCAATTCTAGCAATTTTCCTTCCTGGTATATGCAATTTGATACCCTCTTAACTGGTTTTGATCTCATTGACTATGTCAATGGGACACTTTCTTGCCCAACCCAGTTCATCACCACTGAAGGAACTACAATCGTAGACCCTGAATATTCAAGATGGATCAGACAAGATAAGCTCATTCTTTATTCCATTGTAGCCTCTATCATTGAAACTGTCGTCCCTATGATAGCTACCTCTAAGACCTTTTATGAGGCAATGACCAAACTTACAAAGCTCTTTGCAAGCAAAACAGGATCAAAGGTAATGTCCCTTAAAAAAAAAATTTCCTTAGCCACACAAGGAAACAAACCTGTGGCAGACTTCCTCCAATCCATGAAAAGCATCGCTGATGAGCTAGCTCTTGCTCAAGCACCAGTCACTGATGACGACCTAACAATTTTTATCCTAAATGGCCTTGGACCAGAATTCAGAGAAATGTCCACTGCCATAAGAGCCCGAGAAAGCACAATCTCCCTTGAGGAATTGTATGACAAGTTAGTTGACTTTGAGGCAGTCACCAAACAGGAGGATCATGTCCTTGCACCTGCTATTACTGCGAATCTGACAAGGAAAGAAAGAAGACCTGCATATCAACAGCAGGAAACTACAAATTTCAGAAGTTCTTTTCCACACAACACCCAATTCAGAAACAACTACAACACTAGAAGGAGAAGACCACAGTTTTATCCAAGCAACAACAGTACCAGACCAAGTCAGTTCAATATAAGCACTACCAACAACAGACCTACATGTCAACTATATGGTAGGTTCGGACATAATGCCAAAGTCTGTAGGCAATATAAGGTCTCACCCAAGGAAGATCATGTTGCCAACTTTGTGCAAATTTCAGATCCAACAAACAATGAAAACTGGGTTGTGGACTCAGAAGCATCCTATCACGTTGCTACAGATCTCAACAACTTGTCCATTTACTCAGTATGGAGGCCCTGATAAGATTCTAGTTGGAGATGGTTCAGGTTTGGATATTAAACATACTGGTTCAGTCTCAATCACCACTACACACAAACCACTACTTCTCTCTAATGTTCTGCATGTTCCTCAAATGCAAAGAGACCTTATCTATGTCTCACAACTATGCAAAACTAACCATGTCTTTGTTGAATTTTTTCCACATTCTTTACTTGTGAAGGATCTCATCACAGGGGCGTCATTGGTGAAAGGGTACACCAGAAATAATGTCTATGAACTTCCCAAGTCCTTCATCTTGCCAGCTTCTCCTGCATCAACTAAATCAACATCAATGAGTATTAGTGTAAAGCCAACTGCTGATATTTGGCATAGAAGATTAGGACATCCTTCTTCCAAGACTTTAAATTTTATGCTTTAATCTTTCAGCTTAGGTTCTGAGTTCCCAAATAAAATTTTAGATTGTAACTCTTGCTCATGTAATAAAAGTCATAAATTGCCTTTTCAAATATCAAGTCTATCTAGCTCAAAGCCCTTAGAGTTGCTATATACAGATATCTGGGAAAGCCCAAAACTCACATCCCATGATGGATTTCACTATTATGTCATCCTTCATAGTTCATTTTTCAAAATTCACCTGGTTATTTCCTATCAAGCACAAGTCTGATGTTATACACATTTTTTCAGTGTTCAAAACACATGTCGAGAAACAATTCAACACTCAAATTCTTTCATTATATTCTGACAATGGTGGTGAGTACCAAGCTCTTTCTGCCTTATTAGCCACCTATAGCATCAACCATCTTTTAACACCACCTTATACACCAGAACACAATGGTGTCGCTGAAAGAAAACATAGGCACATTGTTGAGACAGGTTTAACTCTCCTTCATCAAGCATCCATGCCTCAAAACTACTGGTCACATATAGGGGTGAGCAAAATCCGACTCGACTCGAAAAAACCGAAAAAAAATTCAAATTTCGAATTAAATAGTTCGGTTTATTAGAGTTATTCGGATTTTCGGATCAACTCGACTAAGTATTTTGAGTTATATAGTTTAGCTAGGATTTGATTTATACAACTCGAATAACTCGAAAATCCGAATAAGATATTTCTATACGACGTCGTTTTACTCATTTGAGTTTGATACTAAGCTTGAGTTTTGCGTTTTCCTTATTTCGTCTTCTTTTTTTACTCTTTAGCCCATTTTTGTTGGGTCATTTATTTTTGTTGTTTGTCACCATTCATTAGAAAAATAAATTCACATGAGCTGTTGACTGCATACTTATTGTCTTAATGTTTTATCATTCATTTTTTTCCCCTTTGAAATTGACAAGTCTAGATTGAAAGTTTACATTGAATTTTTTGAGTTTCAAAAGGGGAAGGCTATCACTCAATGCTTCATTCAGTTAAAGATTGAAGCTTTTGGTTGATATCATGCACATTACCAAGCTAACCAAACGATGAAATTCAAAAGATAATAAATTCTCTTTTTTAAAAGGTCAATAGTAGGCTATTTATTTAGTATGACAAGTCTTTGATAGTTATATTTATAAGAAAAGATAGAACACACACAAAAAAAATATTTGTAATTTCATAGAACTAAATTTCAAAATTATAGATATACATGCATTTACAAGATAACAGTAACATGATCTAGCAAGATAACATTTTAACTCGAATAAATTATTCGACTCGACTCGACTTGAATTTGTTTTAACTCGACTCGATTCGCTAAAATTTCAAATTGAGTTTGGTTGACAAAATAGGACTCGTCAACTCGACTAATCCGAATTTTTTTCACTCGACTCGACTCGATCAAACGCTCACCCCTAGTCACATGCATTTCAGGCTGTTGTCTATCTCATTAACCGAATGCCTACACCAAATATTCAAAACAAATCTCCTCATGAAATCCTGTTCCAAACCAAACCCAACTACATGAAACTGAAAGTTTTTGGATGCTTGTGTTACCCATGGCTTAAACCATATACAACTAACAAACTTCAACCTAAGTCAAAGCCTTGTGTTTTTCTTGGTTACTCAGTCCACCAAAGTGCATATAAATGCTTAGATCCTTCCACAAACCGAGTTTTTATATCCTGACATGTTAAATTTGTTAAGTCTTCATTCCCTTTTCACAAATCACATTTTTCAGAAAGTACTACACCTGTTGATCCTCCCATATGTATTTCTAAAGAAACAGTCACCATCATCCCTAACCTCAAAGACCTACGTTCTCACACTACTTCTGTTGTGCCTCTCTTCTCCAGCAATGATGCTTCTGTGACAAGCTTCCAATCAGATAATGACTTAACTCATTCCTTTTCAACAGAACAGTCTATAGCCACCACCACTCCAGCAACCACAGAACCTCTTCCCACACGAACCCATGCCATGGTTACCCTGTCACAGAATAATATTTTTAAGCCTAAACAAACCTACCTAGTAACCAAACATCCACTTCTCATAGCTCCAGAACCTACATCAGTGACTTAAGCACTCCAAATAATAGAATGGAGAGAAGCTATGACAGTTAAATTTAATGCCCTTATTGCTAATTGAACCTGGACCTTAGTTCCACCATCTTTCTCTCAGAATGTTGTATGTAATAAATGGGTATACAGGATAAAACGCAAAGCTCATGGCACTGTTGACATATTCAAAGCTCGTTTGGTAGCTAAAGATTTTCATCAAAGGCCAGGTTTAGACTACATAGAAACTTTTAGCCCTGTCATTAAGCCTACTACTATCAGAACTGTTCTTAGCATTGCTATTTCCTTTGGATGTTCCTTAAGGCAACTTGATGTTAACAATACCTTCTTGCAAGGCACCTTAGAAGATGAAGCATACATGGCACAACCGTCTGATTTTTTTGATAAGGATCATCCTCAGCATGTATGCAAACTGAACAAAGCCATCTATGGTCTGAAACAGGCTCCAAGGGCATGGTATAAAGAGTTGAGCCACTTCCTTCTACAATATGGTTTTACCAACTCAACCTCAAATGCATCTCTATTTGTTTATGCTCAGAATTCTGACCTAATCTATTTTCTAGTCTATGTTGATGACCTTATAGTCACAGGAAATAATCAGCACACTATCGACAGTTTTTTGCTTCAACTGTCCAACAGGTTCTCACTTAAGGATCTTGGCAATCTTCATTTCTTTTTAGGAGTTGAAGTCATTCCTACTGCCACTGGTTTATTTCTTTCACAGCACAAGTATATTCGAGACATGCTCGACAGATTTGAGATGTCAAATGCCAAAGAAACTGTCACACCAATGGCCACACATGCACAATTGAAGCTTAATAATGGTTCTAGTTCTGCTAATGCCACTACTTACAGACAACTAGTTAGTTCTCTTCAGTATCTTTCCTTAACCAGATCTGATATTGCCTTTGCAATCAACAAACTATCTCAATACATGCACTCTCCCACACAGCTCCATTGGACATCTCTCAAAAAGGTACTATGCTATTTAAAGGGAACAATTACTTATGGTCTAACAATACAACCCAGTTCTTCTCTCAATGTCACTGCCTTTAGTGATGCTGATTGGGCAGGTAACATAGATGATAGGACTTCAAGCACAGGCTATATTCTGTTTCTTGGAAAAAATCCTGTCTCCTGGAAGTCAATTAAACAGAAAAATGTTGCAAGATCCTCTACAGAATCAGAATATAGAGCTATTGCAAAAACTGCTGCAGAAATTCTTTGGCTTAAAAATCTGTTGACAGAACTACAACAACCACTTCAAATATCACCCCAACTCTTATGTGATAATATTGGTGCCACTTACCTCAGTGCTAATCCTGTTTTTCACTCAAATATGAAGCATCTCGCCTTGGACTATCACTTTGTTCGCCATCATGTTCAATCGGGTGACTTCAAGGTGTCATACATCTCAACTAAAGATCAACTCGCTGATGGTCTTACCAAACCTCTTGCCAGGCACAGATTTCTTTTTCTAAGACCCAAGACTAGTATAGTCGATGGCTCTACAGTCTTACGGGGGAATGTTAAGACAACTACCTCTCATGCTGCTAAGTCACAACCCACTTTGACTGCAGCAAAACCTCTTCCACAGCAGCTCAACACACTACCATCGAGACACAGTCCTATCAAGCTAACTAACTCAGATAGAATTTCTTTTTGTGATTTAAATATATCATGATCTATAATCTAAACTAATTTTTAAACTAAGATAAGCATAAGCTAAAATGATAAGCTTATCTTTTTGTTGCTGTATATAACAGAACATTGTATAGAATAAAATTCAAGTCTTCCATTCATCATTCTACATGTTCTTACATCTTTAAGGTTAGTTAATATACTATTTATAATAAAAGTATCGTATTAAATACAAAAACTGACAACTTTATTCATCATTTTTAATGTATTGAATGAAGATATTGCTCTAC
Organism: Fremontodendron californicum; assembly: GCA_030761205.1. Lineage (NCBI taxonomy): Eukaryota > Viridiplantae > Streptophyta > Magnoliopsida > Malvales > Malvaceae > Fremontodendron > Fremontodendron californicum. Next base: position 7,810,804 of record JAULJL010000024.1, read on the forward strand.
ATAATAACCTTAAAGAGTGTCCCTAAGGCACTTGTTAGCAAAATCCTTGTTAAAATGTAATTTAAGTATATATTTGTTAAAATGTAATTTAAATGTAAATGTAGTTTAATTTAAGTATATACTTTTAAAACTTTAAATAAAATAGTTTTATTTAAGTATATATTTGTTAACATGTAATTTAATTAAATAATTAAAATAATTAATTAAAAATTCATTAAAATAATAAAAAGATAATACTTATGAGACTCAAGGAGTATCAATTTCTAAGAAAAATGATGTGTAAAATATTATTTTGTTTTTGTAAGTAATTTCTGAAAAAAGGAAATTGTGTTTTAATTTGATAATTATTTATGAAAAAATCTTACCGTTACTGGTTCCACTGATCTGGGCCCCACCACTAACCCAATCAAGGGCCGCGGGGCGGGCCGGGTATTATCCTTAAAAGTTAAAACAACGAGAGACAGGCTGTACTCGAAAACGCCACATGTCAAGCAAAAGAAGGGACAGGCTGGAAGGAATGTGGGACCGTAAACGAGTGATAGTGACGTGAGTAGTTGGGTTGCGTTTTTAGATTTCTGGTCCCGACCATCATCCCCTCCGTTCCTACGACCCGCCCACCCCTACTGAGCCATCAAACGGTCAGGTCAGGTTCTTGGGGCTCTCGCTCCTTGCTTGTTGTCCCTTGGCAGTTGGCATTTTCTTTTGCTTTTCCTTAATCTTTCTTTTAATTGTCTTTATTTTGTTTCTTGACGGTTTTTTTTTTTTTTATGTAATGAAACATACATTGGTGCTTGGCCAGCATTTGCTTCCTTAATTACCCTTGCATTTTACATATCTTTTTTCTTAATTTTATTATTCAAATTTAAGATTTTATCCCAATTTTTATATCTAAAATCATATAAATTATAAATTAAATTCAAGTGCTGATCATTTTTTCCTGTTTACTCTATCATATAGAAATAAATAAATTGTTATATTGTAAATAAAAATTTATCACATACATAGTTTATTCGAGTTTTTAGACTTCATCACCTACACTTTTAGGATATACTAGTATGCATGGTCATATATGTTGCAATAGACTTGTTCAAAGATCGAGCTATCCGTCCAAACTCGAAAGCTCATTCGATAGTTGAGAGGGTTTGGACAAAATTAAACTTGAAAAATGGGCTTGAGTCCATTTAAAAAATGGGTTGGGCCTTGGTTCCAACATTCAAAGCCCAAGCCTAGCCCGATCCATTTTTCAGTTATATAATATATTATTTTTATATATATTATGTAATTTATATCATATAAAGATTAAATATATATAATATTATAGTGTGAACATTAAAAAATATGTTAAGTTGTCCATGTTTAAGAACTTAATAAGAAAAAAATATAAAATTACTAAGGATTTTGCTAACGAGTGCCCTAAGGGCACTCTTTAAAGTTAATATATATAGTAATATCTCCATCCAATGCATTGAAAATGATAAATAAAGTTGTTAACTTTTGCATTTAATATAATGTTATTACTATAAATAATATATTAACTAATCTTAAAAAATGCTCTAAGGGCCCTCGTTAACAAAATCCAATTACTAAAGATTAAATAAAAAATAACATGTTTTTATAAAAAAAAAATTAGAAAAAAATAATATGGGCAAGCCTAAACGAGCTTGGACTATCCATTTTCAAATATAGACGGGCCTGGGCAGAACTTGAGGCCTATATTTCGGATCGAGCCGGGCTTGAGCAAGTATATATGATGTTAATACCATGCATAGGTCCGACTTAACCTAGCCCATAGACACCTCTAGTTGCACGTAAATATGTTATTAGTATATTCTTATATAGTATATAATATATAATATATTGAAATATGTTAAATACAAAATTGTTACATCTAATTATATAAAAATAATTTTATCATAATAATAAAAATACTAAAAAATACTATGAGAATATAGGTTAAAAAGATTCATTACCTTTAAAATATGGAAAAAAATCACAAAACCTTTTTTGAGTAATTTTATCATGTTAATTTTTGAAAAAGCTCACTATTTAATATTCACTAATTACAAATAAAAAAAGTTAAGTTAATCTAGTTATTTACCCTAACGACATAATTTTAAGATAACTAAGATGAGACGTAAATCATGATAGGAGGTTGATTGGGGTATTGTGTAAAAAAATTTGGAATTGTTTTAGGTTTTTAGCTACTGATATTGGGGTTATTTATGACACTCTATCCATTAATAGAGATGAGATTTAGGATAATTGAAGTATTTAATAAATTGATACGGAGGTTTGAGAAAAAATTTAGAGTAAAAATGATGGTTGCAACATTATACATTTGATTGTCTATATAATATATACTTATTCCCAAATCTATTTTTTCATGATTACTTATATTTTCATATTTTTTCATGTTCTCACAAATGATTAAAATTTTAATATTTTTAAATATTTCGACTATATCATCTATTTACAAAAAGAAAAGTGAAAATTTTTTTCCCACAGCATAACGCATGCTCTATCCCTAGTATATAACTATATATTAAAGATATACCAATATTTGTATCTTGGCATTTATGGTTGTACGATTATAATAAGTGGTAATTGGGCATGTTCGGGCGGGTTCGAGTTATATTGAGTTTGGATCTTTTCATATTCGGATCTTTTCGATTTCACGTTATTTTTGGTTCAGACAAGTTTTATGTCATTTTCTATTTTATGTTACAATGGAAAGATCAAAATTTTCCCTTTTGATTTTAATTTTTAGAAGTAAGCAAGTTATCTTTTTATCTTGTTTCTAACATGTATGCCTGTTTATCTATTTTTGGATAAAATTGAAGATAGAGAAAAGATGAAAATTTAATGATTTACTATATATTAAAATTTGTAAATATTTAATTCATTTTACAATTATATGCTGGACAATAGAAATATAAAACTTAAAATTTATGCCAAAATCAACTAATTGACTTTTGCTTTGAGTAGAGGGTTTTATCTTTGATGAAATTGAAATTAGATGTGCTAGAAAATGGTCAGCCTAAAATCATGACAAAATTATTGATGTTCCCCTAATCTTTTGTTTTTGAATCTGTTAACCTACTAAATAGATTAGTTGACATTTTCCACATTGGATAATTCTATCTGAATTAGTAGAATGAAATCAATTTCAACTTTGTCATTATTGATGGCGGTCATTATTTAGTTGTTCACTTCCCTATTCAATCTATTTAATATTTATCTTGACATAAATAAACTCTTTAAAATGTTTGAAATGATTTTAGTGATTTGTTTATACAATTCAAGCTGTTTTATACTCGTATAATTTCAATATCCTTACAAGTTATAAGTACAAAATACAATTAATTTTTTAATAAAAGTATTATTTTACCTCTTATATATATATATTAAATTTTAACTTTTGATTACAAATAGTAAAAAAAAAAAGAATAAAATTGATAATTAAAGTTTTTGTTTTATAAAAAATTATTTAATTACAATTCGATCATTCTTATTTTTAGGATAAAATTCGGGTTAATTTGGATTTATAATTAGGTCGATCTCGAATTTGAAGCGTTTTGGGTTCGGGTCGTTTCAGGGTTTAGGTTATTTTGGATGTAGATTGTTTTGGGCTTGGATCATTTCGGGTTCGGTTTTTTCTCGGGTTCGAGTCTTTAATATTTTTGGTCAAATCGGGTTTGGATGGATTAAGATTCGAGTTTTTCGGACGGATTTTCAAATTCAGATTTATTTTACCACCGTTTATATATAATATATTAGTAAGAATATGTATATTATTTTATCAAGATAATATAAAAATAGAATGAATTTAAAAAATTTACAATTATGAAAAATATAATAAAAAATTTCGTTTATTGCATAAATTAAAAAAACTAGTATTTTCTATATATTACATCAACCAAGTAAAAAAGTTTAATAGAATATGAAAATACATCGTCTCAAGTTATCATTATAATAAAATAAAATAACTTTTTTCTTTTTGGATATTTAAGATTGTTATTAAAAATTCAATTGTCTACGAAAAGACCACATGGTTATTGATAAAAAAATTTAAGCTTTTATTTCATGCAATAAAATATTTTAACATATTTTATTTTTAATGAAATTTGAAATTGATTTAGATATTATCCCTATCTTTATTAAAAAAAATAAAAGAGAAAATGTACAAATTTGTTTTCTTATTAAACACCCAATAAATCTATAAATTTATTTATGATCATTGATATTATTTTAGTATTTAAATGGAGATCCTAAGTAATCTCATGATTAGAGTAAGAGAATTTTCTTCCCTTATAATTTTTTTTTGGAAATTAATGACTTTTTAAAATCAAGCGAATTTGCAATTTAACAACTTACTTTTATTAAATTTGAAAAAAAAAAAAAGGAAAGAATTTATAGAAAGGGCAAATCCGTCCAACCAAAAAATAAATAAAAAAAGGCTGCCAGATATGCTCCAGGCCTGAATCAAGGTGTCAGATTTAAAAAAAGTTTATTCTAATTAATCATGATTTTCTGCCCTTTCTCTCTGCCATTACAGTTTAAGATTACAGTAAATAATTAAAAAATTCCGATTTTTTTTTTTTTTAAAAACAAAAAAGAAAATAAATATAAAAAGATGTAAAATGAATAGCGAAAGAGAGAAAACTTAAGCACAAAGAAGAACGAAAACAACGCCAGAAAAACAGAGACAACAACTCATTGCTTTCAAACACATCAAGAGAAAATAGAAGGAATTTTTTTTTAAAGAAAAAGCTTTGAGTTTGATTTTCTCTCCTTATTTTACCCTTTTTGAAATTTAGCAGAAACGACGACGACACCCCTTGTCCGAAATCCGGCACCTGTGAATTTACTGTTTTACCCCTTTCCTTAGTCGGACGATGGCCGAGAGGCCGTCGCATACGGCATTCCGATTGGTTTTCTGTATGGTTTCAACTCCAACATAGTTTTATTTTAAAGAAAGGAGGAGGAAAAAGACTTTCTTTTTTGGTTTTTGTATTTAAATCTGGAAGAATATATTGTGGCCGTCCGATTCGATTTTGGTCATGGTGATGAAAGCATGGATGGTGGTGGAAAAAGGGAGGAGGATCGTACGGACGGCATTTTTCATGGTGGCGATGTTGGCGTCGCTTCTAGCATCGTCTCTGCCGTTGCTAGTGGCGTTAGGCGACATCATGGTCCCTTTCCTTTTGCTCTCAAGCTTCACCTGCGTCACGTGCTACGATTTCAACGAACACTTTCGTCGTTACGCTTTCAAAAACTCCTTAACCGATATCCCTCTCGTCTCCATCCTCAGATCTATCATCATCACTTGTATGATTCTTATTTCTAATTTTTTTATTTTTTAAATTTTTTCAGATAAAAAGAAAGAAATTAATATAAATTTTCTCATTTCTTTTTTGTTTTTGGTTATAATTTGGCAGGTGTGTATTCGATGTGTGATGGTCCATCATTATCCCATGGACCTTACTTAGGAACGGTTACTTTATGTTCATTCGTTTCGATTCTTGTACTTTCGGTTAAAGCTTGTGTTTTTACGGTGAATTCCCAAATAGAGGCAGATGCATCGTCGTCGGCTTATTCATTGGCAAGGCAAAGGCTTCATTTGAAGAAATCATGGGGAATGCCAGTTTTGTTTCTTTCGTCACTAGTTTTCGCACTTGGTCACAGTGTAGTTGCTTATAGAACAAGTTGTAGAGCAAGGAGAAAGCTTTTGTTTCATCGAGTTGACCCTGAAGCTGTAAGTTTTCTGGCCTTTTTCTTTTCTGGGTCAATTTCGTTTTTGGGTTTTTCATTAATAAGCATTTGGTTATTGCTTTCGCTACTTTTTTTTTTTTTTTCAGAGTAAAAAACCAAGCAGGTAAGTTAAAAGGTGGAATTTTTCTGATGACGAAATGCATGATTTTACTTAATATAGCATAATTATGTTGGAATTAGTTTTTTTTTTTTTTTTTTGTTCTCTGAAGCAAAAAGCAAGCAAATAAATTTTTTTTTTAAATAAATTCGAAGTTAAAGTTTTAATTCTTTTGAGGAATAAAATGCATGATTTTACTTTAATATGAAATGATTATGTTAGAATTGATTTTGCATTTTAGTTGTTTGTATCTTTTTAGTCAATTGTGGTTTCCCTTTCTATCACTTTTATTTGTTTTTTAGCAATTATTTTAGGATTCTAAGTGTTTGTTGCATGTAAGAGACATTCTATTATTATAGACGGTTTTTTTTCAAAGTTTATGGAGAGAGAAACTGAAATTCAGTGGTTTTAGGTATTAATTTTCAACTTCTTTTGTTTTTGTTTTTCTTTTTATAAGTGAAATAATCTATTATTGTTTCTCTAAGTATAATTGAATGTGTTTTTCATTGCATAAGATGTAAGTCGGTAGTTTGATTCTACCACAGGGTAAACTAATGCAACTGCAGAGCTCTTTATAGCTTTCATAGCTTTTGGTTCTGTATTAGGAGCATTGATATTTTCTGTTTGGGTAGTAACATTCATGTTATTGCAGGTTCTTTTGTGCAAAAATGTTTTCTCCGGCTTCCCGAAGGTTCCACGATCTCCCACTCCCTCCGCAGGGAAAACTCCAAAAAGTGATAGTGAAACAAGGCGAAAGCCTTTTGGGCAATCTCGTGATGATGGGGAACTCCCTGTTAGATTACTTGCTGACATTGATAGCTTATTCATTACATTGCAAGGGCTTACCATTCATTACAAGCTTTGCTTTCCTGGTTCACCCCTTAGGTCTTTGTCATCTACTAACTTTCTAGAACCTAAAGTTAGTTGCACACCACAATTGGCTCCCGGAAAGCTAAAGCTTGATAGGCAAGCACTAAGCGTGTTGACGAAAACGCAATATCACCATCTTCACAGGAGCTATAGCAATCAATTTCACAGCTCTTCGCTTTATGCTCCACTGTTGGAAGGTTCCCCAACCTTTCCTGTTCTTTCTAAAGATATTCCTGTTTTGAGCCTTGATGATTCAGTTGCACAGGTTGAGACAAGTCATTTGAACTCTGGAACTCTAGAGCAAGATATAGAGGCAAATGGCCAGTTTGGTATTGTTTTGGTGCATGGGTTTGGAGGGGGAGTCTTTTCTTGGAGGCATGTAATGGGGGTGCTTGCTTGCCAGGTTGGTTGTTCAGTTGCTGCTTTTGATCGGCCTGGCTGGGGATTGACTTCTAGGCCAAGCTGGAAAGACTGGGAGGGAAAAGAGTTGCCCAATCCTTACAAACTTGAAACTCAGGTTAGGTTTGACACTCTTTTGGATGTTATTTGGTTATTTAGGAGAGATGTGCTTTTATGGCAGTTATTAATTTCCAAATTAAATGCCTTAAAGTGTTATAGATGTTATGGGAGGTGTTTGCTTTTTTATCTAGTATATGGCATGTGACTTATAAGTAGTTCTTTCTGAATGCTGTAGGTCTCTCATAATTTATTGATATGCAGTCCTTTTTTGAGTTTTTATAAGCTTTCTTTGCATGATCTTTCTGTTTTGTTCGTTTTTGGCATTTTGACTTAATCAGTAATATGAAGTTCTTAAGTCTTATTACCTGATGTTTCAGGTTGACTTGCTTCTTTCCTTCTGCTCTGAGATGGGGTTTTCTTCAGTGGTGCTTGTTGGACATGATGATGGAGGCCTGCTTGCTTTGAAGGCTGCACAAAAAGTCCAAGCCTCAATGAATTCTTACAATGTGAGTAAGCTGTCATGATTTTTCTGTACCAATTTGGATGTTTTAGACAAAAAAATTGTATCTTTAGTTATATCCAGTATTCTGGTTTAACGTTATGCTGATACTTCCACTTTATTGGCAGCTTTACTGTTGTATAAGTATAACTAGATGTGTTGAAACAAGATAATAAACTATGTTTTGTCACAGACAGTTGATTGTCAAATAAATATAAAGGAAGTTCTGTTTACGTTGAGTTTGGAAAAGTTCTTCGGAGAAGTGACTGGTCGAGTGGTTTTAGTTTTGATATTTTTTAGGGAATCTCACTTTTTCTCCATAAGCTTTACTGCAAGGATCATGTTGCAAATTTGACATTCTATTGTCAACTTTATATCAAGTAGTAACCTCACACATGTAACTGTTTTTAAATGTTTACTAAAGAAGTCCATGTCAAAAAGGATGGAAAACTTAAAGCTTGGTATTTTAAAGTAAAGAGAATCTATGGTCACTGAAAGCAATGGCATTTTTCATGGACAATATAGCTGAATTAAACAATTATTATGTTAAGAATAAAACAGCTAGAGGAAGGGGTTTATTCATCTATTCATGTCAGCTTTCCTCTTTTAATTGACTGGTTCCTGAAGTCTGAAAAATGCTAGTTGTGGGTTTCTAACTTGTTGGAAGATTATTAAATTAAGAAGATTACACCTAGAGGAAGGCTTTATTTAGTTATTTATTCATGTCAGCTTTACTATTTCAATTGACTGGTTCTTGATGTCTGAAGAATTTCATTTGTGAATTTAACTAATAGAAAATTGCATATGAGATTTGAGGTAGTGTTCACTATTTTGTAGCTGTACGCTGGAGTGTCATTTCTCATTGAAATTCCAAATCATAGACTTAGCTAACATATCGGAAGATCTTTCTTTGATTGGATAAATGGTTAATGACCCACTTAAATCTCTGTTACTAAGTATTTCTTAAAAACCTTTGAGCTTGGTTCTTATTGTCCTATCCTTTGTTTTATTTGGTGGTTTACTCAGATTACAATCAAAGCAGTGGTTTTGCTAAGTGTTAGCTTGTCAAGAGAAGTTGTTCCCGCCTTTGCAAGGATACTCTTGCGCACTTCACTTGGGAAGAAGCACTTAGTTCGTCCGCTTCTGCGAACAGAAATTACACAAGTGGTGAATAGGCGTGCATGGTATGATGCAACCAAGTTAACAACAGAAGTTTTGAGCCTCTATAAGGTATATTTGCTGCAAGATTAAAACGTAGAATTTTTATCTTGCTTATGAATGAAGGAGAAATTTTGAGGAGATGCTACTGACAGTCTCAACTGTAATACATTTTATTGATTCTGGAGATGTAGGTTCTTTGGAACTATGTTTTATGTTGCAAGGGTATCTTCAAAAATAAACGAACTTTAGATCCAAAAGCATAAAAAAACCAGGGTTAGTGCACATATGCACAATGATAACATTGACAAAAGTAAAAATTTCTGCATTTGGACAGACTGATTTTAATGAGTCTCCATAAATGCCTAACAGAATCATACACCCTAATTTTGAAAGAAAAAGAAGGGGAAAGGAAGCAATTTCCTTCTGGTGTTGCTGCAGTCTATGTTACTCGGAGTTGGGTGTGAGTGTTGGACACGGTTATGTTTGATTTATTATAAGTTTTTCCATGTATTTAGAGGGTCCTTGAGGGATCGTATCCCCATACCCATGTCCGGATATAGGTCGGATACAGGTATTTCAAGAAAAATGAAGAGTCGAAACAACATAGGCTGCAGTTCTATATTGTTATTGTAGCATATGAAATAACATGCAACTAGATTATTTTGAGCCAAATTTTGGTCACATTTTGGATAATCTTTCATCTGCACAGCATACTCAATTAAATTGTTTTATAGCTTTTCAGGTTTTTGTAATTTAGGCTTCTAAAATTGCATGATAGCATAACTAGTTTGAAGTTTTCAGTTTATTTACCGATTTGATTTACTGAACTGATCTTGCTCCAATCAGGCTCCACTATGTGTAGAGGGTTGGGATGAAGCACTTCACGAGATAGGCAGGTTGTCATATGAAACAATCCTTTCACCACAAAACGCGACGTCACTGCTAAAAGCTGTTGAAGAGATGCCAGTATTAGTCATTGCCGGTGCTGAAGATGCCCATATTTCACTTAAATCTTCCCAGGCCATGGCTTCAAAACTTGTAAATTCCGTAAGTAGTCTGCTTCAATTTGTAACCTCTGTACTCAAAGTTTGAATTTAATAAAGATGATTAATCTTCTTGGCCTTTCAGGAAATCACTCTTTATTCTGAGTGGTAGGTAGCTATGTCTTTTTTTGAAGTATTCGTGTCCGACATTGGTATCCGACATATATCCGGACATTGGTATGAGGATATTACCCTCCAAATACATGAAAAACTTAGAAAAAATTGAACATACCCGTATCGGATACATACCCGTATCTGATACTCACACCCGAGTCCGAATAACATAGGTAGGTAGTCTTTAAGAAATTGAAAGATCTGGCAGATAGAAACTCTACTCAAATTCCTTGCAACTGTTCACCACTTAACAGTGTTCATGTCTTGAAAAGATGTTTACCATTTCTGGGTTTTGTTGTCATATCTCAAACTGGACTTGTTGAGTACTTATTTGAATTTCTTGTTTACGAACAACTACCATCCGGTTTCCTGATGTTGCTTGCTACATTTGTTGCCATGCAGAGACTGGTTGCAATATCTGGGTGTGGCCATCTTCCACATGAGGAATGCCCCAAGGCATTACTTGCAGCTATTTCACCTTTCATAAGCAGATTGCTTCTCAAACCAGAATTTCAAAGGCAGTAGGACACCTCTTTTCGACTTACATAAATAGGGTTCTTATCTCTTGTAGGGTGCTTTCTATCTTTATCTTTATCCTTATTTCAATTTTTCCTTCCTCCTCGCTCCCCCCTTTTTTTTCTTTATCTTTTCAAGCAATTTACTCTGAAATGAAGAGATATAAATTCGACCTCTTCTTTTGGGTAATTTTGATGTGTTCCAAGCCTTACCCTAACCCTAATTCTCTGGGGTCTTTGTAGAGCTCTGACTTGTATTTTTTCTCCTCCTGATTTTTGTTTGTTAGGGTTTAAATTACTGATGCTTGTTTCAACAGTTCTAGTTATTTGCCACTTAAAGCAGTGGCAAATTGGCATATATTTGTACATTTATGAAATTTGGCAATGAATGCATTTGAGCATTGTGTCAAAATTCAAAGATAGTTTGGACATGCCCTTCTTTATGATTCATGATTTTGACAAAATTCAAGAAGATTCAACTGTCTATTGGTAGTGTGCAAATTTGGAAATAATGGAGGAAAATAAAAAATAAAAAAGAAAGCGAAAGGTTCTTTTGAATTTCTCCCACCCGTTCATTATAAAAATTAGTTGTATTATCTTTCTTATCTCATTATCAGCTTAAGGTTATCTCTTATGATAATTTTTAAATGAAGTTGAAAATCTCATTAGAAAACGTATTTTTTTTTACATAAAAAAAGAAAAAAGTTGAAAAGACATTATCTATAATCTATATCTATAATATATATAAAAGTATGAATGTGTAAAATCTTTTGAACGGACAATAATATCCATGATTGTTTATTATATTACTTAATAACTATTAGAATAATATTTTTTATTATTATATTATATATTATAGGATTGGGATTATATTTTTTAAAAATTTTATCCAAATATTCAACTAAAATAAGATAATGATAATTTCATTTGTTTAAAATTAATTATTGGTTAATATATATATATATCTTAGGTTTTCTTGCTAATGAAAAAACTAGCATTTTTGTTTTTGTTTATTTTATTAATTTAATCTATGTTTGTGTAAGTTTTTTAATGAATATTTAATCAGTTATAAATAAAAAATAATTTCTAGAAACTCCTCATATCCTTGTTAAATTACACTTTCACTCTAATTAAAATTATGTCAACCGTTCAATGAGCAAAGAGTACTTATAGTCTTAGAGTAATTCTCACTTAATTAGTAATATAGTTATGTACCAATTAAAACTAAGACTTCTCAGTTCTCACTATAAAATAAATGTTTTAGTTGTAATTTTCACAAAACAACAAATATTGAGTAATACTTTGTTAACCATTATTATTATTTTTTAAATACAGTTTCTTGCTTCTTATTCTTTTCTTAGAATGATTTTGGTTTATTTATTCACTATCATAACATTTTTTTTTTTGTATCTCATTTTCTGGATAGATTTCGGAATATTGCAAATTTGATAGTTTTAAAAAAAAAAATCTTTCACAAAAAGGCTTTTGGCTATTTGGTAAGTTACTTTTTTTAACAATTTACTGCTTTTTATTTTTTATTAGATTTGTTTTGGTCTGAGTAGATTTCGAAATATTACAAATTCAATAAATTTTAAAAAAAAATCATCACAAAGGGTTTTTTTTTTGCCTTTTTGACTATTTGTTAAGTTGTTTTTTAAATTATTATCAATTAGTTCATTATTTTAAAACATTTTTGAAATATTATTGGATTTCAACGAGTAAAATCACGTGCAATGCATGTGACATTAAAAACTAGTACATATAAATATATCTGAGTACATATTTATGGATTATGTTTAACAATAAATATGCATAAGAGTTAAGACTATATATTTATGAGAATGTTGGGAGAAAAAAATTGTAATCTAAATTGCATGGAGTTCTTAGAGTTTACATCAAGCAAAGTTAAGAGAGCGTGTTCATGAGTTTTATTGATTTTTTGAAAACTTTATCCTAATAGGCTTAACACTATTAAAAAAAATTATATTAATAAATTAATATTTTAAATATATATTAAGATTAAGATTAAATAAAAAATATTTTTATTATTAAATAATATTAAATAACAACATTTAAAATGCATTAATGTTTGCTATATTTATTGTATCTAAAGTAGTGCTTTGAATTATAATGAATTGGGTCAGATTAATCGTTATTTATAGATATTGGATTAAAAATTATTTAATTATTATTTTAATTTTTTATTTAATACATTTATTTAAAAAAAAATCATTAAATACATTTTTTTCTTTAAATATAATTTTAATCAGTGCACTAAACACTTAGTCAGCATATATTATTTATCTAATATATACTTTGAGAATTTCATATATATTATTTATCTAATACGTAGTTAGTTTTATTGATTTTTATTGTCTTCAAATCCTGAATCTCCATAATTAGCTACTTAAAAAACAAGTATCCACCTTGTCCAGAAACAAGCAAGCCTCAAAACAAATTTTCAGAGGTTTATAAGTACATAAACTACTCCTTAGAGGATTTGTTGATAAGTGATTTGTGAATGTGTGGGATAACACCACCGCCCGCTATGGTTCCCTTGATCAAGGTGTCCAGTTCTTCATCACCCCGGATAGCAAGCTGCAAATGCCTAGGTGCAATACGCTTAACCTTCAGATCCTTGCTTGCATTACCTGCCAGTTCCAGGACTTCTGCAGTCAGGTACTCCAGTATGGCGGCTGTGTAGACGGCGGCTGTTGCTCCAACCCTTCCGTTTGCACTAACCCTCGTCTTCAACAGCCGGTGGACACGGCCCACCGGAAACTAAAGGGAGCACATTCGAAACAATAAGAAGCAACTGATTATAATTTAGAAGAATTAACTGTAATTCTACTAGAGTGCAAAGTAGATTAATGTATTCAGTCTATCATGTATCCTACAGATGATGATATGCTAATATGCCTTAAAACACATACAGAAAACCCAATTTCTGCTAAACAGTTTAGGATGCAAAATAGAGTATAAATTCAAACATGGAAAAGGATCATAAACACAGCGACAGGTAGCCCAGAAGCAAGACAAGTTCCAGATGTTAAAACAACCATTGGTAAGCCTGTTTTGGATAACTAGATATCTAAGACTAAGTGCAAGATACTTGGCCTATCCACAAACTGTTTCTGAAGAATACAACCAATTCAACCAGCATATCTACCTATAACTACCAAATGGTACAAGTTCAGGGTAGTAGGTGATGACATGGTGATCAAGACAACAAGGAGTCCAACTCCAAATAGATAGCAAAACTAATATGTCGGAGGTGGAGCAAGTTGACAGCTCTCAATAAGGAATATGATCAACTTGTACAAACCCTTTGCTTCAAAAGTTAGCAAAGACTCTCCCTCCCTCCCTTCTCTCTCTCTCTCTCTCTCTCTCTCTCTCAAACATCAAACACATAATGGCAATCCTGTTGCATCTAGACTTTATTGGGTCAGCAAAAGAATTGGTTCAGCAGGCTGCATAAAAAATCCAAGTATAAAGAGAAAAGAATTTAACTGACAAAGAAATAGTGATTTCACATTGAGACTCCTTATAAGAAGTCCCCCTACTTGACTAGAGTATAAGCCACCAACTAAAAGACTAGTGGAATATATAAAAGTAACATACATAGCAGTTATCACAATTGACAAGACCTTAACAGACATCCACTTAGTGTTCTTCAACAACCATATCATCTTCCAAATTGCAAAGATTTTAGATGGGAAAATGTTTTTTTGTTAAGATGCCCACAGAATGACTTGTCATGTAGCTTCAACAGGAAAAGTGCAAGCAAGTCACATGAGGATAAATTTCAACTCAACCATTAGATCTACCAAAAAAAGATATTAAACATATACAGTTAATAGTTAAAACATTCAAACAGAAGAGACAAATACTGCTAGATATCAAATAACACTTGGTCCATCACCAATGCTTAGCTCTTTCGAAAGCACCTTCCTATGCATAATTCTTTTTTCTATTTATCATTTCAAACACCTGACAATTCCCATAGTTGAACCTATATTTGCAGTTGAATAAGCCTTGGAAGCACTCAGAAAATTAAGTTCAGTCAGGGTCAAGAAAGCTCTAAAAAAACATTCCAGATTAATGAAATGTTGTTTGGTTTTTTACTAATATGCATGTGGTTATATGGTCTGTGCCTATTTTCCGCCAAGTGACTCTCAGTTCTCCTTTGCCAGAACAGACCATACAATAGTCAATCCACAAATTCCGCTCCTATTCTTACTTACATTTTGGTATAAAATAGTCAATGCAGACTAGAAAGAAACAAGTATTCTCTTTCCCTGTGAAAATATTTCTTTCACCCACAAATTCAAACTTACACGTACTTTTACAAATGCAACAGAATTTACCAGAGCAATACCAACGAGTCCATTTTTGTTATACTGATAAGGTACCTCAAAACAAAGCCAAGATTGAAAGCATGTCATAATCTTGTGCATCAATCCCTCATAAAAATTGCATCAACAACAAGTAAACCTTCATTATTGGTTATCATTTCATGGCTGTTATTTTGTATGTGTACCTCAAGCTCATTCAATTAACATTTAAAGAAACAAGAGAAAACCAATCAATATCTAATGAATCACAAATCAGTTTACTGAACTTGTTGTAGCAATCATAATATATCAGAACAGAAAATAAAATAAAACAAGTCAAATGGACTATTAGCACATTTTAAACCAGCATATCCTGAACTTTAATCATTTGACTTGGAGCAAGAGTTAGTATCTAGTTTTTCTCACTGATCATAGCGTTAACCCTCCTTCACAAAAATTTCCCAGCTCCTTGGAATAAGGAAATTACATGCAAATCTCCGACGCTATGGCAATTAATCCATTAGATGAAAAGGCAGAACCAGAGTTATCAACAGGAACATACTTTAACCAACTCCACAACCTATCTCTTCGCTTCTCTTTTTTTTCCCTCATCATGGAAGTAACAATTAATAAGACAGAACTCTAGACCATAATTGTTCATAGAACACATAAGTCTCCCCTTTGCGACAACATCATAAAACATAAAAATCCTCCAAAAAGTGCAACGTAACCAACAAAGAGCACAATTGTTCATACAGACAATTCAAACATCAACAGAGACAAGGACCATCTTTAGGGGCATCCATTGCACAAAACAAAAAAAAAAAAAACTACAAGGTTCATTTATAAGGACCCTTTAGCAAGATAATCTGTTTACCATGGGACCTAGAAATAAAAATGAACAGAAACAGGTTAAGAATATTGAACTTGAATCAAAAGCCAATATTTAAATGCCATTGTTAGACCAGATTATTTATCCACAACCCTTTAACATAGCAAAACTTTGTTTACTTTGATTTGATGCAATAAATCAAGCAGATTTCCTTAAAAAATAGATAAATACTAATGCAAATTCCAGCTTAAATAATTCCACAGTAATTTTAGAAGCCATTTTCTCAACAACAAAAAAAATAAATAAACAATTACAAAGCAATAAACATGAGAATAAATTAACAAAAAGAAATCTTTTCTCGATCTGAAACTATGCTTTTGCTAGAATTAAAGAATGCTTCACAAATTTAAAACTCACAAAATAAAAATCTAGTTCACGGAAACCATCAAAAGAAAAGCTAATTCAAGCGGAAAATTAAAGGGAAAAAGGGGGAAAAGAGATAAAAGGAGAAAGAGAGATACGGACCTGGAGACCAGCACGAGAAGAGCGAGAGACGGCTTTCTTCTTGTCCTTGTCTTTGTCCTTGATGGATTTGCCAGCCGTAATCAACCCTTTTGCTCCTTTCCCCGACATTTTCCGGCCAAATTACTTAGGGGTTTTTTTCCTGCAGAAAAATCTGTGCTTGCCTTGGGAGGAAAATTCGAGAAATGGATAACGTTGAAAAGAAGAGAAGAGAAAAAGAGCCTTCCGAGCGAAGAAGGTTTTCAGACTGAAAGAGAGAATAAAGACTCCCAAAACAGGCACGATTTCTAGATCTTAGCTCTTAACACTTTTTATTACTTTCTTCCGTTCTTTCACGATATTACCCTCCTTACCTCTTTTAAATTACTTGGGATTTTTTGGATTGGCAAAAAAAATAAAACGTGCTCGACTTCTTATCATTTTCTTGCCATAAACTTTACCAGAGACTGATATACCTGTATTAAGGCTAAGTTTCAACGTCAAATCAAATTCAAGAGATTTGGGCTATTTTCTATATGTTGTTTTTGGTAGGCAGTTATTAACGAGAAATAGGCTAGGCTTTGTTTGTACTAGCTCATGAGGGCCAGGCCCACGTAAAGTAGCTATTAGAGTCAGGCTGTTTCAAGTCAGCAGGGGAATGTCATATAGATGGTGTGATTTCACACAGAAG
Source organism: Fremontodendron californicum (assembly GCA_030761205.1). Taxonomy (NCBI): domain Eukaryota; kingdom Viridiplantae; phylum Streptophyta; class Magnoliopsida; order Malvales; family Malvaceae; genus Fremontodendron; species Fremontodendron californicum. Next base: position 7,827,692 of record JAULJL010000024.1, read on the forward strand.
AATCATGAATGAAAATACTCATAAATCCCTTATCTCTCTTCTTCTTCTATAATCATTTATTTTCTCTCTTGTTCTTCTCTGGTTTCTTTCTTTAGATTTCTTTCTTCTACAGGTTGGTTCGTAACATTGGTATCAGAGTTGTCGATTTTGACCATGGCTGCTGGTGTGATGATGCTGTCGAATGAGGACATGATTCGGCTACGAGAAGGGCTTACACGTTTGGAGTCAAAATTGGAAAATTCACTGGAGCGGCTGCAAATTGAGATACGGATCTCAGAAGCTTTCACACCAAAGCAACCCAAGTGTTCGAGCAAATTCTGGTGAGATTGGACACTGTCGTAATAGGATTGGTAATGCATCCAAAAGAGTGTATCTTATTTAACCTTGCACTTAAAAAGATCAATTGTAAGTATAGTAGTTAACAAGGGTCAAATCCTCAGAGATTGAGTTTTAATTTATAAGTTAATAGTTTTAAACTTAAATTCAAGGAAAACAAAAGAAAATGGGGGTTTTGAAATAGTTTTAAAAATAAGCAAACAAGAAAAGTAAGATGCAAGTAAGAAATAAGAAATCAAATATGAGAGAAATATGGTTAAGGTTTCATTCTCCACCACTAGACATCATTAAGAATCAATTTCATATCTATCAACATTAATTAGCTATCAAAGTTAACAACCGTAGATAACAACAAGCTCTGTTACCCCAATCTTTCCTTAGTTTGTCGTTAAATAGAACAAGCTCTCTATTTAATCTCTAACCATCAAACAACCTAGAATAAGCTCTCTAAATTCAATTTAATAGCAGCTTTATGATGAGAAAGATAGGTTGATCTAAGCAATAAACACATAAGCTCGGATTGTTCAACTTAGGTTATGTTCCACTTTGCAATTATTGAAAACTTGACCATAATCATTAATCACAAATTGCTACTTATGAATAGGAAATCAAGACAATTACACGGATCAAGACTCCTAAACTAGCATTAGACAATTATCAAGATTTATCTAGTTGGCCACCTAAACAAATCAAAACATAATCATGAATAATTTTAATGGAAGAACATAAGCAACTTTGATAGAAAAGTAATGATAGATAGAATCTAAAAATCAATTACAAAACATGTCTAGGGCTTTGAAATCACCCTTAATCAAATAGAAGTTTAGCCTAGCATAGGCATAGATAATATATACATAAAACTAAAAAGAAAAATAAAAGAATGGAGAAGAAGAAGAAAAATGATGATCCTTTGAGTCTCCTCAAAAGATGTCTAGTTTGTGGCTCAAAAGATGGTATTTATAGAGCTTTAAAACCCTGAGAATAAGTCCATGCCGCACAAGTAAGCCTGGAGGTGCAAAAATCACGTTTTTGCCTTTTTTTTTTAGATTTGCGATTAGGATTTTTCTGGCCGCAGGATTCTTTAGGGAGATCTTATAGCGCCATTTTGAATGCTCATTTCTTATCCGATTTGGGCCCATAATATATTATTGGAAAGATAATCAAGTCAACTTTAAAAGTAGAAAGGAAGTTTATTCAAATAAAGAATCTAACATCATGTTTTCCTTACAACAAGCTCCGGAGGTCAAATCTGCCTGATTGCTTTTCAACCACAAATTGATATTTTTGACTCCCAAGTCTTCTTCCATCTTGTGATTATGATTTTGTAAGCTCTTTACCATCATTATTGACATCTTTTGGCTTCATTCTCCTTATTGTACCTAAAATTCAAAAACATATTATAAGTAAACAAGATAAAAATCGATAACATAACAAAGACTAAAGGTAGAAGGGCATAAAATGTATATTTTATGAGCTTATCAATTGGAAATCATCGAAGCAGTGGAAACCAAATCTGTTGATAGTCGGGGATAAAGTCTGATTGGGTCTTGTTGGTTGGTTTCCTCTGAAACTCAGGAGGGTTCATATGTAATTGAAGGCCAGGGGAGCAAATTTTTTTGGGTCAGACAAAATCGCAAAGGATGGAAACAAGCTGGTGCAATACTTTGAAGAGGAAAAGGTTCCTGAAGCAGCAAAAGTCAGGACAGTCATGCCCACCTTTGAAGACAGGGCTCCATAGTGGCACTACTACTGTGCCAAGTTGCAGGGAAGCACGATTCGACTGAGCTGGGTCTGGTATCTAACAGAGATGAGAGACAAGGTTGCACCTTATGAGTATGAGGATACAATGGCAGAGCTTGTGGCTTCGAGGTAGGCATATTGCTTGGTAGGAGTGATGGTTAAGGTTATGGAAAAGAAGCGAAAGGATACAATCTGCATTGCTTTTGCTGATGAGACATGTGAGCCGCCAAAGATTAGAATGAGCAAAGTTGTTTGATCGAATATGAGGGTTCGACTTGAAGATATTGTGTCTGTGCACCAATGCCCTGATGTGGAGTACGAAAAGCGTGTTCACAATCTTCCCATTGACGATGCCATTGAAGTTGTTACTGTGAATATGTTTGATGCTTACTTGAAGCCTTATTTCTTGAAGGCTTATCGGCCTGTGAGGAAAGGAGATCTATTCCTTGTTCGAGCAGGGATAAAGAGTTTGGAGTTCAAGATCATCGAGACTAACCTACCAGAGTATTGTGTAGTTGCCCTAGACATTGAAATTTTCCATGAGGGGAAACCTGTTAGAATGGAGGATGATGATATGTTGGATGAAGTTGGTTATAATGATGTAGGTGGTGTTAGGAAGCAAATGGCTCAGATTCGTGAGTTGGTGGAATTGCCACTAAGGCATCCTCAACTTTTCAAATCAATCGGTGTTTAACCACCTAAAGGAATTCTGCTTTATGGACCATTAGAATCTAACAAGACATTAATAGCCATAGATGTTGCTAATGAAACACTGGTGCTTTCTTCTTCTGTATTAATGGGCCCAGTATTATGTCCAAATTGGCTGGAGATAGTGAAAGCAACCTTAGGAAGGCTTTTGAAGAAATTGAGAAGAATGCTTCATCTATCATCTCTATTGATGAGATTGATTCTATTGCTCCTAAGCGTGAGAAGACCCATGGTGAAGTTGAAAGAAGGATTGTTTCACAGCTTTTGACTCTCATGGATGGACTGAAATCAAGGGCTCATGTGATTGTTATTAGAACTACTAATCGTCCAAATAGCATTGATCGTGCTTTGAGAAGATTTGACAGGTTTGATAGGGAGATAGACATTGGTGTTCCAGATGAAGTTGGTCGTCTTGAAGTCATTTGCATACTTATCAAGAACACGAAGCATTTTGATGATGTTGATCTAGAAAGGATTGCAAAAGACACTCATGGTTATTTTTGTGTTGACCTTATGGTCATTTGCACGGAAGCTTCATTGCAGTGCATTAGGGAGAAGATGGATGTCATAGGCTTGGAGGATGACTCTAGTGATGCTGAGATACTTAATTCAATGGCAGTTACAAACGAGCACTGCCAAACTGCCCTTGGAACTAGCAATTCTTTTGCTCTGAGTGAAACAATGGTTGAAGTGCGTAATGTCGGCTGGGAGGATATTGGAGGCCTTGAGAATGTTAAGCGAGAACTTCAAGAGACTGTGCAAAATTCTGTGGAGCACCCAGAGAAGTTTGAGAAATTTGGCATGTCACCTTTAAGGGGGTCCTCTTCTATGGTTCTCCTGGATGCGGCAAAACTCTCATTGCTAAGGTTATAGCAAATGAGTGCCAAGCTAACTTCACCAGTGTCAAAGGCCTTGAACTGCTCTCCATGTGGTTCATTGAGAGTGAAGCCAATGTTAGAGAAATATTTGATAAGGCTCGACAATCTGCACCTTGTGTCCTTTGCTTTGATGAGCTTGGTTCCATTGCTACACAAAGAGGAAGCAATGTTGGAGATGTAGGTGGTGATGCTTATAGGGTTCTAAACCAATTTCTAACTGAAATGGATGACATGTCAGCTAAAAAGATTGTTTTTATCTTTGGGGTGACCAACAGACATGACATTATTGACCCGACACTTTTGCGCTCTGGCTGGCTTGATCAGTTAATTTATATTCCTCTCCCAGATGAGGAAGCCCATCACCAGATCTTCAAGGCCTGTTTGAGAAAATCACCCGACTCTAAAGATGTTGATTGGAGTGCACTGGATAGGTATACCTAAGGTTTTAGTGGGGCTGATATTACTGAGATTTACCAGCGAGCATGCAAGTATGACATCAGAGAGAACATTGAAAAGGTCATAGAGAGGGTAAAAAGAAAAGAGAATCCTGAGGCAATGGATAAGGATGTCGAGGATGAAGTTGCAGAGATTAAGGCTGCTCATTTTGAGGAGTCAATGAAGTTTGCTCAAAAGAGTGTTAGTGATGCTGCCAATATCTTGAAGGCAGCTCTTGCAAGAGGTGAATTACAGTGTATGGGAGCTACAACATTTGATGAATACATAAAGCATATTGAGAAAGACTCAGCTAAGTAAAGACGATTCCAGCCAGTTAAAGCTCCTGAACCATCTATGGATGAAACTATATAGATTGTCAAAGGTTTGCAAGAGCGTTATGAGATTCACTACAAGCTTCATTACATAGATGAAACCTTATTTTCTGCTACACCACTGTCATACCAGCACATCAGTGACCGAGCTGTCATTCAAGTCTTAAGTCAGTAGACCAATTATCTTCAGGGGATGCTACATGGGAGGTACTCCATGAATTGCAGCAACAGTTCTAACCTTCAATCCTTGAGGAGAAAGATTGTTTCAACATGGGAGTATTGTTACAGGCTATTTTCTATATGTTGTTTTTGGTAGATAGCTGTTAGTAAGAAATAGGCTAGGCTTTGTTCGTACTAGCCCTTGAGGGCTAGGCCCACGTAAAGTAGTTGTTAGAGTAAGGCTGTTCCAAGTCAGCAGGGGAATGTCATATAGATGGTGTGATTTCACACAGAAGAATCATGAATGAAAATACTTTCTACAGGTTGGTTCGTAACACACTTGTTCTTAAATAATTTGATCACACATAACACATGTGAACAGACCGTTACAATAGTTGGTAGGCGGATAATCTTATATTCTCCTTGATCTCAGGTATAAAGAGTGTGAGGTAAGTCAGAAAATCTTTCATGTTTTACTTTGCTCATTTTCTTTCTTGCTTTCTGCTCTCTTTTCTTTTGAATCTTTGTTGACTTAAACATCGAAGCGTATCCCAGAGTCTTAACTCCGACACCCTTCTGACCCCTGTTTCCTTTTCATGTTCTGCTCTACAACCTTCCAACTCTCCTTCTACCAAAAAACCATCTATCAACCTAAAAAACCATCAATAGATAGAATATTTCAGTATTTGATTATTGGATTCAATAATATAATATATATTATTTTGTAGACGATGTTAATTAATTAATATAATTATTTATTAATAAATTTTCTAGATATATAAATAAAAAATTTGATTCATTAGGTTAAAGCAAAACATGTCGTATTTTATTTTATTGAGGTTGTGTATTCGAGATTTAAAGCCAATAAGATATCACATAATATAATTAGTTAGGGATGGAATATATCATTTACATAGATGAAAGTAGGTCAAAGTATCTAGGAAGTCCTTGTAATACACCATCTAATGCAAATTAGTCTCTCTACTATAAAACTGAGTAATTTAATCCCTGTACTTTTAAAATTAAAGCAAAAAAGTAAAATCACTGATTAGTGTAACATAAACTGTTAAAAAAGCTAACATGATATTTAACCTTGTGTTTATTTGATGACGTGGATGTCAAATGCTGACGTGGCATCAATAAAATATATTATTTTAAGCTAGCGTGGACAAAATAACAAACAAAGTTGACAAGAATGCCAAATCAAATTATTTTTTGCCAACTTGGTTGGTTATTTTATCCACGTCTGCTTAAAATAATATATTTTATTGATGCCACATCATCTAATAAATACAAGATTAAATGTCACATCAGCTTTTTTAATAGTTTTCATTACACTAATTAGTGATTTTATCTTTTTGCTTCAATTTTAAAAGTAAAGGGACTAAATTACTCAGTTTTATAGTAGAAGGATTAATTTGCATTAGATGGTATAGTACAAGGACTTTTCAGATATTTTGACCGATGAAGGTGAGTACCAATTGAGATAAATTTGTATATAAATAATTAAGAGTTTGATATTGAAACTTTGCCTATAAATACTTATAATGCTATGTTTGGAAGTAGGGATTTAAAATTTTGGATTTAGATTTTATTTGTTATATAAATTGTGAGAATAAAATACATACATTATGTATAAATTAATTAATATTTAATATGATTATATATTTGAAAAGTATAAAAAAATGAATGTCAAATTCACAAATATCTATAGATGTTTCAAATTCTTCACTAAATAAGCATCCAACAAATTTATGAAGTTGAAAAATAATCATGATTGCTACATTTACATGTGTTTTATTATGCAATTTATACTATTTTTAAAATCCAAATCTATTTTTTGAAATCCAAATTTTCAAACGCAACTTTAATGATCATCACTTATCCAAATTTTATAGTATTTTTTTTATTAGGAACTTGTTGAATTATGTTTATTTCACTTGGGGTAACAAAGAATTAAATAAGAACATTGATTAACTTGAGACCGTAGGTATATTATATATATATATTGTTCTTTTGTAGGATTGAAATAATTTAATAATAATATTTTATATGTATAATATTAGGTAAGAAACATTTAGACTTTATATTTGTTTTTTTATGGAAAAAAAGAAAAAGATTTTATATTTGCATTTAGTTTTCTATATGTAAACTTGGTTTTCTTTTATGGAAAATATTTAGATAAGGTTTAACATTAAAATAAAAGGCATTTTAAAGAGAGATTAATGACTTTCTTGAAGGTTTGGTGATATCCAAGAGAATTAATTCAACCCAATATAGAAGGTGTTGATAGTTGACCTTTTCATTTAGTATAATTTTTTTTTTATTTATTAAAGAGACACGTAAAATTATCTTTCTTATGGGGATTGTAGTGGGAGGATGTAATCATAAATCATGGTTAAATCATATATATAATTGCCTCTCCAAAAAAAAAAAAATCGATAAAAAAAGGTTTTTATGCATTGAAATAAAAAAAAAAATACGAAATGAGGATTTAATAAAATTAAATTCACGATATAGATGCGAAAGTGATAACGAAAATAACAATGACAATGATTCATGATTAATTATATGAAAAATAAAGACAATAACGATAACTATGATATGATGTATGAACAATTATAGCAGCATAAGAGTAGGACCAAACAAACAAATTTTGTTCTCGATCGTTGGAATTGTATTGTGCCAAGTCTCTGTCACTACAATCAATTTTGTAAAGGATTTTGTGCTTAAGGATATTTTTTAAAATTATTATATATAATAATTTTTTTATTTAATATATTAAAAATAATAAATAATAAATAAAATTATTGATTATTATATTTAATATAATATAATATTATTATTATAAATAATATATTAATTAATTTTAAAAATACTAAAAAAAACATTCGTTAACAAATTTCTTTTGTAAATGAGAGAAACATTGATAAGATTGACACATTGTTTTTAGGGCGTATTGCTTCCAAGAGACGCTGCTTTATACACGTTGCTCTGGACCTGCTGTCTTTAAGGCGCATTACGACATGTTTGTATAAATATATATATATATATATATATATAAATAAGGAAAATATTCATTTACATTAATGTAAAACTTATAAATTTTACACCATTTTCTGATCATTAGATCAAAACTAAATTTGTGGCTCAGATTAAAACACTTTTTTTTCTTCACTTTTCCTTGCGAGATTTTTTTTAACCGGTTTTTTTATCACTTCATCTCTTTTCCCCTTTTCTCTTTCACCGTATCTCTATCTCTGTTTGCTTCTCCTTCACTAAATTTTGCTTACCGATTTCTTTTCTTTACTTACCGATTCAAAGCTTGGTGTGAATCAAACCTTTTTTTCTCATTCAAGTAACACAATTTCAGTACTACATTGTATGAATTAAGATTGTTTTCAATAATTTATTCATAAATTTCGTGGGTTTCTCTTTGGGTGGAAAGTCATTTTTTTATATCTTTAACTGTATTTTATATTGTGAGATTGTGTTTGCTGTTTGGGTGATTTATTGTATGTATTGTTATTCTCATTTGATTTTTTTTTCATCACTAAATTGTTTGAATTAGCAAAAACAAAGAAGAAAACATCAAGCCCCTGTTTCGTTATTGTGATAATGAAAATCTATGTACATGTTTGTCTGAGAAAATTCCATCTTATTTTAGTAAAAACAAAATCCTCTTTCAATTTCGAAAAACTACATTGCATATCAATATTGACTTTTTCTTCTTGTCTTTTGTTCTACTAATATATATATATATATATATATATATATATATATATATATATATATACCAATGTTGAAACTAGTTATTCTTTGTGTAGCTGGGACCTTTTCCATTTTAGCAAACTGAACTATTTTTGAAATAATAGGTTGCTACTTTAATCTACAACCCAAATAATTTTTAGTGCCAGGAACCAAGACAAATGACTCACGGTCATAGGCAAGAAATTGATTATAAACAAGCATGGCTCACGGTCATTGTCTTGAAAAAAAAGAATGACTCATGCAAAATTATGCTTTTGTAAATACAGTGAACTTGAATAATCCTCGCACATGTTATGTTGGTATCTATTAAAATGAATAAGATGCTTCTGAATAGTAACTTGTTTATTGTTATTGACTTTATCGATTTTAAACATAAAATGAATTTTTATTAAACCATTGTTAGTATGCTGCATCTTTAGACTTGAATGAGAACACAATCTTGCTCGAAATTCATTAAGCAATACCCAGTTTAAGCAATTGTTAGTACGCTGCATCTTTAGACTTGAATGAATTTTTATTAAGCAATGCCCAGTTTAGAACTAAAAATTCATGTGGATAGTAGTTCCACGTACTATAAGTTTGATCTTTTTGTTGTGTGACTCTGTGATTGCCCAATCATTGCTCCAGCGTAACAGTATAATAATCAAGTTACCTTCTATGCTCAAGTTGTTCTCGTACTGAAACTGTCCATTGTTGTTCATCCATTCCAGGTACCATTTGCAAAAAGATCCAAAATTAAGGATGGCTCACAATGTGCATAAGATGTCATCATTGTTGGGAGGTGTTCTTTTCATTGCTGATGATGTCTTTTCTAGGACTCATTTCCTTCATGCTGCATGGTATCTTGCAGCAGCTGTCGATATTGCCACGTGTAACAAGCTTCTTGAGTAGTGTATATATCTCAGGTCAATCCCCCATGTTTCGTGATTGGTTGCAGAACTAGCAGCAGCAAAGAACTTTCTGCTACATGTATTGTTACCTTAACATGCCAAGAGTTTTAAATATATACTTGGGCAAAATCTTTTTAACTTGAGGATGGTATAGCTTGATTAAAGAATTCTTTGTTTGCTTTATTGTTTTTGGTATACTAGCGACTGCATTTATACTGATATCCATTATAGGATTATACAAGCTCTAGCCAATAAGCAGCAAGGCTTATGAATTGAATTTGTATAATCAAAATTGATGGGGAATTTAAGAGTTCTTGTGCTCAAGAATCTTGATATTGAAATACATAGCCAGATTAGAAATAATGGCACTGACATGATCGTAATTAAGCAAGTTAGAGCTATCAAAGTAATTAGTATTGTCCAATAACTTACTGAATTAGCAATTTTAAGAGAAACATGAAAACTAAAGCACTCATGAAGAATAATCATAATATTTGATTTCATTACGTTAGGAAGTAGTAAACATATCTTTCCAAGCAATAAAAAAATAGCACAAAGGCGAAATTGAAATAAACTTGAGCAGCTCCGGTCTTTTTCGTCTTTTTTATTTTGTAAAAATTAAGCAATTCCGTTCACTGCTAGTGTAATATGTAGAATTTGTAACAACTAAAAGCTAAAATGTAAAGGAAAAAGCCTATAGAATCAACCTACTATTCTTTGACCAACCTATAGAATTGAATGCTAATCTACTAACAATTCGTTCCTATAAGAAAGAAACATGCAAGGAAACAATGATAACTCCCAGAAAGTCAGAGTCTAACAATTACTGACATCAATCCAATCTGCAAACCACCAGTTATGGCTTAAATAGGGGTAGAAAACCTGAAAAAAATTAACAAAATCAATTAAAAATGCATATTTAATATAAAAAAAATAAAAATAAATTCACAACATCAGATTTCATACCTTTCACTCTACATTATCAGATGTTGGCATATTTATAGACTTTTCTATTCCTTTACAACTACGTTTGTTATGACCATACCCTCCACAAGTTTGACACGAGCGCCTTTTCACAGTTGTACGAGCCAAAGCTATCTCAAGACCGCTTTTAAATCTTCCACTCTGAGACTCATGACTACCCTTTTTCAACCTTTAGTTTGAGAAATATGTGGATCACCAATATTTATTGACAAAGGAATCTGATTAAGCTGATTCACTGTTACCTCATGAATCATTTCACTCATCAACTGTTGACTTGAACCATTATCTTTCTCCGTAATCGCAAACACTTGGTTTTCCATCATGGAAACCTTTTGGTATATCTGGTCCAAGTCTCCCACAATGACTTTGCACATCTCTTCAGATTTTTCAGCAAAACAAGATAATTGATTTATGAGACGACAAACATGTAAACTTCTTAAAGTTGCTGACTTCTCATGATCAACTTGAAAACTTGGCCCACTTTCAAAAATTCCATAACCTTTATTTGCTTCTTTCATCTAGCGTTTCAAAATGTAGTGATTTGGAATCTCAACACCATTTTTAAAGTGAAAAATTGCCAACATATGTCTACACAAAATGCCTTTAAATTAAAAAAGATTGCATTCACAAGTACCGACTTTAGAGCTCAAATCAAGATGAACAAGAAAGCTATCATGGGAATCAAAACAACTAGACACCTTATATTCATAGCAAGATTCAGTTTTTCTTACCTTTTGCTTTATGAATTGATTACTTTTGACAAGTTCATCTTGAAAAAGATTAAAAACATTCTTTGTATAGACCGATACTCCATGATGCTCCATTTTAGAACCAATTTTCAGAATCCGAGACTTATGCCTTGATTCAAAATCTTCTTTTTTTTCTTTGGCGTGGCGACTGTCAACTGCCATCTCGTATTTCACTACAAACTCTTGCAATGTAGTTGTTGAATCTACAAAAGAATCAAAAAAAGAATTTATACTCTCACTCCTTTGGGTAGTATTCATTCCTGCAAAGAAAGTATTCTGATTATATATAGGAATCCATGAATTTCGAATCTCTTACAACCCCTGAAGCCATTCATTTTGCTCCAAACTATTCTTAACCATCAATTCATGCCACTCATTCTCAAACTTTTCCACAGTAGATGATTTACGAATACATCTCTTCAGTTCACGTTTGAAAACAGATTTCTTATGATATATATGGGAAAGTTTCTCTGGAAATTTCTTCTTTATATGCCAAGGGCATAGATGATGGTGAGATTCTGGAAACACTTTCAACACAGCAGCCCCTATAGCTAAATCTTGATCAGTAATTATTGATACCAGTGCTTTTCCATGCATCGCCTCAAGCCAAGTTTCAAGTAACCAAATGAAACTTTGCTCAGATTCATCTTGCAACAAAGCACAACCAAATAAAATTGATTGGCAATTGTGATTTAATCCTACAAAAGGAGCAAATGGCATACTATACTTATTAGTTTTATAAGTGGTGTCAAACGTAATGACATCACCAAAATGTTCATAAGCCAATCGGGATCGAGCATCAACCCAAAATAAATTTACCATACGAGCATCACCATCACACTGAATTGCATAAAAGAAATTAGGATTCCCAGTTTGCTTTCTCCGAAAATAACATAAGACAGCTTGGACATCTCCAACATCTAAGTTTTTTCTCCTTAAATCTCTAAAATGATTCCAACAATCTCTATCTGAAAACTGTTGGTCTGCATTACTAAACAATGCTGCAACTTTTCCCGAAGGAATTCCCTCTTCATTAAATTTTTCAACAAGGCTCTTAGCTGCAGAATTCATTTTCTTATGGCATCTAAGATAAGAAACACTCTTAGGACTAATCATATCATGATTATGTTCATTTGAAAATGATCTTACAACCCACTTCTGACTTTTCATTACCCTTGCTATCTTAAACAATGCTCCACAACCTGTTCTTAAAGTCGAACATCTATTTTTAGTTATCTTGACATCATTCTGACTATCATTATTCTCTGTAACGCTTTTTTGGTATTGACCTTCATTACAACAAACATAAATATGACTTACTATTTTATCACTTTGAGAGCCTGTTGTACTTGACCGAATACGAATACCAAAACCTTGTTCTCTAGCAAAGATTTTATAAAAGCTTTCGGCCTCATCCAAAGAGTCAAATTGCATTCCAATAAATGGTCTGGATTTCTTGACAACATTGACTTGTATATTACTACATTCATTAACTAGTGCACTTTGCTCACTCCCATTACCAATAAGTTGGGTATCCTTCAATGATGAACTCTCCATAATATAATTTATTTTGCATGCAACCTGAAGAAGAAAAAAAAAGTTAAAAAAAACTATAACAAAATAGAAAAATAAAAAGTTCATCACTTTATTGGAGTTCTTTATCATGTTTAAGCAATCAAGTATATAGAGAAATGTTTATGATATGGTTCCAATATCATATTCTAGTTGAAGGACCTTTGAGTTGAGTAATATAAAGAAATGATTATGACCTGGTATCAAATATCATATCCTAGAGTATTGTTCAAATTATCCTTTCTTCGACACAGTTTAGATAAACTCAAATTGTTGAATAATGGGATTAATTTATACAAACTCATGATGAATGGTAAAGTGTCATACTGATATGAATAGTAAAGTGTCCAAAAAATATAGAGTTGAGATGCATTAAGGTAAAGTGAAGAACCCATGTAAAAACGCTAAATATATAAAAACCATAGACTTCAAGTGCTAAGACAATGACCGTGAGCCATGTTTGTTTATAATCAATTTCTTGCCTATGATCGTGAGTCATTTGTCTTGGTTCCTGCCACTACATATTATTTGGGTTGTAGATTAAAGTAGCAACCCATTTTTTCAAAAATAGTTCAGTTTGCTAAAATGGAAAAGGTCCCAGCTACACAAGGAACAACTAGTTTCAACATTGGTATATATATATATATATATATAGAACAAAAGACAAGAAGAAAAAGCCAATATTAGTATGCAATGTAGTTTTTCGAAATAGAAAGAGGATTTTGTTTTTACTAAAACAAGATGGAATTTTCTCAGACAAACATGTAGATAGATTTTCATTATCACAATGACAAAATAGGGGCTTGATGTTTTCTTCTTTGTTTTTGCTAATTCAAACAATTTAGTGATGAAAAAAATCAAATGAGAATAACAATACATACAATAAATCACCCAAACGGCAAACACAATCTCACAATATAAAATACAGTTAAAGACATAAAAAGCATGACTTTCCACCCAAAGAGAAACCCACAAAATTTATGAATAAATTATTGAAAACAATCTTAATTCATACAATGTAGTACTGAAATTGTGTTGCCTGAATGAGAAAAAAAGGTTTTATTCACACCAAGCTTTGAATCAGTATGCAAAGAAAAGGAATCGGTAAGCAAAATTTAGTGAAAGAGAAGCAAACAGAGATAGAGATACAGTGAAAGAGAAAAGGGAAAAAGAGATGAAGTGATAAAAAACTGGTTAAAAAAAAATCTCGTAAGGAAAAGTGAAAAAAAAAGTGTTTTAATCTGAGCCACAAATTTAGTTTTGATCTAATGGTCAGAAAATAGTGTAAAACTTATAAGTTTTACATTAGTGTAAGTGGATCCCTCCTCATATATATATATATATATATATATATTAGTAGCTCAAAAATAAGCATTTATAAGATTTATTAAGGATTATTATTTCTGTGCATGATAATAAAATTTTAAATTAGAATTAAAAAATATTTATTTATTAATTAATTTTTAAAATTTATAAATTTGTTCTATTAATCCACGTATTAATCCTTTAATCTTGCTATTGAAGTCGAAAAACCTCCGTCATCAATGTATGATATAATTTTTGATTTATTTAAATTGAGATTTGTTGATGTTCTTTTAGTGATGAGTTGACCAGCCTGGTGATTTGGCTCTCGGTGATCTCGAGTTTCTCCTGAGATGAAAATAGAAGTCAAAGGGCGTCGAAATTGAGTCTCTAGGACACACTCCAAAACCTAAATTAATAAAGGGTTGAGGGAAAGTGGGTGGAAGGGATGTTGGAGAGTTGTATATGTTTCAGTGTGTCTACTTGGATTAGCCTTTATTAAGCTATTTATACCTAGGTAGGGCATTCATGAAGGCGTCATGTGTCGTCTATTGCTGTGGTTTGATGATTTTATGTATGACGATCTTCCCTCGACAAGTGAAACTCGACTTGACTTCCGGAGAATAGGATGATGATCACATGTCTTGTGTGCAGTTGACTTGGACTAACCTGAGCTTAATGAGCTTAACAAGACCGACTGAATCAAAATAAAAATTGTGATCTAATTGGATCAAATTGGACATTTTATACAAGTTCAATGGTTTTCTATAAAAAAAAATTAAATGCCTTGATTGACTTTGTAGTTTTGCCAATGAGACGGTGGATAAATTAAATTTGAAAAGAAGTGGCAAATCTCACATTATCCAAAAATAGCAGCCCTTCTTTGCAATACCAACAAAATGCCAAAATCTCACACTGCTATATAAAGAAGGTCTCCTCCCATGTTCTTCCCTGCTCTCAAAGCCCTTCTATATATCCTCTATATATTTTTCATTTCATTTTTCCCTTTTTCATATTTAGCAATAAATAAAAAATTATTTTCATTTTCATATCCAAACATTTAAATTAACTAGCAATTTATAACATTTCCAAGATCATAAAAAAATAAAATAAACCCTACACTTAGGGTTTCCTCTCTATCCCCTTATTTTAGAAAAAGGAAAAATATATATTCTGTTTTAAGTATCATAATTTCTGACAAGAACAGTTGTGTTTTAGTTCAGTTATGTAATATTGACCCACTTTGTTACTATTAAGAAAAAAATAGTTCTTTTTTGTTTGTTAAAAGAATTGATCTAAAAGGATCAAGTTAGTAATTTATTTTATTGGGTTTTTTTTTTTTTAGTATTGTTGTTGTTGTTGTTAAATTGGAGAAATGGAGAAGAAAAAGGTGGCTGTACCATTAGTGTGCCATGGGCATTCAAGGCCGGTGGTTGATTTGTTCTACAGCCCTATCACACCTGATGGCTTTTTTCTTATTAGTGCCAGTAAAGGTATGGCTTTTAAATTTTGATTGATTCACACCAATTTTAAATTTGGGTTTTCTTCAGAATTTTGTTTGTGATCATTTTGGTATAATCAGCTATGATTTGAATTTAGTTACAGGAATGTTGAATTGGGTTTGGGGTTTTCTTTTGAGTTAGTCTGTTCTGCTCCTCTGGATCATGTTGATTTTAAGCTTTGAATTTATTTATTTAATGTTTTAAACTGGCTTTGTCTTTGATCAGTTATGCAGTAATGATTTTAGTCTCATTAGATTGAACTGCAAACTCTTATGTAGTCTTCTAGTTATGTGAATTCAAATACGGTGATCTAATGTTGAAGTAGGATTGCGTTGAGCTGGCCTTTAGCTATTGTTTAGTTATAAGGAACTGTAAGTTATTGTTGTTCCGTTACTTGAAATGGAGTGATCGTTTTGGAAGCAGGAAATCTAGTTTATGGTTGATCAGGTTGTGTATGGGATTTGTTTTAATGTTATTGTTGATCCTCTCATCTGCCATAATCCATTTTTGTAGGTTATCTAGGTACATCAATTGCTTAGTTTCTTGCTATGTTAACATTTTCTAGTTTCTATTTTTCTTAGAAGTCATAGTAGATGAAAATTATTGTGTTTGCATGCTGTGATGTGGATTGGCTCTGTTTAGCTACACTGTTTATCAACTCTATTTCTAATGATGCATTGGAAATTCAGACTCCAGTCCAATGTTAAGAAATGGGGAGACTGGAGATTGGATTGGCACATTTGAAGGGCATAAAGGTGCAATATGGAGCTCCTGCCTGGATACCAATGCGTTACGTGCTGCATCTGCCTCGGCTGATTTTTCTGCGTATGTAACTTTATTCAGCAATAAAAATCACTTTTTGGGGGAAATTTTTGTGTGTGCTAAGAGATACCCAGTTCCACCTTTGCAACTCATTTTCTTTCTCCAATTGCATTTATTTCTATCAAACACTCTCCAGAAAAAAAAAAAATGGGACCTCATACTTGTGGGCTACTGGGCTCTTTGTCCCTCATTAACTCGTTGTGAGAAGTATGGTTAATGAGGCTCCAAAGCTATTCTCTAGTGGGCAAGTGTTTGGATGGTGTATAGTCATGAGTCTTGGCTTTGCAAATTGTTCTTTTTCTCCACTATGTTGATTTTGTAACACTGCATGATTGCAATTGGAAGGATGCTGTGTTTTTCTTTGTGTTGTAATATTGATCTTTTCTGAGATGCAATAATAATATATACATACATGCAGCATGAAAAATATATGCTGTATGTGATTGATTCTTGATAAATTCAGTTGATTGAATTGTTCTAATCATATTAATGATTGAAAGATATCTAGTGTGAGCTTTTTCTGAAGATCTCCTCCAAATATGCATAATAACAAAAGTGCTTACCTTTCTAAGTATAGAAAATAGGGAATTACATGTGTATGAACTACTAAAAGCTGATATTGCTTTTCATCTTATTGTTTCTCTTACATCTCTGTCTATCTCTCTCTCTCATAGTGTCATTGTCAGCGATGATGGTTAATTGAAAAGTGGGATTTATCATTTTCCTCCAATATTTCCAGGAAACTGTGGGATGCATTGACTGGTGATGAATTGCACTCTTTTGAACACAAGCATATTGTTCGAGCATGTGCCTTTTCAGAAGTAGGGCTTCATTACTTTTCCATTGGAATTCTTCTTCTTCTTCTTCTTCTTCTTCTCTTCTTCTTTTAATTTTTTATTTTATTTTATAATTTGAACTATAGACCTGCATTTAATGCTTATGTAGTGTCCATTGCATAGGGCTGGCCTGGATTTATCAAAATTTTCCCCATGAGCATTTTTTGTGTGATAATATATAAGCACTACTACTTTCTATTTAGATATTATTGCAAGAACGTTGTATTTCTTGAAATGCCAGTGGGTATATTTCTTTTTTCAAGGTAGTTTGTGTGTTGACTCATTTAATAAAGTTCCATGCAAGTAACAGTGAAAGAACTGCATTAATTTAATGTTTTGGATATTCTTATTTTGAACCTGTTGTCTACATTTCTTGTACCATTTAAAAAAATTTGCTTACTTTTTTGGATCGTCTTTCGTTTTCTATATTTTATTCTTCATGTTTTATTTTGGCACTTGAATGATTTGCTAGATCTAATTCCATATCCTTTTTGTTGATGGACTGAAGTTGCAGAGTCATTTTAAATGGGCTTCAGTGGATTTTTTTTTTCTCTCCGAGACCTTCAGAAATTTATAAATTCTGTTTTTATTTAATATACAGTAGTGAGTTTATATTGCAATTAACTTCTTGCATCATGCACTTACATTCCTGTTTCATTGATTTCAGTTAGGATAAATTTATCTATCTATGCCTTTCCCTTTTGTTACCTGTTTGCAGCATCTGAGTAGATTGTTATTTGTACAGGATACACACCTTCTACTCACTGGTGGAGTTGAGAAAATTCTTCGAATATTTGATTTGAATCGTCTAGATGCACTGCCACGACAAGTGGATAATTCTCCTGGTTCAATTAGAACTGTTGCATGGCTCCACAGTGACCAGACGATCTTAAGTTCTTGTACTGATACTAATGGTGTTAGGTATGACTGTATTCAACTGATAGCACCTTTACTTTTTTTTTCTCCCATTGGTTGCCATAAGATATTTCATTTGTAACAAGTATCATGTATGTCTTGAATTAATATTGTGTCACTTGAGAACTTTGAGATAAGGTGTCTAATAGGTAGACTGTTCTCTGCTTGTGTAATGGATGCATATTGTTTCTTAAGTTTAAAAGTTAAGCATGGAAGTTTTAGGGCATTTTGCAGGTTATGCATACTTGTTACAAAACATTCCTTGGGTTCAGTTTACTTGGCTGAAGAAAATGCCGATGCCAACATTTGCTGGTTGACTTTATAAATTGTTTTTTAGTATCAGGCCATATTGGAAGTTGTAAAGTTTTCTTAGATACTTGATGGAATTTAGGAAAGTAAATAAAAAGAAAAAAATGAGAGATCTGAGTTTAGGTTATTGTAAAGTATTCATATATATATTGAAAATCATGTCTTCCATGTTGGATCTTTTGGTGCATTCTCTAACCTTTGATGCATTAGTTTATTAAAAATTAAATAAAAGAAATTTGTAGCAAGACATCCTTGCTGTGTCTTTATCACTGAAGTAGTGATTTCACATGATATGCTTGTGTATGTGACTACCTGAACCTTGCTACCTCTAAACCTTGTCTTTGTGTAGGTTGTGGGATCTAAGAAGTGGCAAAATTGTTCAAACACTTGAGACCAAATCACCTGTCACAAGTGCAGAAGTGAGTCAGGATGGTCGCTATATAACTACTGCTGAAGGATCTACTGTTAAGTTTTGGGATGCAAATCAGTAAGTTTATAGCTGGACTGTTTGTGCAAACTTTATTCTTTTGCCACCATGGCTGCTGACATTTGTATTTGCTCTTATTAGTTTTGGATTGGTGAAAAGCTACAACATGCCATGCAATGTAGAATCAGCTTCATTGGAACCAAAGCATGGCAATAAATTCATTGCTGGAGGAGAAGACTTGTGGGTCCATGTCTTTGATTTTCATACTGGAGAAGAGCTTGGTAGGTGCCTCTTGAGATTGTGAAATGAACAGCAATATCTATGAAGACTATTTGTTTGGGACTTCATATTATTTAATGCCTAAATTGGATCATTTTAGCATTGTCTTTGAATGGCCGCGTAAACACCTCCATTACTTGGCAGGCAACATTTAGTTACTGCTTGATGCTGTTGATAAGAATATTTAGGTCTCAAGTTCAGGTATTGTTCAAATGCTGGATGAAGGTGCATTATAACGTGTTTTCTAATACACCTTGCACCAAAAATCAGTAGAATGATAGATATGCTGCAAGTTGTAGAAAAAGTGAGAAATATAAAGGATGGATCTCTATAAAGCAGATGAGCTGTGTTATGTAGCATGCGAAACTGATTGGATGATGTCTTCTTTACTATTGTTTGTCAGAGTGTTAAGAGTTCTAATTATGTTGTGTTTATCCGTGTAGGTTGCAACAAGGGTCACCATGGTCCTGTCCACTGTGTACGTTTCTCACCTGGAGGGGAATCCTATGCTTCAGGATCTGAAGATGGTACCATTAGAATATGGCAGACAAGTCCAGTGACTCCTGAAGAGAATGGTCCACTACCTGGAAATGGACCGAGTGGGAAAGTGAAGGCTGTGGCTGATGAGGTTGCCCGTAAGATTGAGAGTGGCCTTCATATTGGCACGGAAGGGAAAACTGGAGAGAAGAGGGATAAGGCAACAGATGCCTGACGTGTTATTAAATATGTCAAGGGCATTCAACAAGTGTTTGTTTCAGCTTGCTTTCCAGGTTGTAGAATTGTGAGTGTGAGTCTTTTCTGCCCGTCTTTTCCGTGGAAATAAAATGAACTTCTTTCAAATTTCCTTGTATCTTTCTTTTCGGTTCAACTTTTGATCTTTAAAAATCTGTGAACCTTTGGTTTCCTTTTAAGGTGGTAGATGCTGTTAAAATTGTAGGAAGTCAAGGCGATATCTCTATAGATATCTAACAGATTTCCATCTTGATTCGGATTTGAACGTGGTATACTAAATAGAAATTTGTTCTCTGATTAGGTTTGGGAATTTAGTATGTGACTTATTGAAACTGGGGAAGGTATGAGTTCAAAACCACATTAACAATTGACTCACTTTTATAGCTATCCTGATTATGAGTTTCTTGTTAAGCATAGGGTGAGCAGAGCAGAACAGATTGCTTGATAGGTTGTTGGGATACTGAATTTTCATGGGGCATGAGGCCAGAAATGGTCTGATGGTCAAAATAATTAGTTACTAAGATTAATCTATGACTGCTAAGAATCCTCTGAATATCTTCATCAATGAGAAAATGGGTGATGGGGTCCCTGAACTAAAAGAAGTAGAAGCCCTGTGGTTCCTCCAAAGGAATACAGGTTTTTTTTTGTTTATTTTCTGTTCTTTTTTAAAAAAAATAAAAATGGTTTGGTTAGTTACTCTTGATTAAATCGATGTTAAAGCTACCATTTGATATTGTCATGGCGGCAGGAATTAAACCCCACTTACTTTCTGCAAACTTGAATCGACTAGATTATCATTTAATTGCAGTCTATCTAGGTCGTGGTTTTTATTGGTTCATGCAATGGCTTGCTTGCTTGCTTGCTTTCTTTGTATGATTTCAGTTTAGGATTTGCTTTATGGAATCCAACAACAAGAAAGCATCAAGTATTACCAAAAATTGCAGATGATTTGGACTTAATTTGGCTCTTACATTTAGTTTGGTAATGATGTTGTTACTTTTAGAGATGACTCCAATTTATACGTAAAGGAAATAATGCTGATGTTGTGGTTTATGACTTAACAGTCAATGATCGGAGAATATCGTAATTTGAGAATAGAAAAAGTGTTTGCATATATTGATATTTAAATTTAGATCTGTTGAATGTTATTTTTTAAAAGTAATTATCTGAATTGAATTCACCATACTTTACAAATAACAACAAACATTTTATATTTTACAAGTTTTAGATTTCAAAGGTCAATGTTGTTTTCAAGTCACACCTAGGGTGCATGAAATCGTATCTGAAAACGATATATTTGAACAGGTTGAAGCTATCAGATTACTGCAAACAACCAATTAAATAATCGGAGTCGGTGCTGATGATGATAAGGATGAACATGGAAGTCTAAAAAATTGCGAAAGAAAGGAAGGGCATATGAGGGTTTGACTTCCACAGTGATAATTAATGAACTCACTTTCCATTCACTTTCCTGTTTGCTCATGGGGTTGACCATTCTCATCTAAATGAAACTCTTCATTTCTCTTCAAAACCTCCAAGCCAAACTTTCTTCTATCTTTACCCGAATCCTCCAATGTCTCCCTTTCCATCGGATTTGATCCCTGACATACTTTATCGGCTTCCAGTGAAGACACTACTCCGCTTCAAATGCGTGTCCAAGCCATGGGGTTCCCTCATAGATGACTCAAATTTCGCTAAACTCCATCTCAATCAGTCCTTGAAAACCAACACCAATGTCAAGCTCTTTCTTGATAATTGTATGGAAGATGATGATAAGGCCTATTCAGTGGACTTCGACTCGCTCGGCAACTTGGTTCAATTCCCTCGCCCTTTTAAAGCTGAAATCACCAAATATCGTTCCAGAATATTTGGTTCTTGCGATGGTTTACTTGCTGTATACCATCGTGAAGCAGGCATCGCTTTGTGGAACCCATCAACCAGAAAATGCCATTATCTACCAGCATTGGATGATGATATAACCATGGATCATGACACCATATCTGGATATCACTATGATAGGAATACCACGTAGATAAAAACTTAGAGTAGATAACTCTAATTTTACCACTCAAAGAAGAAAGTTTAGATTTTAGGAAAACTCACAAATGCTCACACTTCACTCTAGACTACACTCTTTAGAGAAGAACTCCTTAAGAAAACTTAGAACTTTTATTGCTTATTGAAGCTTACTACTTGATGATTTACAAATGCAAGGGAGGGGTATTTATACAATACCAAGACAAACACAAGCCACACAAATATAAAATCTAAATAAATTACAACCACCCATTGTTGTTTAATAACAACCACACATTTAAATCACACAACTACAACCACACATTAAACCACACAATTGCAACCACACATTGTTGTTTAATAACAACCACACATTTAAATCACACAACTACAACCACACATTAAACCACACAATTGCAACCACACATTGTTAGGCTTTTATTTTTTTTTCTTGGGCTAGTATTGGACAATTTAACACTCCTCCTCAATACCAGCTCTTCCTCTTTGCACCATGTTGAGTTGACGACGAAACATTTCAAATTTGTTGATACTCAAACCTTTTGTGAATAAATCTGCCATTTGATCATCTGTCTTGATCTGCTTCATCTCAATCTCTTCTTGTAGAACCTTTTCTCTGATAAAGTGATAATGCACTTCTATATGTTTGGTTATTGCGTGAAAGACTGGATTTTCTGCCAAACGAATTGCTGACTGGTTGTCGCAATACAACGGAACTGCATAATCTACTGGTTGATGTAGATCACTCATTAGTTGTATCAGCCACGTACACTCTTGAGCTGCCATTGCTGCTGTTCGATACTCAGTTTCGGTAGTTGACAATGATACCGTTGGTTGTCTCTTACTGCACCAAGAAATTGTTCCAGAACCAAGTTTAAACATGTACCCAGTTGTTGATCTCCTGGTGTCATGATCTCCTGCATAGTCAGCATCACAATAACCAACTAACTTACAGTCTTCACCTTTCTTGTACAAAAGACCATAATCTATTGTACTTTTCACATATCTCAGTATTCGTCGAACTACTTCTAAATGAGGCTTCTTCGGATTTTGCATATACCGACTCATCACACCAACTGTATAAGAAATGTCAGGTCGAGTCAAGGTTAAGTAGATCAGGCTACCTACCAATTGTCGATACATAGTTGCATCTTCCAAGTCTTTGCCTTCAAGTGCACACATCTTGCCATTTGGTTCCATCGGTATTGAAATTGGCTTGCTCTCGAGCATTCCAAACCTTTTTAGCAAATCTTTAGAATATTTTTGTTGACAGAGAAATATTCCTTCTTGTATGTGATCAACCTCTAGACCAAGAAAGTGCTTGAGTTGTCCAAGTTCTTTCATTTGGAAACGAACTGATAAATTCTCCTTGGTTTGAAGAATTTCTGCCTCATAATCACCAGTTATGATTAAATCATCCACATATATCAATACGATAGCTAGCTTTCCTCCATTAGCTTTGACAAACAAGCTGGAATCTGCAGGTGTCACTGAATAACCACTATAAGTTAAAAATTCAGCAATCTTACCATACCATGCTCTAGGTGCTTGTTTCAATCCGTAAAGTGCCTTTCGCAGCTTACACACATGCTCAGGATGATTTTGGTTTTGAAATCCCAATGGTTGAATAATGTAGATTTCCCGATCTAGCTCTCCATGAAGGAATGCATTCTTCACATCCATCTGCCACAAGTTCTAGTCTTTGTTGGCTGCAAGGGCAAGTAGGACTCGTACGGTTGTAAGTCTTGCCACCGGACTAAACGTTTCATCATAGTCTAGCTCATACTTCTGAGAGAAACCACGAGCCACCAACCGTGCCTTGTACCTTTCAATCGACCCATCTGGACGATGTTTTATCTTGTAAACCCACTTGCAGGATATGGGTTTCACATCTCTTGGTTTTGGCACTAGATCCTGATGCACCCAAAAGAGTGTATCTTATTTAACCTTGCACTAAAAAGATCAATTGTAAGTATAGTAGTTAGCAAGGGTCGAGTCCTCAGGGATTGGGTTTTAGTTTATAAGTTGATAGTTTAAAACTTAAATTCAAGAACAATAAAAGAAAAGGGGTTTTTAAAATCAGATTTAAACTAAAGTAAATAATAAGAATAAGATGCAAGGCGGTATAACCAGCCAATAAAAATATATATACTAAATTAGGCGGTATAACCAGCCAATAAAAATATATATACTAAATTAGGCGGTATAACCAGCCAATAAAAATAAAACAAAGTTAATATACAAATTAGGCGGTATAACCAGCCAATAAAAATAAATATACTTTTAAAAATAAGCAAACTAGAAAAGTAAGAAAACAAGTAAGTAAGAAGAATCAAATATGAAAAATATGGTTAAGGTCTCATTCTCCACCACTAGACATCATTAAGAATCAATTTCAGATCTATCAATATCAACTAACTATCAAAGTTAACAACCGTAGATAACAACAAGCTCTGTTACCCCAATCTTTCCTTAGTTTGTCGTTAAATAGAACAAGCTCTCTATTTAATCTCTAACCATTAAACAACCTAGAATAAGCTCTCTAAATTCAATTTAATGGCAGCTTTATGATGAGAAAGATAGGTTGATCTAAGCAACAAACACATAAGCTCGGATTGTTCAACTTAGGTTATGTTCCACTTTGCAATTATTGAAAACTTGACCATAATCATTAATCACAAATTGCCACTTATGAATAGGAAATCAAGACAATTACACGGATCAAGACTCCTAAACTAGCAATAGATAATTATCAAGATCTATCTAGTTGTACACCTAAATAAATCAAGACAACATCATGAACAATTCTTGTAGAAGAACATAAGCAACTTTGATAGAAAATTAATGATAGATAGAATCTGAAAATCAATCACAAAACATGTCTAGGGCTTTGAAATCACCCTTAACCAAATAGAAGTTTAGCCTAGCATAGGCATTATAAACATAAAATTAAATAGAATCTAAGAAGAAAATAAAAGAAAGAAAGAAGAAGAAGAAGAATATTAATTATCCAACCTCTTGCTCTTTCTAAAGAAAAAGAAAACTAGAGAAAAGAAAGAAGAAGAAAACTTAGAGAATTTTATTACAATGGCTAATATCCTACCTATGTACAATATGATCCTCTACAATCATCCAAGGCCCTCTATTTATACACATTTTGGAGGGCTAAATGACAAGAGACAAGCTTTACAAATTTCAAAGGTAGGTATAATAGGTGGGTGCATTTTTCTAACAATTTTCGTCATATTGTATGACCATTTTGATCAGCCAACTTGATGGTCGATTTTGTCAATCTTGGAGGCCTGATCTGATCACATGGTCTTCTAGAAAAATGTTCCCCTATGAGTTACTGATTCATAGCCGTTTGAATCAGCTCATTTGCTGATGTGGAGAAGAAGATATGGGCAAAATACGAAAACAGGTCAGCACAGACGTCATTGCACATCAGCCAACTTGATGGTCGATTTCTTCAATATTGGAGGCTTTATCTGATCACATGGTCTTCTAGACAAATGTTCCCCTATCAGTTAGTGATCCATAGCCGTTGGAATCAGCTCATTTGCTGAAGTGTATCGGACGATATGGTCAAAATGCGAAAACTGCTCAGGACAGACGTCATTGCACATCAGCCAACTTGATGGTTGATTTCTCTAGGGAAAACGACTCCGTTTCAAGAAGTGTAAAACATGAAAAAGATAGATATGCCTCTTAACTTTGCACGGTTAAAATTTCAGCCTTATTGCTTCAGTGAAACTCCAGATATAGCTGATATGGGAAAAGGTGTCGGAACTGGAACTGAACTGGATTTGCCCTTAATTCTAGTAATCTGAAATCACTCAAAGAAACTTGTGAAAAACACCAAATTACATAAAAATATAAAAGATCATAAACACAATTAGACTAAACAATAATAACTCGTATTTGACACAAAACAATAATAAAACATAACTAAAACTATATAATTATACGAGTTATCACACCCCCACACTTAGATTGTTGCTAGTCCCTAGCAACGACTCAATAAAAATAAAATAAGAAAATCTAATCTAATCCATTTTCGTAGGAAATCACGGTGGCACTTAGCATGTGACACAAGCCTTTAAACCCCTAGGTGTCCCTAGTGGACGAGTTTAGTCTCGTGAGGGTTTACTAGAACGATACCCACAAACATTGAAAAACTAAAATATAAATAAACTACATATACTGAAAATATTTACTCCTATTCCTTTCAATATAAATTAGAGACAATCTTTGAACAAGTCTTATAAACTAATCAATAGCTTAAAGAATTTCACAAAAAATCATGCTTGAATGTAAATTGTTTGAGTTAAGCCAATATTAACATAACATATTTCAATCAAAATAGTGCACATTCAAACTTAATCTCAACTTCTCACATGGGATACTCTCATGATTTTCACTCTTTAAAGTAGTGGTAAAGTGTTTACACTCAATCAATCTCATGAAAATAGTTCTACCATATGCTTGCTTGTCTACCTATTCTCCACTAAAAGATCATGCAACTTCATAAATGAAGAGGTCTTTAATCAAGGTTGTAATGGGGCCAAGAGGTAATAATGTGGTTAAAGAATAAAAAGGAAAAGATATCACAAACATTCCAAAGACTTCATAGAATTTAGAGACAAAATAAGATTTTGCAAATAAAACTTTCTCAATATTCTTTAGAAGTACATAATCACATAGGCTGAATATTTCATGTTGAGCCTTTACTTCATTCTAACCAACTTTCGAACATCTTTTTCTTTTCTTTAACTAGAAGTTCAAGAGATTATTCAAAAAATGTTTTTTTTTTCACATGGGAATGTATTTGGCAATATTGCCTCTATTTTTCTCTTGACTTTTGCCTTTCTCCTCTCCCACACTTATCTTTTGTTCTAACCCAAATTTTCAAAAAGTATCCCTTGTTTTTGCAATATGTCTCAAACATTCTAGTCCATCTTTAGAACAAGGGTAAAGATATAAATGTGTTTAGGCTAGGTGTAAGATGTGGTTACCAATAAATAGCTTATTCACTGTAGGCTCAAATTGGTTCACTAGAGGGATGTTCTCTTGGAACATCAATAAGGGATGGCTGTTTGGCCCTAGTTAAAAAGTCCTAATGCCTCTATCATATTCATGTTGTTACATGCATCAATATAGTCTCAAATGGTTTAAAGCAAGTTCTAGAGAATCATGTAATCATAAGAGCACTCAAGAAAGAAATTAGATTGATTTGTATAATGCATCAATCATTATAGGCTCAAAAACTCACAAGAATGATTATACAAGTCAGATTAAGTCTAAACATTCTTCTTTCTCAATCAACATATCATATTAACATTGGCTCATAAAAATTAGTATCAAGCTTAATTCTCATGAAAATCTTCTCACTAGTAACCAGTTTAGACCTATGCAATTCATATCTCATCATTGTATTAAAAAGGAACTAAAACACACTAAAAATAATAATAATAAAGACTCAAAAAAAAATAGTAGACAAAAATAAAAGAAATCCTAAATCATTCCCCCCACACTTAATTCTTACATTGTCCTCAATGTAAGTCTATTAACCCAAATGAAAGAATCATGTGTAAGAGAAAAGAACTAATAACATAAGAATAGAAATAACTAAGACTCAAAACAAAAGAAACTCATGCAACCTAAATAATCCTAAAATACTAAACAAAAATTAACAAGTAAACATAAAAAATAAAAACAATAAAAACAATAAAAATAAAAATAATAAAAGAAAAAGGAAAAGAAAGAGAAAGAGAAAGCAAATCTGAATATGGAAGGTTGGCAATTTCTTCTTTAATTGGGTTGCCTTCCCAATTAACACTTGAGTTAGTGTTTTGAACCTAACCAACACCCCTTCTTGGCTTTTTAGGCTTGTCAGGCTCATACATGAAATTTTCCAAATTTATGCGTTTGAGAGGAAGCTTTCTTTGCACAACAGTGGATGCATTCTCCATTACAAGTATTATTCCATCATCCTTTGTGGTGCATATCTCATCGAGGAATGGAGCATATTTTGGTACTTGTTGAATGACATCCACAAACAAACTGTTTAAGGTTTCCAGCGTGTCTTGTTCATGTTCATCCTCCTTGAACTTTGCGAATCTACTAGGAAAAGGTGGAGAAGAAACATTAGTAAAAATTGGAATCTCAAACGTTACCTCAGGTGCCGAAATACTCTTATTTGGATCATTGGTTTCATTATCCTCAAGAATAGAATTCATCTCTAATTTTGTCTCATCCTCATCTTGTTCCTCATTCCTCAAGGTCACAATAGTAGCATTCTCCTTTGGGTTAATCATCGTTTGGGCAGGGAGTTCTTCAGATCTTTGTGCTACCCATACCACCATACTACTAGCCAATAGGCTCATTTGCCTTTCCAAACTCTGGATACTTGCCCTTGTTTCCTGTTGAAATTGCAAAGTATCAGTAACAAGAGAATAGACAAGATCTTCTAAAGAAGTACCTGAGTTTTGAGTCATATGTGGTGGTTGAAAAAGATCTGGTTCTTGGGACCATGATTGATTGAAGCTAGATGGATGAGTGTAATTGGCATAAGGATCTTCTTCTTGGTAATTTTTCGAGTAGCCATAATTAGTATGATCCCACCATCCCTCATGGTAAGTGTTTGAGTAATGATCATACTGTTGGTCTTGGAACCCTTGATGGCCTTGACATCCTCCCATGGCCAATTGTTGAACTGGGGAGGTGAGATTGGCTTGTTGATTCTCCATGTTCATGTATGCCACCAACTCTTCAAGTGTTAGATTGCTCAATTCCATTGTTTTTTTTTTTTTTTAAAATTTGAAAAGAAAAACTTGTATGTACAAGAAAATAAAACTAATTAGAACTGAAAATAAGAATAAACCAAGTAACAAATAAACTAAAGAAAGCAATCCCCGGCAACGGCGCCAAAAATTTTGATGCACCCAAAAGAGTGTATCTTATTTAACCTTGCACTAAAAAGATCAATTGTAAGTATAGTAGTTAGCAAGGGTCGAGTCCTCAGGGATTGGGTTTTAGTTTATAAGTTGATAGTTTAAAACTTAAATTCAAGAACAATAAAAGAAAAGGGGTTTTTAAAATCAGATTTAAACTAAAGTAAATAATAAGAATAAGATGCAAGGCGGTATAACCAGCCAATAAAAATATATATACTAAATTAGGCGGTATAACCAGCCAATAAAAATATATATACTAAATTAGGCGGTATAACCAGTCAATAAAAATAAAACAAAGTTAATATACAAATTAGGCGGTATAACCAGCCAATAAAAATAAATATACTTTTAAAAATAAGCAAACTAGAAAAGTAAGAAAACAAGTAAGTAAGAAGAATCAAATATGAAAAATATGGTTAAGGTTTCATTCTCCACCACTAGACATCATTAAGAATCAATTTCAGATCTATCAATATCAACCAACTATCAAAGTTAACAACCGTAGATAACAACAAGCTCTGTTACCCCAATCTTTCCTTAGTTTGTCGTTAAATAGAACAAGCTCTCTATTTAATCTCTAACCATTAAACAACCTAGAATAAGCTCTCTAAATTCAATTTAATGGCAGCTTTATGATGAGAAAGATAGGTTGATCTAAGCAACAAACACATAAGCTCGGATTGTTCAACTTAGGTTATGTTCCACTTTGCAATTATTGAAAACTTGACCATAATCATTAATCACAAATTGCCACTTATGAATAGGAAATCAAGACAATTACACGGATCAAGACTCCTAAACTAGCAATAGATAATTATCAAGATCTATCTAGTTGTACACCTAAATAAATCAAGACAACATCATGAACAATTCTTGTAGAAGAACATAAGCAACTTTGATAGAAAATTAATGATAGATAGAATCTGAAAATCAATCACAAAACATGTCTAGGGCTTTGAAATCACCCTTAACCAAATAGAAGTTTAGCCTAGCATAGGCATTATAAACATAAAATTAAATAGAATCTAAGAAGAAAATAAAAGAAAGAAAGAAGAAGAAGAAGAATATTAATTATCCAACCTCTTGCTCTTTCTAAAGAAAAAGAAAACTAGAGAAAAGAAAGAAGAAGAAAACTTAGAGAATTTTATTACAATGGCTAATATCCTACCTATGTACAATATGATCCTCTACAATCATCCAAGGCCCTCTATTTATACACATTTTGGAGGGCTAAATGACAAGAGACAAGCTTTACAAATTTCAAAGGTAGGTATAATAGGTGGGTGCATTTTTCTAACAATTTTCGTCATATTGTATGACCATTTTGATCAGCCAACTTGATGGTCGATTTTGTCAATCTTGGAGGCCTGATCTGATCACATGGTCTTCTAGAAAAATGTGCCCCTATGAGTTACTGATTCATAGCCGTTTGAATCAGCTCATTTGCTGATGTGGAGAAGAAGATATGGGTAAAATACGAAAACAGGTCAGCACAGACGTCATTGCACATCAGCCAACTTGATGGTCGATTTCTTCAATATTGGAGGCTTTATCTGATCACATGGTCTTCTAGACAAATGTTCCCCTATCAGTTAGTGATCCATAGCCGTTGGAATCAGCTCATTTGCTGAAGTGTATCGGACGATATGGTCAAAATGCGAAAACTGCTCAGGACAGACGTCATTGCACATCAGCCAACTTGATGGTTGATTTCGCTAGGGAAAACGACTCCGTTTCAAGAAGTGTAAAACATGAAAAAGATATATATGCCTCTTAACTTTGCACGGTTAAAATTTCAGCCTTATTGCTTCAGTGAAACTCCAGATATAGCTGATATGGCAAAAGGTGTCGGAACTGGAACTGAACTGGATTTGCCCTTAATTCTAGTAATCTGAAATCACTCAAAGAAATTTGTGAAAAACACCAAATTACATAAAAATATAAAAGATCATAAACACAATTAGACTAAACAATAATAACTCGTATTTGACACAAAACAATAATAAAACATAACTAAAACTATATAATTATACGAGTTATCAGATCCCAAGTCTGATTCTGCTCAAGCGCAATGATCTCTTCTTTCATAGCCATAATCCACTCAGAACTCTGTGATGCTTCTTCAAACGTCTCAGGTTCTGTTGCAATTGGTTCTTCCACTATGGCTGCATTAGCATATTTGGGATTTGGCTTCCGTGCTCTTGTTGTCCTTCGGATTTGTGATTGTGGAGATGGTTCTTCCACTTCACTCGATCTAACATCTGGTTGATACACACCAGTTTGCCAAGGACTCTGGACTAACACTTGCTCGTCATCGTCATCATCACATAGGTCTTCTACTTCATCTGAAGTTGATTGAAGTTGGACAATATACTCTCCCATTTTCTGTTGTAGCATGTCTTCAAATTCTTTTGAATCTGACAACACCTCCTTTTCTGAGGACCACCAAGAAGATGCTTCATCGAATACCACATTGCGTGAAGTGTAACATCTTCCACTCGTAGGATCACAACATTTCCACCCTTTCCTTTGGTTGTCGTATCCCACAAAGATACACCTAGTTGCTTTCTTATCAAACTTGCTACGTAAATGATCAGGAACAAATACATAACATACACAACCAAATACTCGAAAGTAGTTGACTGAAGGTTTCATTTTCCACAATTTCTCAAAGGGTGAAACAAACTCTAACCTTGGTTGAGGAAGTTTGTTGATCACATGGGCTGCGGTTCTCATAGCTTCGGCCCAAAATCTTCCGGGTACATTCTTTGCATGCAGCATACTCCGACAAATTTCTGCAAGATGCCGATTCTTTCTCTCTGCTACACCATTCTGTTGTGGTGTATTGACACAAGTATACTGATGACGTATGTTGCATTCTCGTAGGTATTGAGAGAATTCGCCTGAGCTATATTCTCCTCCATTGTCTGTGCGCAAGCAACATATCTTCTTTCCCACTTCTCCTTCAACTATCTCTTTGAACTCTTTAAACTTTGAGAAAGTGTCAGACTTTTCTTTCATAAAGAAAACCCACACATACCTGGAGAAATCATCAATAAACGTCACCATGTACCGCATTCCACTAATTGATGGTTGCTTAACGGGCCCAAATACATCAGAGTGAACTAACTCTAATGGTTCTTTTGCTTTAAACGTGTGCTTTACCATATTGGCATCCTGCACAAACTGTGTCTGTTCTTATGTCAAGCTGAGGAAGTCCCTTAAGCATCGACTTCTTCATCATCATACTTAGCTTGGAATAACTAACATGACCTAACCGCATGTGCCATAAATCTGCTGTATCGCTCCTTCTTGTCTTGTCTACATATGCTGACTCTGCTGACATCACGTAGACTGACTCCAGACGTCGTCCTTCCATCATCGGCTGTCCTGAGATTTTGAGATCACGATATACCTTCACATCCCTTGGACCAAACAGAATATGGTGACCTGACGATGTTAATTGTGCCACTGAAAGCAAATTTTTCTTCATGCCTTGGACATGGTAAACATCTTGTAGTGGTACCTGATTATGACTATATCGAGGTGCTACTACCGTCTTACCGATGTGAGTAATCGATAATTTTGAATTATCAGCTGTCACAACAATGCGATTTCCCTTGTATTCTGACAGGTTCTGCAACTTCTGTTTATCGCCTGTCATGTGATTTGAGCAACCTGAATCGACAATCCAGTCATTCTCATAGTCAATTCGGTCAGCCGTTGTTACTGTGAGAGCTAACTCTTCCTCTTCCATAGCAAAAAATGCTTCAGCGTCCCAATCATCTTCGCTTTCCTCCTTTGTACTAGAAGTAGCAGCATTGCTCTCAGCGGGCCTTTTGTTAAACCAACAATCTTTTGTCATGTGACCTTTCTTGTCACAGTTGTAACAGTTACCTTCAAATCTTTTATTTTTGCTACGATTCTTTGAAGCTCCCCCTGGACGAGAGCTCCCTTCTCCTTGATGACTTTTTGTCTTGTCACCATACTTTTTAGATCCACCACCGACGTGCTGTTTGAATTTGCCTTTGCTTTTGTTGGTGTAGAGTGCTTCCTCTTCACTTTTCAACGAGACCCCTCCCATTTGCTTGGCCATAGATTCTTGACCAACAAGCAAATTTGCAAACTCTACAAGTGATGGTTGAGTTGGCCATCCTTGTATAGCGGCAACGAAGCTGCGATATTCGGGCCTCAAACCATGGATAATTATTCTTTTTACCCTGGTATCTCCAATAGCAGCTGTAGGATCTAAATCAGAAATTTCACGGCATAACGTTTTTACCTTGTGAAAGTATTGAGCAATCGGTATATCTCGTTGTGCAACTGATAACAATTCATTCTCAAGAAGTTGAAGTCTTGTGTCATTCTTTCTCGAAAAGAGTGCATCTAAAGTATCACACGCTTCTTTTGGCGTTTCTAGCTTTTGTATGTGTTCCAACATTTCTTCTTCAACTGTGGTCTTAAGGGCAAACATGGCTTTACCCACTTTAATCTTCCATTTGCGCAAGGTTCCTTGAGCATCTTCTTGCTCGGGCTTCGTAACTTCACTACCACCAACGATTTCCCAAAGGTCTTGACCTTGTAGGTAAGACATCATACACGTCTTCCACGTGTTGTAATTTTTGTGATTGAGCTTCTTGATTCCTCCAACTACTTGAAGATCACCCATCGTGTCGGCAAGACTCTAACAATACCGAACAAGCTTGATTTTGAGACACAAACTTGTAGAGTACAAACTCCTCACGACTCAAGAACGCTCAAACCAAAAATAGTACCTGAATAACTATTTCACCGTGAACAGTACTGTATACGTGAATAGTATCGTATACCATATACTTGAATAAATCTCGTATATGTTAACAATTACTATAAAAGTATATAGTGACATGTGTGAATAGTAACTATGGTAGTAACTCACAACCTAGCTCTGATACCAATTGTAGAGAAAAACTTAGAGTAGATAACTCTAATTTTACCACTCAAAGAAGAAAGTTTAGATTTTAGGAAAACTCACAAATGCTCACACTTCACTCTAGACTACACTCTTTAGAGAAGAACTCCTTAGGAAAACTTAGAACTTTTATTGCTTATTGAAGCTTACTACTTGATGATTTACAAATGCAAGGGAGGGGGTATTTATACAATACCAAGACAAACACAAGCCACACAAATATAAAATCTAAATAAATTACAACCACTCATTGTTGTTTAATAACAACCACACATTTAAATCACACAACTACAACCACACATTAAACCACACAATTGCAACCACACATTGTTGTTTAATAACAACCACACATTTAAATCACACAACTACAACCACACATTAAACCACACAATTGCAACCACACATTGTTAGGCTTTTATTTTTTTTTTTCTTGGGTTGGTATTGGACAATTTAACATACCATACTTGGATTTGGGTATGATGTCATAAGCAAAGACTACAAGGTGGTGAAAATGCTGAGATCCAAGACTCAAAATTGCTTCAAAGTTATGATTTACAGTCTGAAAGCAAATTCCTGGAGGAGGATCAAGGATTGCCCTTATGACATTCCAACAAATTATAACGATGGTGCTTATATAAACAATTCCCTTCATTGGGTAGGGGATGAAATAGGGGAATTCTCTGGAGGAAAAATGATCTTGGGACTGAGAAATACTATGAAATTCCTGAAGGTGACAGAAGCAGCTTCAGAGACGAAATATGTGGCGGTTCTTGTACAGGTTTTGGTCGCATGAATGCAGGGGTATTGGGCGGATGTTTATGCGTTTCCCGAGACTTCTCAGCTTGTCCAGGGGAGGACCATATAAATGTATGGGTGATGAAAGAATATGGAGTGAAGGAGTCTTGGACGGAGCTGCTTTATCTGTATCGAGACGAATGGCTGACCAACATATTTCACACCAGAGCTGTGGCGTATTCTAGGAAGGGTGATAAAATATTGCTAGATGATGGTGGTCGTCAGCCTGCTTGGTTCAATCTGGAAGATGAAACAGGGGAAAATCTGTGCATTCCAGGTGCACCCCAACGTTTTTCCACAATCATTTATGTGGAAACCCTTGTTTCTATCAATAATTAAAAACTGATTCAATTGCAATCTAAGTTAAATGCAATAGTTGTCATCCTTTCTTTCTCTTTTAGGGTTTTGCTTTTATTATTGGCATGAGAAATAAATTTGGGTTAATATATAAATTAGTCCATGTACTTTTTATCTTTTACAGTTTGATACTTGAAGAAATTTTTTTATCACTTTGGTACCCGAACTTTTCTGCCGTCAGTCACATTGGCCCTTTGCCCTAACACCGTTAGTTAATGGTTGACTAGGCCAAAAAAACCCAATCAGAAGCTGACACGTGACAAAACTGCCACATCATGAGTGTCACGTCATCATATACGAAAAAAATAAAAATAAAAATAAAAAACTGTTTTTTTTTAAATCAAAATTAAAAATTTTAAATCTCAATTTTTTAAAAAAAATCTAAAAATGACAAAAAATCAAAGCATAAATCTAAAAATTCAAAATAAAAAAAATAAAAAATGATTTTTTAAAGTATAGAAATTTAAAAAAATATATGAAAATTCGAAATTAAAAAAATTAAAATCTAAAATTAAAAGAAAAGGAAAAGGAAAAGGAGAGGGGATATACTATAAGACATAATGGAAATTAAAAACTAAAAGAAACTAATACATATAAAAATAAAAAACTGAAAAAAAAAATCTACCAGATTTACAAAAAAAAATACCATCTAAAATTGCAAATGTCAAAAAAAGAATTAATAGAGTTCTCAAACTCCATTAAAGCTCTTTTTATTGGTTTAACCTAAAATAATCTAAGTAAACATGAATCATTTATTTAAGTGGAATAAACTAAATTAGTTTAATTGATATAATAATTTTCGATATACATTATTTTTAACAATAAAGATAATTTATTATTATTTTAATTATTAAAAAGTAAGAATTTTATTATTTTAATAAAAACTTTATCTCAAATAATGATATTGACATATTATCTCATTCATTTGTGTTCTTTTTACTTAATTCATAAGTAATTATTCATTTTAAAAACATTACCCACTTTTTAACTTAAAAAACAATTCACATTTTTTATGTATTATTTTTTTTTCTAAAACACAAATTAAAAATATATATACCAACATAATGAGTAGACATGTCCAAGGATCGGGTTATCTGTCCAAGTATGAAGGCCCGTCAGATACTTGAGAGGACTTGGACAATAATTTTGGGCTCAAAAAACGAGTTTGAACAAAAAATGAGATTTATTTAAAAAATAGGCTGAGCCTTGGACATGACATTTTTTGTCCAAACCCAATCCAATCCGTTTTACTATTACTAATATAAATTTTAGAAGGAATCAATTATTTTTACATAAATATCGATCATCTTTACATATGGATCGATCCTTTTTATATAAAAATTGATCTTTTTATATATAAATTTAAACAAATTTAAATAATAATTTTACATGACCGGGATTGAGCTTGAACAACATTTTCTATTCATATTTTTAACCGAGTCTATTCTAATAATTGTGAACGCATGTATCAGTACTTGTATAATTCATGGTTGATATTCTACCTTTCTAATTTTGAGTGAAAATTAGTCAAATCTTGCTTTCTTGTTAATTTTCAATCGAGGAATGGGCGAATGGCGAGTCACTCGCAAGTGGTCTGGATTTCTTTGAATTTAAAAAAAAGGGAAAGAAAAAAAAGTGTATAAGAAAGTGTATATTATGATTTTAAATTAACGAAAATGTTAATCATAAATAAAAAAATATTATTAAATTTTTTTAATTCAATAAAAATAATATATTAAATATAAAATTTAAAAAAAATAATAATTAAATAATTTTTAATCCATATATATATATATATATATATATATATATATATATACTTGTTAACCGAACCCTTAAACTAATGCAATCAAATAATAATAATAAAATGAAAAAATTTAAGTAAGGTATTTTAGAAAACTTTTTTAGGATAATAGGTTTTTTCAAGATTTTCGCACAGAATTAAAAAATTTGCAGGGCATTTGGATTCGCATTTGACTGTGCAAAGCAAATTTTCAAACAGAATACGTTTTAAACATAATCATTCGATTTCCTTTCAAGTATTAGAAATTGTTTTATTCTAAAACATATTTATCAAATTTTAAAAATCATTTGTTCGACACAAATACAATGCACATAAATTATAAATCTTGTTTTATAAAAAGATTTAATAAAATACTTTAACAAACATTGGTCTTGATAATATATACAACAATAACATATGAACCGTCTTCGTTTAGATTCCTTCATTTCCTACAATACCCAGAGGCCTGAACCGTACTCTGTATTTTCTCTAACTAGCGGAATCCACCAATGTCTACATTACCAACCGACGTAATCACCGAAATACTTCGTCGGCTTCCCGTGAAGACACTTGTACGCTTCAAATGTGTGTCGAAGCCATGGGGTTCCCTCATAGATGACTATATATGATTTTCCAAACTCCATCTCCATCACTCCTTCAAAACCAACAACAATGTCAGGTTTGTTCTTGACAGTCGTACAGGAAATGATGTTAAGGCCTATTCAGTAGACTTTGACTCGCCAGGCAACTTGGGAGTAACTCCCTCGCCCGTTTACAACTGCATCATGAAGCAGGCATTGCTTTGTGGAATCTAACAACCAAAAAATGTCATTATCTACCAACATTAATATGCGGAGATGTGATCGAGGGTGATTATCACATTCTTGGATTTGGGTATGATGTCATCGGCAATGACTAAAAGGTGGTGAAAATGATGGCATCTAGGACAGTTATGGTTTATAGCCTGAAAGCTAATTCTTGGAGGAGGATCAAGGATTGCCCTTATCACATTGCTTATAGTGAGGTAGAGGGCAGTGCTTATGCTAACGGTTCCCTGCATTGGGTAGGCGATGAGAAAGACAAATAATCAAATATGATGGGGGTAGATTGATCTTCGGTCTTGATCTTGGAGTTGAGGAGTTTCATGAGGTGCCTGAGCCTGAATATGACATTAATTTCTGATCATATTATTCATATCAATTTATGGACTAAACTAGTTGATCTATCAGATGACGAATGTATGAGGGATATATTTTACACTAGAGCTATAGCATATTCTAGGAGTGGTGATCGATATAATATTACTTGGTTCAATCTTTCGAAGCAAACAGGGGAGATTTTTTGTATTTCAGGTGCACCCCCAACGCTTTTCTGCAATGAGTTATGCGGAAAGCCCTGTTTTTGTTTCATGAATTTAAAATTACGATCATAGATGCATTATCGATTATATCGTATTTATCGTAATTGCGGATTTAATTGATGCTCGATAATAATGTTGTTACTTTTAGAGATTACTCCAATTTATACGTAAAGGAAATAATGCTGAAGTTGTGGTTCATGACTTAGCGGTCAATGGTTGGAGAAGGGTAAAGGACTTAACCAACTATTACAATATCAGAGTCAAACTATGGCCTACCCAGAAATGGACTATGGTGGTCTTCATTGGTTGGTAAACGTTAAACCCAAAGGTTAATTTGATCTTTGCCTTTGATCTTGGGAATTTCTCCTCTTTCTTTCTTTCTTTTCTTTTTTATTTTATTTTATTCTTATTAGCATGTCTATGATTTTGATTGAAATTATCTGAAGTCTCCAAAAGCTGCCATGTTTTCTTTTTGGTTAAAAAGTGGAATTGATCAATAAAATAGAACTAAGAAATTACATCCCTTGGCTAATAGTTCGTATAACAATTATCAGGGTTTAGAACTAAAAAAGTTACTATGCAAGAAGATTGCAGTTTGAAGATATAAAAAGTAATTGCAAATATTGATATTTAAATAAAGATTTATCGAATGTCATTTTTTAAAAATGATTACATGAACAAACTGCATTAAATTTAGATTCACCACTACAAAATCTAGAGATTTTGGAGACGACTTATTTGAATTAATGTTGCTAGACTCAGCAGGCGTGGTAGCAGAAACATTTGAGACATTAAAAATACTATTCACCATTCCAATCATATCATCACAAGGGGTCTCATGATCACCAAAATCATTATCATTATCATCATCTGAATCTATAACCTCAACCCATTTTTCTCCATGAAAGTACCATAAAGTATAACTCTTAACAATCCCATACTTAATCAAGTGATATTTAACTTAAGATCTTTGTTTATAAGTGACATTTCTACACTTCAAACAAGGGCAACGGATTGTTTGTCCAATTGTTAAGTTTTCAAAAGCAAACTCAAGAAAACCATCTACCCAATTATATAATTAATGTCCTTTCTATCCTCAATTTCCATCCAACTCTTGTCAATAGCCATGTACCAAATCGCTATTCAAATAACTACAAATAAGAAGAAAAAAAAAATTAATAATCAACTATTAGGTAAAAGTAATGGGCACTTTGATATAACCTAAAAATTTTAGTTCCTTGGATAGTTAAAAATGTATAATTACTTTTTACACGAAATGAATAATCAACTATTAATAATAAACTCTATATCGGCTCTTCATAGTAAAACTCACTGCCAAGACCAAGATAGAATTCAGAGAAAGGAGAAGAAGAGAAAATGATCAAGCATCTCATATAGGTATTGCACTTACGCAAACAGATATATCTGGCCCTGAAAACCCCTCCGTCCAGCGAGCTAAGCTTTCAAAATCACTTTCAGTCAAGTTGTGAGCAGTATCACCTAAATGCACCTGTTATAATTTAATTTACCAAAACAAGGCAGCCATGTCTAAAAACATAAGTGATTTAATGATTCTATTGTGAAAAGGAAGAAAAAACAACCAAGATTTTCTTTCTCTTTTTTCTCAATATTTTGAAGGACAATATTAAGAATAAGGTCAAGTACTTTGAACATATGTTGCCAAGCCTTGAAATCTGGGAGAGGAATGTAAATACGCTTATCAATATTAAGGATAATTTGTATGTTCGTAATATATTCGTGTTATTTTATCGTGTGTTCAAAATATTATATATTTATATAAATTTTTACACATTAATAATTCGTTTTATAGATTTTAATATGTTCGTGTATTTATATTGTGTTCATGTTATTTTTCATATCGTATCGTATTTTAATTATTTATATAATAGCAATATGCAAAATGCTGTCAAAGTGTTATCTTTGCTATTTTTTACAACATTTAAGAAATGTTATAACAAAAATGTTGTCTAAGACTAATTTTGGCGTAGTGCATCAACCAGAAAATGCCATTATCTGCCAGCATTGGATGATGATATAACCATGGATCATGACACCATACCTGGATATCACTATGATAGCAATACCATACTTGGATTTGGTTATGATGTCATAAGCAAAGACTACAAGGTGGTGAAAATGCTGAGATCCAAGACTCAAAATTGCTTCAAAGTTATGATTTACAGTCTGAAAGCAAATTCCTGGAGGAGGATCAAGGATTGCCCTTATGACATTCCTACAAATTACAACGATGGTGCTTATATAAACAATTCCCTTCATTGGGTAGGGGATGAAATAGGGGAAATGTCTGGAGGAAAAGTGATATTTGCTCTTGATCTTGGGACTGAGAAATACTATGAAATTCCTGAAGGTGACAGAAGCTTCAGAGAGAAAAAACGTGGCGGTTATTGTACAGGTTTTGGTTACATGAATGCAGGGGTATTGGGCGGATGTTTATGCGTTTCCCGAGACTTCTCAACTTGTCAAGTGGACCATATAAATGTATGGGCGATGAAAGAATATGGAGTGAATGAGTCTTGGACGGAGCTGCTTTATCTGTCTCGAGACGAATGGCTGACCAACATATTTCACACCAGAGCTGTGGCGTATTCTAGGAAGGGTGATAAAATATTGCTAGATGATGGTGGATGTTTTCAGCCTGCTTGGTTCAATCTGGAGAATGAAACAGGGGAAAATCTGTGTATTCCAGGTGCACCCCAACGTTTTTCCACAATCATTTATGTGGAAAGCATTGTTTCTGTCATTAATTAAAAATCTCACTACGCCATAAATGGCATTTTACAGCATGTGACAAGTGCTGTTAAAAAGTATAAAAATGCTTCTATAGAGTTAAAACAGCACTTTAGCACTTTTGCATATGCTGTATATATGACAGCAACCTTTTCTCTCTAACAGCACTTTTACATGCTTATAACATCACTTACATAAATGCTACTATTTTTAATTTATGACTACACTTATACACCTTTTAAAAGCATTTATAAAATGCTACCAAAACATATAAATTACAGCAAGTAAAAATGCTTCTAAAAACATTTATAGAAGCACATTATAATGCTACCTATTATAAATTATAGCACTTTAAATTGCTTCTAAAAGCCATAGCCACCCATTAATACATTTAATATAACTTATAAAATGCTACTAGAAGTTAATTAAAATATATATATATATATATATATATATATAAAAAATCCTTTTGGATGTCATTATAAAATTCTCTACAATCTCAATTAATTTATAATGATGCAACAACTCATCCAATAATGTTTTATTCTAAATAAACAAGGAAACAAATAAGGATAATAATTTCTTAATCATGAAAACACATTCTTTTAGAGTGTTTTTCCCTCAAAAACAATGCTATAAACAAATTTATATAGTTTCATATAGATAATTATAACAAGTCCTTGAATTTAGCCACTAATTCCATGCTTGTCCCAGCTTTGTGTAATTATAGTTCTCCACTCTGAAAATAAAATATCAATGCGTAAATGCCAAATCAAGGCAAGAAAAGAGAATAATAATAGAAGCTTTATTGCATACTCACAAAATCAAACGTCTTTTGACTAGCATTTCAACTTCGTTGAAAATCGGACTAAGTAAATGAAATTTCATCTTATCCTTGTAATAACAGTGAAAAAGCTAAATGATTCCAAAAATATCATATCTAGCCCATCCACTAAGAGAGATCATACATAAAAGATCACTAGTTTTTTCTTACATATTCAGTTCTTTACAAGTATAGGTAAACCATACACATGCCAAAACGTCTTAATCAACTAATGCTTACATGACCAGCCAAGTTATAGGAAGCCAACTTATAGAAATCATAAACCATACACATGCCTAAATTAATTATTATCTAAAAAGAGAAGATGTTCAATGGTTAAACCTTCAAAAACATACCACATAAGCCTTATGCCTTAAAAGTTTAAAACCCAACTTGTCCTTTAAT
The DNA here is from genome assembly GCA_030761205.1 of Fremontodendron californicum. Lineage (NCBI taxonomy): Eukaryota > Viridiplantae > Streptophyta > Magnoliopsida > Malvales > Malvaceae > Fremontodendron > Fremontodendron californicum. The sequence continues at coordinate 7,869,603 of JAULJL010000024.1, forward strand.
TGTATGCATATATCTACATCTTGATGCTCAATTTTCTAGCTAGAATCTAAGCTGCATGCAAATCATGTATTGTGCCATTATAGCCCGAATCTCTGAATCTCTGAATCCATGTATGCAGGAACACATCATAGAAAAGATTTATAGCCAATTAAAACCATCCTACAAAGAGTCTGATGGCATAAAATGCTGTCTATTGAATTATCACAGAAGGCCCGAAGGATACTCACTGATGCATGTGTCATGCTCTCGCATGTACAATGAACCACCACTACAGCTGCAAAAAAAGCTCCAACTTTTCCTACGAAAATGAAAGAAAATAACTCTCAAGTCAGCAAAAACTATGACAAAGATTCTAGAGAATTGTCTATTTAGTAAATTTTCACTCACCCAATATCAAGAAGAGTATTATTATAAAGCTAGAAGATTTTTGAATGACCTTGTGGCTCCCAACACAAGTGCTTCTAAGAAGCTCCATATTTCTCTGTTATTTTTCCTAGAATTAGTATAGTTGCATAAAAAAATAATTTTTAGAGCAAGAAGCAAATATACGCACAAAGAGACTGTTGAATTGGTCAGTATTTCGAATAATCAAACTAGAAGGATCCCAATTACCTTACCAACCAATACCACAGCTAACAACATGAGCTGGAGGTGGTGTGGCAATGGCTAGACATGAGGCAGCCTTGTAACTTCGGTTGACTGCCAAAGCAAACATTATTAGTTTTGAGTCACAGAAAAACAAAGGTGTCATCTCTGACACTGTTTTAGACAGACAAATGCATAAACAGGAGATGCATTTATGATACAACAAGCATGATTATATGGTGGAGGCATGAAGCAAGAAAGGAAATTCAGATTTGGTTGATGGAATTTTCAATCACAAACTTCTCACATGCAAGATTAAACTAATCTGACCAGCAGACATCTCAAAACAAAACCTAAAATCCTTTGCAAAAGAAAGCATGTGGGGAAAAGGCAATACGAGCAAAGAAGCTGGAGGAGTAACTCAAACGTGCGAGCCTGAAGTTTGGGAGACAATGATCATGTCTTACTAAGCTGATTTGGCAAGTTAGGAAGATTTAAGTTTTTTTTTTTTTATTTTTTTTTTTATGGCTTTGTGATCAAAGAATGCCCCCAAAGAATAAATGAGAACCAGTATAAGTGTGAAGCAACATGTCTGCCCTACAACTAAGTTTACCAAACCCACTTCCAGAAGTCTTATTAAACCAATATCGGTGAAAGAGACATCTATATATATTCAAGAATGCTTAACAGATGGGTTTCACAAGTGATAGTATTAGTACCAAAACAATATACTTAATGGAGGTGTAATGCTTATCATCACGTAACTGAGCTTGTTGCTCCATAGCTTGTAACTGAAGTTTAAGCTCTGTTTTTCAGAACTCAAGCCTGTTGTATCCCTTGTCCTTCCTTGTCCCTAGCACCAATGACACATGCACATGTCAGGAGACATTCATTACAGAAAGATTTTAAAAAAAATGTATTATAAAAAATAAAATAACCAATATTACACAAGAAGAATCCCATCATCAAGTAAAAAAATTACACAATAGAATTGACACTTTATAATTTTTTCTATCTGACAATCCTATCCTGTCTTGTTCTCAGGCAGAAAGCTATAATTTGTAGTTTAATCTATTATGCTTTTGATATGTGTCCATCCATGTGCATGCGTTGTCTTAACTAAAAACACATAACAACATTCCTTACCCAAGATGACCATCAGCTTTAGGAGTGATATCAGTATCTTAACTTCAACAAAATGTCCAAGTGTAGACATTTTACAAAATCAAACAAATGGAAAGTAAAAAAAATCCACTAAACGAAACCATAATTTGGCAATATAAAACAGCTCTTTATTAACAGGGAGTACAAATGGAGAAGCTTATAAAGATATAAATTATCTAGGATAAAAATTTATTCAAATGTAACCACTGTGGTATAGATAAAGTAGAGATAGGTCTTAGAACTAAGGTCTGTAAATGATTACCAAATTCAAAATCTGCGAAACACAAACCTGAAATAATGTATCTAAGCATCTATATCAGATATCAAATATCTAAAGCGAAAACTAACAAATCTACAAATTCCATAAGAAGAAATAAAGGCAAAAAAAAAAAAGATAATTGACGAAATTGCAAAAATTCCACAAATTAGCGATAACTACACAAATGAAATCACAAGAGATAAGTAATTGGAGAAATCATTGAAGTTAATTGGGTAAAATTCAGTTTATAATCGCAAAAAAAAAAAAAAAAAAAAAAAAGAAAAAACTAATATACTCACTCATTTTCTAAATAGAATCGAAAGAAAATTGTTCAGCTAAGTATTTGTTCAATAATTGTTGTCTCCATCAATAATTTCCAGCGACATCTCTGTCGAGAGAGCAAAGGTGATAGAGAAATTGAAAAAGTTAGGGTTCCATATATGATTCGAATTGGGAGAGTGAAACAATCGCTGAAAGTAAAATCGAAGCAAGAAAAAAAGAAACCTGTGACCGATCAAACCAATTGCAAGAAGCGAAGTAAACGGTGAAGCAAGAAGACAAGAAATCAAGGTTGTTCTTATTGCAATGGCTGCAAGATGAGAGCAACGTGAGGAGAGATGGTGTAGAGAGAAAAAGAAGTAAAGGTATTTGAATTTTTTTCTGATGATTTGTGATGGAATATAATTTGGGGTTTTAAAATAATAATTTGAGGTAAAATTTTAATTTTTTTATGGAATTAATTAATTTTTTAAATTATAAGAAAGTTGTTAATTGGCATGATACGTGAGTTGAGAAAAGATTTTTAATTATTTTTAATTAGTTTTTTTTTTTATAAAAACATATAACAGCAAATATATAATGCTTAAAAAAAGTTCAATGTGCTGTAACATAAAATTTATTTAAATTTATAACAGCAATTTATAGAGTGCTGTATAATTGCCGTCTAAAAGTTTTTTCACAGCATTTTACAAAATGCTACTAAGAAATGCTGTGTAAATTCAAAAATGGCGTAGTGTCTGATTTAATTGTTAAATGCAATAGTTGTCATATTTTCTTTCTCCTTTAGGGTTTTGCTTTTATTATTGGCATGAGAAATAAATTTTGCATATATTATATTTTTGGGTTCGTTTAACTGGTCATTATAATACAGTATTTTTAATGAATTAAAAAAAATCTTTAATTATATTTTTACTAAATTAAAAAAAAATGCTTTAATTATATTTTTACTAATCATTAAATGCAAAAAAATTCCTAAATAGGTAATTAATTAAATAATCTTTAATCGGTGCCTATATATATCACCTTAATCAATAACAATAGGGATTGATTATAAATATTTTCCTATATTTTTTAAATTAAAAAAAAAAGATTCATACACTTTTTAAAAACAAATAACAAGGAATTAAAAAAATTTAAAAATTTAAGGTCATATGATGAGTTTTTTAAATTATTATAAGATTTACGTATTTTTAAGAAGTGTATGTAATACAATTTTAAATTCAATTATTGTTTTTGAGATTTTAGTACCACCTCGATCCCCAAACATTTATACTTATAATTACAATATTTTTAGTTCAATTGTTTGAAAAGTAGTTAACTTAGATGAAAATACCATTGTTATACTTATATAACTATATTAAATGATGAACAAAAGAAAATAACTATATTAAATCATGAAAGCTTATTTAATTCCTTATAAAAGAATTATAAATTAATAATTTTTTTGAAACGTTTGCTAGATTTTTCTGAAGTTATGGTTGTAAATGAATAGAGCGTTCAACGAATAATTCGTGAACAGTTCGATTTCTATTCATTTATCAAGCTAAATAAATAATTATGAACAAGGTTTTAAGATTCGTTTATTAAACGAACCGAACAGAAATAAAGTATGTCCAGTTCATTTATATTCACGAACAATCTCGTTTAAAACTCTTTTATTAAATCGTTTAAAACTCGTTTATTATTCGTATAATATAATTAATAATATTATTATTATGTGAATTTTATTTTATTTATTTATTTATAATATAACTAATAATATTATGTTTTATTATTTTATATTTAATAATCATATAAATTTAATAATATTTTTATTTTATTATTTTATATTTAATAATAACTTAAATATGACTTATTTGTTTATTTATTTATTTGTTTGTTTAAATTTGTTTAGATTTGTTGGTTTATTGTTCATAAACAGATTTTTAATTGTTCGCGAACATGTTCAATTATATGTTCATGAACATGTTCGTTTAATATTCACGAACAAGCTCATTTAATTTAAATGAATCGAGATCGAACACATCCAATTTTAAATGAATCGAACTCGAACACAATTTAAAAATCCTTAATGAACACGAACAAGCTAAAAAATAAATGAACGATCATGAACAAAGATCTGTTCGTTCAAGCCCAATTCATTTAAAGCCTTACCTGGAGCCCAAAATTATATTTTGTTATGATTCATTTATTTTCATTTTTAATATATCAAATTGAAAATATTAGTAATTTTTTTTCTTTTTTACATAGAAAAGTATCACATTCTATTATTTAGAAGATATTTTTAAAAGTTATAGATAGAATTTATAGATTTATTGACTTTTTGGGGACTAAGATTAGTTCAGTGATTTAAAATAAAATTACGACTTCATATATTGAATTTATCATATGACTTATAATATTTTTATTTATTCTTAAGTAAAAAATCTCTGTGTAACTGAATTTAAATACTAATTTCAACCAATTTCATTAATTTTTTTTCATAATTACTTCGTACCATTTATCGGATGTGCTTATAAATTTAATTTTGCCTAATTAGTATACCTAGAAAACTAGACTCAAGAGTTATAATTTTTCAATAATTAATCGATGGTTTAACTTAACAAATAATTAAATTTTGACTGATATAACTTTCTTCTTATGTAACTAATTAAGCAATTATTGGTTGATAGAAGCATCTATGTTAAAATTTCCTTTTCTTCTTCCAATTTTCAATTAGTTTTGATTGATATTTAAGTTATTTATGAATCTCATCATTTATTTATTAAAATTTAATGGGTCATATATTGATTTTTATATAAACTTTTTTTATTTTAGTATATCATTTGTTCAACTATAAATTTGTTTTTGATAAAAATATTATTGTCATATTTGTTGATTTGATACTATAACACATAATGCAAATTAAAAGAACTAAAAGAAACTAATATAAATAAAAAATTGAAAACACATCTAATAGATTTACCAAAAAATACACCATCTAAAATTACATATATCAAAAAAAGAATTAATAGATTTCTAAAACTCCATTAAAGCTCATTTAATTGGCTTAACCTAAAATAATCTAAGTAAACATAATCATTTATTTAAGTGGGATATACTAAATTAGTTTAATTGATATAATAATCTTCGATGTACATTGTCTTTTACAATAAAGATCATTTATTATCAAAAAGTAAGAATTTTATTATTTAAAAAAAAAAGTATCTCAAATAATAATATTGACATATTATTTCATTCATTTGTGTCTTTTTACTTAATTAATAAGTAATTATCCATTTTTAAAAAATTACCCGCTTTTTTAACTTAAAAAATTATTCATCTTTTTTCATATATTATTTTTCTCTAAAACACAAATTAAAAAATATATATTTACCAACATAATGAGTAGACCTATCCAAAGATCGGGTTATCTGTCTAAGCTCGAAGGCCCTCTGATGTTTGGGAGGATTTAAACAAAAATTTGAACTAAAAAAACAAGTTTGGGCAAAAAAAAAATAAGCCCATTTAAAAAACAATTTAGGCCTTGGAGATGACTTTTTTGTCCATGCTCGGTCTGATACATTTTACTATTATTAATATAGAGTTTAAGAGGGATAGATTCTTTTTACATAAGGATCGATAATTTTTACATAAGAACTTAAATAGGTCTAGATAATAATTTTACATGATTAGGTCGAGCTTTGACAAAAATTTTTGACCTTATTTTGGGTCAAATTGAGTTGAACAGAGAAAATGTTTATTAATATGAGACTTGAACTCGATTTGAACTCGATCTGACTCGACCATAAACACTCTCAAATTCTAATAATTTAGAGTCCGACCATAAACACTTCTAATAACGAGAATACTTTTGAATGCATGTATCAGTACTTATATAATTGGTGATTGATAATCTACCTTTTAATTTGGAGTGAATCAAAATTAGTCAAATCTTGCTTTCTTGTTAATTTTCAGTAGAGGAATGGCAAGTCACCCAAGTAAGAGGTATGGATTTCTTAGAATTAAAAAAGGAACAAAAAAAAAGCGTATAAGAAAGTGTGAGCTTCATGTACTTTTCCTCATGGTAGGATTCGTGCAAAGGCATCAATAATAGAGTAAATAATATTAGACACGACACAAATATGATATGAAAAAAATAATTAAAATATAATATAATCAAAAAAATATAGACACAATACGAATATATAAATGTGTCAAAATCTATATAACACAAATTATTAACACGTCAAAATTTATATTAATAAAAAATATCTTAAATGCAATTATGATATAAAAATACATAAACACGATACAAATACATAAATTATCAAATATAATCAATACTCTCCACTTTCTTGCCTTTTTCTCTTTTTCTCGTTTGGTGGTGATAACTATGCTGTATATTATGATTTTAAATTAACAAAAATTTTAATCAATTATATTAATAGAAAATTTATAATTAATGTGTTATTTTTTTTAATTCAATAAAATTAATATATTAAATGTAAATTTTTTAAAATGATAATAAAAAAACTCTTAATTGATACATATAAACATTTATTAACCGAATACTTAAACTAAATGTCATCAAATAATAATAAAAAAATGAAGAAAAAAAATTAGGTAAGGTATTTTAGAAAACTTTTTTACGATGATAGTTTTTTTTTAGGATTTTCGCACGGAACTAAAAATCTTGCAGGCATTTGGATTCCTACCTCAAACGTTCGACTGTCCGAAGCAAATTTTCAAATGGAATAATGTCACACTTGAAATTTATCAAATTTATTAATATAGTACCTATATTTTAAAAATATCTATTTTGGTATTTAAATTTTACACTTCGTGTGCTATTTTAGTACCTGTCAATAACACCGTTAAAAATTGATGACGTGGTTCTTGTATCCAATGAAAAACTTGACACGTGGCACCATATAACGATGCCACGTGTACTAACTAAAAAATTATTAATTTAATTTTAAAAATAAAAGTATTATTATTTTAAAAATATAATGATGACACGTGATATCATATAATGATGCCACGTGTATTAACTTAAAAAAAAAATCAAAAAAATTAAAAATTTTAAATTTTAAAATTTTAAAAAATTAAAAAATTAAAAAATTTCAAAAGTTTTAAAAAATTTAAAAATATTAATTTCATATTTAATTTTTTTAATTTTTTAATAAATATTTTTTAAAAGAATAAAAATAATTTCATAATTTAATTTGTGTAATTTTTAAAAATAACTTTTTAAATTTTTTTTTGATATTATAAGTGATTTAATATTTAATTTTAAAATATTTTATATTTTAAAAATAATTTTAGTTAAATATTTTAATTTTGTTATTTTTTAAAATTATGAATTTAAAATATAGAATTTAATTTTAAAAAAATAGAATTTTAAATTTTATTATTATTTTAATATAATTTCTTAAGTTTTTTAAAAAAGTAGATATTAATTTGTAAAATATATATATTTTTACAAAAATTTAGATATTAATTTCTAAAAAGCAGGTGCTGCCACGTGTCATCACCTGATTGATCAATGTCACATTATCATCTATATTTAACGGTGTTAAGTCAAAGTACCACATTGATACACGGTTTGATAATACAAGTACCACATTGAACATTTTTAAAATACAGGTACCACATTGACAAATTTGATAAACTTCAAGGATTATTCATGACATTATCATTTTCAAATTGAATGCATTTTAAGCTTAATCATTCGATTTCCCTTCAACCATTCCAAATTCTCTACTTATTTTTCATTCCAAAAGTTATTTATCAATTTCTAAATATCATTTCTTCGACACAAATATAACCATACTCTGTATTTTCTCTAGCTAGCGGAATCCAATGTTTACTATACCAACCGACGTGATCACCTATATACGTATTCCAATACGTAGGTTGTCGTAATTAGATACACGGTGTATAATTAAGGTACACAATTGATTTCATGTTTGAATGAAAATTAATCTCAAAGGTACCCACTTGAAGAGGAAGAAGTCTGATCATTACATGTCTGTTCGGACCAATTTTATCCCAAAGGATGTGTCTGTTCTGATCAAACAGGTTCCATCCAATTGATGTGTCTTTTCCGAAGAGGTTCTTTGGCTCCTATAAATACAGACTTCCTGTGTCTATGTTATTAACTTAAAAACTAATTCACCAAAATATTCCTGTCTTCTGAGAGAGAGACTTCAGCATTCTTCTGTTCGCCGTGTTGCATCCGAGTGTGCTCTCATTTGCAACGTATATCGAGGAAACCTGGGAGACGATTTGCATCGATACTGTAAGCACCTTAGACAGGCAAAAAACGTCTTAAGGTTAGAGGTCCAACCTTGACTCGATATTGATTTTTTCAAATCAATTCTTGTAAGTGTCTTTATATTCGATTTTGTATTACTGTTCTTATATTTATATTCTGTTTATAAGTAGTATATAGCAAATATTTTCCAACATTCTTAAGACGTTTTTTTTGTTTCTGCTTTATTTGTTATATACTGTGTTTGAATTTTTTATTCGGATATTTGTTACGGTGTTTGAACTTGTATATACTGTATTCAATGCTACTGTACCCGTTCAAACTGTTTGCTTTATATTGTTATATGCTTTATACTGTTTGTTTATTTTTATATATACTACAGTAGCGTTTTTTCTTTTAATTGTTATAACACTGACTTCATTTCAGTGTTTGGTTTATTTTTATATATATACTATTCTTTCTGACTTCTTTTTGTTTTTTATATATATATATATTTGTCTTACTTGCTTTATTATAGAATATATATATATATATATATATATATATAGATTCTGTTTAGTTCGGTTTTCAATATTTTCTTTTATATATTTTTTTTAGTTGGCAGTATTTATATACTGCTTTGGTATATGAGTTTTGTTTCTTTACTGTATGAATTGTTAATATGAGATTCGCTTTTTGTTTTATTACTGTTGTTGAACTTTTATATATATATATATATATTTTTATATATACGTTCTTACTTTTATATTTTGTAGCAGAATATAAAAGCTTACTGACTGTATATTTGTTATAAAATATTTTTATAACATATATTTTTTTTTTTAATTGCTACTGTATCTTGTTGCAAACGTCATACATATGATTTGTTTTGAGAGAATATTTATATATATTTGTTGTGAACTATATGAAGTGTACGTATATATATATATTCTGCTAATATATATAGATTTATATTTGTTTTATATATATATATATATATTGCTATTGTTTTATAGTGAAGATATGTATATTTCTGAACATATATATATTTGTTTATATATACTTTGTGTTGTGAGTGTTTAGTTACACTAATTTGTATGAGTAGTGTAATTATTACAATATATATAGCGTTTGATATATATATATATATATATACATATATATATGTTTGTATATATACAAGTTTGTAATATATATTCGATATATATATATTTATAATTATTGAAAGCAATTGTTATAAAGGTGCAGTTTTGATAATCGTATGAATATGTTCTTTGAAAAAGGTCACAACATTTCAAGTTTCTGTAACTACTTCAGTAACTATTAAACGGATGGTCAATGTGAATACATATATATTTTTTAAGATGTGTTCTTTCAAAAACGTGAGATAGAACAATTTTTTGCATGAATTGGTAAATCACATTTTTTGGTGACTAATAAATATAGATATATATATATATATATATTCATATTGTTACGTGTTATATAATATATATATATATTGATATATATAGTGTGGTTCGGTTACTATATTTATATACATGCTGTTCATGTATAATATATATATATATATATATTATGTACGATTTATATTGTTACATATTGTTACTGTTTACGTAATATATATTTATATATTTACGTGATTGTTTTGAGAGCATATATATTGTGTTATATATGCTATTTGTGATCATATATATTGTTTGTAATATATTGTGATATTATATATATATATATATATGATATAGTTTTGTTACTATTATATATTGTGAAAGTATATATATATATATATTTGTTAAGCATATTTATATACTACGTTTGGTATAAATTTGGTATACATTTGGTTTTTAATATTACTGTTTAGTAATATATTTATATTACTTCATGTTGTATTGTAGCATATTGTTTCAAGTTTCAACGTATTTTTAGACATATTTTATAACTATTGAAAGCATTTATAAATATAGTTAAACTTGTTATCGTGGTGCGGTCAACATGGTTTTATAATTGTTATAACATATATAATTGTTTAATAAATGGTGTACGATATTTTGCATATATATATATATATATATATATATTGGCAGAATATATATATTTCTTAGAATATTATATACATATAAGTAGAATATATATAGTTAAATATATATATTGTTACTTTTTTGAAATATATATATATATATATGAGTGTGAATATATATATTTGTATATATATTTTATTGAAAACTTATATATATTTGTAATATATATAGATCTGTTGGCAACATATATATATTTGTGATTATACATGTTACGTTTGTATAATATATATATTGTGTTTGTAATATATATATTCTTTAAAAAATATGTGTTTTTATATATATATATATATCTATATATATATATATATATATAAAGGTGATCCTGTTATTTAAATAACAGATGGCAGAACGGTCTATCGTAAATACGAGTGTGCCTATAGCGCCAATGCCACTATATGTTACACATGGTGAGAGACCCGAGAAGTTCAATGATCTGGACTTCAAACGATAGCAGCAAAAGATGTTGTTCTATCTTACCACTCTGAACCTAGTCGGTTCTTACGGGAGGAGGCCCCGGTTCCTAAAGAGGGAGAGACCGATACTACGGTTGTAGCCTCGGTGGAAGCATGAAAACATTCTGACTTCTTATGCAAGAACTATATCCTCAACGGATTGGACAACACGTTATACAACGTGTATAGTCTGATCAAGACAGCTAAAGAGCTATGGGAGTCCTTAGAGAGAAAATACAGAACCGAGGATGCCAGCACGAAGAAATTTGTGGTTGGCCGGTTTCTGGATTTTAAAATGGTGGACTCAAAATCCTTGATTAGTCAAGTCCAAGAGTTTCAATTGCTCCTCCATGAGATTACTGTCGAAGGAATGATTCTTAGTGAATCATTTGAGACGGCGACTTTGATAGAGAAATTATCACCTTCGTGGAAGGATTTCAAGAACTATCTAAAGCATAAGATGAATGAGATGACTTTAGAGGACCTGATTGTTCGATTAAAGATTGAGGAGGATAACCGTGGTTCAGAGAAGATGGCTAAAGTTCAGACTATGAAAGCCAAGGCAAATGTTGTAAAACATTCGCACAAGACCAACAAGAGAAAATTTGTTGGTTCTAGTTCTTCCCAAGCTAATAAAGGGAACGGATTTCAAAAAAAAAGTTAATGGGAACTTGTTTCGCATGTAACAAGCCCGGTCATTGAGCAAAGGACTACCGTCAGAACAAGAAAAAAAAAACTCAAGCCAACTTAGTTGATGACAATGAGATTGAGCTTGCTGTTGTAGTGTCACAAGTGAACATGGTAGAAAAAAGTCCTAAGACATGGTGGGTTTATACCGGTGTCACTTGTCACTTTTGTTCTGATAGAAAGATTTTGTCCGAGTATATAAAAGCAATATTTATGAGAAACTCTTCGGTTTACAAGGTATGAGGCCATGAAAAGGTGGTGCTCAAGATGACATCTGTTAAAGAACTAACTTTGAACAATGTGGTTCATGTTCCTGAAATTTGTAAGAATTTGGTTTCCAGCTCTCTGTTGAGCAAGAACGAGTTCAGACTCGTATTTGAGTCTGATAAATTTGTACTCACCAAAAGTGGTATGTTTGTGAGTAGAGGATATTTATGTAATAGTTGTTGTGCCAAAGAACATAAATAATAATTAAATTATTTCTTATGTTTATTTGGTGGTATCCTCTAACATATGGCATGATAGATAAGGTCATGTGTTTTACAAGACCTTGCAGAGAATCAGCAATTTGGATTTGGATTTGCTTCAGCAAATTGTTTTTGATAAAAATCACAAATGAAAAATTTGTGTAGAATCCAAATTGGCTAAGGCTCATTTCTATTCGGTAGAAAGAATAAGTAAACCTCTAGATTTAATTCACACTGATTTATGTGACTTAAAGTTTGTACAAACTAGAGGTGATAAAAAGATATTGTTATGTCTATTTGCTAAGAAGCAAAGACGAGACCTTTAAAGTTTTTAAAACTCTTTAAAAATGAGGTTGAAAATCAATTAAGTAAGATAATAAGGAGTGATAAAGGTGGTGAATATGGTTCATTATTTAATGAATTCTGTTCAGAAAATGGTTTCATCCATTAAACCACTGCTCTTTATTCACCTCAACAAAATGGTATTGCATAATGCAAGAACCGAACGTTGAATGAAATGATGAACGCTTTGTTGATAAGTTCAGGGTTACCACAGAACTTGTGGGGGGAGGCTATTTTAATAGCTAATTATATTTTAAATAAAATATCCCACAAGAAATTAGACAAGACACCATATGAATTATGGAAGGGTCAAAGACCATCCTAAAAATACATGAAAGTGTAGGGGTGTCTTGCGAAGGTATAAGTTTCTCCGACTTAAAAGGTCATGATAGGACCTAGAATTGTGTTCGGTACATTATTTGATGGGATCATTACCTAGTCCTTGAGGGCAAGAGAAGGAAATGTGAGAAAATGTCAACTTTATGCAACAAGGGTACTTAGGTATGATCTTGTCGTCAATGAGGGTATCGACATAGTAAGTGGGGAAGAGTGACATGGTATGGTATCGGCATGCCTTGGTGCTACCATGACTACCCCGTTGTGAAGCGGAGGATGAAACCTTGTCCATGAGATCAATGATCCTTGATGGTGCCAAGAGTGGCACAGACCCTGAAAGTAAACCATTAGGTTGTAAATGAATGTAAAGACATAACATACTCAGTTAGCAAACTGAGTAAATTTACAAGTATTCTTGGAAAGGATACTGGATGACCATTGTGGGGGTACTTAGATATTTAAGATACACCTAAAGTTATGGACTGCACTACACAAGATATCCAGATGCAAAATGGATATTCAATACTAAAGATTTCAAATCCACTAACGGATTTATCTTTATTATTGGAGAAGCTGCAGTATTTTGGAAATCTTCTAAACAAACGTGAATAGCCAGATTTACCATGGTATCTGAAGTTATAGCTTTAGATAAAGCTGGAGAAGAAGCGCAATGGCTTCGAAAGTTTAGAAGATATTCCAATTTGACCGAAACCCGTGCCTGCAATTTATATACATTGCGATTGCCAATCTACAATTGGTAGGGCACAGAGTTGTTTATAACGGTAAATTTCAACACATTCGTTGAAGACATGATACCGTTAGACAGTTGCTCTCAAATGAAATTATCTCTTTTGATAATGTAAAATCAAAGGATAATATTGCGGATCCGCTTACGAAAAGTTTTAATAAGAGAGCAAGTATATCATCGAGGGGAATGGGTCTTAAGCCTATAAATTAAAGTTACATAGTGGAAACCCAACCTAGCTGACTGGAGATCCCAAGATCTAGGTTCAAAAGGGACAACTAAATTATGTAACTGAGTGTAAGCACTAAAAGAGTTAAACACTCTTATCCATTCCTATGATGCTTTAGTGCTGCCTGCAAATAAGGTAGGATAAGCTATGCTTTTAATGATTCTTATAGCTTGATAAATAATCAAGTGGGGTATTGCAGGATACTCTTAATGAGCAATCACCTATTATGAGTAAGAAACGTGGCCACTTCTATGAGAATTGATCAGGCTAAATTCTCTAGAGTACTCATAAGAAACCAGGAAGTGTCCGAGGCCAAAATGGACACAACCATGAGAACCGAAGATGTTCGAAGGGGAATTGTGTGATAATTATTGTCTTGGTTTACACTAAAGGCTGAATAGTTCAAGACATCATGTTCACTAGTTAGCCGAGTAAATCCGATAATTATTCACTATGGAAGGTTCAAAGCCAAAAGCTACCTATCTTGATGCAATTACTCTTCAAAGAAAGTCTCTCTCAAACTTCAAATCAGTTCATCGTTTTAATCAGATAATTTCCATTCATGTGGGGAATTGTTGGATATCAATGTTTTATTTTGAGTGTATATATACGAAATACGTATTCCAATACGTAGGTTGTCGTAATTAGATACACGGTGTATAATTAAGGTACACAATTGATATCATGTTTGAATGAAAATTAATCTCAAAGGTACCTACTTGAAGAGGAAGAAGTCTGATCATTACATGTCTGTTCAGACCAATTTTATCCCAAAGGATGTGTCTGTTCTGATCAAACAGGTTCCATCCAATTAATGTGTCTTTTCCGAACAGGTTCTTTGGCTCCTATAAATACAGACTTCCTGTGTCTATGTTATTAACTTAAAAACTAATTCACCAAAATATTCCTGTCTTCTGAGAGAGAGACTTCAGCATTCTTCTGTTCGCCGTGTTGCATCCGAGTGTGCTCTCATTTGCAACGTATATCGAGGAAACCTGGGAGACGATTTGCATCGATACTGTAAGCACCTTAGACAGGCAAAAAACGTCTTAAGGTTAGAGGTCCAACCTTGACTCTATATTGATTTTTTCAAATCAATTCTTGTAAGTGTCTTTATATTCGATTTTGTATTACTGTTCTTATATTTATATTCTGTTTATAAGTAGTATATAGCAAATATTTTCCAACATATACTTGGTCAGCTTCCCGTGAAGACACTTGTACGCTTCAAATGTGTGTCGAAGCCATGGAGTTCCCTCATAGATGACCCTAATTTTGACAAACTCCATCTCCATCACTCCACAAAACCAACAACAATGTCAGCTTTGTTCTTGACAGTCGTACAGGAAATGATGTTAAGGCCTATTCAGTAGACTTTGACTCGCCAGGCAACTTGGGAGTAACTCCCTTGCCGGTTTACAACTGCAAGATCCGGATTTTAATGGTTTACTTGCTGTATACCATCATGAAGCAGGCATTGCTTTGTGGAATCCAACAACCGAAATATGCGGAGATGGGATGGATGGTAAATATCACATTCTTGGATTTGGGTATATGATGCCATCAGCAATGACTAAAAGGTGGTGAAAATGATGGCATCTCTGGGACAGTTATGGTTTATAGCCTGAAAGCTAATTCTTGGAGGAGGATCAAGGATTGCCCTTATCACATTGCTTATAGTGAGGTTAGGACGGTGCTTATGCTAACGGTTCCCTGCATTGGGTACGTAGGCGATGAGAAAGACAAATATTATGGGGTTTGATTGATCTTTGGTCTTGATCTTGGGGTTGAGGAGTTTCATGAGGTGCCTGAGCCTGAATGTGACATTAATTTCAAATCATATTAGTCATATCAATTTATGGGTGATGAAGGAATATGGAGTTAAGGAGTCATGGACTAAACTAGTTTATCTATCAGATGACGAATGTATGATGGATATATATATTTTACACTAGAGCTATAGCATATTCTAGGAGTAGTGATATAATATTACTTGGTTCAATCTTTCGAAGCAAACAGGGGAGATTCGCTGTATTCCAGATGCACCGTGAACGCTTTTCTGCAATGAACTATGTGGAAAGCCTTGTTTTTATTTCATGAATTTAAATTACAGTGGTAGATGCATTATCGATTATGTCGTATTTATCATAATTGTGGGATATAATTGATGCTTGGTAATGACGTTGTTACTTTTAGAGATTACTCCAATTTATACGTAAAGGAAATAATGCTGAAGTTGTGGTTTATGACTTAAGCGGTCAATGCTTGGAGAAGGGTAAGGGACTTAACCAACTATTAAAATATCAGAGTAAAGCTATGGCCTACCCAGAAATGGACTATGGTGGTCTTCATTGGTCGGTAAACGTTAAACCAAAAGGTAATTTGATCTTGGGAATTTCTCCTTTTTTTTTTTTTTTTTTTTTATTCTTATTAGCATCTGTTTATGATTTTGCAATTGAAATTCTCTGAAGTCTCCAAAAGCTGCCATGTTTTCTTTTTGGTTAAAAAGTGGAATTGATCAATAAAATAAAACTAAGAAATTACATCCCTTGGCCAATTAGTTCGCTATGACAATTATCAAGGTTTATAACTAAAAAAAGTTACTAGACAAGAAGATTGCAGTTTGGAAATAGGTAAAATAATTATAGATATTAATATTTGAATTCAGATCTATTAAATATTGAATGTTATTTTTTTAAAGCAATTATATGAACAATTAAATTAAATTCGGATTCACCATATTTTACAAATTACAACAAACATTTTACATTTTACAAGTTTTAGATTTCAAAGGTCAATGTTGTTTTCAAGTCGCACTTAGGGGGCATGAAATCGTATCTGAAAACGATATATTTGAACAGGTTGAAGCTATCAGATTACTGCAAACGACCAATTAAATAATCGGAGTCGGTGCTGATAATGATAAGGATGAACATGGAAGTCCAAAAAATTGAGAAGGAAAGGAAGGGCACATGAGGGTTTGACTTCCACAGTCTGATAATGAACTCACCAACAGATTACAGCTAAGCTGAAGGCATTTTCCATTCACTTTCCTGTTTGTTCATTTGGGTTGACCATTCTCATCTAAAAGAACTTTTCATTTCTCTTCAAAACCTTCAACCAAACTTTCTTTTATATTTACCGAATCCACAAATGTCTCCCTTTCCATCGGATTTGATCCCTGACATACTTTGTCGGTTTCCAGTGAAGACACTACTCCGCTTCAAATGCGTGTCCAAGCCATGGGGTTCCCTCATAGATGACTCAAATTTCGCCAAACTCCATCTCAATCAATCCTTGAAAACCAAC
Source organism: Fremontodendron californicum (assembly GCA_030761205.1). Classification (NCBI taxonomy): domain Eukaryota; kingdom Viridiplantae; phylum Streptophyta; class Magnoliopsida; order Malvales; family Malvaceae; genus Fremontodendron; species Fremontodendron californicum. Next base: position 7,886,770 of record JAULJL010000024.1, read on the forward strand.
ACCAATGTCAAGCTCTTTCTTGATAATTGTATGGAAGATGATGATAAGGCCTATTCAGTGGACTTCGACTCGCTCGGCAACTTGGTTCAACTCCCTCGCCCTTTTACAGCTGAAATCACCAAATATCGTTCCAGAATATTTGGTTCTTGCAATGGTTTACTTGCTGTATACCATCGTGAAGCAGGCATTGCTTTGTGGAACCCATCAACCAGAAAATGCCATTATCTGCCAGCATTGGATGATGATATAACCATGGATCATGATACCATACCTGCTGGATATGACTATGATAGCAATACCATACTTGGATTTGGGTATGATGTCATAAGCAATGACTACAAGGTGGTGAAAATGCTAAGATCCAAGACTCAAAATTGCTTCAAAGTTATGATTTACAGTCTGAAAGCAAATTTCTGGAGGAGGATCGAGGATTGCCCTTATGACATTCCTACAAATTATAACGATGGTGCTTATATAAACAATTCCCTTCATTGGGTAGGGGATGAAGTAGGGGAATTCTCTGGAGGAAAAGTGATATTTGCTCTTGATCTTGGGACTGAGAAATACTATGAAATTCCTGAAGGTGACAGAAGCTTCAGAGAGAAAAAATGTGGCGGTTATTGTACAGGTTTTGGTTACATGAATGCGGGGGTATTGGGCGGATGTTTATGCGTTTCCCGAGACTTCTCAGCTTGTCCAGTGGAGGACCATATAAATGTATGGGTGATGAAAGAATATGGAGTGAAGGAGTCTTGGACGGAGCTGCTTTATCTGTCTCGAGACGAATGGCTGACCAACATATTTCACACCAGAGCTGTGGCGTATTCTAGGAAGGGTGATAAAATATTGCTAGATGATGGTGGAGGTCGTCAGCCTGCTTGGTTCAATATGGAGAATGAAACGGGGGAAAATCTGTGTATTCCAGGTGCACCCCAACGTTTTTCCACAATCATTTATGTGGAAAGCCTTGTCTCTGTCAATAATTAAAAATCTGATTCAATGGCAATCCAAGTTAAATGCAATAGTTGTCATCTCTTCTTTCTCTTTTAAGGTTTTGCTTTTATTATTGGCATGAGAAATAAATTTTACATTAGTTAAACTTCACAATTCGTGTATTCATATTGTGTTTATATATATATATATATATTTTTTTTTTTTTGTCATAATCATGTTTAAAGTAATTTATATTAATATAAATTTTAATATATTAATTAATAATTTGTGTTATAAAGATTTTGAAACATTCGTGTATTCGTGTCGTATCCGTGTTTTAGTTATTTTTTTTCATATCATGTTTGTGTCGTGTCCAATATTATTAGGTCTAGACCATTAGTGTAATTTAATATCAATTTTTGAATTAGTGTAATTTATCTTTCATACTTTTAATTTTGGATGGAATCTATTATTATATTTTAAATTTTAGAGTAATTAAAGAATATTCAAGTAATTTTTTTTGTTAATGACCCAATTTACGATTTAAAAAATGATATGACAGGAAAAACTAACCATCAAACTAAAACTCAATTCTTTTTTATTTCATTCATTGTCTTCTTTTTATCATGATATTTTTTATTAATATAATATTGTATTATCTGATTATTTTTCTTTTATTTATTTTATCATGATATTTTTTATTACATATAGCACCACATCATTCTTTTTCAGTTGGTCTTGGGGTTTTTTCATGCAATATATATATTTTTTTAATTTCTTTTGAATTATAAAACAATTTCTAACAAAATTTTTACTGGATATTCTTTAATTGTTTCAAAATTTAAAGTATGATAGTAAATTTGTTTTAAAATTAAAAGTACAATAATAAATTGCACCAATTAAAAGATTAATGATAAATATAAATATTTACATAAATAGAGTCATATATTTATATTTTATCCCAATTAAAAAAAAATATTTTGTAATATCTTATAATGAAAAGTGGAGCATAACAATGTGAAGGATGCACCATAAGCAAAAGTGTCTTATAATTTATTCGGAGTTTGCAAAAATGAAGAAGGGGGGAGATTACAAATTTACAGAGGCTACTTGTACGTTAGTCATTAATCTTGACTTATTGAGGTTATTTGTTATTAGAACTAGAATTAAGCCCCCCCCGTTTTACTTGGGTTTTTTTTTTTTAATTTAATTAATAATAAAATTTTAAAATAAATTTTACTAAATTATAATTTTTTATTTTAAAATTCTAATTCTAATTCTAATAATATTAATATTAATATAATTGTTTTTTAATTAGGAAATTAAATTATTATAATTATTTATCTATGAATTACATAATACAAATTTATTTTCAATTGTTATTTATATGCATTTTTAAATATATTTAGATCTTATTATATAGTGCATATTTTTATATATAAGAGGTAAAAAATAATTTGATGCACGCAAAAGAGTGTATTCACTACAAACAAATTGCCATATACTGACGCTTATCTATATCGACGGTCATAATTCGTCGGTATAAAGTATCTATTCTAACGGGTTTTTGTTACCGTCAGAATATGTTACCAATACCGACATTTTAGTTTCCGTTGCTATAGATACCCCGTACGGTTTTTCATTGACCGTCGGTAGAGGTATGATTTTTACTGACGGTTTCTCCTCCATCCGTCAGTATATTTGCAGGAAAAAAAAACCCGTATTTTTTTTTAAATTGCGAGAATTTTTTTTTACGTTTTTCTTTATTTTTTAATTAAATAAACCTATAGCAACGACTATTTAATTTTTGACCGTCGGTATAAGGTTGGCTTTTTTTTTTTTTTTTTTTATTTCTAACCTAAGCTAAAACTCTAATATTCCCTCTTCCTTTAACAAAACCCTATTCTCCTTTCGTAAATAAACCTTTCTTTCCTTGTTGGCCACTTCCGTAAATCAGCCATTCTGGTAAATCAATTTCTCCTCCTCAACCATTTTATCATTCTCTTCCGTAAATCACATTTCTCCTCCTCAGATTTCGGTCAGGACCTCACGCTTCTTCCCTTCCTATTTCTCCTTCCTTTTCGTAAATAAACTCAGATTTGGGTCAGATTCTTCCGAACCTCACATTTTCTGTCAGATTTGGTTGTTTAACAAGAGAATCGGTCAAATTTAGGTCTATTTCTGTCAGATTTCGGTCTACCATTTCGACTTTTCTTTAATTGTCTGTTTTTTTGTTTCCTTTTTAATTGTCAGATTTAGGTCAATTGCTGAATTATTTTAATCGATTTCTGTTTTCTTTAATTGTCAGGCTTGGTTGGTTTCGGGATTTCTTATTGGGTTGGTTTTAGAATTAGGCACTTGGCATTGAAGGTTTGTTCCTATTTCTGAAATTTTTTGTATGTTTCTGTTTTCTTTAATTGTCTGTTTGGTTGAGAGCTTTTATTCTTTTCACACTAACTATCTCTGTATAATATATTTCAAAATAAATATTTTATATAAAAGGGAAATAGATCCCAAATTTGGGTGCATGTTCACACTCACAAAAAGAATAGGATTGGAGTCAAGTTATTCTTAAGGCATGGGAAATGTTATCATCAAGTTGGGATATTTTGTATAGTTTATTAAAGTAATTCAATTTTAACTGTAAATTCATGTTATTTTTTTGTGTCATAATCATATTCAATATATTATCAATGACAAGTAATGCGAGGATTCAAACACTAGTTAGGTTTAAAAATAAAGATAATTTATTATTATTTTATGATTAAAAAGTAAGAATTTTATTATTTTAATAAAAAAATTATTTCAAATAATGACATTGACATATTATCTCATTTATTTGTGTTTTTTTTTACTTAAATAGTAAGTAATTATTCATTTTAAAAAAAATTACCCGCTTTTTAACTTTAAAAAAAAAAACCATTTCACCTTTTTTAATGTATTATTTTTTTCTAAAACACAAATTAATATATGTATCAATATAATGAGTAGATCTGTATAAAGGTTGGATTATTTGTTCAAGTTCAAAGATCGGTCCGATATTTGAGAGAGTTTGAACAAAAATATTAACTCGAAAAACATGTTTAGACAAAATAATGAGATCGGTTTAAAATCAGGTTGAGTCTTGCACATGACATTTTTTCCAAGCTAGACCCATCTATTTTACTATTATTAATATAAATTTTAAAATTAATCGATTTTTTTTACATAGAGATCGATCTTTTTTATATAATGATCAATCTCTTTTACATAAAAATCAATCTTTTTATGTATAAATTTAAGTGAATTTGGATAATTGTTTCACATGATTAAATCAAATTTAAACATAATTTTTTATTCATATTTTAGATCAAATTTAATTAAAAAAATATTTATTAATATGAGATTCGGCCTGCCATAAACATAAACACCTCTAATAATGAGTGTCTATGGCAAGTCACTTAAACAAGTGGTCTGCATTTCTTAGAATTAAAAAAAAAAAAAAAAAAAAAAAAAAAAAAAAAAAAGTGCATAAGAAAGTGTGAGCTTCATGTCCTTTTCCTCGTGGTAGGATTCTTCCCAAATGGCATCAATACTCTCCACTTTCTTGTCTTTTCCTTTTGTTGAGTAATTGTTGTTAATGTTAACTAAGGGTGTAAATCAACATAACGTTCGACAAGTGAATAATTTAGTTTTTGTTCATTTATATTTATTTATCAAGTTAAATAAATGATCATGAATATTGTTTAAAATTCGTTTATTAAACTAATCGAACACAAATAAGATCTGTTCAGTTCATTTATGTTCACGAATAAATTCGTTTATGAATCGTTTGACATTCGTTTAATAGATTGTTTAAAACTCGTTTATTGTTCAATTATAATATAATTAATAATATTTTTATTTTATTTACTTATAATATAATTAATAATACTTAATAACTTAAATTTAATAATTTAATAATAAATTTAATTTAATTACGTTTGTATTTTATTATTTTCTATTTAATAATAATTTAAAATTAATTTATTTTTTTATTTATTTGTTTGTTAAAAATATTTAGATTTGTTTGTTTATTGTTCATAAAAATAATTTTAATTGTTCGTGAACATATTCGATTATATGTTCATGAACATTAAATAAACGAACACGAACACACTCAATTTTAAACAAATGGTGCTTAAACACAATTTTAAAATTTTTAACGAATACGAACTAAATACAAACAAATTTAAAAATAAATAAATAAACACGAACAAAAACATGTTCGTTCAAACTCGATTTATTTACGACAATAAAATCTAAACAAAGGCTGAAGAAATCGAATAAAGATAAACTATAAATTAAAATATTCATAGTTGGCTCTGACGAGATAAATTAGATAAATATGAATTGATGGGTTCACTTTTCCATAAGCCGATGGTGAACTCGCTTAAACCAAGGCTTTTTTTCCCTCCTTTTTATTGTTTGGTGGTGATCACGATGTTGAATATTATGATTTTAAATTAAGAAAATGTTAATTTAATAATATTAATTAAAGTGATATTTATAAAAAATATATTTAAATATTATTTTTTAATTTAATAAAAATAATATATATTTATTAAATATAAAAAGAAATTCTAAAATAATAATTAACTAATTTTTAACTAATATCTCACCATTAATTAATCGGACCTAATGCATCAAATAACAACAAGAAATGAAGAAATTTAGATAAGGTATTTTAGATTTTTTTAGGATAATATTTTTTTATTATGGTGCAAATAAATTTTTAGAATATAATGTCTAAACGAAAAAAAATTAAAATTATACTTCAAATGTTTTTTAAACACACATGAACATTGAATAAAAATGAGAGGGACAATAATTTAATTTTTGAAAATTTGAATGTAAAGTTGTATAAAATGAATTTTAATAAATATATATATTTATATATGTTTGAAATACCTTTTCATGAAAAAGAATCATTTGAATGAAGAATCATCAATTTTAAAATAAAGTATTTTTAAAAAAAAATTGTTAACGAGTGTTCTTAAAACACTTTTTAAGATTAGTAATTAATATACTATTTATAGCAATAATATTGTATTAAATGTAATAGTTGATAACTTTATTCATCATTTTCAATATATTGAATGAAAATATTACTATATATGATAATCTAAAAAAATATCTTTAAAACTCTCGTTAATAAAAAAAAAAATTAATTTTCATATAGGAAACTCATATGTCCGATTTATTGCGTTCGAATACTTAAGACAAATTTTTTCCTTGCAGGACATTTGGTTGCCTTCCATAAAACATTCAAATGCCCAGCGCAAATTTTCAAACAAAATGAGCTTAATCATTTGAATTACCTTCAAGCATTCGAAATTTATTTTTTTATTTTTGATTCCAAAAATTATTTATCAACTTCTAAACATCATTTATTCTACGCAAATGCAGTGTTCATAAATTATAAATTGTTTTATAAAAATATTTATTTTGGTAATATATACTACATATGAACCGTCTTCATCTAGATTCCTTCATTTCCTACAATACCCCGAGGCCTGAACGGTACTCTTGTATTTTCTCTAGCTAGCGGAATCCACCAATGTCTACTTTCCCAACCGACGTGATCACCGATATACTTGGTCGGCTTCCCGTGAAGACACTTGTACGCTTCAAATGTGTGTCGAAGCTATATATGGGTTCCCTCATAGATGACTCTGATTTTGCCAAACTCCATCTCCATCACTCCTTCAAAACCAACAACAATGCCAGGCTTGTTCTTGACAGTGGTACAGAAAATGATGATAAGGCCTATTCAGTAGACTTTGACTCGTTAGGCAACTTGGAGCAACTCCCTCGCCCGTTTACAACTCCAGCAACCGGATTTGGTTCCAGAATATTTGGTTCTTGCAATGGTTTACTTGCTGTATACCATCCTGAAGCAGGCATTGCTTTGTGGAATCCATCAACCAAAAAATGCCATTATCTACCGACATTAATATCCGGAGATGTGATCGAGGGTGATTATTGCATTCTTGGATTTGGGTATGATGTTATCGGCAATGACTACAAGGTAGTGAAAATGACGGAATCTGGGACAGTTATGGTTTATAGCCTGAAAGCTAATTCTTGGAGGAGGATTAAGGATTGCCCTTATCGCAATCCTTATAGTCAGGTACAGGACGGTGCTTATGCTAACGGTTCCCTGCATTGGGTAGGCGATGTGAAAGACAAATATTTTGGGGGTAGATTGATCTTTGGTCTTGATCTTGGGGTTGAGGAGTATCATGAGGTGCCTGAATGTGAGATTAATTTCAGAAATTTTGGTTATAAGAATGTGGGGGTGTTGGGCGGATGCTTGTGTGTTTTCAGGGAGTACACGAATTGTTATGACGAAGATCATATCATTTTATGGGTGATGAAGGAATATGGAGTTAAGGAGTCATGGACTGAACTAGTTTATCTATCACGTGAAGAATGGCGCCTGACGAATATATTTTCCACCAGAGCTATAGCATATTCTAGGAGTGGTGATAAAATATTACTAGACGATGGTGGAATTCGTCCTCAGCCTGCGTGGTTCAATCTGGAGAAGCAAACAGGGGAGATTCTCCGTATTCCGGGCGGTGCACCCCAACGCTTTTCTGCAATGACTTATGTGGAAAGCCTTGTTTCTGTTCTGCCAATTCACGATTGATTGATTCAATGCAATAGTTGTCAGATCTTTTCTATCTCTGTTAGGGTTTTGCTTTCAGTTATTGGAATGACAAGTCACTCAAGCAAGTGATCTGAATTTTTTAGAGTGAAAAAAGTTTATGTATAAGAAAGTGTGAGCTTCATGTACTTTTCCTCATGTAAGATTCGTAAGGAAATAATGCTGAAGTTGTGGTTTATGACTTAGCAGTCAAGTTCGGAAAAAATTGCAGTTTAAAAATTAAAAAAAGTAATTACAAATATTGTTATTTAAAATTGAATTTATTAAATATTATTTTTTAAAAGTGATTATCTAATTAATTAATTGGACTAAAATTTGATTCACCATACTTTACAAATTACAGCAAACATTTAATATTTTACAAGTTTTAGATTTCAAAGGTCAATGTTGTTTTGAAGTCTCACCTAGGGGGCATGAAATCGTATCTGAAAACGATATATTTGAACAGGTTGAAGCTATCAGATTACTGCAAACAACTAATTAATTCATTTATATTAAAGCTCAAGTAATGAGCCATGCCTTGACACCTGTCCAGCACTGTTCATCTTTTGCACCATCCGCTCCGTAAAACGACGCCGTTTTGCGTCCTAACGTTTGTTTTCGGATCATTTATTGTTGGACACAATTTCAAAAACATGTTGTGAATAATCAAATTATTGTTAAATAATATAATGAGTCAAAATATTTTTTTTTACATGTTGCCCCAACTTGACACTTGTCCCTTACTGTTCATCTTTTACAATTTTTAGACCACCCGCCACGTAAACGACATCATTTCTGCGTCGGTGCTTTTACTGTTTATGGAAAATTTAAGAAACGTGCTATAAATGATTAAATTATTGTTCAAAAGTGTAATGAGTTAAAATAAGTTTTTCATTTCTTGCCCCATTTTCATACCTCTTACCCCACTGTTTATCCTCTACAATTTTTCTTTACACTTATAATTTTTTTTTATTTACTTTTTTAAATTAAGGTCTTTAAAAAATATTTTTTCCCAACAATTTTTTTCCCTTTACTTTCTTGAATCCTTTCTTTTCCCTAAAATTTTTAATTATCTTACGTTTTAACTTTATTTCAAATTAAACTTTTTAAAAAGTAACATTTTTTCCTAAACACATTACAAGATCCATTACATGATTTAATAATTCATGTATTTATCCGTATATACGTATCGTGTTTTTTTTTTTTTTTTTCGTGTAATCATAATGTGTTCAAAGTTATCAAATCTAAAGCAAATTTTTACTGATTTTGAACCCTTTTTAATAGTTATATAAAAACATCATAATTTAATATCCATTACACGATTTAATAATACTTTATTTATTAACCACATGTTTTCAAAATTATCCTTTGTTCTCTACATAATACCCGGCATTTATTGTTTCTGGTTCAACATGCAAAGCATTTATTGTAGCGGAGTATTGGTAATAGAGTTACGCGTGAACAATAAATGCAGTAAAAAATAACAAATAATGAAAAATATTCCCATTATTAACTCAGATAACAAATAATTTCCGCATTTAATCCGCATTTATTGTAGCCGAGTATTGGTAATAGAGTTACGCGTGAACAATAAATGCTAATAAAAAATATGAAACCAATGAAAAATATTCTCATTATTAACTCAGATAACAAATAATTTATTGTTTTTTACAGTAATAAAAAATACGAAATCAACGCGTTTTATACAGCTTTGTTCGGACTAAATGGTTTCGTCTTTAACTCAATTACTCAACTCTATCTTATCAGCACATTAAATGCTTTGTCATTAAATGCTTTTTATCAAAATTAAAAAAAAAAAAATCTTGGTTTTTTAAGATAGAATTCATGGGATTTATTATTGCAAATGGCGTTATTAACTCAGATAACAAATAATTTATTGTTTTTTACAGTAATAAAAAATACGAAATCAACGCGTTTTATACAGCTTTGTTCGGACTAAATCGTTTCGTCTTTAACTCAATTACTCAACTCCATCTTATCACCACATTAAATGCTTTGTCATTAAATGCTTTTTAATCAAAATTTAAAAAAACAATAAATGCAGTAAAAAATACGAAATCAATGAAAAATATTCTCATTATTAACTGAGATAACAAATAATTTATTGTTTTATACAGCAATAAAAAATACGAAATCAACGCATTTTATACAGCTTTGTTCGGACTAAATGGTTTCGTCTTTAACTCAATTACTCAACTCTATCTTATCAGCACATTAAATGCTTTGTCATTAAATGCTTTTTATCAAAATTAAAAATAAAAAAATAAAATTCTTGGTTTTTTAAGATAGAATTCATGGGATTTATTATTGCAAATGACGTTATAAGATACAAACCCATTTCAATCTTTTATTTTAATTTTTAAAGGGATGTCTACACACATAATTAATTGCTTTATCATTAAATATTGTATAGTTCCTTTTTTTTTCATCTATACACGTTATTATTTTATTAATTAAAATTAATCAATTAATATTAATTATTAATGATTATAACCACATTAAATACTTTTCATAAAATTTTATATCCAAGATCTGCCTTTCTCTTTCCTATCTTACTTTTCTGTTTTTTTTTTTTTTTTACTCCATCTTACACCACATTAAATGCTTTGTCATTAAATGCATTGGAATGGTCATCCGGGCAATAATAATCCACCCTCCCCACCATTAGCCATAAGATAACTCTCTCATGCCTTTCACAAATATATTTCCAACAAAGTTTATAATTCTTTCCATTTGATTCTCTGCTCTTTCGGAGAATATATAGGAAGAAACTTTACTTAAAATGCATATGATGGGATTATTCTTTGTAATTTATTGTTATGAGGCCAGAGAAACAATGCCAGATTTATAATTTGAATGGTTTTGGAAAAGCTCCCAAATGCTTTCATAAAATTAAAGTTATTGGAATCAACTTAGGTTTAAAAGGACAATAATTTTAAATGAATCAATGAAAAATATTTCCATTATTAACTGAGATAACAAATAATTTATTGTTTTATATAGCAATAAAAAATACGAAATCAACGCATTTTATACAGCTTTGTTCGGACTAAATGGTTTCGTCTTTAACTCAATTACTCAACTTTATCTTATCAGCACATTAAATGTTTTGTCATTAAATGCTTTTTATCAAAATTAAAAAAAAAAAATCTTGGTTTTTTAAGATAGAATTCATGGGATTTATTATTGCAAATGGCGTTATAAGATACGAACCCATTTCAATCTTTTATTTTAATTTTTAAAGCGATGTCTACACACATAATTAATTGCTTTATCATTAAATATTGTATAGTTCCCTTTTTTTCATCTATACACGTTATTATTTTATTAATTAAAGTTAATCAATTAATATTAATTATTAATGATTATAACCACATTAAATAATTTCCATAAAATTTTATATCCAAGATCTGCCTTGCTCTTTCCTATCTTACTTTTCTGTTTTTTTTTTTTTAACCATTAATACCTTACGCGTTAAAGTTATTGGTAAATATGGAAAACATACTAGCATAACTAAGTTATTGTTAAATAGTCTCATTAACAAAATTTATTTAAAAAAAGGGATGAAAAATTAGAAATAAATATAAAAGATGTTGTAAAAACAAAAGTATCTTTATCAAGAAAATTGTTTCATTCCTTTTCCTTTTATTTTTTAATTTAATTTCTAATTAAAAAAATCTGAAAAAACAAAGTTCTTTAAATTTAAAACATAAATTTTCGTTTTCTTATTTAGTTTTTCTACTAAAATAATAAAAATAATAACAACAATTTTCCTAAAATTAATTTTGCTTTGTTTTTTTTAAATTTTTTTAATAAAAACTATTTAAATATTTTGTTTTTAAAATATATTTCCAATTATAATTCTTTTTTTTTTTTAAAAAAAATCGTTAATGTAAGAGAAATGAAAAATACTTTTTAAATTTAGAGTAATTTTGTCTTTATAATATCATCATTTATAATAATTTTTAACTATTCATTTCTTTTTCTCAAATAACTTTTACTTATTACACTATTTAGAAATAATTTGCTTCTTCCAAGCATGTTTTTTATATTTGGTTTGGTATCATTAATAGTTGACGCGTTAAAATCTTTCAGCATATTTTTTCCTTTGTCCGACGGTCCGAACGGTGTCCTCTGTCCAGCGGTCCGAATGGTGTGTTTTGTTTTTACCTCTCTCCCCCGTCTCCACCACCAAATACCCACATTATCTTACGTTTTAACTTTATTTCAAATTAAACTTTTTAAAAAGTAACATTTTTTCCTAAACACATTACAAGATCCATTACATGATTTAATAATTCCTGTATTTATCCGTATATATGTATCGTATTTATGTTTTTTTTCGTGTAATCATAATGTGTTCAAAGTTATCAAATCTAAAGCAAATTTTTACTGATTTTGAAACCTTTTTAATAGTTATATAAAAACATCATAATTTAATATCCATTACACGATTTAATAATACTTTATTTATTAACCGCATGTTTTCAAAATTATCCTTTGTTCTCTACATAATACCTGGCACTTATTGTTTCTGGTTCAACACGCAAAGCATTTATTGTAGCCGAGTATTGGTAATAGAGTTACGCGTGAACAATAAATGCAGTAAAAAATAACAAATAATGAAAAATATTCCCATTATTAACTCAGATAACAAATAATTTCCGCATTTAATCCGCATTTATTGTAGCCGAGTATTGGTAATAGAGTTACGCGTGAACAATAAATGCAGTAAAAAATACGAAATCAATGAAAAATATTCTCATTATTAACTCAGATAACAAATAATTTATTGTTTTTTACAGTAATAAAAAATACGAAATCAACGTGTTTTATACAGCTTTGTTCTGACTAAATGGTTTCGTCTTTAACTCAATTACTCAACTCTATCTTATCAGCACATTAAATGCTTTGTCATTAAATGCATTTTATCAAAATTAAAAACAAAAAAAAAATTTGGTTTTTTAAGATAGATTTCATGGGATTTATTATTGCAAATGGCGTTATTAACTCAGATAACAAATAATTTATTGTTTTTTACAGTAATAAAAAATACGAAATCAACGCGTTTTATACAGCTTTCTTCGGACTAAATCGTTTCGTCTTTAACTCAATTACTCAACTCCATCTTATCACCACATTAAATGCTTTGTCATTAAATGCTTTTTAATCAAAATTTAAAAAAACAAAAAATGCAGTAAAAAATGCGAAATCAATGAAAAATATTCCCATTATTAACTGAGATAACAAATAATTTATTGTTTTATACAGCAATAAAAAATACGAAATCAACGCGTTTTATACAGCTTTGTTCGGACTAAATGGTTTCGTCTTTAACTCAATTACTCAACTCTATCTTATCAGCACATTAAATGCTTTGTCATTAAATGCTTTTTATCAAAATTAAAAAAAAAAAAATTCTTGGTTTTTTAAGATAGAATTCATGGGATTTATTATTTCAAATGGCGTTATAAGATACGAACCCATTTCAATCTTTTATTTTAATTTTTAAAGGGATGTCTACACACATAATTAATTGCTTTATCATTAAATATTGTATAGTTCCCTTTTTTTTTCATCTATACACGTTATTATTTTATTAATTAAAATTAATCAATTAATATTAATTATTAATGATTATAACCACATTAAATACTTTACATAAAATTTTATATCTAAGATCTGCCTTTCTCTTTCCTATCTTACTTTTCTGTTTTTTTTTTTTACTCCATCTTATCACCACATTAAATGCTTTGTCATTAAATGCTTTTTTATCAAAATTTAGAAAAACAATGAATGCAGTAAAAAATACGAAATCAATGAAAAATATTCTCATTATTAACTGAGATAACAAATAATTTATTGTTTTATATAGCAATAAAAAATACGAAATCAACGCGTTTTATACAGCTTTGTTCGGACTAAATGGTTTCGTCTTTAACTCAATTACTCAACTCTATCTTATCAGCACATTAAATGCTTTGTCATTAAATGCTTTTTATCAAAATTAAAAATAAAAAAAAAACATTCTTGGTTTTTTAAGATAGAATTCATGGGATTTATTATTGCAAATGGCGTTATAAGATACGAACCCATTTCAATCTTTTACTTTAATTTTTAAAGGGATGTCTACACACATAATTAATTGCTTTATAATTAAATATTGTATAGTTCCCTTTTTTTTCATCTATACACGTTATTATTTTATTAATTAAAATTAATCAATTAATATTAATTATTAATGATTATAACCACATTAAATACTTTCCATAAAATTTTATATCCAAGATCTGCCTTTCTCTTTCCTATCTTACTTTTCTGTTGAAGGGGGGAAGATTTACAAATATTATCTCAGAATAAATACTCGAATTTACTGACAAAGCAAAAAAAAAAACTGACAAAGCATTAAAACACGCAGAGCATTTACTAAAACGTGTATAGCATTTAATTTTCTAGGGAGAAAGAAATCAACGCGTTGGACACCAGGGAGAATAAATGCTGGGTTGGTTGGTAAATATGGAAAACATACTAGCATAACTAAGTTATTGTTAAATAGTCTCATTAACAAAATTTATTTAAAAAAAGGGATGAACAATTAGAAATAAATATAAAAGATGTTGTAAAAACAAAAGTATCTTTATCAAGAAAATTGTTTCATTCCTTTTCCTTTTATTTTTTAATTTAATTTCTAATTAAAAAAAATCTGAAAAAACAATGTTCTTTAAATTTAAAACATAAATTTTAGTTTTCTTATTTAGTTTTTCTACTAAAATAATAAAAATAATAACAATAATTTTCCTAAAATTAATTTTGCTTTGTTTTTTTTAAATTTTTTTAATAAGAACTATTTAAATATTTTGTTTTTAAAATATATTTCCAATTATAATTCTTTTTCTTTTAAAAATTCGTTAATGTAAGAGAAAGGAAAAATACTTTTTAAATTTAGAGTAATTTTGTCTTTATAATATCATCATTTATAATAATTTTTAACTATTCATTTCTTTTTCTCAAATAACTTTTACTTATTACACTATTTAGAAATAATTTGCTTCTTCCAAGCATGTTTTTTATATTTGGTTTGGTATCATTAATAGTTGACGCGTTAAAATCTTTCAGCATATTTTTTCCTTTGTCCGGCTGTCCGAACGGTGTCCTCTGTCCAGCGGTCCGAAGGGTGTGTTTTGTTTTTACCTCCCTCCCCCGTCTCCACCACCAAATACCCACATTATCTTACGTTTGAACTTTATTTCAAATTAAACTTTTTAAAAAGTAATATTTTTTCCTAAACACATTACAAGATCCATTACATGATTTAATAATTCATGTATTTATCCGTATATACGTATCGTGTTTATGTTTTTTTTCGTGTAAACATAATGTGTTCAAAGTTATCAAATCTAAAGCAAATTTTTACTGATTTTGAACCCTTTTTAATAGTTATATAAAAATATCATAATTTAATATCCATTACACGATTTAATAATACTTTATTTATTAACCGCATGTTTTCAAAATTATCCTTTGTTCTCTACATAATACCAGGCACTTACTGTTTCTGTTTCAACACGCAAAGCATTTATTGTAGACGAGTATTGGTAATAGAGTTACGCGTGAATAATAAATGCAGTAAAAAATAACAAATAATGAAAAATATTCCCATTATTAACTCAGATAACAAATAATTTCCGCATTTAATCCGCATTTATTGTAGCCGAGTATTGGTAATAGAGTTACGCGTGAACAATAAATGCAGTAAAAAATACAAAATCAATGAAAAATATTCTCATTATTAACTCAGATAACAAATAATTTATTGTTTTTTACAGTAATAAAAAATACGAAATCAACGCGTTTTATACAGCTTTGTTCGGACTAAATGGTTTCGTCTTTAACTCAATTACTCAACTCTATCTTATCAGCACATTAAATGCTTTGTCATTAAATGCATTTTATCAAAATTAAAAACAAAAAAAAAATTCTTGGTTTTTTAAGATAGAATTCATGGGATTTATTATTGCAAATGGCGTTATTAACTCAGATAACAAATAATTTATTGTTTTTTACAGTAATAAAAAATACGAAATCAACGCGTTTTATACAGCTTTGTTCGGACTAAACCGTTTCGTCTTTAACTCAATTACTCAACTCCATCTTATCACCACATTAAATGCTTTGTCATTAAATGCTTTTTAATCAAAATTTATAAAAACAATAAATGCAGTAAAAAATATGAAATCAATGAAAAATATTTCCATTATTAACTGAGATAACAAATAATTTATTGTTTTATACAGCAATAAAAAATACGAAATCAACGCGTTTTATACAGCTTTGTTCGGACTAAATGGTTTCGTCTTTAACTCAATTACTCAACTCTATCTTATCAGCACATTAAATGCTTTGTCATTAAATGCTTTTTATCAAAATAAAAAAAAAAAAATTCTTGGTTTTTTAAGATAGAATTCATGGGATTTATTATTGCAAATGGCGTTATAAGATACAAACCCATTTCAATCTTTTATTTTAATTTTTAAAGGGATGTCTACACACATAATTAATTACTTTATCATTAAATATTGTATAGTTCCCTTTTTTTTCATCTATGCACGTTATTATTTTATTAATTAAAATTAATCAATTAATATTAATTATTAATGATTATAACCACATTAAATACTTTCCATAAAATTTTATATCCAAGATCTGCCTTTCTCTTTCCTATCTTACTTTTCTGTTTTTTTTTTTACTCCATCTTATCACCACATTAAATGCTTTGTCATTAAATGCTTTTTTATCAAAATTTAAAAAAACAATGAATGCAGTAAAAAATACGAAATCAATGAAAAATATTCCCATTGTTAACTTAGTTAACAAATAATTTATTGTTTTATATAGCAATAAAAAATACGAAATCAACGCGTTTTATACAGCTTTGTTCGGACTAAATGGTTTCGCCTTTAACTCAATTACTCAACTCTATCTTATCAGCACATTAAATGCTTTGTCATTAAATGCTTTTTATCAAAATTAAAAAAAAAATAAAAATCTTGGTTTTTTAAGATAGAATTCATGGGATTTATTATTGCAAATGGCGTTATAAGATACGAACCCATTTCAATATTTTATTTTAATTTTTAAAGGGATGTCTACACACATAATTAATTGCTTTATCATTAAATATTGTATAGCTCCCTTTTTTTCATCTATACACGTTATTATTTTTTTAATAAAAATTAATCAATTAATATTAATTATTAATGATTATAACCACATTAAATACTTTCCATAAAATTTTATATCCAAGATCTGCCTTTCTCTTTCCTATCTTACTTTTCTGTTGAAGGGAGGAAGATTTACAAATATTCTCTCAGACTAAATACTCGAATTTACTGACAAAGCAAAAAAAAGTAAATTTACTGACAAAGCATTAAAACACGCAAAGCATTTACTAAAACGTGTATAGCATTTAATTTCCTAGGGAGAAAGAAATCAACGCGTTGGACACCAGGGAGAATAAATGCTGGGTTGGTTGGTAAATATGGAAAACATACTAGCATAACTAAGTTATTGTTAAATAATCTCATTAACAAAATTTATTTAAAAAAAGGGATGAACAATTAGAAATAAATATAAAAGATGTTGTAAAAACAAAAGTATCTTTATCAAGAAAATTGTTTCATTTCTTTTCCTTTTATTTTTTAATTTTATTTCTAATTAAAAAAAATCTGAAAAAACAAAGTTCTTTAAATTTAAAACATAAATTTTAGTTTTCTTATTTAGTTTTTCTACTAAAATAATAACAATAATTTTCCTAAAATTAATTTTGCTTTGTTTTTTTTAAATTTTTTTAATAAGAACTATTTAAATATTTTGTTTTTAAAATATATTTCCAATTATAATTCTTTTTTTTTTTTTTAAAAATTCGTTAATGTAAGAGAAAGGAAAAATACTTTTTAAATTTAGAGTAATTTTGTCTTTATAATATCATCATTTATAATAATTTTTAACTATTCATTTCTTTTTCTCAAATAAATTTTACTTATTACACTATTTAGAAATAATTTGCTTCTTCCAAGCATGTTTTTTATATTTGGTCTGGTATCATTAATAGTTACGCGTTAAAATCTTTCAGCATATTTTTTCCTTTGTCCAGCGGTCCGAACGGTGTCCTCTGTCCAGCGGTCCGAACGGTGTCCTCTTTTCAGCGGTCCGAAGGGTGTGTTTTGTTTTTACCTCTCTCCCCCGTCTCCACCATCAAATACCCACATATAAAAAATCTATAAATAGCCCCTTGCTTGCAGATCATCTGCAACAAGGTTGTTAGTAGTCGAGCTTCATACCAAAACAACTCATCTTCTTATATTGGTTAGATATATATTGGTTAGATTTACAGCAATAGAAAGGTTAGCAAAAAAAAAAATTTCTTTTCTCTACCTTTTTTCTGCCTTCGTTCTTTATGGAATGTTGATGCCATATTTTTTTTTCGTTAATAGTTATGTATTTCTTTTGTTATTTTGGTGTTGAAGTTTGATGAATGGTTATTTGTTTTTGTTTTTTTTTTTTTTCATTTTGACTTAATGCAGGCAAACAGGTCCGGCGACTAGCAGCTATTTCCTTCTCTTTGTTTTCTGGGGTAATCTGTAGAGATTATAATTGATACTGAAATCTTCCTCTTAAAAAGTTGATATGGAAGAAGGTGATTGAATTTAATATCATCAAAGGTTACTCAACTCAAAGATGAGGGAAGACTTGGGCAGTTTTCTAACAGTTTTTTGGATAAGAATCTAGGATTTAAAGTTTCATGGGAAAGTGCTTGTAATTTTCATAGAATTGTAAGATACGGGAGTTAGAAAAAGAATTTTGTTTTAGTTATAGTTAGGCAGGTCAGCTTCAGAAGAGTACATGTAACTATCAGTAAATTTGTTTTTAAGTGATTAATATTGCAGCAACTCTTTATTATGTGCTTTGTTATTGTTGTATCTGTGAAGTCATTTCTTGGGAGCTCAGATTTATAAGTGAACAGGTGATTTGTTGTTTGGAAGGGACAAGAATTGGCATATTATATGAGACGTCTTTTGCAGGTAATACTGAAAATTTTTTTACCATTTGATTATTAGTATCTGCAGTTAGCTATTTAATGGCTTATACTGCATGTAAACAAAAAAACATTAATTATTATTTATTATAATGATCGTATATTAAAAAATTTGTGTTGATTGATCTATTTTGTAATTTTTGTGAGCAATTTAACCTTTTAAAACAAAATTGCCAATATGAATTTTTATCAAACATTTTATGAAACATTATTATATTAATTATATATATGTATATCGTTCATTTTAGGAACTCAATATATCCCCTTCATGATAAGTAAGGTTAATAAGCTTGGAAAATATAGATTAAGTTCTGTTAATATTTACCTGACTTCAAAAATAACAAATATAAGCATGTAATAATTATAAGAAATTATTTATTTAAAATAAATGAATATCCAATTTAGGCATCAACTATTTCATAGATAAATGCAAAAAATATTGATAGCTTTATATATTTCCTTTTATGTTAAATAATTATAATATTTAAAAAATATATAACACGTTTTTGTCGGAGGAGAATGGGGCAGGGAAGGAAAGGTTTAGATGATTAAGGGTAATATTGTCTTTACAATTTCCTTTTAAACAATTTCTAACTTTTTCATTTCCTTTTCTTAAATTATTTTTTCCTATTAGACCTTTGAACAATTAATCTACTTGCATAGCATGTTTTTTATATTTTCCCAAACTAAAACGTGTAATGAGAATGCGAGGGATGGTTTTTTTTTTCTTCACTTTTTCCTTGGTTTGCTTCAGTCCATGATGACGTGGAAGCTCGGTTGAAGAGCTTTGCATCATTTAGCAAAATGAGGTAACCATTAGTCTAACAAAGCTTTAATTAACACTAACCAACTTGGCATTATGCTGCTACTCTTCCTAATTAAATACTGTCCACTAATAAAACCTTAGATCTTAGGCATATAAACGAATTTCTCAATTTGTTCTTAAAAGAAATCATCAGTAAAGTAATGTTACCTTCTCTGGTATCTAATGAATTGTGGTATAAGTAAAAATAATATGATTCATCATAGCTATTAATATATATATATATATATATATCTGTATGTGTGTGTGTGTTTTATATGTTATGTTGGTAGTCTTTGTATCATGTATGACTTTTTTTTTTTTGGACTTTTGAGTTAAGATGTTTGTCGCAACCTAAAAAATAATAACGACGAGTCTCATCGCAAGACTTTATTATTCGTTAGGCGTGACATTAAAAAAAACCGAGGAAAAGTCGACTTAATTCCTCTAAAAAAATGAAGGTTTTGAAAATGACCTTAAAAGACATGGAGTCGCCACCAATCTTTTTTAGCTAGGTGTGATCGGCCACCTATTAAAACCGGTTTTATAAAATATTTTAAAAATTAATTAAAACATTTTAAAAACCAATTTCAAGTCTGCGTTTTAAACCAGAGAAATCAAAGAAGTGGGTTCGGGAGTCGGTTACGTGCGGGGAAGGATTAGCACCCCCACAACGCCCGTATAAATCGGTACCTTATTAATCGTGTGTTATCTCAAGTCTCGGTAAAAGTTGGTTTTAAATTTAGTATTTCAAATTAATTCCCAATTTAAAGAAAAATAATTCCATTTTTTTTATTGAAAATGATCCGGAATTTATAAATTCAAAATTTTCCTATATTCCCCAACAAACGTGGCAAAATATAGAAATTTTTATTAGTTTTGGAAAACTTTCCGAATCATTCTCTTTTTTTGAAAGAAAGATATTCATGTATTAATAATAATTGATGATATTCCCTCCAGCAAACCCGGTAGAGAACTCATGAATTATTTTAACTCGAGAATATCTTTATTTTTATTGAAAATCATTATCTTTTTTGAAAACATTTAAAAGAAATGAATATGTATAGGCATGACATAAATAAAATGACATAGCAAAATCTAAATAATATAATGCAACCTAAATGTCATGACACATAGAAATTATTATGGCAAGAATCACATATTATATAAAATGCATGAATATAAAAATGCAATGCATGAGATGTATTTTTTCCTTTAATTAAGGAAATCCTTATATCTAAAAAGATATCCGGCTACCTTAGGAAAATATGTCAAATTAAATATTCTAAAACCAAAATACTTTGTGATTGTTTGAAAACAATTTTGAAAAGCTTGAATTAAAAATAAAAACTGGGCTAAAAATTTTTAAATGGCTCTAATTTCCTAAGTTTAAAAAAATCCGGACTTGACTCTCCTTAACCCGGGACTTGAAAAACCATTTTTAGAGTTAAAAAGGCTTAGAAATTACCCTAAGTCAGTAGCTAACCCTCCTAATCAGCCCACTCTAAGTAAATTAACCAAAACAGAAAATTGGTTTTTCTTTAAGTTCAATTCTGACTCCACTGTCCAGTTTTAATCCACGATATTTTACCCTATTTTTAAAAATCCCAAAAATTCTAAAAAAAATACTGGAGACTCAAGACATGTAAAACTATACGAGAAAAAATTGGATTAATTTTTTGATCAAAGATGAATTCCCAGAAAAACCAGAGATGTACGAGTTTTTGGAGGAGAAAAAACTGCTTTGTTTTTCTTTAAATTCAATTCTGAATCCACTGTCCAGTTTTAATCCATGATTTTTTACCCTATTTTTAAAAATTCCAAAAATTATGAAAATATTATTGGAGACTCAGGACATGTAAAAATACACGGAAAAAAATCGACTTAATTTTCTGATCAAAGATGAATTCCCAGAAAAATCGGAGATGTACGAGTTTTGGGTGGAAAAAAAACTGCTTTGCCAACACTTTTTTTTTTTTTGTCTTTGATAAAATCATTTAAAAACCAAAATAAAAATATTTGAAACTCATAGAATGACTTGAAGACAGTAGCTAGGACTTTTTGAAAGTTAGATAAAAATTGGCTAAGTAAAAAAAATCACAAAGGTAGAATAATCAATTTGACAAACTTAATTTTCCGCAAGTGTGCTCAAGAGAGCATGACCTTGAACCATTAATTGGCTCAAGTCATTATTCAAGTGGCATGAACATGAAATGCATGAAATAATGCAGCAAACATAATGCATGAAATGCATGGATTTAAACCTAAAGGTAAGGAAAATGCATGACATAAATAATATGGCCTAGACCTAACATGAACTTGCATGGCAATAAATGCAACCTAGACCTAAGATATGCATGGCATTTTCACAAATACAAGGCATGCTTAATTCAAAAATCCAACCAAATATCATGCAAATGCAAAAACCTAACAACTAGTATGACAAAAATACAACACACAATGCAAAACACATGGAGTAGCCAAATAGCCCCAAGCTTCAACAAGCATGGCATTTTCACAAACACTTGGTATGCTAGCATGAAAAACTAAGTCATAACACAAAAATCACACAAGCATTTTCACAAACACCTAATATACCAAATCTAAAACATGCTTACTAAGATATAAAACAAGAATCATGCAAAGAATCTCACAAGCATTTTCACAAACACTTAATATGCTAACTTTAAAACATGCTCAAATTTAAACAACATGAAAACAGAAAATTAAAAATGCAAAAACATGATATCTAAGACATAAATGGCAACAAACAAAGCAACCAAATTAAAATATAACTCAAGAACATGAAATAACATAACATTTAAAACATCAAAAACAAAGAAAATAGCATAAACAATATGGTAAAATGAATCGAAACAACAACTTAAAATAAATAATGTAGGCCATTTGGCCATGGTGAGTTTATTGTAAAAATAAAAAAAAAAATACTTAAGAAAGGAAATGAAGGAAGAACAAGAAACATTATTTTAAAATGAAAACTCACCAAGTAGAGATTAAAATAGCAAAAAATAAGAATAGAAAATGAAAGTGCAAGAGTTGGTGCTCAAGAGCAACCTCAAGAAGCTAATATTTCAAGCTTTTCTCTTCAAACTTTCCTTTTTTTTCTAAACTTTTCTTTTTTTGCTCTCAACCAAGAAGATAAAAACTAAGAAAAACTAAGAGAAATCAGCCAAAATGGAAAAGAAAAAACAAAATCTGCCTCCCCCCTTTAGGGTTGGCCTAAATGATGCTTATATAGCCTCAAAGATGTTGTCATTTTTGTGTAACCTATTTTCCATCAAATGGCCAATAATTCAAGATGAAAAGTCATGAAATTACCACCTTTAGATTAGCATCTCAACCCTCTCAAATTACAGCTATGCAAAAATAATGTTGACATCTTTCTTAACCTATGTGGTTTAATCACCATGGCTTGATCAAAGAGAATGGTTAACTAACTCTTGATTTTTAACCACTTGATTGAAAAAAAAAAAAAAATCAAGCTTCCTCCTTCCTTTGGGCTTGGGCAGGCCAGCACTTCTCTTTTCCAGCCCAGCTCTGATTTTTGAAAGGCCCAAAAAAGCCCTTTTCGGTTGCTTGGGTGAAATGACCATTTTGCCCCCCGGATGCAAGTAAATATCAAACGGACTCCAAATTCAATTTTTCTTGTTTTAATACTTCCAAAATAATAAAATATTGAGTTCTGGAAGTTTTCAAAATTATCCGAGTCCGTTTGCTATTTATTTGGATTTTTTCTTCCCAAAATGTCCTTTTATGCCCCTACTTTTTACCATTTTTTAAACGAGCTCCAAATCAAGATTTTTATTCACCAATATCTTCAAAATAATTAAAAAGTGTGATCTGGAAGTTTTCATAATTTTTGGAGCTCATTTGGTATTTTTTCGGGATTTATCGGCTTGAATTACTGCATAGGAGGCCCGGGATTTGGCCATTTTGCAAACGAACTCGGAATCAATATTTTCTTTCGCCAATCTCTTCCAAATAATTTAAAAATGAGATTTGCCAAATTTCAGAATTTTTGGAGTCCATTTGCTATTTTTCCGGGATTTATCTTTTTGAATTACTGCATAAGAAGCCCGGGATTTGGCCATTTTGCAAACGAACTCGGAATCAAGATTTTATTTCGCCAATCTCCTTCAAATGATTTAAGAATGAGATTGACAAATTTTCCATAATTTTCGGAGTCTATTTGCTATTTTTCCCAAATTTTTCCAATTTTGCCCTTTTACCTCCGAAACCCGGTTTTGCTCAAAACAAATCCGATTTTTAGATTTTCTTCAATCTGAGCCTTGGGCCATCCTTTTTAACCATTCTTCATCCATTGGGGGCTTTGGTCTTACCAAGTCGGGCCATTTCTGTGATTCTTCCCGATTTCACCGAAATCCACTAGAAACCCTAATTCTCGGTTTTCTCCCGGATTGACTTTTCTTTCGGTTTTTCTTGCAAGTGACTTCTCCATTACCCGTAGTCAGTGCTTATCTTTCATTTGGAACCTTCAATTTCGACCAGTTTGATCGTTTAAGCACTTTTCCCCAAATTTCTTGGATTAGGGTTTCTTTTCTACTGAATCTCCAAATCCCAACTTCCGAACTCCATATCTTTCAATGTAGACCTCGTATTATCAAAATTCTTTCGCCATTTTTCAATTGAACTTAAAATCTTGATTTTGAAAATGGGTTGACTTTTTTAGTAGTTGACTTTTTGGGGTTGACTTTTTCGGAGTTGACTTTTTCGGGGTTGACTTTTTTTCAAGTTTGTCTTTTTGTGCTCGCCCTCTTAAACTAAGTCTCGGAGTACCACCTGCAGGATGAAAACAGTCTTTTTATACTCGAAAACATCAATATGGGAAGAAAACATACCTGTTTAGTGGTTCGGACAAAATTAGGTGTCTACAGCTGCCCCTCTTTGGTTATTGCTGAGAATCAGGAATCAGGCAAAGATAAACCAACACTAATTTTGTACGGTCAGTGAAATCACATGTGAAGGAAAGGGAAAGGGGTTTCTTTTTCATTTTCATTTTTCATTTTTCATTTTTTTTTTCATTTTCTATTTTCTATTTTTATTTTTATTTTTTTCATTTTTCATTTTTCATTTTCTACTTTTTTTTTCTTTTTTCTATTTTTTTTCTCTTTTTCAATTTTTCAATTTTTTTTATTTATTTTTTATTTTTTTTTAAACAATAAATTGAAGATTTTGTCCTTAAATTGAATTCCCTGCCTAAACAAGGCTCGATTCGTCTTAAGAAAACGAATTCGATTTTCAAAAGAAAAATTTATGCCCGAAGGTCTTTAAAATTGGTGCCCGGAGGTCTTAAAAAACTGGTGCCCGGAGGCCTTACCCCTGAAAAAAGTTATGCCCGGAGGTCTTAAAGATGTTGCCCGGAGGTCTTACCTGTGACTTGAAAAATTATGCCCGGAGGTCTTAAAAATGGTGCCCATAGGCCTTACCCCTGAAAAAAGAGTTATGCCCGGAGGTCTTAAAGATGTTGCCCGGAGGTCTTACCTATTATTTGAAAAATTATGCCCGGAGGTCTTAAAAATGGTGCCCATAGGCCTTACCCTTGAAAAAAAAAAGTTATGCCCGGAGGTCTTAAAGATGTTGCCCGGAGGTCTTACCTGTGATTTGAAAAATTATGCCCGGAGGTCTTAAAAATGGTGCCCATAGGCCTTACCCCTGAAAAAAAGAGTTATGCCCGGAGGTCTTAAAGATGTTGCCCGGAGGTCTTACCTGTGATTTGAAAAATTATGCCCGGAGGTCTTAAAAATGGTGCCCATAGGCCTTACCCCTGAAAAAAAAAAGTTATGCCTGGAGGTCTTAAAGATGTTGCCCGGAGGTCTTACCTGTGGTTTGAAAAATTATGCCCGGAGATCTTAAAAATGGTGCCCATAGGCCTTACCCCTGAAAAAAAAAAAGTTATGCCCGGAGGTCTTAAAGATGTTGCCCGGAGCTCTTACCTGTGATTTGAAAAATTATGCCCGGAGGTCTTAAAAATAGTGCCCATAGGCCTTACCCCTGAAAAAAAAGTTATGCCCGGAGGTCTTAAAGATGTTGCCCGGAGGTCTTATATGTGATATGAAAAATTATGCCCGGAGGTCTTAAAAATTGAAAATTATGCCCGGAGGTCTTAAAAATTGGCGCCCGGAGGCCTTACCCCTGAAAAAGTTATGCCCGAAGGTCTTAAAGATGTTGCCCGGAGGTCTTACCTGTGATTTGAAAAATTATGCTCGGAGGTCTTAAAAATTGAAAATTATGCCCGGAGGTCTTAAAAATTGGCGCCCGGAGGCCTTACCCCTGAAAAAGTTATGCCCGGAGGTCTTAAAGATGTTGCCCGGAGGTCTTACCTGTGAATTGAAAAATTATGCCCGGAGGTCTTAAAAATTGAAAATTATGCCCGGAGGTCTTAAAAATTGGCGCCCGGAGGCCTTACCCCTGAAAAAGTTATGCCCGGAGGTCTTAATGATGTTGCCCGGAGGTCTTACCTGTGATTTGAAAAATTATGCTCGGAGGTCTTAAAAATTGAAAATTATGCCCGGAGGTCTTAAAAATTGGCGCCTGGAGGCCTTACCCCTGAAAAAGTTATGCCCGGAGGTCTTAAAGATGTTGCCCGGAGGTCTTACCTGTGAATTGAAAAATTATGCCCGGAGGTCTTAAAAATTGAAAATTATGCCCGGAGGTCTTAAAAATTGGCGCCCGGAGGCCTTACCCCTGAAAAAGTTATGCCCGGAGGTCTTAAAAATTGTCTTTGAAGAATTGTTGAAAATTAACCTAAAGATTTTGAGAAGATGCGAATGCTTTTTGATGCAAATGCATATGTTGAATAAGATACGAAATGACTTAAACTGGTGCAAACGTCTTTAATGCAAATGTAAATGACTTGGATTGATGCCCATGTTTCATGATGCAGATGCCCCTACTAATTGTGTTCATGTAACTGGTTTATGAATGGTGTAACTACAATTACCACACAGTAATGAAAATGCAATGATTCTAGAAATGATGCAATTGCTTGAGATGACACAAATGCGAATTCCATGAAGAATTGTAAATGTAAAGGTAAAATGCAGATGCTTATGGAATAATGCCAATGCAGATACCCATGAATGATGCAAATGCTTGCCGACACTGTGCAGATGCAAAAGCTCGATAAAGAGATGAGTGCTCATGAGTGATGTAAATGTCCCCGGTTGTTTTTCTAGACTTTGGCTTAGCCTTTCAAATTCATTTTTCCTCTTCAAATCAGAGTATACCTTCAATTCATTTTGGCTATTCTCTTTGCCCCAAAAATTTTCAAACTTTCATCAATAGAGATCTGAACTGAGTTCGATTTCTTCTTCTCATATCTGGAAGTCAAGACCTATTCTGGCAATTCTATACCTTTGAATTAGAAAAATCCTTATCTCATGTCAACATCAAAATGGGTATTTCAAAAATATATTTATTTGTTTTCTTATTTTGAAAACTTCTGAACAAAAAATATTAACCCCACAATGTGTGATGTACAAATCTTTTGAAGACTGATGATCATTGTTAGAAATTTCTCTAAGTATCAATCTGGGTTTTTCCAACTGGGATTGGCAAGGCTTGGTATAACAAGATTCTGGCTTTTCCACGAAAACTTCATGACAAAAATGTATATCCCTTCTAGGCTCACAAATGGAACAGTTTTTATAAATCATGAATTCATTGAGAACCAAACAAGTTCAACATTCTTTTAGTTTCCATATCAAGGCATTTTGACAAGCGTCAAGATTGGCCGGGATGTTTAAACTGGAAAGTTGATTTTGGAGGAAAAAAGTTTCAGTTTTTGAAGACAATCCTCTGAATGAGAACTGACAATTTGGGGGGTTCAGGAATTCCTAGATGTTTCTCGATGACCACTCCTTTAATAAGATCTTTTCTTTTGGGGTATCGGCACTATCATAGATGGCATCGAAAATTTCCAAATTTACTCTAGACCGCCCATTTTTGGGTTTTCGCCCTAGAGTCCCATTCTTTCCATTTTTTTTGTTCATTGTTTTACCATGCATTTGAGAATTCTAAATTCTTCCTTAGTGAAATGATAATTCGATGAAATGGGATAAAATCTGAGGAAAAACTTTTCAAATTAAATATTCATGCTTGATCAAAATGGACTTTTAAAGCATATAATGTAGGCCATAGCTCAGGGTTCAGAAAGAAAGGATAAATAGGCCCAAAATATGTGTTTGAGGGTAATCAGATCAAGGATCATTTGAGGAGGATTCTCTTTGAAGCATTTGTCCCTTCTCGGACATTTCTTTCCTTTTGACTTTGCTCTTTTTCTTCCTTGCTTTTGGCTTTCCATTTGCCATGTCTTTCACACATTTTGTTTTCTTTTTTATTGTGTTTTTCTTTTGTTTTTCTTGGCTTTCATTTCACCATCTTTTTCTCTTCTTTTTCTTTGACAGAGTGAGTTTGCTTTGTGTCTGTCCTTGAGCTATCACTCATTTCTCAATGATCTTTGAAAAGATCTTTTCTCGCATTTGCCCCCCAGTGTAGAAGGTAATCCTTGATCAGGGTTCAAAGAAGAAAGAATTCTTTTGGCTCAAAAGGGGTGACTATGGATAATTTCTTTTTGTGTGAAGGGGATATGAAAGATGGCCATTTCTCATGTCAAGCACAAATATTCACATTGAAAAGCAATCCCCAGGGGAAATAGATATTCAGAATTTCATTTTGCACTTTGGAATCATCCGAATTCTCACATGCATGATATCACGATTTTTCTTTTTCTTTTTCTTTTTTTTTTCTTTTTTTTTCGTCGCATCCCCCCAATGATTCATGCATTAGCCCATCCTTCTTTACCATGTATCCATCATTTCCATATATGATGCCCCAATTTGATTAACCATGAGAATCTGTATCAACGAGGAACATAGCAAGTCTAGGTCTATTTTGAAAAGGCTGAGTTTCCAATCTGAGTTTTTTTGAAGAGATAAGGAAAATATGACCCAAAAACGGGTTTTCTCTGGGACAAGGGATAATCTAGTTTAATCATTGTGCCCCAGGGTGTCAATCATGAAGTGATGTCTGGGCAATTAGTGTTTTGTGGTCATTGGGAAAGGTCATGAATGGTTTTAGCACAATCTTGACACACCAAATTTTTAAAATCTGGATTCTTGAAAGAATGTCTCATTTGTTTAATTTTCAAGGAATTTGAAAATTTTCAAAAAGTTCGTTCCTTTGTTCATAACCTAGACTAGGATTTACATCCTTGCTTATTTTGCAATGACAATGCTTCTCTTTTTTCATTCATTTTTCCTTGAAGCATTAGGTCTTTCAAGTGTTATTGATTCAAGGTTTAGGTATAGAGAAGCCTAAAAAAAGAGGGGGATGGTGTTGGGTCATTTCTAACACTGATCATCAATCTTCTTGAGACTATCCATTATTAAAACTTCCTTAATGCTTGTTTTTGTAAATTCACGTTTATTTAAAACACAACAAACACAAAGCATTTAAAATTCATTTAATTCATGTAGATGTTAACATGAGACAAGTGCTTTCATCATCACAGTGTATAAAACTACATGCGTAAAAAATGCTCCTATTGACATCCTTCAAAGGTAGTAATTCTCCCCCTAAAACCCTGAAAGAAATTGATTTAGGGCTAAGTGGCCTTCCATTGATCGATAAGCTCCGGTGTCAAAATACCATCACGGATAAGACTTTCAATCCTTTCCTTCAGTTGTCTGCATTTTTCAGTTGAATGCCCAACTACCCCTAGGTGATAATCACACTTGCTGTCAGGGTCATAACTCCTTGCTGATGGATTCGGAGCTATTTTCAAAGGTACCGGGGTAAGGTACTGATTCTTTATTAGTAATGGCAGTAAGTCAAGGATGGGGATTGGAATTCTTTCTTGATTTTCTCGCGGTCGTTTTCTAGAAGTAGGCCTTGTTGCAAGGGCTGGTATACGATTAGGTGTTTGGGTAGGTAGGTAAGGATAAAGGCTTGGAGATACCTCAGTAGGGTAACATGATTGGTATGAGGGAAATTGGGAATATGGGATGAAATCTCCCATAGTTTGGACATCTTCCTCTTTCTTTCTTGGTGCCTTATTTCTCTCTGTATTGGATGTTCCTTCCTTTCAAGTTTCCCATTCTTGATAGCATTCTCAATCATCTCCCCTGAAATTACCATGTCCGCAAAATTCTTCGAAGCATTGCCGACGAGTCTGTCATAGTACGGGGCCTGCAGTGTATTCACAAAAAGGATAGTGATTTCCTTTTGTGTCAAGGGCGGTTGTACTTGGGCAGCCAGGCTCATCCACCGTTGTGCATATTCTTTGAAGCTCTCAGTAGCTTTTTTCTCCATATTTTGCAAAGTGAGACGATCAAGTGTCCTGTCGATCATATGCTTGTACTGGTTTAGAAAAGCCCCAGCCAAATCATTCCAAGAGCGAATTTGATCCTTGCTCAACTGACTATACCACCTAATTGCGGACCCGCTGAGGCTATCCTGAAAGTAGTGAATTAAAAGCTTATCATTATCTATCTGACTTGTCATCTTTCGGCAGAACATAGTGATGTGGGCTGATGGATCGGTCGTCCCGTCATATTTCACAAAGTCAGGGATCTTGAACTTAGAAGGAATGACTAAATCGAGGACCAAGCATCGTTCTTTCGCCTCCACACTCCCGAATACATCTGTTCTTTCTATTGCCCGGAGCCTTTCATCTAACAACTGATATTTCCCTTGAGAATCTGCCAACTCAACCTCATTTACTGCAACCCTTTTCAACTTTGCCTGTTCAGCTGGATCATCTGAGTTTAGGACATTGACGGGGTTAACAGTGTTCTGGGCATCACTTATTGCGACCTCATCTTGGCCCTTTTGTACCTCTAACCCTTCTCCGGCGACAAAGTTTTCGGTGTATCCTTTTCCCTTGATTACAGCAGACATTAGCTCCATCAGTTTAGTCATCTGATCCTTAGATTCTGCTTGAGATTTTGCTAGCTGTTCTCGCAATTCTCTCTGTTCCCTTTCCATTTTTTCCATTCGGGCAACTTGTTCATCCTCCATAGCACCAGCCTGTATTAAAAGTGTACTCAGTACTTCTTCTGATTTGAAATGGAAATTCTTTCAAAGACTCCTAAAGCCAAGCCAACTTCTATTTTATTTCCCCCAAATGTATGTCATGATGAATGAGCCATGAATGCAATTTGATGCATGTGAAGCCTAAACAATATGATGTATGGATATGTACAATGGAAACATGCTGACCATATATGTAATAAATGCAATCACAATGCCAACATGTTGCAAACAAAGAATAAACAAATCAACACATGGATATATGCAATGACTGATCATGTGCATTTTAGCATATTTCCCAATGAATGATCATATATCCTATGAATGCAACACGGTGTCAATTATGATACATGCAAACAATGAATGATTGATATAGAGTATATACAAAGAAAATCATGCTAACCATGTGTGTCATGAATGCGACCTGATGCCAATATGACAAATTAATGCATGAGCATATCATGATGACTGTGTATGCCATGAATGCACCCTGATGCAATGATGCATGTAAAAAATAAGCAAATTAATGCATGGATATATACAATGAATGACCATGTATGTTCTAAATGCATTTCTCAATGAATGATCATATACACTATCAATGCCACACAATGTCAATTATGATGCATGTGAAGAATAAATGATTGACACAGAGTATATACAAAGAAAATCATGCTGACCTTGTATGTCATGAATGCAACTTGATGCCAATATGACAAATTAATGCATGAGCATATCATGATGACTACGTATGCTATGAATGCAACCTGATGCCAACATGATGCATGTAAAGAAAGAATAAATTGATATATGGATATATACAGAAAAATCATGCTGACTATGAATGCATGAATGCAACTTGATGCCAACATGATGCATGTAAAGAAAGAATAAATTGATACATAAGTATATACAAATAATGACCATGCATGTCATAAACGTATCTTACAATAAATGACCATGCATGCTATGACTATAACATGATGTCAAAATGATACATGCAAAAAATAAATGAATTAACACAAAGGTATATACAAAGAAATCAATGATTACACGAAATTGGTGGGACCTAAAAAAAAATCTCATTATGCAAGATTGCCTCCAAATTTATGATTTTTTTTACATGTTTTTTTTTTGTGTTTTTTTTTTTTTATTTATGAAAAACCAATCACATTATTTTCAAAAGAATTTCAGGGTGGATCCCACTATGGTACCATATGCAAATGTTCATGTGACACTACCGGTTTTATGAAATCATCAAATGAAATTACCAACTGTTTATTGCAAAGAATGAGATCAATAACACAACCAAAAATGTACATGCTCTATTCACACATGCATGAAATGTGCAACATGCAAAATGCTTGAAAAAAGATTTTTTTTTTTTTTTTTTTAAAAACAGCTAATGAACATTTGCCCCAACAATATTTGCTTATTTAGGCATCACGATGCCTTCGAGGCGGAGTATCACATTTATTACGGGCGATGTACGTACATCGTTGCCCGATCTACCACACTTATTCGGAGTGTAAAATAGGTAACAAAAGGTTTAGAACTGTCCCTCTATGTGTTCCTATTTTCGGTATATCTAACGGAAATCCGGCATGGCTTCACCTAGGTTCACTATATGAGGGTGAATCGGTTCTAAGGCTCCGAATTGTTCCTCACTGTCGCCGGTGAAGGCTAGTAAGGCACCCCGATAAAAGCGGGTTCAATTCGTTAGAGTATATTTTCCTATGCCCATGCGGAGGATCATCACGAAGGCATTAGGTACTTTATACTCCGAAAGTGTTTCACTAGCCCATACGGAGGATCAATCACGAAGGCGTAGTTACTTTACTCCCACTTAAAAGGACGGAACCCGGGTATAGGATTCATGTTATGCAAATGCACGTGTAGTGTGTGTGGAGGAATAATAAACCTTTCACCACCTATTCTACAAACCTTATTCTAAATGCCCTAGCAATTAAAACATTCAAGAATAGTGTAACGCATTAACCAACAAGCAATTATAATATACAACCTTAAATAACTAGAGAACAAAAATAAAATGCATGCACATGAGTATGAACATATTTAAAAACAATTTATTATTTTCAAAATTCTCCTTATTAAAAAAATATGGGAATTAAAATCAAATACCAATTAAACCAACAAAAACCGAGACTTTGATAATACACGACTAATTCTAGGCCTGACTCTCTAATATGTCCCCAGTGGAGTCGCCAAGCTGTCGCTGTCGCAACCTAAAAAATAATAACGACGAGTCTCATCGCAAGACTTTATTATTCGTTAGGCGTGACATTAAAAAAAAAACCGAGGAAAAGTCGACTTAATTCCTCTAAAAAAATGAAGGTTTTGAAAATGACCATAAAAGACGTGGAGTCGCCACCAATCTTTTTTAGCTAGGTGCGATCGGCCACCTATTAAAACCGGTTTTATAAAATATTTTAAAAATTAATTAAAACATTTTAAAAACCAATTTCAAGTCTGCGTTTTAAACCAGAGAAATCAAAGAAGCGGGTTCGGGAGTCGGTTACGTGTGGGGAAGGATTAGCACCCCCACAACGCCCGTATAAATCGGTACCTTATTAATCGTGTGTTATCTCAAGTCTTGGTAAAAGTTGGTTTTAAATTTAGTATTTCAAGTTAATTCCCAATTTAAAGAAAAATAATTTCATTTTTTTTATTGAAAATGATCCGGAATTCATAAATTCAAAATTTTCCTATATTCCCCAACAAACGTGGCAAAATATAGAAATTTTTATTAGTCTTGGAAAACTTTCCGAATCATTCTCTTTTTTGAAAGAAAGATATTCCTTTATTAATGATAATTGATGATATTCCCTCCAGCAAACCCGGTAGAGAACTCATGAATTATTTTAACTCGGGAATATCTTTATATTTTTTATTGAAAACCATTATCTTTTTTTGAAAATATTTAAAAGAAATGAATATGTATATGCATGACATAAATAAAATGACATAGTACAGTCTAAATAATATAATGCAACCTAAATGACATGACAAATATGAATGGTATGGCATATAATTTAAATGACATGGAATAAAATAATGCTATCATATAATATGCATGAAAATAAAAATGCAATGCATGAAATGTATTTTTTCCTTTAATTAAGGAAATCCGTATATCTAAAAAGATATCCGGCTACCTTAGGAAAATATGTCAAATTAAATATTCTAAAACCAAAATACTTTGTGATTGTTTGAAAACAATTTTGAAAAGCTTGAATTATCAATAAAAACTGGGCTAAAAATTTTTAAATGGCTCTAATTTCCTAAGTTTAAAAAATCCGGAATTGACTACCCTTAACCCGGGACTTGAAAAACCATTTTTAGAGTTTAAAAAGGCTTAGAAATTACCCTAAGTCAGTAGCTAACCCTCCTAATCAGCCCACTCTAAGTAAATTAACCAAAACAGAAAAATGGTTTTTTTTTTTTAATTCAATTCTGACTCCACTGTCCAGTTTTATTCCACGATTTTTTATCCTATTTTTAAAAATTCCAAAAATTCTAAAAAAAATACTGGAGACTCAGGACATGTAAAACTACACGAGAAAAAACCGGCTTAATTTTTGGATCAAAGATAAATTCCCAGAAAAACCAGAGATGTACGAGTTTTTGGAGGAGAAAAAACTGCTTTGTTTTTCTTTAAATTCAATTCTGACTCCACTGTCCAGTTTTAATCCACGATTTTTTAACCTATTTTTAAAAATTCCAAAAATTCCGAAAAACTTATTGGAGACTCAGGACATGTAAAAATACACGAGACAAAATCGGATTAATTTTTTGATCAAAGATGAATTCCCAGAAAAATCAGAAATGTACGAGTGTTTTTGAAAAAAAAAACTGAAAAAAACTGTTTTGCCAACACATTTTTTTGTCTTTGATAAAATCATTTAAAAATAAAAATAAAAATATTTGAAACTCATAAAATGACTTGAAAGCAGTAGCTAGGGTTTTTTGAAAGTTAGATAAAAATTGGCTAAGTAAAAAAAATCACAAAGGTAGAATAATCAATTTGACAAAATTAATTTTCCACAAGTGTGCTCAAGAGAGCATGACCTTGAACCATTAATTGGCTCAAGTCATTATTCAAGTGGCATGAACATGAAATGCATGAAACAATGCAGGAAACATAATGCATGAAATGCATGGATCTAAACCTAAATGTAAGGAAAATGCATGACACAAATAATATGGCCTAGACCTAACATGAACTTGCATGACATTTAATGTAACATAGACCTAAGACATGCAGGGGCGGTGCGTAATGAGAGCCAGAGGGGGCCTTGGCCCCCTCAAGAATTTTGAAAATCCCTATATATATATATATATTAAATAAAGTTATGCTTTTATGAGTTTGTTATTTTTATTAGTATATTATTTGCATATATGTTTTATATTAGTAAAACATAGTAACATATCTCAAACGAATATATGTATATATATATATATATATAAATTTAGACTTTTAATCGGCTCCCCCAAGATTAAGTATCAAGATCCGCCATTGAAGACATGCATGGCATTTTCACAAACACAAGGCATGCTTAATTCAAAAATCCAACCAAATATCATGCAAATGCAAAAACCTAACAACTAGCATGACAAAAATACAACACACAATGCAAAACACATGGAGTAGCCAAATGGTCCCAAGCTCCAACAAGCATGGCATTTTCACAAACACTTGGTATGCTAGCATGAAAAACTAAGTCATAACACAAAAATCACACAAGCATTTTCACAAACACCTAATATACCAAATCCAAAACATGCTTACTAAGATATAAAACAAGAATCATGCAAAGAATCACACAAGCATTTTCACAAACACTTAATATGCTAACTCTAAAACATGCTCAAATTTAAACAACATGAAAACAGAAAATTAAAATGTAAAAACATGATATCTAAGACATAAATGGCAACAAACAAAGCAACCAAATTAAATATAACTTAAGAACATGAAATAACATAATATTTAAAACATCAAAAATAAAGAAAATAGCATAAACAATATGGTAAAATGAATCAAAAACAACAACTTAAAATAAATAATGTAGGCCATTTGGCCATGGTGAGTTTATTGTAAAAACAAAATGTAAGAAAAATATACTTAAGAAAGGAAATGAAGGAAGAACAAGAAACATTATTTTAAAATGAAAACTCACCAAGTAGCTTTTGAACGGATTAAGCTATAAACCCTCAGAGTAGCTTTTGAACGGATTAAGCCACAAACCCTCTCACAAGTAGCTTTTGAACGGATTAAGCTATAAACCCTCAGAGTAGCTTTTGAACGGATTAAGCTACAAACCCTCAGAGTAGCTTTTGAACGGATTCAGCTATAAACCCTCTCACGAGTAGCTTTTGAACGGATTAAGCTATAAACCCTCAGAGTAGCTTTTGAACGGATTAAGCTACAAACCCTCTCAACAAAAAACACTATGACTCACCACCCGGATAATCCTAATACAAGTGTATAGACTATCTCACAAGGGGTAGTGGGTGGTCTCAACCAAAGGCCAAGACTTCTTATTTATAAGGTGAGCACCTCCTTGGCTTGACATTACAAAGGGATGTGGGATTGGGACTTAGGCTCAAAAATGAAAATGTCTAACTTAACTCTTGATTTTTAATCACTTGATTGAAAAAATCCTAAGCTTCCTCCTTCCTTTGGGCTTGGGCAGGCCAGCACTTCTCTTTTCCAGCCCAGCTCTGATTTTTGAAAGGCCCAAAGAAGCCCTTTTCGGTTGCTTGGGTGAAATGACCATTTTGCCCCCCCGGATGCAAATAAATATCAAACGGACTCCAAATTCAATTTTTATTTTTTTAATACTTCCAAAATAATAAAATATTGAGTTCTGGAAGTTTTCAAAATTATCCGAGTCCGTTTGCTATTTATTTGGATTTTTTCTTCCCAAAATGTCCTTTTATGCCCCTACTTTTTACCATTTTTTAAACGAGCTCCAAATCAAGATTTTTCTTCACCAATCTCTTCAAAATAATTAAAAAGTGTGATCTGGAAGTTTTCATAATTTTTGGAGCTCATTTGGTATTTTTTCGGGATTTATCGGCTTGAATTACTGCATAGGAGGCCCGGGATTTGGCCATTTTGCAAACGAACTCGGAATCAAGATTTTATTTCGCCAATCTCTTTCAAATGATTTAAGAATGAGATTGACAAATTTTCCATAATTCTCGGAGTCCATTTGCTATTTTTCCCAAATTTTTCCAATTTTGCCCTTTAACCTCCGAAACCCGGTTTTGCTCAAAACAAGTCCGATTTTCAGATTTTCTTCAATCTGAGCCTTGGGCCATCCTTTTTAACCATTCTTCATCTATTGGGGGCTTTTGTCTTACCAAGTCGGGCCATTTCTGTGATTCTTCCCGATTTCACCGAAATCCACTAAAAACCCTAATTCTCGGTTTTCTCCCGGATTGACTTTTCTTTCGGTTTTTCTTGCAAGTGACTTCTCCATTACCCGTAGTCAGTGCTTATATTTCATTTGGAACCTTCAATTTCGACCAGTTTGATCGTTTAAGCACTTTTCCCCAAATTTCTTGGATTAGGGTTTCTTTTCTACTGAATCTCCAAATCCCAACTTCCGAACTCCATATCTTTCAATGTAGACCTCGGATTATCAAAATTCTTTCGCCATTTTTCAATTGAACTTAAAATCTTGATTTTGAAAGTGGGTTGACTTTTTTCAGTAGTTGACTTTTTGGGGTTGACTTTTTCGGGGTTGACTTTTTTGGTGTTGACTTTTTTTCAAGTTTGTCTTTTTGTGCTCGCCCTCTTAAACTAAGTCTCGGAGTACCATCTGCAGGATGAAAACAGTCTTTTTATACTCGGAAACATCAATATGGGAAGAAAACATACCTGTTTAGTGGTCTGGACAAAATTAGGTGTCTACAGCTGCCCCTCTTTGGCTATTGCTGAGAATCAGGAATCAGGCAAAGATAAACCAACACTAATTTTGTACGGTCAGTGACATCACATGTGAAGGAAAGGGAAAGGGGTTTTTTTTTTTTTCATTTTCTATTTTTTAATTTTTTTTCATCATTTTTTTTCCTTCTTTTTTTTCTTTTTTTTTATTTCTTTTTTCTATTTTCTCTTTTTTCATTTTTTATTATTATTATTATTATTATTATTATTTTTTAACAATAAATTGAAGGTTTTGTCCTTAAATTGAATTCCCTGCCTAAACAAGGCTCGATTCGTCTTAAGGAAACGAAATCGATTTTCAAAAGAAAAATTTATGCTCGAAGGGCTTTAAAATTGGTGCCCGAAGGTCTTAAAATGGTGCCCGGAGGTCTTAAAAATTGGTGCCTGGAGGTCTTAAAGATGTTGCCCAGAGGTCTTAAAAATGGTGCCCATAGGCCTTACCCCTGAAAAAAGTTATGCCCGGAGGTCTTAAAGATGTTGCCCGGAGGTCTTACCTGTGATTTGAAAAATTATGCGCTGTATGCGATTTTAAAAATGATGCCCGGAGGTCTTAAGAATGGTGCCCGGAG
This sequence comes from Fremontodendron californicum, assembly GCA_030761205.1. NCBI lineage: Eukaryota > Viridiplantae > Streptophyta > Magnoliopsida > Malvales > Malvaceae > Fremontodendron > Fremontodendron californicum. Next base: position 7,924,912 of record JAULJL010000024.1, read on the forward strand.
GCCTTACCTGTGATTTGAAAAAAATGCGCTGTATGCGACTTTAAAAATGATGCCCGGAGGTCTTAAGAATGGTGCCCGGAGGCCTTACCCGTGATTTGGAAGAAATGCGCTGTATGCGACTTTAAAAATGATGCCCGGAGGTCTTAAGAATGGTGCCCGGAGGCCTTACCCATAATTTGGAAGAAATGCGCTGTATGCGACTTTAAAAATGATGCCCGGAGGTCTTAAGAATGGTGCCCGGAGGCCTTACCCGTGATTTGAAAAAAATACGCTGTATGCGACTTTAAAATGATACCCGGAGGTCTTAAGAATGGTGCCCGGAGGCCTTACCCGTGATTTGGAAGAAATGCGCTGTATGCGACTTTAAAATGATGCCCGGAGGTCTTAAGAATGGTGCCCAGAGGCCTTACCCGGATTTGGAAGAAATGCGCTGTATGCGACTTTAAAAATGATGCCCGAAGGTCTTAAGAATGGTGCCCGGAGGCCTTACCCGTGATTTGAAAAAAAATGCGCTGTATGCGACTTTAAAAATGATGCCCGGAGGTCTTAAGAATGGTGCCCGGAGGCCTTACCCATAATTTGGAAGAAATGCGCTGTATGCGACTTTAAAAATGATGCCCGGAGGTCTTAAGAATGGTGCCCGGAGGCCTTACCCGTGATTTGGAAGAAATGCGCTTTATGCGACTTTAAAAATGATGCCCGGAGGTCTTAAGAATGGTGCCCGGAGGCCTTACCCATAATTTGGAAGAAATGCGCTGTATGCGACTTTAAAAATGATGCCCGGAGGTCTTAAGAATGGTGCCCGGAGGTCTTACCCATAATTTGGAAGAAATGCGCTGTATGCGACTTTAAAAATGATGCCCGGAGGTCTTAAAAATGGTGCCCGGAGGCCTTACCCGTGATTTGAAAAAAAAAATGCGCTGTATGCGACTTTAAAAATGATGCCCGGAGGTCTTAAGAATGGTGCCCGGAGGCCTTACCCGTGATTTGGAAGAAATGCGCTGTATGCGACTTTAAAAATGATGCCCGGAGGTCTTAAGAATGGTGCCCGGAGGCCTTACCCATAATTTGGAAAAAATGCGCTGTATGCGACTTTAAAAATGATGCCCGGAGGTCTTAAGAATAGTGCCCGGAGGCCTTACCCCTTAAAAAAGTTATGCCCGGAGGTCTTAAAGATGTTGCCCGGAGGTCTTACCTATGAATTATGCCCGGAGGTCTTAAAAATGGTGCTGAAGAATTGTTGAAAATTAACCTAAAGATTTTGAGAAGATGCGAATGCTTTTTGATGCAAATGCATATGTTGAATAAGATACGAAATGACTTAAACTGGTGCAAATGTCTTTAATGCAAATGTAAATGACTTGGATTGATGCCCATGTTTCATGATGCAGATGCCCCTACTAATTGTGTTCATGTAACTGGTTTATGAATGGTGTAACTACAATTACCACACATTAACGAAAATGCAATGATTCTAGAAATGATGCAATTGTTTGAGATGACACAAATACGAATTCCATGAAGAATGTAAATGTAAAGGTAAAATACAGATGCTTATGGAATAATGCCAATGCAAATACCCATGAATGATGCAAATGCTTGCCGACACTGTGTAGATGCAAAAGCTCGATAAAGAGATGAGTGCTCATGAGTGATGCAAGTGCCCCCGGCTGTTTTTCTAGACTTTGGCTTAGCCTTTCAAATTCATTTTTCCTCTTCAAATCAGAGTATATCTTGAATTCATTTTGGCTATTCTCTTTGCCCCAACAATTTTCAAACTTTCATCAACAGAGATCTGAACCGGGTTCTATTTCTTCTTCTCATATCTGGAGGTCAAGACCTATCCTGGCAGTTCTACACCTTTGAGTTAGAAAAATCTTTGTCTCATGTCAACATCAGAATGGGTATTTCAAAAATATCTTTATTTGTTTTCTCATTTTGAAAACTTCTGAACGAAAAATATTATCCCCACAATGTGTGATGTACAAATCTTTTGAAGACTGATGATCGTTGTTAGAAATTTCTCTAAGTATCAATCTGTTTTTTTTTTCAACTGGGATTGGCAAGGCTTGGTATAACAAGATTCTGGCTTTTCCAGGAAAACTTCATGACAAAAATGTATATCCCTTCTAGGCGCACAAATGGAACAGTTTTATAAATCATGAATTCATTGAGAACCAAACAAATTAAACATTCTTTTAGTTTCCATATCAAGGCATTTTGTCAAGCATCAAGATTGGCTGGGATGTTTAAACCGGAAAGTTTAATCTTGGGAACAAAGTTTCAGTTTTTGAAGACAATCCTCCGAATGAGAGCTGACAATTTGGGGGGTTCAGGAATTCCTAGATGTTCCTCGATGACCACTCCTTTAATAAGATCTTTTCTTTTGGGGTATCGGCACTATCATCGATGGCATCGAAAATTCCCATTCTACTCTAGACCGCCCGTTTTTTTGGGTTTTCGCCCTAGAGTCCCATTCTTTTCAATTTTTCTCTTTTTTTTTTTTTACCATGTACTTGAGAATTCTAAATTCTTCCTTAGTGAAATGAGAATTTGATGAGATGGGATAAAATCTGAGGAAAAACCTTTCAAATTAAATATTCATGCTTGATCAAAATGGACTTTTAAAGCATATAATGTAGGCCATAGCTCAGGGTTCAGAAAGAAAAGATAAATAGGCCCAAAATATGTGTTTGAGGGTAATCAGATCAAGGATCTATTTTTTTGAGGAGGATTCTCTTTGAAGCATTTGTTCCTTCTTGGACATTTCTTCCCTTTTGACTTTGCTTTTTTTTTTTTTTTTCTTCTTTGCTTTTGGCTTTCAATTTGCCATATCTTTCACACACATTTTCTTTTTCATTGTGTTTTTCTTTTGTTTTTCTTGGCTTTCATTTCGCCATCTTTTTTCTCTTCTTTTTCTTTGACAGAGTGAGCCCGTATTTATTCGGGGCTCCATTTGCATTGTATCTGTCTTTGAGCTAGGACTCATTTCACAATGATCTTTAAAAAGATCTTTCCTCGCATTTGCCCCCCAATGTAGAGGGTGGCCCTTGATTGGGGTTCAAAGAAGAAAAAATTCTTTTGGCTCAAAAGGGGTGACTATGGATAATAATTTTTTTCTTGTGAAAGGGATATGAAAGATGGCCATTCATCATATCAAGCCCAAATATTCTCATTGAAAAGCAATCCTCAGGGGAAATAGATATTCAGAATTTTATTTTGCACTTTGGAATCATCCGAATTCTCATATGCATGATATCATGATTTTTCTTTTTCTTTTTTTTTTGTTTTTTTTTTCGTCGCATGCCCCCAATGATTCATGCATTAGCCCATCCTTCTTCACTATGTATCCATCATTTCCACATATGATGCCCCAATTTGATTATCCATGCGAATTTGTATCAATGAGGAACATGGCAAGTCTAGGTCTGTTTTGAAAAGGCTGAGTTTCCAATCTGAGTTCTTTGAAGAGACAAGGAAAATATGACCCAAAAACAGGTTTTCTCTAGGACAGGGGATAATCTAGTTTAATCATTGTGCCCCAGGGTGTCAATCATGAAGTGATGTCTAGGCAATTAGTGTTTTGTGGTCATTGGGAAAGATCATGAATGGTTTTAGCACAATCTTGACACACACCAAATTATCAAAATCTAGACTCTTGAAAGAATGTCTCATTTGTTTGAATTTCAAGGAATTCGAAAAAGTTCGTTCCTTTGTTCATAGCCTAGACTAGGATTTACATCCTTGCTTATTTTGCAATGACAATGCATCTCTTTTTTTTCATTCATTTTTCCTTGAAGCATTAGGTCTTTCAAGTGCTCTTGGTTTAAGAGATTTAGGCTTAGGAAAACCTAAAGAGAATGGAGAAGGTATTGGGTCATTTGTAACACTGATCATCAATCTTCTTGAGACTATCCATCACTAAAAATTCCTTAATGCTTGTTTTTGCAAATTCAAGTTATTGTTGAAACACAACAAACACAAAGCATTTAAAATTCAAAATTCATTTAATTCATGTAGATGTTAACATGAGACAAGTGCTTTCATCATCACAGTGTATAGAACTACATGTGTCAAAAACCTAATATGATCATGCACAATGTTTCTTATGACACTTGGCTTCCCCATCTTCAAAACTTATCGAACCAGCCTTGATGAGATCTCTGACCTTGTACTTCAAAGCGGGGCAGTTCTCTGTTGAGTGACCTTGATTGCCAGAATGGTACCCACAACACTCATTAGCATCATACCAGCTCGGATAAGGGGGCTTCAGAGGCTCTATTTGCATGGGTGTCACAAGGTGATTCTGGATGAGTTGAGGTAGTAGCTCACCGTATGTCACAGGAATCGGGTCAACCTGATTTATTTTTCTCTTTTTATGCCCCTTTCGATTATTCCCAAGGATGTCCGATTGATAGACAGATGTAAATTCTGGTGTAGTTGCAGTCATTGGTTGGTAGGGATAAAAACCTTGAGAGACATTGTTCAGGGTAGAGTTAAATGGCTGATACGAGGAGAATTGGGGAGGTGGGGCAAAGTCTTCCACGACTTGGGTATCTTCCTTTTTATTTTCAGATGCCCCCATGTTCTTGGTATTGGATGTTCTTTCTCCTTCAATTTTCCCATCCTTGATAGCATTCTCAATCATCTCCCCTGAAATTACCATGTCCGAAAAATTCTTCATGGTGTTGCCGACAAGTCTATCGTAGTATGGGGCCTGTAGTGTATTCACAAAAAGGACAGTGGTTTCCTTCTGAGTTAAAGGAGGTTGTACTTGGACGACCAGACTCATCCACCGTTGCGCATATTCTTTGAAGCTCTCAGTAGCTCTTTTCTTCATATTTTGCAATGTGAGACGGTCAGGCGGCATGTCGGTCATATGCTTGTACTGGTTTAGAAAAACCCTAGCCAGGTCATTCCAAGAGCGAATCTGATCCTTGCTCAACTGACTATACCACCTAATTGCGGATCCGCTGAGGCTATCCTGAAAGCAGTGAATCAAAAGCTTATCATTATCTATATGAATTGTCATCTTCCGGCAGAACATAGTGATGTGGGCTGATGGATCGGTCGTCCCGTCATATTTCACAAAGTCAGGGATCTTGAACTTAGGAGGAATGACTAAATCGAGGACCAAGCATCGTTCTTTCGCCTCCACACTCCCGAATACATCTGTTCTTTCTATTGCCCGGAGCCTTTCATCTAACAACTGATATTTCCCTTGGGAATCTGCCAACTCAACCTCATTTACTGCAACCCTTTTCAACTTTGCCTGTTCAGCTATATCATCTGAGTTTAGGACATTGACGAGGTTAACAGTGTTCTGGGCATCACTTATTATGACCTCATCCTGGCCCTTTTGTGCCTCTAACCCTTCTCTGGCGATAACGTTTTCGGTGTATCCTTTTCCTTTGATTACGGCAGACATCAGCTCCATCAATTTAGTCATCTGACCTTTAGGTTCTGCTTGAGATTTTGCTAGCTGTTCTCGCAATTCTCTCTGTTCCCTTTCCATTTTTTCCATTCGGGCAACATGTTCATCCTCCATAGCACCAGCCTGTATTAAAAGTGTACTCAGTACTTCTTCTGATTTGAAATGGAAATTCTTTCAAAGACTCCTAAAGCCAAGCCAACTTCTATTCTATTTTCCAAAAAATGTATGTCATGATGAATGAGCCATGAATGCAATTTGATGCATGTGAAGCCTAAACAATATGATGTATGGACATGTATAATGGAAACGTGCTGACCATATATGTAATAAATGCAATCACAATGCCAACATGTTGCAAACAAAGAATAAACAAATCAACACATGGATATATGCAATGACTGATCATGTGCATTTCAGCATATTTCCCAATGAATGTTCATATGTTCTATGAATGCAACATGGTGTCAATTATGATACATGCAAACAATGAATGATTGATACAGAGTATATACAAAGAAAATCATACTAACCATGTGTGTCATGAATGTGACCTAATGCTAATCATGATGTATGTAATAAGCAAATTAATGCATAGATATATACAGAAAAATCATGCTGATTACGAATGCATGAATGCAACCTGACAAATAATTGATGGGATGCAAAATGCAAAGGGGGAGATATCACAGAGGAAATAAGAATCGGAGGAACTTAATCATCAACCTCTCATTAATTTGAAACATAATCAATTCATTCCCACATCAACATTCACAATGGTATAAACCATGTTTTACAAAATTTGAACAGTGGTTAAGACTGTCCTTACAAGCACTTTATTCTTCCTAACATCCTAAGGCTATAAGAGCCGGCTATTGAAAAAGTGAAATCTTATTACATCATATAAGACCGAAGTCTTTCCACCTCAATGATGTAAATCTCCCAATCCTAATGACGCTTTCCTAGTCCTCTATCAATCAGTGTCGTGGGATCCAACCACTTGGCATTTATAAGAGTTTGCACTTTCTTTTTGAATGCCATACAGTCTTCAATGTTATGGCCAACAATTCCACAATGATAATCACATTTTGCATTTGGATTATACCACCTTGGATATGGTGGTAACAGGGGTTTCAATGGGACACAGGCAACCATGTGATTTTGGATCAGTATAGGGAGGAGCTCTTGGTAGCTGATTGGAATGGGATCAAAAGGTATTTGGGTCTTATCCTGGGGTCGTTTCTTAGTTACACATGGCCTAGGAGTTGGGGCACTTGGTGGTGGCACTAAGGTCCGAACCAGAGTGTTTACATGGAGATGTGGCGGAACAGCATGGTGAGGGTATGGATTCGGATACGGGGCCTTTGGAGGTTGTACATAGCTCGAGGTTCCTATCCCAGATGCTGGATAAGGTGGTTGATGAGGGAAATAGTATGAACTGGTAGTTGTTGGTGATGGAGTGGGATTCAGGAATCCCGTAGTGGTCATCCCAATGGACGATTGGACCATGGTAGGGTGGGGATACTGGCTTGGACCTCGAACAGTTTGCAGGTATGGTACAGGATCCAAGGTTTCTATCTTTGGTATCAGGCTCTCAGGTTTAATCATTTTCACGATTTTGTCCATAATTTCATCAGGATTGCAACCTTTGTGGTATTGACAAGCGCACGATCCAGCAAGGATTATGTGTTCTGGGCCTAATGGTTTTGGTTGATCCGAAGATGATGCGAAGCCCTGAGAAAGTTCACCTTTACTGTTACCCATATCCTCAACCATTTTCAGCAATTTGGCAAGTTGTTCCTTCACCTTTCGGATTTCATGTCCATATTCCTCTTGATTGCGTTCCAAAGCACCCAATCGTTCCTCCGATTCATTCCTCATATCTCGAATCCCTTTCATGCAAATGAAAATGTCATGAGATTAGGAATACAATTATGAATGTACATGCTCTATTCCTATGTGCATGAATAAACTGATGATTAATGCATGAACATATACAGAGAAATTATGATGACTATGTATGCTATGGATGCAATCTAATGCCAGGTATATACAGATAATGACTGTGCATGTCATAAACGTATCTTACAATGAATGACCATGCATGCTATGACTATAATATGATGTCAAAATGATACATGCAAAAATAAATGAATTAACACAAAGGTATATACAAAAAAATCAATGATTACACGAAATTGGTGGGACTATTCAAAAATCTCATTATGCAGGATTTGCCTCCAATTTTTTTTTTTTTTTTTTGATTTTTTTTTGATAAACCAATCACATCATTTTCAAAAGAATTTCAGGGTGGATCTTACTATGGTACAATATGCAAATGTTCATGTGACACTACCGGTTTTATGAAATCATCAAATTCAATTACCAACTGTTTATTGCAAAGAATGAGATCAATAATACAACCAAAAATGTACATGCTTTATTTACACATGCATGAAATGTGCCACATGCAAAAATGCTTGAAAAAGGATTTTTTTTTTTTTTTTTAAAAATAGCTAATGAACATCTGCCCCAGCAATATCTGCTTATTTAGGCATCACGATGCCTTCGAGGTGGAGTATCACATTTATTACGGGCGATGTACGTACATCGTTGCCCGATCTACCACACTTATTCGGAGTGTAAAACAGGTAACAAGAAGTTTAGAAATGTCCCTCCATGTGTTCCTATTTTCGGTATATCTAACGGAAATTCGGGATGGCTTCGCCTAGGTTCACTATATGAGGGTGAATCGGTTCTAAGGCCCCGAATTGTTCCTCACTGTCGCCGGTGAAGGCTAGTAAGGCACCCCGATAAAAGCGGGTTCAATTCGTTAGAGCATATTTTCCTATGCCCGTACGGAGGATTATCACGAAGGCATTAGGTACTTTATACTCCGAAAGTGTTTCACTAGCCCATACGGAGGATCAATCACGAAGGCTTAGTTACTTTACTTCCACTTAAAAGGACGGAACCCGGGTAGAGGATTCATGTTATGCAAATGCACGTGTAGTGTGTGTGGAGAAACAAAACAAACCTGTCACCACCTATTCTACAAACCTTATTCTAAATGTCCTAACAATTAAAACATTCAAGAATAGTGTAACGCATTAACCGACAAGCAGTTATAATATTCAACCTTAAATAGCTAGAGAACAATAATAAAATGCATGCACATGAGTATGAACATATTTAAAAATATTTTATTATTTTCAAAATTCTCCTTATTAAAAAAAATATGGGAATTAAAATTAAATACCAATTAAACCAACAAAACCGAGACTTTGATAACACACGACTAATTTCTAGGCCTGACTCTCTAATATGTCCCCAGTGGAGTCGCCAAGCTGTCGCAACCTAAAAAATAATAACAACGAGTCTCATCGCAAGACTTTATTATTCGTTAGGCGTGACATTAAAAAAAACCGAGGAAAAGTCGACTTAATTCCTCTAAAAAAATGAAGGTTTTGAAAATGACCTTAAAAGACATGGAGTCGCCACCAATCTTTTTTAGCTAGGTGTGATCGGCCACCTATTAAAACCGGTTTTATAAAATATTTTAAAAATTAATTAAAACATTTTAAAAACCAATTTCAAGTCTGCGTTTCAAACCAGAGAAATCAAAGAAGCGGGTTCGGGAGTCGGTTACGTGTGGGGAAGGATTAGCACCCCCACAACGCCCGTATAAATCGGTACCTTATTAATCGTGTGTTATCTCAAGTCTTGGTAAAAGTTGGTTTTAAATTAGTATTTCAAGTTAATTCCCAATTTAAAGAAAAATAATTTCATTTTTTTTATTGAAAATGATCCGGAATTCATAAATTCAAAATTTTCCTATATTCCCCAACAAACGTGGCAAAATATAGAAATTTTTATTAGTCTTGGAAAACTTTCCGAATCATTCTCTTTTTTGAAAGAAAGATATTCCTTTATTAATGATAATTGATGATATTCCCTCCAGCAAACCCGGTAGAGAACTCATGAATTATTTTAACTCGGGAATATCTTTATATTTTTTTATTGAAAACCATTATCTTTTTTTGAAAATATTTAAAAGAAATGAATATGTATATGCATGACATAAATAAAATGACATAGTACAGTCTAAATAATATAATGCAACCTAAATGACATGACAAATATGAATGGTATGGCATATAATTTAAATGACATGGAATAAAATAATGCTATCATATAATATGCATGAAAATAAAAATGCAATGCATGAAATGTATTTTTTCCTTTAATTAAGGAAATCCGTATATCTAAAAAGATATCCGGCTACCTTAGGAAAATATGTCAAATTAAATATTCTAAAATCAAAATACTTTGTGATTGTTTGAAAACAATTTTGAAAAGCTTGAATTATCAATAAAAACTGGGCTAAAAATTTTTAAATGGCTCTAATTTCCTAAGTTTAGAAAATCCGGAATTGACTACCCTTAACCCGGGACTTGAAAAACCATTTTTAGAGTTTAAAAAGGCTTAGAAATTACCCTAAGTCAGTAGCTAACCCTCCTAATCAGCCCACTCTAAGTAAATTAACCAAAACAGAAAAATGGTTTTTTTTTTAAATTCAATTCTGACTCCACTGTCCAGTTTTAATCCACGATTTTTTATCATATTTTTAAAAATTCCAAAAATTCTAAAAAAAATACTGGAGACTCAGGACATGTAAAACTACACGAGAAAAAACCAGCTTAATTTTTGGATCAAAGATAAATTCCCAGAAAAACCAGAGATGTACGAGTTTTTGGAGGAGAAAAAACTGCTTTGTTTTTCTTTAAATTTCAATTTTGACTCCACTGTCCAGTTTTAATCCACGATTTTTTAACCTATTTTTAAAAATTCCAAAAATTCCGAAAAAATTATTGGAGACTCAGGACATGTAAAACTACACGAGAAAAAATCGGATTAATTTTTTGATCAAAGATGAATTCCCAGAAAAATCAGAAATGTACGAGTGTTTTTGAAAAAAAAAAAACTGAAAAAAACTGTTTTGCCAACACATTTTTTTGTCTTTGATAAAATCATTTAAAAATAAAAATAAAAATATTTGAAACTCATAAAATGACTTGAAAGCAGTAGCTAGGGCTTTTTGAAAGTTAGATAAAAATTGGCTAAGTAAAAAAAATCACAAAGGTAGAATAATCAATTTGACAAAATTAATTTTCCACAAGTGTGCTCAAGAGAGCATGACCTTGAACCATTAATTGGCTCAAGTCATTATTCAAGTGGCATGAACATGAAATGCATGAAACAATGCAGCAAACATAATGCATGAAATGCATGGATCTAAACCTAAATGTAAGGAAAATGCATGACACAAATAATATGGCCTAGACCTAACATGAACTTGCATGACATTTAATGTAACCTAGACCTAAGACATGCATGGCATTTTCACAAACACAAGGCATGCTTAATTCAAAAATCCAACCAAATATCATGCAAATGCAAAAACCTAACAACTAGCATGACAAAAATACAACACACAATGCAAAACACATGGAGTAGCCAAATGGTCCCAAGCTCCAACAAGCATGGCATTTTCACAAACACTTGGTATGCTAGCATGAAAAACTAAGTCATAACACAAAAATCACACAAGCATTTTCACAAACACCTAATATACCAAATCCAAAACATGCTTACTAAGATATAAAACAAGAATCATGCAAAGAATCACACAAGCATTTTCACAAACACTTAATATGCTAACTCTAAAACATGCTCAAATTTAAACAACATGAAAACAGAAAATTAAAATGTAAAAACATGATATCTAAGACATAAATGGCAACAAACAAAGCAACCAAATTAAATATAACTTAAGAACATGAAATAACATAATATTTAAAACATCAAAAATAAAGAAAATAGCATAAACAATATGGTAAAATGAATCAAAAACAACAACTTAAAATAAATAATGTAGGCCATTTGGCCATGGTGAGTTTATTGTAAAAACAAAATATAAGAAAAATATACTTAAGAAAGGAAATGAAGGAAGAACAAGAAACATTATTTTAAAATGAAAACTCACCAAGTAGCTTTTGAACGGATTAAGCTATAAACCCTCATAGTAGCTTTTGAACGGATTAAGCCACAAACCCTCTCACAAGTAGCTTTTGAACGGATTAAGCTATAAACCCTCAGAGTAGCTTTTGAACGGATTAAGCTACAAACCCTCAGAGTAGCTTTTGAACGGATTAAGCTATAAACCCTCTCACGAGTAGCTTTTGAACGGATTAAGCTATAAACCCTCAGAGTAGCTTTTGAACGGATTAAGCTACAAACCCTCTCAACAAAAAACACTATGACTCACCACCCGGATAATCCTAATACAAGTGTATAGACTATCTCACAAGGGGTAGTGGGTGGTCTCAACCAAAGGCCAAGACTCCTTATTTATAAGGTGAGCACCTCCTTGGCTTGACATTACAAAGGGATGTGGGATTGGGACTTAGGCTCAAAAATGAAAATCTCTAACTTAACTCTTGATTTTTAATCACTTGATTGAAAAAATCCTAAGCTTCCTCCTTCCTTTGGGCTTGGGCAGGCCAGCACTTCTCTTTTCCAGCCCAGCTCTGATTTTTGAAAGGCCCAAAGAAGCCCTTTTCGGTTGCTTGGGTGAAATGACCATTTTGCCCCCCTCCCCCCGGATGCAAATAAATATCAAACGGACTCCAAATTCAATTTTTATTTTTTTAATACTTCCAAAATAATAAAATATTGAGTTCTGGAAGTTTTCAAAATTATCCGAGTCCGTTTGCTATTTATTTGGATTTTTTCTTCCCAAAATATCCTTTTATGCCCCTACTTTTTACCATTTTTTAAACGAGCTCCAAATCAAGATTTTTCTTCACCAATCTCTTCAAAATAATTAAAAAGTGTGATCTGGAAGTTTTCATAATTTTTGGAGCTCATTTGGTATTTTTTTGGGATTTATCGGCTTGAATTACTGCATAGGAGGCCCGGGATTTGGCCATTTTGCTAACGAACTCGGAATCAAGATTTTCTTTCGCCAATCTCTTTCAAATGATTTAAGAATGAGATTGACAAATTTTCCATAATTTTCGGAGTCCATTTGCTATTTTTCCCAAATTTTTCCAATTTTGCCCTTTAACCTCCGAAACCCGGTTTTGCTCAAAACAAGTCCGATTTTCAAATTTTCTTCAATCTGAGCCTTGGGCCATCCTTTTTAACCATTCTTCATCCATTTGGGGCTTTGGTCTTACCAATTCGGGCCATTTCTGTGATTCTTCCCGATTTCACCGAAATCCACTAAAAACCCTAATTCTCGGTTTTCTCCCGGATTGACTTTTCTTTCGGTTTTTCTTGCAAGTGACTTCTCCATTACCCGTATTCAGTGCTTATATTTCATTTGGAACCTTCAATTTCGACCAGTTTGATCGTTTAAGCACTTTTCCCCAAATTTCTTGGATTAGGGTTTCTTTTCTACTGAATCTCCAAATCCCAACTTCCGAACTCCATATCTTTCAATGTAGACCTCGGATTATCAAAATTCTTTCGCCATTTTTCAATTGAACTTAAAATATTGATTTTGAAAGTGGGTTGACTTTTTCAGTAGTTGACTTTTTGGGGTTGACTTTTTCGGGGTTGACTTTTTCGGGGTTGACTTTTTTTCAAGTTTGTCTTTTTGTGCTCGCCCTCTTAAACTAAGTCTCGGAGTACCATCTGCAGGATGAAAACAGTCTTTTTATACTCGGAAACATCAATATGGGAAGAAAACATACCTGTTTAGTGGTCTGGACAAAATTAGATGTCTACAGTCGCAACCTAAAAAATAATAACGACGAGTCTCATCGCAAGACTTTATTATTCGTTAGGCGTGACATTAAAAAAAACCGAGGAAAAGTCGACTTAATTCCTCTAAAAAAATGAAGGTTTTGAAAATGACCTTAAAAGACATGGAGTCGCCACCAATCTTTTTTAGCTAGGTGTGATCGGCCACCTATTAAAACCGGTTTTATAAAATAGTTTAAAAATTAATTAAAACATTTTAAAAACCAATTTCAAGTCTGCGTTTTAAACCAGAGAAATCAAAGAAGTGGGTTCGGGAGTCGGTTACGTGCGGGGAAGGATTAGCACCCCCACAACGCCCGTATAAATCGGTACCTTATTAATCGTGTGTTATCTCAAGTCTCGGTAAAAGTTGGTTTTAAATTTAGTATTTCAAATTAATTCCCAATTTAAAGAAAAATAATTCCATTTTTTTATTGAAAATGATCCGGAATTTATAAATTCAAAATTTTCCTATACTCCCCAACAAACGTGGCAAAATATAGAAATTTTTATTAGTTTTGGAAAACTTTCCGAATCATTCTCTTTTTTTGAAAGAAAGATATTCATTTATTAATAATAATTGATGATATTCCCTCCAGCAAACCCGGTAGAGAACTCATGAATTATTTTAACTCGAGAATATCTTTATTTTTATTGAAAATCATTATCTTTTTTGAAAACATTTAAAAGAAATGAATATGTATAGGCATGACATAAATAAAATGACATAGCAAAATCTAAATAATATAATGCAACCTAAATGTCATGACACATAGAAATTATTATGGCAAGAATCACATATTATATAAAATGCATGAATATAAAAATGCAATGCATGAGATGTATTTTTTCCTTTAATTAAGGAAATCCTTATATCTAAAAAGATATCCGGCTACCTTAGGAAAATATGTCAAATTAAATATTCTAAAACCAAAATACTTTGTGATTGTTTGAAAACAATTTTGAAAAGCTTGAATTAAAAATAAAAACTGGGCTAAAAATTTTTAAATGGCTCTAATTTCCTAAGTTTAAAAAAATCCGGACTTGACTCTCCTTAACCCGGGACTTGAAAAACCATTTTTAGAGTTAAAAAGGCTTAGAAATTACCCTAAGTCAGTAGCTAACCCTCCTAATCAGCCCACTCTAAGTAAATTAACCAAAACAGAAAATTGGTTTTTCTTTAAGTTCAATTCTGACTCCACTGTCCAGTTTTAATCCACGATTTTTTACCCTATTTTTAAAAATCCCAAAAATTCTAAAAAAAATATTGGAGACTCAAGACATGTAAAACTATACGAGAAAAAATTGGATTAATTTTTTGATCAAAGATGAATTCCCAGAAAAACCAGAGATGTACGAGTTTTTGGAGGAGAAAAAACTGCTTTGTTTTTCTTTAAATTCAATTCTGAATCAACTGTCCAGTTTTAATCCACGATTTTTTACCCTATTTTTAAAAATTCCAAAAATTCTGAAAAATTTATTGGAGACTCAGGACATGTAAAAATACACGGAAAAAAATCGACTTAATTTTCTGATCAAAGATGAATTCCCAGAAAAATCGGAGATGTACGAGTTTTGGGTGGAAAAAAAACTGCTTTGCCAACACATTTTTTTTTTTTGTCTTTGATAAAATCATTTAAAAACCAAAATAAAAATATTTGAAACTCATAGAATGACTTGAAGACAGTAGCTAGGACTTTTTGAAAGTTAGATAAAAATTGGCTAAGTAAAAAAAATCACAAAGGTAGAATAATCAATTTGACAAACTTAATTTTCCACAAGTGTGCTCAAGAGAGCATGACCTTGAACCATTAATTGGCTCAAGTCATTATTCAAGTGGCATGAACATGAAATGCATGAAATAATGCAGCAAACATAATGCATGAAATGCATGGATTTAAACCTAAAGTAAGGAAAATGCATGACATAAATAATATGGCCTAGACCTAACATGAACTTGCATGGCAATAAATGCAACCTAGACCTAAGATATGCATGGCATTTTCACAAACACAAGGCATGCTTAATTCAAAAATCCAACCAAATATCATGCAAATGCAAAAACCTAACAACTAGTATGACAAAAATACAACACACAATGCAAAACACATGGAGTAGCCAAATAGCCCCAAGCTTCAACAAGCATGGCATTTTCACAAACACTTGGTATGCTAGCATGAAAAACTAAGTCATAACACAAAAATCACACAAGCATTTTCACAAACACCTAATATACCAAATCTAAAACATGCTTACTAAGATATAAAACAAGAATCATGCAAAGAATCACACAAGCATTTTCACAAACACTTAATATGCTAACTTTAAAACATGCTCAAATTTAAACAACATGAAAACAGAAAATTAAAAATGCAAAAACATGATATCTAAGACATAAATGGCAACAAACAAAGCAACCAAATTAAAATATAACTCAAGAACATGAAATAACATAACATTTAAAACATCAAAAACAAAGAAAATAGCATAAACAATATGGTAAAATGAATCGAAACAACAACTTAAAATAAATAATGTAGGCCATTTGGCCATGGTGAGTTTATTGTAAAAACAAAATGTAAAAAAAAAAATACTTAAGAAAGGAAATGAAGGAAGAACAAGAAACATTATTTTAAAATGAAAACTCACCAAGTAGAGATTAAAATAGAAAAAAATAAGAATAGAAAATGAAAGTGCAAGAGTTGGTGCTCAAGAGCAACCTCAAGAAGCTAATATTTCAAGCTTTTCTCTTCAAACTTTCCTTTTTTTCTAAACTTTTCTTTTTTTGCTCTCAACCAAGAAGATAAAAACTAAGAAAAACTAAGAGAAATCAGCCAAAATGGAAAAGAAAAAACAAAATCTGCCTCCCCCCTTTAGGGTTGGCCTAAATGATGCTTATATAGCCTCAAAGATGTTGTCATTTTTGTGTAACCTATTTTCCATCAAATGGCCAATAATTCAAGATGAAAAGTCATGAAATTACCACCTTTAGATTAGCATCTCAGCCCTCTCAAATTACAGCTATGCAAAAATAATGTTGACATCTTTCTTAACCTATGTGGTTTAATCACCATGGCTTGATCAAAGAGAATGGTTAACTAACTCTTGATTTTTAACCACTTGATTGAAAAAAAAAAAAAAATCAAGCTTCCTCCTTCCTTTGGGCTTGGGCAGGCCAGCACTTCTCTTTTCCAGCCCAGCTCTGATTTTTGAAAGGCCCAAAAAAGCCCTTTTCGGTTGCTTGGGTGAAATGACCATTTTGCCCCCCGGATGCAAGTAAATATCAAACGGACTCCAAATTCAATTTTTCTTGTTTTAATACTTCCAAAATAATAAAATATTGAGTTCTGGAAGTTTTCAAAATTATCCGAGTCCGTTTGCTATTTATTTGGATTTTTTCTTCCCAAAATGTCCTTTTATGCCCCTACTTTTTACCATTTTTTAAACGAGCTCCAAATCAAGATTTTTCTTCACCAATCTCTTCAAAATAATTAAAAAGTGTGATCTGGAAGTTTTCATAATTTTTGGAGCTCATTTGGTATTTTTTCGGGATTTATCGGCTTGAATTACTGCATAGGAGGCCCGGGATTTGGCCATTTTGCAAACGAACTCGGAATCAAGATTTTCTTTCTCCAATCTCTTCCAAATAATTTAAAAATGAGATTTGCCAAATTTCAGAATTTTTGGAGTCCATTTGCTATTTTTCCGGGATTTATCTTTTTGAATTACTGCATAAGAAGCCCGGGATTTGGCCATTTTGCAAACGAACTCGGAATCAAGATTTTCTTTCGCCAATCTCCTTCAAATGATTTAAGAATGAGATTGACAAATTTTCCATAATTTTCGGAGTCCATTTGCTATTTTTCCCAAATTTTTCCAATTTTGCCCTTTTACCTCCGAAACCCGGTTTTGCTCAAAACAAATCCGATTTTCAGATTTTCTTCAATCTGAGCCTTGGGCCATCCTTTTTAACCATTCTTCATCCATTGGGGGCTTTGGTCTTACCAAGTCGGGCCATTTCTGTGATTCTTCCCGATTTCACCGAAATCCACTAGAAACCCTAATTCTCGGTTTTCTCCCGGATTGACTTTTCTTTCGGTTTTTCTTGCAAGGGACTTCTCCATTACCCGTATTCAGTGCTTATCTTTCATTTGGAACCTTCAATTTCGACCAGTTTGATCGTTTAAGCACTTTTCCCCAAATTTCTTGGATTAGGGTTTCTTTTCTACTGAATCTCCAAATCCCAACTTCCGAACTCCATATCTTTCAATGTAGATCTCGTATTATCAAAATTCTTTCGCCATTTTTCAATTGAACTTAAAATCTTGATTTTGAAAGTGGGTTGACTTTTTCATAGTTGACTTTTTGGGTTTGACTTTTTCGGGGTTGACTTTTTTTTCAAGTTTGTCTTTTTGTGCTCGCCCTCTTAAACTAAGTCTCGGAGTACCACCTGCAGGATGAAAACAGTCTTTTTATACTCGGAAACATCAATATGGGAAGAAAACATACTTGTTTAGTTGTCCGGACAAAATTAGGTGTCTACAATGTTATAAATAACTTCTATGATTATTATGGACTTTGACAGGTCAAAGCAAAGTAAATAAATAAATAAATAAAATGTGCTTATATTGTTTAATAGATAATTACAGATTGTTTATATTCATAGATGCTTTATGTTTAGAGGAGTAAAGATAAAATAACAGGTCTATCTTTTTATAAAATTTTGAAAAAACACAATATTTGTATTTATTTTTTGTCTCATTTACAAATTTTATAAAAATTCATCCTCAATATATATATAAAAAAAATCTATTGTTTTTTTTTTTTTGTAATTTGTAATTTAGTAAGAGTTCTGTCAAGTTATTATTTTCCCTGGAATACTATAATACATCGGTGATTATGATGATAAGGATGAACATGGAAGTCTAAAAAATTGCGAAAGAAAGGAAGGGCATATGAGAGTTTGACTTTCACAGTCTGATAATTAATGAATTCACTTTCCAATCACTTTCCTGTTTGCTCATTGGGGTTGAGTGTTGACCATTCTCATCTAAAAGAACTCTTCATTTCTCTTCAAAACCTTCAACCAAACTTTCTTCTATCTTTACCCGAATCCACCAATGTCTCCCTTTCCATCGGATTTGATCCCTGACATACTTTATCGGCTTCCAGTGAAGACACTACTCCGCTTCAAATGCGTGTCCAAGCCATGGGGTTCCCTCATAGATGACGCAAATAATTTCGCCAAACTCCATCTCAATCAGTCCTTGAAAACCAACACCAATGTCAAGCTCTTTCTTGATAATTGTATGGAAGATGATGATAAGGCCTATTCAGTGGACTTCGACTCGCTCGGCAACTTGGTTCAATTCCCTTGCCCTTTTAAAGCTGATATCACCAAATATCGTTCCAGAATATTTGGTTCTTGCGATGGTTTACTTGCTGTATACCATCGTGAAGCAGGCAACGCTTTGTGGAACCCATCAACCAGAAAATGCCATTATCTGCCAGCATTGGATGATGATATAACCATGGATCATGATACCATACCTGGTTATGACTATGATAGCAATACCATACTTGGATTTGGGTATGATGTCATAAGCAAAGACTACAAGGTGGTGAAAATGCTGAGATCCAAGAGTCAAAATTGCTTCAAAGTTATGATTTACAGTATGAAAGCAAATTCCTGGAGGAGGATCAAGGATTGCCCTTATGACATTCCTACAAATTACAACGATGGTGCTTATATAAACAATTCCCTTCATTGGGTAGGGGGATGAAATAGGGGAATACTCTGGAGGAAAAGTGATCTTTGCTCTTGATCTTGGGACTGAGAAATACTATGAAATCCTGAAGGTGACAGAAGCTTCAGAGAGAAAAAATGTGGCGGTTATTGTACAGGTTTTGGTTACATGAATGCGGGGGTATTGGGCGGATGTTTATGCGTTTCCCGAGACTTCTCAGCTTGTCAAGTGGAGGACCATATAAATGTATGGGTGATGAAAGAATATGGAGTGAAGGAGTCTTGGACGGAGCTGCTTTATCTGTCTCGAGACGAATGGCTGACCAACATATTTCACACCAGAGCTGTGGCGTATTCTAGGAAGGGTGATAAAATATTGCTAGATGATGGTGGAGGTCGTCAGCCTGCTTGGTTCAATATGGAGAATGAAACGGGGGAAAATCTGTGTATTCCAGGTGCACCCCAACGTTTTTCCACAATCATTTATGTGGAAAGCCTTGTTTCTGTCAATAATTAAAAATCTGATTCAATTGCAAGCAAAAGTAAGCATTATTTGGAAATTGGAACTTGTCATGCTTCTTTTCTTTCTCTCTTAGGCTTTTGCTTTCAATCATTGGCAGGAGAAATAAAAAAAAAATTATTTTCTTTTTCAATGTTAAGATTCAATCATTTTTATCATTTTTATGCCATAATTTTAAAGTCTGATGGCATCATTTGATGTCTGAAAAGATCAAAAAGAGAGAGAGAGAGAATCATACATCAAGAATTCTAAACCATGAGCTAGAAAAAAAAAAAAAACCAGGCTTCCACTTGAATAACTTCTAGCACGCCATGCAATAACTCCAAGATTTGGCATCTCCCCAAGAAGAAATTAACCAGGATCTTCGGTTTGAAAGCAAAAATCTTATATAATATTAAGGTTAAATTTTTTTTTAAGGAAAATATATATATATATATATATATACATATAATTGATTTTTTTCACATCAAACTTTTTTAATTTAATAAAAAAAACCATCTTATTCTTTTATATACATGTAGCATTGTCCATTTTAATATTTTTATTAATAATATTTATCATTTTAGTTTTAATTTTAATTTTATTTTTAGAACAAATTTTAGTTAAAGAATATTCTGTAGAATTTTATTTTTTTTTTGGAAACTGTTTTATTATTTTAAAAAAAAATGCTATGACAAGAAAAAATGATCAAAACCAACTCAAAAAGTATGACATGGTATTATATTTAGTAAAAAATTACATGACGAAAGAGCAACAAAATAAAATAAAATGGGAAATTCAGAATATGTGGCATTATATTTAATAAAAAAATGCCATGATAAAAGAAGAAAAGATATAAAAAAATTAACTTTTAACTTTATAATTATTTTTTCTATGTCATATCATTTTTAAAATTATTTTTAACTATAAAACAGGTTATAGCATAATTTGTTGTTGAATTTTAAATTGTAAACAGTTTCTAGCATAATTTTCTATTGAATATTTTTAAAATGCTTCAAAATTTGAAGTGTGATGATAAATTTATTCCAAAATTAAAAATATAATTATTGTAAAATTGCACGAATTAAAATATTAATAATAAATTTGAATCACTTACATAAATAAATTGTTAAATTTGCATATTATCTCTTAAATAAACCCCTACTTTTAAAAAATATATATTTCATGTAATAAACAAAAAAACCTATGTTAAATTTGAACTAAATATAGAGTTGCGTGACAGCGTTAGTAATTGTTTCTCTAAAAAGGATTTACTAAAAATGTATTTTCAAGATTTTCTAAATAAAATTACTTCTATTTGATCGATTATTTGACTCAATATTTAGTGCATGAATCTAAACTAAAAAAAACAAGATTCAAATATTTAATTTCTAAAAAAAGAAAACTTATATTCTATATTAATACATGTAAAAAATAAAATAAAACTGGAATGACAAAAATATCCCTTCCTTGACGACTTCGTCAAGTCCTTATTCGCACTTTTCCGCGACAGCTTACCTTAAAAAAAGTGCACAAATACATCCAAAAAATCCCAAAAAACCAAAATGACACGTTCTCCCATGCCCCCCACGTGTCCTATCTTATCCACGTTCTCGCCCTTTACCAAACTTACTCAATCTCCTACATCCGTTCTTATCGTAATGCCTGTGTAACCCACCTCTGAAATGGCCAAACAATTACTAATGTCCCCAAAATACCCTCACATCGTACGAGCCTAACCTTTTATACTGCATAAGATAATTGTCCCCACCTCTATCAGAAGAACGAATAGTGGAGGGTTTTCTTTTTTCCTTCTTCATTTACCAAAACCTTTCATCTTCTCTGGAAAGTTCTCTGTTTTTCATGGCGACCATTCTCGCATGCTCTCTCCCAACCCCAATCAGGGCCTCATCTGGATCACTTAAAAAGCCCGACCCAAGCCGTAAAAAACCCGCTTTTTCATCCTCCTGGTGGACCCCTCTCTTCGGGTTGTCCTCCAACCCCGATTACCTTAACGAAGGTAATGCCGGCCACACGTCGGAGAGAAAGCCAGACGTTTCCGATTCGGATTCGGATCTGGGTCGGTCCAGATCCAGATACGCACCCGGGTGCTTCACCGAGGAGAAAGCGAAGCAACTTAGAAGGAAGACGATGGAGAACGCATCGTTTCACGATATGATGTACCACTCGGCGATCGCCTCTCGTATGGCGTCCGACATCTCGGGTGGTCCCGAGAAGTGATTGAAGCCTAATAAAAATCGGGTAAGGGTAAAAATAATTTGTCGAAATGAAAATCCTACGTTGTTTTTTAAGTTCGTCGGAATTCTGGGCAATGTTTGTGTCGGGTTTGAGGAGAGAGAGTTGATTTCGCTTTGTAATATTGAATTTAGACCGTTGGATCATAGATGATCGGTGATGCATTGTCCTTTTTTAGCTTTGCTATTCTGATTTCATGTGTGGTGTACCTCTTCCGTCGTCAATGGCGGGACCCGCAATCCTCGTACTTTTGATGACGTGGAGGGATGGTCTTTGTTTTGATGATCAGTATCTACTTTAGATTTTTCCACGTCAGCATTTGGCAAAGTGTGCGGGTCCCCTCTCTCTCTCTCTCTCTTTTTTTTTTTATTTACAAATTTGTGGTTTAATTAAGTAGTTGATTATATTTATCAGATAATTAGAATTAGAAACAGAATACCAATTTTTGGAGTGAACTAAAATATAATAATTAGGTAATGTCCGTGTTTTGCTGCGAAATGTTATCGGATTTGAATTAATATTTTATAATAAATTTGAAAGATAAAAAAAAGTAATAAATATAATAATTTTTATTTTTATAAGACACTGGTATAAAATTGAGAGTTATTTAAATATGATTAATTACATAACATAATTATATGATAAGAACATAACATGAAAAAATAATTAAAACAAAAATAATTAAAATACGATAAGATACGAAAAATAACATGAACACTATAAATACATGAACGTATCAAAATCTATAAAACGAATTATTAATGTGTAAAAATTTATATAAATATATAATGTTTTGAACACACGATAAAATAACACGAATATGTTACGAACATACAATTTTTTTTTTAAAATTAAATTATTATGACAAATTATGCAAAATATGGGATGAGTTGAGAGACGACATGAACACACACAATTTTCTCTAAATTGAATCATTGTGATAAACTATGTAAAATATTTGGATGAATTAAAACATGACACGAACACATGAAAAAATAATTAAAATACGATACGACACGACATGAAAATAACATAAACACAACACAAATACACTAACGTGTCAAAATTCACATAAAATAAATTATTAATATGTAAAAATTTATATAAATATATAATACTTTGAACATACGAAAAAATAACACGAGCACGACATAAAAAATAATATGGATATGAACATGTAAAAATTTACATAAAACGAATTATTAATGTGTAAAAATTGTATAAATTTATAATATTTTGAACATAAACAATAATACGAATACAAAAACGACATAAACATACAATTTTTTGTCTATTTTTCTCTTTCCTTTCTTTCTTTTTTTCTTTCTTTCTTTTCTTTCTTTCCTTCTTAATCAAAATAAATAAATAAATATACCCAAACTAACCCCAACCCCTTTAATACCAAAATAAATAAACTGTCAACTAAGCAATGATCCAAAATTCTCAATTCTCTTCTCTCATTCATTTTAGGAATAATTTTTAATGGGTAATTTACATTTTGGGTCACTAAATTTAGCATCAACTTTCATGTAGATCACAAATTTTTAATTTCATCAAATTAAATCACTGAACTTCTATTGTTAATAAATTAGTTCACTTATGCTAACTTCATAGATAAATTCTAATGGAAAAATTGACTCAGCATGTATATATTTTTTTACATCTCATCGAGATAATGCATGACTGACATTTTAGGTAAAAAAAAATCACGCCGAGTCTGTTTTTTCATTAGAATTACTTAACGGAATTAGCATAAGTGACCCAATTTATTAATAATATAAAAATTCAGTGATGTAATTTGATGAAATTAAACGTTTGTGATATATATGAAAGTTGATGTTAAGTTTAGTAATCCAGAATGTAAATTACTCGTTTTTAATGTAACTTAACTATTTTAAAATTTGGGTATTAGTTAACAAGGGTATTTTAAAATTGGCAATTAGGTATTTAAATTTTATTTTCGTACATTAATTTGCATTAGAGGGCTTGAGATAAAATTTTTGTAATTCGAGCCAGTTTAGATTGAATTATTATTTAATTAATAAAATATTTTTATTTAAATATAAAACATATAAATATTGATTTTTTTTTTTACATTTTAATATATTTCAAACAATAAAATAAATTTTTGGGTCCAACAAGTTGGACTTGAATCGGATTTGGGTAAACAAATTTTTTATTACTTCGAATTTGATTTGATTTGGCTTATTGATTTGATTTGGCTTAGCTTATGGACACTTCTAATTTGCATACGAGATTAACATCATTAATTAAATTGGTGATATGTCTAAAACATTCAATTAAAAGTGTGAATTAATAGTGTGAAATGTGGTATGTTTACATGATATTTAGCGAGTGAGATGTTTTTATTGCTTGTTTTTGGATATGTCATTTGTTAGACTAACAAATAATAATATTAGTTTTGTGTGCAAAGATAGCGAAGTTTGAATATCTAATTACAAATTTTTAAACTTTGACCGGCTATAATTAGATTACCAAATGCATAATTAATTTGCAAATTTTGAACAATTATATCGGTATTGAACTATTGATGTTTGGCTTTTAATTCTAACACAATTATATTTAATTTATTATTTTGCTTTCTTGTAATTTTTAAAAGAGATTATTACACGTATATTATTCAAATTATAGAAAATGAACTACTTAAAAAGAATTATGCAATTTGTATCATGAACATTCAAATCCTCAACAATTCAAGTTCTATTTGAATGGACGGTGAAATTGATCCTGATGAGATTAAAAATAGCGGTGACGGTGAAATTAATTACTGTAACGGTGAGATTAAAATCAGTGGTGGGATATGTGTTTGGATTTAGACGCAACGGTGACGGTTAGGTGAATTATAATAAAAAAAAATGACCATTAAGAGTATTAGATTAAAATGTGTATAAATATATATATAATAAATTATTAAAATTATATTTATATTAAATAATTATTAAAAATATTTATGTTAACAAAAATAATTTTAAAATTTTAAAAATAATTAATTTAAAAACTAGAAATTAAATAAATAAAATAAATAAAATTGAATAAAATTTTAAAAAAAAAAATAGTGAAAGGTGTAAAAAAGAAAAAATTTCTCTCCACTGAGGGTCTAGTTATCCATTAGACTCCTATCCCTCCGGTTAAACTGTAGGGCCAGTAATCCAAATGCACCCCCAGTGATGGTGCGAGATAGACCTGGCAATTGGTGTATCCGTATCGTGTTCGTATATTTTGTCATGTCATAATCGTGTTTAAAGTATTTTATATTTATATAAACTTTGATACGTTAATAATTTGTATTATATAGATTTTGAGACATTCATGTATTCGTGTCGCGTTCGTGTTATTTTTTCATGTCATGTCGTGTCATGTTTGTGTTGTGTTTTTAATTATTTTTCGTGTTGTGTTCAATATTACTAGGTATAGTGCGAGAGGAAAAATCCCATTAAAAAAAAAAAAATTGAATTCCACTTCACCTCAAACGGATGCCACTATTTACTATTTAGGATAGATTTTAAGTATTTTATTTAAAGCTTTACATTTATTGAACTAAAATCACAATTAAGCATTTTTTTTTAACATATATCAATCAATAAATAAACCAAACAAATAAATCAATATTTAATTTTAAGTTCTTTTCCTGGTCATTGAGACAAGGCGTCAATGGTTAATTTTAAGATAGTTAACCAACTTGTTACACTTACAAGGCATTTAGCCAATATAATTATATCATGTGTATGCCAAGCTTGAAAGAAAGAAAAAAAAAAATTGCGCATAAATATCATGTGCAATGGATTTGGGGTAAAAAAATAATTATTCCTCTTTTTTTAATGGAAAATAATACAGCCCAAAACAGAAACATTGAAATTGAGAAGTGATTGATTTTGGTGGTTTTAAGTCTCAACCTAATAGGGATGGCAAAACCCGATCCGACCGATGGATTTCGAACCGATCCGATCCGAATGGAAAGGTTTTTTTTTTAACAATGGAGGCGGAGCGGGGCGGTGCGGTGCGGTGCGGTTTTTTTTGTTTGAAAGGCGGGGATGGAGCAGTTGTGGTAATTGCCTGCTCCGCACCGCCCCGCCCCGAATACTGAAATTACAATTTTACCCTTAAATATTTAGCTTTTAAAAGAATAATAAAATAATATAATTAAACTTATTATTTTTATTTTTCTTTTTAAAAACTTAAACCTAATACTTTATTTTTTTTCTTCCTAGATTAGAAACATGTTCATATTGAATTTATATTAAAAAAATTTTATAATGCTTTATTATTTGAAAAAAATAAAAATAATTAATAAATATCAAATGGGGCGGAGCGGGGCGGGGCGGTTATGGATGTAACCGACATCCATGGAGGCGGTAGTGGTATTGAAATTTCAACATCCACGGTGGAGCGGGGCGGGGGGCGGAGCAGAGCAGTGCTATGGCGGGGCGGGGGCGGATACTGCAAAATCCGCCCCCGCTCCACTCCATTGCCATCCCTACAACCTAACCTTGCTGAATTATTTGTTTTTTTATGTTGTACTATTGGCGGATACGATTAGGGATGGTAAAACTATATTTATTTTATAAAATTTGCATTGATTTGTTTTGAATAAAGAGAAATTTTTTTTGAAAAATGAGAGCGGGATGGAGCGAGCTATTTTGATAATACTTGCTTCACCTCATTTCGATTTTTAAAATTATTATTTTACTGCTTAAAATATTTTATATATCATTTTAGATTTTTAGTATATATATTAATATATATATACTAATATTTTTTATATATATACTTGTAGTATATATGTACTAAAATTATATTTATGAACAAATTATAATATATATTTTACAATATTAATTTAAAAATAATAACAAAAAAATGAGATAGAACTGTGTGAAGCGATTATGGATGTAATCGATATCCATAAAAACGAAAATTTTCAACATCAATAAAAAAGTAAAATAGAAATGAATAAAACAATCTTCTGTCTGCTCTACTTCGTTGCCATCCCTAAATACAATTAAGTTAAGGTAATGTAACCTTTTATTGGGTGAAATAAATTTTGGGAGCCTAATTTGTTTGACAATTAAGTTATGTAGGCAAATACAAATAGGGTTCGGCCCACTCTTAATTTGGTGAAAGTAACTCTGGGACCCAAATTCAATTCAAGTAAAGTGGTCCCTTATACAACTAAAACTTTGTCTTTGGGTTAACTTAAGAATAAGAGGGCAAGACAAAATATCTATAATATAACCTTGAAATTTATACAAACTTGTTTTTGTCATCTCATATGTCAGAACTGAATCAATTTTATGGTTAGAAAGAAAAAAATAAGAGAAAATGAGCCCCCATCCCAACCAAGATGGGGAGTTAATTCATATTTAATAAGTAATACTAATCTATTTCTGCCACCCTTTGGTTTTCTTTTCTTGCCCACAGAAATCCTTGACAACCGAGGGAGAAAAAAAAATGTGGAGAAAAGACCAGCCGTTCAACCTATTTTTAATGTTTCCTCCAAACGACTCTAGCCTGTTAGTTGAGTTTTGAGCACAAGAGTTTTAGGTTATGTTTAGAAAGAAATTAGTAAAAAAAAAAAAAAACTTTTCGAAAGAAAAAGTAAATAATACATATTACTCTTATTTGAATTAAAATAGTTAAAATTAATAAAAGAAAAAAAAATGTTAATCATATTTGTTCTTCCTTGTAAAAGAATAAAATAAAAGCTGACATTATAAATAAACAATTATACTCCACATGAGGATTGAACAACACCTTGTTTTCAAATTGAACTCTTTGTTTTTGTTATTCCTTTTGTAATTTGTACATTCATTGTTTCTTAACTAATTGAGCTAAAAAAAAATTAGAAGTAATTACTATTCCTCTGGATAAATAAACAAATTGTTTATCAAAAAATATATATAAAAAAAATATTAATCATATGACTTAAAACATCAACTTGATTTTTCTTTTAATTAATACTTTGATTTTATACGATTATATATATTAATTTATGTTGAAAAATTCTTCAAGCATTTTTTTTTATATTTAAAAATTGAAGAAAAAATTAAAAGTATAATAATCATTTTTAGCTTTTATCTTTTATTTTTCTTACTTTTACGCCTAATTTAGGAAATTAAAAAAATATGAGTTTTAAAGAAAATCGAAGTATGTTGAACGACCTCCCTTTCTTCATTTTAATAGAAATGCAATCCAAACACCGATATTTCAAATATTAACTCAGTAAAAAAGCACTTTAAAATTTCATTGATAAATTGAAAAGACAAAAAGACCAATTTCTCCATAAAAGCACTATTCTACTCTTTAATTTTTATTATTATTATTATAAAATTCTGAAGCAATTCTTCTCAATTCTCCCTCTTGTTTCGTTATCTTACCTGACATGTTTCCTAATTTACACATTCATAATAATTATATTGAATACATGACAAAATCATACTCAATAAATTGCAAAAACCATAATAGTAATAATAATAATATATGGATCATTAAAACTAACAATAAATTAAGCTTCAAATTATTATAAAAAAAAAAAAGGAAAAATGATGAAGATGAAGATGGTGAGTTTGGCAAGACAGCCTCGAAAGAAAGCTGAGCTTTCCATATCCTGATTCCAAAATTCAAAAATTTTGAACCAAAAAGAAAAGATTATTATAGTATATAATATTTAAAACTAAGTCGTAAAGAATGAAGGAATCAACCTTAGATGCCGCGGTTGATCTTCTGCCCTAAACCTGTAAAATATGAAGGAATATATTCCAAAAAGAGAGAGAAATAAGAATAATAGCCATTGTTCTTCAAAGAGAGAAATGGTGGAGAGTGGACACAGTTGCAGTTGCACAACTGATAATAAGTGTTAAACCAAGGGCAAAAAGAGAAAATATAAGAGGTGACGCGGGGGTTTATTCATATATAATCGATCGTTTGGTTTTTAAAATTTCAAAACCGAATACTTTCTAGAAGTATCCTCTCTAATAAAATATAGCGAATGTTTTTTACTATTTTATTTTTCAAAGTGAGCAATATATTTTCAATTAAATTTAAAGTCAATATTTGTTTAGATTATTTTTATTTATTTTTACATTTAATTATTAAAATTTTTAATCATAAATTTAGTTGAAGGTGCATTACTCATTCTTAAATAAAATAAAATAATAAAAACTTTAGCTACTTTTAAATAGTGAAAATAAATTTTTGCTCCAGCTTTAGTTTTCCTTTTTTTCTTAGTCTTATGTTTACATTGACATAAATAAAATAAATCATTTAGTAGGTGCCTTCCTAGAGAGGGCACATCATCAGTCAAACTCAACACACATGAGATGAGACCAAGAAGATTCAACAACACGGATTTGTTAGAGCATACCAAAAAAAAATAAAAAAAAATAAATATCATCCTATTATTAAAAGAATAAATTCCAAAGACAAATAAATTTTGACAAATAAAGCTTTAGTCAGCAGGAAGTATATTACAGAGATCAGCCAGTACATATAACACTTAAAAGATCAGAAAAGGCAGAAGCAGATGTTCCATTGTAACCACCAGAGTTTTATTTAAACAACAAAATTGCAGTTGAAACAGTTTATTAGCAGCTTAAGATAACCAATGTCTATAGAGTAAACATTTAAAAATATAGAACCATAATCATATAACATAAAACACTGATTGATGCTCCTAGAGCTTTGTTCAATAAATCAGTTTGTACAGAACTTTCAAGAATAAATAAAAATTTGATATTCCTGACCAATACTCTTCACTAGAAAATCTATGAACTAAGCCAAGTATTGCATCAGGGTTTTTCACAACTGAAGTAACCACCACATACATTGAATCACTTTAAAAATCCACCCAAGTTAATATACAGAAGCACAATGTCCCAAAAGTAAAATGATGTAAAACCCTAACCCCCTCTCTCTCCCAGTCGCCAAGGAAATGCCAATGGTAGCATAACACATGTAAATAGCAAACAAGACTTACCAATTGAAAGGAACCTACCTAGTACCAGAGGGTATGACTGAAGCAACTCTTCCAGTCCATGCTGCATGTCTGAATATATAACAATCTTCTCATCAAACATCAATCCATACAAGTCTTTCAAAGCATCAACCACTGTACAAGATTAGGGAAAAGAAAATGTTACCTACAGCATGGATTCTCATCCATTGTAAATGATAAGGGGAATAGGACATGTTAACTGCAGCATGGATTTTTTGTCATGCAGAATCCACGAAAAAGAAAATAAATAGTATTATATAATGCAAGAAAATTTTTTCTTACCACAAAATCACTCTCATGCACAGGAAGATTTTCAAACTTGGTGTTCATCAAAGGGACTTAGAAGTACCCATTTAACAAAATCGAGCAACCACCTATGAACTTGAAACACCATTGATCATATTATGTAAATAAAGATTTTAACTTGGCCAATATCATCAATAATCAGAACGTACAAACTTGTTTATACAGAGAATGACAGAGCTAAAATGCAGCCCCAGAAGGCCAAAAGTTACCGTGTGCAGTTCAAAGATGGTAGCATATTCTTATCTACTCAAGCATTTAATATGAGAACTGAGAAACCTTTGCAAAGAGAGTGAGAGGACGCAGAGGTAGGTTCAGAGCCATATATTAACCATCCAGCCTAAAATGTTTCATTATTGGCACAATCCAGAGATACCAAAATTTCCGGCTATTACGACTTCAATTCTCCTGTATTTTTCAAAAAAAGAAAAGAACTCCCTTTCTGCAAGTGCAACCGATCAATTCACATACTAATGCTGGAGGGCATCTTTTGGATTATTTTGATTAATCTGCAACAAGAGATACAATGACCTGTACCAGCATTTTCATAGGTAACTCCAAATTCGAAAAGATTTTAAAAAAAAATCATACCAACAGCAGAGCTTGAGGGTTCCACTAGGGAATAAACCATGGATGTTGCCCCCTGCTCAACTGCAAGAGGTGACAAACTTAACCCCATCATGGCTTTTGAAGCAAGGTATGGATGCCTCCAACATTGGCCATGAGATATTCTGAGAAAGCATCAAGACATTCCTCAACATAAATTCCATATACTGCTGAAATAAAGACATTTCTCAACATAAAAAATACATTTGGTTTAATGGTACGGTGTTTAATATAGAACCAAGAGGTTAGGAGTTCAAATCCCATCAATTACAAAAATATATATATATATATATAAAAAAAAAACCTAAAATCAATTCAATTACCAATTTTATTCAGTTTTTTACCGGTTTAACCGCTTCTTAATCAGTTCGTTGAAAACCCGATTAAATGCCCCACTTGTTGGAGCAAACAGGCCACCGATTCCTAGTTCAACCGGTCCGGTTTTTTATTCGTTGATGCTAACACAAGGATTTTTTTCATGCAAATTTCATTAAGATTGAAAACATACAATATTATGCAAGGGAAAAAGAACTCTTACAGCAGAAGGGAAGATTTTTGAACTTGGAGTTTTGAAGGGACTTACAAGTACCCATCTAACAAAATCAAGCAACCACCTATGAAGTTAGAACACCATTTTGATCAAAGTATGTTACCATACGTATTTAACTTGAAAAATATCATCAACCATCATAATGTATGAACTTGTTTACACATTGAGACAGTAAGAATGCAGCCCCCAAAAGGACAAAATTGAATTTTTACAGTTAAGAGATAGTAAGATATTCTTGTCAATACTCAAGCATTTAAGGCAAAAGAAGAGAGAGAGAGAGATTTATTAATCATCCTACCTAAATTGTTCCATTATTGGATGAACATTCTAGAGATACAAAATCTTTCCAACTATTATAACTTACAATCTCATGTATTCTTTAAAAAAAGAAGAATTGTTTTTCCGTAAGTGTAACTGCAATAACAATTTACATACTAACTGTAGGGCAGCTTTTAAGATTATCTTGTTTATCTGCAACAAGGAATACAATGACCTATACCAACATTGCCGTAGATAAATCAAAATTTGAAAAATATTTTTAGAAATTATTCCATACCAACATCAGGGCTTAAGAGTACGTTTAGGAATAAACCATGGATGTTGCCCCTTGGTCAACTGCAAGAGATGACAAACCCAACCAATCATGGCTTTAGAAGCAAGGTATGGATGCCTCCAACATTGGACATGAGATATTCTGAGAAAGCATCAAGATATTTCTCAACATTAATTCCATATACTGCTGAAATAAAGCAAGTACAACATTTGTATCCATCATCATGATATGATGTAGAACAGTTTCACATGCATAAAACTGCATATATATATAAAACACCAGCTAGAATCCATAAACCAGCCAGCAATACATCACAATTTACAAGACCCCAGCTAGTGAACAAGAAAAAGGTCTTTTTTTGGGGGGGAGTAAAAATCATGAACAAGGTCAAAGTAATCTTAGAGGAGAAAAAATGTAAAAAAAAAAAAAATACGCAGGGAATACAAGATATTATTTTCTGGGACTTGAATCAGTATGTACTCAAATTCATTTTAGGAAATTTGTTCCAGCAACTAAAAAATGTAATTCACATCTTTGCATTTTAATGTTACTCAACAGTTTCACTAAGGGAAAGTAGATTTTACTGTGCTAAAATTTAAGTGCATATCCATCCAACAATATGCCACATCTACAAAAGGTGAAAATGAAAAGGAAAAAAATTACATAAAGAACAAAAACCTCAATCATGGAGATAGGAGAAAAAACTAGTAAAGCAATTACAAAATTGAAACACCCAAGTATCTTTACAATATCTGCATCATTGGAGTAAAACATAACACTACTGCATTACCATATAGAAAAATAATTCTTTAAATCTAGTAACAGCTAATAAAAAGCCTATTATCATTATGTCTCAACTTTCTTAGCTCCCTCAAATGTTCATCATTTGAAATATTAAGAGAACGGCGTAGATTGGTCACCTTTTCTTCTTCTTCCCAAGTCAAAGGTCCAGAAGCATGCAATGCCCCAAGCATGCATGTAGTTCCGACCTATGGAAATCTATTCCCAATTCCACACTAGTGGAAACATAACTTCCTTCTTCTCCACATCTCCCTTCAGAATTAGAGTCAGCATCGCTACAATATTCCTCCTCTAAGTTTTCACAACCGTTAGTTACAGAATTAGGAGACAAGTTAAGACCATTATTCCCTAAACCACTACAACTACCAACAGACGATGTGCAACTCGTGGTATCATGAATTCTATTAAACGAAGAAGGCATACATCTTTCACCCAGTATATTATTTGGGGAAATAAATGCATCTACCTTTTCAGAAGCAGGCGAAGGAAGCCGAATTATTATTCTTTGAACACCAATACTACCTTTCTCAATCACCCTCTTCTTCTTCCCACCAACATCCGAGAAGCCAAGCGAAGATCTTTTCCTCTTCGGCGGTCCACTGGAATTTGACGAACCCTGATGTTGAAAATAACAACTAGGGTAAGAATCAATAACGACTAACAAAAGAAATAAAGAGAAATATAAAATTATCGTTTAAAAAAGGATTCAAAAGAATTTACCTTTCCAACGAGGAACCAATTGCCATCTTCCCAAGATTGTCGAACACGCAATCGAGATTGATGTGCTTTGAGTTCGCTATTCGATCCAAGGATCCTAACAGAAAAGTTGTTTCCACCGAAAACCCTAACGATCGCCGCCGGTTTCCAACACAACTCGTCGAACACCTCTACGACATCACCAGAAACCCAATTATCGTTACCGTTTATAGGAGGAGGGCAAGGCCTAATCGCTTTCCGAGGGACTCTCTCTACCGCTGCCGCCTCGCCAGTAATCTGAAACCAACCGTACTTCACGCTATACGTATGCCCGTTGCCGGAGATAATCTCGGCGCAGTGCCAAGCGCCGGTTGGAACCTCCTTCTTGGTCAATACCTCAACTTTGCTACCTTTCTTGAATCTCATGATCGGTGAATTTGATTTGGATCAGTGAAAAGGAAAAAAAGGAATTGTTGAACGGAAATTTTGTGAAAGAAATCAAAGAATGGAAAGTTTTGGGAATGGGCGTTGAATTAGGGTTTATATAATATAGGGGCTAGGGATTTTTCATTTCATAGATGGATTAGAAGAGTTGTTGATGATCGGACGGTAATGAATGAGAGATGACAATGATCTGACGGTTAGGAAGAGAGTGCTTTGGGCGTTAGATTAGGCGGTTAAGAGTACTAAAGAAGGAAGAAGTTTCCTTGCCGGTTACAACTGACAATTACTTTACAACAAAAAAATTATTATTGGATTTGGACTTGGACTTGGACTTGGACCTGCACCTGGTTTTTATTTTCTTTTGTTTTAGTTTTTTTAATTGATAATAGCTAATAAGTTTACCAAGTCAAAATTGTCTCCCAATTCCCAGACTAGACTAATTCATTCAAAAAATAAAAAATCAAAACAAAATGATATTTCATCTACTAAATGGAGTCTAAGTAAATTATACTAATATATTTTCTTTTCTTTTTTTTTTAAATAAGATTGATCTCTTTTTACTTACATTTAGAGATGTCTCGGACAAGGCCATGGAACTTAAGTATGATATTAACATCTTCTATATTTAATCAAATTTTATTGATTCCATAATTCAGATTTTAAAATTTGCATAACCCTTTTCATATTATTAAATGATACAGTTTACTTATATAATTTTTTCTAAAAAAAATATGATATCTTTTATTTAATTTTTATTATATTTTAAAACATAAAAATTTAATATATTTTTTATATTTATATTTATGTGATATTTATAAAAGTAAATTAAAATAATCTCTTCAATCGAAAACCAATTGAAGGGTTTATTATTCCTTGATAGCTTGTCACACATGGCTAGCTATTAGTTGTTGTTTTTTTGGACAAAGAAAGAAAAGAACGAAAAAGTAAGAAGGAAGGAAAAAAGAAAGAAAGAAAGAAAAAGGAAATAAAAGAATAAAAGATTCGTGATTTATATTGTTTTTGTTTTATTTTTTTTCGTATATAATTATATTGAAAGTATTATATATTTATATAAATTTTTGACACGTTAATAATTTGCTTTATATAAATTTTGACACTTTCATATATTTGTGTTGTGTTCGTATTTTTTTCGTATTATATTTTGTTTTAATTATTGTTTCCATATCATGTCTAAAATTATCAAATCTAATTTATAATATTCAAATAACTCTCATTATTTTTTTTTAAATAATATCATTTTTTGTCGTGTTTGTGTTCTTTTTTCGTATTATTTTTTATATTATTAAATTAAAAATTATTATATTGATAAATGATCAGTAGAAGTTAAAATATTAAATAATAATATGAGATGTGTTAATATAAGTGAATTTTTTTAAAAATTTTAGACATTGAGTCAAAAAAAAATTATATGGTTAAAAAACTATGTTAAATAATGTTATAAGTTTTGAGTTATTATATGATAATTGTTGGGCTTATATTTTATTATATTACTAGTTTTAAGCCCGTGCAATACACGGGTATGTAATTATATAAAAAAATCATTATAGTTTAATTAATAAATTTAATAAAAATTCGATTGCTATATCAAAAAATTTGAAAAGCAGTAAAGACATAACACAACTATACCCAAATATATCAGAGTTTGAGAAATTTTATACTACAAATTAATATACAAAATGACAAAATAACTTAAAACCTTATGATCCATCATGTAAAGAAAGGTTAATGATAAAATCTAATCCATTGTTAGTCAAACATTTTTATCACAATAAATAGTAAATACTAATTTATTTTGAAAAATATATTCACAATAAAAAAATAGATTATTGAAATTTTTGAAACTAATAAGAACAAATTAATAATAAAAAAATATAAGTTAAATTTGAAATTTTGAAATATATTTTGGTGAAAATGAAATTTTCAATAAACAATTTTGATACCAACTTCTAAACTAAAGTAAAAATATTCAATACCATTGGAGTTGTCTTAAACAACATTATTCTAAATCATTATTTCAAAAAAATATTTAATATCAACCTTAGCAATATATAATCACGTTTCTTTGAAAATATACTACATAAATGCATTGTCTAGAATAGTTAGTAGAGTTTTCTTTTTTCAAACCAAATAAAAAAAGTTAATAAGGACATAACTTTAAACATATAAAAAATAAAAGAAAGATCGGTAAACAAACTCAATAAATTTTGAACCAATAATACAATAGAATAGAATGAAAGTTCAAGGCTTTCACCTTTTTTTTACCATCACTAATTCACTATTACAACTTTACACATACAAAACTATAAGAAGGAAAGGGAAAAGAAAAAGAAGAGATTTTATATTTTTTTTCTCAAAAAAAAATTGGTAGGAAAAAGCCTACAAAACTTTCAATATTATGCCAAATATTAATTTTTGAATCATCTATTTATAATAATGATTAGAAGACAAATAGTTAATATCTTAAATATGGACATATACTGCATTTAGATATAAAAGGAAAATAAATATTTGCAATTTATTTAGTTTAAATTTTATTTTTGATTTTTTAAATATGAATTAATGACATAAAAGACTATCCAAATATAATAAAAAAAATAGATCATTCACATAGAATAAATTACTTTCTCATTAGAGATTTTGTGTTTTATATGTTTATATTATATTATATTATATTATATTATACTATCATGATTATGTGTTAATAATTTGATTTTATTTGCACATTTAATATTAAAATAAACAAATTCATAGAAGGTAAAACTAACATATATCTGGAAGATAATTCAATGTAAATTAGTTCAGTAAAATAAAGTCAAATAAATTAATTAGAAGACACATAATATTAATTTAGGTTATCCACATGTAAAACAGTAGACTATCCATGTAGGATTATTTCATTTTCTCCTAAAGGTTTTAACTTTTATATAAAACTAGTTTTAAACCCGTGCTATGCACGGGAAAAATCAATTAATTATAATTTTGATATCGTATGATAATATTTAAAAAAATCAAAATATTTATAATTTAGATAAAATCAAATTAAAAGAAAACTTGAAACATTAATTCTTAATTTCTTATTCATTATCTAGTATATTTTTATTTACAATTATTTTTATTTTTGTTTTTAATTATATTCTTTATATTTTTCTCTCATGTACTTTGTAATTTAAAATCATTCAAATAATATTATTATGAATCGGTCCCTCAATTCAAAATTTGTCTCCAATAATGTAAAATTATTAATTTTGTTGTTCAATTAAATTCAATAAAACTCTAACTTTGCTCATTTTTAATACATTTGTCTCTGTCATCTTTTTTGTCATTACAAACTTAAGGCCACCATTAATTGAGGAGGTAATATTTTAAAATAAAAAATCAAATTAAAATAATTTTTGTAGGACACATGTAATTATTAAAAGCTAAACATATGTCAAGTTAGGGTATTCATGTAGTTACATTTTCTTTTTTGTCAAAGGTTTTTATAGATTTATATATGATATATAGTTTTCAAATTATTATACTACATATATATCTTTTCGTTATGAGTTTATTATGCATATAAATATTTATAAGCAGCAAATTATTTTTGTATTGAATTTGTAATTGAAATTTCATTTATATTCATTTGGGTTAATAATTAAAAACTTTTATCAAATTCAAAATCATAATTGATACTGTCATTGAATAGTCAAATATTATCAATTAAATTAATTTGGACAAAGATATAAAGTCATTCTGAATTGATTTACTTTGTAATTTCATTTTTAATTATTTTTGTCATGCAAATTGAATTGAATTGAATTATATAAGGCAACAAAAATGGATATTTAAAAACAAATAAATGTAATTTAATTATTAAAAAATTATTTTTTAAATTAAAGATGTATTAAATCAAATCAAGTGCATTAATTAAAAACAAATAACATTGAATTATGTTATTCACGTGTCAAAAAGATAGATCTTCCATTCACATATAGCTTTCTTTTATCAAAGGCTTAACTTTTAAATATTTATATGAAATTATATTCTATTAGAAATTAATTTAGATTGATGGAATGCTCAAATGTTCAAAAAAATCAAGACAATGCATGAAAAGTTTATTTTAAATAAGTTAGGAATTTAATGTACACAAAATTGGAAATATTTTGAAGCCAATGTAAAATTACTTAATAAGAATTAGAAGCATATTTGAGGCCTAAATTAAAGTTGTCATAAAACCATTACGGGGAATCAAATTAATAGTCAAATTGAAAATTATACATATAAAGCAAGAATAATGGATATTTAAAAGGAAATAAAAGTAATTGTTTTTCATGTATTTATAGTTTGAAAAAGAATTTGCACAATATCATCTGTCATGTCTGAATGTGGCTAAATAGAAGCAAATAAGTTGATGAACTAACCTACAAAAATAAAACTTGAAAAATAAGAATATTAGAATTAAATCAAAAAAATATAAGATAAAATAAATTAATAAATCTTAAACACAGTAAAAAATAAAAAACTCTCGGATATTTGTGTTCAATGTAAAAAACATTACTATACTTGCCTTACATAACTCCAAATGAAATGACAGTTCAACTTTGAAATAGGAAAATTTAAGTTCTTTTATCAAGGAGAATTCAATATGAAAGAAAAATATATAATTAATCCATCCTAATTTTTATTTCAAAAAATAATTTTGATATGAATCCATAAAAGATATTTGTACCCAAAAAAAATGTATTATATAATCATTTTGTAAAGTAAAAATGTTAAAAATGAAATTATTTCATAGTAAAATCCAATAAAAAAATTCAGAAATGATTAAAATATATTTTCTTAGGTATTCATTGTTTTTATTTACTCAGATAACAATTGTGTCATTTTTTTAATTTTTCTTCTTCCATTTAATTGTTTTTGCTCTCTTTTACAATGTTTTGTTTTGTTTTCACTTTTTTTTAAAAAAAAAAACTTTAAATCTGCATATGCCTTCTCTATCACCAAGTTTTTTTTTTATATATAATTTTAGATAAAATTTAATTATCAAAACTTGTATCTATTATTATTGAAGAGATATAATTTTTTTAATAAAAAAGACATAATTTTAATTATTTTTATTTTTAATAATAAATCACCACTTATATATATATATATATTTGTAAAAAAAATAAAAGCTAATTGATTGACGTTAACTTTGCCTATATAACTATATTAAATTGGAGTCAAGTCATTAACTATTTCATACAATTAATCGCTTTAATTGTATCTTATATAATGATAAGTTAATAACTTAATCAACTAAATTTGTCCTTATTTTATTTTTAAAAAAAGAAGAGAAGAAGATTAAAATCAATATAATTGATTATGCTATGCGTAAAGGGAAGGATTTTATCTCTTTTAAATATTACTCATTAAATGATAGTAAATTTAGTAAACTAAGCTTGGGTAAAATATTATTGTTTCCTTCTGAGTAAAAACTATAATATTCTTAAAAAAAAAAAAAAGGAAGTAAGTCACAGTTTAAAATAAAATATGCAAACACTAGCTTACACCCAAAAAAAATTTAAAATCAATAGTAAAATTCATTTAATATTTTGTCAAACACTCCTAAAATAAAGACAATAGAAATGAAATCAATGAAAATTTTGGTTGAGAGTTTTGCTAGACAAATATTTTTTATATATGGGCGATAATTTTCTTTTTGTATTTGAATTTACATATATATATTTATTTAAACTAATAATTAGAAAATCTTACTAAATTAAAAAAAATGATATTGTCATTGAATATAGAGTCAAATGTAGTCAATTAAATTAATTTGGACAAAAAATAGAAAGAAGATATTCAGAATTAATTTACTTTATAATTAAAATTTGTACTTTTATTATTTAAGGCAAATTGAATTCATAAGGAAATAAATTGGATATTTAAAAAAATAAATATAATTAATTTGATCAAAACATTATTTTTAAATAAATGAAAATTAATTTAGTCACTAAATTATTTTTAATATGAGTAAAATGTTATTAATATAAGAACAAAAAATGAAATGATGCTATACTAAGAGAAAAATATTTAATTTATAATTCAATTAGATCTCCTTTACACTCATACATATTTTCGTTGGATCCTTGAAAAATTACATAATATCATTTTATTTTTTATCTTCTTTTCTTGAAACCTTAATTAGAACAAAAAGGAGTAATCCTTTAACATAAAAGGAATGTTTGTTTTCTATGAATTAGCATTGTCAATTATCTTGATATATTTTCTTGATTTTATAGTTTATGCAATACTCTATATCATCTAGTAGATTTCTTGCATCACTCTACTTAATTTCCATAGTTTTTTTTTTTTTTTTTACATTACTTAATTTTCATAGTGAGAGTACTTCAATATCAACATAGAAATTATATATTAAAAATTAAACAAAACAAACAAACCTAAAACAACAAACTTACAAAATAAAAGCATCATTGCTCAATTTCAGAAGGTCACAAATTTTCAAACTAACAAATTTATTATTCAAAGGTAAGACGAACTTGCCATCTACAAATGTCTAATTTTCTATCTTGCATTAAAATAAATCTAAAAGATTTTCAAGTCGACCTACAGCTACAGGTTATAACAATACATTTAAGATAACAAACATTACCCATATAATATAATAGAGTATAGCAGAATCACATATAACTAATGAATAAAATTATTATATATGGGTAATTTAACGAATCTAATGGTAAGCTGCCGAATTCATAGCTTCCTTTATTATAGATCGTTTATCAACCTTCATACGGAGCACATAATCTTCTATTTTAGTTCAACTAAATATACATATTTCTTCTCATGTTGGGAACCTTTAGCTTTCACTTGATTGTAAGTAGGTTTTTTTCCACTAACTCTTGCCACATAGCCCATACAATTCGTTTAATGCTCCATCAATTTTTTTAAAAAAAAAACAAAAATAATTAAACAAATAAGCAAGTAAACAAATCGTTCATGCTTGAACAAATAAATAAAATGAACTCAATATAAACAAAAACAAAGAAAAAGAATGTAGAAATAGTTAAAAGAATTAACTTCAAACATGGTTTTTAGGGTTTGTAAAAACTGTTATTTATAAAAGTCAAATAAATAGGTAAAAGTAAATAAAATTATCATTTATTATATGAAATATTTTAAAATTTAAATCAAATCTAAAATAATTAAATGCATGATTCATGACAATTATTTAAGTCAATTAAAAATGTATAAGGAAATAAAATTATCATTTATTATATGAAATATTTTAAAATTTAAATCAAATACAAAATAATTAAATGCATGATTCATGACAATTATTTAAATAAGTCATTTTCCTTTTTTTTCCCATAGGCTTTGACTTTTATATATTTATTTATATAAGATATAAGATTGTTTCTTAAAATAAATTCTTTTAAATAAGTCAACTTATGAAAGCAATTACACATCTTTTACTTTAAGAAAATTAATCTCTTGTTTATATTTATGGAAAAAGGTAAGTCAATTACAAATTTAAAAGGAAATAAATATAATTTATGATATAAAATATTTTAAAAATTAAATAAAATAAAAATAATTAAATGCAAGACATATGGCGTTTATTTAAGGCTGTACACTTGTCAAAAGAATAAACAATTCAAGTTTGATATTTTCCTTTCTTGCCAAATGCTTTGACTTTTATATATTTATATAAGATTATGCATGTTTTTATTAAAAATATTATTTCAACTTAAAAATTTATTAAATAATTAAATATTTTCATTAAAGCATTGGGATTTTATTTTATTTGTTTATTTGCTTTCTAATTATTATGTAAATATTTTCATTTCTATGATTATTTAATCAATTTAGTAAACAATAATTTAAAAAATTAATTTATTTTTTATAATTAAAATAAAATTATATATATTAATATTAAAGATACTTAATACTAAATTGCAATATTTTTTATTCATATTTTTAAAATTTAAGACTTCTAAATGCATTTGCATTATATAATTTATAGATAAATAATTTATAAATATTTAGTTTTATAATTATTATATTAATATTCATGATATTTAATACTATATAAATTATAATATATAATTTTTTATATTTTATCCTTTATTCTTTTTTTCTTGGGATACAATAAGGTATTTCAATTATTTAATTGGATTGAATATATCATTTTATGAAAACAATCTCTAGCATAGCGAGGATCTCATCTTAATATATAATTAAAAAACTTATCATACGAGACTCAAGTCTTAAATGTTAAAACCAAAACTCAACCCATTTTTAAAACTAGTTTCATTTTTTTTTACCAAACTTGTTTAACGGACATAATACTTTTGTCAAACTCTTTTCAAATATTGACGAACCTTCGAGTTTGGATAAATCTATTTACGTTTTAATATGTTATTTTTTCTATTTTATTTTATTTCGTTCATTTTACACATTTTTTTGCAATAAGACATTTCCATATCAATAAGACTTATCTTCAAGTTTTGTATGAACTTGATCGTTAGTAAATTTCAAGTATGTATTTTCTTACATCAATTTAATACATTTAAATTTTACCTTTAAAATACTTTTTAAAAATATTTATACTATTAAAAGTTAAAACAGTAACATTTATTTAGCTTATAAGTTATGCTCAAACAATATCAACAAATAAAGAAAATAAATCAAATCTCAAATATTAAAAGAGATAACAATTTCAAAGACAAAATTAACACAAAAATTGTAAGGATACTTTGGAAGTCTCGGGAAGCAAACAACCAAACCTTAGGGTTAAAAAAAGCTCTCATCTCACCTTCCCATTTTTTCTGTCTCGTGGCACCCAAAAGTTGTGGCTCATTTCTTTCTCATTTTTTCTTCACTTTCAGCAAATATCATTGTATGTTCATCTTTCTAGATTTATCAATCCTTTTTATACCAATAAAACTTAAAACCAACTTTGCTTTAGATTGTATCTAACTTAGTTTTGTTTTTTGGTTTGCTTTTGCGGGCCTCGAAGAAAGACAACCCCTCCTCATTCCTCAAAGCTAGCAAAGTCTGGAGGTGACAAGCAAAAAAAAAGGTCATTTTCTTTACTATATGTTTCCTTGACTATATTTTTAACAGGAGTTATTTTCTACTTTTTAGAGTTAGATAAGAAGTGAGTTTTTGATTTTTTTTTTCTTTGTTGTAATAACAGAGGTGGAGAAAGAAAAAGCAAAAGGAGAGGGTGAAAAACATGATGTTATTTGACCAGACTACCTATGACAAGCTTTTCTTTGAAGCTCATCACTCATTTTATTCTCTCTGATTGTTTGAGAATACTTTTCATTTTTATCTCTTTTTATGTTTGATTCGACACAATAAATTATTATATTAATAAAAATAATTTTATTTAATTTTAATTCAAAAACATTTAAAATGTTTAAATAAAAATCTTTTAATATTTTAATTTTAAATATTTCTATCTTTAATATTATTAAACTAAACATAAATATTTTTATATTTTAATAATAAATATTAATATTAACAAAAACAATATATTTTAATATTTTAATAATGTGAATATTTTTAATTATTTTTTAATATTTTGAAGATTGGACCAAAATTTGAAATCCCAAAAATACAGGTATCAAAAAATTTTCAAATCATTGTAGAGGGGCTAAATTCGTATTTTGATATAAGTACAGAGACTAATTACATCATTTGATCATCCAAGTTAATAAGCCATGTGGAAAAAAAAATTCACATCATCAGTTTTCAAAAAATTTTGCTGACTAAGTTCGCCACGTCAGCATACTTAACAGTAAAAATTTAACACTATTTAAAATTGAACTGAAATTCGAAATATCAAAAATAGAGGTACCAAATTTCTTCGAATTAAAGTAAAGAGATTAAATTTACATTTTAACTATAGTACAAGGACTAATACTATTAAATCATTATGAATTTTAGCCGACGATGATGGAAAAGGAAGGAAGAGAAAAAATAATAATTAACCGATTATTTCATAACACTTGTCATTTTACAAAAGGCTTATATAATTTTTTTAAATTTAACTTTTTAAGGTATAATTAAAAATGTCAATTCAATCCTATGGATTAAAAATAATTCTTAGGAGGATTAAATTATCCTATACCAAGAAGATGGTTAATTTCCCTAACAATTCAATCTCTTTAATTAGGTGCACACCAACATGGGATCTATCCATCATCCAATGCAAACTTTTAAAAAGAGAAAATAAAAAAGTAAAAGCTTAAAAAGAAACTTTCAACCACAAAAAAGAAA
Source organism: Fremontodendron californicum (assembly GCA_030761205.1). Lineage (NCBI taxonomy): Eukaryota > Viridiplantae > Streptophyta > Magnoliopsida > Malvales > Malvaceae > Fremontodendron > Fremontodendron californicum. Next base: position 7,968,907 of record JAULJL010000024.1, read on the forward strand.
CAACAGGTACAACCCTCGACGTGGCGCCACATTAACCGCACCACAGCTCCACACCCCAACTGTATCTAACGTGCGCCCTGTGCGCAGAATTGAAAACAGCTTCCTCTTCTCAATTCACAAGCATCCTTATCCTACACCCCATCTGTGCACGTTAGCCAACATCTCTTCTTTTATCAACCCCCCCATTTAAGGCGCCAAACCACCCCAACGGTCCAAAAACACTTTCAAAAACCGCTTTTGTCTCATGATTCATGAAACTTCCTTTTTCGCTACTGAATCCGAGCATGCCATCCGGGTCGGGTTCGTTAATGTGGTTCCGAAAGGGGCTCCGGATCCACGACAACCCGGCGCTCGAGTATGCTTCAAGAGGATCCACTTGTGTTTACCCTTTGTTCGTGATCGATCCTCACTACATGGACCCGGCCCCAAACGCGTTCTCCCCCGGATCGACCCGTGCGGGCATAAACAGGATCCGGTTCTTGCTGGAGAGCCTCGCTGACCTTGACTTAAGTTTGAAGAAACTCGGGTCGAGGTTGTTGGTGTTGAAGGGTGAGCCTAGCGAGGTTTTGATTCGCTGCTTAAACGAGGTGATTTTCTCTTTTATAATATATATTGTGTTATGTTAAAAGTTAAAACTATGGAGATTTTTTTTTTTTTTTTAATAATGTTTGTTTGTTTTATGGGTTTGTGGCAGTGGGATGTGAAAAAGCTTTGCTTTGAGTATGACACTGATCCATATTATCAAGCTTTGGATGATCAAGTTAAGGTAATTAGACTATACTTTTTTTTTTTCCTCTTGGAAGAACATTATTTTAGCTTTCCTTTAGGTTCTCAAAATTTGGTGGTATATCAAATCAAAAATGGCTTCCACCAACATGGTAGTCCAATGGGTAAAACTTGGTATTTTCAATTAGTTGGAGGTTTCATGTTCGAATTTCAGGGAGGATGTTCGGTTCATGTGATGCAGGCGCAGTAAACTTTTACATGTACTAAACATATCAACTCAAAATTGGATATTACTATATTAACTAATTAAGTTCAACTTGTTCTTAGTCTCAAAGCAGGTAATGTTAAAATAAGGAAATTAACATTTAATGTGCTTATGTTATTTATAGTGAACAACATGCCTTTGTCTCAACAGAATTATGCTTCTACGGCTGGAATCGAGGTTTTCTCTCCAGTGAGTCATACACTCTTCAATCCTGCAGATATTATAGAGAAGGTAAGCAAGAAGTTGGGTATCAACAGAGTTTGGAACTTTTTGTGTCAAGGTTGTCATTTTTTTGATTATCAAGGATGCTATTTATTGTCTACTAATCGATTGCTACTTTTCCTGAATGCAACTAATGTCTACAAAAGAATGGGGGAAAGCCACCACTGAGTTATCAATCCTTTTTAAAGCTTGCTGGGGAACCCTCATGGGCATCTTCCCTACTTTCGGTTGAACTTTCTTCAATTCCTCCTGTTGGGGATGTTGGAAAATGTGAGATTTTACAAGTTCCCACACTAAAGGAACTTGAGTATGTGGAAAAGGATCAGGTATGGAGCCATCAATGTTTCAGAAATGTGCCTTTGTTTTAAAGAGTTCTTTATAAAGAAGGGATTCCTTGTGCAGGATGAATTCACTCCCTTTAGAGGTGGCGAATCAGAAGCATTGAGGAGGTTAAGAGAATCACTAAGTGACAAGGTATGATGTGACCTTTTAGGCCTGAGAATTGAATTAGTGGTAGCAATATTATGGCATTTAAGTTTTGGAAAAGACATCCTTTCGTAGGATGGCGGAATTGACAAAGTTTTACAATTTAATTTTCAACTACTATATTTACCATTGGTAATACATAGTGTAGATATATGATAGATTACAGTGTCCTTTGTAGAATTACTTTGTGGTTCTGTGACAACCATGGAAAACTTTTTGTTAACTTTCTTCTTTCATTTTATTTTTAATAAGGGCTTGTGTTAATTTCTAACTGAGTTCCTTGTAATAAAGTTGAATCCATTTGAGTTGACTAATTATGGTAATAATGACATGTATGATGAGAAGAGGTGCATTTGGTAGGTTAGATAAGTCCAATGAGCTTAAGTTGGTTTGGGTGAATATGACGCTTGTGAGTGTCTTGCTTGCGTACAAGTTTCTGATGTAGTATATCAGCTGAGGAGAAAAAAGTTGGCTGCACTCCTGTTATTGTGATATTTCTTCATCGCCTTGAGAGGAAGTTATAATTTGTAAGTGCCTAGCGAGAAAACATAAAGATGCTTCTGGTTATAATTGTGATTAGTCCATCTGTATTTTTCCTTCTAATAAATAAGGGCTTTGTGAGAACAATTGTAAGTTCCTGCTGAAAGGCGAAATCCCCTCTGGTTTGTCATTAAGTGAACCTGATTTCATGCAAAAATACCTTCATTTATCTTATTGGTTTTCCCATGTTTTACTTCTGTTAATCTTTTTTAAATTTAGTTGTTTATGGCACTTGCATTGATATGATTACTTTCTTTTACTGTAGGAATGGGTGGCCAATTTTGAGAAACCTAAAGGTGACCCCTCTGCATATATAAAGCCAGCAACAACTGTTCTATCACCTTACTTGAAAGTGAGTGACAAAAAGATTGACTGATATAGGCTTGGAGCATACCTTTGATTGTACAAAATTTGTAATATGCAGATAAAAAATCTTTAAGAGATCTCACCCTGCATGTTGACAGAAGGGGGTTATAAATTAATTTGCAATACTGGCCCTTCCCTTTTTTTTTTTATTATTATTATTTTTTTTTTATGTTTGTTCTCTATTTCTGATCCTTTTGGCAGTTTGGATGTCTCTCTTCCAGGTATTTTTACCAGTGCCTTAAAGATGTCTATAAAAATGTCAAAAGGCATACATCACCACCCGTTTCTCTTGTTGGACAGGTTGGTTGTCTATTATTTATTTGTTGTTTAGTCTCCCTTTCATTTTTCTTTCAAAGAATTGACAGCTAGATTCCATCTTTGCAGTTGCTATGGCGCGAATTTTTCTATACTGTGGCATTTGGAACTCCTAATTTTGATAAAATGAAGGGTAACAAAATATGCAAGCAGGTCAGTACACTAAACCTTTTTTTACAAAGGTCTGCTTCTGTTTGTTTCTTTCTCCATGTTTCCTCTCAGAACCAGAGAAAAAAGAAAGAAAAGGAAAGGAAACAAAATAATAAAAACCACCTGATTTTTTTGGTACTTGAGGTTGTCAGAGATTGAACCTTGATCACTGAGCTAACAGTCCATCACTCTACCAACAGACCACACGGTTGTTAGCCTAAAAACCACCTGATATTAGTACTATAGATGACAATTGTTTGAAGTGAGAGCCCTTTCATATAGGCTTACAACTCTTTTCTGTATTTATTCGAGCTGTGTTACTTTTGTAACTAGAATTGTGTTATAGTTCCAAACAAACTGGTTATGTTTACCTTAGATTGATACCAGCATGTTTCCAGTGATGAAAGCACTGAATATCTGAATGGTTGTGCTTATAAAAAAAAAAAAAAAAAAAAAGAGAATGCTTGTGACTGTAACTTATTCTTCTAGGATGAACTCCTCTTTGCTTAGACCCAGTGTTTTTCATAAGTTCTCTCACCTCCTGGATAGTTGGATTATGATTAGCTCGGGCTATATTGAAATTATTCAGTGGTTTTCCATGTATTCTATATCATCCATAAAATTTGAATATTGCAGCAATTGATTTCCACATTGCACTTGTTCTTTCAAAATAGGTCATTGACTAATGTTACATGAGCTGTAACTGAAATGCTGTATTGGACTCTGTACTTGCTATATATAAAGCTTTGATGCTATGCTATTTTGTGATTTCAGATTCCTTGGAATGATGATGACAAACTCCTAGCTGCTTGGAGGGAAGCTAGAACAGGTTACCCTTGGATTGATGCTATCATGGTCCAGGTTTCTGTGGCATAAGTTGCTGCCTTTATCTAATCTTTTGCACATTTGGTGTCATATTTTGGCTGTGCATTTTAATTTTATAAACATGGGTCATTGTAGCTGCGGAATTGGGGTTGGATTCACCATCTTGCACGTCATTCTGTTGCATGTTTCCTTACTCGTGGAGATCTGGTATGTTTCCTCAATGCTTCAGCACATTTCTTTCTTCTTTATATCAATTTCTCTTGACATAAATTGCATTTTTTTCTAGTTTGTTCATTGGGAAAAAGGACGTGACGTCTTTGAGAGACTTCTGATTGATTCAGATTGGGCAATTAATAATGGGAATTGGCTCTGGCTATCGTGTTCATCGTTCTTTTACCAGGTTCGAAGCATCTATACATTTATCAGTTTCAATGTCTCTTAATGGGGAGTGACTGGCACCTTAAAATGATTTCTGTGGCAACATAACTAGACTATATATCAGTTTTAGCAGAGTATGTTGGTGGAATTTGATACTATATATGGTAAAATGTCGCTGTAATTACATGAGTTTGGATTATCTTATTGATGAATGATCTAGGCATGCGCTAAATATGTTTACTGAGTGATATTACATTGTCAATCAGGTTGTTTATAATCACATGATTTTTTATAAGTATTTGTTAAATAATTTGAGATAGTAGACTAGTAGTTCTCTATTATATGCCTCCATCTTTCATTTGTTAGTTAGTTGCTTGAGATCTAGGTTCTTAATTGCTGCCAAATTTGCTGTTCTCGTAACTGGGTTTCAAGTTTCAACATTGAATGATTGTTGTATTCAACAGTATAACCGCATATATTCCCCTATTTCGTTTGGAAGGAAATATGATCCCAATGGTAATTATATTAGGCATTTTCTCCCCATACTAAAAGGTATGTTTAATTTCCACCCCTTCATCATCATCTCTTGGCAAAGCTTTTATGTGCTATATCTAACATATGACTGTTGTTAAGAGGATATCAGACATGCCAAAGGAGTACATATATGAGCCATGGATAGCTCCACTAAGCGTGCAAACTAAAGCAAAGTGCATTATTGGAAGAGATTATCCAAAACCAGGTTCGTCATCTCATTGTGAGGGACAAGTTATTAGTCTAATCTCAAGAATGATAATGTCCCTACTCATATCTCAGAGTTGAATCCACAAATTTGGCCATTAGTTTTGGATACTTTTTCAGATAAAGAGGCACTAGTTATTTGACTTTTATTAGTAAATAGGGCTACTTTAGCATTGTTGTTGGAAAAAGCTTGGGTTAGAAAAAGTTTGGGTTGAGAAAAGTGTGATGAAAAAATGTGGTTTAAGAACTTTTAAATGTTTAGCATTGCTGTGAGAGATTGAAATGTCAAAAAAAGATATGTTAAAAATAATAAAAGTTTAGAGATGTGAGGATAAAAAGTCATTTCATCTAAAATCCAGCTTTCAAACCACAAAAGTTTCATTTTTTTGGCTTTTTGGTTTGATTGCCAAACCATGATTTTAATCGCAAAAGCCAAAAAAAAATATCCGTTTAGCATTGCGTTTGAGGTGAAACACAGTTTTTGATCTCAAAAATTATACCAACAGCAATGCTAAACGGGACCTTAATGTTTTTCTTTCATCATGTAATTTCCGTAAGATATCACCTCATTTTCACTTAACAATTCAATTTGATGCTATGCCTTAAATAACAACTTGGGTTGTTTAATACATTTTAAAAGCCAGATGTAGGCCAATCTAGTATTTTTCTTCAGGTTTGCTGCTTCAGATAGGATGGTTTATGGACAAGCTCCTTTGCTTATTTCCTTGCAATGTGTTTCAGTGGTTTCTCATGATTCTGCAAGCAAAGAATGCAGAAGGAAAATGGGGGAAGCTTATGCACTTAACCAGAGATTCAAAGGACTTGTAAGTGAAGAAGATTTAAAGAAGTTGAGAAGAAAATTGGATGAAGATGAAGATGAAGAGCAGGAACCCAAACCCAGAAGGCAAAGACAAAAGCTGATAAATTGAGTTGCAATTTACTTCTGTTTCATCCTCTCATATCAAATTTAGATTATAGATTGTTAAGATAACTTAGAACTTATTACAGTTTCTTAGCATTATGTTATATTACATGTCTAGTATGTACAAGACCACCAAAAACTAAGCCTTTTCTCCAATTTTATAATAGATTTTGCTAACGAGTGTTTTAAAAATACTTTTAAATTTAGTTAAATTATATTTATAATATTACTTTTATATTAAATGTAATAATCGATAATTAATTTGATAATTTTTAATGCATTAAAAATCATTGAAAATTGTAACTTACTTAATATGGTAATCTTAAAAGATTGATTAAAAAAACCCGTTAGCAAAATGATAAATGTATTGTATTAAGATTTCGTTTGGTTGATTAATGCTTTTGGTATCTACTTTTTAAAATTTTTTTTATCTATTTTTGTAACAAGAAAATAAATAAAAATAAATAACAGAAGCATAAATCAAACAGATATCAACTGATTTTTTTTTTTTTTTAATTTAAATCTCAATTCCCAAGTTTTTTTTTTTTGAAACTCTATTTCCCAAGTTTTGAATAACGAAACTTAGTCCAAAGTAAGAAGAAGTCAACAAACACCAAAGTCAACCCGAACGGCCTCACCCCCAAAACTTCCACGAAGTTCGCACATGTAACAAAATTGGCACGTGCCAAAGTGACCCAAACAAACAGTGAACACTGAACCCCCGGAATTTCCCATTCTTTTTTGCACTGAAAAACAAATAGAGTGAGCAACAAAAAAAAAAAAAAAACCGCAATCGCTTTTTTTGATCGTCCTCAAAAAAAGCCGGGGCGTGACCTGAGATCAGAAGAAAAAAGCCTAAAATCTTTGAATTCATAAATATGTGGAGAAGGCTAGTGACTTCACAGTTCAAAACCCTAGCTACAGCTCCATGCCGGTCCGCTTCTAAAACGGCGCCGCTCCGTTTCAAATCTCACATTTCTCCATCCCCTTCCGCTTCTCTCATCACTCGCCACTTCTCTGCCGAGTCAGGTAAGCCTAATCTCCTTATCATTTTGATTTCAAGCTTTGCATCCCTTAGATAGTCTTTTAAATATTCATTTATTTCTGTATGAATATTTTAGATCATTAATTAATGTGATTTGAAATTAGAAGAAGATGTTAAAGTTAGATTTAGTTTTAGTTTTTATTGGAAAAAAAAATTTTGTTGCTGGCGCATCCGACATTGATTTCTTGTTTTTGATTTCGATTGGTTTGGGTTGTGTAGCGGATACTGCTGTGAAGAAGAGGGTTGAGGATGTAATGCCTATCGCCACTGGTCATGAGCGCGAGGAGCTTGAGGTTGAGCTTGAGGTGATTTTTCTTCTTCCGCTCTCATTGTTTGGATTGCTTGGTTTCAAAATGTGAGAAATTTCCTGTAATTGAAGATTTCAGCTTTGGACTATATTGTTATAAGCATTATGGCTAAATTTAATTTACTGCCCTCCCAGTTTATGGGCCGGTACTTTTTCATTCTGATTTTTCTTTTTTGCTTTATTTTGTTTAGGGAAAGAAAATCCTTGAAGATGTAAACAATCCTGTAGGTCCTTTTGGCACAAAGGTTAGTGTGGGTTTCAATGTCTTTCACAGTCTATTACAATTGGAGAACCAATATTTGACCATGTGTGTATCATCTTATATAGAAGCAATGACATATGGTGTTTCAAATACTAACAATCCTCTCCTCTTCTTTTTCTTTTGCTATAAATTACTGCTATGTTTACTTGCTTTCATTCCTTTATTCTGTTTGTATGTGATTTTGTACATGGCTTCAAGTACTTGGCTTTATGTGCACTTCTATTTAAATGGTTTACCTTTTATCTGATGTTGATATATCCTGTAACTATTGTTTATCCTTAGATTATTGATCTGATGTTTCATGATGCAAGTAAATGTATAGCAAAAGATGTTGCCGGGTGCATTATCTGGTACTGTTGCCACATCTTTTTTCAATGTTATTAACTAGTTGGAATTGGCTAGTGATGGGTTCCTGTATTTTGTTAGTATATGTGTTATCTTTTGACGTTTAATTCATTTTTGGATTGGAGTAATGAATATTAGCAACTTCTAATATAACTTATATGAGTCCTTAGGTTTAGTTTTCCTCAAGCAAGGGGTTCTTTTTTATTTTTCTTTCTTTCTTTCTTTCTTCAGCATGTCCTCTCACTGGTGGGCCTCTACTGGCCACTTGTAGACTAGGCCTGAGGGAAGGGGGATGTTGAACTGTAAACCTTGACCCTCCATGGAGATGTAACAATCCATATGCCAGACCTGGGCTGTTAATATTTTATTTTTTAGCATCATTAATATGGTATAGTTTAATTTGCTTATAGATCATAGTTCTACCACTTCATGGAAAACTAGAATATCATAGATATCATACAAGGCAGAGAAGAAAAACTGTTTCTACACTCAATGTTTTGTTTACTGAATGTGTTAAAGTTTTGAATGCAATGTTTTTCTACTATATTGATGCACTGCAATGTTTTATACATTAATGTTGAATCATGGCTAACTAATAATCTTCTTTTCTAAATTGATCATTTTTTGTTTGGGCCTCTGTTTGTGGTGATAATACCTTTTTTTTCCTTCTAGAAACTGGAAATATTGACCTTTATGAAATCATAATAGTGATGTCATGACTTGAATTTTTTATGGTAGAAGTAATTTTATCTGCTTGTAGGAAACTCCTGCTGTCGTTATGTCCTACTACGACAAGAGAATAGTTGGATGCCCAGGAGGTGAAGGCGGTAAGTTTCTTTCATCAATTCTCTGTTTCTGCTTTTCTAAGTTCTAACTGTGGTTCTTCTTGTATGCTTTTCTCAAATTTATACAAAATTGAGTCATTCTGCTTGAACTAATACTCCAGTTCATTTGATTTGCCTATTTAAAAAATGCAGAGGATGAGCATGATGTTGTCTGGTTTTGGCTGGAAAAAGGCAAGCCACATGAGTGCCCAGTTTGCTCACAGTATTTTGTGGTAAGTGGATATCTTGAATTAGAAAACATTCATTCCTTATATCCTAACTTTTAGCAGATGTATTAAGCTCGCATATAAATGTCAATTTCTTTGCATTCATTGGATCCATATCCAGTTTAGATATTTCTCTTAGCCCATACATGGATTCATCAGAAACTCTGAAGATTTGAATTAATTGTTAATGATCTGGGGCCCTGTGCAACAAATAAATAGCATTGGTTTATTTATTCTCAGGCAAACCTCGTGGGGTCTAGTCAAGAGCATGTTTGATCAACCAGTTCGTGCAATAAGTAGCTTATGTATATGGATTTTATGTTGGTCAACTTGGTTCTGGTTACTTCACCTATAACTCTGTAAATGTGATCAGCGAATGCAACTAACAATCATCTATTAGATTGAGATGCAAATGTTTGAGCTATAAGATATTTTATAATTTTTGTAGACCATCCCTGAAGGACATAAATGAAACTACAAATGACATTGCTATCTCTATTGATTTTTACTACCCAAAGACCAAAGTCTGATGTTGAGGTGAACATGAATAGGTTTAAGGTTGGGGCCATAATGCTATGACTAAAGTGAGTCCTGGAGTTCATCCCCTTCCCTTAGTCTATTGCCCTGTTATGCTATTTGATGAAATGAATGAAGTGACATTCTTACCATTCCAGCCTTTCTTAAACTTTACAGCAATAATACTCGGTTGTCTCCAGCATTATAGGGTTTTCCTAATTATTTCTGTTGATGTTTGGCAGCTGGAAATCGTGGGCCCCGGAGGTCCTCCAGACGGACATGGTGACGATGATCATCATTAATTGCAACTTTCGATTTTTGCTGTTGAAATAAAATTGGAGAAGATGATGGAATGATGTCCAGTATACAATGCACCTTCAAATTTTAAAAAAGGTTTGTCTTGTTTGGTTTTTTTTGGCCCTTGGCTCTCGTGGCTGTTGCTATTCCGACGGTTGAGATGGTATCTCCTTTTTTTCTGGTAATTTAGACACAGGGTGGTCATGTTTTTCAACTATGAATCTTCTTAGGTTAACTTTAATGCTTTGCCAAATAATCTATGGCTACCTTTCCATTCTTTCATGAAACTTCATGGTGTTATTCTTGCATTTAAGTTACTGGTATTGTCACCAGATGTTCCAATTTCTTTTTCACCCCAAAGATCTCGCATTACCCATAATATTCACTTCGGTCAATTTTGTTAGTTGGGAATTGGAATAATAATAACAGTCAGCCCCATTCTTTCTGCCTTTGCTACTCTTTTTTTTTTTTCTTAATGAAAAAGAGGAGTTTTTTATTTTTATTTTTTATGGTTGGCCAATGTAAAAGAGGCTTGTTGTGTCATTTCACATAGTCTATACATACGGAGGGATGGGATTCACTTGCTGTCGTGTGGTAGTCATGAACTTTTTTTTATATCATTATTATTATTTATTTTAAGTTACATGAATCTAATTATTAGTATATTTTTCATTCATGAATCTTTGATATTTATAAACCCAATTAATTGTGGATGAATGGACTTAGTGTTTAGCGTTATTTAAACTTAAAATATTTCGAGTTCAGATATGAATTTATTGAGTATCATAAATAATCATGAATCAAATTCAAATTATTCATGTTAATATATGTTCATTTGGTGTATTCGTTTAAATTTTCATAACAATTATTATTGTTCTTTCTATATATTTAAAAGTTTTATTTTAGTTTGATCTTTTTCTGATGTTTCAATATTTTGTAAAAGTGTCAATTATTGGTTTTGAATCATAGAAATTAAGTTTTTATTTTTAATTTATGCATCAAGAGTTCGAGTTAAAAATTTGTTGACATTAAGTATTATTTTTCATTATTTTTTACAAGTTTTTCATTAAAAGTTAAAAGGTTACTCGAGAGAATACGTATTACTGTTTCATACAGATAACATTTTTTTAATATATTTTTATCAAGTACCAAGTAAAAGTACCTTAAGTGAAGCGTGCGCATAAGCAACAATTTAATTTTAGTGAATGCTCAAATATCAAATATCATTGCCAAAATTACAGTTTTATTTGTATCAAGTAAAATATTTTTGATGTTGGGAAAATGAGGATTTGAATTCAGTTATATTGAAATAAAAGATAAGAGTATCAAATTGATTTAGTTTATGCTCTGGTAATTTTTTATTCATGTTGATCGTGTATATTAAATTTTGAGTAAATTAAAAATATTTATTTGACATAAAAAAAATTCAATTGTTAAATCTTATATATAAATTTTGGATGTTTTCAAGTATCCTCAAACCATCCACGTCGTCTCTTTTTTTTTCTCAGTAGAAAGAAAAAGAAAAGGAAAGGAGAGAAGAAGAAAAAAAAAAAAAAAAAAGAGAAGGAAGAGGGAAGGGGGAAGGAAAAAAAAAATGATAATATTTTTTACATGTTCGTGTATTAGTTTTATACGTTAATAATTTATATAAAATATTATAAATTTATATATATTTTTAAACGTTCATAATTTATTTTATATATATATTTTTACACGTTATGTTTTTGTGTTTAAAGTATTATAAATTTATATAAATTTTTACACGTACATATATTTTTACATATCCTATGTTATACTTGTGTTATGTCGTGTTTCAATTCATCTCATATTTTACTTAGTTTTTCATTGTGATTCAATTTAGACACAATTTTATGTATTTGTGTCGTGTCTCAATTTATGATATATTTTGCATAATTTTTTATAGTGATTCAATTTAAATAAAAAATGTGTTCGTGACGTATTCATGTCCGTGTTATTTTTTTGTGTTTTCAAAGTATAATAAATTTATATAAAATTTTACATGTTAATAATTCATTTTATGTATATTTTTACATGTTCGTGTATTCGTGTCGTGTTCGTGTTATTTTTTGTGTTGTGTTTTACTTATTTTTCCTATATTGTCATATTGTGTTCATATCTTGTCTTAATTTATTTCATATTTTACATTGTTTGTCATTGTGATTTAATTTAGAGAAAAATTTATGTGTTCATGTCGTGTCCCAATTCATGACATATTTTGCATAATTTGTTATAGTGAATAAATTGTGTGTTCATAATGTGTCTTAATTCATAACATATTTTGTATAATTTGTTAAAAAGATACTGTTCATTAAAAAAGAAAAGGTAAAAAATTAAAGGAAGACACTTCCCTTTATCTTCTTTCTTTTATTTGTACTTTTTATTTTATTTTCTTTATCTTTTTTAGCTTTTTACATTAAAAAAAATCTAAACAATTTATACAACTAGCTAGCTATTAAAAAAAATCCCTTGATGCCTCAAAAAATACACCTATCCGGCAAGTATGTGAAGAAACAAAACGGGTAAATTTGAAAAACATGCCTTCAATACTAACATAATTGTTCAATGGTATAATGACTAATAATAATTTGTAAAAAAGAAATAAAAAAAGAAAAAAATATTATTAAGGAAATTGTAAATACATTTTTATTCTTAATGAATCATTTAGATTTAAAAAAAAAACCAAGTGGCAACTTTGCCACGTCAGCATTTTAGAAACTTTTAATTTTTTATTTATTTTTTTTAATTAAAACTTTTTAAAAAATACAAAAATAAAATTTTTTAATTTTAAAATATATTTATATTTTTAATTTACTTTTTTTTTAATTAAAATTTTTTTAAAAATAAAAAATTTAGAAATTGGATGTTTAAATTTATTGATTTGGAAGGAAAAGGGAATGGAAGATTTTTTTTATTAAGGACAATTTTATCTTTACAACTTCCTTCTTAACAATTTTTTCTTTCCTTATTTTCTTTTCTTAAATTATTTCATGTTATTTACTTATTTCCATGAAAAACTTATAAAATGCAAATTTATTTCATAAAACTTTGAATTCATGATGGTTTATATTTTCATATTTTTCATATTGTCACAAAAGATTAATCTTTTAATATTTTCAAACATTTTAATTCTATTAGCAAAGTGAAAAAAATAAGTCCGCAGCATAGCACGGGTCTTTTCCTAATATATATTAAAAAAAATTCTATTGTTAAATTGATGCCTTCTTTCTTTGTATATATATATATATATACTTAGTACTTGTGAAATGTTAACTAGTACTAGTGTTTATATACATCCGTAAAATATATATATATATATATATATTATTCACTCTCTGAAACTTCATTTAATATTTTGTTAAATATATTTGCTTTATGAATTTCAATTAGCTTTTCAACTTAATTTCATATTATAATAATTATTTGAATTTCATTATTTATGAAAAAATAATAAGAATTATTTCATTCTATTATAACTTGAATAAATCATTGAGGTGTAACCCCTCAAAAAAATAGCAAGCAATATAAAATAGCAGCATTTTTATTTCCATGTAAGAATCATTCTGACCACCAAAAATAATTGATCAGAGAAAAATCCAATCAAAGAATTAGAAGACTTTGATGAACCCAGTTCTGCAAAACTATTTGAAAACCTATAAATCTTTTTCCTATAGTAATTACATGCATTATTTCATCAAAATACTTGCAACACTAAAGAACTTATAACCTCTATCAGCATTGAGACTCATAGCTGTTCTTTGCAATATAAAAGGGCTATACTTAGCTGCAAATTTGAGCAGTTTCTTGGCATGTCACTGGGAAAAGCAGTAAAATCTTGATCAGGGCCTATAATCTACCAGTTACTGGTCATGACTGCTAGCTTGATGATCATTTTCAGTTTGATTCATAGGGTCTTCAGAGTTACAGTATGTTGTAGGAAGAGGGGAAGACCGCTCAGCCTGCAAAACAAGTTTACGGCCACTTCGCAGACCTGGCGGAGAGTTTGAACCTAGCCTATACGATTGAGGCTGTGGAGGAGACACACGTTTCTGATTTGGTGAGCCAGATTTGACTGTGTTGGTGGGGTTGGAATTTTCTATGAGGATGTCGGGTGAAGCCTCTCCCATTATCTCACAGAGTGCATTAATAGAATCCAATTCATCTGACACCTTGCTCGCACATGCTTGCGTAGGACTCAAGGCAGAAGAAGAGCACCAATGAAGGTAACCCTTTTGTGATTGAGCCTGTGAGACGACATTTGGACAGTCCCCCATATTAGGTGATGTCAAAGAAGGCACTGCTGTTGAGTGAGGATGTGCCAATGGAGTGAGATGGTTTATATCGACGAGTTCTTCCCATGTTGGTGAGAACTGATTTGCTGTCCCACCCTTGGTGCTATCTGCCGTATTCAGCTTCTCATGAGACAGATTCTTCCATTTTTCCGCTCTCTGAAATATTGATTCTGTAGCTCCAGCATGGTGGAGTAAGTTAATAATTAAAAAGGGTATATAATACATGTATGCAAGCATGACAGCAAGGGTATTTGAAAGCTATGTTACTCGGACTCATATGTGAGTGTCGAATACGGGTATGTGTCCGACACGGGTATGTTCAAATTTTTATAAGTTTTTTCATGTATTTGGAGGATTCTTGGAGGGTCATATCTCCATACCCATGTCGGATATGCGTAGGACATAAATACTTCAAAAAAACTGAAGAATCAAAAACTGAAGAATCGGAGCAACGTAGTTTGAAAGAGCTCAAGGGCATTCATTTTCTCCATCTCGATACACAATGATTCAGACACAATTTTAAGCTGCTAGGAGCTCATCAACCAAAGGGGTTCATGAAAATTACTTCATAGCCTGAATGCAATCTTTGATTGGAAAAAAATTTGAAAAGGAGATAGAGATTAGAAATAACCTGACTTCTTGCCAAAAGAATTGTCACAATCCTCACAGTGGCATCCATCAGAGCATCCAACTTTAGCCTAAAATAAAGGAGAATATTTGTGCAGTCACAATGATCAGAGGGAAGCAACTCCCTACCCTTTATCATCTTAACAAAGTGAACTCCACTTTTCATCAGAAGAGAAAAGGAAAAAGATGACAGCCATTTAAAACTCAGTTCTTAAAGGTCCATGTTGCATCAGCTCAGATGTGAAATCAAGATCAAAGCATCCAGAAAGAGCAATATAATCTATGTTACTCGGACTCGGGTGTGAGTGTGAGTGTCAGATACGGGTATGTGTCCGGCACAGATATGTTCAATTTTTTCTAAGTTTTTCCATGTACTTAGAGGATCCTTTGAGTGTCATATCCCCATACTCATGTCCGGATATGTGTCGGACACAGGTGTCGGACAAAAATACTTTAAGAAAAAAGAAGAGTCGGAGCAACATAGAATATAATTGTCAAATGAAAGGGAAAAAAGAAAAACAGATGAATAACTAGCAGCAGCACACATTGAGCTACAAAGTTAAAACATACCCGATAGCACTCGCAATACTTTTTTAGGCACTTTGACCTCTTACATTTGCATCCTCTTTTGTGCCTGGCTGAGGAAGGGGTCATCGAGTTTCCATCACCCTGCAATGTTTCTCATATTCAAACACTTTGAATTACACAATTTTAAAGAAAAAGTAAGATTCTAGAAGGTAATACCGCAACATTTGGAGAATCATTGGCTTGCTTAACAATTTTTGGAGCAAATGCAAGAGGGTTACGCAATTCAATTTGCTGTCGAATATCAAGAACAGTATCCTCATAATCAGGCTTGTTAAAACAATTTTCACATGCACAAGAATCCACGCAGTAAATTCCTGCTGCAAAGCACTCGCAATAACTGCCAACGACAAAGAACAC
Source organism: Fremontodendron californicum (assembly GCA_030761205.1). Taxonomy (NCBI): domain Eukaryota; kingdom Viridiplantae; phylum Streptophyta; class Magnoliopsida; order Malvales; family Malvaceae; genus Fremontodendron; species Fremontodendron californicum. The sequence continues at coordinate 7,984,545 of JAULJL010000024.1, forward strand.
AGTTGAAACAAACTGCAAATATACCAGCCTCTTTTATCATGCTGAAAATTTTGAAAGATGTGTAAACGAGTTCGATTTTTATCTCGAATCGAATTCGAGTTTTAAAAAAATGAAACTCGATCGAGCTTGAGTCAATTTTTGAGTCTCGAATTTCGAGTCGAGCTCGAGCTTCTTACCTCGAATTTCAAGTCGAGCTTGAGCTCAGTTCGATTACACCATTACTCATGTCGACAAAGATATATGCAAAATATGTTGAAAAAGTTCAATTTCCTTAAAACATTTATCTTTTTGCTTTTTTCACTGCTCAAGTCAATTATCAAATAAGCCCATATGTCCTTCAACAGATTCAAGCTCCCACTTTGAAGCTTAACAACTCTCTATTCCTATGCCATGTGAACTTACAGTTTCAAACATTTGGACCTCCTGCAGTTGCAGAGTTTACAGCCCTCACTCTCATCTGTGTATGTTTCCCTCTTCCTAAATACAACAAATCCCATAGCTAAGAAAGCAATGTGAAATATAACCAAAAAAAGAAAGAAAGCAATGTGAAAATGAAAATTAATTTCCGAAATTTTTAAATAAAAGATTAATGTAAAAACTTGCCTCTTCCCTTTTGAGCTATCTTGGCAACGGGATAGTTCCTCAACCCTGTCAGCAAATTGTTGACCAGACATTTTCCCATCACATGGAAGTGTCAGCTGGTCAAAACATGACACTTTCTGAGAATCCCATTGAGGTTCGATGTTTTCTGGTACATGACCTCCATTGGCTACCACAACAGCTTCGCTGCTCTGATGATCACCAACTTCCCCAGGTATATGCTTCTCTTCACTTTGGTAACCGGCCAATTTCTTGCTTGAAATTTCATCCAAGCAGACAGATACAGATCCGGAAACATTATTTAATTGCAAAATATGAGATGGAACCTGAGTTGATATGGCCTGATTTCCACCATTTTCAGTGGAAATACCAGAGTCGGACCCAAGGAAAGAGGCCTGAGAAGTCAAGGTCTGGGGACAGCAGATTGCCTGCAGGCCCTTAGAGATTCCTTTGGGTTCAATGAGAGATGGAACTGCGATCTCTGGTCTAGAACAAGTATGGCAGTTAAAAGCAGCATCACATTTGCAGTCCAATGTAGCCTCAAATTGAAGATGTCTGTGTACACCTTGTTGGCTCTGAGATGCCTCCTATATTTGCATGCAAAATAATCAATTTACAAGAAACAAGTAAAAACAATATAGAATGTCATTTTCGGTATCATTTTCTAGACAAATATATAGGGAAAAAAGTTTTTCCATCATGTCCCACTAAAAATGAATCTATTTCTGTCTTTCCTATGTCATATACAATTGCATGGGACAAAAGAGGTGTCGTATACCCTGCAAACTAAGGAACTGTTTTACTCTTAAGACCTGTTCAAGAATCGGGTTATTCGTCCGACCCGATAGACCTGATTCGAATTGAACCGGGTCTGGACATGAGATTTTGTAATTTGGATCGATCCAGATTATTATTCAATAAAAATATATATTTTTTATTTAAATTTAATTATAAAATATAAAAAATTTAATATAAAAATATATTTTTAATATTTTTTAAATAATAATATGGGCTTTCGAACTTGGGCCGGACCAAGTTTAGGCAAGTAAAATAAAAATCCGAGCTGGGCCTGGCCTGGCCCATGCACGGGTCCTACCTATATTGCAAGTTTTAATGCTTTTGAAATCACATTTTCACTTATAAAGAATGCAGCACTACATATGTCACCTGCCTTCTCCAACTTAAGATTCTATGAGAACCTACTATAATGAAAACCTCAATTAACTAACATGACTCACACTGTGATATTTCCCTTTATCTAAATTACTGAAAAGAGAGAAAATCAATAACCTGGCCCACATGATGTTCTACAAATTCATCAGACTCAACATGATCCCAGATGTTTTCAGATGAAAATTCCAACATCTTATCCAACCTTTCATCTATGCTTTGGTCATCAGAAACCTCAACCAAACTCAATGATCCTGAAATCAAGTCTTTTTGGGCAAGATGTGGCAATTTCTGTGCCCCAACTTGTATAAAACCATCATTAGTATCATTAACTTTTTCAGCAGTCACCTCTGAGGCAGTAAAACAACTATTTCCATGAGCATTTGAACTTGAACCAGCTATTTCCTCTCTATCAACATGCAAAAAAGAATCTTCAATTGTAAGCAAGAGGGTGTTATTACTTATCATAATCAACATCTTACTTCCAGAAATGTTTTAAGAGACAAAACCTTTGAAGGAAGCTGGTTTCTCGCTCCATATCTAAATGAGGTGAGCTAAACACTGATGGAATTGTTGGAAAATTAGACTCAGAAAGCCTTTGTGTACACAGTGATGCACTGGCTGACTTTATCGGAGAGAGATCATTGAGAAATTTGGAAAAGGGAGATTTCTATAATAGAAAGAAGGGTAAACAAAACATTATTTGTTATGGAATCTAACACTAACACAACATCAAAATTCAGGGAAAAAAAAAACCATAAACATCAAAACTTTTCTATGAAACTGAAACTAAAAGTAAAGTAATCCACCATAATCAATTAAAACAAAAAGTACCCAAAAGCATAAACATTTTAATAAGCTCATCAAAGTAAAATTTTCATTGAATAAATGTAATAATATTTAACAATGGCTAACTCTCAAAATTTATCATGATCTTTTTTTTTTTCTTTTTGAAACCAAATCCTGTACTGCAGTGACCCTAGACTAATCATTTCCTTTGCTTTAAGTATAAGTTATCTAAAAAACCTAAAAATGAGAAGATATCTAAATTTTGGAATACTTATTTTCTATGAAACTGAAACAAAGTAAAGTAATCCACCATAATCAATTAAAACAAAAAGTACCCAAAAGCATAAACATTGTAATAAGCTCATCAAAGTAAAATTTTCATTAAATAAATGTAATAATATTTAACAATGGCTAACTCTCAAAATTTATCATGATCTTTTTTTCTTTTCTTTTTTTTCTTTTTGAAACCAAATCCTGTACTGCAGTGACCCTAGACTAATCATTTCCTTTTCTTTAAGTATAAGTTATCTAAAAAACCTAAAAATGAGAAGATATCTAAATTTTGGAATACTTATTTTCTCTGTTTCTCCAGCAGCCAATACAGACTCAAAGATCAAAAAATAAAGAAATAAAAGAAGAAGAAGAAGACACAACCCAAAAAATTAAAAAAACAATACAGAAATGATTTCATTAAAAACTAAATTAATAAAAATAATATATAGTAAAATAAATCCAAAAGAACCCAATTTATCAGTTCAAAAGAATTATTTTTGAAAAGAAAATGCATGAACAGAGCCATACTTGTTCGGAGGGAGATCTAGCAGCGGATGCCTCAACGGCATTTCCATCAGTTTTGGGAGATTCCATGTTATTAAGATTTCGAAAACCTTTGCTTTTTCATAGGAAGATTTTCTCGAGAAAGTGATGGAGAATGAGAAACAACATTCCCTGTTTCTCCACGGTTCTCTCCTTCCGCGCTTTTTGAATCATTCTCCGAGCGGGAAGGTGACTTATATTTCAAGAAACAGAAAGACCCGCTTTCGTCTGGGGTATTTTTCATTTTTTTTATTAAATTTTTAATTAAATAATAATAAAATTCAATTTTAAATTATATTCTATTAAATAATAATTTTATATTTTTAAATTATAATAATATCATATAATTATATTTTTTTAATTATAAAAATTGTTTATTTATAAATTACGTAATATAAATACATTTTCAAATGTTATTTATATGTATTTTTTTTATAAAATATTTAGACCTTATGGACTTATTGTATACTATATATTTTTATTTAGGTAAAAAAAATAAATGAAAAATAAAAAATAAAATTGTGATTTGTATTTTTTTCTCTCATAAGATCGATTTGTCACATAGGTTAGCAGCAAGTTCGTTTTCTCCATTTTTAACTTTTTTTCCCGAGCGGTTTGCTACGAATTCTAAACCGACCCGCAAGTCAACGTGCGAACCAACCCCTTTAAATACATCATTTAAAATTAAAATTAAAAGAAATTTATTTATTTATTTTTGTAACTTTTTTTTGAGCCGGTCGGGTACGGATCCTAAATCGACCCGCGAACTAAACCTTTTAAATATATTATTTAAAAATAAAATAAAATAAAATTAAAAACTAAAAATGATTAATAAAATAAATTTCTTTTCTTAAATTTTTTTCCGAACCGATTGGGTACGGATCCTAAATAGACCCATGAGTCAACATGCAGACTAACTCTTTTAAATATATTATTTAAAAATTAAATTAATAAAATTAATAAAATACTTTTTTAACTTTTTTTTCTTACGAGTCATGTACGGATCATAAATCGACTCGCGAGTCAAAATGCGAACGAACCCCTTTAAATACATCATTTAAACATAAAATAAAAAACTAGAATAATTAATAAAATAAATTTCTTTTTTAATTTTTTTCGAACAGGTTGGATACGGATCCTAAACTGACACGCGAGTGAACGTGTGGGTCAGCCCTCTAAATACATCATTTAAAAATAAAAGTAATTAATAAAATAAATTTCTTATTTTAACTTTTTTCTTTTTTTTGAACGAGTCTGGTACGGATCCTAAATCGACCCGCGAGTCAACGTGCTTTAAATACATCATTTAAAAATAATTAATAAAATAAATTTCTTTTTTTATTTTTTTCTGACCGGGTACAAATTCTAAATCGATTAGTAGATTAACGTACGGACTAACCCTTTAATTACATTATTTAAAAATAAAATAAAAAACTAAAAATAATTAATAAAATAAATTTATTTTTATTTTTTCGAACGAATCGGATACAAATTTAAATCGGCTTATAAATTATCGTGCAAACCTACCACTTTAAATACATCATTTAAAAAATAAAAATAAAAACAAACCTATTAAGTTAATTTTTTTTATATCTTATATGGTTGCACAAAATTATCACTTGCACATTTGAAAAAAATCTTTTAAATTCTTTAAACTCAAAAATATTATATAGTAAATGGCTTTTGGGTTATAATTGGCTCATTAGATATTTTATGGGTTGGGTCAGAAAGTCCAATAAAGTTTATATTCTCTTAAACTTTTAAGGCTCCAAAAATTTTCTGACACTTTGGGTAAAGATTTAACTTGAAATTAAGAGTTTATCATATAATTTTCGAAATTTTTTTAGCATTACTTATATAATATATGGTGATAGTAATCCAAAAAAAAAAAAGTATATTCCAAATTAAAGATAAATTTACAATCTTAATAATTAATTATAAAAAGGTTAGGAATGAAATTCGTAACTCTATATCACCACCCAACTCATGAATGAAGCAAAATAAATTAATAATTTGTTTAGGTTCGCTTTTTACTAACTATAAAATATATGAATATGTAATTTATTAATTATAGTGACCACACCTAAACCACCAAATGAATTTTTTTACCAGTATTTTTTTGTCTACCTAGAGTCATGTATTTTTTTTTTTCTATTTTGATTAAATTATAATGTCAACCAATGTTATTTTTTTATATTTTGATTAAATTATAATTTGAACCAAAGTTTTTTTTTTTACCTAGAGACTTGTATTTTTTTTGTTTTTTTTTTTTTCTGTTTTGATCAAATTATAATTTCAACCAATATTTTTTGTCTACTTAAAGTCTTTTATTTTTTTTATGTTTAGAGTTGGTGCTAGATAGCATTATGTTATTTTACTAGATAAATTGACGATAGGTACTGAAAACGGAAAGTTACTGGAGTTTACAGAAAACAAAACAACTAGCGCGACCCTAAATCATTCTACTATCGGCACTGAAAAATAAAAGTTACTGGAGTTAAGACAATAAAACAAAACACACAGAAATGAGAATCGCAAAGGTAGTAAAGCAGAACACAAAGAAATGAGAAAAATGCTTAATATGTATTGATACTCAAATGTTTGATGATACTAGGAAAGTGTCTATTTATAATTGAATCCTCTTACATAATTCACTCAGATTGTGACAAGTGTATGATTAACATACAATCTCTGCAAAATATCTAGAGTCTTAAGAAATGATTAACATACAATCTCTGCAAAATATCTAGAGTATTAAGGAATGATTAACATACCATCTCTGCAAAATATCTAGAGTCTTAAGGAAGCTAGGAATTGAACTATAGAATCCTGAAACTATTGGTACTAATTGTGTTTGGCTTGTCTTTAGACTAAATTCTATTTTGCAGGCTTTCTAGAATGCTCCAAATATTAGGACTGTTCTGGTGGATCAAGATGTTCCCTGTAACTCAGATCCTAGATCTAGACCTGCTATGTGTGACATGAACCCGGGCTAACACGAATGGGCCGTGACATATGCAGCAAGCACGTCATATGACACTTCGAATCCCAAATTGTGTGTATCAATATTTTTTTTTTTATTACTTCATTGGAAGTATCACTCAATTGTATCTAGACTTGTTCATCGTGTCACAACCCGATTTTTTCTTCTCTTACTCAAATTCGGTTTGAACCGACCCGTAAGCTCTATTTATTGTTTATAAATATTAAAATATTAAAAAATTATTTTTATATTTTATAATTAAATTTAAACAAAAAATAATATTTTATTAAATTAACAATAATTTGAATAAAACCGAACAAAAAGAACTCTTATCCAAGACAAATCGAAGTTGTTTTATATGTTCAAGACAAATCGAAGATTATCTATACTATTATTCATGTGGAAATTATGTGGAAAATTGGGTATCTATCAACCGGACCAATCCTGATAATGAACCGCTTCAGGGTGGGGTCATCAGATCAATGGTGATCAACAGTTGATCAATAAAAATATTTATAAAAATAAATACTTTATGTGATAAATGATAAAATTCTATTTTATAAATCTCATACACGAAAAATAAATTTTTTATAACATAATATATGTGAGAAAATTTTCAGATAATTAAATAAGTTTAACTTACAAAAGTAAATTCAAAGTTCAAACTGACCAAGACTTAATGTGGCACTTGGGAAAAAAAGGTGAATAATATGCTTATTGTTTAAAATTTGTTAAACATAAATAACATATGGAACCTTCTATCTTTATCAACTTTCAGTATCAAGAATTGGAGCAAACAAGACGGCCTTAATAACCTACTACGTTACTAAAATCTTGCCATTCAACAGTGACTTATTCGGACTTCGGGCTGGCTGCAATAATATCATTGAGCTTTTCTTTCAGTTCTCCACTCTACACAAGGACATACAGAAATGCATTAGCCATAACGGGTGCTGTAAAAGTAAAGTTATGCAAAGGGAGGCAAAAAGCCCAAAAATAATTGGAACCTATGTTATTCGGATTCAGGTGTGAGTGTCGGGCATGGATATGTTTGATTTATTCTAAGTTTTTCCCTGTATTTGGAGGGTCATTGAAAGGTCATATTCCCATACCCATGTCCGGATATACGTCATCCACGAATGTCGGACACGGATACTTTAAAAAAAAAAAAATCGGAGCAATATAGATCGGAACTAACCTGGTGCATATTGAGAATTATATCTGAACCCCCAACGAACTCCCCCTTAATAAATATCTGTGGAAATGTGGGCCAGTGGCTGCAAAAAAAAAAAAAGAATTTGTGATGAAAGGAAATAAGCACACAATTTGAATACCATCTCTTCTTGACTAATAATAGTTAACCGTTTGAGAGGTGAAAATCTGTCAATTTTATGACAATAATATTATCTATGGATCCATGTAAAACTAACATCGATGAACTACTTCGAGCAAAAAAGAATCTATCAAATAAAATTAGAAATGAAAATTTTATATCCAAGGCATGAAACTGAATGCAAGGAAGCCTAATCCTCAATGTGGAATTTGACCTTTTACTCATGATAACATCTTATAAGTGCACTTTAATGTAGAAATTTCAACTATAAAACAACACATTTTAATTTGATCAATTGATCTTGTCTGACAAGAAGTCCAATGCCAGGGAAGGAGACTGGTAGGATATGGATATTTTATTATTCGAACCAGGAATTATTTTCACTCAAAAATTGTTGAAGCGAACATTTTTTCCCCATCTGAGCATTTTAGAGGTGCAAGAAATGCCGTTTAAGTACCCACATAGTACCTGTACTATAGTGAAAAAAGTAATTTAGTCCCTGTACTGTAAAAATGAGTAATTTAGTCCTTGTACAATTGGAATAGGTGCAAATAAGTAAAATTAATAACGATGTTAATGAAAAATGGTTAAAATGCTGATGTGGACTCGTAAAATCTAACAGAATTAATGACTTGGAAAAAAATATGACTTGAAATATATATAAATCTGTTCGATTTTACGAGTCCACGTTAGCATTTTAACAGTTTTTCATTAAAACCGTTATCAATTTTACTTATTTGCACCTATTTCAATTGTACAGGAACTAAATTATTCACTTTTACAGTACAGGGACTAAATTACTCTTTTCACTACAGTACATGGACTATGTGGGTACTTAAACCCAAAAAATGCTCATGTTCCAACTAAGATGATGTACAAGAATAAAAGCATTTCGGTTGTTTATGTGAATTGAATTCCAGATAAAGTAGTTTGTTTCTGCTATTTATTTGCTTCTGCTTCAGCAAATGCAAAATGGGAGACATATTAAAGATATAATAAATACTAAACTTCCCAAAATCAACAGATAGAAAAGGATTAAGAACAAAAGGAAATTTTGGAAAACCATCAAAGTGTTTAATACTTAATTGATCATTTCTAAACCAGTGGGGGTATCTATAAGCCTAAATGACGGAACAAAGACTGACAGCCGACTGAAGACCCTGAACACAGGCTTCACTAACGGACAAGTGTCAGCACTCAGCAAGTTAGGTACCAAAACTTTAAAGTGTTAAATCGATGGCCTTCACACAATGTAATTCAGCAACTTAACTTTAATATGAAAAAAATAATAATAATAAAAAGGAAGATCATGTCAAAGCATAAAATACGAGCACCTTAGACTAAAAGTTAGAGTTTGAATGTTCACTTGCTTTATACCAAAACTATAATTAGCGTTTGGAGTAAAACATCAGCAAGTGCCAATTTACCTGAAGGATTTAACAGCACTTTTCAGCTCAGGATCTTCCAGAATATTTCTTGCACTTAAAGGAATATCTGCATCAGTCAGAAATTTGATAAAAATACAAACCTGCTAAAAATGCCTTTGCTATCAGAACCTCAAAAATTACACCAATATAAAACAAACATGCAAGGAGTTGTTGAGAAATACTGGACATAAACAAACCTAGTTTCCATCATGCAGCTCATGGTTAACACTTTTTATAATTTTCTTCTAGAGGAGCAGATCTCAAAAAGTCATTTGTATGTGTACACACACCGACGCACACGCAATGCAAATCAAATGCAGACTTATCCATGAACAGAATAAATACCAATCAAAAGACTGAACAGAGAATGGGTGAAATGCACAGGTCATTAAAATAATACTTACCGTATTGTTTCAACACTCTTACTGCCAGTGAACTGAATCCACATTGAGGAAAATCAGGTACCCCTTTCATGTAAATCATCACAGGGTTTTCCTTGACATCCTAGAACAGTAGTTAATCACAATCAATAATACTATAGAACACATAATAAAGAACTTTTTTCAGCCAGAAATGAGACAAAAGGTTCCAATATGCTTCAACTATATAATACAAAATATCTCAAAGGACATACCTACCTGTTTAACAACATCATTCAAAGAAACAGCAGAACTCTGAACCTTATTGGTGGGTCTAAAATCTTCATGCGTATCAGGGTCACTGGGGACACTTGACGAGTATTTCAACCCGTTCTCGTAGAAGGATCCAAGTACCTAGTAACAGCATAAACCAAATTATGAACTCTGAAAATTGAAAATGACACAAGAAAATCAGGGAGGAGCAATATTAATCAAACACTAAATTTCAGTCAAAGATTTAGCTAAGCAACCACATTTTGAAGCTGTCACCTAAGGAAATAGTTTGCTAATAATTCATCTTGTGATTTCTTGTCATCTTGAGACAATCACCAAAAATTTAGAGCAAATAGTTTGTTGAGTTTAGAGCAAATAGTTTGTTGAGTTTAGACAATTATCTAACAAGGCTAAAGCTCAATTTTTTTTTTTTCGGGCTTGTTTATCTATTTGGGTCCAAAACTAACATAAATAGGAATTCAGATTATTATATTTTGGTTATTCCAAAATGCTTGAATTTTTTTTTTTTTAAGAAAAAATTGTTTTCAAGCATCTGCCTGGGAAATCCAATAATTGGTTTCACTACATCACTCAAGCAATGAAAGAATTATTACAATCAAAACAATACTAACAATAAAAATAAATTTGGGTCTATGAGGCACTTACGTTTCTGCTAGAGCAAGCACCTGGGAGAGTGGCGATGCCCTTCAACACCGCGTTTGATAATAATCTAGCCATTACCTCCTTCCAACTTCTGATTATTCAAATTATTTACACAAATTTCAATAAATGAAATTAGTCAATTCCAACTGGAAAAGATAGAATTTTTAATAAAAAAATGGAAATGAAATTTGTTTACCTGAGAAAAAGAAAAGAGCTCAAGCGCCTTAGGGCTTTGGAAAGAAAGAGAAAGTGAAGCAGGTGCAAATGAAAAGGGAGAGAGAGAGGAGGTGTTTATTTGAGAATCGTCCTAAGAAAAGAGCGAATTGCTTCCAAGTCCCTGAAGTTTGACTTTAATGTTGTTTTTGCTCTCAAACTTTTGAAAGTATTAATCTAGTTCCTAGAGTAAATATTACAAATTTGCAATCCATATCAATTAAATCCTTCCTTTCTTAAATTGAAATTTTGTTTTTTTGCTTTATGATTCTAAGTTATTATCTTTTTTTAAATAGCTTTTCAATCTCCAATCAAAGAGGTGGAGAAGGTTCAAGCATTTTCACAGACAATCCTACATTGAATTTGTATATACACCATTTTGTGCAGCTTTAACAAACAAAAGTGTATAATTGATAAATTTAAAAACTTTAAGGACTAAATTTGCATCATTAAAAGTTTAAGGAGAAAACTGAAAAAAGTTAAATTTAAGTGATGAGGGTGCAAATTAACTCAAATTTTAGGGTATACAAGTGTGATACGTGTTTTTGCCACATGACACTCCAAATCCATCGGATGAAGTGGCAATTTGAAAAGGAAAGAGTTTTGCCAAGTATAAATTGGAATGACGTAAATGAATCGAGTTTGAAAGATTAAATTTTTATTTATATTTATTTGTGTTTGGTTTGTATTCGTTAAAAAAATTTAAATTTATGTTCGAGTTTGATTTGTTAAAAATTAGATGTGTTCAAACTTTGTTCATTTAAATTAAATAAATTTATTCGCAAACATTAAACGAACATGTTCATATACAAATAATCAAACATATTTACGAATAATTAAAAATCTATTCATAAACAAATTTAAACAAACAAATAAATAAGTCAAATTTAAGTTATTATTAAATATAAAATATAAAATAATAGAATAAAAATATTATTAAATTTAAGTTATCATTAGATATAAAATAATAAAACATAAACATTATTAAATTTAAATTATTATTAAATATAAAATAATAAAATATAAATATTATTAATTATATTATAAATAAATAAAATACACATAATAATAATAATAATAATATTAATTATATAATTATCGAACAATAAACGAGCTTTAAACGATTTAATAAACGAGTTTTAAACGATTCATAAACGAGCTTGTTCGTTAACATAAATAAATTAAACATGCCTTGGTCAAGTTAGGTTCTTTTAATAAATGAACCTTAAAATATCTTTCATAATTGTTTATTGAGATAATGTCATGAGTCACCCCTAAAGTTTATCAAATTTGTCAATGTGGTATCTATACTTTAAAAATGTCTATTTTGGTACTTAAAGTTTCACTCCGTCTGTTATTGTAGTATCTTTAAGTAACACCGTTGAATATTGATGACATGATTTTTGTATCCCATTAAAACTTGACCCGTGACACTATATAATAATACCACGTGTAATAACAAAAAAGTATTATTTTAATTTTAAAAAGAATATTATTTTAAAAACAAAATAGTGATACGCGATACCACATAATGATATCGCGTGTATTAACTTAAAGAAAGAAAGAAAAAAATTAATAAATATTTTTACAAAATAAAATATTTTAATTTCAAATTTTAATTTTTAATTTTTGTAATTTTTTAATGACAAGTAATTTTAAAATATTTTACATTTTAGAAATAATTTTAGTTAAATATTTTAATTTTGTAATTATTTAAATTAAAAAACATTTTTAAAAATATATATTTTTTTTAAAAGTAGATATTAATTTTTAAAAATATAATTTTAAAATTTTTATATTTTAAAAAAAAATGTTTTTTAATTTTTTTTATAAAAATTCATATATTAATTTTTAAAAATCAGGTGCTAACACGTGTCATCACCTGATTGGTTAATGTCACATCATCATCATATTTAACGGTGTTAAGTCAAGGTACCACATTGATACACGATTTGATAGTACATGTACCACATTGAACATTTTAAAGTACAGGTACCATATTGACAAATTTGATAAACTTCAAGGATCATTCATGATATTATCCCTTATTTATTTAGCTTGATAAAAAAATATAAATTGAACTGTTCACGAATCATTCATCAAAAGTTCTATTCATTTGCAGTCCTAATCAAATTGATGCTTCCAAAACTTGGATTGTAAAAATATCTCGAGTTCTTGTTAAAAGTAACTTTGTCTTGTATTCGATTTGGTCCATAATAATTACTAAAAAAATATCTCAAGTTTATAAATTTCGTAAACAAAATTAATAAAATGATACATATTTTTTCAGATATATTTAAAATAAATAAGTCAAATTTAAGTTATTATTAAATATTTAATATAAAATATAAAATAATAGAATACAAATATTATTAAATTCAAGTTATCATTAAATATAAAACAATAAAACATTATTGAATTTAAATTATTATTAAACATAAACAAATAAAATATAAGTATTATTAATCATATTATAATCGAACGATAAACGAGTTTTAAATAATTCATAAACGAGCTTATTCGTTAACATAAATAAATTAAACATACCTTGTTCGAGTTCGGTTCGTTTAATAAACGAACTTTAAAATATCATTCATATTGTTTATTGGGATAATATCATGAATGGCCCCTAAAATTTATCAAATTTGTCAATGTGGTACATATACTTTAAAAATGTCTATTTTGGTACTTAAAGTTTCACTCCGTGTGCTACTGTAGTGCCTGTCAGTAACACTGTTAAATATTGGTGACGTGGCTTTTATATCCTGTCATAACGTGTCAAATGCGAATTCAGCATGCTAGACGCAAACATGGAGTCGCCACTAACCATTTAATCTAGGTGTGATTAGTCACCTATACGAATCTATCCTATTTAAAGTAATCTTAAGCTTGACTAAGGTACCTTAAAAAAATAGGTTCTGGTCTGTATATCAGAACTAGGTTCGGGAGTACGGTTACGTGTGAGGAAGGATTAGCACCCTCGCAACGCCCATCCAAAAGGACTGTACCTAATTAGTCTTGTGATACTTAAAAAATCTTAATTAAATGGTCTTGTATATTCTATCTTCTTTTTAAATCTACTGAAGTTTAAAAAATATCAAAAATTATTTTTTAGATCTCCTTTCCATCAATCTGGAAGAATTGCTAAAAAATATTTTCTCACCTCGAGAGTATTCAAAAGAAATCGATCTTTCCATTGAAGAGGCTCCGTCGTCGAAAAAATAAAATTTTAAATCTAAGTCTAATCTTCATAATCAAAAACTTGCATTTTTATTTATGTTTGCTCAAAAATTAAATCTTGATCTCAATATCGAAAATTGTTTCTTAAAAATCCTTCCATCGATCTGGAGAATTTTTAAAAGCCTTTTCTCAACTAGGAATTTCTTAAAAATCAACCAATCGCGATTTGTTTGAATTTCATCTTTGGAAGAAATCTTAATTTACTCTTGATTTTTAATTAAGTATCAATTATGGAAATTATGACTCAAAAAAAAAATTCATGAAAAATTAATTATTTTAAAATAAATAAATTTGTTTTTGACCTCTTTGTATCGAAAATTATCCCTTAAAAATTTTTTCATCAATCTGGAGAATTTTTAAGAGAGTTCTCTCACCTAGAAAATTTTAGAAATCAACCAATCGCGATCTCCTCAAATTCCATCATCGGAAACGATCTCAATTTATTATTTTTAAATTAATTAATCATCAATTAATAAAAAAACTTATCTTACTAATAATAAATAAATTAATAGTTAATAAATAATAATAAAATATAATTAAAATAATAGTTAAAAATAAATAATAATAAATTATAATGGTTAAAAACATAATAGTTAAAAAATATATAATAGTTAATAAAAAAATAATAATATAATATAATAGTAATATAAATAATAAATCATATCAAAGTTGATTCGTAAAAATATACCTGCAAACATCAAAACTAAAAATAAAATTAGTCACAATAAATAATTAATTAAAACAAATAAAAATTAATAAAAATTGCTCCTAAGTAAAATAAATATGAAATAAAAAAAATAAAAGAAATAACAAAAGGAACTAAATAACCACAAGAAAAAAAAAACACAAGCCAGCAACCGATCTGGCCCAGGCGCAGGCCGCGCGTAGGTCCGACCCGACCCGGTTGTTGGCCCTCCTTTTAAACCATTTTTTTTTGCTTAACTTTCTCACTTTTTTTTTTATTTATTTAAAGTTTCTTTCTTTTCTCTGATCTCTCTCCTCAAGAACACCAAGAACACACCCAAAAAAATATCCAGATTTCGGTCACTACAGCCACCGTCATTCACTATCGTCGTCGCCGATCACCGGGTTCAGAAAAATTTCAAAAAATCACCAAAAATTCCTTTCGATCTCCTTTACCCAAAAATCAACTTAGTTTTTCTCGAATCTAACCTGATAATCCTAGATTTGAGTTTGAAAGTCGCAACTTTAGCCTCTCCGATCTCCTCCGTTGACCGTCGAACGATCACCAAACTCGAACCTAAGCTTCGTCTAATTAAAACCAAGATTTTCCCCCTATTAACACCCTTCGAAACAACTCCTAAAGCTAAGAACCCCCAAATTTCGAATCTACTAGCCTTTTTAAAAAAAAATTCCTTCTACCGATCTTGCTTGATTGCTCCGAAATTCTGATGAATCTCTGATTTTTGTGTTTGAGGCTTGGGTTGTTTATATAGGAAAAGAGTTAGGATTTCAATCTACTTAGAAATCTTAATCTGATCAAGAAAAGTTTTTTGTTCCAATCACACCTCTTAAAGTCCAAGTTTAATCCAAAGAAGAGATCAAGTCCTACCAAAACTATGTTTATCATTTTTTTTTTTTTTTGATTATTTTGAATTTTCCTTTATTTTTTATTTTATTTTATGATTTTCCTTTATTTTTTTTGCTAAATTCGAAAATAAATAAAATAGTTTACAAAATTTAAAATTAATTAACTAATTAACTACAAAATTAAAATTCGGATAACATTTGGTGTCTACGTATCCAATTAAAACTCGACACGTGACACCATATAATAATGTCACATGTAATAACAAAAAATTATTATTATTATGATTATTATTTTAATTTTAAAAATAAAAATAAAAATAATATTATTTTAAAAAACATAATGATGAAACGTGGCACCACATAATGATGCAACATGTATTAACTTAAAGAAAGGAAGGAAGAAAAAAAATTAATAAATATTTTTAAAAAAATTTAAAAATGTAATTACATATTTTTAATAAATATATTTTTAAAAGAATTAAAATAATAAAATATTTTCATTTCATTTTTTATTTTTTTTAATTTTTAAAAATATTTTTAAAAAAAGATTTTAAAAATAATTTTAGATAATATAAATTATTTAACCAGTAATTTTAAACTATTTTATATTTTAGAAATAATTTTAGTTAAATATTTTAATTTTGTAATTTTTTAAATTAAAAAATAGATATTAATTTATTAAAAGTATAATATATATTTTTTAAAATAGATATTAATTTGAAAAAATATAATTTTAATTTTTTTATATTTTAATTTTTTTTTAACAAAAATTGGGATATTAATTTTTAAAAAATCAAGTGCTGCCACATGTCATCACTTGATTGGTCAATATGACATCATCTATATTTAGCGATGTTAAGTTAAGATACCATATTGATACACAATTTGATAATACATGTACCACATTGAACATTTTTAAAGTACATGTACTATATTGATAAATTTTAGGGATCATTCATGACATTTTCTATTATTTATTTAACTTAATAAAAAAATATAAATCGAATTATTCATGAATCATTCATAAAAAATTATGTTCATTTACATTCCTAATCAAATTGATGCTTCCAAAACTTGGATTGCAAAAGTATCTCGAGTTCTTGTTCTTGTTAAAAGTAACTTTGTCTTCTTGTATTCAATTTGGTCCATTTGAATCTCATTCATTAATAAAGTTTTTAAATTTCATAAAAGAAACCAGTAAAATGATACATATTTTTTAAATATATAATTTTTTAAAAATCATCTCTTAATTCCACTTAAAAATTAAAAAAAAAATCATACTAATATAAAAAAACTCTAATTACTAACTCATAACCTAACATTATATTAAATCAGTGAGCTTTTAAAATCTACTTGGAAAACAAACTCATATAATTATACTTCAAAATTTTTTTATACATCTCTTATAAAATTTTTAAACTGACAAATGTATTATTAAATTTTTATTATATTAATTTTTTAAAATATTTTAAAAGATTATGCGTACTAACTTAAGTGTTAAAGTTTAAAAAATTTACCATGGATAAAATAACTTTTCAAATAATTTTTCTCTTCCACAATTTTAAAATAATCATATCATATCATATCATATATATATATATAATATAATATAATATAATATAATATATAATATTATAATGTACATGCTGATTGTGTAAATTCGGCTAACATTGACACATATTTGAATAGCCTATTTTTATGACATGTAAGTCAAATATAAATACAAGTATCAACTCATTAAATTTAAAAATCAAAATATATTATTCTGAAACAACTATTATCCTTACCAAATTAACTATCCATTTACCTATCGAAATAAAATATTTATTTAAACTATCATATAAACCATTATGTTGAACTCAACTTGTGCATTAATCTGTAACAAATGAATTCTTATTCTTATTCAAAATCAAAATTATATTATTCTGAAACAACAATTATCATTATCAATTTTTTTTTGAACAACTTATCATTATCAAATTAACTATACATTTAAATTAAATAACAATTATCCTATCGAAATAAACTATTTATTTAGTTTGTGAAATATTGTAATAATTTGGTGTGCAATATCGTTGTGAAAATAAATATCTGTAAACTAATAAAAGTGTATCTATAAATGTAAAGTGAAAATATAAATATCCTTAAATTCTTAAAGCTTTAAACGAACAAAAGTTTATCCACTTTTGTTAATCAAAATAAATGTCATTTAATTTGTCACAAACTAAGGTGAAAATATAATTTTTTTCATTCAAATAAATAAACTATCCATTTAAACTAAACAACAATTATCCTAACAAAATAAATTATATATTTAAACTTTAAATGTAAATCATTATCAATAATAAATGGATAGTTTAAAATATCATTATTAACTAAATAAACTATACATTATGATAAGCTAACATTAAATCAAAGAAATAATTAAAAATATTCATTTAAATAATTAATTCTCAAAATTCAAAATAAATCTAATTTTTCAACATTAAAAAATAATTAAAGATATCCATTTAAATAATTAAATCTCAAAATTCAAAATAAATCTACTTTATCAACATTTAAAAATAATTAAAATATCCATTTAAATAATTAAATCTCAAAATTCAAAATAAATCTATTTTATCAACTTTTTTTTTCCAATAATTTTGATTTTAAATTGATAACATAGAACTCATTCTCTAATACAAGTCATTATTTTCTCCGGTCTCTTTCCTCACTTTTGTTCCCTTGCTCTTTTTTATTTCTTACAAATTGCATAGTTACAACAGAAACTAAACTGGTCTAAATGTATTAAAGGAACACTTTTTGTAATACATCCAATGGTTTAATTACATTAGGCATTATTTTTATTTTTATTTTTTTACATAAATTTCTTAATCATTTTTAACTTTGTTTGGGTAATCATTGATCTTGGAGCTGCAATAGACATGTTATAAAGAGAAAAGTCAGTATTTACTTGGAAAAATACAAAAGGTAAATAGTTTAATACATTTCATTAAATCCTTTTGAGCAATTTATTTTTTCAAATTATTGTTTACAATTTAATGTCATTACCTACTCAAAATTTAAAACAATTTCATTTCAGCTTTTAGAGAAACACAATTCTGCATTAATTGTCATGCTCAAAGATTCTAAAAAAAATAAAAGTTTGGCAAGCTATATAGATGCTGAAAACCAAGATATTATTGAAACTCTTGCAAAAAGAATATGTACATGCAAGTAAGCTATGACGTACATTACTTAAAACATTTTAAAATCATCGTTTCTCCTAAATAATTCTAAATTATCTTAAAATTATATAAACTTGCATGTATATAAAAATGATGATTTTTATACACTTGCAAGTCTATATAATTTTAAGAAGAGTTTGATTTATTTAGGAGAAACGATGATTTTAAAATATTTTAAGTAATGTATGTGATAACTTACTTTCGTGTATATATTCTTATCGCACGAGTTTCAATAATGTCTTGGTCTTCAGCATCTATTATCTATACGACTTGCCAAACTTTTATTTTTTTCAGAATCTTTGAACATGACATTTAATGCAGACTTGTGTTCTTGTAAAAGCTGAAATGAAATTGTTTTACATTTTGAGTAGGAATTGTATTAAATTATACACAATAATTTGAAAAAATAAATTGCTCAAAAGAATTTAATGAAATGTATTAAACTATTTAGCTTTTTTATTTTGTTCAAGTAAATACTGACTCTCCTCTTAAAAACATATCTACTGCAGCTCCAAGATCAATGATTACTGAAACAACATTAAAAATATTAAGAAATTTATGTAAAAAAAAAAGATGAAAAAAATGACTAATGTAATTAAACCATTGAATGCATTACAAAAAGTGTTCCTTTCATACCTTTAAACCAGTTTAATATCTGTTGTAACTTTGCACTTTGCAGGAAATGAAAAAGAGTAGGAGAACAAAAAATGGGGAAAGAGGCTGGGTAAAATAATGAGCTTTAAGACTTTTATTAGAGAATGAGTTTTAAGTTATCCATTTAAAATCAAAATTATTGGATAACAAATATTGATATAGTAGATTTATTTTGAATTTTGATATTTAATTATTTAAATAGATATTTTTAATTATTTCTTAATATTGATAAAGTAGATTTATTTTTAATTTTGAGATTTAATCATTTAGATGGATATTTTTAATTATTTTTTAATGCTGATAAAGTAAATTTATTTTGAACTTTAAGATTTAATTATTTAAATGAATATTTTTAATTATTTTTTTGATTTAATGTTAGTTTATCATAATGTATAGTTTACTTAGTTAATAATGATTTATTTAAACTATCCCTTTGTTACTGATAATGATTTATATTTAAAGTTTAAATAGATAGTTTATTTTGTTAGGATAATTATTGTTTAGTTTAAATAGATAGTTTATTTATTTGAATGGATAAATCATATTCTCACCCTAGTTTGTGACAAATTAAATGACATTTATTTCAATTAACAAGAGTGGGTAAACTTTTGTTAATATTACTGATAAACTTTTGTTGGTTTAAAGTTTTAAGAATTTAATGTGTCATGCTAAACTTTAAAATCTAACAGCTAGAAACAAAAAAATGAGTCGTCACTAATCTTTTTTGTTAAGTGTGATTAGTCACCTATAAGGCACCTTAAAAAGAATATGTTCTGTTATTCAAGAGTTCGGTTACGTGTGAGAAAGATTAGTATCCCCACAATGCCTATCTCAATGCCTATCTAAAGATAAAACCTAATTAATTTTGTGTTATCCTAAAAGGCTTTAAAGTTTAATGATCTTCACACTACGTCAAATTTGACATATAACAACATTTTAAAGTGCTGTCAAAATTAAAAAAACTGTTGCTATAAGATAAGACAGCATTTATTCGTGTGCTGTATATGTGGTCGCAGCCTTATGTCTTTAGTAGCATTTTTACATATGCATAATAACACTTATCAAAATGCTGCTATTTCTACTTTATAACAGCTTTTCATGACCTTTTGCATGCATTTTTCATTTGTTGCAAAAAATCTCAATGATAGGAATTATAAGTACTACCAAAAGTATTTTTATATGATAAAATTTATAACAGCACATGTCAAATACTTCTAAAAATTTTAAAATTGCTGTAATTATTGACCATTATAATATATAACAGCAATATGCAAAATGCTGTGAAAGTGTTGCTTTTGCTATTTTTAATAACACTTGAGAAATGCTATAAAAAAATACTGTCTAAAACTAATTTTGGCGTAGTGTCATTTATCCAAAATTTATTTTATTATTACTTAAATAATAAACATTGAAAATTTTCTAAAATCCTTTCCATCATTCGGGAGTAATTTTAAAAAGTCACCTCACCTCAAGAGTCTTCAATGAAAATCATTCGTTCTTATGAAGAGACTCCATCGTCGGAAAGATCTTAATTTATTTATTATACAAGGAATTAATTAATTTTATAAATTTTATTTTTCTCAAAATTTATTATTTTCTAAGAATTATAAAAACCTAAACCTCAAAAATAAAACTAATAATTATATATAATAAATAAAGATAATAAAATAAACAAATAAGATAGATTAAATAATAATAAAAAAAACAAGACAAAGAAATAAAAGTAAACAAATAACATAACATAACAAATTAACAAAATAATTTTTCTTACCCATCATGTATCAAATAGAATTAAATATGATATCTTCCATTACAACAGCATATTCCTTTGATGCACTGTCTTAATATTTTATTAAGGCAATCTCCATACAAAACAGACAATTCACAATCACTTGCACTCCATCGAAGAACGGTTCTTTGTTGTTTTCGCATAATCCAGGGCCTTAATGCAAGATTAAAAAAAAAAAAAAAATGAACAAGTACCATTAGCAGGGGAAAGAGTTTTGTTGGAGACTAGATGCGACCAAAATAGAATGTGGAGCTACTCTAATGCTCTTGTCTTACTACTTTTTTTGGGTTCTCTTTGATGGTTGTGCCCCCAATGCTCTATTGTTATTGTGTTTTTATAGGGATTTCTAGGTAGAGTTTTAATTTGGTTTTAATTTATTTTTTTATTTCCTATTCAAATTCTGATATTAACACTGATGAGAGTTTTTGTTTTGTTGAAATTAGGAGTCAGAATCCTTGTTTAGGACTGACTTTGTTTCCTTTCCTTTCCTTTTTTTTTTCTTTTGACTTTCGGTTTTCCTCTTTTTACTTTATTTTCATAATTTTCAGATAATTAAAAATAAATAAATAATTGAAAAAAAGAATAATAACATATTTAAAAACATGCGGGTCTGCCCAAAAACCAAAATTGAGTGTATAGCTCAAAAATCAATCAAGACCCAAAATGATATCCAAATCAATAATTAGATTTAAATTAAAGATTCAAAAATAAAATTAAGGTTTACTTTTAAATTCAATGATCAAAATTCGGACTAATTCAGCCTTATTAAAAATTTGAACATGACTCTAAAATCCGAATTAAATAATATTTGATTCTAATTAAGATATCACAAAAGAAATTAATTTAGCAATCAAATACGATCTAATTTCAATTATGCTAAAAATCTCCAGACAAAAGTGGGTGTCTACATAAGAATATTTATATCTTCACCTTAAGTCTTAAAGCTCATCACATTTACAGGTATACTTTTGTTAGTTTACATATATTTATTTCCACAAAGATATTGCACACCAAATTATTACAATATTTCACAAACTAAATAAATAGTTTAAATAAATAATTTATTCCGATAGGATAATTGTTGTTTAGTTTAAATGGATAGTTAATTTGGTGAGAATAATTATTGTTTCAAAATAATGTAATTTTGATTTTGAATAAAAATCCATTTGTTACAGAATAATGCATAGATTGAGTTCAACATAATAATTTACAGACATAGTTTAAATAAATAGTTTATCTCGATAAAACATTGTTGTGTAATTTAAATGGATAGTTAGTTTGGTAGAGATAATTGTTGTTTCAGAATAATATAATTTTAATTTTGAATAAAAATTCATTTGTTACAGATTAATGCATGGGTTGAGTTCAACATAATGATTTACATGGATAGTTTAAATAAATATTTTATTTGGTAGGATAATTGATGTTTAATTTAAATGGATAATTAATTTGGTAAGAATAATTGTTGTTTCAGAATAATGTATTTTGATTTTAAAATTTAATGAGTTGATAATTGTATTTATATTTGGCTTATGTGTCACAGAAATAGGCTATCCACATAGGTGTTCATGTCAACAAAATTTACATAGTCAGCATGTATCTTGTAATATTATATATATATACTAGAATTCTTCCTTTCGCGGTGGGATTTTTTTAATATATATAAAATTTTAATTAAATTAGCAATCACAAATAAATTTAAGTTGAATCATATTAAATAATTATCATATTATTTAAATATTATTTTTATGTTTTAATATCTTAAATAAATGAATTTAGAGTTATTATCGAATCAGTATAACAAATTATACAAAATAGGGAATGAATTGAGACTCAACACAAACACACCATGAGAAAATAATTAAAACACGAAACGACACAAAAAATAACATGAACCCAACACGAATACACGAACGTGTCAAAATCTATATAAAACGAATTATTAACGTGTAAAAATTTATATAAATTTATAATACTTTGAACACACAAAAAATAACACGGACACACAAATTTTTCTCTAAATTGAGTTACTATGATAAATTATGAAAAATATGTCATGAATTCAGACACGACATGAACACACAAATTTTTCTCTAAATTGAATCACAATGACAAACTATGCAAAATATGAAATGAATTGAGACACGATACAAATACAAATATAGGAGAAATAATTAAAACACAACACAAAAAATAACACGAATACTACACGAATATACGAACGTATCAAAATATACATAAAACGAATTATTAACGTGTAAAAAATTATATAAATTTATAATATTTTTTAAGCACACGAAAAAATAACACAACACTATTACACAAAATTTTCTCATCTTTTTTTTTTCTCTTCCTTTTTTTTTCCTGTTCTTTCTTTCTTTCCTAAAAAAAAAGACATGTATCGACATCAAAGCAGTGAACACGTGTCGACCCCCGAATTTTTTTTCATTTTTTTCTCTTTCTTTTCCTTTCTTTCCTCTTTCTTTTTCTTTTCTTCCTAAAAAAAAGACACATGTCGACACTGACTAAAAAAAGACACGTGTCGATACCAGAGTATTGGACACATGTCGACACCAAAAGAATTTATGTAGTTGATTTTATATATATGTTAGATGTTAGATATGATTAGCATGAAATAAAAAAGAAACAACTTAAAATTATGAATATAACTAAAAAAGTTAATGTGCATTGCACGGGTTAAAAAACTAGTATATATAATATTATAAAGTACATGCTTACCTGATAAATAATCTATTTTTATGACACATAAGAATTTTTTTATCAAATAACTCTATTTAATTTTTAAAATTTTTAAAATTCAAAAATTAAGTTTATCCAACTATTTTTAATTTTTATATATAATTTATACTAATTTAAACCACTCAAATAATATCTTAACCCATTGTTATTCAATATACATTAAATCTAATTCAAATACTAGATTATCTTATAAAAGAAATTAAAGTAATCTCTATGATTTTCTTGAAATTGTCCTCCAATTTTATAATTGATTTTGATTGAAAGGTGGACAGGTGTTTGGGATATTGCTGCTCTCTTAGGTTGAGAGGTGTTCTCCGATTTTACTTTCTCCTTGTATGGTTTCTTTCTCCTTTTGTAAGCTTTTTCCCTCCTCTTTAGTTTACTTCATGTTGCTGTTGCGGATCTGTCTGTTCAACTCTCTATTTTTTGGCTGTTTTATTTTGGTATTTACCCTCCTCTTTAGTCTACTTCATGTTGCTGTTGCGGATCTGTCTATTCAACTTTTTATTTTTTGGCTTTGTATTTCATTTAAGATTTGTTTTTTCATGCATGAGTCTTTAAATTTTTTTTTCTTGTTTTTGCTTCTATTTGTTTTATTTTCCTGTGCTTGGTTTTGGTTTCAGTTGTTTCCAACAGTAAAAATCTGCAAGTTCCAGATAAAAATGATACTGCAAAAAAATTTTACAAACTGATTTTCAGGTACTAAAATTGAAGAGCATCTAGAGTAGCTTTAACTTGAACAACTTATTTTTTAATTATAAATTTAAATACAATATAAAAAAATACTATCATATCTAAATTCAACAGGAGACTATCATATCTAAATTCAGAAAGAGATACCAATCTTCTTAAAATATCAATCATGCAGAAAAAAGAAGCATTTATCTTTGGATAAATAAGTAGATATTGAAATAATGATCAGGGGTTACCGGCAAAGTATAAACATGATTGATTACTAGTAACATAAAAAACATAAAAGAATGTTGCCGACAAAATATAAACACGATTGATTACTAGTGAGTAGTCAATGAACAAAATATCAAGTGTTAGGAAGAGATGATAAACACGATTGATTACTAGTGAGTAGTTAATGAACAAAATATCAAGTGTTAGGAAGAGATGATCTCAGAAGAGAAGAAAATGAAACTCCATCAAAAATCCCAACATATGATGCTGATATAGCCACATCAAAAATCTCAAATGATATTGATATAGTTTATAACATTTTGCTTTCCTATTTCAACGATTGACAACATCTATTCGTAAATAAATTCAGCATGATATCATAAATAAACTTATTTTTGTTAGCATCTATCTGTAAATAAATTTAGTATGATACCATAAATAAACTTATTTTTGTTAAATTTTCACTCGTTGTTTAACTATTGGAGTAGTTTGAAGACTTTGACCTAACACCGTATGACCTCATATTCAGATAGATTTAACTAGAATTGAATAAATAAATTTAGCATGATACTATAAACAAACTTATTTTTGTTAAATTTTCACTCGTTGTTTAACTATTGGATTAGTTTGAAGACTTTGACCTAACACTGTATGGCCTCAGCTTCAGATAGGTTCAACTAGAATTGAATAAAAAACCTAAATAATTTCAATATCTAGAAGGAAAAATAAGTTCAAATAGATAGATCACTACTTGCTTCATACTGAACCTTGGAAAAATATCAGTTTTGATTTTTTTGTTGTTGTTGAAAAACAACACTTATCAAACTGTAATCATGTCCCCTTGGTTTCAGTCATGTGCTGTACAAAGACTTTTATTTTGATATGTACGTAATGTTACTATCTTAAGACCTTGCTACCTTAATATCTCAGTGTCAACAGTCCATACGATTTAAAATTGAAGCATTCCGAGGTCTAAACACTAATACATTTAAAAGTTATCTCTTTTTAATTTTAAAAACTTTTTCTAATACAAGCCTAATTTTAATTATATTAATTTTTTTTTCTTTACAAAGCTACATATATCTTTTTAAATTAAAAAATCTCAAATTTTACTTTCATAAATTTTCCTTAGACTTTGATCATTTATTTTTTTTACTTTGTAAATCGTTGACAAATAATCTTCAAATAAAAGTCTTTAAAACATTAGTGTTATTTAAAGAATCATATTCATTAATACTTATCTTTATAAAAATATAAACATTTAAAAATTTTAAAAAAAAATTATATTAACTCGACAAATTCTGATTTTATGTGTTTCTTTGAAAAACAAAATAACTGAGCCATGCTCCTACTATTGAGATATGGATAATGATGCCAACCATGATGTGTGTTATTAAAGAAGATGGTTATGGATAATAATATGAAAAAAATAATTGGTCAACAATGCATTAAAATCATTCATCATACAATTTGATGATATTTTACTTTTCAAATTAATTTGAGATTTTGTATAACATCAAGGTAAATGAAAATGATAAAAGTACTAAACATCTTATTGCAAGATAAAAAAATATGTAACTTAATTATATCATTTTATTTGTTTATATGTTTTAACTTTTGTTGTAATTAATAGATAACTTTTTTAATTTTGAATAATCATATATATATATACGATTTAATATAATAAAAACATTATATTTTTAAAATTAAATTCAAAATTAAAAAAATTTCAAATTAATCTTCTTCAATCATCTATTATTAATCTTTTGATATTTTTTACCCATCTAAGATTAAGATTAAGTTGTAATAGATAAAATTATGCATCTAAGTTGTAACAAAATTTGAAATTTAAAAAATTCATTTTATTTTACAAAAATGTATATCTCTTTTTAAATTTAAAAATTCTCAAATTTTTACTTCCATAAATTTTCTTATAAACCTTTATTATTTGAATTTTAAAATTTTCAAAAACACATATATCACTGATTTTATTCTTTTTTAAATTCAAAAGATACTAATCAATTAAAAAAATTATTTATACATCCTAATTATTGACATCCAGTATGTGCCACACACACATATATATATATATATATATATATATATATATATATTTCAATTTGCAACTTCCATTTCAAAGGTGTGATTTTTTCTTTTCTTTTTTTTTTTTGTAAAAAAAAAATTCAATTCACTTTTTCTTTCGATGCACAATTACTAATTTTTTTTTTATTATTTTTTTTACAGAAATCTAGTCAAAATCCAAAATATGATGATTCAATTCATCATTCAACAATATATGTTTTTTCTTTAAAAATTATATTCTTATCTTTGTCATATTTTTTTTAATATTTTGAGTAGTAGTAAATGTATATCATTATTTTTTATGATTTAATTAAATTTTTATTCAATTATTTTGAGGGGAAAAGGTTGGCAAGGAATAGTTTTTTATAGAATCAAATTTAGATATGATGTTGAAATTTTACATGTTTAAATATATTTGATATGACAAAAACATATAAATAGAAATTAAAAAATTATTTGATGATCTATTAACACCTTAAATTAAATATATAAAAAAAAAAGAGTAAAGATGCAGATTCGAGCCAAAACCTATTGTTTTTTATTAATAAAAATTTGTTACTTTTTTTTATTTCTTACAATTGTTCATAAATTGTTACATTACTTTTTTATAGACACTTTACCAAATTATAACTATTTAAAGCTCAGTGTGCCATCAATCAAATATCTATATGCTTAGTTAAAAAAAAAAAAAAAATCAATTATCTAATAGCACATAGTAAAATGCCTAAACTTTAATCGTTTATCAAATAATCTTACTCAATCAATTATTAATTATCAAAATTATATAGATCAAGATTTTCCAAGTTTTAATTTTAAATATTCTTTATCTTAATTTAAATAAAGCAAGTAGATTGTAAATATTCAAGTGATTAATCTCAAATTTGAAATCTTTGGTCATCTACTCTATTATTATGAAATACTGTGTGAAACAACTTTAATGAATCCAAAACATTGGATGAGTAGGTTAATAAATATTTTTTACTGGAATTGAAATACAAATAAATATTTTTACACATAAATTTGATAGTGGAAAATTTTAACTTGACTCAATGAATTTTTTTTAATTTTTTTTTAATCATTTTTTCTCAATTATATTGTTTATGTATTTGAAAATTTATTACTTTTTCAAAACGTTTAATTTACATGCCATTTTTATATATAAATTTTATATATGTTATAAAATTTGAAGAATTAAATATAACTTTGAAAAAGAAATATTAATTAATATGTGTATACATACACATATTTAAATAAATAAAATTAATCTATGCATCATACGGATCACAAACTAATTTTTCAAATTATTTTCCCCTTCCACAATTTTCTTCCATCCCCTTTATATTCCTTCCAAGACCCTAATATCTCCATGTAGACACCTAATTTTGTCCGGACCACTAAACAGGTATGTTTTCTTCCCATATTGATGTTCCCAAGTGTAAAAAGACTATTTTCATCCTGCAGGTGGTACTCCGAGACTTAGTTTAAGAGGGCGAGCACAAAAAGTCAAACTTGAAAAAAGTCAACCCCGAAAAAGTCAACCCCGAAAAAGTCAACCCCAGAAAGTCAACTACTGAAAAAGTCAACCCACTTTCAAAATCAAGATTTTAAGTTCAATTGAAAAATGGCGAAAGAATTTTGATAATCCGAGGTCTACATTGAAAGATATGGAGTTCGGAAGTTGGGATTTGGAGATTCAGTAGAAAGGAAACCCTAATCCGAGAAATTTGGGGAAAAGTGCTTAAACGATCAAACTGGTCGAAATTGAAGGTTCCAAATGAAAGATAAGCACTGACTACGGGTAATGGAGAAGTCACTTGCAAGAAAAACCGAAAAAAAGTCAATCCGGGAGAAAATCGAGAATTAGGGTTTTTAGTGGATTTCGGTGAAATCGGGAAGAATCACAGAAATGGCCCGACTTGGTAAGACCAAAGCCCCCAATGGATGAGGAATGATTAAAAAGGATGGCCCAAGGCTCAGATTGAAGAAAATCTGAAAATCGGACTTGTTTTGAGCAAAACCGGGTTTCGGAGGTTAAAGGGTAAAATTGGAAAAATTTGGAAAAATAGCAAATGGACTCCGAAAATTATGGAAAATTTGTCAATCTCATTCTTAAATCATTTGAAAGAGATTGGAGAAAGAAAATCTTGATTCCGAGTTCGTTTGCAAAGTGGCCAAATCCCGGGCTTCTTATGCAGTAATTCAAAAAGATAAATCCCGGAAAAATAGCAAATGGACTCCAAAAATTCTGAAATTTGGCAAATCTCATTTTTAAATTATTTGGAAGAGATTGGCGAAAGAAAATCTTGATTCCGAGTTCGTTTGCAAAATGGCCAAATCCCGGGCCTCCTATGCAGTAATTCAAGCCGATAAATCCCAAAAAAATACCAACTGAGCTCCAAAAATTATGAAAACTTCCAGATCACACTTTTTAATTATTTTGAAGAGATTGGTGAAGAAAAATCTTGATTTGGAGCTCGTTTAAAAAATGGTAAAATGTAGGGGCATAAAAGGGCATTTTTGGGAAGAAAAAATCCAAATAAATAGCAAACGGACTCGGATAATTTTGAAAACTTCCAGAACTCAATATTTTATTATTTTGGAAGTATTAAAAAAAGAAAAATTGAATTTGGAGTCCGTTTGATATTTATTTGCATCCGAGGGGCAAAATGGTCATTTCACCCAAGCAACCGAAAAGGGCTTTTTTGGCCCTTCAAAAAAATCAGAGTTGGGCTGGAAAAGAGAAGTGATGGCATGCCCAAGCCCAAAGAAAGGAGGAAGCTTCTAATTTTTTTTTTAATCAAGTGGTTAAAAATCAAGAGTTAGTTAACCATTCTCTTTGATCAAGCCATGGTGATTAAACCACATAGGTTAAGAAAGATGTCAACATTATTTTTGCATAGCTGTAATTTGAGAGGGCTGAGATGCTAATCTAAAGGTGGTAATTTCATGACTTTTCATCTTGAATTATTGGCCATTTGATGGAAATTAGGTTACACAAAAATGACAACATCTTGGAGGCTATATAACCATGCATTAAGGCTAACCCTAAAGGAAGGGAGGCAGATTTTGGTTTCTTCTTTTCCATTTTGGCTGATTTCTCTTAGTTTTTCTTAGTTTTTATCTTCTTGGTTGAGAGCAAAAAAAGAAAAGTTTAGAAATAAAGGAAAGTTTGAAGAGAAAAGCTTGAAATATTAGCTTCTTGAGGTTGCTCTTGAGCACCAACTCTTGCACTTTCATTTTCTATTCTTGTTTTTTGCTATTTTAATCTCTACTTGGTGAGTTTTCATTTTAAAATAATGTTTCTTGTTCTTCCTTCATTTCCTTTCTTAAGTATATTTTTTTACATTTTGTTTTTACAATAAACTCACCATGGCCAAATGGCCTACATTATTTATTTTAAGTTGTTGTTTCAATTCATTTTACCATATTGTTTATGCTATTTTCTTTGTTTTTGATGTTTTAAGTGTTATGTTATTTCATGTTCTTAAGTTATATTTAATTTGGTTGCTTTGTTTGTTGCCATTTATGTCTTAGATATCATGTTTTTGCATTTTTAATTTTCTGTTTTCATGTTGTTTAAATTTGAGCATGTTTTAGAGTTAGCATATTAAGTGTTTGTGAAAATGCTTGTGTGATTCTTTGCATGATTCTTGTTTTATATCTTAGTGAGCATGTTTTAGATTTGGTATATTAGGTGTTTGTGAAAATGCTTGTGTGATTTTTGTGTTATGACTTAGTTTTTCATGCTAGCATACCAAGTGTTTGTGAAAATGCCATGCTTGTTGGAGCTTGGGGCCATTTGGCTACTCCATGTGTTTTGCATTGTGTGTTGTATTTTTTGTCATGCTAGTTGTTAGGTTTTTGCATTTGCATGATATTTGGTTGGATTTTTGAATTAAGCATGCCTTGTGTTTGTGAAAATGCCATGCATGTCTTAGGTCTAGGTTACATTAAATGCCATGCAAGTTCATGTTAGGTCTAGGCCATATTATTTATGTCATGCATTTTCCTTACATTTAGGTTTAGATCCATGCATTTCATGCATTATGTTTGCTGCATTGTTTCATGCATTTCATGTTCATACCACTTGAATAATGACTTGAGCCAATTGATGGTTCAAAGTCATGCTCTCTTGAGCACACTTGTGGAAAATTAAGTTTGTCAAATTGATTATTCTACCTTTGTGATTTTTTTTACTTAGCCAATTTTTATCTAACTTTCAAAAAGTCCTAGCTACTGCTTTCAAGTCATTTTATGAGTTTCAAATATTTTTATTTTTATTTTTAAATGATTTTATCAAAGACAAAAAAAAATGTGTTGGCAAAGCAGTTTTTTTTCCACCCAAAACTCGTACATCTCCGATTTTTCTGGGAATTCATCTTTGATCAGAAAATTAAGCCAATTTTTTCTCATGTAGTTTTATATGTCCTGAGTCTCCAGTATTTTTTTTAGAATTTTTGGAATTTTTAAAAATAGGGTAAAAAATCGTGGATTAAAACTGGACAGTGGAGTCAGAATTGAATTTAAAAAAAAAAACAATTTTCTGTTTTGGTTAATTTACTTAGAGTGGGCTGATTAGAAGGGTTAGCTACTGACTTAGGGTAATTTCTAAGCCTTTTCAAACTCTAAAAATGGTTTTTCAAGTCCCGGGTTAAGGGTAGTCAAGTCCGAATTTTTTAAACTTAGGAAATTAGAGCCATTTTAAAGAAATTAGCCCAGTTTTTATTTTTAATTCAAGCTTTTCAAAATTGTTTTCAAACAATCACAAAGTATTTTGGTTTTAGAATATTTAATTTGACATATTTTCCTAAGGTAGCCGGATATCTTTTTAGATATACGGATTTCCTTAATTAAAGGAAAAAAATACATTTCATGCATTGCATTTTTATATTCATGCATTTTATATAATATGTGATTCTTGCTATAATAATTTCTATGATATTGTTGTTATTTTGATTTATATTTTTTGATGTTACATGGTTTATTATATGGTTTCGAATATTTCATGATATCCTATGCTTTTATTTAGTTATCTTTATTTAGCATATACATATTCATTTCTTTTAAATGTTTTCAAAAAAGATAATGGTTTTCAATAAAAATAAAGATATTTCCGAGTTAAAATAATTCATGAGTTCTCTACCGGGTTTGCTGGAGGGAATATCATCAATTATTATTAATAAAGGAATATCTTTCTTTCAAAAAAAAAAGAGAATGATTCGGAAAGTTTTCCAAAACTAATAAAAATTTCTATATTTTGCCACGTTTGTTGGGGAATATAGGAAAATTTTGAATTTATAAATTCCGGATCATTTTCAATAAAAAATGGAATTATTTTTCTTTAAATTGGGAATTAATTTGAAATACTAAATTTAAAACCAACTTTTACCGAGACTTGAGATAACACACGATTAATAAGGTACCGATTTATACGGGCGTTATGGGGGTGCTAATCCTTCCCCGCACGTAACCGACTCCCGAACCCGCTTCTTTGATTTCTCTGGTTTAAAACGCAGACTTGAAATTGGTTTTTAAAATGTTTTAATTAATTTTTAAAATATTTTATAAAACCGGTTTTAATAGGTGGCCGATCACACCTAGCTAAAAAAGATTGGTGGCGACTCCATGTCTTTTTTAAGGTCATTTTCAAAACCTTCATTTCTAGAGGAATTAAGTCGACTTTTCCTCGGTTTTTTCTTTAAATGTCACGCTTAACGAATAATAAAGTCTTGCGATGAGACTCGTCGCTATTTTTTTTTTAGGTTGCGACAGCTTGGCGACTCCGCTGGGGACATATTAGAGAGTCAGGCCTAGAATTAGTCGTGTGTTATCAAAGTCTCGGTTTTGTTGGTTTAATTGGTATTTGATTTTAATTCCCACATTTTTTTAATAAGGAGAATTTTGAAAATAATAAATTGTTTTTAAATATGTTCATACTCATGTGCATGCATTTTATTTTTGTTCTCTAGTTATTTAAGGTTGTATATTATAATTGCTTGTTGGTTAATGCGTTACACTATTCTTGAATGTTTTAATTGCTAGGGCATTTAGAATAAGGTTTGTAGAATAGGTGGTGAAAGGTTTATTATTCCTCCACACACACTACACGTGCATTTGCATAACATGAATCCTATACCCGGGTTCCGTCCTTTTAAGTGGGAGTAAAGTAACTACGCCTTCGTGATTGATCCTCCGTATGGGCTAGTGAAACACTTTCGGAGTATAAAGTACCTAATGCCTTCGTGATGATCCTCCGCATGGGCATAGGAAAATATACTCTAACGAATTGAACCCGCTTTTATCGGGGTGCCTTACTAGCCTTCACCGGCGACAGTGAGGAACAATTCGGAGCCTTAGAACCGATTCACCCTCATATAGTGAACCTAGGCGAAGCCATGCCGGATTTCCGTTAGATATACCGAAAATAGGAACACATAGAGGGACAGTTCTAAACCTTTTGTTACCTATTTTACACTCCGAATAAGTGTGGTAGATCGGGCAACGATGTACGTACATCGCCCGTAATAAATGTGATACTCCGCCTCGAAGGCATCGTGATGCCTAAATAAGCAGATATTGTTGGGGCAAATGTTCATTAGCTGTTTAAAAAAAAAAAAAAATCATTTTTCAAGCATTTTTGCATGTTGCACATTTCATGCATGTGTGAATGGAGCATGTACATTTTTGGTTGTATTATTGATCTCATTCTTTGCAATAAACAGTTGGTAATTTCATTTGATGATTTCATAAAACCGGTAGTGTCACATGAACATTTGCATATGGTACCATAGTAGGATCCACCCTAAAATTCTTTTGAAAATTATGTGATTGGTTTTTCATAAAAAAAAAATAAAAAAAAAACATGTTTCAAAAAATCATAAATTAGGAGGCAAATCTTGCATAATGAGATTTTTGAATAATCAAGATTTAGGTCCCACAAATTTCATGTAATCATTGATTTCTTTGTATATACCTTGGTGTAAATTTATGAATTCTTTACATGTATCATTTTGACATCATGTTACAGTCATAGCATGCATGGTCATTCATTGTAGAATACGTTTATGACATGCATGGTCATTCTGTATATATTCATGCATTAATTTGCTTATTCTTTACATGCATCATGTTAGCTTCAGGGTGCATTCATGGCATACATAGTCGTCATGTTATGCTCATGCATTAATTTTTCATAT
This sequence comes from Fremontodendron californicum, assembly GCA_030761205.1. NCBI lineage: Eukaryota > Viridiplantae > Streptophyta > Magnoliopsida > Malvales > Malvaceae > Fremontodendron > Fremontodendron californicum. Next base: position 8,018,579 of record JAULJL010000024.1, read on the forward strand.
TGGCATCAGGTTGCATTCATGACATACACGGCCAGCATGACTTTCTTTGTATATACTCTGTGTCAGTCATTTATTCTTCACATGCATCATAATTGACATTATGTGGCATTCATAGTATATATGATCATTCATTGGTAATGCATTTGGAACATACATGGTCATTCATTGTATATATCCATGCATTGATTTGCTTATTTTTTACATGCATCATGTTGGCATCAGGGTGCATTCATGGCATACATAGTCGTCATGTTATGCTCATGCATTAATTTGTCACATTGGCATCAAGATTGCACTCATGACATACACGGTCAGCATGATTTTCTTTGTATATACCCTGTATCAATCATTTATTCTTCACATGCATCAGAATTGACATTGTGTGGCATTCATAGTGTATATGATCATTCATTGGGAAATGCATTTGGAACATACATAGTTATTCATTGTATATATCCATGCATTAATTTTCTTATTTATTACATACATCATGTTAGCATTAGGTCGCATTCATGACACACATGGTTAGCATGATTTTCTTTGTATATACTCTATATCAATCATTCATTGTTTGCATGTATCATAATTGACACCGTGTTGCATTCATAGGATATATGATCATTCATTGGGAAATATGCTAAAATGCACATGATCAGTCATTGCATGTATCCATGTGTTGATTTGTTTATTCTTTGTTTGCAACATGTTGGCATTGTGATTGCATTTATTACATATATGGTCAGCATGTTTCCATTGTACATATCCATACATCATATTGTTTAGGCTTCACATGCATCAAATTGCATTCATGGCTCATTCATCATGACATACATTTGGGGGAAATAAAACAGAAGTTGGCTTGGCTTTAGGAGTCTTTGAAAGAATTTCCATTTCAAATCAGAAGAAGTACTGAGTACACTTTTAATACAGGCTGGTGCTATAGAGGATGAACAAGTTGCCCGAATGGAAAAAATGGAAAGGGAACAGAGAGAATTGCGAGAACAGCTAGCAAAATCTCAAGCAGAATCTAAGGATCAGATGACTAAACTGATGGAGCTAATGTCTGCCGTAATCAAAGGAAAAGGATACACCGAAAACTTTGTCGCCGGAGAAGGGTTAGAGGCACAAAAGGGCCAGGATGAGGTCATAATAAGTGATTCCCAGAACACTGTTAACCTCGTCAATGTCCTAAACTCAGATGATCTAGCTGAACAGGCAAAGTGGAAAAGGGTTGCAGTAAATGAGGTTGAGTTGGCAGATTCCCAAGGGAAATATCAGTTGTTAGATGAAAGGCTCCGGGCAATAGAAAGAACAGATGTATTCGGGAGTGTGGAGGCGAAAGAACGATGCTTGGTCCTCGATTTAGTCATTCCTCCTAAGTTCAAGATCCCTGACTTTGTGAAATATGACGGGACGACCGATCCATCAGCCCACATCACTATATTCTGCCGAAAGATGACAAGTCAGATAGATAATGATAAGCTTTTAATTCACTGCTTTCAGGATAGCCTCAGCGGGTCCGCAATTAGGTGGTATAGTCAGTTGAGCAAGGATCAGATTCGCTCTTGGAATGATTTGGCTAGGGCTTTTCTAAACCAGTACAAGCATATGACCGACAGGACACTTGATCGTCTCACTTTGCAAAATATGGAGAAAAGAGATACTGAGAGCTTCAAAGAATATGCACAACGGTGGATGAGCCTGGCTGCCCAAGTACAACCGCCCTTGACACAAAAGGAAATCACTATCCTTTTTGTGAATACACTGCAGGCCCCGTACTATGACAGACTCGTCGGCAATGCTTCGAAGAATTTTGCGGACATGGTAATTTCAGGGGAGATGATTGAGAATGCTATCAAGAATGGGAAACTTGAAAGAGAAGGAACATCCAATACCGAGAGAAATAAGGCACCAAGAAAGAAAGAGGAAGATGTCCAAACTATGGGAGATTTCATCCCATATTCCCAATTTCCCTCATACCAATCATGTTACCCTACTGAGGTATCTCCAAGCCTTTATCCTTACCTACCTACCCAAATACCTAATCCTATACCAGCCCTTGCAACAAGGCCTACTTCTAGAAAACGACCGCGGGAAAATCAAGAAAGAAATCCAATCCCCATCCCTGACTTATTGCCATTACTAATAAAGAATCAGTACCTTACCCCGGTACCTTTGAAAATAGCTCCGAATCCATCAGCAAGGAGTTATGACCCTGACAGCAAGTGTGATTATCACCTAGGGGTAGTTGGGCATTCAACTGAAAAATGCAGACAACTGAAGGAAATGATTGAAAGTTTTATCCGTGATGGTATTTTGACACCGGAGCTTATCGATCAATGGAAGGCCACTTAGCCCTAAATCAATTTCTTTCAGGGTTTTAGGGGGAGAATTACTACCTTTGAAGGATGTCAATAGGAGCATTTTTGACGCATGTAGTTTTATACACTGTGATGATGAAAGCACTTGTCTCATGTTAACATCTACATGAATTAAATGAATTTTAAATGCTTTGTGTTTGTTGTGTTTTAAATAAACGTGAATTTACAAAAACAAGCATTAAGGAAGTTTTAATAATGGATAGTCTCAAGAAGATTGATGATCAGTGTTAGAAATGACCCAACACCATCCCCCTCTTTTTTGGGCTTCTCTATACCTGAACCTTGAATCAATAACACTTGAAAGACCTAATGCTTCAAGGAAAAATGAATGAAAAAAAAAGAAACATTGTCATTGCAAAATAAGCAAGGATGTAAATCCTAGTCTAGGCTATGAACAAAGGAACAAACTTTTTGAAATTTTTTGAATTCCTTGAAAATCAAACAAATGAGACATTCTTTCAAGAATCCAGATTTTGATAATTTGGTGTGTGTCAGGATTGTGCTAAAACCATTCATGACCTTTCCCAATGACCACAAAACACTAATTGCCCAGACATCACTTCATGATTGACACCTTGGGGCACAATGATTAAACTAGATTATCCCTTGTCCCAGAGAAAACCTGCTTTTGGGTCATGTTTTCCTTGTCTCTTCAAAGAACTCAGATTGGAAACTCAGCCTTTTCAAAACAGACCTAGACTTGCCATGTTCCTCGTTGATACAAATTCGCATGGATAATCAAATTGGGGCATCATATGTGGAAATGATGGATACATAGTGAAGAAGGATGGGCTAATGCATGAATCATTGGGGGCATGCGACGAAAAAAACAAAAAAAAAAAGAAAAAAAAGAAAAAGAAAAATCATGATATCATGCATATGAGAATTCGGATGATTCCAAAGTGCAAAATGAAATTCTGAATATCTATTTCCCCTGAGGATTGCTTTTCAATGAGAATATTTGGGCTTGATATGATGAATGGCCATCTTTCATATCCATTTCACAAGAAAAAATTATTATCCATAGTCACCCCTTTTGAGCCAAAAGAATTCTTAATTCTTTGAACCCTGATCAAGGATTACCCTCTACACTGGGGGGCAAATGCGAGGAAAGATCTTTTCAAAGATCATTGAGAAATGAGTGACAGCTCAGGGACAGACACAAAGCAAATGGAGCCCCGAATAAATACGGGCGCACTCTGTCAAAGAAAAAAAGAAGAGGAAAAGATGACGAAATGAAAGCCAAGAAAAACAAACAAAAAACACAATAAAAAAATGTGTGTGAAATACATGGCAAATTGAAAGCCAAAAGCAAGGAAGAAAAAGAGCAAAATCAAAAAGAAAGAAATGTCCAAGAAGAGACACATGCTTCAAAGAAAATCCTCTTCAAGAAAGGATCCTTGATCTGATTACCCTCAAACACATATTTTGGGCCTATTTATCCTTTCTTTCTGAATCCTGAGCCATGGCCTACATTACGTGCTTTAAAAGTCCATTTTGATCAAGCATGAATGTTTAATTTGAAGGGTTTTCCTCAGATTTTATCCCATCTTATCAGATTCTCATTTCACTAAGGAAGAATTTAGAATTCTCAAGTGCATGGTAAAAAAAAAAAAAAAGAGAAAAATTGAAAAGAATGGGACTCTAGGGCGAAAACCCAAAAAAAAGGGCGGTCTAGAGTAGAATGGGAATTTTCGATGCCATCGATGATAGTGCCGATACCCCAAAAGAAAAGATCTTATTAAAGGAGTGGTCATCGAGGAACATCTAGGAATTCCTGAACCCCCCAAATTGTCAGCTCTCATTCGGAGGATTGTCTTCAAAAACTGAAACTTTGTTCCCAAGATTAAACTTTCCGGTTTAAACATCCCAGCCAATCTTGATGCTTGACAAAATGCCTTGATATGAAACTAAAAGAATGTTGAATTTGTTTGGTTCTCAATGAATTCATGATTATAAAACCTGTTCCATTTGTGAGCCTAGAAGGGATATACATTTTTGTCATGAAGTTTTCCTGGAAAAGCCAGAATCTTGTTATACCAAGCCTTGCCAATCCAGTTGAAAAAACCCAGATTGATACTTAGAGAAATTTCTAACAATGATCATCAGTCTTCAAAAGATTTGTACATCACACATTGTGGGGTTAATATTTTTTGTTCAGAAGTTTTCAAAATGCGAAAACAAATAAAAAGATTTTTTTGAAATACCCATTTTGATGTTGGCATGAGACAAGGATTTTTCTAACTCAAAGGTGTAGAACTGCCAGGATAGGTCTTGACTTCCAGATATGAGAAGAAGAAATAGAACCCGGTTCAGATCTCTGTTGATGAAAGTTTGAAAAACTGTTGGGGCAAAGAGAATAGCCAAAATGAATTGAAGATATACTCTGATTTGAAGAGGAAAAATGAATTTGAAAGGCTAAGCCAAAGTCTAGAAAAACAGCCGGGGGCACTTGCATCACTCATGAGCACTCATCTCTTTATCGAGCTTTTGCATCTGCACAGTGTCGGCAAGCATTTGCATCATTCATGGGTATTTGCATTGGCATTATTCCATAAGCATCTGTATTTTACCTTTACATTTACATTCTTCATGGAATTCGTATTTGTGTCATCTCAAGCAATTGCATCATTTCTAGAATCATTGCATTTTCATTACTGTGTGGTAATTGTAGTTACACCATTCATAAACCAGTTACATGAACACAATTAGTAGGGGCATCTGCATCATGAAACATGGGCATCAATCCAAGTCATTTACATTTGCATTAAAGACATTTGCACCAGTTTAAGTCATTTCGTGTCTTATTCAACACCTGCATCTGCATCAAAAAGCATTCGCATCTTCTGAAAATCGTTAGGGTAATTTTCAACAATTCTTCAAAGAACATTTTTAAGACCTCCGGGCATAATTTTTCAAATCACAGGTAAGACCTCCGGGCAATATCTTTAAGACCTCCGGGCAACATCTTTAAGACCTCCGGGCATAACTTTTTTCAGGGGTAAGGCCTCTGGGCACTATTCTTAAGACCTCCGGGCATCATTTTTAAAGTCGCATACAGCGCATTTTTTCCAAATTATGGGTAAGGCCTCCGGGCACCATTCTTAAGACCTCCGGGCATCATTTTTAAAGTCGCATACAGCGCATTTTTTCCAAATTATGGGTAAGGCCTCCGGGCACCATTCTTAAGACCTCCGGGCATCATTTTTGAAGTCGCATACAGCGCATTTCTTCCAAATTATGGGTAATGCCTCCGGGCACCATTCTTAAAACCTCCGGGCATCATTTTTAAAGTCGCATACAGCGCATTTCTTCCAAATCACGGGTAAGGCCTCCGGGCACCATTCTTAAAACCTCCGGGCATCATTTTTAAAGTCGCATACAGCGCATTTTTTTCAAATCACAGGTAAGACCTCCGGGCACCAATTTTTAAGACCTCCGGGCACCATTTTAAGACCTCCGGGCATAATTTTTCAAATCACAGGTAAGACCTCCGGGCAACATCTTTAAGACCTCCGGGCATAACTCTTTTTTTCAGGGGTAAGGCCTATGGGCACCATTTTTAAGACCTCAGGGCATAATTTTTCAAATCACAGGTAAGACATCCGGGCAACATCTTTAAGACCTCCGGGCATTATTTTTTTTAGGGGTAAGACCTCCGGGCACTAATTTTTAAGACCTCCGGGCATAATTTTTTTCAAATCATAGGTAAGACCTCTGGGCAACATCTTTAAGACCTTCGGGCATAACTTTTTTCAGGGGTAAGACCTCCGGGCACCAATTTTTAAGACCTCCGGGCATAATTTTTCAAATCACAGGTAAGACCTCCGGGCAACATCTTTAAGACCTCCGGGCATAACTTTTTTCAGGGGTAAGACCTCCGGGCACCAATTTTTAAGACCTCCGGGCACCAATTTTTAAGACCTCCGGGCACCATTTTAAGACCTTCGGGCACCAATTTTAAAGCCCTTCGAGCATAAATTTTTCTTTTGAAATCGAATTCATTCCCTTAAGACGAATCGAGCCTTGTTTAGGCAGGGAATTCAATTTAAGGACAAAATCTTCAATTTATTGTTTTTAAAAAAAAATGAAAAAAGAGAAAATAGAAAAAAAATAAAATAAAAATAAAATAAAAATAAAAAAAAATAAAAAAAAGAAAAAAAGAAAAAAGAAAAAAAGAAGAAAGAAGAAAAAATTGAAAAAATTAAAAATAGAAAATGAAAAAAATTAAAATGAAAAAGAAACCCCATTTCCCTTTCCTTCACATGTGATGTCACTGACCGTACAAAATTAGTGTCGGTTTATCTTTGCCTGATTCCTGATTCTCAGCAATAGCCAAAGAGGGGCAGCTGTAGACACCTAATTTTGTCCGGACCACTAAACAGGTATGTTTTCTTCCCATATTGATGTTCCCAAGTGTAAAAAGACTATTTTCATCCTGCAGGTGGTACTCCGAGACTTAGTTTAAGAGGGCGAGCACAAAAAGTCAAACTTGAAAAAAGTCAACCCCGAAAAAGTCAACCCCGAAAAAGTCAACCCCAGAAAGTCAACTACTGAAAAAGTCAACCCACTTTCAAAATCAAGATTTTAAGTTCAATTGAAAAATGGCGAAAGAATTTTGATAATCCGAGGTCTACATTGAAAGATATGGAGTTCGGAAGTTGGGATTTGGAGATTCAGTAGAAAGGAAACCCTAATCCGAGAAATTTGGGGAAAAGTGCTTAAACGATCAAACTGGTCGAAATTGAAGGTTCCAAATGAAAGATAAGCACTGACTACGGGTAATGGAGAAGTCACTTGCAAGAAAAACCGAAAAAAAGTCAATCCGGGAGAAAACCGAGAATTAGGGTTTTTAGTGGATTTCGGTGAAATCGGGAAGAATCACAGAAATGGCCCGACTTGGTAAGACCAAAGCCCCCAATGGATGAGGAATGATTAAAAAGGATGGCCCAAGGCTCAGATTGAAGAAAATCTGAAAATCGGACTTGTTTTGAGCAAAACCGGGTTTCGGAGGTTAAAGGGTAAAATTGGAAAAATTTGGAAAAATAGCAAATGGACTCCGAAAATTATGGAAAATTTGTCAATCTCATTCTTAAATCATTTGAAAGAGATTGGAGAAAGAAAATCTTGATTCCGAGTTCGTTTGCAAAGTGGCCAAATCCCGGGCTTCTTATGCAGTAATTCAAAAAGATAAATCCCGGAAAAATAGCAAATGGACTCCAAAAATTCTGAAATTTGGCAAATCTCATTTTTAAATTATTTGGAAGAGATTGGCGAAAGAAAATCTTGATTCCGAGTTCGTTTGCAAAATGGCCAAATCCCGGGCCTCCTATGCAGTAATTCAAGCCGATAAATCCCAAAAAAATACCAACTGAGCTCCAAAAATTATGAAAACTTCCAGATCACACTTTTTAATTATTTTGAAGAGATTGGTGAAGAAAAATCTTGATTTGGAGCTCGTTTAAAAAATGGTAAAATGTAGGGGCATAAAAGGGCATTTTTGGGAAGAAAAAATCCAAATAAATAGCAAACGGACTCGGATAATTTTGAAAACTTCCAGAACTCAATATTTTATTATTTTGGAAGTATTAAAAAAAGAAAAATTGAATTTGGAGTCCGTTTGATATTTATTTGCATCCGGGGGGCAAAATGGTCATTTCACCCAAGCAACCGAAAAGGGCTTTTTTGGCCCTTCAAAAAAATCAGAGTTGGGCTGGAAAAGAGAAGTGATGGCATGCCCAAGCCCAAAGAAAGGAGGAAGCTTCTAATTTTTTTTTTAATCAAGTGGTTAAAAATCAAGAGTTAGTTAACCATTCTCTTTGATCAAGCCATGGTGATTAAACCACATAGGTTAAGAAAGATGTCAACATTATTTTTGCATAGCTGTAATTTGAGAGGGCTGAGATGCTAATCTAAAGGTGGTAATTTCATGACTTTTCATCTTGAATTATTGGCCATTTGATGGAAATTAGGTTACACAAAAATGACAACATCTTGGAGGCTATATAACCATGCATTAAGGCTAGCCCTAAAGGAAGGGAGGCAGATTTTGGTTTCTTCTTTTCCATTTTGGCTGATTTCTCTTAGTTTTTCTTAGTTTTTATCTTCTTGGTTGAGAGCAAAAAAAGAAAAGTTTAGAAATAAAGGAAAGTTTGAAGAGAAAAGCTTGAAATATTAGCTTCTTGAGGTTGCTCTTGAGCACCAACTCTTGCACTTTCATTTTCTATTCTTGTTTTTTGCTATTTTAATCTCTACTTGGTGAGTTTTCATTTTAAAATAATGTTTCTTGTTCTTCCTTCATTTCCTTTCTTAAGTATATTTTTTTACATTTTGTTTTTACAATAAACTCACCATGGCCAAATGGCCTACATTATTTATTTTAAGTTGTTGTTTCAATTCATTTTACCATATTGTTTATGCTATTTTCTTTGTTTTTGATGTTTTAAGTGTTATGTTATTTCATGTTCTTAAGTTATATTTAATTTGGTTGCTTTGTTTGTTGCCATTTATGTCTTAGATATCATGTTTTTGCATTTTTAATTTTCTGTTTTCATGTTGTTTAAATTTGAGCATGTTTTAGAGTTAGCATATTAAGTGTTTGTGAAAATGCTTGTGTGATTCTTTGCATGATTCTTGTTTTATATCTTAGTGAGCATGTTTTAGATTTGGTATATTAGGTGTTTGTGAAAATGCTTGTGTGATTTTTGTGTTATGACTTAGTTTTTCATGCTAGCATACCAAGTGTTTGTGAAAATGCCATGCTTGTTGGAGCTTGGGGCCATTTGGCTACTCCATGTGTTTTGCATTGTGTGTTGTATTTTTTGTCATGCTAGTTGTTAGGTTTTTGCATTTGCATGATATTTGGTTGGATTTTTGAATTAAGCATGCCTTGTGTTTGTGAAAATGCCATGCATGTCTTAGGTCTAGGTTACATTAAATGCCATGCAAGTTCATGTTAGGTCTAGGCCATATTATTTATGTCATGCATTTTCCTTACATTTAGGTTTAGATCCATGCATTTCATGCATTATGTTTGCTGCATTGTTTCATGCATTTCATGTTCATACCACTTGAATAATGACTTGAGCCAATTGATGGTTCAAAGTCATGCTCTCTTGAGCACACTTGTGGAAAATTAAGTTTGTCAAATTGATTATTCTACCTTTGTGATTTTTTTTACTTAGCCAATTTTTATCTAACTTTCAAAAAGTCCTAGCTACTGCTTTCAAGTCATTTTATGAGTTTCAAATATTTTTATTTTTATTTTTAAATGATTTTATCAAAGACAAAAAAAATGTGTTGGCAAAGCAGTTTTTTTTCCACCCAAAACTCGTACATCTCCGATTTTTCTGGGAATTCATCTTTGATCAGAAAATTAAGCCAATTTTTTCTCATGTAGTTTTATATGTCCTGAGTCTCCAGTATTTTTTTTAGAATTTTTGGAATTTTTAAAAATAGGGTAAAAAATCGTGGATTAAAACTGGACAGTGGAGTCAGAATTGAATTTAAAAAAAAAACAATTTTCTGTTTTGGTTAATTTACTTAGAGTGGGCTGATTAGAAGGGTTAGCTACTGACTTAGGGTAATTTCTAAGCCTTTTCAAACTCTAAAAATGGTTTTTCAAGTCCCGGGTTAAGGGTAGTCAAGTCCGAATTTTTTAAACTTAGGAAATTAGAGCCATTTTAAAGAAATTAGCCCAGTTTTTATTTTTAATTCAAGCTTTTCAAAATTGTTTTCAAACAATCACAAAGTATTTTGGTTTTAGAATATTTAATTTGACATATTTTCCTAAGGTAGCCGGATATCTTTTTAGATATACGGATTTCCTTAATTAAAGGAAAAAAATACATTTCATGCATTGCATTTTTATATTCATGCATTTTATATAATATGTGATTCTTGCTATAATAATTTCTATGATATTGTTGTTATTTTGATTTATATTTTTTGATGTTACATGGTTTATTATATGGTTTCGAATATTTCATGATATCCTATGCTTTTATTTAGTTATCTTTATTTAGCATATACATATTCATTTCTTTTAAATGTTTTCAAAAAAGATAATGGTTTTCAATAAAAATAAAGATATTTCCGAGTTAAAATAATTCATGAGTTCTCTACCGGGTTTGCTGGAGGGAATATCATCAATTATTATTAATAAAGGAATATCTTTCTTTCAAAAAAAAAAGAGAATGATTCGGAAAGTTTTCCAAAACTAATAAAAATTTCTATATTTTGCCACGTTTGTTGGGGAATATAGGAAAATTTTGAATTTATAAATTCCGGATCATTTTCAATAAAAAATGGAATTATTTTTCTTTAAATTGGGAATTAATTTGAAATACTAAATTCAAAACCAACTTTTACCGAGACTTGAGATAACACACGATTAATAAGGTACCGATTTATACGGGCGTTGTGGGGGTGCTAATCCTTCCCCGCACGTAACCGACTCCCGAACCCGCTTCTTTGATTTCTCTGGTTTAAAACGCAGACTTGAAATTGGTTTTTAAAATGTTTTAATTAATTTTTAAAATATTTTATAAAACCGGTTTTAATAGGTGGCCGATCACACCTAGCTAAAAAAGATTGGTGGCGACTCCATGTCTTTTTTAAGGTCATTTTCAAAACCTTCATTTCTAGAGGAATTAAGTCGACTTTTCCTCGGTTTTTTCTTTAAATGTCACGCTTAACGAATAATAAAGTCTTGCGATGAGACTCGTCGTTATTTTTTTAGGTTGCGACACTCCAAATTAAGAGCCACCGTCTTCTGCGACAAACAATATTGTTTATTCTAAAAGGTTGATTAAGACCCACCATCTTCGACGAGAAACAGAAAAAAAAATTCTCAAAAGGTTGATTAACAACAATGCCACTTTGATCAGGGTAGAGGTATCCCTAAGATATTTTCCAATCACATTAAGCATTTACAATATTGTGTTAAAGTCAACAACTCCTCTAGAATTCTCTCATCTAGAATTCTCTCCAAATTTTATTATTTTTCTAGGTCTTTCTAAAATTTTCTTAAGTCTTCTTTCTAGAGTTCTCTCTAGATTTTTTATTGTTCTTTCTCTAGAATATTAAACCAACACACTAGAACATTCTAGGTTGGTTTAGTAACCAACATAGAAAGCTATAAATAGGGTGGGATGTAAGTTGTTAGATTAAGAGAGGTGTGTGTAGAGATAAAAAGGGAAGAAATAGGTGGAGAGAAAAAATGAAGAAAAAGATATGAGTGAAGGAGAGAAGTTTCTAGGAAGGTGATTGAAGAATAATCTAGGGAGAATTATGTAGACAATTCTAGAGAGGGAGATGAAGAAATTTCTAGGAAGGAGAGAGAATTCTAGAGGAGTTGTTGACTTTAACACTCCCCCTCAACAACTACTCTCTTGATGTCGGTTTGGTTGTCATTCCAGACTGTCTTCTGGACTTATCAAATCTTGCATCAAATATCTTCTCTTTTTCTTTCTCTTCTTAAAATTCATCAACATCATTAGTTCTGCTTCATCCATCGTTGATTGCTCTCTTCTCTTTTGATCCTTGATTTTGTTCACTTCCGTCTTTGCTTTAACACCATTTCTATCTTCGTTCTTCTTGATTCTTTCTACCAACTTGTCTTTGATTTTGACATACTCGACTTTGTCAACTACCATTAATTTGTTGACTTCACAATCGATCTTCATATCTTTCACGCCTTTGTAAGTCTTAACAGTGTCGATGACCTCGTTGTCATCTTTCTCAATGTTGACATCAGCTTCAAGCTTCTTCTCGACTTCTTGAAACAATCTTTCTTCTTCAAAAGTCTTTTCTGAAGACTGAAACATTGACTCGTTCTTTTCCTTTGACGTTCCTTCAATTACCTCTTGTCTTGGAAGAGTATTCTCAAAATCAATTTCTTCTTCCATGTCATCATAAACATTTTCTTCTAACTCGGTGGTGCAAGCAGCAACGAGTTCTTCGCATTCTTCAATAGTAAATGCTGTCTCAAAATCCCATTCTTCTTCATAGTTATTCTCCTGTGGTGAGAACACTATTGCATAGCCTTGCACTTGTCTATATCGACAATCTCGAGCATAGTGGCCAAGCTTGTCACACTTGAAACACTTAATATTTCGACAATGAGACCTCACATTTTCGCTGTCTTCTCTATCTCGAACAATTTGAGCTCCCCCTCGCTGAAAGCTCCTCCGTTGCCAAGCTTCTTGTTTGTTTTGAACTTCAATGTATTCTATTCCTTGCCTCATAGCAACTTTACCTCTTCTATTGCTAAAGAGGGCTTTCTCATAATCTTTTATCATGACTTTAGACATTTGGTTATCTAAAGCCTCTTGATTTGCAAGGATATTTTCCAACTCAGTTAAAGTTGGTTCTTTGCTCCAACCACGGGTTGCAGTAACAATCCCGTTGTATTCAGGTCGCAAGCCATAGATGATAATTCTTCTCATCCTCGTTTCGGTAATGGCATTTTCTGGATCTAATTTTGAAATTTCATCACAAAGAATTTTAACTTTAGAGAAATATGCGCTTACCGACATATTTTGCTGCGAGATTGACAGGAGTTCATTCTCCAATTGTTGGAGCCTAGCATCATTTTTCCTCGCGAACAGCATTGTGAGTGTGTCCCAGGCTTCCTTCGGTGTCTTTGCATCCTTGATGCATTGTAATAAACCATCCTCAATGGTGACTGATAACACGTACATGGCCTTACCGGCTTTGATCTTCCATTTTCTTAGTTCTCTGGCATCAGTTGGTGGTGTTGAAGTTTCACCGTTAACAATATCCCATAAATCTTGCCCGAGCATGTAATATTGCATGCGAATACTCCACGTATTATAATTGCTGTTATTGAGCTTCTCGAGCTTACCAACTGGACTTGAAAAATCTTCCATTTTGACTTGAGAGTGCCTCACTTTTCTCAAGGTTGTATTCTGTCAGTCTCTATATCCTCACGAACTACGATCCCTGATCGTCTTGGTCCCAGACCAATAATCTTCACAGTCCCAGACTGTCTTTCTTCGATATGCGTACTCCGGTCCCTGACCGTCTAGCTCTGTCTTCTCGCGGTGGCTTTCACTCTGATAGTAGGTAGCCCTTTTCACTTCTTCTTGTGACGGCTCTCACTCTACTCCAAGTAGGTAGCCCTTTTCACCTATTCTCGTGATGACTCTCACACTACTTTAGGTAAGTAGGTAGCCCTTTTCACCTGTTCTCGTGATGGCTCTCACACTGCTTCAGGTAGCCCTTTCCGCGACTCGATCTATCATCGATAATTACAATTCTCGATCATCTGATTTCGAGAAACTTCTGGCTTCTTGTCTTTTCTCTGATGAGCATACTCCGGTCCTTAGGATCGTCTAGCTCTGATACCAATTACTAGCCACATTTGTAAGGGGGGAACTTGTCTATAAAAGGGGCTTCCCCCACCCCTCATTTGCAACTCATATTGTACACAACTTGGTTGAGCAATACAAAGCATTCTTCCCAAACTCTCTAGCACACCAACAACTCCTCTAGAATTCTCTCTCCTTCCTAGAAATTTCTTCATCTCCCTCTCTAGAATTGTCTACATAATTCTCCCTAGATTATTCTTCAATCACCTTCCTAGAAACTTCTCTCCCTAGTTTCTTCTATATTCTTCTCCATATTTGCTTCTCTAGAATATTATAGCTTAGCCAACATACATACTAGAATGTTGTAAGGAACCGACATAAATGGTTATAAATAGAGCCTTAGGTGTTATGTGTTGTGTAGTGAAATTAGTAGTGAAGTGAGTAGTGAGAAAAAGGAAGAAAAAGAGTAAAGTTGTGAGTGTATATTAAAAGAGTGTGTCTAGTGTATATTTGGTCTTTCTCATATTAATAAAAGAGTTGTTTTTCGAAAGTTACTGTAGCGTCCCGAGATAAAGTTACTGTAGCAAATCGGTACTGTAGCACAAAACTACAATTGGTATCGAAGGTCAAAAATCAACATATTGAACAAATAATATGAACTAATTAATGTTGTAAAGGGTTTTTATAAGTATACTTAGTAACTTTGGACACGATATGATTACACGACACGGACACAAAAAAATAACACTAACATGATGCGAATATACGAACGTATTCCAAATCTATCAAAATTTATATAAATATATAATACCTAAAATACGATTATGATACGTGAAAATACACGAACAATAATGGAAGGCTTTAAGAACCTGAAGGGGCTATGCCCCCCAAAATTTTTGAAAACTCCATGCATATATATATATATTATGTTAATGAACTTTAAATTGGTCCCAAAACTCATAATATAGCTTTATTCAATTTTTTCTCATAATTATTATTTGTTTGTTGGACTTCACTTCACTTCACTAATCATTAATCATACTTCTTGAAATTAATGTGTTAGTTACAATTTTCGACTGGTCCGATGACGTTCGACTGGTCCGATGACCTCTCATCACGGGCAGCTGATGATGGTTGGACCTGCACCGCAACAATGCTGCCCTCCTGCTGCCTGGAGCTGGAGATTGATGCATTAACTAGGCTGCCTACCACTGGATTAATGCCAACAGATTTGTTTTTGTTTTTGTTTTTGTTTTTGTCACCCTGTTATAACGAAATAAAACGTATTAATCACCTCTGATGTGGATATGTCACCTAATCAAAATATGATGATGTGGATTGTGGAATGCTATGTGGTATATCTATTATCTCTTAACGATTAAGTGACAAAAATAATATTAATATTAATACTTATAAAATTTTGGTGTCCAAATGTTAATTTTCAAAATTAGATGATTAAAATAAATTTTAAAAAAATCAAAAATTTAAGTGACAAAATAAGTACTCAATTACTCGATATAAATCATAATGAAAAAGGAAAAAAAAAAAACTTGCATTATAATTTCTATTTCTTGTTTTTTTTTTTTTTTCCTTTCCCCTTTCCTCTTATTCTCATCTTCTTTTAATCTTAAAATCTTTACCAAAACAAATAACTTGATGTTTTAGAGTTATCATATTGTGCAATTAAATCCACTTGCACTAATATAAAATTAAATTAATTTTACATATTTTCATAACTTTTTATAAAGATTTATATTTTAATAAATCGACTGTTGAAATTAACAATATAATTATACTCATCGTGCACGTAAAGTTTCAAATCGATCCGATATCTCTATCATATCGATCGAGAATTCTGTCTTTTCTAATATATATTTAACGTTTAAAAGTTTTTTTACATAGAACAAATAGTTAGACATTTTTAATTGTCGAAATTCGACGTGCATGATCTACGTAAATAAAACATGAAATAAGACGATCAGATTAAACAAATATAAATCGTATAAAAAAATTATGAAAATGTATTTAATTTAATTTTGCATAAATCCCTCCTCATATATATATATATATATATATATATGAAAGTGTTTTGTTTTGATTGGTTATGCAATTGCATTGTAATTTGTAGGTATAAAGATAAAGAGATAAGGATATTGAAGAGCAGTTTATTTAGTAAACTAGACGTAATTAATCCATCAATTTGTGATATATACAAAATCACTATTTAGAAATGTTGGCTGCTTACGGGTTTCTTAAATTTCTTGACTTGTTTCAGCAAGTTTCTTCACACTAAAATTCTCAAATATATATATATATATATTATATTTATGGTCTCAATTAAAAGTTTAAGTTAAAATTTGATATAATTAATTGTATGCATTCTTAATGTATCTTCAATTATATCTTTATTTATAAATAATTACCAAGTAAGCCGAGAATTAATTAACTCTCCATATACGTAATTTTTTTTTAATATATATTATAGATATATATATATATACATATACATATATATATATATATATAATATACATATATCTGTATATATATTTTGAGTCAGAATATATATATTTTTAGATTTTCAAGTTTTATAAATAGAAGATTAAGATTTTTTACATTAATAAAATAAACAAAAAGAAATTACATCGACAACTTCCAAGTTCCAACAAATACTCAATTCATTTTCCCCTCAATCTTTTCTTTACATTTTAATTTCAATCTTCTTGAAAACCATCTTTTTCTTTTTTACTCGTCCTATATTTTCGTTCTCCTTTTTTATTTGTTATTTCACCTATCTTAGATATATTCATACGCTGCATTAGTAACCAATGAAATCAATAGGGAGACCGAGAGAAAGGAAAAAGAACCCACCACCCTTATTATAAACCAAGCAACAATCTAGATATGTTCATGAACCGAATTGGATCGGGTCAATGATCTGAATTTTTTTCCTCTTACTTAGCTCGGCTCAGTTCATAAGTCCGTTTCACTGTTTATAAATATTAAAAAATATATTTTATATTAAAATTATATATTTTATAATTAAATTTAAATAAAAATATTTTTTTATTAAATAAACAGTAATTCGGATCTGACTAGATCTGCCTAAATTGAAAGAAACCTATTCAAGTCCAGTCCAACCCTCGGATCTCTTGTATTTTTTCTCTTTTTCTTTTATTTACATTTTTTTCTCTTTTTGAAAGCAATTTTTTACCATGCCATTATTACTATAATCATAAATAATACATGTAAAAAAGCTCAAGAAAATAAAATAAATAACCATAATTCTCTCTCTATTGTTATGCTTAATGCTAGATGTAAGAAGAGTTCTCTGCCAAATGTAGGCCGAGGGTTTTTCTTTCTTGACCAAGCAATTTATTCAACTATTATCGTTGTTCAGTACGGCGAGAGTTTCTCTGACTAGAAATCCAAATGGATCTTAAATCCCTGTTCAACTGGGACTAAATTAAGATTGCTGGTGACAAAAATAGGGGACATTTGCTGGCTATAAATTTCTTTTATGATCACTTGAGAGTTAAGACTAAAATTTGTCATACTGTGATTAACAAAAATGTCAAGCCAAAATACTGCTCATACTATTGGATTTGAGGATGGTGAAATGCCTTGTCAAGCTCAGGTAATAATTCTATTCCTGATCAAAAATCGATGATCTATTTATATTAGTATAAAATTAAATTAGTTTTACATACTTTTATAATTTTTTATACGATTTATAGTTTAACAAACCAATCGTTGGATTTAACAATATAATTGTACTCATCATGCACGTAAAGTTTTTAATCGATTCGATATCTCTATCAAATCGATCAAGAATACTATTTTTTTCAATATATATTTAACAGTTGGAAGTTTTTTATATCGAATAAATAGTTAGACATTTTTAATTTACTCAAACTCGTCGTGCATGATCTACGCGAATAGAAAATGAAATAAGACAATCGAATTAAACAAATATAAATCATATAAAAAAATTATGAAAATATGAAAACTAATTTAATTTTGGATCCTTCTCTCATTATATATATATATACCTGGCTAATTAATTAAATGGGTTCTCTTTATATTTGACATTTATTAATCAGACATTGCTTACATATCTAGTAGCTTCTTCAATTTTGTTTTGGTCCCAATGAATTGAATAGACTGTAAATTTATAATTTTTTTTTCTACTTATACAGATAAAGAGGGCTGAGATCCTGAATAAGGGATCCCATGGCCAAGCCATCAACACTCAGTCTTATGATGATCAGAACTATAGTTACACTTCCCAGGCCACCAACACTCAGTCTTCTGATGATCAGAACTATAGTTACACTTCCAAGGCCACCAACACTCAGTCTTCTGATGATCAGAACTCTAGTTACACTTCCCAAGCCACCAACTTCCTTCAGCAGGCATCAGATCACCCAATTTATTTTGTTCCTATATTTTCAATCTTTTAGTTAAAATTATCTCTTTTAATGACTTTGTTTTTTCCTTTTTTGGCATATTAATCACTGTGAGCAATTTTTTTTTTTTTTTTTTGCAACCTGTTTGGTTCAGACTGGAGAGCAAGTGAAGCACATAGCACAAGAAGCAGCTGATGTAGTAAAGAACACTTTGGGAATGAACAAAACTGACAATACTTCCAATACCCCCAGCCCCACCGCCACCGCCAGCGCCACCTTCACCTCCACCGCAAACGCCAACGCCACCAGCACCAACCATCCAAGCAACCCATTTCCCAGGACTTGAATTGCTGGCGTTTACAAAGGCATTTCTGCTTTGCCTTGGTCATGTTAATTGCTGGAGTCATTTGCTATATCTATATCTCTGTTTTGGAGATGGTCAATTTTTTGCTTTTTGCTTCTTCTTTTTCCCCCATTTTGACATGTAAGAGGGTTGGCATCTATCTTGATGTTCTTTAAATAAATGCAATTAACTTTTGAGTGATTCTAAATTCAAGTCAACTTTGATATTTTTTTTTTTTTGAAAGAAGAAGATTCAAATTTTGAAATATTTAAAAAATGTGATGTAATTCTAATATTAAAACAATACTTTATCCATTAACTTAAGTAAATTTTCCATCTTAAATCCAAAAGTATATATTGGAATCGATTTTCTCCTTTGTTTATTAGGATTGATTAAGATTAAGTCCTCTATAATATTTTTGGGATAATTAATGATCATCAAGTTTTTATAATTAACTTTGGACTAATCAGGATCTATGGTTGAATTTGGAATAAGATTTTTGTTATTCGAGTCGACTCGTTCTTATTCAAAATATTATTTAATTAATAAAAAATTATTTAAATTTAATTATAAAATATAAAAATATTAATATAAATTTTTTAATATTTTAATATATTTTAATAGTAAAATGAATTTTTGGATCGAATCAAAAATGAACAAATAAATTTTTTTGCTATTCAAACTTAATTCGATCTGATTTAATCATAAACACTCTAGAGGGATATAAACAACGGAAATTATTTTCGTTATTACCTCCAACAAGCATTGAATTGCGGTTTCAATTTTGCTAAATTTTAAGTTATTTTTGTTAAATGAGTTTAAATCTAAAGTATGCATAACTTTGAGAAATGCTAAATGGAGCCAGAAAGTATATCCTTGAGTTTATTTTTAATTACACTAACTGTGAGCAGTCCTATTGTTTTCGAAACCAAGTATTTTGGTCTAAATAGCAAAACTCACATACTTTCATGTCATTGTAAAACTTACTGTTAAAAAAAAAAAAAAAAATTCCAATGTGTCTATTGAAAAAGAGTAAGAATTAGGGCAGAATCGTAAAACACAAAAAATACATGATTCGATTATAATAACTTACATCAACAAAAAAAAAAAAAACCCGAATGATTACATTGTCCTTTTTTTTTTTTTTGACAATTGATTCTTGCATTCAAAATCATTATAAAAACACCTTGAACATTTAATTTAAAAAAGGTATGTGTATCATTTGCTAATAAGTAATGGATTTCAAATCTGCCATTCCCCAAAAATTATAGCTATTAGAGAAATGTCCGCGTTTCTTACAGGTATGTTATCGAATTTGAATTAATATTTTATAATAAATTTGAAAGATAAAAAAATAAGAGAAATGAAGATAATTTAGAAAAATAATAATTTCTATCATTATATGACACTTGATATAAAATTGAGAGTTATTTGATATGATCAATTAGATCCGATAATTTTGGATAAAACATAATTATACGATACAAATATAACATGGTAAAATAATTAAAATATGACACAGCACGAAAAAAAAAATGAATATGATACAAATATATGAACGTGTTAATAAAAAGATATTTTGATAATAATTTGTAATAAATTAATATTTTTGTATTAATATTTTGAATTAATATTTTGTAATAAATTTGAAAGATAAAAAAGTAAGAGTAGTAAAGATAATAATTTAGAAAAATAATAATTCTTATACAACATATGATATAAAATTGAGAGTTATTTGAATATGATCAATTACATCCGGTAATTTCAGATACAACATAATTATACAATACGAACATAACATGAAAAAAATAATTAAAACACGACATGACACAAAAAATAACATGAATACGACACAAATACACAAACATGTCCAATCTACATAAAACAAATTATTAACGTGTCAAATTTTATATAAATATATAATACCTTGAATACGATTATAACAGAAAAAACAACACGAACATGATGACGCGCGACACAAATTTGTGAGTTATTTGAATAATGTCAATTAGACTCGGTAATTTCGGACACAACATAATTATACGACTCGAACACAACATGAAAAAAGTAATTAAAACACGACACAAAAAATAACATGAACACGACACAAATACACGAACGTGTCAAAATCGACATAAAACGAATTATTAATGCGTAAAAATTTATATAAATTTATAATACTTTAAACACACAATAAAATAACACGAACACACAAAATTGAATCATTATAACAAATTATATAAAATATGGGATGAATTGAGACATGACACGGACACACACAATTTTCTCTTAATTGGATTACCATGACAAATTATGCAAAATAATTAGATGAAATGAAACACGACACGAACACATAAAAAAAATATGACACGACACAAAAATAACATGAATACAACATAAATATACGAACGTGTAAAAATTTATATAAAATAAATTATTAATATATAAAAATTTATATAATAATATAATACTTTAAACACGAACATAAAAAATAATACAAATACGATACAAATGTACAAAATTTTCTCTCTCTTTTTTTTTCCTTTCTTTCTTTTTCTTTTAAACAAAAAGGAAAGAAAAAAAAATTGGCTTGCCGACGTGGCAAGCCAATTTGAAGCAATTCCCCCAATTGCAAGCCAATTTGAAACAATTCTCCCAATTGCAAACAGTAATTGAAGGATTGCTTTTAAGTATTTTATAAATTATTGAATCAATAGTAAAATCATCACCCGAGTCATATGGAAGATTCGGTTTAAGGAAGAAAGTAGCCAGCAAACGAGTTCCTAATATTTAGCTAAATATCAAGGAAAAGAGATCAGACGGCGGATTATGTGCGAACTGCGAAGACCTCCATTAGTCGATGCTTAGGCGTTAGGCAGTGGAAGAAGTTACAAAATTTGTGGAAGCCGTATAAATGGAGTCAACCGCCAAGCCAGAGACACCCACTCAACACAACTTCAGCCCAGCACTATCAAAAGATGTTATAAAAAAGTTGTCGAAAGTTATCAGAATGTCACTTGTGTGAAAATGACACAGAATATGAGTTAATGAGAAGGAAGTTATAAGGAGTTAAAAACTTATAATGAGAGAATTCTAGGTGACAGACATAATGACTGAAGCTAACTTTGGTTGGTTAATCCGATCAATTCATCGATGGTCGACAAGTATGATGGTTTTAATGATATCCTGCACATATTTTGCGTCTATCTCACTGTTGATTTTTATAAACTTCGCGAATTGACTAGGGTTACAGACGTGGTTCTAGCTGTGTTGACCGCATCTTTTGGTATAACAAGTTATTCTTTAACTTGGGACCAAATTGATTATTGGACAGTCAAAATAGTAACAGTAGGTTGGTTACATGACAGCACACTTAAAGACTAAAGATGTGCCATTTGATCAAAATAGAAAAGGAAAGCACTTGTATTATAAAAAAAAGTTAAAAGAGATTTATTAACAATCTCTGTATCTAAGCTTTCAAGTTATACTCTTTAAAACATCTTAAAAGTTGAGTAAATCCAAGAATCATAGCACTCATTTTCGGATTAGCTTCACTGCTCATCATACTCAACTTCAGTCCTAGTTTAGCTCATTTTCAATCTTGCTAAAGTTTTGTTGATCTTCTTTAAGTTTGATAAATTTTGTTCAAGCTCTCCGAGAACATTTTCTTTGTAATCCATCTTTGAATATTGAGTTTGGTGATTTGTACACATTTAAAGTTCTCAAGCAATCGACAATTTACCTCCTTCGATCAAGTTTAATTAAGTTTACACAAGTTCATCACGTTCGAGACCCTTGATTTAATAAGTTTTCTTTGTTCTCTGTTAGTTTCAATTTTAATTGATTTATTTTATTTAATTATAAGTTGTTCTTAAGCATTTCCAATTTCATACTTTTTATGTTTAAAGCAACATATTTTGTAGTTTCAAAAGGATTCATAAACTCAATTATCTTTCTTGAACTGAAATTAAACTTGTTTATGAGTAGAGTTGGGCAGCGGTTTGATCCGAAAATTCATTTTACTGTTTAAATTTTTTTTATATATTAATATTTTATAATTAAATTTAAATAAAAAATATTTTTTATTTAATGAATAGTAATTCGGATTAAGCCGACCCATATTACAAAACCTTACCTATGTTGGGCCTAATTCGGATCAGGCCTATCGGGCCTGGCGAGTAGCCCAACTCTTAAACAGGTTTAGCTGAAATCATCTGATCGATTTACAAATTGATGCCCTTTGATTCAATTCTATTAGACTGATTCGCTTCAAAGAGTGAATGTCACTAAAAGAACAGCTTTAAAACTTTGTTAGTTTAAAGTCCAAACTAACTAACATGCTTGGTCAAAATCTAGTGTGGTTAAAGATAGCTTCAACACATACATAATTTTAAAATGGAAAAAAAATAGATAGAAGTTGATTTTAAAATTTAGATTCTCCTCCTACTATAAAAGAAAAGAAAATTATAAATTTATTTTTTATTATTTTTCTGACTAAGTTGGTACAATTCGTAATACCATCTTAATCATAAATTTTAGAAAGTATAGACGCATTTTCATTTTTAAGTTTAATAACATCTATTTCATATCAAGCATTTGGCATAATAATAAGCATATGTCTCGACCTAAAATAAAAAAAAAAGCATAGGTCTCTCATCTTAAACAAAATAGAAGGCAATCAGAAGAAGTTGCTCACCTTGGTTGAACAATAAAGCTTAACCATGCAATCAGATAGAAGAAACAGAGAAAGGATTGGTTGGTCATTTTCCATAAGAGATGAAGAGAAACAAGGGAAGCAATGCGGAAAAGAGCAAAGGAAGTAAGGGAATGAAAAGGAGCAGTGAAGCATTTTAGGCAGCAAAAACTTTCAATGAAGAGGAACATGAAAAGCTTTTTAGGATAAAAGTATGTTTAGTTTATCAAGCATAAAAGTTCATCAAACAAAGGCATGAGTCCATCGATTAAAATAGTGCATAAACATCTTGTTTAACCACTGGGTTAAAGGTAGAGATGGAGACAATTCTATAAACGAGTAAAAATTAAAATCAGACTGAGTTAATTTCTCAAACGGTAGTTGTCTTACGTGTGAGCATTTAATCTCCAGACGCGTAAAATGTTGACTTAGTTAATAGCTCAAGTTGGTTTATGTGTGAACACATTTAATGCAATAGCTATATCATGCATAATACAATGCTAACAGAGTTAATTTCTGAAATTATATCTGGTTGTTATCAACGCGCAAAATATTTATGGTAGCCGAGTAACTTTAATGGTAATAGAGTTAATTTCTACACTCATATTTGGCGAACGCGTGAACAATAAATGCAGTAAAAATTATGAAAGCAAAAAAACACGACGTCGTTTTACAAGACCGAATGTGTTGAAGGGAAGAGGCAATGAACAACGCATTGACAGGTGTCAACACAGAGCTCACTACTTGAGTTTTACAATAGATAGATTAATAGATTAATTGAGTTTCAATCCATTTTTCAAAATAAATAATAAATAAATACCAATTTCAAGATATCAAATTTACATACGGTGAATAAGATATCAAATTTACCTATGGTGAGTTGCATCATGAATAAGAAAAGGGAAAAAAAAAGTAATTTTTTTTTTCCAAAAATCAAGATTAATACTTATTTAATTTTATTTAAAAAAAAACAGAACTCTAAAAATTGTGTTTTTTAATGAACTAAAAATTATGTTTTTAATAAAGCTTTTTTATTGACATATAATTTTTATTTTTGTAGTATTAAGTTTTTTGTAATTATCTTTTTACCTAATATATAAATTTTAAAATTTTTATATGAGTTCGTTTTTGTTGCACTGTAGTATAATTTTTAGCTCAATAATTGAAATTAAGAGACTGTCATATGTTTTATTTATTTTTTAATCAACTTTTATTTTTTTAATATATCATAAGAAATGTGTTATGCTGTTAATTTCGTTTGTAAAAGTTAAAAAATTAAGACAGACAATATATGAGATTATTTCTCTTTTTATTTAAAAATGATAAAATTAAATTATAATTTTCTACAAAATTTTATATGAAGTTAAATACTCTTTCTTTTTGAGAAAATAAAAATAATAAAATCTAGCAAAAGTTGTATATTAATTTTGTAAGAGAAATGTTAATCAATACCTAGTTGCATCGATTAAGATATACTCATATATATATATATATATATATACATATAAAGGGTCCGTTAAATCGATATCTATAGATACCAATTAAGTATTATTTAATTATCACTTTAAAAAAGTTTTTTGCTTTTAATTTATTACTTTTTTAATTAAAAAAAATCATTAATTATATTTATATATATATATCACCTTAACCAATATCTAATGACACTGATTAATATTTTTTATATATAAAAAATATATAATTAATACATTATCTTTTATTAAATTTAATAAAAATAATATATTAAATATATATTTTTTAAAATAATAAATAAATAATTATTAACTGATATAGACACCTGTTAACGACCTATTTTGTAAAAAGCATAATCAAAAATATAAAAAAAAAAAAAAAAAAAACTGTTGAAAAGATAATGATGGGCGGCAGGAAATGGATTTTTTTAATGTATAAGAAATTAACGGTCTAGATTCTATGGTTGTAAACAAATAAATTAGAACTGATTGTAGTCTATTCCACTTTATACTTTCCTGTCCAACAAGATCTATCGCCCCCCAAAAAAACCCTCCTACAGAGAAGAAGTGAAAATCTTCTAAAGATCTTTCCTCTTAAAGAGACAGGAACAGAGCAAAAAAAAAAAAACAGATTTTGTTTGAAGAAAAGAAAAATTATTTATATAATATTTTTGTGTGTCTACTGTATTGATAAAGAGAATGTCTTTAACATGTGTGAAAATGTCCGAGGATGTTTGGTTAACTTGTCTTACGCATGCATTGTCCACTGAAACTGAAGAGATCATGGGTCTTCTTCTCGGTGATATTGAGGTTTGTCTTTTTTCTTTTATATAATTTTTTTTTTTTTTACATAAAACCCATGTCTCAAAATCCAATCTTTTTTTTTTTTAAACTTTAAATTATGTGTTTATTTTGTAATGTAATTTTGTATATGGTGCTGATGTTGATAGGGGGATTAATGTTGAAATTCTTTGGATTTTCTTTTGATTTTTGTAGCTGAATTGGGTTTTTGGATTTTTAGTCAAAATTTGATCATATTCTTCCAAAGTATATTCTTTTTATTTATATGTTGTGGGTTATACTTGAATTGAAATTTTATTCTCTGCTTTTTCCTTATAAATTTGTGTGTTTATAGTAAGAGCAGACTTGAAGTTGCAAATTCTATGCTTTTTATTTATTTATTTATATGTTGCTGCTTTTATTTGTTTTCAAAGTTTATCTTTTTCCCTTATGAAATTCTGTGTTTTTACTGAGATTGATGTTTTTCCATGGTTTCGTGTAGCCTTAGCCGTTAGTACTTATGACTTAATTCCTCTTCAATAGAAATATAAAGTTACTATTTTCGAAAGTCTTGCTTCGATTCAACTGCAGTTGGGTTTTTCATGTTTTAGGTGCTTCTTCCTAGTCCTTTGGTTTTGGTTTTGGTTTTCTTCTGCTTCTTCTTTTGAAATGAAAGAAGTTCAAGTCTATTAATATATGTTATGTCCTATCCCACTTAAATTGTTAATCTGTGAATTATCAACGTCGTCCTGTTGCTATTGGGCCTCAAATTCTTTGTTGGAGATGTTGAGAAGTAGTTTACATCTTAACTATTTTGTTTGTTTACTGGACTGAGTTTTAAAAATTCTTGTTCAGTTTGGTTACTGCAGATAAACTAAAGAAGTTCACACCTTACTCTTTCTATTGAGTTTATTTAAATGCTTGCTCTTTTTTTTTTCTTTTCCTGATGTTGATGTGGAAATCCAGTTATGGCATTATTGTTAAACATTAGCATATGTAGGTTTTATGTATTTCACAAAATGTTGGAAGTGTATCTACCTTTGGTTCATTTTGACTTTGTGGATCTTTGCATTTGATAAGTCGTTTTTTACTGAAACACAGTACTAGGAACTTGAATCTATGTATACAGAAAATAACTGATGATAAATCTGGTCTTTTTAATCCTTGGTTTCCGACCAAAAAGAGTATTGCAGAGCTGTAATATGATGGGTTTGTATTGCTCTTTTGTGATGATGTTTTTCAATTTATATGACTCAGTTTATGATGCTTTGTTCTCTTTGCAAATTTCAGTACTCAAAAGATGGAAATGTCACTGCACTGATATGGGGAGCATCGCCACAATCACGATCTGATCGGCGGAAGGACAGAGTTGAGACAAATCCTGAACAGTTGGCAGCTGCATCAGCTCAAGCTGATATATCCTTAATCTTTGTGCATTCATTTTTTTTTTTTTTTTTTGTTAAAATAAATTGGTGTTCAATTTTGTGTTCATTACAGTATAAAAAATTAGTTTTCTAGACATTTGCTTTGGCCATTCCTGTGATTCCTTAGAATGATTTAAATCTTCTAATTCATGATACGTGTCAAAAAGAAATGAGTTTATTTGTTACCCGCAATGTGACATTTTTCTGTTATCATGTTAGTAATTTGACTAATGATCTGAAGCTTTAGTTGTTATAAACGTGTTTGCGCTGTGTTTAATGTGGCATGATTTTTTTCTGCTTACCTGCTTTCACCAAAAGCCATTTAAGTGCTAAACTAAAATTGTTAATTTTCCCAACTTACCATAAGCCCTTTGGCATAAAAACATAGAACTGGTATAGCTTTGATTATGAATATCTTTTGCATGTTCTGATGCATAGTGACATGTTCAAGATTGTTAGTTTTGTTGTGAAATTAACTTCAATGCACAGAATGACTGCATCAACCGGCAGAACAACAAGAGTGATTGGGTGGTACCATTCACATCCCCATATTACAGTTCTTCCTTCTCATGTTGGTAAGTTTTGAATGATTAGTTTTCTTTTTGTAAAATTTAATTTGCTGTTCTAGCTTTTTCCTAAGAAAAATATATTAGTCTGTTTGAAGCTCTATATCGAAATAAGTTGGGAGAACAATGCGATTTTTTTTTTACTTTTGTGGATTGAAAACAGCATTTATTATAGTGCTTCAGTTTTGTGTGCTGTTTTCTTTCAGTTTTAACTGAATTTTTACTTCATGTACAATTACCTTTGCAAATTCTAAGTTGTTTTCGTTGTTTACTTCAGCAAATTTATTAATTTCTTGTATCATGAATCATTGAATGGACAAGTGCTTAGTCCATTTTGGGGTAATTTATTTTGGGTCACTGAACTTAGCATCAACTTTCATATAGGTCACAAAAGTTTAATTTTATCAAATTACATCATTGAACTTTTATTATTAATAAATTAGGTCACTTATGCTAATTCTGTTAAGTAATTCTAACGAAAAAGTATACTCAGTGTGGAATTTTTTTTTCCTAAAATGCCAGCTAGACATTATCTTGACGAGATGTAAAAAATATATGCATGCTGAGTCAACTTTTCCGTTAGAATTACTTAACGGAGTTAGCATAAGTGACTTAATTTATTAATAATATAAGTTCAGTGATGTAATTTGATGAAATTAAAGGTTTGTGACCTACATGAAAGTTGATGCTAAGTTCAGTGACCCAAAATGTAAATTACCCGTCCATTTTGCATGTCTAGGTTATGCAATTTTCTGGCACACTCTCCTATTAACTATTGGCTGCATTTTAAATTTAATCCATTGGATGCAAATTAAGATGTTCAATTTTTTAGTTCTGTGTAATTTTCAACCTTGCAAGTGTGGAACCACATCCTTAAAATTTGAACCTGTGACATTGTGTAGCTGAGATGAGAGTGCTTGCTTATTGTGAAACAAGACTGTGAAGAAGAGGATTCTTCATTGTGTAGGCACAGTTCGATTGTGAAGTATTAAACTGAACTTATTGATCATTACTTAACTGAAGACTACTTTTAGTTATTTCTTGTTAGATAGCTTCATATTTATGATTGGTTGCTGGACATTGAAAGTATCTTCTACCCCCTACCTTCTGCAGATGTGCGGACTCAGGCAATGTATCAACTTCTAGATTCTGGATTTATTGGGCTTATATTTTCTTGTTTTAGTGAAGATACAAACAAGGTGAGTGCTTCATGCATGCTAAATCAAAACTAATCTTATAGAAGTATTTTTTAACCTTGGAAAGCTCAAAATAGAATTGTGATAATTTCAGGTGGGAAGAATCCAAGTCATTGCTTTTCAGTCATCAGATGGGAAGCAGAGTCATGTTTCAGGACCAATTGCTTTATCTCCTGTGAATAGAAGCTCTGTTATTGATCTTGAGTCATCTTTAAGTTCTTCTGAAAATGCATTGATAACATCTGGATCGGCAGAAGTAGATAGTCATATGCAAGACACTAGTGATTCCAGATCAATTCAAGGATCTAGCAAGGTGCAATTTCTGATTATCAAAGTTAAAATTTGTCATATATCTTGTTACCATATTAGGGCTCTTAAACGAGCAAAAGTAAGAAGGAGATAAGTAATGGTTTAGGTGATGGAATGGAACATATTTATATATTATGCTGCATGGATTTTAGTTGGCATAAAGGAGCTGCTTCTTTAGATTTGTTGTTACTTTGCTTAACTTGTCTCTAGTGTAAAGATATAACATTTTCTTTCTTAGAGGTCTCTCTAATTTCCTCTCTAAGAATTTTTCTACTTGGAAAAATGCAAAAGGTTTTTACTTCTAGGCAAACACTGGGCTATTCCTGCTGTCGATGTCTTCTTTGAAGAAAGCTTACAACAGAAAACAACAAACTGAGCCTTTTCTCAGTATGTAGGATCAGCTGTATAGATAATATTGCACTGTTGTGCTCTATTTAAGATCATATCCTCCATAAGGTCAATAAAACCAAGGTGCTTTTCTATCTTCTATGTGGGAGAAAGCTTAATAGAAGTATATTTATTTGCTTGGAAACTATAAATGGTGCCTAAGGAATTGAATAGTAATGTCTTATCTGTATGTTTGCTGGGGAATAGAACATTATGAATGAATGCAATAGATTTAGCTTTCTAATTATGATAGAGGTTTTTGCCCCTTTTGGAGCATGTATCCTAGGTAAGATATGAGGTCTTGTTGATCAATTGTTGCTAATCTGGTGAAAATGGTCTGGGTGTGTTTTACAATACTGGTGACACTTTTTTTTTGAATAGATAGCGGTTACCAGTCTTAAGTTTGTTCTTGTACTTATTATTTGCTTCATGCTTTTATGCTCTGCATGATATTTTATGCTTGTTTTTCCTCATGGTTCTCTTTCAAATGTTTTTGCATATGGAATTTGACTAGGGTGGGGGACGATCTGTAGGCTTAGGAGGTTTCTTCGCTAATGCTGATTCCAACTATCTAGGGCAAGAGCAAATCGGAGGAAACTATAATACCAATAAAATACAGAATGCTGTTGTTGATATTGACCCCATGGATATGTCAGAAAGCATGCAAGAAGCAATGCACCGCTCAAATTTGGAAATGAGGTATACATGAGTATGTAGTTGATCGCTTGATACTTTTTTGGAATTGGCACTTACAGCTCTTGGATTTGTGAAGGAGATTATTTGGCTTGCATATGCACAAACACATAAACATGCATGCATGTGTGCTCTGGCATATATGACTGCACTTGCATGGATATATCTTTCTGGTGCATTTTCATCTACTAATAAACCATGTCTAACCTATCTAGAGTTTGCAGGAACAGTCAATTTGAGATACTCATTACTTTTTTGTTTGTTGACAGTGGTGCAGAGTATGTCAGGAAAGAAATTCCTCTTCATGTTTTGCCAACATCTTCTCTTGTTAATCTTGACTCACCATTAAAGTCATTTACGGATTTGCAACATGTACTATATGAAGAGGAGCGGGCAGCGTATAACCAAGCCATCTTGCAAAATATGAGGTTTTATTTAATAGGAAATTTTGTACCATTCATTGGTATTTCTATTTTCCTTCTGTAACTTATCATTTATCACCAATTCTAACTTACTTCATTTGACTCAGAGATGGCAAAGTGCATCCCCTATCTTTCATCCATCACACATCTACATATCAGGCTTCCATGTGCAAGTTAATTGAATATTGGTTAGTAACAGATGCAGACCTCTTTCAATTATTTGTGATTGCTTTTATGTTTGTACTCATGTTCTTTCTTATTAATTTGCAGTTTAAGTCCTGCCATCAGCGCACTTCAGGATCGATTAAAAGAGAATGAAATTCGGGTAAAGAATGAAATTAAATTGTTTGATATAGCAGGTTCTCATAATTTTAAGTAGTTAAGATAAAAGCTACATTTACTTTTACAGTGGCCTACCTGTCATATCTGTGGAAGTTCTGAATAGTTGGAGTTGCCAACTCCATTTATCAATTTTGTCAAGACTTGTTCAGATTACTTCTCTGATTTATACGCCATGGATATGATTATTGCTTTCCAATTTTTACGTACAAGGCATGCTTGATGGCACATGATATGTTCTATTTCATTGGTCTTTGGCTACATACACAATCGATGCTATATTTCTCTTTGGTGGTTTATGATATCATCAAAGTCTTTCTGATCTAAAATCTACTTTTGAGACTCGACAACTTCTGTTAAAACAGTTAGCGATGCTGACTGACGAAGCTAAGACTTTGGAGACTGAAGCCTTCAAGGGGAGTGGACCAAGTTCTCCTCATAATGCTTCACCACATGGATTCCGAGGAAGTGCTTTGGTTGGCCAGAGAGACTTGCATAATTCAGCTGATCCGATTAGTACGAGGACATTTGCTGGTCCTGGGAGCCGGAGCAGAAAGCGGTCTTAATAAAATTTCCGGACCAAACCTCTTCTCCATGCATTTTGTGAGTAATAAATGTGTCTATTCCATTAATTGTCTCCTTAATGTATTTCTTCAATGCTCTTTATATTACATAGATACCAATGCTGTTAAGGGAATGCAAAATGTCAGACTAGTATGTTGTTATGTTACTCGGACTCGGGTGTGAGTGTCGGACACGGGTATGTGTCAGACACGGGTATGCTTGATTTATTCTATGTTTTTTCATGTATTTGGAGGGTCCTTGGGGGATCATATCCCCATACCTATGTCCGAATATGCGTTGGACACGGGTACTTAAAGAAAAATGAAGAATCGGAGCAACATAAGTATGTTGTTTCTGTGTTGCAGATTTTATTTCAGCTTGTCTATTAGGTTTAGGATTAGAATACCCCAAACATTGTTTACCAATAATGATACGATTTCTCTTTGTGAAAGCATGTTTCTTGTTATAGAAAGCTATGTTACTCGGACTCAGGTGTGAGTGTCGGATACGGGTATTTGTTCCGACATGAGTATGTTCAATTTTTTATAAGTTTTTCCATGTATTTGGAGGGTCCTTGGAGGGTCATATCTCCATACCTATATCCCGAAATACATCGGACATGGGTGTCGGACACGGGTACTTTAAGAAAAATGAAGAGTCGGAGCAACATAGATAGAAAGAAATGAAGAAATCGGGTTACCATTTATCGATCATAAATTGAATTATGTTTCTGAATTCGATCTCAAAATGTTACATATGTTTTCTCCACCTAATGATCATTGCTTCTCATTCGAACCCGTTTCCTCTAGGTTGAATATGTTATTGGGTTTATCCGAGGAACTTTCTCTAACTCGGTTGTTGGCGTCCAAGTTCAAGACAGTTGTAGCTCTAGAGGGAGTATCCCAAAGAGAAGTTGTTAGTGCTTGTTGCCCCCATAGGATTTCCAAAAGGAGATTCCTGAAGAGAAAACTTAGATGATTGGGGTTGGGATGATGAGTCTTTGAAGAAAATATGGTATTGTACAAAATCTTGTTTCCATTTTCATCATGTTTCCTCAGGACCTTGCAGTTTGTGGAGTTATATGTCGATGGGGGAAGGGGGATTTGCCCTTTTTATGCTTATTTTCCTACGTTAGATGTATCTGTACTCTTTAATTGGTATTCTCAATGAAATGCTGTGCATTATTTATCTATAATCTATCTTATATAAATATAGGAGGCATCAACTTACATTTATCTAGATTTAATTAGTTTTATACGTTTTTATAATTTTGTGTACTATTGATATTTTAATAAATTGGTCGTTGGTTTTAGTAATATAATTATACTATTGATATTTATGTCGATCGAGAATATTATTTTTCTTTTTACATATTTAACCGTTGAATTTTTTTTTCACTCTCTACATTTAATCATTTACTTTACTCTCTATTAAATAAATACCAACTTAAATATCAAAACACACACTAAAATATCAACTCCAATACTCTTACCTAGGTAAAAACGATATATCTATACTCGCAAGCTATTCAGGTTCTGTTTAAAAAAAAAATGAATTCGATTCAGTCATTTGAGTCGAGTTATCGAGCGAGATAAATTCGAGTATCTTAATACTTGACTCGAGTAGCTCGCGAGTCTAATTGAGTTTTTTTTTTTAATATATATTTTTATTTTTAAATTGTATTGAAAAATCTCAATTCGAGTTTGAGCACAAATAATTGAGTTTTGAAGTTGAACATGATAATCGAATTTATTTTTTAGTAGATAATCGAGCCTAATCAAGCGAGTTCAAGCAATTCGATTTTTATTTCGAATCAAGCTCGAGCTTTAAAAGTGAAATTCGATCAAATTCGAATCAAATTTCGAGTAGAGCTCGAAATCAAAATTGAGCTTTTTACAACATAAACTGGTGCTCGGCTCAATTATACCTCTACCTAGCCATTTTTGTCTTGCAAGTACTCTTCTCAAATCTAACTAAAGAAAGAACTATGACAATTGAATATGATCAAATATTAATTATCAAAGAGGCAACGTTACGCATGATTATAAAATTGATAGCAATGTGTCAATCAATCATTGTCAAATTGATTGCCATATATATATATATATATTTTTTGGGTGAAAAGTCATCCAAATGCCACTTTGTTTTTTATAGACTAAAACCAAATAAGTTTTTATTATTTAAAATGAAATTTATGGGTCATAATTCATATTATAGTTCAAGATACATTGAATATGAATATCTATATATTTTTTTGAGAAAAAAAATATAAATTGATATAGATAAATGTATTTTACATTTTGAAAATCCTAATAGCATGTTTTGCATTTAAATATATTAATGGTAAAGAACACAAATGTGAAATGTGTGTGTGCATTTGGAAAAAAAAAAAATAAGCAACCATTAATTAAAGAGGGACAGGCGTGTGAAAAGGAATATGAGAAAAACAAATAATTTTTAAAAAAAATTATTTATCACGTAATATAAGATAGAAAAGATTGGTTTTTATTAAGTAATTCATAATCTTTCTATATAATATATATTATATCTATAAAAACGAAAACCCCAATTATATAATATTTACACATTGTACTTGTTATAGTTAAAAAATCAATGGTTCCTTTTTATGTACACCAAAAAAAAAAAAAGGAAGAATTATCTCCCATTTAAAAATAATTATAATTGTATTTTATTATCAAAATAAAATAATAATAATGTTAATAGTTGATTTAATCGTAATGTAAAATTATCTCATAAATATACTTTTTTTTTTAATTTTTATGTGCAAATTAAAAGTTTAACATATATTTCATTAAAATATAACTAAATAATTAATAAATTAAATAAAAAGACCGTGATAGTATTTTATTTTCACTTATAAAGTTTTAAATTTTTGCTAATAGTGTATAAAATAATATTTTGTAAACTTAATAGTTATTTTTTAATATTAAAGTGACTGATTGAATTGATATCACAAGTTAATCAGATGCAAATTAAGTTTATAAATTTTACTTAAAAAATTAAAATTGTTTTATATTTTTTTTTTTGTGGAAAAAACTTACCCATACTTATTTTTTTTTCATTTTAATAATGTGCAATATTTAGTTTCACTTTGTTACTTTTGATTGATAAATGATATTTTCAAATTAACAGGATTAGATAAGCATATTTTTTTTTATCAACTTTCATAGGCAGTATAATAATTTTTTTTAATATTAAAAAAGCCCAATTTTCTTTAATCAAAAAAGAAAAATTCCAGCTGTATAATTCTGTACTTGGCTTTATCCAGTTTCTTTTGGCTCAGTGGAGTTGCCAAGGTGGTCCGGTAACGGGTGTCTCTGGTTCTAGTGGTCTCTGCTGTTCTGTTTTTGTTACACTTAAAACGTGATTACTGAAATTTCCTTCATGGGGTTTAACGTTTGACAACACATTCCCATTCACCCACACGTTTTCTCATTGCTTAACCTTTATCTCTTTCTTGGGTATTTTTCATTTTCTTCAAAGTTCTTTTACTTGGTCCCTTGGAAACAAAAAATCCCATTGCTTTTCCATGTCTTCATGTGAGTATCTCACTTTCTCTTTCTATGTTAATTTTTTTAGATTAAGATTAAGATTTTGATTTGGGTTTTGTTTTTGGTTATTTTGAAGTTTGGATGTGTAAGGATTCTTTTATTTTACTTTTTTGTGTGACTTGGTTCTTGAATCAGCTTTTGCTTATAGGGAAATGGGTATTTGGTTTTTGTTTTGTTGAGAGACTGAGATATTTTGGAATTGGGTTTTGTTCCTTGAATGCATAAACTTGTGGTAAAGTGGTCACTTTTTAGGGTGTTGTGCTCTCCCTGTTGGTTCCTAATATTGTCAAATTTCAATATTGATTGTCATCTGGATTTAATTTTGTGATTTTAGCATGCTTAGTTTTTGGAAATTCTTCACTTTGGCTCTGGTTTTCTAAGATTGTTCTTATAAAATAGTGTTATTACATGATTTTCTGGATGGAACAGTGTTTGCCTCCTTGTGATTTTGTCTTAAACCTTTTTAAAAATTATGATTTCACTTGAGGTTTTGTCTGATATGTAATTTATGGTGTTGCTGCTGCATTCTTGTAATATCAGTGAGATAATATTTACTATAATCTTTTCTTGACAATTTTATCAAATTTATGACCTATGTCTAAGTTTTATTGAAAAGACTGACATATGTGTTTCCTCTAGTATTTTCTTTTTCCTTTTGTTGTAAACTCAAAATGGTTAAGTAACTTTCTGTTGTAAAGAAGAAGGTCAATCCAATTATTATGTTCTAATGCAATATGTTAGACATTTATAAAAAACGAGTTTATCTACCAGATTCTGTTGTCTGAACTTTTGGGGTAAATGTAAAGCTTTAATTTCTATCACCTTTCATTTCTCTTGGGGGGCCTTTGGCTTGCATGCATCTTGTGATGCTCTGTTGTAAGACGCGAGTTAGCATCTTCCATCCTTTGCACACAATGACAGTTGATTTATACTGTTATGCAGCTAGCAGAAACCTGTATAGTTTTTCTGACATGCACACTTCAGGCAGGGAGAACCCAACAGGTTCAACAGTTTCTGATTTTGCCACCACATATTGACTGATAAGGCTGTGAAATTGGTTGTAGTACTGTAATGTATCTATACTTACATTACACAATGCAAACCTTGTAGTGCCAACTGCCAACTACATGTGTTGTGTGTAATATCATCTTTAAGACTGATGCCTTTCATTATTTGTTTGAGATGTAAGCCATAAATTAGACCTTAGAAATGCCTTATAGATATAGATGCTTTATAGTTTATCCATCATTGTTGTATATGAAAAATGAAATGCAAGTATATTGATTGTTGTGGGAGAGAATTTGAAAATTTATTATGATGATTTTTTTCCTTGTACTTCTAAAATTTTTTCTTTTTCTAGTTGTTGAATATTGATTTTAAAGTGTGCATTCATATTCTTAAATTCCAGAACTTTGTTTTGAACACATTGCTAATCTGTCATGACTGCTCTGATTGCCTTGCCACAGATCAATAAAGATTTTTAGCAATTAATCATTATATCATTAATTAAGGAGTTTTTATATGTGTGTTTGCGCATTTTAGTCATGGGTAGCTTGCTCTTATTTCAGGTAGCTTAGGAGCTCCAAATATTAAAATTCCGAAGTTGAGTTTTGGAAGAGCAAGAGTTGATAATTTAAAACTGAATAATGTAAGAATTTGGATAAGGCAAAGACCACTGCAATATACTGCCCTGGTTAGACGCTCAGAGAAGGCATTCAGCATAGGTTGTGGTCCAACTTTGGAAACCCAGGGTGAGTACTTCTTGCTGATATAGTTCTCACTCTTAATTTTTTTTTTATTCCCAGTAAACTATCATAGCCAAGCTCTCTTATTGCATATTTATGTCAAGGAATAAATGCAATTATATCTGCTTGATCTACTTTATCAATTGTGCAGTAAGGTATGGTGATATAGAGAGTTGAGACAATGAACTATTTTGCCCTCAATAATAGTTCTTCTGATTCTTAAAGAAATACCACATTGTAGCAATCTCATGAAGACATATATTCTATGTTCTGCTTGTTTCAGATTTAGTAGAATTTTATTCCTTGGATTGCTTTACAGACTAGTCTTCGGTATTTTTTGGGTACATAACTCATATGTACATCTACTTATACAGAGTAGTGTGTGCATGTGTATAACAAATGAAATACACACACATAACACACGCACACACATAGTGTAGTAGTACATACAGAAAAGTAGTTTTCAGTTTATTTACTTTGGAGGTGAATAATGCGATTGAATGACAGTCTATGGTGCAAGTTGATAATATTCAATTCATCTATCTTTCTGGTTCTATTGTCCACTCAAATTTGTCGAAATAGGGATAGTCTATAATGTCTCTGCAATTTGAAGACATTCTCACTTCATTATAGAGGTTATAACCTCTCATCTGTGTGAGAAAAGAAAAAGTAGGAAAAGGAATACAGGGTAGGGTAAGGAGGGAAAGTAAAGACTAACTATTGAAGCTTCTTTGGATTTGTAATAATTTCATGAATTGGTGCAATCTATTTGTGTCTCAACTGCTCAAATCCTATTTCATTTAAGGTTGATGTACACATGCTACTCATTGGGAAGGAATATCTTGTTCCAGTCTTCCAGTTGTTTCTGGTCATATGTCAGTTTATTTGCTGTCTTATCTCAGAGTAACCAGTGTAATACTTGGCGATTAAGTACCCCACTGATTAAAGTGTGTAAATTTGAATATTTTGAAGTTTTTCCATCATCTCTTTTTTCGCTTGAGTTTTCTAAACTACAATGATTTGTTGAAAATGTCATTTTATGAGATTTCTTTCTTACTTTTTCGTTTTATATATAATGCGTCAAAGTAGAAGATTAGGGTGAGAATCTTATATATTTCTGTCAATCAATAGCTTATGTCTAACATCCTTTTGTTTGCTGACTTGCAGCTACTTCAAATTTAGCAGATGATTCTAAAGAGACTAAAATGTCTGGTTTGACTAGCCAGCTTATTCCAAATTCATCTGCGGTGAGTTCATAATTGTTTTTATAAATCATATTAGCAAGCACGTATGTTTCGCAAAATCATTATTGCTATTCTCTTTCTCACCTTTAAATTAAAAATATTTTGACTGGTAGATCTTTTGAAGTTTACTGGGTAATTAACGAACCATGCTTGCATAGCTGTTTCAAGTTTTAACCCTGATTTAAGCAGCTGTGAAGTAGCAATAGATGGGATCCGGAGAAAATGGAGTAGTTGCTTTGTCTGCTTTTTTATGTACTCATAATTTAGAAATTGAGAATAAATATGTGAATATGCCTGCTTAGTGACTTGTTTTTATAAATGAATAAAAAATCATACTTTTAGCTTATTTTTTAGAAGTTTGTAGTTTACAATTTCTAACTGCAGGTGGAATCTCTGGTCAGAGATATATGCAACACGACTTCAATTGCAGAGTTTGAACTAAAAGTAAGTGGGTTTAAATACTTGTGTCATAAATTGCTTAATAATGTGAATGGCTTTTCAACTTGCATTGTTTTCTTTTGTATCCAAAACAATTGCAAATTTTTGTTTTATAAATTATCACCTTCTTAAGCTTTCTGTCTGTCTCCATTTGCTAGCTTGATGGATTTCGGCTATATGTTGTGAGGGACTTAGCTGGAGAAAGTGAACCTCCACCTGCTATCCCAAGTCCTCCTCCTGTCAGTGTCAGCAGTAATAAAAATGTTGAGGCACCTGACTCAAATGGGGCTGTTTCTACACCTTCTTTAGCTATCACCAAACCACTATCTGCTTCAGGGAGAATCCAATCGTTACTTGATAAAGCGGCAGATGAAGGCTTGGTGATACTTCAGTGTCCAAAGGTGAGAACCTGAAATATAAATTTTTCTCTTTCTTTGAACCCGTAGAACTAAGATGATAAATTGTGCAGGTAGGTTTCTTCAGGAGATCACGAACCATAAAGGGGAAGCGTGCTCCACCATCGTGTAAAGAGGTATTACTTCAATAGATTTTGGTAGGAGTATTTGGTTATTTTAGGGGCCCAAAAAATAGATTGTTTTGAGACATTATATTATAATAAAAGATACCGTTTTTCCAATTTGGCCATTGCATTCAAGATAGTTTCACTGTTTGTTCCTCTCTTTTTTTCCGAAGTATCTTCAATAGACAAAAAATACATGAAACCATTGATTTTGGAAGCCACTCTAGTGTATCCCATTGGTTCCCTTGTACTCTCAAATTGAGAGTCTCAAATGTAGTTTTTGTTTCCATATGTTAGATGGACTGTTGAGAAATTATGAGTTATTTTCTGTAACAAATGGATCAATCCCTGATGGTAAAATTTTCGATTATGCAACAGAAGCAAATAGTGAAGGAGGGGCAAGTGCTTTGCTACATTGAACAACTAGGTGGTGAAATTCCAGTTGAGGTGTGAATCTTTACTTAAAATGGGAATTACTGTGTTTTCTCTATGTTAACTGATGGAAATGAGGGTTGATTTCACCCAATTGTCTTGCTACTTACTTTTTATGTATGCTTAGTTTATATGATCAATCAATCTGGATTTTATTTTCTAATTCTGATCATTCTTTTACTAGTCTGATGTATCCGGGGAGGTCATAAAGGTTCTAAGAGAGGATGGTGGTATGTCTTGACATCTTTCAACATATTTCAATTCATGGTATTTTGCAATGTAACCTGGTCGTTTATTCTTACTTGTTTCTCTCTTACACGACAGATCCCGTAGGATATGGCGATGCTCTTATCGCACTACTCCCATCTTTTCCGGGGATAAAGAAGCTGCAGTAGATGATTTTTGGTTAATTTGCTTGTTATCCCATGATGGTGGTTCTTAATAGTTTGTCACATATGTAAGCTTTGTGTTCTTTACCTTCTTTAATACCAATGAATATACATGCATGCCTGTAGCATAGCAGTAAATGAGATCTCTATGAAAATTTAGCGTTTCTGATGAACAGTTGTGTTGGAATTGGTTCTTTTCTACAAGTAATTGGAATATGGAACAACATTTGGAATCTGCCTCTGAACTAATTCCACTTTTCAATTAATTGCAGTGCAGTGGTTAGATGTGAACTTAGGACTTTATTGCCTGAATGTATGATACAGTATGTTATTCGGATTAGGATGTGAGTGTTTGATATGGTTATGTGTCCGACACGGGTATGTTTAATTTTTTTAGAAAGTTTTTTCATGTATTTAGAGGGTCATATGTTCATATCCATGTCCGGATATACGTCGGAAACGAGTATTGGACCGGACACAGATACTTCAAGAAAAATGAAGAGTCGGAGCAACATAAGTATTACATATATTATAAGGTTATATGGGAATAGAAATGTTTATTTGCTTGAACTGATATATCCCTATATTTGAACTGGCTAATTCCCAAATGAACCAGAAAATTAAGCTCTCAAGTTTCATCATGTCTAATATTATCACCCAAATAATAAAATGTATGTCTTTGTCGACATCTTAAGAAAGATTAGCTACTACTGAGATAATATAATTTAACAGAAAGAAGTAAGAAAATGACATGTAACTCTTACCACTGTAAGGAATATTTTTTGCTAAGAAATTTTATTCCTTTCATTACTTCATGCCATTGCCATCAATTTAAAGTTTAAACTAGAAACATATAACACTAATTATGTTGGTGAAAGAAAAAAATTGATGTGAAAAAAAAATGTTTTAAAAGAAAAAAAAAAGTTAAATATAGGTAATTTGTTAATGAGAAGTGGATAATTTTTTAGATGTGTGAGCAATTTTTTTCAAAACGTAAAAGTACGTAATTGTGTGGTTAACTCTTGACACCAATTTAGTAAAGCATTTTAATATCTTTACTAGATTATATCACACTTAATATGTGGGTAAAAAAAAAAGTGTAAATTTTTTAAAAATATGAGAAAAAATAGGTGAAACAAAAAAAAAAAGTTAGGTAATCATACAAATTCAGTCATACCGACTATGTGAGTGAAAGAAAAAAAAATGTAAAATTTAAAAATTGTGAAAAATAGGTGAAAAAATATGTATCCATAAAAAGTATGAGTAATTAGGTAGTTTTTTTTAAAATTAAATATGTGAATAAATTGAAAAAATAATTTAAATATTTAAAATTGATATTAAATGACAATTATATCTTTTATTATAATTTATTTTAAGTTTTGTGTTAATTCATCAATTTGGTGTCATTTAATTCAATAACATAAAATTCAATCACACACTTTATTAATAGTATAGATAATAATTAAACTCAAATATTTCATTCAATTTCTTTAACTCATTACTCACATTATGATTAGAAGCTCCGCATGTCTATATTTTATATAAAAAAAAAAAAAAATTTAAAGGTTGAATTTGGTATATAAAATTTAAAGGTAAAATCATAGACAAATTGATAAATAAAATATTTTATTTTATTTTTGGACCATGCATAATTACAATGCTTGAAACTTATTTTAAACAATGTTGTTAAAGACATATTGTCAGAAGATGAAAAGTTACCCAAAATTTTTATAAAACAAAGAAGATATGGGGAAATTGGGACTTGGTTACAACTTTAAACTTACAACTAAATTCATGCATGAGTTATAAAAAAAAAAAGGGAACCCTTTATTTTACAAAGAACGTGAATCAATGGTAGAGTTTATGGTATGTAGTCATCCTCGATTT
Source organism: Fremontodendron californicum (assembly GCA_030761205.1). NCBI lineage: Eukaryota > Viridiplantae > Streptophyta > Magnoliopsida > Malvales > Malvaceae > Fremontodendron > Fremontodendron californicum. The sequence goes on from JAULJL010000024.1 coordinate 8,060,114, forward strand.
AAATCGATGCAATGATAGTACTTAGATAATTTAATTAAAAATTGAAGGATTATTATGTTTGATATGATAATAATTAATCGGATCAAATCAATCGATCAAATTAATTTAATTGAAAACTGAAGATTTATTAGGTTTAATACGGTATATAGAATTGGTAAAAATCAATTTTAAGTTATTTTTTATTTTTTTTTGTAAGTGATGTGATTTAAATTTTTAATTTTATTTTAAAGATGTACAATTAAATTAAATACATATTCAATTAATTATTTAATATTAAAATTATATATTCAATATTTAATTTTTTAAAAATTAAATCAATCTTATTAATGATCTAAAATTTTACTAATTTAATTTCTGATCTGATTTTTTTTTCGACCTTGGTTGATGTTATTATTTCTATTGCAATATGTAACTTGTTCATTTTGTAATAGGCTTGGGATGAATATTTATTAAAAAAAAACTATTTATATATATGTGTTTGTTTGTTTTTTTTTTTGTGTGATTATATATATGTCTTTGTTAATATCATATATATATATATATATATAGGTTTTTGTTTTTTGGACCAATATATTTGATGTACGTCTAACAATTTCTTTAATTATATTTTCGTTTAAGTATTAATGACATTATTTTATTTTTATTACCAAAGGCAAAAACTCGGGAAAAATATCTTGAAGTATAAAAATCCCTACTTTTGATTTTACAATTAAGCAAGATTTTAGGGTGAAAAGTAAATAAAAAAAAGGGGAAAAAGAGAGAAAATAAAATAAACTTGAAGGCCACAAGTGTCACCTTCCATGATTCTCCGAATGATCATGCTCAAAGTCTGAAACGCTATTTCTTGCGAGGGAAAGGATTTTTGTATGGTTTTAGGCCTTTTGAATCTTTTTGGTGGTTCAGAACTCAAATCTTAAAATCATGGGTTGATTTGGGGGGTTTTTGTTCGTTGTCTTTCATTTGGGATTTCAATATTTTTTTACTCCTTAAAACAAAAGTTGTTGAAATCGGACATTGAAACAGAGTTGGTTTTTCTTGTTTTTTAAACTACAACATGAACATTTCCAGAGATGCCTATAAACCCATGCTTCAATGGCAGCCTCAACATCCAATTCAGGGGGGAATCCTCGAAACCTCGTCTCACGCTGAATACCCTTCATTCAAGAAACGTAGAATTTGTGAAAATTTTGTCCCAAACCATAGGATTCCAGGGGCAATGAAAGAAGTAGCCAGCGATAGTCTCAAGGCCAAGCAACGCGGGTCCCAGTGTCAAGGGTTAGGTGATGACTCAAAAAGGCTTTGTAGAATGTTCTGTAACGGGAGAAACTGTAGTTATGGAGATAGGTGTCGGTTTCTTCATGTGATTCCTGATAAAATTAGGGACATTTCCATGATAAGCGCTGTGCCTACTGCTGCTCTAGTCAATCAAAATAGAGGGTCATGTGAATTGGATTGCAAGGGTCTTGTTGGTTCTTTGAGTGCTGGTGGTGAGGGGAATTTTAAGCCGACATTGTGGAAAACCAAGCTATGCAATAACTGGAAGATGACTGGAAGCTGCCCGTATGGATATGCGTGTTGCTTTGCTCATGGAAAAGCGGGTATTCAAGCAGTCTCATTTGGTTACTTCCTTTTGAGTGTTGATTCTCATTGTTTTACAGTTTTACCATAATTTTCTTATGCCATTTTAATGCATACCATGCTGTCTTTTCTGATAACAGTTCTTTTTTGCCAATTTCACTCCTTAACTCCGAATTCTGAACATAGACCTTAAGAGATTATGCATCAATTACTAAGATAATGTGGAATGAGGATTCATGTGCCATATGTTTGTAAGCAAACATCATATCATTTGCTTCTACCTGAAATGTCAAAATGGGTTTTCCAGACCTTTAATTGGATTCTGCTAACCCCTGTAACAGAATTTGATTTTTTCCATTGGCTCCAAAGTTGTAGATAAATAAATCTTTGGAAGTAATAGTTTTGGTGGTTAATTCTTTAAGGTTAAGAAACAATAATGTTTCTGCCAGTCAATCTGAATACATTTAGTTGGGCTCTTAATTTTGTTTTGCTTCATTATTTGATGTGGAGATGTAGACCATAATGATCTTTGATTTGAATGAAATGAGTGGGATTGAATGGAATAGGTCTGGATGATCATTGATGTGAATGAATTGAGTCATTGAATATGTTTAATATATTTTTAAAAAAAATTTATCATTGAACATCTAGGCATCTAGTTTAAAGCATGAGAAGAATTTTATTGTTTGATGGATCTAATTTTTGGATTTCTATTTTCCTAATGTAAGTTCTTGTTTTGATTTGCAGAACTACAGAATCTTGGTGGTTGTTTTCCATTAGAATCTTGGATTGTGCCAACTTGTTCTTTGAAGAATGTTCATAATGATAGGAATAGGACTGGGAATTATTTCAAGCAGCAACTGCAAGAAACAAAAGGCTCATTAAAGCGGAAACAAATAGTGAAGCTATGTGATATCTATGCTGATTGGATTGAAGACATGTCCATTCTGCCTAGCCCCTCATACAAGTGAAGAATGGTGGATTACTCTCCAAGAGACTACTAGAGGAAACTGACAACGGGAAATCAAACTCTTTAAGAATTAGGGAAGTTGACTCTGACTCGTGTCTGGAATATTGACATTCAGATTTTTTTCCATCTGTGTATATAGATGTCAAATGGTAGTTATTCTAGTTTCCAAATGAATTTTAGTCTCAATATATGGTCTTGAATTTAGTTACCTTGATCTTCCAATATGTCTTTTTGTTATGTTCTCTGATCTTTGTTTAAGCGGCAATGTCAATGATAGTGTTTGTGAATATCTTATACATGAATGCTACTTATAGTCATATCAGTAAGTGAGAAAGCTTTTATGAAAAGCTAATGACGAGCAAAGGCTCCACTGGGATAACAAAGATATCTGCTGTGCTTATTCATCTGCAACTTGTTATTGTTTAGATCATGCAGGAGATCGGGTATCTTGTCAAAATTATCTCAGAATTTCTAGCAAATGTTAATCTCTGAGTGAGATGATACCCCACCATTTCATCGTTTCATCTAGTCTTGCGAAATAAGGTAACGTTTTTTTATAGATTCTGATGACACTTGATCATACTAAAAAGTCTGTATTACCTTTGTTATCCACAATTACACCAGATTCCATCAGCAACATATTATAATTCGCAGCAACAATTGTCTCAAGGGTCTGTTTGGAACAACAATTTATTTCAGTCATTCGGTTTACTGCAGTGAATCTGTCTGTAATTGCTCTAATCATGTGCACTGGGATCAAACTATTGATGCAAATAGAGTTGTATATGAGATACCTGTGCTTGCAAGTTATTCGGGTTTGGCTCGAAAAAAAATAGAATTCGGCCCGGTCATTGTTGAGCCGAGTTCGAGCAACTCGAGCTATTGAGCGAGCCGAGTTCGAAATATCCTAATGTCCAATTTGAATAGCTCGCGAGCTTAATCGAATTTTTTTATTTTTAATATATATATTTTTTATTTTTAATTAGTATTAAAAAAATTCAATTCTACCTCGAGTTTAAGTACAAATAATCGAATTTAAAGTCAAGTTATTTTTTATTAGATAAACAAATCTAATCGAACGAATTCAATCAATTCGATTTTTATTTCAAATCAAACTCGAATTTTAAAAATAAAACTCGATCAATTTCGAATTGAATTTCGAGTTGGAATTTGAATTTGATTCGATTACATCTCTAAATGCAAAGCCTCGTACAAACAGTGCAGGGCTAAGGATGAGTTGTCATACTTCTTCGGCATCATGGAAAGATTTGTAGATTAGCAGAGAAAGATGTTGAAGGCTACAGGTGCTTTAAATAATTGCTTCTGTATATATATTTTTTTATTTTCCAAAAACAAAATAAAATAAGCCCAATCAAAACAAAGATTTCAATAGTTGACGAAGGGCTACTTTAGCATTTATGTTGTAAAAAATTTGAGTTAAAAAAAAATGTATTTAAAAAGTGTAATAAAAAAATATAATTTAAAATTTTTTAAATATTTAGTATTGTTGGGAAAAAATATTATAGAAAATTAAAATGTCAAAAAAAAAATGTTTAAAATAATAAAAATATAAAGATTTGAAGATAATAAAATTATTTTATTCAAAAGCTAGCTTTTAAAGCCCAAAAGCTATACTTTTTGACTTTTTGGTTTGGCTTTTCAAACCATGATTTCAACAACAGAAACCAAAATTTTTTATCTGTTTAGCATTGCGTTGGCTGTGAAAAACAAATTTTGATCTTAAAAACTGTGTCAGAAATAATGCTAAACAAGGTAGAAGACTAGTTTGACAGTTTCTACCTAAAACATTACAAGGAGGTCATAGGCTTTCTTTAGTGTTCTTTTGAAACAGTTTTTATGTAAAAAGTTATTTTTTATAGCATATTTAATGTTAAATAGGTAAAAAAATTATTATTTTTTATTAAAATTATAATTTGAAAAGCTAAATCAGAAAGTTAAAAAATATAATTTTTAGATTTTAAAAACTAGCTTCTGGATAAAATGATTTTATTATCCTCACATCTCTACACTTTTATTATTTTAAACATATTTTTTTTGACATTTCAATTTCACACAACACTTTTTCACCACAATACCAAACACTTAAAAGTTTTTAAATTATAATTTATCACCATACTTTTTAAACACATTTTTTTTAACCCAAACTTTTTTTAACCCAAACTTTTTTCAATAGCAATGTTAAACTAACTCTTAATTTTTCTTAATAAATGAGGTTCATTGCAACTTTGCAAGTAGTCCCAGCATTATATACTATTATGATTTTTGAGTCCTTAGAGATTAGGGGTGAGCAAAATCCGACTCGACTCGAAAAAACCGAAAAAAAATTCAAATTTCGAATTAAATAGTTCGGTTTATTAGAGTTATTCGGATTTTCGGATCAACTCGACTAAGTAATTTGAGTTATATAGTTTAGCTAGGATTTGATTTATACAACTCGAATAACTCGAAAATCCGAATAAAATATTTCTATACGACGTCGTTTTACTCATTTGAGTTTGATACTAAGCTTGAGTTTTGCGTTTTCCTTATTTCGTCTTCCCTTTTTACTCTTTAGCCCATTTTTGTTGGGTCATTTATTTTTGTTATTTGTCACCATTCAGTAGAAAAATAAATCCACATGACCTGTTGACTGCATACTTATTGTCTTAATGTTTTATCATTCATTTTTTTTTCCCTTTGAAATTGACAAGTCTAGATTGAAAGTTTACATTGAATTTTTTGACTTTCAAAAGGGGAAGACTATCACTCAATGCTTCATTCAGTTAAAGATTGAAGCTTTTGGTTGATATCATGCACATTACCAAGCTAACCAAACAATGAAATTCAAAAGATAATGAATTCTCTTTTTTTAAAGCTGAATAGTAGGCTATTTATTTAGTATGAGAAGTCTTTGATAGTTATATTTATAAGAAAAGATAGAACACAAAAAAAATATATATATTTGTAATTTCATAGAACTAAATTTCAAAATTATAGATATACATGCATTTACAAGATAACAGTAATATGATCTAGTCAATCAACATTTACAAGATAACATTTTAACTCGAATAAATTATTCGATTCGATTCGACTCGACTCGAATTTGTTTTAACTCGACTCGATTCGCTAAAATTTCAAATTGAGTTTGGTTGACAAAATAGGACTCGTCAACTCGACTAATCCGAATTTTTTTCACTCGACTCGACTCGATCGAACGCTCACCCCTATTAGAGACCCAAGTGACTTTTTCAAATAATCCGGACAATTTTTGTCCTATAATGACTATGTTTTTTTTTTTTTTTTTAGATATTTAGTTTTAAGTTATTTTTAATTTTATTTTTAAATAATGTATATAAAAAAATTGATTTGCACGATAGTTCACAGGTCGATTGAAAATCCGTACCTGACCCGTTCGAAAAAAGAAATTTATTTTGTTAATTATTTTCAATTTATAGTTTTTATTTTTATTTTTTTAAATGATGTATTTAAAGGGGTCGGTCTGCACGTTGACTCGCGAATCGATATAGGATTCGTACCCGATCAGTATGAAAAAATATAAAATAAAATATATTTTTTATTTTTATTTTTATTTTTTTAAATGATATATTTAAAGGGATTGTTCCGCACGTTGACTCGAGATTTAGGATTCGTACTCGATCCGCACGGAAAAAAAAGTTAAAAGGAGAAATTTTATTATTATTAATTATTAATAATATTTTATTTTTAAATAATGTATTTAAAGTGGTTGGTCCGCATGTTGACCCGCGGGTCGATTTAGAATTCGTACCCGACTTGCTTGGAAAAAAAATAAACAAGAAATTTCTTTTATTAATTATTTTTAGTTTTTTTTTTTTAAATGATGTATTTAAAGGTGTTGGTTTGCATGTTGACTTGTGAGCCGATTTAGGATCTGTACCAAGCCGCCGCTTGAGAAAAAAAAGTTAAAATAATAAATTTATTTTATTTATTACTTTTATTTTAATTTTAAATGGTGTATTTAAAGGGTTGGTCCATACGTTCATTCGTGGGTCGATTTAGAATCTATAATCGACCCGCTTGAAAAAAAATAAAAAAAGAAAATTATTTTATTAATTATTTTTAGATTTTAATTTTATTTTTAAATGATGTATTTAAAGTGGTTGATCCGCAAATTGATTAGTGAGTCGTTTTAGGATCCGTACCTGATTGCATGAGAAAAAAGTGAAAAAAAATTATATTATTAATTTATTTTTAAATAATGTATTTAAAAGGGCTAGTCCGCACGTTGACTCGCGGAAAGATTTAAGATCCGTACCCGACCGTCTCGAAGGAAAAATTTTAAAAAGTTTATTTTTTTAATTTTAACTTTAAATGATTTATTTAAAAGGGTTGGTCCGCACGTTAACCGCGGGTCGGTTAAGGATTAGTACCCAACCAGCTCAGGGAAAAAGTTAAAAATTTTATTTTTTCAATTATTTTAATTTTAAATGATGTATTTAAAGATGTAGGTTCGCACATTGAGTCACAGGTCAATTTAGGATCTGTACCAGATCCGCTCAGGAAAAAAAGTAAAAAAAAAAAAAAGATAAAACGAACTTACTACTAACCTATGTGAGAAAATCGATCATACAAGAGAATAAAATACCAACCACAATTTTATTTTCTTATTTTCTACTTCTTATAAATAAAAATATACAAAATACAATAAAATCTAAATATTTTTAAATATATATAAATAACATTTGAAAATATATTTATATTACGTAATTTATAAATAAATAATTATTATAAATTTAATTTCATAATTAACAAAATATAATTATAGTAATATTATTACAATTTAAAAATAAAAAATTATTATTTAATAAAATATAATTTAAAATTAATTTATTATTATTAATTAATTAAAAAATTTATAAAAAAAATTTAAAAATATCCTAACTTAGCGGAATATTTTTTTTAGTTAAGTTTTAAATAAGAGTCTGCTTAATCTCTCTCTATAAACATTGATTAAAGATTATTTATTTATTAGTTCATTTTTTTTTACATTTAATATATTATTTTTATTAAATTTAATAAAAAAATAATATATTAATTTTATATATTTTTATTTATATCATTTTAATGAAAGCCTATAAACACTAGTTCACATTTTTCTTTAATTAATGATGTTGTAGGCAAGTGATTTCCACACAAAAGACAAGTGATGTCCTTTCATCTGTCATCAATATCAGCATGCCAAATTGGACCAAGTTTGTGCTTCTTCCACACAAAAGATGCCCCTTACTTTCGACCCATAATGTCAATAATTAACACAGTGTTACTTTCTTACCCAAAAGCTACCAAAGAAAGTGGAACCCTTGAAAAGAGAGACGTAGCCCCGACCTGTGAGTTCCCACGATTAGACCAGGAAAATACATGCATGACTTTGACAATAAACAAACTTTATTATTATTATTATTAGGATTAAATTAAATATAATGTATTAATTTTGTAACTTGTTTTTCTGGTAGGTATAGGGATGATAATTATCTCTTAAACTTTGTTTGGTCAGTAAACAAAGTACTTTAGTGAGTAAACAAACTGAATAGAGTATTGTAGATAGCATTCACATTATCAAATTTTACTATTAATTCTTGTACTATAACGAAAATACGAATAAAGTCTTTCTATTGTAATTCAAAAAATTTTAGCATCTCTATTTTTTTGAAATTTTAAATTTTAGTTCAATTACAAACGTTTTTTATTTTTTCATTAATTTTAATGATGTGGCTTTTATTAAGCTTATATGGCCTTTATTTGACTTACGTGACATTTTCAATTCAGCAAAAACAAAACACTAAAGTGGAAACATTTTTCCAAATATATTTTCCAAACCAAAAACAAAAACAAAATAAAAATTATTAATTGTTTTATTTTTACCAAAACAAAATCCTAAACCAAGCCGTAAATGTGTTCTCTTAACTCTTTTTAAACAACTCAGCCCTAAACCAAGCCGTAATCCCTAACTCATATAGCAAATAGAAATCAAAATCGAAATCAGCCTTCAATATTGAAATCTAAATCGAAGAGAAGCAAAATAACGAAAGCAAACAAAGCCCTAATCCTTAATCTGAAATGGTACCCATCGAATGTTGTAGAATTGAACCAAATCGAAGAAAGGGGAAAGTGAGAAGTGAGAGAAACTAAAGAAAGCTGAAACTGAGAAGTGAGGGAAACTGAAAAAAGATAAGTGTTTTTTATTTATGGGTTTTTTTAGTTTATTTATTTTTGTGGTCCTTTTTGTGTTTTCAATACTGTGATAAATATTTTTTCTGTTTGAAAAGATTTTTTGTGGTCCTAGTTGTGTTTTAATACTGTGTGTGGTTCTTTTGAGTTGGTTGTTGTCGTTTTGTCGGGAGCTAAAAGAAAAATGTCAAGATTTTTACACAAGTCAATGGTAATAGACATTAGAAAGAAAAGTTAGATTCTTTACCTTTTTTTTTTTTTATTATGAGTTAAATTTAAAGTTACATTTTTACACAAGTTGAGTGGCAGGTGGTCATAAGTCGAGTTGATTTTTACACAAGTCGAGTGGCAAGTGGTCAATGTGTAACTTGATCAATTTCAGGAATGTTTGCAATTTATAACATATTCATGGTAAGTGATGCATTGGTACTTAATTGCCAGCAAGAATTCAATATATATATTTTTTCTCCAATAATCTAGCTCACAAAAGAAATCAGCTTGTTGGTAAGCACTGGGCAACATCTGAGGCAAATAGGAATTTAGCATTGTCAATGAGTTGTTTTCCTAATTTTGTTTTGGGCTTGTTTTTATAAGTATATACTGATATTAAAAAAAAAAAAAAGAAACAAGTGTTTGACATTAGAGTGTAATGAAAAATGAGCTTCCATTACAATATTTTGATATATAATATATATAATTTTAGAATACTTATTCATAATAGTATTTGATGAAGGCTTCTTCTTCTTCTTGACACTAGTTCACAAAAGGGTTTATTTACTTTTATATATATATATATATATATTAATTAAGTTAACATGTTAGGGCATGCGAGCGACAACCTTTTTTTTATCATGCATCAAGCGCAAAGAATAAAACTAAGAGTAAAAGCAAATTTAAATTATGTCTGCCATGAGCAATTCTCAATTTTGAGGGTGTTGTGTTTGTGAATTAATTGGAAGGATTTTATTTTTTCATTTATTTATTAAAGGGCAAATTTTTTGGATGCAGGAAAGCAAAAGATTGAGGAAGTTGCAGTGACAAGCAGTGAGTGAATCCTATTCCTTTCCCTGCATTAGGTGAATTGTTTGTTTTTTTTTTTGTTTTTCCATTTTGAAGTCATTCTGCTAGCAATGTTGGTGTATTGGGATATATTTATCTATGCCTACAAAAAACATTGTGTGTTTTCATTCCAACAAGTATAACCAAAAACAATTCGATTGAAGTTAATTCTTTTTTTCCCCTATCTTTGAATTCTTTTAAAATTGTCAATATATTAGTTATTTCCTATCTATTTGTTGAGAAAAGTGGCATTGTCCATGAATTATCTGCTTTATTGCTACAAAGATATGATTATTGTTAAAATATTTATTTGTTTATGTTATGCCTTATATTGCTTTTATTTATGTATTTATTTGTCTTCAACCCTATGTAGCATTACTTCCAACTTTTGTAAAGTAAAGTATCATCATGGAGGAAAATTGTTAAGAACCCTAAGAGTCCGATATGTAAATGGGTCAAAAGTAAAGTATGATGAAGATGTTGATCGCATTTGTTATTGGACTATTTTAAGAACAATTAAATTCTTAAATAATGATTTGTTAAAGACAGTGAAAATTTACTATATTGAAGCTGGGAAATCATTGAATATAGGATTGAAATTGTTATGTGATGATAAAAAAATTTTAAAATTGATTGATTAATTAAAAAAAATATATATATATTATAGATATTTATGTAAAATAGTTAGATAAAAAGGTTAAAAAAAAATTTTCTAGATGTCTATAAACATTATATATTTTTATTTATATCACCTTAATGAATGTTTATAACACTAGTTCACAATTTTTCTTTTAAGTAATGATGTTCTAGGCAAGTGATTTCCACACAAAAGACAAGTGATGTCCTTTCATCTGTCATCAATATCAGCATGCCAAATTGGACCAAGTTTGTGCTTCCTCCACACAAAAGATGCCCTTTACTGTCCACCCATAATGTCAATAATTAACACAGTGTTACTGTCTTTCCCAAAAGCTATTAAAGAAAGTGGAACCCTTGAAAGAGAGATGCATGCTGATATTGATGAAGATGTTGATCGCATTTGTTATTTTATTATTTTAAGAATAATTAAAATTTTAAATTATGATTTGGTAAAGACGGTGAAAATTTATTATATTGAAGCTGGGAAGTCATTGGATATAGGATTGAAATTGTTATGTGATGATAAGAAAATCTTAAAATTGATTGTTCAATTAAAAAAAATAATATTATAGATATCTATGTAGAATAATTAGATAAAAAGATAACAAAAAAAAATATTTTAGATGTCTATAAACATTATATATTTTTATTTATATCACCTTAATGAATTTTACAACACTAGTTCACAATTTTTCTTTTCAATAATGATGTTGTAGGCAAGTGATTTCCACACAAAAGACAAGTGATGTCCTTTCATCTGTCATCAATATCAGCATGCCAAATTGGACCAAGTTTATGCTTCCTCCACACAAAAGATGCCCTTTACTGTCCACCCATAATGTCAATAATTAATACAGTGTTATTGTCTTTCCCAAAAGCTATTAAAAAAAGTGGAACCCTTGAAAGAGAGACGTAGGCCCGACCTCTGAGTTCCCACGATGGATCATCAGACCAGGAAAATACATGCATGATTTTGACAATAAACAAATTTTATTATAATTATGATTAAATTAAATATAATGTATTAATGTTGTAACTTGTTTTTCTGGTAGGTACAGTACAGGGATGATAATTATCTCTTAAACTTTGTTTGGTCAGTAAACGAAGTACTTTAGTGAGTAAACAAACAGAGTAGAAAATTGCAGATAGTATTCACATTGTAACTACTCCCACCCACCCTTGATTAAGTTAGTGCTAGCAAACAGAAGAAAACTTCCAGGAGTTTGTTTCTGCTTATCTGCCAATTCTTCTTTCTCTCTATATATTTTTCCTTATATCCTCCATTTTTCTAATAACTCCAAAAGCATCTTTGATTAATTCATTGTTCCCCATTTCAGAAATTGTTGAACTCCGTCTTTTGAAAACAAAACCATGGGTAACATCTTCTCAATCTCACTTTCAGGCGATACCATCATGACCCGTTGCTGGGATTGTGCTGCTGGACAGGCAGGTTTTATATGCAAGCTTGAAGAAAACCTAGATGCTTTAAAAACTGAACTAGCAGAATTGAAGGATCTCAGGAATGATGTGATGAGAAGGGTCAAAATCGCTGAAGATAAGCAGCAACTTGAGCGGCTAGATCAAGTTCAGGGTTGGCTTTTGAGGGCTGAAACTTTGATAAACGAAGCTGATCTACTGATTGTGGAAAGTCCTCAGGAAATTAATAAATTGTGTATGGGAGGTTGTTGTTCCACGAATCCCAAGTCCAACCACAAGTTCGGGAAGCAAATCGCCAAAAAACTCCAAGAGGTAAAGGACCAGAAGAGCAAAGGAGTATTCCAAATGGTGGCTGACAAGGTACCCATTCCTCTAGCGATTAAACGACCTAGTGAGCCAACTGTGGGTTTAGAATCCACTTTCAATATGGTTCTGAGTAGTCTTCAAGAGGAACCAGTGGGAATTATTGGCCTATATGGCTTGGGAGGAGTTGGCAAGACAACCCTCCTAAACCAAATCAATAACAAATTCTTTGATACGCGTAATGATTTTGACTACGTAATTTGGGTAGTAGCATCACAAGATCTGCAACTTGAGAAAGTCCAAGAAGCGATTGGCAAAAGAATAGGCTTTCTGGATGAGGCTTGGAATTGTAAGACTCTTGATGAGAAAGCTGAAGACATCTTCAGCGTATTATGTAAAAAGAAGTTTGCATTGTTGTTGGATGATATATGGAAGTGGGTTGATCTAACAAGAATTGGGGTACCTCTTCCAACAAAAGAAAATGGCTCTAAAATCATTTTTACAACTCGCCTTTTTGACGTGTGCTCTCAAATGGGAGCGCATAAGAAGATCAAAGTGGAGTGTTTACCACAAGGAGAAGCTTTGAAACTATTTGAGGAGAAGGTTGGAGTAGAAACCCTTGACAGGCATCCAGATATTCGGAAGTTAGCTGAAAAAGTGGCTGAAGAGTGTGCAGGACTACCTCTTGCTCTCATCACAATTGGCCGGGCCATGGCATCCAAGAAGACCCCTGAAGAATGGAAATATGCTATTGAGGTTTTGAGACTATCAGCCGCCTCTGTTTTCCCAGGGGTAGGGAAAGAGATGTATCCCAAGTTAAAATTCAGTTACGACTGTTTACCTGATGAAATGTTCAGATCTTGTTTCTTATATTGTTCTTTATATCCGGAAGATTTTATCATTAGAAAACGTAAGCTAATAGATTGTTGGATTGGGGAAGGATTTTTGGACAAGCATCCCGACTTGAGCAGCGTTCGAAACCAGGGACACTACATTATACGTTCTCTTGTTGACGCATGCTTATTGGAGGAAGAAGGGAATGACCATGTAAAGATGCACGATGTGATTCGTGACATGGCTTTGTGGATAGCTGGTGAGTCTGAGAAGGAGAAATTTTTGGTACAAGCAGGTGTTCAGTTAAAGGAACAACCGGTGGCTGAAAAGTGGGAAAAGGTAAGAAGAGTTTCGCTGATGAAAAATCAAATTGAAAATCTAACAGAGATATTGGCATGCCCCAATCTCCAAACTTTATTTCTTGGGAACAATAAGTTGAAGGTGATCATCAATGATTTCTTTAAGTTCATGCCTATGCTAAGGGTTTTGGACTTTTCCCTAAACCCGGATTTGGAAGAATTGCCGGTTGGAATTGCAAAGTTGGTTTCACTAGAACATCTCAATCTGTCACATACAAAGATAAGACAATTGCCAGTTGAGTTGAAGGCCCTAGAAAAGCTGAAATATTTGAATCTGGAGTACACATGGAATCTGAAAATGATCCCACAACAACTGATATCCAGTTTCTCTAAGTTGCAAGTACTGAGAATGCTTGGCCGTGGTTTTGGTGAAAGTACTGATACGGCATTGGAAGACGAAACCACATTCAGGAACGATGAATGGATAGTGGAGGAAATGGAGTGTTTAAAATATTTAAATGTGTTGACCATTAGTTTAAAAAGTGCTTCTATGTTGGAAAGAGTTCTGGGATCCTTCAAGTTTCAAAGCGGTGTCGTTGAAGATGTAAGGATGGAATTTTTCAGAGGTTCAAGGTTGTTGAATATTTTGGCTTTAGCAAATCTGCGGGATCTATATTTTTTAGAACTCCGTGATTGTGAAGATCTGGAAGAAATGAAGATTGAACGCTCTGGGATTGCAAGTGCAGGATGCTTCCATAGCCTTCGAGTTGTAACAATAATCGGATGCTCAAAATTGAGGGATGCGAGTTGGGTAATTCTTGCTCCACATTTGGAACAACTATATATATTGGGATGCCAAGATTTTGAACAACTTATCAGTCAGGAAAAACTTGGTGAAGTTGCTGAGCTGGCGGGAAATTTAAACATGTTTTCTAAGCTCGAGTCTCTCCTTCTACACGATCTGCACAAAATGAAGACAATATACTGGGATGCCCTGCCTTTCCCACAGCTGAAGGAAATGTATCTAAAAGAATGCCCTAAGTTGAGGAAGCTCCCGCTAAACTCCGATAGTGCAAAGGGACAGAAGATCCTCATTCACGGAGAGGAGGAGTGGTGGAAAGATCTAGAATGGGAGGATGAATCTACTCGAAATGCTTTTCTTCCCTCTTTCAAACCTCGGTCTTAAGAAAAGGCTGGAAATTAAGGCCGCCAAGGCTTGAAGCCCTTGTATCATAGTTCACTGTAAGTTTTTGTTTTGCCTGTCCCTAGACGCCATCTCGTTTGATTTTTGGCACAAAGTCTATATAAATACCTTTTGCTAGTAATAAATTGAAGAGTTGAGCTGGTTCTTTCAACAGTAAAAATTGAAATTTCTTGCCTTTTTTATGTTCTGACCAGATATTTGTCAGAATGTTATGCTATGTTTGGTTGTCCAATTTGTATACACCGAATATAAACCGATAGTGCACAAGTATGACTATGAGCCCTTATTTGCCCTTTTAAAAAGGTATTCAATAAGTATGAACCCTTATTTGCCCTTATAAAAATGTGAAATGACTATTTTATACCTTATATCACTTGAATTCAAAAAACTGGTCCATTTTTTTATTTGTTATTATTATTATTATTATTTATTCATTTCAGAAAATCAAAAAATGAAAAAAATTCAGAAATTGAATCTAGTAATTTTGTGTACCAAAAAAAAAATGTTGATTTTAAAGACTTGGAGCTAAAGAACAAATCTGGAAAAAAAAGAAAATTTTGGGATTTGAATCATTAAAGAAAAATCAAGAAAATCAAAAACAAAATCAAGAAAAAAAAGGAAAATCAGATCTGCCTCTTGGAGGCCAAGATTTAAACCCCTATAAAATCAAGCATTCACAATCACATAAAAAGGGATCCGATGCACAACACAGATAGAGACGAATCATCAGATCATTAAGAATCCACAAATAATCCACGTTCAACAATAATCAGTAGAAAGTGCAAAACCAATTTTTTGTTTTTTTAGACTGCGTTTGAAAATTTGAATTTCAAAAGATAAATTTAGATTTCAAAAATAGTATAAATTGTTAATAAAACACATATAAAAATAACATTGATAATTATGTTTCAAATTCATAAATTTGTTGGATGCCTATTTAGTGGTGAATTTAAAATATCTATAATTATTTGTGAATTTGAGATTCATATTTTTATGGCTTTCAAATATATAATCATATTGAGTCTTAACTAATTTATACATAATATATGCATTTCATTCTCACAATTTATATAGCAAATAAAATTCAAATCCAAAAATTTTCAAACATAGCACTAAAGTATTTTGAAAAAGATATATATTTTCCTTGCTCTTTCTCTTCTGGTGTTTGGAAAACACTTAGCAATTTTTTCTGATTTCGGATCTAAACAAGCAAAACCGAGGTTTGATTTTTTTTTTTTTCCTCTTCTTCGGATTTCTTTTAGAATTATATTTGAAAAGTTTGGGATTGTTTTAAAAGAAAAGGAGGTCTGAAACATTAAAATCGAGTTTTCAAAAACGAAAATAAAAATTTCTGGATACAGGTCTTAAGAATCTGAGTTTGGGTGATTTTGAAATTTGAGAGAAAAAGAGACATTTTTTAATCGGGTGTAAAGCTGAAGAAAAAAAAATTGAAAAAAAAAGATAAAGGGAGTCGGTCCCGCGTTTATTATGCACTGTTTATGAACCGAACCGAATCAAGTTCGGATCGAACTAAAACAAACTATTAATATTGTTTTGTGACTGTTCAAGTTCGACTTAAAATATAAATAAAAAATTATGATCAGACCCGACCCTAATTAAAAAAAAAATTACCCAGATTTGGCCCGGCCCGCTCAAAATTTCCTCCTGGTGAACTTCAGGTTCTCACACACACTTTCCTAACCTTCTCACCATAACCAATTTATCTTTACATGTACTTTTTCAGGCCTTGGACCCACACTAGTCTACCTTAGGACAAAAAGCCTATGCCCTACTCACAAAAGAGACAAAGAAAGTGGATGTCACTTGGCAGAAGTTATTAACTTAAAAACTTGATTTTTTTTTTTTTGACCGGACTATCATGCACCTCAGCCTGTGAAAAGAGCAGACCTGGTAACGTATAATTATATTCGGGTTGGGCCGAATCGGATTCGGGTTTGAAATTTTTTATCTAAGATCCGATTCATCTAAAAAATGGGTTTAAATTTTTGTCTAATCTATTTTTCGCATTAATATTTTTGTCCAAACTCTCTCAAATATCGAATTTAATTTTTGGATTTGAAATAGTAGCGTGGCCTTTCACAGGTCTAGTCCTAACTCCCATTGTAACTCTTTTACATTTTTTTTCTTTGCTTTTTATATTTTGTTTTCTTTCAAATTCTTATATATATATATATATTTTAATTAATTTATTCCAAAATATTTTTATGAATTCTATTTGTTAATTATTTTATTAATCACCTTTTATTTTAATTGGTTTTTAGTATAAACTTTTAGTAAAAATTTTATTATTTTGTTGATTATTTATTTGTTTAATTGTTTATGCTTAGTATGGTTTTATTGTTAATTGGTTATTAATTCATTTTATTTGTTTACCTTTAGCATGATAATGTATTTAACTACTGTGTTTAGTAAAGATTAAAATTAGTTAGATTTTATTTTCTCATATAATTTACATTAATTAATTAAAAAAAATAAATTGAGACTTTTCGACGATGAGATTCTAGAGGATCGCAAACGGTTGATCTTCTAAGAAATTTTTAGGTGAGAAAAGATTCTTCTAAATTCTGTCAATTATGGAGAGTTTAGGGGATGATTTTTAATATTATCGGTTGAAATTTATTTTTAATTTATATAATAAAAATTATTTACAATCATTCTTTTTCCATAAAATGCTTAATAAATCCGACGATGAAATTTTAAGAGGATTGCAAACGGTCGATCTTTTAAAAAATTTCTAGCTGAGAAAATATTCTTCTAAGTTATTCCGTCAATGATGGAGAATTTAGGAGATAATTTTCAATATTATTGGTTAAAATTTATTTTCAATTTAAATAATAAAATAATTTAAAACTTAATTTAGGATTTACAATTATCCTTTTTTTCATAAGATACTTAATAAATCTGACGACAGAGCCTCTTTAGGGGAACAAATGATGTTCCTCACTCCCTTGAATACTCTTGAGTGAGGAGATTTCATTTTGGGATTCCGCCGATGATGGAAAATATCTTAAAGATTTTTTTTCAATATTTAAGATATCGAAATTAAAGAACATTTAATTAAAGACCAAATTTAGGATAATATTTGATTAATTAGGTATCGTCATTTTGGATAAGCGTTGTGGGGGTGCTAATCCTTTCCCACACGTAATTGTACTCCCGAACTTAGTTCTGGTAAAGAAGATTAGGACCTATCATTTTTATGTGTCTTCGTCAAGTTTAGGATTACTATAAATTAGATAGATTCATATAGGTGACTAATCACACCTAACAAAGATGATTAGTGGCAACTCTACAATTTATGTCTAGCAT
The DNA here is from genome assembly GCA_030761205.1 of Fremontodendron californicum. Classification (NCBI taxonomy): domain Eukaryota; kingdom Viridiplantae; phylum Streptophyta; class Magnoliopsida; order Malvales; family Malvaceae; genus Fremontodendron; species Fremontodendron californicum. The sequence goes on from JAULJL010000024.1 coordinate 8,077,977, forward strand.
GCTGAATTCGTATTTGATACGTTATAACAATTTCACTGGGGAAGCAAGGGAATTGAAATGGTTGTAATGATCAAAACAAGATAATAGGAAGGACTATATCATTAGAGAGAATAAATTGGTCCAAAAGAAAAGAGTTTAATGAACAATTCAATCCAAGAAAGGGTTTGGATTAGGTGGCAATATCCAAACAATGAACATAAGGACAACATTGAATTAATCTGGAATTCTTTTTTCAAAAATTCAATCACATTGATGTCCATGATCCTTATGTCACACCCCAAATTAAGGGCATGTGACCGGCCAGAGACAAGGTATGCCCCTGCCTCCGAAGCCTGAATATGCCCACGAAACCAAATCAAACAAAATTTCGGCATAATCTCGCCCTACATGGGGGTTTGCCGCTCAGTCATCAACATTTACAATGTAATAATCATCAACACATGACATCTCGGTTTGGACACCTCCGATAAGGAGTAACCAAGATGCCCCGCAGCAGACTTAACCATTATAACATCTTATATACACACATACAGTCATATTATATCATAATGGCATAAGCATCACCAGATCATACTAGGCCTTCGTGGCCGTTATACATCATATATCACATAGATACACCAGTTTATAAAATATAAAATACATATACATCATACACAAGATGCGTAGGACCCATGATACCCTAGTGACTGCAAAATGTATCCCACCATCGCCACTGCTTACCATGTCCTGGGTCAATCCGCTTACCATAATTATACGAGCGGCTAGCTATCCGAAACCTGGGAAAAGCTGGGTCTATTAAGATCTGAAAAATAATGAAAATAAACGGAGTGAGCCGAAAGACTCAGTGAGCATAAGGTTACTAGGAAGAGTACTTGGAAGTTTTGTATTTCATTTCTTAACTATTACAGCATAAACATGACGTATCAAGTATGACTAATTAACCGAAAAGTAATATTTAAAAATTATTCCGGGACTTATAAAAATTATTTGTCCCTTATGAAATCTTCTATGCTGAGTGCTGAATACAAATAGGCCATTGGCCAGCCAAAATCGCTAGCCAAAAATATTTTACAATCGATTTTACGTGTATACCTCTATAAGTATCATTTAGAAAATTTTCATGACTATAACACCAAAACATCCTGGACTTATACCAGTCCGTAATATTTGTCATTCTGGACTATCTTGTCCATATCATCCCGGACTCATCCTGTCCGTATCATCCCGGACTCATCTTGTCCGTACCATCCCGGACTCATCCTGTCCGTACAAAATAGCATCCCGGACATCACCCTGTCCGTAAAACAATAACATCCCGGACATCACCCTGTCCGTAAAACAATAACATCCCGGACATCACCCTGTCCGTACAACAATAGCATCATCACCCTGTCCGTAAAACAATAGCATCCCGGACATCACCCTGTCCGTACAACAATAGCATCCCGGACATCACCCTGTCCGTACAACAATAGCATCCCGGACATCACCCTGTCCGTACAACAATAGCATCCCGGATATCACCTTGTCCGTAAAACAATAGAATCCCGGACGTTACCTTGTCCGTACAATAATAGCATGATATATTAAATTTGTTTATCTTATTAAATGATTTATATAATATGCTAGGTAACAACTTCTACACTAGCATGTTTCTACATATGTTTACATGCATTAGAATTTCACTTAGACATTTTATCAAACAACTTGTGTGCATAACATTTAATCTGCAATGTCTAACTACCTTAAATACTCAACCATCCTATACAATATTATTCATCAACCAATTTCATAAATTAGCAACCATAATGCCTCAAACACAATTTCATACTATTTTTTCATTAATCCGACAAGTACAACCATAATCTACCTTGTTATGACATCTTAATTAAGAATATCTGAGCATTTTATATAGCTCACAATCATTATCATTCAACTCTACAATACTTACCTCATGTAACCATATTAACACTACACTTACGCCATTAATCCGCGTAAGGTTTGAAACTTACCGTTTCCGTGATCCAAGCAATCTTTCGTGTTTCAGTATCCGTATCAATTAACAATGCATATAAAACAACAACTACCTCCTAAATTAACCTAAATACTCACAGTGTTATTTCGAGTATTAAAGCAGCACTTTCGTGACTTTGTCGCGATCCCAGGCGAACTCCACGATATGGGTACCTACGACATCGTCAGGATATTCTGTAAATATTTTACAACTACGGGACACTCAAATTCCCATTATTTATAATAGTTAGCTGATATCCAAAAATTTTCAGCTTAACAATTTTTTTACAAATAAATTTTTACACTTAGCTCGGATTAAAATTTGGAGCAACAATCAACTAGAAAGTTGCTCACACGATGACAGCAAAGCTAACGGTGGCCTCGAACAACCAAAAAACATGGCGGCACCATCTCAAGGCAAGCTAGGGTTTCAGCCAAACTCATTTTAGCCTCTAAATTTTGATTCAAAGCTATCTGATACTAATTTATGGTTTAAGGAGGCGGAGGAACACCTCCCGTGGCGAAAAAAATGGTGGCAACATGGTGGTTCACCACCACCAATTTTTAGCCCACATGGTTTCTCATAGATAAAGGCAAAATCTTCAAAATATAACATCAAAATCAGGCTTAGAACATGAAGTTACCTTTGAGTTTGTGAAATCTTTGAAAATTTTGGTGATCTGCCTGGTAAACGGAGGAGAGAGAAAGCTTGGAAGCAAGCTTCCATGGCTTCCCTTCTTTCTTTCACACTTTTCTGGTTCCTCACGTGAAATTGGGGGAGGAGAAGTCTGATTTTCAGACTTAACAAGTGGGCTATGGTCAAATGACCATTTTGCCCCTATTTTATCTTTTAGTGCCTTAGCAGGCCAACATGAAATTTTAACGCTCGGAAGCCCGTTTTTCACTTTTCTTGACACGGATATGTTCCAAATATGATAATATACTGATATGCATGTTCGAATAATTTTTTTGATATCCCGAAACCCAAATCCGGGCCCCGGAGCGCCAACGGGTCAATATTTTGACTTTTTCGATTTTAGCTCCGATTTTTGTTCTGATTTCACCAGTAGCTTGCTAACATCATTTTATGTCTATATTAATCTATTGATCCATTTAAAACCTTTTTCGGACCTTCCCGCGGTCAGTTTTCGGTTTTTATTCCTTTAGGTTACTTAAGGACTAATCCGGTTTCGACTCCGTTTTTTATTTTTCTTGTCATATTCATAATCCTCATATGTTATAACATATGTCCATGTGTTCGGATTAGTTTAAAAAAAATTTCGAACCATGTTTTTACGGCAATTTACGTCAAATTCACTAAATGACAAATTAGACGATTTTAGCTATCGGATTTTATTTTAATGTCCAATTTTTTATATCTAAACATTATATTATGATCCTATATGATCACTTAGTCCATTGGTACCATTTACGGACTAAAAACAAATTTTTGGGTAAAATTACCAAAATACCCCTGTTCACATTTTACCGATTTTTTCTGTCGATTCATGTTCTAACACTCCCAAATAATGTTATATCACATATCAACACGATGCGAATTTAAATTATCACATTTTATAGACTTTCTCTTATCCCGACTTTTAGTCAATTTGGGGTTAAATCACTTAATCACTCGATTAAACCCCCAACTCTACAATTTATCATACAACATGTGTACCACATGGTAGCCCATCCTTTCTGTAGGCATTTCAAAGTTTAACCTCGAACCATCCGCATGTTATAATTGTCTCGAATTGATCTCGTACTTATGAGGGTCTTACAATTCTTCCCCCCTTAATAAAATTCGTCCTCGAATTTTGCATAAAGTCAACTTATATAAAAGTACAGGCACTATCTTTGGCTGTATCACATGAAATCTTCTGACATGAATCTCCACATCATAAGTACATGAAACACAGAGTATACACCACTCATCTCAGGTGATAGGTCTCACTCAATATCTGAAATGGTCCGATATACCTTGGACTCAGCTTGGCCCATCCGCCAAAGCTCATAACACTCTTGAAAGGTGAAACTTTCAAGAATACTTAGTCACATGCTATCGGCATACGACTTTTGCCTACTCTAGCAGTTACTAATAAATCTTTGATTAACTACACCTTTTTCTAGGTGTACCGTACCGTACCATATCTGAACTGAACAACTGATATCCTCATGTCTTAAATTAACTGACAGGATATTGGCACATCCGGCCATACAATGTCTCGGTCCTAGTTTTGCAATGATCAACAATAAATACACTCGGATCGCAATCCCATATAATCAATAAGATAAGCTCGAAACTAGATTGAAATACCAGAAATGGTATCATTTGCATATTGTACTGAAAACTGTTAATATATACAAACTCAATCAATGATAGGTATCGATCCCGATTCTCCTCGGAATCTAGTATATTAACACATAACATGTCCTCAAGGACTGTTCATCTGTCCGTAAATTAAATACGGTACTAAATCGTAACTGTATTTCAGAAGCTACCTGGAATGATCTCCAGAATTTAACTATAAACTTGATGTCTCAATCAAGTACAATAAACACGAAAACTTCACGAAGACCCAATCTGGTCTAAACAAAGCCTAGCACACTGACTTATGTTATACGTAATTTACCCAAAATCAAATGTGCTAATTTAGTCAGTCTATCGATAATCACTCATATAAAATCACATTACTTGCCTACCTTAGACAAGCCTATATCTAGGCCCCATAATGACTTTATCTCAATCCCATTAACCTATTTGAATCTCATTATTGTATATTAAACTCTGTAGCATTACTGCTGGCTTCTGATTCTTAGCTCAGACCTGCTAGCACAGTAAACATTTAATCACCACTCCGTAACAATGTGTTCCATACTCTGTCACTATTAAAACTATTTGAACTCACGATAAATCATAACTTTATCGAGGTGCAACACATAAGAAAAATTGGGTGCCACTTCGAGGATTTTACCTCGAACACCTTCTATCTCGAGGACTACTAATCGATTATATAAATGGGATGTTTCCCTTACTATTAACTATCAGTAATATTTTAAAACATTGTCATAATATTGGCTTTATCCAATGATAGAAAAATAATACACTCATAGTCTTTTAATATTTCCAAAATCAATCTTGTTTCAATCAAATTTTTTTTCCTCTGATCACACTACACTTCCGCTGCATAGCTCTGACTCATTCTTTCAACTATGCATGCTTAATAATTAACATTGTGTCTCGTATGTTCACTACATTCATTCAATAAACCATTCATTTATACCATATCAATAGATGTAACTTCAGACCAACACTATCATCAAATTATACTCAAGTATCCCCTGCACTGAGTCCCGTATACTATAAAATTTTAGACAAAGTCTATAGTATCTGTATAAATTTGCATACAGTTTGCGATATCAACACACGTCCCGGGTATAGCCCGTAATACCATTAAACATTTTGAATACAATCCAAATATTAAATAACCAGTACTAGGGCAATATGTCTCAATCACGTACAATAACCAGAAAACTCCATATTTCACATAGTCGCGAGATTAATGTGATAATTCATGATTAAATCCATCGCATCTAGTTCCACGTGCTAGCACATAACCCGAACAAAGTTCGTGTGGTGATGATCTGCCAGGCATAGCCCCTCATGTCATCTAAGCTATATGATGATCTCCGCCTGTTAAGGCCCATCATCTTAAACTCAGGAACTAGTGCGAGAATGAAATCTCAAAACTCTCTGGTGCATAGGGGAAACATAAACATCCACATCCGTATATTTATCCGTGTAGATTACCACTAGGCAACAACAACTATATAATCAATATAACCCACTTAGAAACTATACTAGGCTATCATGACTATACCATCAGTTTTATCTGCCTAGGCACGCTACTAGGCTAGCTACAATAAATATACATCAATCTTACGACATTGGCATCCATGCTAAATCATATTCTTATCTTGGTTAATTAGGATCTTCCAAGGCTATATATTTTCATTCAAGCATTAAACCAAAAACCTTGTAGGCATAATAATCGCCTTCCTCCTAGGCATTTTCACAAGCACCTTGTGTGTGATTTATAATCCAACTTAAAATATATCTTTTAGCACTCAAATATTACCCAGCCTACAATTTCAGTTTAATATCCAACCACCACCATTTCACAACATCCTCAACATCAATGACAAATCTCGAAACTAGGTTAAAAATACTTCAAAGTTTCTTGAAATACAACTCAATATATAGTGCTCAAATTAAATGAAACCAGTTTGCCAAAACCCAGACTAAAGTTATACCTGTCACCATGGCAGTAGATGATAAATCATGGGCTTGTCCTCTATTGCCCATAGTATGTTCTCTGCCCACAGACTGTTGTTCCCTACCCTAGGAACCCTGACCCGTCTGTAATTCTACTAACCCTGTTGATTGCCCTGGATATGCTGTAGCTGGATGTGGAGCTCGCACTGATGGGGATGAACCTGGGCCTAATGGGCAATGTCTCTTGAAATGCCCTGGCCTGCCACATCTATAACATACGCCAGTCGATCTCCTTCTCCGACTACTGACTTCTCTATCCCTCAACATCCATGATTCTAGGGTTGTTCTAACCCTTAGTCCATATGGCCTTGTTTGCCTAGATGTTTGTCTTTCATATCTCACTCTCTCCCGTGACCTATCCTCGAATCGTCTTAATCTCTCGTATTCATGAATTCCTAAATCTCTTTCATTTTCTGGTACAAATTCTCGAAAAAGCTCAACACTAAATTCTGACCACTCGAGGGGAGGGTCATCAATCCGCCTTATGGCTACTAAAGAGATGTACCATGCATGTACCCTACCATACAGCTGAAATCTCACTAATTGTATGGCTCTAGTCGGCGAACACCCTAAGCCTACACACCGTTGGCCGCACTTTTCTAAAAATCTTCTAGGATCAAAATCGGATTCCACCCCTGCAAAACTAGGTGGTAACGTTCCTCCAAAGTAGGTAAGGTTATATGCTGATAGGGTGTATGTTGTCCCAACAACAACTCATTACTAACAACACCTGGTTGAAGGAATTTGGTCGAACAATCGTGGCTGTCATTGTTCTATCCCCAGCCCTACCAGGGTCTGAATATATTAATATGTTTTGTTCACCATATCCAATAACTATTCATATGTGTCGTCATCTAATACTACTCCAGCAATCCTATCTATTTCCCTAGTAGCAGACCTACTACTATCCTCACCCTGGCCTCTAACCTCAGGGCCAATAAAAATATTATCCAGGATCTCAAGCTCTCGGCCCCCCAATACGTCTCTATATCTATGAGATCGTGATAGCATTATATTTAGAAAATAAATATACTGTCAGTAATTCCACAATATTTCCGACACAATTCTATATGTACTAACTGGCTTATAGATTACCCGACGTAACCGCATGTGACGATGGACATCTGTAGGGGTAGTACACTACTTACCGATACCCTAAGATTACTTGTAAGCAATGCACTACTACCTACCCTTTTTGCAGTCACTGACCTCTAGACCATGCTCTGATACCACTTTTGTCACACCCCAAATTAAGGGCATGTGACCGGCAAGAGACAAGGTATGCCCCTGCCTCTGAAGCCTGAATATGCCCACAAAACCAAATCAAACAAAATTTCGGCATAATCTCGCCCTACATGGGGGTTTGCCACTCAGTCATCAACATTTACAATGTAATAATCATCAACACATGACATCTCGGTTTGGACACCTCCGATAAGGAGTAACCAAGATGCCCCGCAGCAGACTTAATCATTATAACATCTTATATACACACATACAGTCATATTATATCATAATGGCATAAGCATCACCAGATCATACTAGGCCTTCGTGGCCGTTATACATCATATATCACATAGATACACCAGTTTATAAAATATAAAATACATATACATCATACACAAGATGCGTAGGACCCATGATACCCTAGTGACTGCAAAATGTATCCCACCATCGCAACTGCTTACCATGACCTGGGTCAATCCGCTTACCATAATTATACGAGCGGCTAGCTATCCGAAACCTGGGAAAAGCTGGGTCTATTAAGATCTGAAAAATAATGAAAATAAACGGAGTGAGCCGAAAGACTCAGTGAGCATAAGGTTACTAGGAAGAGTACTTGGAAGTTTTGTATTTCATTTCTTAACTATTACAGCATAAACATGACGTATCAAGTATGACTAATTAACCGAAAAGTAATATTTAAAAATTATTCCGGGACTTATAAAAATTATTTGTCCCTTATGAAATCTTCTATGCTGAGTGCTGAATACAAATAGGCCATTGGCCAGCCAAAATCGCTAGCCAAAAATATTTTACAATCGATTTTACGTGTATACCTCTATAAGTATCATTTAGAAAATTTTCATGACTATAACACCAAAACATCCTGGACTTATACCAGTCCGTAATATTTGTCATTCTGGACTATCTTGTCCATATCATCCCGGACTCATCCTGTCCGTATCATCCCGGACTCATCTTGTCCGTACCATCCCGGACTCATCCTGTCCGTACAAAATAGCATCCCGGACATCACCCTGTCCGTAAAACAATAACATCCCGGACATCACCCTGTCCGTACAACAATAGCATCATCACCCTGTCCGTAAAACAATAGCATCCCGGACATCACCCTGTCCGTACAACAATAGCATTCCGGACATCACCCTGTCCGTACAACAATAGCATCCCGGACATCACCCTGTCCGTACAACAATAGCATCCCGGATATCACCTTGTCCATAAAACAATAGAATCCCGGACGTTACCTTGTCCGTACAATAATAGCATGATATATTAAATTTGTTTATCTTATTAAATGATTTATATAATATGCTAGGTAACAACTTCTACACTAGCATGTTTCTACATATGTTTACATGCATTAGAATTTCACTTAGACATTTTATCAAACAACTTGTGTGCATAACATTTAATCTGCAATGTCTAACTATCCTTAAATACTCAACCATCCTATACAATATTATTCATCAACCAATTTCATAAATTAGCAACCATAATGCCTCAAACACAATTTCATACTATTTTTTCATTAATCCGACAAGTACAACCATAATCTACCTTGTTATGACATCTTAATTAAGAATATCTGAGCATTTTATATAGCTCACAATCATTATCATTCAACTCTACAATACTTACCTCATGTAACCATATTAACACTACACTTACGCCATTAATCCGCGTAAGGTTTGAAACTTACCGTTTCCGTGATCCAAGCAATCTTTCGTGTTTCAGTATCCGTATCAATTAACAATGCATATAAAACAACAACTACCTCCTAAATTAACCTAAACACTCACAGTGTTATTTCGAGTATTAAAGCAGCACTTTCGTGACTTTGTCGCGATCCCAGGCGAACTCCACGATATGGGTACCTACGACATCGTCAGGATATTCTGTAAATATTTTACAACTACGGGACACTCAAATTCCCATTATTTATAATAGTTAGCTGATATCCAAAAATTTTCAGCTTAACAATTTTTTTACAAATAAATTTTTACACTTAACTCGGATTAAAATTTGGAGCAACAATCAACTAGAAAGTTGCTCACACGATGACAGCAAAGCTAACGGTGGCCTCGAACAACCAAAAAACATGGCGGCACCATCTCAAGGCAAGCTAGGGTTTCAGCCAAACTCATTTTAGCCTCTAAATTTTGATTCAAAGCTATCTGATACTAATTTATGGTTTAAGGAGGCGGAGGAACACCTCCCGTGGCGAAAAAAATGGTGGCAACATGGTGGTTCACCACCACCAATTTTTAGCCCACATGGTTTCTCATAGATAAAGGCAAAATCTTCAAAATATAACATCAAAATCAGGCTTAGAACATGAAGTTACCTTTGAGTTTGTGAAATCTTTGAAAATTTTGGTGATCTGCCTGGTAAACGGAGGAGAGAGAAAGCTTGGAAGCAAGCTTCCATGGCTTCCCTTCTTTCTTTCACACTTTTCTGGTTCCTCACGTGAAATTGGGGGAGGAGAAGTCTGATTTTCAGACTTAACAAGTGGGCTATGGTCAAATGACCATTTTGCCCCTATTTTATCTTTTAGTGCCTTAGCAGGCCAACATGAAATTTTAACGCTCGGAAGCCCGTTTTTCACTTTTCTTGACACGGATATGTTCCAAATATGATAATATACTGATATGCATGTTCGAATAATTTTTTTGATATCCCGAAACCCAAATCCGGGCTCCGGAGCGCCAACGGGTCAATATTTTGACTTTTTCGGTTTTAGCTCCGATTTTTGTTCTGATTTCACCAGTAGCTTGCTAACATCATTTTATGTCTATATTAATCTATTTATCCATTTAAAACCTTTTTCGGACCTTCTCGCGATCAGTTTTCGGTTTTTATTCCTTTAGGTTACTTAAGGACTAATCCGGTTTCGACTCCGTTTTTGATTTTTCTTGTCATATTCATAATCCTCATATGTTATAACATATGTCCATGTGTTCGGATTAGTTTAAAAAAAATTCCGAACCATGTTTTTACGGCAATTTACGTCAAATTCACTAAATGACAAATTAGACGATTTTAGCTATCGGATTTTATTTTAATGTCCAATTTTTTATCTAAACATCATATTATGATCCTATATGATCACTTAGTCCATTGGTACCATTTACGGACTAAAAACAAATTTTTGGGTAAAATTACCAAAATACCCCTGTTCACATTTTACCGATTTTTTCTGTCGATTCATGTTCTAACACTCCCAAATAATGTTATATCACATATCAACACGATGCGAATTTAACTTATCACATTTTATAGACTTTCTCTTATCCCGACTTTTAGTCAATTTGGGGTTAAATCACTTAATCACTCGATTAAACCCCCAACTCTACAATTTATCATACAACATGTGTACCACGTATGGTAGCCCATCCTTTCTGTAGGCATTTCAAAGTTTAACCTCGAACCATCCACATGTTATAATTGTCTCGAATTGATCTCGTACTTACGAGGGTCTTACACCTTATGAGTTCATCAGACTCCATATTGATCATCCAAAATGACGATACCTAATTAATCAAATATTACCCTAAATTTGGTCTTTAATTAAATGGTCTTTAATTTCGATATCTTAAATATTGAAAAAAATTCTTTAAGGTATTCTCCATCATCATCGAAATCTCAAAAAGAAATCTCCTCACCTTAAGAGTATTTAAGGGAGTGAGGGAAACCATTTGTCCCCTGAAGAGGTTCCGTCATCAGATTTATTAAGTATTTTATGGAAAAAAGGATAATTGTAAATCCTAAATTAAGTTTTAAATTATTTTATTATTTAAATTAAAAATAAATTTTAACCAATAATATTAAAAATTATCTCCTAAATTCTCCATCATTGACGGAACAACTTAGAAGAATCTTTTTTCACTTAGAAATTTCTTAGAAGATCAACCATTTGCAATCCTCTTAAAATTTCATCGTCAGATTTAAAGTATTTTATGGAAAAAGAATGATTGTAAATCATTTTTATTATTTAAATTAAAAATAAGTTTCAATCGATTAATATTGAAAGTCATCCCCTAAACTCTCCATCATTGACAGAATTTAGAAAAATCTTTTCTCACCTAAAAATTTCTTAAAAGATCAACCGTTTGCGATCCTCTAGAATTTCATCGTCGAAAAGTCTCAATTTATTTTTTTAATTAATTAATTAATGTAAATTATATAAGAAAATAAAATCTAACTAATTTTAATCTTTACTAAACACAATAGTTAAATACATAATCATGCTAAAGGTAAACAAATAAAATGAATTAATAATCAATTAACAATAAAATCCATACTAAGCATAAATAATTAAACAAATAATTAATCAATAAAATAATAAAATTTATACTAAAAATCAATTAAAATAAAAGGTGATTAATAAAATAATTAACAAATAGAATTCATAAAAATATTTTGGAATAAATTAATTAAAATAAATATATATATAAAAGAATTTGGAAGAAAACAAAATATAAAAAGCAAACAAAAGAAAATATAAAAGAAAAAAAATGTCAAAGAGTTACAATGGGAGTCAGGACCTGCGTGAACAAACGCGGGACCCGACTCCCTTTATCTTTTTATTTCAATTTTTTTTTTCTTGAGCTTTACACCCGATTAAAAAATTTCTTTTTCTCTCAAATTTCAAAATCACCCAAACCCAGATTCTTAAGACCTAGTATCTAGAAATTTTTATTTTCGTTTTTGAAAACTCGATTTTAATGTTTTAGACCTCCTTTTCTTTTAAAACAATCCCAAGCTTTTCAAATATAATTCTAAAAAAATTCCGAAAAAGAGAAAAAAAATCAAGCCTCGGTTTTGCTTGTTTAGATCCGAAATCAAAAAAATTTGTTTAAGTTGCGTTTGAAAATTTAAATTTTGAAAGATGGATTTAAATTTTAAAAATCGTGTAAATTGTGAATTAAACATATGTAAAAATAACATTGATAATTATGTTTCAAATCCATGGATTTGTTGGATGTCTATTTAATAGTGAATTTGAAATACCTATAGCTATTCGTGAATTTAAAATTCATGTTTTTATACTTTTCAAATATATAACAATATTAAATCATAATTAATTTATACATAATGTATGCATTTTATTCTCACAATATATAATAACAAATGAAATCTAAATCTAAAATTTCAAATTCATATTCTCAAATATAGTATTAGTGTTTTTCAAACATCAGAAGAGAAAGAGCAAGGAAAATATATATCTTTTTAAAAATATCTTAGAAGAAAATCAAAAATTGGTTTTGCCCTTTCTGCTGATTATTATTGAATGTGGATTCTCTGTGGATTCTTAATGATTTGATGGTTCGTCTTTGTCTATACTGTGAATCGGATCCCCTTTCTGTGATTGTGAATGCTTGATTTTATAGGGGTTAAATCTTGGCCTCCAAGAATCGGATCTGCCTTGGCAGATCCGATTTTCTTTATTTTCTTATTTTTTTGGTTTTGTTTTTATTTTTTTTATTTCTTTTAATGATTCAAATCCAAAATTTCCTTCTTTTTTTTTTTTTCAAATTTGTTCTTTAGCTCCAAGTCTTTAAAATCAACATTTTTTTTTACACAAAATTACCAGATTCAGTTTCCGATTTTTTTGAATTTTTTTCCATTTTTTGATTTTCTAAAATGAATAAAAATAAATAAAATAATACTAATACTAATACTAATACTAATAATAATAATAATAACAAATAAAAAAATGGATCAGTTTTCTAATTTCAAAATCCAGATTGCCCAAATAATTAAAGACCAGAGAAAGACTTAAAATAGGCCCTATATGTATTGAATAAGCTGAAGATACCCAGAAACCATAAAAACAGATAGAAAGCAAAAGTTTAGCGGTTAGGAAGATGAAGAAATAACTGGTGAAGGATATTCATCGTGCGTAGATATATAAGGACAAACTCTTTTCCAACTATTTCAGTCCAGTATGCCACAAGGCATGCAACCGATCGAGGGCGAGGCCAATGAGGAAGATAGAAACCAAGCTGCAAGCACTTTACAACAACAAAGAAAGGCCCATCATTACAACTCCCTAAAACATCAAAATAATTCTCCGCTGATTATATTCTCTATGATTCTTTGAAACAATCAACCTGATGTCCATAGTGCATCTAAAACCCTCTGTTTTCCTTTCCTAATCTTCATTGTTGCTCTTTGCACCTAAACTTTAAAGTCTTACATCAATTTTTAAGTATTCTGTGTTGTTGTTTGTAAAGTTCCTATGCCATTGCATCAATCTTAAATACCCATCTACCTAATTAATTTCAATTTTATACTAATTCTTATGGACATGCTCAAGGCTCACTCCTAGAATGTTCTAGTGTTAATTTGAGGATAATGCTTCAAGCCCTTGTCCAAAAGTTTAGTATAGATCATGTAGTTGCTTCTTGCTTGCTAGCTCTAATCGTTCTCATAAAACAAATGAAGATCACCAATTCGATCCAACCTAATTAAATTTGTTTAAAGATCGAGTATTTATCCGTCCAGTCCTAATAATTTCGGCTTGAGTTGAGACGGGTTTAAGATAGGTTTTTTCCAATTCGGGCAAAACCTAATATTTAATAAATAAAAAATTTATTTAAATTTAATTATAAAATATATAAAAATTATATTTAAACAGTAAAACGAGCTTTTTCAAATTGGTCGATCTGAACTGAGTCGAATTTTGAATAAGTAAAATAATGGATTAAAATAACTAATCCAATTCTTAAACATGTCTAAACCTAACTAATCCTTCCATTATTTTATGAGTTAGCATGAATTAAACTCGTAGACATCAACATTTTTTAAGTTAAATTGTTGTAGAGTCATAACACGATAAAGTGTATGGTATACTTGATACAAAAATTAATGCATTTAAGTATTTATTAGTTAAAATTTCATTAAAAAAACGTCTCTTCTAATTTATTTTGTTTGTAACAATGAAAATAACTCATTCGAACATTTGATTCACTGATCCTTCTTTCTCCAAATAAAAAAAATAATGGAATGGCAGATGGTGGATAGATGTCATTCATGTCAATGACAAAATAGTTAATTATATGGAATAAAATAATATTACCAGCAATCTTAAACTATATATTTCCTAAGGTGGGCAAAGCCTAAAATTTAGCCCTACCCTATAGTTTAGGGCACCCATATGAGTGACAGCTTGTCATACCAATAATTTAAACTTAAACATGTGCAATATTAATTATAATAGCTATTCCAATTCTTGGAAAAAGAACATTTTTTATTTTTCGCATACAATGAATCTACAAGGCAAAGATTGGACAGTTAGGCGTAGATGCCATTAGCCCATACGCCCCTTTATTTTCATCTCTTGAAAGTTGGAACTTCTTATAATTTTTTTAAAATAATAATACAATTATGATCATATATGTACACGTTTGTATGTGTACTATAATTGTAAATTAATCTATAGGAATGCAAAGTTCATATTTTGTCCTTAAATCGCCAACAATGGCACCTTGAATGGGCAACTTTCGGCTTCAACCGGGGGGGTCCTTTCTTAAGCCGTAATTTACATTTGAATTGTCTACTTGAATGCGTGTCGGAAAAATTATAAGTTAGGTCTTTCTTCAAAGTCAAAAAAATTGGTCAGAGTAGGCAGTAATTCATTACTCTCATTTTTTTTTTAATTTATTAATTTTGAATACGATAAGAAAATATAATATAAACAATACATATTTAATAAACACGAAAATAATATAATAAATACGATATGTTTAATACACGTATCGTGTTCGTATTTAAAAATGATCATATTTAATAATTTTTGTTATGTTTATTTTTATACGATTGATAAAAAACAGAATACGAAATATGATACGCATATAAGAATGATCAAATCTACATTTTATTTTTATTCAAACCCTTTTACTTTCTTTGAAGTTTTCTTTGGTTATTAGTAATATTTACTCAATTATGTTGTAAATCGAAACTCTTGTAATCTTTACTTTCTTTAAAGAAAGAGATTATCAAATTATATGTGTGATTCTTCACATTTTTACTAATAAATTTGAGAAATTTAAAATTTTATTAACGTTTTAGAGAATTAATTTACATAATAATAGTGAATAAATTAAACTTAATTTTCATATGAGATCTTGTGACATAATTATATCCCTAATTTTATGCATAGATATGAACAAGGAATCTTGTTTGCCCTATCATGGGAAATGTTGAGCTCTACGGTGATTTTCCAAACATGTTACTTGATAGTCCTTCGTTTTATTTAGATGCAGAAGCAATTTTCACCGCGTCAAGGTTTCAAAATGACATTAAATTTTTATAGATCCAATAATAAAATGACACTTTGGTATGATGAAAATCTCTAACCATCATGCATCTAAATGAAACATTTATCGATACTTTATGAAAGATAATAATCGCTAGGGCAAGTCTTAGTTGTTAAAAGTGTATCATTTTACTAAGCATGATTATTACAAAGATCTTTGCACAAGCTATTTAAAAACAAAAAATAAAAAAAAGCATATATACTTTTCAAAAGATTGTAGAGACGTGAGTATAGTAAACTTATTTTATTCAAAAGTTAATTTTTAAAGTCTAAAAATTATATTTTTTTGATTTTTTGATTTGACTTTTTAAATCATAATTTTAATAGTAGAAGTCAATTTTTTTTATCTGTTTAGCATTGCGTTTGCGATAAAAAACACCTTTTGATCTCAAAAACTGTGCCAGAAACAATGCTAAACAAGACCGAAGACTAGTTTGACAGTTTCTACCTAAAACATTACAAGGAGGTCATAGGCTTTCTTTAGCGTTCTTTTGAAACAGTTTTTATGTAAAAAGTTATTTTTTATCGCAAATTTAATGTTAAATAAGTAAAATAAAAAAAAATTATTAAAATTATGATTTGAAAAGCTAAATCAAAAAACCAAAAAATATAATTTTTGGATTTTAAAAACTGACTTTTGGATAAAATAACTTTATTATCCTCACATCTCTATACTTTTATTATTTTAAACATATTTTTTTTGACATTTCAATTACACACAACACTTTTTCACCGCAATACTAAACATTTAAAAAATTTTAAACTATAATTTATCATCATACTTTTTAAACATATTTTTTTCAACCCAAACTTTTTTCAACATAATATTTTTCAATAGTAATGTTAAACTAACTCTTAATCTTTTCTTAATAAATGAGGTTCATTGCAACTTTCCAAGTAGTCTCGGCATTATATTTTTGAGTCCTTAGAGACCCAAGTGACTTTTTTTCAAATAATCCAAGGACAATTTTTGTCCTATAATGATTATGTTTTTTTTTTTTTTTTTAGATATTTAGTTTTAAGTTATTTTTATTTTATTTTTAAATAATATATATAAAAAAGTTGATTTGCACGATAACTCACAAGACGATTGAAAATCCGTACCCGACCAGTTCGAAAAAACAAATTAAAAAAGAAATTTATTTTTTTATTATTTTCAATTTTCAATTTATAATTTTTATTTTTTTAAATGATGTATTTAAAGGGGTCGGTCTGCACGTTAACTCGCGAATCGATTCAGGATTCGTACCCGACCAGCACAGAAAAATATAAAATAAAATAAAATTTATTTTTATTTTCTTAAATGATATATTTAAAGGGGTTGTTTCTCACGTTGACTCGAGATTTAGAATTCGTACTCGACCCGCACGAAAAAAAAAAAAAGTTAAAAGAAGAAATTTTATTATTATTAATAATTATTATTATTTTATTTTTAAATGATGTATTTTAAAGGGTTGGTCCGCATGTTGATCCTCGGGTCGGTTTAGAATCCGTACCCGACTTGCTTGGAAAAAAAATAAACAAGAAATGTCTTTTATTAATTATTTTTAGTTTTTTTTTTATTTTAAAAATGATGTATTTAAAGGTGTTGGTTTGCATGTTGACTCGTGAGCCGATTTAGGATATGCACCAAACCGCCGCTTGAGAAAAAAAAGTTAAAATAATAAATTTATTACTTTTATTTTAATTTAAAATAATAAATTTTAAATGCTGTATTTAAATGGTTGGCCCATACATTCATTCGTGAGTCGATTTAGGATCCGTAATCAACCCGTTTGAAAAAATTTAAAAAGAAAATTATTTTATTAATTATTTTTAGATTTTAATTTTATTTTATTTTTAAATGATGTATTTAAAGTGGTTGATCCGCACTCGCGAGTCGGTTTAGGATCCGTACTTGACTGCATGAGAAAAAAGTGAAAAAAAATTATTTTATTAATTTATATTTAAATAATGTATTTAAAAGGGTTAGTCCGCACGTTGACTCGCGGGATGATTTAGGATTCGTACCCGACCCCTCGGAGAAAAAATTTTATTTTTTTAATTTTAACTATAAATGATTTATTTAAAGGGGTTGGTCCGCACGTTAACCGTGAGTCGGTTTAGGATCAGTACCCAACCAGCTCAGGAGAAAAGTTAAAAAAATTATTTTTTCAATTATTTTAATTTTAAATGATGTATTTAAAGGCGTAGGTTTGCACATTGAGTCACCGGTCGATTTAGGATTTGTACCCAATCCGCTCAGAAAAAAAATAAAAAGAAAAAACGAACTTACTACTAACATATGTGAGAAAATCGATCATACAAGAGAAAAAAATACAAACCACAATTTTATTTTTTTATTTTCTACTTCTTATAAATAAAAATATACAGAATACAATAAAATCTAAATATTTTTAAATATATATAAATAACATTTGAAAATATATTTATATTACATAATTTATAAATAAACAATTATTATAAGTTTAATTTCATAATTAACAAAATATAATTATATTAATATTATTACAATTTAAAAATAAAAAATCAAATAAATAATTATTATTTAATAAAATATAATTAAAAATTAATTAAAAATTTTATAAAAAAATTTAAAAATATCACGATGTTATGGGATTTTTCTTCTAGTTAAGTTTTAATTAATAATCTGCTTAATCGGTGTCTATAAATGATTAAAAATTATTTATTTATTATTTTATATTTAATATATTATTTTTATTGAATTTAATAAACATATAATATATTAATTTTATATATTTTTATTTATATCACTTTAATGAAGGCCTATAAACACTAATTCACATTTTTCTTTTAACTAATGATGTTGTAGGCAAGTGATTTCCACACAAAAGACAAGTGATGTCCTTTCCATCTGTCATCAATATCAGCATGCCAAATTGGACCAAGTTTGTGCTTCTTCCACACAAAAGATGCCCCTTACTGTCCACCCATAATGTCAATAATTAACACAGTGTTACTGTCTTGCCCAAAAGCTACAAAGAAAGTGGAACCCTTGAAAAGAGAGACATAGCCCCGACCTGTGCGTTCCCACTATTAGACCAGGAAAATACATGCACGACTTTGACAATAAACAAACTTTATTATTATTATTAGGATTAAATTAAATATAATGTATTAATTTTTGTAATTTTTTTTTTATAAGTATCAATTTATATATCCAAAAAGCAGAGAATATCTCTGCTACATCAAAACTGAAAATCTAGCTACTCAGCTAGTTTTACATCAATGAAAGAAAATAGAGTTGCTTAAGCCCCAATCAGTACAAAGGTTAGCATTTACATTATCAAGTTCTAAGTTTTTTAGGCCTACCAACTTGAATCTGATCTCCTCTTTAATAGTTTCAAAAACCTGCAATGGAGACTTGCAAGGATTTCCATGTATCCTTCTATTTATTTCTTTCCAGACGTGGTAAATGGTTGCATTCCAAGCAAGCTTGATAATAGTTGTAAGCAATGAACTACCTTTGAGCTTCTGGACAGCCCATTCGAGCACTTTGTTCCAATTACAACTTCGTACTTGCAACCGACATGACTGCATTACCTGCAACCAAACAGATTTGGAGAAGCTACATCCAAAGAACAAGTGGTCCCGGGTCTCATGTTCAGTGAGGCAAAGCTTGCAGTTCACATCTACCTCTAACCCCCAGCTCAGAAGTCTCATGCTTGTAGACAATCTGTTCAAAATGGTCATCCAGGAAATAAGGGAGTGTTTAGGGATATGGTGAGAATACCACAAAAGTCTATCCCATTTAACCTTTTGTTTCTTTGGTCTAAGATCCTGCCACACTTTTGCAGCTGAGAATGTGGTTACAAAGAATTTCCAAATCCGTCTTCCATCTTGAAGGCTAATGAACTGGTTGGCCAAGTGCCTTAATTTTAATAGTTTTTTCCAGGTCCAACTATTACCCTGAGCTTCAGTAAGCTCCCAAAATGACCTGTCCTTGAGAACATAAGCATGGATCCAAGCTATCCACAGAGAGCCCGAACTGAAGAACAAGGCCCATATATGCTGCAGAAAACATGCCTGGTTCCAAATGGAGAGGTTTTTAATGCCCATGCCTCCTTCAGACTTTGGGAAACAAATATCCTGCCAACCCACTCTTGCCCCTCTTGCAGATGAGTCACTACCTGTCCAAAGGAACCTTGTGAACAACTGGTTCAACTTATTCAGGACGAATTTTGGCAGGATGAAGTGTCTGGTCCAGTAATTCTGAATGTTGAACAAAACTGACTGGATGAGCTGAAGCCTGCCAGCATATGAAAGCAACTTAGCAGACCAATTCCCTATTCTTGCTGTCACTTTCTCAAGAAGAGGTGCGCAGTCCCTTGCTGTCAGCTTCCTAGTGACTAATGGGACCCCCAAATAACGAACAGGTAAGGATCCCAACCTAAATCCAGTAGTTTGGGAGATCAGCTGTAAAGATTCATCGTTTAAGCCTGAGGAGAATAGCTCACTTTTGGCACAATTCAATTGCAAACCTGACATTGAATAAAAGGCTTGAAGTATATTTTGAACCCCAGAAATGGATTCCAGATTGCCTTTTGTGAAGATAAGCAAATCATCTGCAAAACAGAGATGAGTAAGGCTAATCTTTTTGCATTTTTGATGGAATGCAAAAACTCCCATGCTAGCTGCAGTGTCCAAAAGTTTGGAAAGCACATTCATGGATAAAACAAATAAGTAGGGAGAAATGGGATCCCCTTGACGAATGCCCCTTGCTCCTGGAAAGTAACCAGCTAGCCCTCAATTGATTGACAAAGAAAATCTGGGAGTTGTTAAGCAGTAGCTGATCCATTCAACAAATTCCTTAAAAAATCCCATAGCAACAAGAACAGAAATGATAAAATCCCAATTCAAAGTACTTTATTTGAAAAGTAACTTTTTTTCTGGTAGGTATAGGGATGATAATTATCTCTTAAACTTTGTTTGGTCAGTAAACAAAGTACTTTAGTGAGTAAACAAACTGAATAGAGTATTGCAGATAGTATTCACATGATCAAATTATATTATTAATTCTTGTATTATAACGAAGATACGGATAAAGTTTCTCTATTATAATTCAAAAAAATTTAGCACTTTTATTTTTTTCGAAATTTTGAATTTCAGTTCAATTACAAACGTTTTCTGTTTTCTCCATTAATTTTAATGATGTAGCTTTTACTAAGCTTATGTGGCATTTATTTGACTTATGTAGCATTTCCAATTATGCAAAAACAAAACGCTGAAGTGAAAATATCTTTTCCAAATATATTTTCCAAACCAAAAACAAAAACAAAATTATTAATTGTTTTATTTTTACCAAAACGAAACCCTAAACCAAGCCGTAAATGTCTTCTCTTAACTCTCTCTAAACAACTCAACCCTAAACCAAGCTGTAATCCCTAACTCATATAGCAAATAGAAATCAAAATCGAAATCAGCTTTTAATATCGAAATCGAAGAGAAGCAAAATAACGAAAGCAAACGAAGCCCTAATCCTTAATCTAAAATGGTACCCATCGAAGGTTGTAGAATTGAACCAAATCGAAAAAAGGGGAAAGTGAGAAGTGAGAGAAACTGAAGAAAGCTAGAACTGAGAAGTGAGGAAAACTGAAAAAAGGTAAGTGTTTTTTATTTATGGGTTTTTTAGTTTATTGTATTTTTGTGGTCCTTTTTATGTTTTCAATACTATGATAAATATTTTTTCTGTTTGAAAAGATTCTTTGTGGTCCTAATTGTGTTTTAATTGTGTGGTTCTTTTGAGTTGGTTGTTGTCGTTTTGTCGGGAGCTAAAATAAAATGTCAAGATTTTTACACAAGTCTATGGTCATAGGCATTAGAAAGAAAAGTTAGATTCTTTACTTTTATTTATTTATTATGAGTTAGATTTAAAGTTAAATTTTTACACAAGTCGAGTGGTAGGTGGTCACAAGTCGAGTTGATTTTTACACAAGTCGAATGGCAGGTGGTCAATGTGTAACTTGATCAATTTCAGGAATGTTTGCAATTTATAACATATTCATGGTAAGTGATGCATTGGTACTTAATTGCCAGCAAAAATTCAATATATATATTTTTCCTCCAATAATCTAGCTCACGAAAAAAATCAGCTTGTTGGTAAGCACTGGACAACATCTGAGACGAATAGGAATTTAGCATTGTCAATGAGTTGTTTTCTTAGTTTTGTTTTGGGCTTGTTTTTAGAAGTATATACTGATATTAAAAAAACAAAAAAAAAACAAGTGTTTGACATTGGAGTGTAATGAAAAATGAGCTTCCATTACAATATTTTGATATATATTATATATAATTGTAGAATCTTTATTCATAATAGTATTTGATGAAGGGTTGTTCTTCTTGACACTAGTTCACAAGAGGGTTTATTTACTTTTATATATATATATATATATATATATATTAATTAAGTACCAACATTTGGTTGGAAGGAGTGGCTAGTGGCTCTTTCCCCCTGGATGAGAACCAAGGTTCGAATCCAGGGAGTCGCCAATGTTGGGAGGGCTTTGGCTATACTAACACTCCCGGCCGACAGGGATTAGTCTTCCATCAACCATAAAATGGGGGTGGGGGACACCCTGGGTTTCAACCAAAAAAAAAATATATTAATTAAGTTAACATGTTAGGGTATGCGAGCGACAACCTTTTTTTTTTTTTTTTTTTATCATGCATCAAGCGCAAAGAATAAAAGTAAGAGTAGAAGCAAATTTAAATTATGTATGCCATGAGCAATTCTCAATTTTGGGGGTGTTGTGTTTGTGAATTAATTGGAAGGATTTTATTTTCTTATTTATTTATTAAAGGGCAAAATTTTTGGATGTAGGAAAGCAAAAGATTGAGGAAGTTGCAGTGGCAAGCAGTGAGTGAATCTCATTTCTTCCCCTGCATTAGGTGATACCTTTATTACTGTGCTTCTGAAAATTGTTGGTTTTTTTCTGGTTTATCCATTTTGAAGTCATTCCGCTGCAATGTTGGCGTATTGGGATATATTTATCTGTGCCTACAAAAAGCATTGTGTGTTTTCATTCCAACAAGTATAACGAAAAACAATTCGATTGAAGTTATTTTTTTTTCCCTTATCTTTGAATTATTCTAAAATTATCTATATATTAGTTATTTCCTATCTATTTGTTGAGAAAACTGCATTGTCCATGAATTATCTGCTTTATTGCTACAAAGATATGATTATTGTTAAAATATTTATTTGTTTATGTTATGCCTTATATTGCTTTATTTATGTATTTATTTGTCTTCAATCTTATGTAGCATGACTTCCAACGTTTGTAGAGTAAGGTATCATCATGGAGAAAAATTGTTAAGAACCCTAAGAGTACGATATGTAAATGGGTCAGAAGTAGAGTATGATGAAGATGTTGATCACATTTGTTATTGGATTATTCTAGGAACAATGAAATTCTTAGATTATGATTTGTTAAAGGAAATAAAAGTTTACTATGTTGAGGTTGAAAAGTCATTGGATACAGATTGAAATTGTTATGTGATGATAAAGGAGTCTTAAAATTGACTGATCAGTTAAAGAAAAATAATATTATAGATATCTATGTAAAATAGTTGGATAAAAAAAAAAAAAAAGAGTTTTCAGATGTCTATAAATACTATATATTTTTATTTATATCACTTTGAATGAATGTCTATAAACATTAGTTCACGCCAACAAACTCTTAATCGAGTAGTCAAGAAAATTGGGGGCATGATGTGGGTTCAAACCCAAACAATCTCCCCCCTTACTAAATTATCAAAAAATAAAAATAAATAAACACTAGTTCACATTTTTCTTTTAAGTAATGATGGTTGCAGGCAAGTGATTTCCACACAAAAGACAAGTGATGTCCTTCCATCTGTCATCAATATCAGCATGCCAAATTGGACCAAGTTTGTGCTTCCTCCACACAAAAGATGCCCCTTACAGTCCTAATTAACACAGTGTTACTGTCTTTTTCAAAAGCTACCAAAGAAAGTGGAACCCTTGAAAGAGAGATGTAGGCCCGGCCTCTGAGTTCCCACGATGGATCAGACCAGGAAAATACATGCATGATTTTGACAATAAACAAACTTTATTATAATTATGATTAAATTAAATATAATGTATTAATGTTGTAACTTGTTTTTCTGGTAGGTACAGTACAGGGATGATAATTATCTCTTAAACTTTGTTTGGTCAATAACAAAGTACTTTAGTGAGTAAACAAACAGAGTAGAAAATTGCAGATAGTATTCACATTGTAACTACTCCCACCCACCCTTGATTAAGTTAGTGCTAGCAAACAGAAGAAAACTTCCAGGAGTTTGTTTCTGCTTATCTGCGAATTCTTCTTTCTCTCTATATATTTTTCCTTATATCCTCCATTTTTCTAATAACTCCAAAAGCATCTTTGATTCATTCATTGTTCCCCATTTCAGAAATTGTTGAACTCCCTCTTTTGAAAACAAAACCAACTATGGGTAACATCTTCTCAATCTCACTTTCATGCGATACCATCATGACCCGTTGCTGGGATTGTGCTGCTGGACAGGCAGGTTTTATATGCAAGCTTGAAGAAAACCTAGATGCTTTAAAAACTGAACTAGCAGAATTGAAGGATCTCAGGAATGATGTGATGAGAAGGGTCAAAATCGCTGAAGATAAGCAGCAACTTGAGCGGCTAGATCAAGTTCAGGGTTGGCTTTTGAGGGCTGAAACTTTGATAAACGAAGCTGATCTACTGATTGTGGAAAGTCCTCAGGAAATTAATAAATTGTGTATGGGAGGTTGTTGTTCCACGAATCCCAAGTCCAACCACAAGTTCGGGAAGCAAATCGCCAAAAAACTCCAAGAGGTAAAGGACCAGAAGAGCAAAGGAGTATTCCAAATGGTGGCTGACAAGGTACCCATTCCTCTAGCGATTAAACGACCTAGTGAGCCAACTGTGGGTTTAGAATCCACTTTCAATATGGTTCTGAGTAGTCTTCAAGAGGAACCAGTGGGAATTATTGGCCTATATGGCTTGGGAGGAGTTGGCAAGACAACCCTCCTAAACCAAATCAATAACAAATTCTTTGATACGCGTAATGATTTTGACTACGTAATTTGGGTAGTAGCATCACAAGATCTGCAACTTGAGAAAGTCCAAGAAGCGATTGGCAAAAGAATAGGCTTTCTGGATGAGGCTTGGAATTGTAAGACTCTTGATGAGAAAGCTGAAGACATCTTCAGCGTATTATGTAAAAAGAAGTTTGCATTGTTGTTGGATGATATATGGAAGTGGGTTGATCTAACAAGAATTGGGGTACCTCTTCCAACAAAAGAAAATGGCTCTAAAATCATTTTTACAACTCGCCTTTTTGACGTGTGCTCTCAAATGGGAGCGCATAAGAAGATCAAAGTGGAGTGTTTACCACAAGGAGAAGCTTTGAAACTATTTGAGGAGAAGGTTGGAGTAGAAACCCTTGACAGGCATCCAGATATTCGGAAGTTAGCTGAAAAAGTGGCTGAAGAGTGTGCAGGACTACCTCTTGCTCTCATCACAATTGGCCGGGCCATGGCATCCAAGAAGACCCCTGAAGAATGGAAATATGCTATTGAGGTTTTGAGACTATCAGCCGCCTCTGTTTTCCCAGGGGTAGGGAAAGAGATGTATCCCAAGTTAAAATTCAGTTACGACTGTTTACCTGATGAAATGTTCAGATCTTGTTTCTTATATTGTTCTTTATATCCGGAAGATTTTATCATTAGAAAACGTAAGCTAATAGATTGTTGGATTGGGGAAGGATTTTTGGACAAGCATCCCGACTTGAGCAGCGTTCGAAACCAGGGACACTACATTATACGTTCTCTTGTTGACGCATGCTTATTGGAGGAAGAAGGGAATGACCATGTAAAGATGCACGATGTGATTCGTGACATGGCTTTGTGGATAGCTGGTGAGTCTGAGAAGGAGAAATTTTTGGTACAAGCAGGTGTTCAGTTAAAGGAACAACCGGTGGCTGAAAAGTGGGAAAAGGTAAGAAGAGTTTCGCTGATGAAAAATCAAATTGAAAATCTAACAGAGATATTGGCATGCCCCAATCTCCAAACTTTATTTCTTGGGAACAATAAGTTGAAGGTGATCATCAATGATTTCTTTAAGTTCATGCCTATGCTAAGGGTTTTGGACTTTTCCCTAAACCCGGATTTGGAAGAATTGCCGGTTGGAATTGCAAAGTTGGTTTCACTAGAACATCTCAATCTGTCACATACAAAGATAAGACAATTGCCAGTTGAGTTGAAGGCCCTAGAAAAGCTGAAATATTTGAATCTGGAGTACACATGGAATCTGAAAATGATCCCACAACAACTGATATCCAGTTTCTCTAAGTTGCAAGTACTGAGAATGCTTGGCCGTGGTTTTGGTGAAAGTACTGATACGGCATTGGAAGACGAAACCACATTCAGGAACGATGAATGGATAGTGGAGGAAATGGAGTGTTTAAAATATTTAAATGTGTTGACCATTAGTTTAAAAAGTGCTTCTATGTTGGAAAGAGTTCTGGGATCCTTCAAGTTTCAAAGCGGTGTCGTTGAAGATGTAAGGATGGAATTTTTCAGAGGTTCAAGGTTGTTGAATATTTTGGCTTTAGCAAATCTGCGGGATCTATATTTTTTAGAACTCCGTGATTGTGAAGATCTGGAAGAAATGAAGATTGAACGCTCTGGGATTGCAAGTGCAGGATGCTTCCATAGCCTTCGAGTTGTAACAATAATCGGATGCTCAAAATTGAGGGATGCGAGTTGGGTAATTCTTGCTCCACATTTGGAACAACTATATATATTGGGATGCCAAGATTTTGAACAACTTATCAGTCAGGAAAAACTTGGTGAAGTTGCTGAGCTGGCGGGAAATTTAAACATGTTTTCTAAGCTCGAGTCTCTCCTTCTACACGATCTGCACAAAATGAAGACAATATACTGGGATGCCCTGCCTTTCCCACAGCTGAAGGAAATGTATCTAAAAGAATGCCCTAAGTTGAGGAAGCTCCCGCTAAACTCCGATAGTGCAAAGGGACAGAAGATCCTCATTCACGGAGAGGAGGAGTGGTGGAAAGATCTAGAATGGGAGGATGAATCTACTCGAAATGCTTTTCTTCCCTCTTTCAAACCTCGGTCTTAAGAAAAGGCTGGAAATTAAGGCCGCCAAGGCTTGAAGCCCTTGTATCATAGTTCACTGTAAGTTTTTGTTTTGCCTGTCCCTAGACGCCATCTCGTTTGATTTTTGGCACAAAGTCTATATAAATACCTTTTGCTAGTAATAAATTGAAGAGTTGAGCTGGTTCTTTCAACAGTAAAAATTGAAATTTCTTGCCTTTTTTATGTTCTGACCAGATATTTGTCAGAATGTTATGCTATGTTTGGTTGTCCAATTTGTATACACCGAATATAAACCGATAGTGCACAAGTATGACTATGAGCCCTTATTTGCCCTTTTAAAAAGGTATTCAATAAGTATGAACCCTTATTTGCCCTTATAAAAATGTGAAATGACTATTTTATACCTTATATCACTTGAATTCAAAAAACTGGTCCATTTTTTTATTTGTTATTATTATTATTATTATTTATTCATTTCAGAAAATCAAAAAATGAAAAAAATTCAGAAATTGAATCTAGTAATTTTGTGTACCAAAAAAAAAATGTTGATTTTAAAGACTTGGAGCTAAAGAACAAATCTGGAAAAAAAAGAAAATTTTGGGATTTGAATCATTAAAGAAAAATCAAGAAAATCAAAAACAAAATCAAGAAAAAAAAGGAAAATCAGATCTGCCTCTTGGAGGCCAAGATTTAAACCCCTATAAAATCAAGCATTCACAATCACATAAAAAGGGATCCGATGCACAACACAGATAGAGACGAATCATCAGATCATTAAGAATCCACAAATAATCCACGTTCAACAATAATCAGTAGAAAGTGCAAAACCAATTTTTTGTTTTTTTAGACTGCGTTTGAAAATTTGAATTTCAAAAGATAAATTTAGATTTCAAAAATAGTATAAATTGTTAATAAAACACATATAAAAATAACATTGATAATTATGTTTCAAATTCATAAATTTGTTGGATGCCTATTTAGTGGTGAATTTAAAATATCTATAATTATTTGTGAATTTGAGATTCATATTTTTATGGCTTTCAAATATATAATCATATTGAGTCTTAACTAATTTATACATAATATATGCATTTCATTCTCACAATTTATATAGCAAATAAAATTCAAATCCAAAAATTTTCAAACATAGCACTAAAGTATTTTGAAAAAGATATATATTTTCCTTGCTCTTTCTCTTCTGGTGTTTGGAAAACACTTAGCAATTTTTTCTGATTTCGGATCTAAACAAGCAAAACCGAGGTTTGATTTTTTTTTTTTTCCTCTTCTTCGGATTTCTTTTAGAATTATATTTGAAAAGTTTGGGATTGTTTTAAAAGAAAAGGAGGTCTGAAACATTAAAATCGAGTTTTCAAAAACGAAAATAAAAATTTCTGGATACAGGTCTTAAGAATCTGAGTTTGGGTGATTTTGAAATTTGAGAGAAAAAGAGACATTTTTTAATCGGGTGTAAAGCTGAAGAAAAAAAAATTGAAAAAAAAAGATAAAGGGAGTCGGTCCCGCGTTTATTATGCACTGTTTATGAACCGAACCGAATCAAGTTCGGATCGAACTAAAACAAACTATTAATATTGTTTTGTGACTGTTCAAGTTCGACTTAAAATATAAATAAAAAATTATGATCAGACCCGACCCTAATTAAAAAAAAAATTACCCAGATTTGGCCCGGCCCGCTCAAAATTTCCTCCTGGTGAACTTCAGGTTCTCACACACACTTTCCTAACCTTCTCACCATAACCAATTTATCTTTACATGTACTTTTTCAGGCCTTGGACCCACACTAGTCTACCTTAGGACAAAAAGCCTATGCCCTACTCACAAAAGAGACAAAGAAAGTGGATGTCACTTGGCAGAAGTTATTAACTTAAAATCTTGTTTTTTTTTTTTTTTTTTTACCGGACAATCATGCACCCCGATTTGAAATTTTTTATCTAAAGTCCGGTCCATTTAAAAAATGGATTTAAATTTGTCTAATTGATTTTTTGAACTAATATTTTTGTTCATATCTTTCCGAACGAATTTTTGGATTTGAAATAGTAGCCTGAGCTTTGACAGGTCTAGTCCTGACTCCCATTGTAACTCTTTTACATTTTTTTTTTCTTTGCTTTTTATATTATGTTTGCTTTCAAATTTATATATATATATATATTTTAATTAATTTATTCCAAAATATTTTTATGAATTCTATTTGTTAATTATTTTATTAATCACCTTTTATTTTAATTGATTTTTAGTATAAACTTTTAGTATAAATTTTATTATTTTGTTGATTATTTATTTGTTTAATTGTTTATGCTTAGTATGGTTTTTATTGTTAATTGGTTATTAATTCATTTTATTTGTTTACCTTTAGCATGATAATGTATTTAACTACTGTGGTTTGTAAAGATTAAAATTAGTTAGATTTTATTTTCTCATATAGTTTACATTAATTAATTAATTAAAAAAATAAATTGAGACTTTTCGACGATGAAATTCTAGAGGATCGCAAACTATTTTAATTGATTTATTCCAAAATATTTTTATGAATTCTATTTGTTAATTATTTTATTAATCACCTTTTACTTTAATTGATTTATTCCAAAATATTTTTATGAACTCTATTTGTTAATTATTTTATTAATCACCTTTTATTTTAATTGATTTATTCCAAAATATTTTTATGAATTCTATTTGTTAATTATTTTATTAATCACCTTTTATTTTAATTTATTCCAAAAAAATTATTTTGTTAATTATTTTTAATTTTTAGTTTTATTTTTTAAATGATGTATTTAAAGGGGTCGATTTGCACGTTGACTCGCGAATCGATTTAGAATTCGTACCAGACCAGCATGGAAAAATATAAAATAAAATTTATTTTTTATTTTCTTAAATGATATATTTAAAGGGGTTGTTCTACACGTGGACTCGAGATTTAGGATTCGTACTCGACCTGCACGAAAAAAAGTTAAAAGAAGAATTTTATTATTAATTATTATTAATTTATTTTTAAATGATATATTTAAAGGGGTTGATCTGCATATTGACCAGAAGGTCGATTTAGAATCCGTACCCGACTTGCTTAAAAAAAAATAAACAAGAAATTTCTTTTATTAAATATAGAAATCGAAATAAAAAGAAACAAGACACCTCATTAATATTTATTTATAGGTCATTTCTTATTTTTAATTTGTTCACGTGTCATGTTTTAATTCACTGACAGTGTATGAATCTTATACACTGTCAGTTTATCAAATATAAACTCTTTTAAAATACCTTAGAAGAAAACCGAAAATTGGTTTTGCCCTTTCTGCTGATTATTGTTGAACGTGGATTCTTTGTGGATTTTTAATGATTTGATGGTTTGTCTTTGTTTATATTGTGAATGGGATCCCCCTTTCTGTGATTGTGAATGCTTGATTTTATAGGGGTTAAATCTTGGCCTCCAAGAATTGGATCTACCTTGGCAGATCCGATTTTTTTATTTCTTTATTTTCTTGATTTTGTTTTTGTTTTTCTTATTTTTTTTAATGATTCAAATCCCAAAATTTCCTTCTTTTTTTTTGTTCTTTAGCTCCAAGTCTTTAAAATCAACATTTTTTTTGTACACAAAATTACCAGATTCAGTTTCTGATTTTTTTGAATTTTTTTCCATTTTTTGATTTTCTAAAATGAATAAAAATAAATAAAATAATACTAATAATAATAACAAATAAAAAAATGGATCAGTTTTCTAATTTCAAAATCCAGATTGCCCAAATAATTAAAGACCAGAGAAAGACTTAAAATAGGCCCTATATTATTGAATAAGTTGAAGATACCCAGAAACCATAAAAACAGATAGAAAGCAAAAGTTTAGCGGTTAGGAAGATGAAGAAATAACTAGTGAAGGATATTCATCATAAGTAGATATATAAGGACAAACTCTTTTCCAACTATTTCAGTCCAGTATGCCACAAGGCATGCAACCGATCGAGGGCGAGGCCTATGAGGAAGATAGAAACCAAGCTGCAAGCACTTTACAACAACAAAGAAAGGCCCATCATTACAACTCCCTAAAACATCAAAATAATTCTCCGCTGATTATATTCTCTATGATTCTTTGAAACAATCAACCTCATGTCCATAGTGCATCTAAAACCCTCTGTTTTCCTTTCCTAATCTTCATTGTTGCTCTTTGCACCTAAACTTTAAAGTCTTGGATCAATTTTTACGTATTCAGTGTTGTTGTTTGTAAAGTTCCTATGCCATTGCATCAATCTTAAATACCCATCTACCTAATTAAATTCAAATTTATACTAGTTCTTATGGTAAACAGGGTATCTTCAAATCATGCTCAAGGCTCACTCCTAGAATGTTCTAGTGTTAATTTGAGGATAATGTTTCAAGCCCATGTCCAAAAGTTAGTATAGATGTAGTTGCTTCTTGCTTGCTAGCTCTAATCGTTCTCATAAAACAAATGAAGATCACCTATTCGATCCAACCTAATTAAATTTGTTTAAAGATCGAGTACTTATCCGTCCAGTCCTAATAATTTCGGCCTGAGTTAAGACGGGTTTAAGATAGGTTTTTCCCAATTCGGGCAAAACCTAATATTTAATAAATAAAAAATTTATTTAAATTTAATTATAAAATATATAAAAATTATTTTTTAAACAGTAAAACGAACTTTTTCAAGTTGGTCGATCTGAATTGAGTCGAATTTTGAATAAGTAAAATAATGGATTAAACTAACTAATCCAATTCTTAAACATGTCTAAACCTAACTAATCCTTCCATTATTTTATGAGTTAGCATGAATTAAACTCGTAGATATCACCATTTTTTAAGTGAAATCGTTGTAGAGTCATAACACGATAAAGTGTATGGTATACTTGATACAAAAATTAATGCATTTAAGTATTTATTAGTTAAAATTTCATTAAAAAAACGTCTCTTCTAATTTATTTTGTTTGTAACAATGAAAATAACTCATTCGAACATTTGATACATTTGATTCACTGATCCTTCTTTCTCCAAATAAAAAAAAAATAATGGAATGGCAGATGGTGGATAGATGTCATTCATGTCAATGACAAATAGTTAATTATATGGAATAATATAATATTACCAGCAATCTTAAACTATATATTTCCTAAGGTGGGCAAAACCTAAAATTTAGCCCTACCCTATAGTTTAGGGCACCCATCTGGTGACAGCTTGTCATACCCATAGTTTAAACTTAAACATGTGCAATATTAATTATAATGGCTATTCCAATTCTTGGAAAAAGAACATTTTTTATTTTTTTTTATTTTTCGCATACAATGAATCTACAAGGCAAAGATTGGACAGTTAGGCGTAGATACCATAGCCCATAAGCCCCTTTATTTACATCTCTTGAAAGTTGGAACTTCTAATAATTTTTTTAAAATAATAATACAATTATGATCATATATGTACACGTTTGTATGTGTACTATAATTGTAAATTAATCTATAGAAATGCAAAGTTCATATTTTGTCCTTAAATCGCCAACAATGGCACCTTGAATGGGCAACTTTCGGCTTCAACCGGCCGGGTCCTTTCTTAAGCCGTAATTTACATTTGAATTGTCTACTTGAATGCGTGTCGGAAAATTATAAGTTAGGTCTTTCTTCAAAGTCAAAAAAGATGGTCAGAGTAGGCAGTAATTCATTGCTCTCATTTTTTTTTTATTAATTTTGAATACGATACGAAAATATAATATAGACAATACATATTTAATAAACACGAAAATAATATAATAAATATGACATGATATATTTAATACACATATCGTGTTCGTATTTAAAAATGATCATATTTAATAATTTTTGTTATGTTTGTTTTTATACGATTGATAAAAAAATAATACGAAATATGATACGTGATGCACCCAAAAGAGTGTATCTTATTTAACCTTGCACTAAAAAGATCAATTGTAAGTATAATGATTAGCAAGGGTCGAGTCCTCAGGGATTGGGTTTTAGTTTATAAGTTAATAGTTTATAACTTACGTTCAAAGAAAACAATAAAAGAAAAGGGGTTTTTGAAGCCAGATTTAAACTAAAGTAAATAATAAGAATAAGATGCAAGGCGGTATAACCAGCCAATAAAGATATATATACTAAATTAGGCGGTATAACCAGCCAATAAAAATATATATACTAAATTAGGCGGTATAACCAGCCAATAAAGATATATATACTAAATTAGGCGGTATAACCAGCCAATAAAAATATATATACTAAATTAGGCGGTATAACCAGCCAATAAAAATAAAACAAAGTTAATATACAAATTGGGCGGTATAACCAGCCAATAAAAATAAATATAAAAAATAAGCAAACTAAAAGTAAGAAAACAAGTAAGTAAGAAGAATCAAATATGAAAAATATGGTTAAGGTTTCATTCTCCACCACTAGACATCATTAAGAATCAATTTCAGATCTATCAATATCAACCAACTATCAAAGTTAACAACCGTAGATAACAACAAGCTCTGTTACCCCAATCTTTCCTTAGTTTGTCGTTAAATAGAACAAGCTCTCTATTTAATCTCTAACCATTAAACAACCTAGAATAAGCTCTCTAAATTCAATTTAATGGCAGCTTTATGATGAGAAAGATAGGTTGATCTAAGCAACAAACACATAAGCTCGGATTGTTCAACTTAGGTTATGTTCCACTTTGCAATTATTGAAAACTTGACCATAATCATTAATCACAAATTGCCACTTATGAATAGGAAATCAAGACAATTACACGGATCAAGACTCCTAAACTAGCAATAGATAATTATCAAGATCTATCTAGTTGTACACCTAAACAAATCAAGACAACATCATGAACAATTCTTGTAGAAGAACATAAGCAACTTTGATAGAAAATTAATGATAGATAGAATCTGAAAATCAATCATAAAACATGTCTAGGGCTTTGAAATCACCCTTAACCAAATAGAAGTTTAGCCTAGCATAGGCATTGTAAACATAAACATAAAATTAAAGAAAATCTAAGAAGAAAATAAAAGAAAGAAAGAAGAAGAGGAAGAATATTAATTATCCAACCTCTTGCTCTCTCTAAAGAAAAAGAAAACTAGAGAAAAGAAAGAAGAAGAAAACTTAGAGAATTTTATTAAAATGGCTAATATCCTACCTATGTACAATATGATCCCTTACAATCATCCAAGGCCCTCTATTTATACACATTTTGGAGGGCTAAATGACAAGAGACAAGCTTTACAAATTTCAAAGGTAGGTATATGACGATTTTGATCAGCCAACTTGATGGTCGATTTCGTCAATATTGGAGGCCTGATCTGATCACATGGTCTTCTAGAAAAAGGTTCCCCTATCAGTTACAGAACCATAGCCGTTGGAATCAGCTCATTTGCTGATGTGGTTAAGCAGATATGGGCAAAATACGAAAACATGTCAGCACAGACGTCATTGCACATCAGCCACCTTGATGGTCGATTTCTTCAATATTGGAGGCCTGATCGGATCACATGGTCTTCTAGACAAAGGTTCCCCTATCAGTTACGGAACCATAGCCGTTGGAATCAGCTCATTTGCTGATGTGGATAAGAAGATACGGGCATAATACGAAAACATGTCAGCACAGACATCATTGCACATCAGCCAACTTGATGGTCGATTTCGCTAGGGAAAACG
Source organism: Fremontodendron californicum (assembly GCA_030761205.1). Taxonomy (NCBI): domain Eukaryota; kingdom Viridiplantae; phylum Streptophyta; class Magnoliopsida; order Malvales; family Malvaceae; genus Fremontodendron; species Fremontodendron californicum. Next base: position 8,112,713 of record JAULJL010000024.1, read on the forward strand.
ACTCCGTTTTAAGAAGTGTAAAACATGAAAAAGATAGATATGCCTCTTAGCGTTGCATGGCTACAAATTTCAGCCTTATTGCTTTAGTGAAACTCGAGATATAGCTGATATGGCAAAAGGTGTCGGAACTGAAACTGAACTGGATTTGCCCTTAATTCTAGTAATCTGAAATCACTCAAAGAAACTTGTGAAAAACACCAAAATACATAAAAATATAAAAGATCATAAACACAATTAGACTAAACAATAATAACTCGTATTTGACACAAAATATTAATAAAACATAACTAAAAACTATATAATTATACGAGTTATCACACCCCCACACTTAGATTGTTGCTAGTCCCTAGCAACGACTCAATAAAAATAAAATAAGAAAATCTAATCTAATCCATTTTCGTAGGAAATCACGGTGGCACTTAGCATGTGACACAAGCCTTTAAACCCCTAGGTGTCCCTAGTGGACGAGTTTAGTCTCGTGAGGGTTTACTAGAACGATACCCACAAACATTGAAAAACTAAAATATAAATAAACTGCATATACTAAAAATATTTACTCCTAATCCTTTCAATACAAATTAGATACAATATTTGAACAAGTCTTATAAACTAATCAATAGCTTAAAGAATTTCACAAAAAATCATGCTTGAATGTAAATTGTTTGAGTTAAGCCAATATTAGCATAACATATCTCAATCAAAATATTGCATGTTCAAATTTAATCTCAACTTCTCACATGGGATACCCTCATGATTTTCACTCTTTAAAGTAGTGGTGAAGTGTTTACACTCAATCAATCTCATGAAAACAGTTCTACCATATTCTTGCTTGTCCACCTATTCTCCACTATTTAGATCATACAACTTCATGAATCAAGAGGTCTTTAATCAAGGTTGTAATGGGGCCAAGGGGTTTGTAATGTGGTTGAAGAACAAAAGGATAAAGATATTACAAAGGTTCCAAAGAGTTCATAAAGTTTAGAGACATAAAAAGATCATACAAAGAAATTTCTCAAAACTCTTTACAAGTACATAGTCACCTAGGCCGGATATTTATGTTGGGCCTTTTCTTCATTCTAAACGACTTTGTAACATCTTTTTCTTTTTCCACAAATTCAAGAGATGATTCATATATTTTTTTTTTTTTACATAGGAATGTATTTGCCAGTATTTCATTTCTTTTTTTCTTGACTTTTCTTTTCTTTCCCCCCCACACTTATTTCTTGTTTCTAACCAAAAAATATCCCTTGTCTTTGCAACTTGTCTCAAATCATGCTAATTCATCTTTGGAACAAAGGTAAAGATATAAGTATATTTAGGTTAGGGACAAGTTATGGTTACCAAAGAGATAGCTTATTCAATGTAGGCTCAAATTGGTTCACTAAGGGTGTGTTCTCTTGGAACATCAATAAGGGATGGTTGTTTGGCCCTGGCTAAAAATCCTAATGCCTCTATCATATTCATGTTGTCACATGCATCAATATAGTCTCAAACGGTTTAAAGCAAGTTCTAGAGAATCATGTAATCATAAGAGCACTCAAGAAAGAAATTAGATTGATTTGTATAATGCATCAATCATTTTAGGCTCAAAAACTCACAAGAATGATTATACAAGTCAGATTAAGTCTAAACATGCTTCTTTCTCAATCAACATATCATATTAACATTGGCTCATAAAAAGGTTGACATCAAGCTCAATTCTCATGAAAATCTTCTCACTAATAAATATGTTTTAGACTTATGCAATTCATATCTCATCATTGTATTAAAAAGGAACTAAAACACACTAAAAAATAATAATAATAATAAAGACTCATAAAAAAAAATAGTAGACAAAAATAAAAGAAATCCTAAATCATTCCCCCCACACTTAATTCTTACATTGTCCTCAATGTAAGTCTATTAACCCAAATGAAAGATTCATGTGTAAGAGAAAAGAACTAATAACATAAGAATAGGAATAACTAGACTCAAAACAAAACAAACTCATGCAACCTAAATAATCCTAAAATACTAAACAAAAATTAACAAGTAAACATAAAAAATAAAAATAAAAACAATAAAAATAAAAATAATAAAAGAAAAGAAAAAGGAAAAGAAAGAGAAAGCAAATCTGAATATGGAAGGTTGGCAATTTCTTCTTTAATTGGGTTGCCTTCCCAATTAAAACTTGAATTAATGTTTTGAACCTAACCAACACCCCTTCTTGGCTTTTTAGGCTTGTCAGGCTCATACATGAAATTTTCCAAATTAATGCGTTTGAGAGGAAGCTTTCTTTGCACAACAGTGGATGCATTCTCCATTACAAGTATTATTCCATCATCCTTTGTGGTGCATATCTCATCGAGGAATGGAGCATATTTTGATACTTGTTGAATGGCATCCACAAACAAGTTGTTTAAGGTTTCTGGCATGTGTTGTTCATGTTCTTCCTCCATGAACTTTGCAAATCTACTAGGAAAAGGTGGAGAAGAAACATTAGTAAAAAGTGGAACTTTAAACGTTACCTCAGGTGCCGAAATACTCTTATTTGTATTTGTGGCTTCATTATCCTCAAGAATAGAATCCATCTCTAATTTTGTCGCATCCTCATCTTGTTCCTCATTTTTCAAGGTCACAATAGTAGCATTCTCCTTTGGGTTAATCATTGTTTGGGCAGAGAGTTCTTCAGATCTTTGTGCTACCCATACCACCATAGTACTAGCCAATAGGCTCATTTGCCTTTCCAAACTCTGGATACTTGCCCTTGTTTCCTGTTGAAATTGCAAAGTATTAGTAACAAGAGAATCGACAAGATCTTCTAAAGAAGTACCTGAGTTTTGAGTCATATGTGGTGGTTGAAGAAGATCTGGTTCTTGAGACCATGATTGATTGAAGCTAGATGGATGAGTGTAATTGGCATAAGGATCTACTTCTTGGTAATTTTCTGAGTAGCCATAATTAGTATGATCCCACCATCCCTCATGGTAAGTGTTTGAGTAATGATCATACTGTTGGTCTTGGAACGCCTGATGGCCTTCACATCCTCCCATGGCAAATTGTTGAACTGGGAAGGTGAGATTGGCTTGTTGATTCTCCATGTTCATGTATGCCACCAACTCTTCAAGCGTTAGATTGCTCAATTCCATCAATTTTTTTTTTTTTTTTTTCAAAATTTGATAAGAAAAACTTGTATGTACAAGAAAATAGAACTAATTAGAACTGAAAATAAGAATAAACCAAGTAACAAATAAACTAAAGAAAACAATCCCCGGCAACGGCGCCAAAAACTTGATGCACCCAAAAGAGTGTATCTTATTTAACCTTGCACTAAAAAGATCAATTGTAAGTATAATGATTAGCAAGGGTCGAGTCCTCAGGGATTGGGTTTTAGTTTATAAGTTAATAGTTTATAACTTACGTTCAAAGAAAACAATAAAAGAAAAGGGGTTTTTGAAGCCAGATTTAAACTAAAGTAAATAATAAGAATAAGATGCAAGGCGGTATAACCAGCCAATAAAGATATATATACTAAATTAGGCGGTATAACCAGCCAATAAAAATATATATACTAAATTAGGCGGTATAACCAGCCAATAAAGATATATATACTAAATTAGGCGGTATAACCAGCCAATAAAAATATATATACTAAATTAGGCGGTATAACCAGCCAATAAAAATAAAACAAAGTTAATATACAAATTGGGCGGTATAACCAGCCAATAAAAATAAATATAAAAAATAAGCAAACTAAAAGTAAGAAAACAAGTAAGTAAGAAGAATCAAATATGAAAAATATGGTTAAGGTTTCATTCTCCACCACTAGACATCATTAAGAATCAATTTCAGATCTATCAATATCAACCAACTATCAAAGTTAACAACCGTAGATAACAACAAGCTCTGTTACCCCAATCTTTCCTTAGTTTGTCGTTAAATAGAACAAGCTCTCTATTTAATCTCTAACCATTAAACAACCTAGAATAAGCTCTCTAAATTCAATTTAATGGCAGCTTTATGATGAGAAAGATAGGTTGATCTAAGCAACAAACACATAAGCTCGGATTGTTCAACTTAGGTTATGTTCCACTTTGCAATTATTGAAAACTTGACCATAATCATTAATCACAAATTGCCACTTATGAATAGGAAATCAAGACAATTACACGGATCAAGACTCCTAAACTAGCAATAGATAATTATCAAGATCTATCTAGTTGTACACCTAAACAAATCAAGACAACATCATGAACAATTCTTGTAGAAGAACATAAGCAACTTTGATAGAAAATTAATGATAGATAGAATCTGAAAATCAATCATAAAACATGTCTAGGGCTTTGAAATCACCCTTAACCAAATAGAAGTTTAGCCTAGCATAGGCATTGTAAACATAAACATAAAATTAAAGAAAATCTAAGAAGAAAATAAAAGAAAGAAAGAAGAAGAGGAAGAATATTAATTATCCAACCTCTTGCTCTCTCTAAAGAAAAAGAAAACTAGAGAAAAGAAAGAAGAAGAAAACTTAGAGAATTTTATTAAAATGGCTAATATCCTACCTATGTACAATATGATCCCTTACAATCATCCAAGGCCCTCTATTTATACACATTTTGGAGGGCTAAATGACAAGAGACAAGCTTTACAAATTTCAAAGGTAGGTATATGACGATTTTGATCAGCCAACTTGATGGTCGATTTCGTCAATATTGGAGGCCTGATCTGATCACATGGTCTTCTAGAAAAAGGTTCCCCTATCAGTTACGGAACCATAGCCGTTGGAATCAGCTCATTTGCTGATGTGGTTAAGCAGATATGGGCAAAATACGAAAACATGTCAGCACAGACGTCATTGCACATCAGCCACCTTGATGGTCGATTTCTTCAATATTGGAGGCCTGATCGGATCACATGGTCTTCTAGACAAAGGTTCCCCTATCAGTTACGGAACCATAGCCGTTGGAATCAGCTCATTTGCTGATGTGGATAAGAAGATACGGGCATAATACGAAAACATGTCAGCACAGACATCATTGCACATCAGCCAACTTGATGGTCGATTTCGCTAGGGAAAACGACTCCGTTTTAAGAAGTGTAAAACATGAAAAAGATAGATATGCCTCTTAGCGTTGCATGGCTACAAATTTCAGCCTTATTGCTTTAGTGAAACTCGAGATATAGCTGATATGGCAAAAGGTGTCGGAACTGAAACTGAACTGGATTTGCCCTTAATTCTAGTAATCTGAAATCACTCAAAGAAACTTGTGAAAAACACCAAAATACATAAAAATATAAAAGATCATAAACACAATTAGACTAAACAATAATAACTCGTATTTGACACAAAATATTAATAAAACATAACTAAAAACTATATAATTATACGAGTTATCAATACGCATATAAGAATCATCAAATCTACATTTTATTTTTATTCAAACCCTTTTACTTTCTTTGAAGTTTTCTTTGGTTATTAGTAATATTTACTCAATTATGTTGTAAATCGAAACTCTTGCAATCTTTACTTTCTTTAAAGAAAGAGATTATCAAATTATATATCATTTTTACTAATAAATTTGAGAAATTTAAAATTTTATTAACGTTTTAGAGAATTAATTTACATAATAATAGTGAATAAATTAAACTTAATTTTCGTATGAGATCTTGTGACATAATTATATCCCTAATTTTATGCATAGATATGAACAAGGAATCTTGTTTGCCCTATCATGGGAAATGTTGAGCTCTACGGTGATTTTCCAAACATGTTACTTGATAGTCCTTCGTTTTATTTAGATGCAGAAGCAATTTTCACCGCGTCAAGGTTTCAAAATGACATTAAATTTGTATAGGTCCAGTAATAAAATGACACTTTGGTATGATGAAAATCCCTAACCATCATGCATCTAAATGAAACATTTATCGATATTTTATGAAAGATAATAATCGTTAGGGCAAGTCTTAGTTGTTAAAAGTGTATCATTTTACTAAGCATGATTATTACAAAGATCTTTGCACAAGCTATTTAAAAAAAAAAAAAAAAGCATATATACTTTTCACTTTAGCATATCCACCCAAAAGGTTTTCTTCCATATCTAACTTCAGCTTGTTGATATCTTTTAAGCATTTGAAAATTCTAGTAAGGCGTGCTCCTACATCAAACATGCAAAGATGGAATCTCAGCCTATTAAAATAACCCATTTTTTTATTTGACTTCTTAGGCTATAAATATGGGGAAACCTCTGAGCATGGCAAATCATCAGCTTATCAAGAAACAGAGTTCTGCAACAAGAAAAAGAAAAAAAAAAAAAAAAAAAAAAAAAAAAGAGAAAAAGCTACCTCTCCAATTCCAATGAAGAACAGCTCCAAAATTCCAGAACCAAATGTTCATAACTTCAAAGATAATAGAGCCATGATGAGGTCCAATGTTGCAGAGAAAAAGCCAGCAGCTGCAGTCCCTAATAAGCTAGAGAAAAAGCCATCGGTGGACATAAACGAAAGTGCCGAGGCATTCATCCAGAAATTCAGGCAACAGCTTCTGCTCCAGAGGATTGAATCCATCGAAAACTATGAGCAAATGTTGGCTAGAGGGCTCTGATTGGTTGCCCTTCTTGGCTTCTTTTATCGTTAAGAGCTTGCACTGCACTGGTATTCCATGCTAGTTCCTTCCAAATTGTTTCATTTGTTTTTTAGCTTGTACTTTCTCTATTATCAATGAATAATTCTTCATATTATTATATATAATTAAATGCAAGTTTTTTTGTTTGGTACTATAATATCATTGATGAATGCTTGTCTAGCTTTTTCCCCTGTAATCCCCATCTCTGTTTTTCATGTCATTCAAATGATCATCTTGCATTAAGAAAGATATCCATATTTTATCAGCAGTTAATTCAGCTGGAACAGTGGAGACTGGAAAGCAAATCAAATGTTGTTTAATTAAACAATCCCTCATGAAAACTTTATTTATTTATTTTTTTTCTTGCTGGAGGCTACCTCTTGAATCTTCGTTGTGATGTCTACATATTAAAGTTGATATATTGGTTACAATAGTAATGGGAAATAACTCTATTCTTGCGTTTTTTTCTTATGATCGGTGAAAACTTAACTTATATGTTGCTTGAATTCGAGGTGATTATCGAATACCGATATGTGTCCCATACGGATATGCTCAATTTTTTTTTTATATATTTGAAAGATCATAGCCATATCTATATTCGAATATATGTCAGATATAAGTACATTAAAGAAAATAAAAAATTTAGGTAACATAAAACTTAACTGCAAAAGAGGAAAATATAGGGGGATGGTGAGCCAAACCTAACAAAGATTGACCGTCATATAGATAATATATATTACACATTCAGATTCATAGTTTCAATTATTTGCAAAAAAAATTCTTAATATAAGGTTTGTATTAGCTTAGCTTCGTTTTGTTTTTTCCTTGATAGATGAAAAGTAGTTCTAAAGAATGGTATATGCAAAATAAATGGTCAATTTTTAGACCATTTTAACTGAGGAAGAAATGTCTAGTTTCAGCTTTCGAGGAATCTTTTTTTTTTGCCAACTTCCGTCCAAATCCTGGACTCAAAATTGGATGGGATTTAGATTTTGTGGGCTTCAGAATCCTATCAACAGCTCTTAACTGCGCTTAAATATGCATCTCAAGAAACATAAAACTACACAACTCTTTGCAATCTCTCTTCTCTCTCTCTCTTTTTATTTTTTTATTTTTTTTAACTTTGGTAATCTAATACCTTCATAATACTTTTTCAAACCATTAATACTTGAACTGATTTGAGAAAAAGAAAGATTTGAACTTTATTTTTGAGTAAATGATACATGTATTTATTATTGAATCAAAATTTAGACACAAAATTTTAATTGATATTTGTGGTTAGATATACATTAAAGGGAATGAAGATTTTTAAACACAATAGCGTAGTTTCTAACTTGAATCTATTACGGGTTGAATTTATCCAATTTGGTTACATAACATTATAAGTTCTAAAGGCAAACTATTCATAGATCATTGCTAGTCAAACTAAATATACTCAAACAGATAACTCTAAAATTGATAGAAATATAAATACGTAAATGACTTGTGAATGATTGCTATCCTACTATTTTTTTAAATTTATGAAAAGATAGATAACAATAATACTAATCAAATTGTGATTTTTAAAATTCTTATTTTTCGTTCTATGAAAAGTAAATTAGGATAAGACTATGTCAAATTTTAAATTATTTTGATCTTTAAATGTAGAGTAATAATTTTACTATATTAAACTATTCAATATATATTTGTATCATTTTTTTTTATATATAAAGATGATCGTAAATTGGTGATAGGAAAATGGTTGAAGGTGATGAGATTTAAACCTCAAACCTGTTGAATGTTATTTTTTAAAAGTGATTGTAGAAACCAATTGAATTATACCCAAATTTTAATTATTTTTTTGGATATATTAAGAAGCAACTTTGTCATGCCATAAATCATATTCTTTTCAAGAATTGAACATGAAACTTCTAAAATGATCTCAAGACTAACGTCTAAGGACATGAGTGTCTCCTTGAGGAAGAAAATTTGAATCTGAAACTTAAGGAGGCCAGAATGCAAGCTTAAGTCTCAATCCAGCAAACAGCATCAAGTAGCTTGAGACTTGGCCACAAATTATGTGTTCAACTAAGATTTATGGTCTCAGCAAGTTATTGTGGTTATATCTTAGTTTTCATGTTTCTGTGAATTAAAGTTGTCACTCTTGAACCTTGATTTTAATTTTGCACATTCAAAACATATATGTCCTGCAGGCTTCAAATCAGCTCCTGTTGATTATAATCAAAACCCATGCAAAAGCAGACACTTTCACTTCAAAATATACTTTAACATATAATTGGATAGATAAATAATTGAAAATCAGAAGTTCAGGTCTTATTTCAAATAAGATGATTTCTACTAAATTGGGTAACTGATAAGGAATGAAATAATTATTATATTTTAATTTTAACACGTTCTCATATGCAAAGTGAATGACTTGCATGTGAATTTAAATGTTTCGATTAAATTGAATGATCAATATCCCAAAAACTTATAAATTGATAAAAAAAAAATGAATAAGTTTCTACCAATTTCAAACAAACTAATTCATATGGATGATTGTTTACAATATATATCAATTAAAACTAGTTCCAACTTGCATTAAATTAGTAAATTTGATACCCCAGATAATTCACAACAAGAAAAGGTAACCCCTATAGCCTTGGAGAATATAGTCCATTTTTAATTAATTAACATAAGCTCACAAAATGATCATTTCCCTTGGGATCACATCTGCGTTGTCTTTATTACAAAATAATATAATATTAAAAAGACTAAAAACAACTACTAAACCAAGTGAACAAAAAACAAAAGTACCTGAACATAGAATTCTTAGACGACAAGAACATGACACAAACAAAGCAGATGGGGCACATTTTTTTTTTTTGCTCATTTTTTTATTTTATTAAAATGCACCTGAATCAAATGACTCAGCTTTGTTGTTGCTCCAGCTGCTCTTACAGCTGAACCACTTGCTGTATTTGCTGGTGCTGCAGCAGTTGCAGATCCACTCGAGAGCATGATCGAGCCATCTCACCAGCCAGTGGGATCACTGGTAGGTTATCACAGTTGCATATCTCAATCATGAACCCATCTGGGTCGTGGAAGAACAGTTGTTCAACATAGATCCCACCTTCTTCCACAATTGCCCGTACGTATTCCAGTTCCATTTCCTTCAGCTTCTTCTCCACTGCCCCCATGCTCTCACACTAAACATGGGAAAAACATTAATTAATAGCTTAGTTATAACTTAGCTACAATTTTAAACCTACCGAGGAACCCTTATCAATTCCTATCAACATAAACAAATTAATAAACGACTTGGCCATGCATATACTGAACCATTCAAGTGTTACTAATTATGTAATTCTTCCCTACAAAAAAAAGGTTAAAAAAGAGGTAGATGAGTCGTGAACTCGTTTTCAGTCGAGTCGCGTTTATTGAAGTTACAGATGTAATTGATATTAGTGAATATTGACGACGAAAAGAGTCAAAACTCTAAAATAACAATCATACCATCGTGTTGCGACCTCTATTTAAATCCTTGGTGATCTAATCATTATTGGATTTAGAATAAGAAAGGATCAAATACTAAAAAGATAACATGGTACCTTCATTTATTTGACTTGTGCTATCAGAATTCAAATATATAGGTAAATCTATTATAGAATTATAGCCTAATTTAGAGTACGTATTCAAATTGAAACAAAATTCTCATTACAAAAAAAAGGAGGGTTAAAACCTTATTTTGGACACTCATTAAGAATAAATTAATGAGAAACAGAGTAATATTTTACACCCACCCTTATATTAATTTCTAGAAGAGTAGGATGTCCTTTTTTTCTTTTTACATTTGATATTCGAATACCTGAAGGAAAATAACTATCTCTCATCTCATAAATCTCATCCGTTCATTTCAGAATTCGAACTCATCAAGACCTCCGAGATGGAATCTAATTAAATTATAACCAGTGAAGTGTCCCCTTGGTTAAGACCTCCTCCAAAAGAAGGATGTTTTGCTTTTCAGAAGAGCATCAAAATGTTTGTCATTTTGTCATGCATACGTCCAAGACTGACTCAACCAAATAAATCTTAAAATTTTAAGTTTCGACTCTTCAATTTATAAAAAGAGATCAAGATTATACTTGTACTTTTGTTAACTTGTCCTTTTTTGCAGTTTAAACAATGCATGAATCCAAAAAAAAAAAAAAAAAAATGCCAAGAAAGGTCTACTATCTTATTCTCGAATGAAGCAGATTGACATCGAAAAGAAGAAAGAAATTAACCTGGAAAGAAATGTGGTTGTCCTTGGGATTGATTTTCTTTTTCTTTGACATATTCTCTGGATTTTCTGATTGCAAAAGATGTATCCCAATCCCATGTCCAAACAACCTGCATCACAACAAAATATCCACACAAATAGAATCATAAACTAAAAAATGAAAATCAACCCAAGATTTCTTTCCCCTTTTTCATCATAATATTGGTGAGGAGATTTCTTGAAACAAAATAAGATATTGACAAGATGATCATGTTTTTCATTACCATGCCCCATTAAAGTCAAATGATCCAGGCCTCCTTATTGGAACAAACCCAAGAATATTCTGATAGAAATCAATGGATTCCTCGATTGATCTACACACAAGGGAGATATGATTCAAAGATTTGAGGTGAAGAGGGTTTTCCATACTTTCCTTCATCTTCTTTTTCTTTCCAAGAAAAAAGGTTCGAAAGACAAACACAGCAGGGAAGGGCAGATAAAGAAAGATTTCTTGAGAGATGAGAACCAAAATTTTTATAGAATCAGCAAAAAAACAAAGAAAATAAACAAGGAAGTCTCTCGAAGTGAATAAACGAAAGAGAGAAAGAAAGTCACGGCACTCCGCTATGAGAGGCAAAAGAATTGGGAGCATTATATATAGAGGGAAAGAGGCAAAGGGGGACCTCTTCATGCATGCCACGTGTTTTATAATATGGATTACTTTGACACGTAGATTCCACGTGCTGACTAGGATCACAACCAAAAACCAAACAAAAAAAGATTCTGGTGCAGTATGGCATCTTGGTGGGTAGCTTTGTTAAGTGTCTCTTTGTTGGTTTTTTTTTGGTAAGATTTATAATTGTAGATACTAGATTGATGAATAATTTTTGGTATTTTTTTATTTAAAAGGAAAAAAATTTTGAATCCGTTTTTGAGTATAATAGTCTAGTGTATACTTATATTTACTTTTTAAGAAATTATTTTATATATAGTTAGTGAAATTTTTAAATTTGAGTTTTTAGGATATATTAAAAAAAATTAAAAATTAATTAAAACAGAAGTCGGATATATTTAACTCGCTTTTTAAATTAAAAAATTTTACTATTCATGTATAAAAATGAAATTTTTTTATATCAAATATACAAACGTATTTTTGCATTTTTATGGATTTTTATTTTAAGAGAAAATGAAAAATGTTGCATTTTTTGAAAAGGAAAATGCAAGTGGAGGATTTCTAGAGCTTTAATTTGGATCTGAATATATGATCAATGAAAATGATATATTATGCAAAACTCATGAGGGCTTTTTTTTTTTTTTTTTTAAGATGCATTATTGTTAGTCACGAGAGTTGATAGTAAGATAGCTGAATGAGCCAAAAGTCAATAAATTTTTTTTTGTGTAAAAGTGGCAATCTCAAAAATAATTGTTCATGTAATTAGATTCAAATCATGCTGAAGTCAATGAAATTTCGCCGAAAAACAAAATTTGAAATTATTTTCTCGAGTTTTATTATTATATATGAATTTGTTTTAATTTTTTATTGATTTATTAATTATTTCTTATATGTAATGCAATAATAATATCAGTATATTTATTAAAAATTATTTAACTATGATGTATTTTGATTAGAGAATGTTTTCTCATAAAAATTAATATATTTCTAAAATCAAGAAAAATGCAAAATATATATATATATATATATATATGAAAAATATGAAAAAAATCAGCCCGTTCTTTTTCTTTTTGGTTATTTTATCTAGTGATGAAAAAATCCGATTCGATCGATGGATTTCGCATCGATCTGCTCTGAATGGAGATATTTTTTTTTTTTTGAAAAGCGGGGTTGGATGGAGCGAGACGGTTTTGGTAAATACTTGTTCCGCTTCGTCCGACCTCGTCTTTTGAAATTACTATCTTACCCTTTATAATATTTTATATTTTCTCTTATATTTTAGTATATATATTAGATATATATATATATACAATATATACACTAATTTTTATATATATACTTTTAACATTATATATATATATGTATATTATATATATTAAAAAAAATTATATACTGAAATTATGTTTATGAATAAATTATAATATAATTTTTTACAATATTAAGTTAAAAATAATTAATAAAAATTGAGATATAACGAAATGGAATACCGTGAAGCGATTATGATATATAACCGACATCCATAAAAATGAATATTTTCAACATCCATATAAATGTAGACAAAAATAAATTAGATAATCCTCACTTCCATCCCCGTCCCATCCCACTTCATTATCATACCTAATCTTATCAACCAAATAGGATCTCCACCATATCTCAAATTGATTGCCCACAATTTGTCAACAACAAAAAGTTCATCATCACATCAAACTTGTCAAACCGAACTCGATAGTTTTTAAATTAAAAAATAAAAAGGAAACTTTAACCTTCAAATTTACAAATCAATTGAAACATAAAGTATCATGAATTCATGATAAAGATAATGGCAAAAAATTTTTTTGAAAAATGAGGGGTCATGAACCCAAAACAAAAACCCCAAATTTTCATTGTTCTCTTTTGACTCATGCAAATTGCAATGGGTTCGGTGCGGGTGCTTTTCTGTTGTTTACTTTATGCTTTTTGAGTAATGAGATAGTTACTTCCAAATCAAATAAATTTTACATAAATTAGAGAAAACGATAAAATCATATTCTTAACCATCATCTATCAGAAATATCCATGAGCCGAGCGAATCGGGTTCGGTCAAACGTAGGTCTTATATTAATAAATATTTTGTCTGTTAAAACTCGATCCGACTCGATCATATAAAATTATTATCCAAATCCACACAAGTAGAGCCCTATGTAAAAAAAGATCGATTCCTCAAAAATCTAATTAGTAATAGTAAAACTAGCCGAGCTAAAAATATCATGTCCAAAACCCGACCCATTTTTTAAACGGACCTCATTTTTTTGCCTCGAACCCGTTTTCAAGCTCAATATTTCTATTCAAACCCTCACAAATATCTAGCAAGTCTTTCGACTTGAGTTGATAATTCGGCCCTTGAACAAGTCTATCTATTACTTAAACCTTTCAATTTAGTTATTTTTAAATAAAGATAGTTAGAATCTTAAGTTGTGCTTGATGAGTTGAAATTCTATCCATTATTTTTTTCATCTATAACTTTTTATATATACTCATTATTATCATTCACATGTATAGAATTCACTCATGAATTGTGAAAGTCGTAATTGTGAATAGTTTATAAAATTGTATTAGATAGAAATGGACTGAAAAATAATAGAGGAGAATTGAATCCAGCTTGATAGAGTGAAAAAAGTGGGGAAAAATTATTTTTCGATGTGTTTAGTAGGAAATAAAATAAGAAAAGTTATAACACTACAAGAGAACAGACTTTTATCGACGAAAAGATCCGTCGGTAAAAGTTCAATTTTCGTCGGTGATACTTAAGTCGATGATACAAATTTCGTCGATAAAAATATTTCCTTCGGTAAAGTATTATTACCGACAGAGTATTTCCGACGAAATCTTCGATCGATAATAATTTATTACCGACGAAATTAGTCCGTCGATAATAGAATTACCGACGGAATATTCTGAGGAAATATTCCATCGGTAATTGTTTGACCGACGAAATTTTTTGTCGGTGATAACTTATTACCGACGAAAATTTTCGTCGGTAAAATGGAATAATCCGTCGATGATAATCTATTTGCAAAAAATAAAATAAATAACAATTACAAATATTTGTAAAAAAAAAAAAATTATATAAAAAATATAAAAAATGAATTGAAATTCGTAAAATTTTAAATAAAAAAATATTTTAATAAATTACAATATTATTAAAAAAAAAAGTAATATTCAAATGTAGCTCTCAAATATAAAACACATGTAGTCATCACTAGATACTGCTGTCACCCGGCTTCACTGTCTACGTCGGTATTGCCTTTGACATTACTTTCTAATCATCATCATTCTCATCGTTCTCATCAACATCATTGTCCTCGCTTTCATCTTCTTCTTCTTCATTTATTCTCTGAACATTAATGTTTACTTCTTCGAAATCACCATTAACCAAAAGTCGAGGATTGTCAAGATCTTCTGAATATGTTACAATGGTGGGAGTAGGCACATCCATTTGTTGATATACCCCTTCGTTTAGATCAATTATTTCTCCTGCACGAGATCCAATGTCAAATCTACTCTTAGCCTTTGTTTTGAACACAGCCCACCAATCTCGGCTTTCTCTTCTATTCGATGGATAAGAACTGTAATACACTTGTTGACATTGATGAGCTAAAACAAAAGGTTCATTACTAGCGAGTATTGACTTGTACTTTATTTCAACAAGCCTATTATGAGGATCTACCCGAATTTTTTTATCCGTATCAAACCATCGACATTTAAAAAGTACAACCCGATTTCTCACACCAAAATATTCTAACATCACAATATCTAACAACATTCCATAAAAATCATGCCATAAAACCTCCCATCAACCATATTTGCACAACGACCAACATTCGAAACAAATACATGGGGAAGTCGTAATTATTTTACTCATGCACAAACTCTTTTTTGATCTTCCCTGTTTAATATATAACTGGATTTAGGCTTGTACGTTTTTCCATTGCTTTTCACTAATTCTAATTCCGACCGTCTACAAAGCAACGAATCCATTCTAGCCTTTATATTGTCTTTTGTTTTGCCATTGACATCCATCAATTGTGTTGAACATGTTATCAAAGAAATTTTTCTCAATATGCATCACATCCAAATTATGCCGAATGAGATTTGTATGCCAATAAGGTAAACCCACAAAATACTCTTTTTCGTTCAATTGTGACATTCTTCAAATCCAATCAACTTCTGTTCACATAATTTACTCCCAAATGTGATATTCGGAATGCAATCTATCCTTTCCAGAATTGCATCACTAGATAATCGCTCAATTGGAGAGTCATGCTCAAGTCTTCTACAAAATTTATCTCTTTGTCTTCTAAAATGATGATTTAAAGGCAAGAGCTGCCGATGACAATTAATAAAACATGGTTTCTTGCCATAATGCAATATGAAAGACTTAACTTATTCCATACAATAAGGAAGTCATTAATCGTCCATAATAATGCAGCTCTTAATTTAAAATTTTGTTTCTTATACCCATCATAAGTCGGAACACCATGATTCCATAATAATTTCAACTCATCTATCAATGGTCTGAGAAAAACATCAATATTCTATGATGGACTATTCGGACCCGGAATTACCATATTAAGAAGCAAATATGGTTGCTTCATACACATCCATGGTAGTAAATTATATACACAAAGCATTATAGGTCAACAAGAGTACGGTTTTGCTCCATGAGTAAACAGACAAAACCCATCTGCACACAAACCCAATCTGACATTTCGAGATTCAACTGCAAAAGACAGATGCCTACAATTGAAGTCTTGCCAAGCTTCACCATCAACAGGGTAACTCAACACTCCATCATCTCTTCGGTTATGCGCATGCCATGTCATATCCTCAGCTGTTACCGTTGACATATATAATCTTTGAAGTGTCAGAATCAATGGCAAATAATGGAGAATCTTATAAGGAATTCTCTTCGACTTTCTAACACTTGAATTGCTTGGTTTATAATGAGGATGGCCACATACGAAACATAAATCTAAGTGGACCGAGTCGTTATAATACAACATGCAATTGTTCTTGCATGCATGTATCTTCTGATAGTAAAGTCCAAATTTGACCATCTTTTTACTTTTTTTATACTTTAAAGAAAAACATTCCGTCGCTGAAATTTTGGCAGGAAAGAATCAAATTCGCGCCAAAGTTTTAGCGACTGAATTATTCGGTCGTTAAAGTTCTGTCGCTAATGTCAATTTCCGTCGGAAAAAAAAAATTCTGTTGCTAAAATTTTGGCAATAAAGAATTAAATTCGCGTCAAAGTTTTACCGACGAAATTATTCGGTCATTAAAGTTCCGTCGCTAGTGTATACTTTTCGTAGGTAATATTAAAATATTCCGTCGGTAATATTAAAATATTCCGTCGGTAAAAGTAACAAACATTACCTACGGAATTTCGTCGGTAATTCCTAGGATTCCGTCGGTAATTCTCATTACTACCGACGGAATATTTTCGTCGGGAATGATTCCGTCGGTAAATCGTTGTTCTCTTGTAGTGTCATTTTTCACACTTATTAACAAAAATAAATCACTCCAAATTGAAAAAATAGGAGAGAAAATGATTAAGGTGTGAGTCAATTTGTATATTTATAAGATTATCTATCAATTTTTAGATTTAATCTTTTATACGTATAATGATAAGATTAATATATTTTTTATTTTTATTTTTTAATCATATCAAACAATGTATGAAAAATATATTTTTCCTATCCATTTTTCATTTTTTTTATCAAATATATTATAAAAAAATATATATTTTTTCTTTTTTATCTAATTTTCTATCAATCCATTTCTCTATCAACCGTACCAAACAAATTAAGCCATGATTAGGATTTAAATTCACATGGTCTGCCGCTAATAAACTGGCAGACAATATAATTAGGATTTAATTAGGATAATAATCATTGTTATAATATTATGTGTTTTGATTCTTTTGCTAGTAAATTAATTAAATAAAATAAATGTTGTAGTTGTCATCCAATTATATAATGACATGTGGTATATTGTGCCAAATCATTTTGTCATATATTATTTTAAAAAAATAAAAAAATTTCAAAAAAAAATTATTTTTTATTGTTAATACACGTGATATCATTATATGGTATCATGTATCAAGTTATTATTGGATATATAAGCCACGTCAATTAAAATTTAACAGTGTTATGTATTACAATAATACACAGAATAAAACTTTGTGTCAAAATATACATTTTTAAAATAAAGATATCACATTGAAAATTTTATAAATTTCAATGACCATTTGTCCATTAGTTTTCATTATAATTTTAATCGTCATTTAAAATTTAATTTTTAGAATTCACAACTGAATTTTAAGAGTGAATATATATGGTACAGTTTAGTTTGATAACCAAACCAAATTAAAATGATTTGATTTGATTTTATAATAATGTAAATTAAAACATGAAAAAAAAAAGGAAAAAAAAAAAATTCCTTAACTGCAGAGAGTGCACCGTAATAAAGAATCCTATCTAATATCTCTCTTTTTTATGTTAATGTAAAATTTCAAAACTCTACAAATAACAAAAGAGTTAATAGCACCAATAGTCCCTAAACTATAGGGCATATTTTATATTAGTCCTAAACTTCAAAACGTATCAAATTGGTTCTTGATTACAAGTATCATAACAAATTGGTCTCTTCTGTTAACTTTTCCGTTATCTTTACTGTAGCAATCAACTAGTTACACGTCTCACCAACTGATTGCTCCAACTTGTCTCTTTATTTTTTTTCCTTTTTCCTTTTTCTTTATTTCTTTATTTCTTTTTTATTTTTTCTTTTATTTTTTTAATAAATAAATACAAAGAAAAATAATTCATATTATAAATTTAAAAAAAATTGTAAAAAATATAATTAATTTAAAAAGTATGAAATATTTATTTACTTTAATTTTATAAAAAATATTTTTTCTTTTTTCTTTTCTTCCTTTTTTTTTGTTGCTTTTCTCTTCTTTATAAATAAATATTAAAAACTAAATAATAATTATAATTTAAATTAATATTGTAATAAGCAAATAATTAAAAAATCTATAAAACTATTTATTTACATTAATATATATATTTTTTAAATTGTTATTTTTTTTCTTGCCTTTCTTCTTTTTTCTCTTCTTTATGAACAAATACAAAATATAAGTATATTATATTATATTTTAAATTAAATTAAATTAACTTTCTAAAAGTTAAATAATTTATAAATATAAAATATTTATTTTTTATTTATAAGTTTTTTATTTTTTCCTTTCTTATATTTTCCCTTTTTCTCTTGTTTGTAAATAAATATAAATATAAATAAATAAATAATAATTCATACTATAATTTAAATTAATTTTTAAAATATAAAATATTTTATTTACATTAATTTTATAAGAAAAGAGGAAAAAAAGGAAAGAAAGAAAGAAAGAAAGAAAAGGAAAATAAAAAAGTAAAAAATATATTTTTAATAAATGAATGTAAATAAATATTTTATATTTTATATTTTATAATTATAAATTATTTAATTTTTACGAAATTAATTAATTTATAAAAAGAAAGAAAGAAGAAAAAGAAAAAATATTTTTTTAAAATTAATGTAAATAAATATTTATATTTTATAAATTATTTAATTATTAAAAAATTAATTTAAAATATTATTTATCTTTTGTATTTATTAATGTTTTTATTTTCCCTTTTTCTTTATTATTCTTTATAAATAAATACAAAAGATAAATAATAATTTAAATTAATTTTTTAATAATTAAATAATTTATAAAATATACATATTTATTTATATTTATTTTATAAAAAAAATATTTATTTACATTTATTTATTAAAAAATATCAAAAAAACATAATAAAGAAATAAAGAAAAAAAAAAGAGAACGAGAAAGAGAAATGTGGTGCAATCAGCTGGTGACACGTGTCACTAAGCTGATTGCTATAGTAAAAATAACGGAAAAGCTAACAGAAGGGACCAATTTGTTATGATACTTGTAAGTAAGGACCAATTTGATATGTTTTGAAGTTTAGAGATCAATATAAAATATGCCTATAGTTTGGGGACTATTGGTGCTATTAACTCATAATAAAATAAATTCAAAACACGTGACGTTAGGTGTACAGAAACAAGTTCAAGTAAGAAATTTTTTTCAAATTAAAGTGTTATTTGATAAACTAAAAAATTAAGTGTTGAAAAATTAAAAATTGAATTTTTAGTATTGATTTTATAAGCAGTGAATTTGTATTATAAAAATTATTTGATATATTGTAGAAAATTAAGTACTAAATAAAATTATATTGTTTGATAACTGTAAATATTAAATTTTAAAAATTATTAGTTTCATAATTTTAACATAATATTTTATATTATTCTGGATAGGTCTGTATAAAACTTAAAAGGGTAATTTAAAAATATCATCTTTTGTAATAAAAAAAAAGAGATAATTTAGTTCAAATATAATTTTTTTAAATCATTTGCACAATATTCAGATTTAAAAACTCAAAATAAAATTTTAAATTTAGCATTTTAAGTAAAAATATTACTAATCTTGCAAGTAAAATTGTTGACGATCAACTTTTCAAAGAAAACCTTAAACTAAAGCGAGTTTATATATATTTTAGATAAAATATTGATGTAAAAAACACGTATACAAATAAACAATAAAATATTTATATAAATATAAATATAAATATAAATATCATTATATTATATTATATTATTTATTTTTAATTTGATTTTTGATTTTTGATTCGGATTGATTTTAAAATATTACCAAACCAAATCAAACCAAACTAAAATAAATTTTTTAATTTTGTTTGGTTTTAAAACCAAACCAAACTTTTTAGTTTTTCAAATCAAACCAATCTAAACCAAATAATCGGGTTTTTTATACTAATATAGCCAAAAAAAAAATTAAACCCCAAACTACCTATACTTTTAGATTATTTCTCAAAATACGCTTGTTTTAAAATTAGCTGGGAAATCGCCACCCCCCATGGCGATTTCCCTTGGTATTTTTAACCAAATTTGTAAAAAGAATGAAGGGAAATCGCCATGGGGGGTGGCGATTTCCCTTCATGTAATTTTTTTTTTTTAATAAATCAACAAATTTTAATTTTTTTTAATTTGTAAATTTTATTTTTTAAATTTAAAAATTATAAATTAAATTAAGTTTCTTATTAAATTTAAATATGGAAAATTTTATTTCTTATAAAAATGGAAAAAACAAAATAATATTTCTTCTTAAATTAAAAAAATCAAAAATTATATTTGTAAGTTTTGTTTAAATTTTAAAATTTTGTAAGTTTTAAAATTTTGTAAGTTTTGTTTTTTAATTTTAAATTTTATAAATTAAATTAAAATAATTTTTTATAATTAAAAAAAAAATTCGTAAGGTAAATTTTATTATTTAAAATTTATGAACAAATTTTTTTAAATTTTGTTAATTGATTTGTATTAGATAAAAACAAAAAACAAACAAAAAAACTTGCATTACATTTTCATGTCCATCAAATGCTGGAGAAAATATTGGAACTTGATTCTTTCTGCAATGGATAAGACTGATGATATAGGTTTTTAGACAGGTTTCAGCTATTTTCCAGTCCATCAAATGCTGGATAAAATATTGGAACTTGATTTTTTCTGCAATGGATAAGACTGATGATATAGGTTTTTAGACAGGTTTCAGCTATTTTCCAGTCCATCAAATGCTGGAGAAAATATTGGAACTTGATTCTTTCTGCAATGGATAAGACTGATGATATAGGTTTTTAGACAGGTTTCAGCTATTTTCCAGTCCATCAAATGCTGGAGAAAATATTGGAACTTGATTCTTTCTGCAATGGATAAGACTGATGATATAGGTTTTTAGACAGGTTTCAGCTATTTTCCAGTCCATCAAATGCTGGAGAAAATATTGGAACTTGATTTTTTCTGCAATGGATAAGACTGATGATATAGGTTTTTAGACAGGTTTCAGCTATTTTCCAGTCCATCAAATGCTGGAGAAAATATTGGAACTTGATTCTTTCTGCAATGGATAAGACTGATGATATAGGTTTTTAGACAGGTTTCAGCTATTTTCCAGTCCATCAAATGCTGGAGAAAATATTGGAACTTGATTCTTTCTGCAATGGATAAGACTGATGATATAGGTTTTTAGACAGGTTTCAGCTATTTTCCAGTCCATCAAATGCTGGAGAAAATATTGGAACTTGATTCTTTCTGCAATGGATGAGACAAATGATGGGATTTATCAATGACATTTTGCATTGAATAAGTTATAACTTTTTCAGTCAAATAGTCAAAGGATGGGATTTGTTATCTGGTACAACATAATGAACCATTATAAATTCATAATACTTATGAAGGTTTACAATACCCCCATACAACAGTTTTTCAATCAGATTTTTCCTGAGTGCTAAAACCTCCTCATTCTCATTCTCATCCTTCTATATTTCTTCTTTCTTTTGCTACACAACATGAGCAATAGAGTGATCGCATTGGTCTACTATAATGGCCAAATTCATAATACTGACGAAGGTGCTACCTTTGATTGTGAACGTCCAAAAAGTTTTCGTGTTGAAGACGACGTCACATTAGAGGAACTGAAGCTGCAAATTCATACAAAAATTAAAGCTGGAACTAGAAAAAGAGTTTCAGAGGTTAAGTACAGGCATCCTCTTAAAATAATATTGAAATTCAAAAGTTTTTTGTTTTTAAATTTATTAGGATACGAGTTGAGGCGACCGAATTTTCATTTCATGTATGACAATCTTCGTGGAGAAAATGCAGAGGCGGCTAACTGGCTTGATAGGATCCCCAAGGAGAAGTGGGCGCAGTCATATGATCAAGGAAGGCGTTATGGCCATATGACAACCAACCTAGCTGAATCTATCAATTCGGTGTTGAAGGGAACGCGTCATCTTCCCATTACTGCTTTAGTGCAATCAACATATTATAGGTTGGCTGCACTTTTTGTTAAGATGGGGAACAAACAAATTGCCATGATGGAGGGAGGGCACACATATTGTGAAACAGTCACACAAGCTATGCAAGAAAATCGCACGAAAGCTAACTCCCACATTGTTCGTAATTTTACGCGAGCAAATCAATCTTTTCTGGTTGAAGAGTTAGTTGCTCCACAAGAGGGTGTTTCTGCAATGAAGTACAAAGTCAACCTCAGTGACATGTGCTGTGATTGTGGAAAGTTTCAAGCACAAAGGTTCCCTTGTTCACATGTAGTTGCTGCCTGTGCACATGTCCATGTAGATTGCATGCAATATGTGGACAAAGTCTATAAACTGGAAAATATATTGAATGTTTATAGACATGTGATGTGAACCCTAGGGGTTAAACCCTTTGAACCCACTAACAAATTGAAATACCTAACCCAGAAAAGCCAAGATTCAGGCAAAGAAAACTTAAACCCTTAAAAGCCTGTTTCAAAGAACCTAGATTAAGCATGTAATCTAAACCCTAAGAACTCTCGTTTCAAGAACCTAAGTTTGATAGGTTGAACGCCACAAAGAAGGAATTCTTTGATAAGTTCCTAAGTTCTTTCAAGAACTAAAAAGAGAAAACTCTCACTGAATAAAATCAGACTTAATTGATCAAAAGATAATGGAAGTAGGCGGCTAAGACATATATTTATAGCCTCCCTACAATAACCCTAATCTACTAAGCAATAATATGTAAAATATGGGCTGAACATGCTCAAGCCCAAACCTAAATAATTAAAAGATATCCATGTTACATAATATAGGCCCAAATGCCTAAGTAATTATAAGAATTAAAATAAACCCAAATAAGCCCTCTTAATGTGCCACCTTGTGTTCTTGAATCACATGGATCAAACTTGGATGCAAGCCCATCTTGCATGTTGAAGTCTTTCTTAAATAACTTGCAACATGGTCCAAGTGAATTCCACCCATTCTTGCCATGTTTCCTAGATCTTCTTGGATCTTGGCCCATATAAAAATTGTCATGGGATTGGGCCATCTTGGATCCTATCATTCCCCCTTTCCTCGAAAAGATTCGCCCTCGAATCTTAGCATTGTGTGTGAGAATGACAGCGCTAGGAACTAAATCATGGTGATGCACAATGCCGCTTATGGGTGACAACCCATCTTGCAACTCCTTCGAAAGTAAATTCTCACAATCCTTCAACAAAGAAACAGACAAAATAGGTAGAGATTGGTTAGGAGCATCAAGAATAAGAACATCACTCTCCTTTTCATCAGAATAATTCGCAAATTCTTTGTTTTTCTCAACAGGAATTGTCTCCTTTTCTACTAGTGGCTCCTCTCTTACTTCTTTAATTTCAACCACTTCTATTTCTTTTTCACTTTCTTTTTTACTCTCCGTTTCCTCTTGTTTTTCTTTATTTGCAGCCACCTCACTTTCTTTTTCTTTTTTTCTTCTCTCTTTTTCTCTTTCTTTTCTTCTCCATCTTTCTTCCTCTTGTTGCACAAACCTCTCAAACGATAAGGTGATCTCTTTCATCTCTTGTAGAGCCTGCTTTACTTCGTCGCATAATGTGATAGACATCTTAAAGTTGTTGCAAAACAAATTTGGTTAGTAAAAAAAAAAAGAATATCGATTCTTTCCTCTTTTTTTCAATCTTTTTCGAATCTTTCTTTCTTTTTCTGCCTATTCAAACACTTTTTTTTTTTTTTTTCAAGAACGAGACTTCTTGATTTTCTTGAAATCTCGGATGAACTTCTTCTTTCTTTTTTTTTTTTTTCAAAATTCTGGTCAAGAATCAACAAGAAATTTTTTTAATAGATCAAGAATTCAAGAAACGAAATCTTGATCTAAACCACTTTTCAAAACTGAAACCCCAGACTTAGACTGCCTAAAAACTATAACCCTAGGGAAAAAATGCCTAAAGCTATAATCCCAAGACAAGAATGTCTAAAACCCCAAAACAAGAAAGTTGACAGAAATCCCAAAATCTTGTTATTGATTTTGCTGTGATAGTATCTAAACCAACTTCTAAGAATGAAACCTCAAACGAAAACTGCCCTAAAAACTATAACTATTAGACAAAAAAAGCCTAAAGCTATAACCCCTATGACAAGTATGTCTGAAACCCCAAAACAAAAAAAAGTTGAGAAAAAACTCCAATACCCTATGGTAAAGAAGATAAAAATATTTGACCTGATTGGTCCCTAAGCTCTGATACCAACTGATGTGAACCCTAGGGGTTAAACCCTTTGAACCCACTAACAAATTGAAATACCTAACCCAGAAAAGCCAAGATTCAGGCAAAGAAAACTTAAACCCTTAAAAGCCTGTTTCAAAGAACCTAGATTAAGCATGTAATCTAAACCCTAAGAACTCTCGTTTCAAGAACCTAAGTTTGATAGGTTGAACGCCACAAAGAAGGAATTCTTTGATAAGTTCCTAAGTTCTTTCAAGAACTAAAAAGAGAAAACTC
The DNA here is from genome assembly GCA_030761205.1 of Fremontodendron californicum. NCBI lineage: Eukaryota > Viridiplantae > Streptophyta > Magnoliopsida > Malvales > Malvaceae > Fremontodendron > Fremontodendron californicum. Next base: position 8,137,689 of record JAULJL010000024.1, read on the forward strand.
TCACTGAATAAAATCAGACTTAATTGATCAAAAGATAATGGAAGTAGGCGGCTAAGACATATATTTATAGCCTCCCTACAATAACCCTAATCTACTAAGCAATAATATGTAAAATATGGGCTGAACATGCTCAAGCCCAAACCTAAATAATTAAAAGATATCCATGTTACATAATATAGGCCCAAATGCCTAAGTAATTATAAGAATTAAAATAAACCCAAATAAGCCCTCTTAATGTGCCACCTTGTGTTCTTGAATCACATGGATCAAACTTGGATGCAAGCCCATCTTGCATGTTGAAGTCTTTCTTAAATAACTTGCAACATGGCCCAAGTGAATTCCACCCATTCTTGCCATGTTTCCTAGATCTTCTTGGATCTTGGCCCATATAAAAATTGTCATGGGATTGGGCCATCTTGGATCCTATCAACATGAGTTCGAAGCTGTTGGAAATGAAGGTTACTGGCCTCAATATGATGGTCCAGAAGTGTGTCCCAATCAAGAAATGCGGAGAAATCCACATGGTCGGCCAAAATCAAGTCGTATTCGTAATGAAATGGACCTCAGGGAGAAAGGCCAACCAAAACGTTGTGGATTATGCAGAAACGGAGGTCATAACCGTCGAAATTGTCCGCAACGATTTGGCACATTGGGGGAGACTTCGCATCAACAATAAATGAATTACATGTTTTTCTCAACTTATCATGTACTTTGGATTATAAGGGAAAATGTAATGCAAGTTTTTTTTGTTTGTTTTTTGTTTTTATCTAATACAAATCAATTAACAAAATTTAAAAAAATTTGTTCATAAATTTTAAATAATAAAATTTACCTTACGAATTTTTTTTTTTAATTATAAAAAATTATTTTAATTTAATTTATAAAATTTAAAATTAAAAAACAAAACTTACAAAATTTTAAAACTTACAAAATTTTAAAATTTAAACAAAACTTACAAATATAATTTTTTATTTTTTTAATTTAAGAAGAAATATTATTTTGTTTTTTTCATTTTTATAAGAAATAAAATTTTCCATATTTAAATTTAATAAGAAACTTAATTTAATTTATAATTTTTAAATTTAAAAAATAAAATTTACAAATTAAAAAAAATTAAAATTTGTTGATTTATTAAAAAAAAAAAAATTACATGAAGGGAAATCGCCACCCCCCATGGCGATTTCCCTTCATTCTTTTTACAAATTTGGTTAAAAATACCAAGGGAAATCGCCATGGGGGGTGGCGATTTCCCTTGGTATTTTTATCAAATTTTGTAAAAAATACCAAGGGAAATCGCCACCCCCCATGGCGATTTCCCTTGGTATTTTTAGCCAAAATCAATATTTTCATGCTGGGAAATCGCCATGGGGGTGGCGATTTCCCAGCTAATTTTAAAACAAGCGTATTTTGGGAAATAATCTAAAAGTATAGGTAATTTGGGGTTTAATTTTTTTTTGGCTATATTAGTATAAAAAAGCCCCAAATAATCAATTGGGTTTGATTTTTATTTTGGCTTTAATCAAATAATACTCAATCGTAGTAGATTTTACACGTATAAATGATGATGATGATCGTAAAATAATAATGGATAGAATCAAATCCCAAACAAGTGTCAAATTGCTTCACTAACAAAGCTTAAACATTCTTGTAGAAATCAACTTCTTTGCAATTTGCAGTAAAGTGATAGAAAAAGACATAAAAAAAAATACAGAAGGCAAACAAATATTGAGAATTCAATCAAAATTGAGGTAGATTGTGCAGTTACGGTGATTTTGGACTAGTTTAGCACTGTTGTTGTAAAAAGTTTGGATTGAAAAAATAAAGTTAAAGGATAAATTTACCACCGTACTATAGTTAGATATTGAAATTTGTCACTATACTTTTAGAATTAATGATAAATTTACCACTATATTTTAACTCAATATTAAATTTTGTCACTTTACTTTTGTTTGAATGAATTTTATCACTAATTTTTTATTTTTTACTGAATTTTGCCACTCAACTTTTTTGAATGATTTAAAGAAAAAATTTAATAATTTTTTTTCAAATATTTTATTTTAATAATTAGTAACAATAAATTAATTAATAAAAAATTTTAAAAATTAAAATAGATTTTTTATTTTATAAAAAACTAAACTTTTTTTTTGGTATTTTTTATTTTTTTCAAGTTTTTTTTTTATAAAATAAAAATTCTATGTTAATTTTTTAAAAATATTTTTATAAATTAATTTATTGTTATTAATTATTAAAATGAAATTTTTAAGGAATATTTTTTTATTAAATTTTATCTTCAAATCATCCAAAATCAATATTGAGCGACAAAATTCAATCAAAAATCAAAGTTGAGTGGCAAAATTCAATCAAAAATCAAAGTTTATTTGCAAAATTCAATCAAATAAAAGTGGAATGGCAAATTTACCCTTAATCTCAAAGTACAATGGCAAATATCAATCAAAATAAAGTAGAGTGGCAAATTTCAATATCCGCATATAGTACGGTGGCAAATTTGCCTTTAACCTAAAAAAAACATATTTAAAAAGTATGGTGAAAAAATATGGTTTAAGAATTTTTACGTGTTTGGTATTACTGTGAAAATGTACTGTGAGGAATTGAAATGTCAAAAAAGATGCTTAAAAAAAAAAGTTTAGAGATATGAGGATAATAAAATCATATTATCAAAAAGTCAGCTTTCAAACTGTAAAAACTTTATTTTTTTGATTTTTTTATTTGAATTGTCAAATCATAATTTTAAACGCAAAATCAAAAAACTAACATTTTATTTTGAGAAGCTAGCTGTTGGCAATTAGAATCTTTTCAAACTAACATTTTATTTTGAGTAGTTGCATTTTATAAAATTGTGGCTGGGTATAATGTGATAAACATGCAATAATAATATATTACTATAGATAAAAGTAAGGTTAAGGAACCTTAATTGGTTGACATTGTCAACCAATTAAGGCTCTTAACTTTATTTTAATCCATTAAAGAGAAAAAAAAATGACAAAATAATTTTATTAAATAAAAATAAAATAAAATTGTGACATAAAATATACCTTTAATTAAATAATATATTTAAAATATTTAATTATTTTAGATAAAATATTTAATTATTTATTTTTAAATAAAATTTTAAAATGTACAATTAATTAAATAAATAATATATGATTAAATAATATATTTAAAATACTTAAATTTTTTATTTTCTTCTAAAGAAAAGATTATTTAATTTTTATTTCGTAATAAAATATGCTTATATGTTCATTAGAATTTTGTAATGTAATATGCTTATATGTTTATTTAAATAGATTAAAAAATAATTTATTTCATGCTATTATTTTTATATTTCAAACAAGAAAAAAAATGTGCAACATAAAAATAACATACTTGATTAAATAACATATTTGAAATGTTCACTTATATTTCGAGAAATGATATAATACATGGAAATCATATTCATGCTTAACTTTATTTTTTATTAAGTATAATTTTTGAGTTTAAAAATTAGAAACTAGCTCTTTATAAGGAGATACATATACTTATTATCTAACAAAATATTTAAGTTTTCATATTTTACCTTAATCTAACAGTTAACTCTTAAGAAGCTTAATTGGTTATATCAATAATGGCATAATTAATATGAAAAAAGGCAAAAATATATAATATTAATGTTAATTACTAATATATAAATAATTTAGTGAATGATTTTATGGTATACTAATTTCAGCATATATGTTAAGATATGTAGAAAAAATATAAATATTTTCAAAAATAATAATAATAATTGTCTTGATCACAGCAATATGCGCGAGTAAAACTCTAGTTTTATATAAAACCAAACTTTAACGTTTAAACTGTGACTTATTAATTTTTAGGCTAAAAAAAGATGGAATTAACACTAGACAGGTAGGCTGAAAGTGACTCTTTAAGCTAGCTTTCAAGAAATCTCAAGTTTATAAGCCTAAAGACAATATAATATCTGTCGGGAAGAAAAGGTCTAAAAAGGACAAGAAAATGGAAAAGACAAAAAAAAAATGATGGAGAAACTTGCAAGAAGACTTGAGCTCATAATAATCTGATAAATGTACAAAGGACAACTGATCAATCAAGCAGCTTTCACGTTACATGCATAAGAAGAAGGCACATTTTTTTAACCATTTCACACGTTGAAATGGTTTTGGAAATATTTGTTCACTTATATATAATTATGGATGAACTGCCAAATTATTGGTAGAATATTATATTATATCAATGGTTATGTCATTACCTTTAGAATATATATATATATATATATATATATATATATATAAACTGGAAAAGTGTTACAAATCTGATGAAGGTGCCTTAGAAAATGCTTATGGGTGCCAATTTCTGACACACACATATATATATATATATATATATATTTCTATTTACAAGCTTTAAAAAAAATTGTACATAAGTGTCCTATATATACAAAATACCCTCACTAATTAAGGAGAGAATCGCATAGTAATTATGTCGATATGATATTATAATTGTATCGTAATCATAGATATTACTCTAATTACAGTATCATAATCCCTATTATTACGTTAACAACATAACACCTCTATCAAACTCAAGATGGTATTGTAGTGCAAGATTGTATTGTAGTGGTATTGTAGATGCCAATTTGAGTTTGTTAACCAAGTCTTGAAAATGATTAAAAAAATGTGTCTTGCTAAAAATATCAGCGATTTGATTCAAAGAAGGCACAGAAGTCAGAAGAATAGTCCTTAATGCAACATGATGGCATACAAAGTTGACAATCAATCTCAATATGCTTGGTGCACTCATGAAACACATTATTATGAGCAATCTGAATGGCACAACAATTATCAAAATAAAGTTTGGTGGTCGAAGATTGTGAGATGCTCATATCGCCTAGTAAACGTCGAAGCCAAAGTAATTCTGAAGTGGCATCGCAATAGCATAATATTTTGATTCAGTGCAAGATCGAGTAGCTACAATTTGTTTCTTACTTCGCCAAGAAATGAGAGAATCTCTAAAAAAAAAAAAAACCAGTGGTGGAACAAAAATCTGTAGGATCTCCAACCCATTTAGCATCATAATACCTATATAGAACTACGGAAGTGTGAGTCAAAAAATGATGTCCATGAAACACAATGTGCCTTTGACATAACGGAGAATCCAAAGAATAGTTGAAAAATTAGTACAACGAGGAGCAAGCATAAATTGATTAACTAGATGAATAACATAAGAAGTATCAGGTCGAGTTATTGTGAGATAAACGAAACTGCCAACAAGGGTGTCCATGAAACACAGTGTGCCTTTGACATAACGGAGAATCCAAAGAATAGTTGAAAAATGAGTACAACGAGGAGCAATCATAAATTGACTAACTAGATGAATAACATAAGAAGTATCAGGTCGAGTTATTGTGAGATAAACGAAACTGCTAACAAGTTGACGATATAAAATAAGATCAATGAGCAGAGTACCATTCATTGGGCTAAGCTTAACATTAGACTCTAGAGGAGTAGATACAGTTTTATTATCAATAAGGCCAACCCGATAAAGTAAATCAGATGCATATTTGACCTGATAAAGATAATAATCATCCTTCATGTTAAATTAGAAGACACTTTAAACCCCTAGAAATAATTGATTAAGCCAAGATCCTTCATGTCAAATTACTGGTGAAGAATATGTTATAATTCAGAATTGATCATCTTCAGTGATAATCATATCATCCACAAAGAAGAAAAAGAAAAAATAACAATGCCGTAATTAGTATACCAAACAAATAATGCTAAGCAATAGTAGAACTGAATTTTGCGGACCAAGCTCTAGGTATATCTTCCTAACCATACAAAGCGCATTGAATTTTACAAACCTTACGAAGAGGACGAGAATAATCGGGGTGGAGACAACATGTATACTTTTTCTTATAAATCACCATTGAATAAAGCATTCTTGACATCCATTTGAAGAAGTTTCCAATGCTTGCCAACAATAATGATTAAAAAGCTGCGCACAGAAGTTATCAGAGCCACAGGAGCAAAGGTTTCCTCATAATCTATCACATACTCTTGAGTATAACCCTTGGAAACTAAGCGGGCTTTATATCGTTCAACATATCCATCTAAGCAAGTTTTGATTTTGTGAACCCATTTGCAACCAACCGTAGTCTTACCAGAAAGGAGATCGACTAAATCTCAAATATGAGTTTTTTGAAAAGCCTGAATTTTTACAGCCATAGCTTGTTGCCAATGAGGATCAATACTAGCTTCACGATAAGATTGAGGCTCATGCAACGATACAATAGCAAAAAAACCATGATAATCATTGAGATGATGATTAGTCTTATTACCCGAGTGGAGCGACGAAGACTGGAAGCAGGTGTAGTATTCACAATCAGGTTAAATTCTGCAAAGATAGGAGTAGGTGCAAGAGTTGGAATAGGAGCAAGATCGAGCTCATCAGAAGTAGCTGTATCAAAACTAGGAATAACTCAATAGATGCATCATGAAGAACTTAAAGGATATGGAAAGAAATGAGTGAAATTTAGAAAAGGAAGAAAAAAACGTGTCCTCCCAAAATGTAGCATGTCTAAAAATACGTAATCTATTTGAAATAGGATCCCAACAACAATAACCTTTATGTTCAATCCCATAACACACAACAATGAAGGGCATGTGGTTCTAACCTGTTATGTTCATGTGGTTGCAAGTGAACAAAAGAGACACACCCAAAAGGTTTAAGAATAGAATAATCAAGAGGCTTACCAAAAATGCTTTCAAAAGGAATATTAAGGATCAAAGTTGGAGTACAATTTATGGAATACACCTCATTTAAGGTAGCCCACCCCAAAAAATTTCAAGACAGAAGGCAAAAAGAAGGAGAGCTCGAACTGATATCGATAATGTGATGGTGTTTTCATTTGGCTCTACCATTTTGTTAGGATGTATAGGGATAGGAATGTTGAACCAAAGTGCCTTGTTGATCAAGGAACTGAAGAAGAGAGGTTTCTTTACATTCCATTGCATTATCAGATCGAAATATTTTAATAGTTCGAGAGAACTAGGTTTTTATCATAGTAGCATATTTAATATAAGTTTAGGGTAACTTAGATTTGTTATTTTAAAAATAAATCCAAGTATAATGAAAGTAATCATTAATAAAGATAACAAAATACTGATGAGATAGGAGATAGTCCTCGAATTTCAGAATGAACAATATCAAAAGGAAAACCGAAAATATAAGTACTATTTGTAAAAGACAAGGCTGACTGCTTGGCAAGTTGACAGCGCGCAGACAATGAAAAGACGCAAATTTTGTGGATCCTAACAACTCACAAGTGATTAAAAGACGAAGTTTACTTGCTAAAGCATGACCTAGATGAAGATGCCACTAATATAAGAAATAATTGATTGTTGTGGCAGCTGAGACATGTTTCACAAAAAGATGGAAAAAGACAAGCTCAAACAATCATCCCACCTTACAACCTATCCCAAGAATCTTCCTTGTTTGTGGATCTTGTAGTTGATATGATAACCAGAAAAAGGAAAAAGAATAGTGAGACCAAGATCACAAAATTGACCCACAAAAATAAAGTTTAATGTTAAATAAAGAGTACAATAAGTATCAGAAAGACTAATGTGTGAGTCAAAATCATGTTCGATGTGAGTGATATTCATTTTTGTATCATTTGTAGTATGAATAAGAGGATGACACGAAGTGGACAATTTAATTGATAAGATAGAAGAGGTTATATGATTGCAACAAATAGAGTCAAGGAACCAAAAGTAGTTAGCCGGAGTAGTAGAAAGTGCAGGGTGAGAAGAGAAATTGGAAGATATAACTTGCTTTAGCATAGTCGCAAAATCACTTATCGTGAGAGTAGTAGTACCCTCAAAAACATCAACGGCAATGAATAAGAATCTAGAAATCTCTTTGGTTTGACAGATTACATGATAGAATTGACTTAGAAACTTTAAATTTCTCCATGTGGTAGTACACGTAGCACAAGAAATTGACGTGGCAAAACACGTGATAGAGACAACTAACGTGGTGGAACACGTTACACAAAAAATTGCATGGCACAAGAATACATATGCGGCGAAACACGTGGCAGAACACGTGGCATGATACTGATATGTAGAGGTGGCAATTGGGCGGGTTCGGGCGGGTTCGGGTCGGGTTCATTCGGGTTCGGGTTTATTCGGGTTCGGGCTCATTCGGGTTCGGGCTCATTCGGGTTCGGGTCCATCCGGGTTCGGGCTCATTCGGGTTCGGGCCCATTCGGGTTCGGGTCCATTCGGGTTCGGGTCCATTCGGGTTCGGGCCATTCGGGTTCAGGCTTTTTCGGGTTCGGGTTTTTGACTTTTTGGTCAAATCGGGTTTGGACGGGTTCGGGTTCGGGTTTTCCTGGGCGGGTTTTCGGGTTCGGGTTCATTTTGCCACCTCTACTGATATGGCTATGCACATGGTAGAACAAATACATATTTGGGTTTAGGGTTTTGGTGAAAAGGGAATTGTTATACCAAAAACACTAGACAACTGAAAACTAAAGTGATAGACACAGGTCCCTAAGCAGAATTTAAGCAAAAAATAAGAAGAGAAATTCTGATACATGTTAGAAGAAAAATGAGTTTTTCTATTCACGAGTTTAAGAAAAATTGTATATGAGTGTCATATATGACTCTCACAAATTAATGAGAGAATCACACTGTAATTATGTTGATACGATATTGCAACCATATCGTTCTCTCAGATATTACTTTAATTATAGTATCATAATCATTAATCTTATGTTGATTACCTACATGAATATTACAATAATATTATATTAACACAAATTTGAATAAATGCTTATATAATTAGACATTCAAATTAAAGTGATGGAATTGAATATCATAGTTTATAAAAACAACATTATGACTACCCTTTGGTGGCAAAGAAAGAGGAGGAAAGATGAAGCGAAAAGAATATAATTTTTTTTCTTTTATTTTTTTGTTTGATAAGAGAAAAAAAGGAAAAGAATGTCAAATTTTCCTTTTCTTCAAATTTAATCTTTTAAAAAAATTGAAAGAAAACATTCTTTCAATTTAAGTTAAAAAAAAAAAATTATTTGATACATTTAATAAAATTTTTAAACTTCACAAACAAAATTAATAAGATAACACATGAAAGAAAATCTTCTGCTCTGGCTTCGTGCCCCATCTGTGCCCCATCAATAATCATTTGCCACATGTATATAAATAAAGAAAAGTTTAACGTTAAATGGAGTTTGCCATTTAAAGATTAACGCTAAATGAAGTTTGTCCTTTAAGTTTTAATTTTATTTTTTTTTCATTCAAGCAACGTGGCAAAATCTGATTGATGAGGCACAGATGGGGGCACGGATCCGGAACAAGAGATATTTATTCGACAACACATATTTTTTAAAATATATTAAAAATTGTGACATATGACATTCTATTAAATTCAATTGTAATATTAAAAAATTTACAAGAACAAATTCGTAAGTTAATTAATCATTACTTTTTCTCTTTATTTTTCCCACTTCATATAAAAACAAAGAAGGAAAATTAATTTCTTTTTTCTCCATTTTTCTTTCATTCCTACCAAATATGAAGAGCGAGAACGGGTGTCATGGGAACGATGGTATTGGCAATTGCAAATAATTACAGACTTTGCTTGTACATCTCAACCTATCCACGTTTATCCTTGTCAGCATGCAGTATTTAAAAATATTAATTATACACAGTTGGAAGTATTGAAAATGATATGATTAGATCACTAGCAGGATGAACAACAACTTTCGTGATCAGTACTTCTAATTTTCTTTATTTAATCCTACCCAGCCAACCACTACGAATTAATTAAAGTTTTCAATGAAATCAAGACTTTAAAATTAGATTTTGCTAAAGATATATATAATAGCATGCAATGCAATGCATGATATGATTAATTATTTTGAGGGAGAGATTCACTTATAGTGTCTAATGTAAAATTAAATTAATTTTATATATTTTTATAATTTTTTACACGATTTATATTTTAATAAATTGATCGTTGGATTTAACAATATAACTTATTGTACGCGTCGTGCACATAAAGTTTCGAATCGATCCGATATCTCTATTATATCGATCGAGAATATTATTTTTTTAATATATATTTAATGATTAAAAGTTTTTTATATCGAACAAATAGTTAGACATTTTTAATTTACTCAAAATTTGATGTACATAATTTACGTGAATAAAACATAAAATAAGATGATTAAATTAAATAAATATAAATCTTATAAAAAATTAATTTAATTTTATATTAATATCAGTGAATTCCTCCTCCTTCTTCTTATTATTATTATTATTATTATTATTATTATTATTATGTGCTTAACAAGTGCTCTTTTTCAATGAGTTGAATCAATTGGATGTGACCTAATTAGCAGCTTTAAAGTTGAATTTATGATCTGTTAATAATTAGTGATCTTTAATGATTTCTGTACTTGTCTATATTAATTTTGTGTTGCTTTCAAAATCTAACACACATAATAAAAATAAAAATAAATGAATTTTGAAAAACATGTTTTCAATAGTTAAATAATTGTTAAATGATTTAATGGACAAAAATTATTTTAAAAAAAATAGAGTTAAAAATTGTTATTAGGGATATTATAAAGATAAAATTACTCTTAATGAAAAAATCTCTTTTTTCTTTCTACTCCATAAAATATTATTTTTTAAAAATTTTTAATTTAAAATAAATTTAAAAATAAAATATTTAAATTTTTTTTAATTTTAAAAAAATAAAATAAAATTAATTTTAGAAAATATTATTTTTATTATTTCTTATTTTAATTTTTTTTAATTAAAAAATAAAATTAAAAAATATTTATTTTTTAAAATTAAAAAATTTATTTTCATAAAATTTTATTTTTTAATTAAAAAAGTAAATTAAAAATAAGAGAAAAATGGAGGAGAATGTTTTTTTTTATCAAGGGTAATTTTGTCTTTACAATTTTTTTCTAACAATTTTTTGTTTTTGATTTCTTTTTTTAGATAATTTTTACTCATTATACCATTTAACAATTATTGTATTATTGATGGTATATTTTTCAAATTTACTCATAAAAAAATGAGAAAGGGAAAGGGGGTATTGCCAGTATTATATAATCACCCATGAGTCATGACTCCCTGTAGTTCTTTTGAAATTATACATTTCCATCCTTGTACTATTTCTTTTATATCCAAAACACTTCTCACATCTAGATTAAAAAAAAAAAAGGTTTCCAATACTCATAATAATTTATAATTTATACTGATCCCTCAAGTTTTTAGGGTGTATTTGATAGATTAAAAAATAGAAGGATGGGTAGGAGAAGATGAAAAAAAAAAAAAGAGTTTTAAGTGTGTTTGGTAAGGAAAAAAAAAAGTATAAGAAAAAAATAAGAAAGATGGACAATTTTCAATATTTATTTACAAAAACAAATCGCTCCAAGATGTAAAAACAAAAAAAAAAAAATGAGATAAAATCGGAGAGGTGTGAGTCTAGTGTAAAATATTTATAAAATTGTCCATCATATTTAAATTTTATATTTTTCATTTTATTATACAAAAGTTATAAAGTTATAATGATAAAATCATATAATTTCTTTTTAATTTTATCAAATAATGGATGGAAAGGAAATGATATTTTCTTTCAACTATTTTATCTTTCCTATCAAACACACAAATGAAAAAAAAAAAATCTATTATTTTTTTAATTTTTCATCTTTTCAATTTTCGATTCTCACTACCATGTTAATTGTCATATATAGCAGCCCATGCCATATTTTTTAAGTATATTCCATTAATATTAATTTAATGGTAAAAACTGGCACATCATAAACGAAATTATTAACTAATTAAGAGCAAGAATGATTTAAATATCAAATCAAAGGTATACAACTTAGGGTAGAATCTTATAGGTGGGATCATTGTCCCCTTACTTCCCCCCTATTGAAAGCATGAGAATCTATGTAGAAACCCAGGCAAACCCAAGGATACCAGGACAAATCCAAGCAAGCCCATAAAACTTCTCCGCTGTCCAATCGAATAATTAGGACAAGACATTGATTTCAAATTGCGACCGTGGGCAGGATTTAAACCAAGCCCAAATTGGTTGTGTCACTAGACTGTCGACTGTCGAGACATTTCAGACCATGATTGACTTTGATTACAGCTATTCAAGTTTGCAGGAGATTTTTGTTGTATCCCCCAAGGGACAACAACTTAGAACACAATATCCTAATATGTCTGGGGCGTGTTTGGTTGAGTGTAATAACCAATCGATTTTGTCTCATTCTAAAAATGCTATTTTGTTTGGTCTCAACTTAGCACAGATTATGGTTATGATTTACTCGTGGTTAAAGTATTTAGATAATTTTTATATTATAGTCAAAAGTATATTTTAATTTTTGTATTATAGAAGTGAGTAATTTAATCTTTATACGTTTGACAATTGGTGAAAAAAATAAATTTAGTAACAATGTTAATAAAAAACCATCTAAATGCTGATGTATGACAGAATAGATGACTTCGAAAAAAAGTTATGACATATTTTTATGCATAAGGAAGGGATTTGGATAAAAAAAAATAGGTTTTTCTAAATTTCACTTGAGTAAATAAAATTTGATACGTCATCATTTTTTTTTCAAATTATTTTTTCTATCAGTTTCGCATGTTCATATCAGCATTTAGACGATTTTCCATTAACACTATTACCAATTTTACTTTTTTTTATCAATTTTAAATGTACAAAAATTAAATTACTCACTTTTATAATATAGAGATTAAAATATATTTTTGATTATAATATAATGACTATTAAAATACTTTAACCTTCGCTCGTGGTTGAGAGTGATTCTTAATTAGCTATTAAAGATATTAATAAGACATATTCTACGTTGTGGGATGCAAAAGGATGTTAACGGACATTTTGGGAAGTTATAGGGTAAACTCTTTAAGATAAGCTTAAAATAGGTTCTATTACATAAAATATAATAAAATTACATATAAACATGATAAATTACGTAAAATTATCATGTTTATATGTAATTTTTTGTACATATAAACATAACATATTTGTCATGTTTATATATAATTTTTTAAATAGTGTAATTTTTTTTATATATAAACATAATATATTTTATATATATAATGCTTATGAAAAATTTATTTTAAAAAGCTTTCCTTATATTTTTTTTTCCTTATGTTTGCTGCAATTTTATCCGTACAAGACGAAAAGCTAATATGTTGGCTCATAAAGTTGCTAAATTGGATTGTCAGATTGATAGTCGTAGAATTTGGGAAGATTCTTTACGAAATTGGATTTGTAATCCGATGACATTTGATTGTAAATGAATTTTTACTTACCAAAAAAAAAATAATAATAATAATAATAATAGGGAACACTTAGTTGTCAAAGATCCTGACCATTCATCTTGCTTAGGTGGCACACTCATGGCCTTCTAATAAAACATGCCAATGCCCGTCACGGTGAACAACGTAAAAGAAGACAGGCTGGGCAATTGGCACAGTTCTGACTTATGAGCAAAGGTTTAAAAGACCTTTGTACACGGTGCGCTTTCCATATTTTTAGTTTCTAGCTATGTTTCAGCACTTCGTCTACAATGGCTATTTCATCTCTCTCCAAAACCGGACCCCTTCAGTTTATCTTTCGCTCATTCCACAACTTCAAACCCTTTCTCTTCTTCTCTTCTCTCACCCAACAACAGCCTACTTTTCCACCATTAGCAAACCTCGTAAATGAAATCTCTCGTGTGCTAAGCGACCACAGGAACCCTCACCATGACTTAGACCACTCTCTCACCACCTTCTCATCTCATATCTCCACTCAACTCGTCGAACAAGTCTTAAAACGCTGTAATAATCTCGGGTTTTCCGCCCACAGATTCTTTCTTTGGGCTGAAAAAATTCCGGGTTTTCAACACAGTGATACAAGCTACCGTATTTTGGTTGATGTATTAGGAAGCAGCAAACAGTTTGCTATTTTATGGGATTTCTTGGTGGAAATTAGAGATAGCAAACAGTTTGAGATAAACCCAGAAATTTTTTGGCTTGTTTTTAGAGCTTATTGTAGAGCAAATTTGCCTGATGATGCTATCAGGGCTTTTGATAGAATGGTAGAGTTTGGAATTAGGCCTAGTGTTCATGATGTTGATCAACTTTTGTTTGTGTTATGTAAAAGGAAGCATGTAAAGCTAGCCCAAGGGTTTTTTGATAGAGTTAAGCATGAGTTTGAGCCTAGTGCAAAAAGTTACAGCATTTTGGTGAGGGGTTGGGGAGATATTGGTGAAGCTTGCCAGGCACGTAAGGTGTTTGACGAAATGGTCCAACGAGGTTGTTCCATTGATGTTCTTGCTTATAATAGCTTGTTGGAAGCCTTGTGCAAAGGTGGTAGCGTGGATGAAGCTTATAAGATGTTTGAAGAAATGGGTTCGAGTGGGATTGAACCAGATGCTTGTAGTTACTCTGTTTTCATTCGTGCATATTGTGAGGCCAATGATATTCATGCGGCATTTAGGGTGCTTGATAGAATGAGAAGATACAATCTTGTGCCTAATTTGTTCACTTACAATTGCATTATCAAAAAGCTTTGCAAGAATGATAAGGTTGATGAGGCTTACCAGCTTTTGACTGAGATGATTGAAAGGGGAATTAGTCCAGATACGTGGAGTTACAATGCCATCCTGGCTTATCATTGTGAACATTCTGAGGTTAATAGGGCTCTTAGGTTGATTTCCAGAATGCAGAAAAATGATTGTTTGCCAGATAGGCACACTTACAATATGTCACTCAAGTTGCTCATCCGCATAGGAAGATTTGATAGGGCAACAGAGTTGTGGGAGATTATGGCAGATAGAGGATTTTATCCTTCGGTCTCAACTTATGCTGTCATGGTTCATGGTTTATGTAAAAAGAGAGATAAGTTAGAGGAGGCTTGCAAATATTTTGAGATAATGATTGATGAGGGTATACCTCCATATTCTTCAACTGTTGAGTTATTGAGGAATCGGTTGTTGGGGTTTGGATTATTGGAAAATGTTGAGATACTCGCGAACAAGATGTCACGAAGCACTTCTTGCTCAATACAAGAGTTGGCAAATGCAATGAGAGGTAAAACAGGCTATAGGAGAACAAGAAGTGAAGAAACAGAACTTGAAAGTGAGTAACAAGGACCTTGCTTTTCAGTTTGATGCTTCTCAAATATAAACTCAATCTTAAGTTCATGATTGATTTTCTAGCCATATGCATTAATTGATTTTCATACCACCTGACTCTTTTTTCACCTCAATGTATTCTCTTATATAAGAAACTTACTTTACAGATTACCGAAATTAGCATTCTTCGTTTAAATCTTATACTTGTTGCGGCTAGTTCTAAACAAACACCATGTAGAAAATGCAGATAAAAGATGTAACTCCCTTTATCCCTTCTGTAATTCAAGAAGAATGAAATTTGAAAATCTTCAAGTGTTATAATAGATCATAGGGAAAAGTTTTCCTAACAATACTTAAAATTAAATTGTTTACAATCAATAGTGAAAATTTTGCAAGTACTATCCAGTGTTGTCAAGGCGTGCGCCTAGGCGCGCCTATGCCTTGCGCCTTAGCGTTAGATAACAAAAGCGCCTCAGACCCTTTCGGGCGAGGCTCATTTGATCAGGCGCACGCCTGGTGCGCCTAGGCGCGCTTTCTTGTAAGGCGATAGGCTTAAAAAAAGCTCGCCTGATTGAAATTCTCTTTAATTTCTTTTATTTTAACTTTTTTCATTAGATGTACCTTTACTAGTAAGAAAGGGGATAGTATCAAACTCTCCACTTCTCAATATTTGAGTATTCAACAACATATATGGGACCATAAGGAAATCATGCATATTGGGCAAAATTTTTTTTGCATGTTTTGTAGATAAACTGGTTCACTCTTTAGAGTTTATTATCATAATTATATATCTTAAGCTTATTATATATATATATATATATACATATATATACACACACAGACACACATACAAAAACACATACATATACATATTGCGCCTTACTTCACTCAGGCGAGCGCTTTTTTTGCGCCTTGCGCCTAAGGCAATATAAGGGTTCTAGCGCTTAGAGTGCGCCTTGCGCCCTTGACAACACTGGTACTATCCTTAACTAAGTTTATGTACAAGTCTTTTAGTTGTAACCTAAGAGGATATACAGAGATGGTAAACTAGGTTAAGTATTTGAGTTTAAACCAAGGAATTTCACCCTTTATTTTAAATGAAAAAACTTGAGTTAAGGTTAACCCGTATGATAGTTTGTAATCAGTGCAGTTAGGGAGAAATATTCATAA
The DNA here is from genome assembly GCA_030761205.1 of Fremontodendron californicum. Classification (NCBI taxonomy): domain Eukaryota; kingdom Viridiplantae; phylum Streptophyta; class Magnoliopsida; order Malvales; family Malvaceae; genus Fremontodendron; species Fremontodendron californicum. The sequence goes on from JAULJL010000024.1 coordinate 8,154,076, forward strand.
TATTTGTATAGAAATTTCGATAGGTTCATCACCATTCTTGGAACAAATCGTTGACACAAGCTAGTAGAAAAATCAAAATCTCATAAAGTTCATTAATTTTAGATTCTTATATTTTTCAAGATCATAATTGCAAACAAACATAGACCACGGAAGAAGAAAGTGTTTTGAATAGCTTCATCTTCTGAATGTAGCTATATCCACTGCCTTTCCTCTCCTCCAATGTTGATTTTATTATCAATGTAGCTGCCGTAGATCTGTTTATGATTGGATCGCGGTCCGAATTTTTTTTATTTTTCTTATCTAAGTTCGGATTGGGTCGGGTTCAGCCAGCTCGAAAATCCATATTATTTTCCAAAATAATATTAAAATATTAAAAAAATTATATTAATATATATAATTGAATTTAAATGAAAAATATATTTTTTATTGATAAACAGTAATTCGGGTCGAATGAAGTTGATTCGATTTAATAAAATCTCTGTCAAGCCGAGCGGATAATCCAATCTTTGAACTATAAGCTGCCGTGAAACTGAATAAATTGTCCAAGCCCCAAATGATCTTGGTGTTCATGGGCCGCATTCTTTTTTTATAAGAACATGTTTGACAAAAAAAAAAAATTGGTATAAAAGAGTAAGATAATAAATGTTAAGAGTCAAATTCTATATCTATTAAATATTATTTTTTAAAAGTAACTGTATGAATCAATTAGATTAAGTCAGAATTAAAAAGAAAACAAAGAAGAGATGGTGACTAAAATTATTGGAGAATTGGAGAAAATCATTATTCTGTAATTGGTCCAACATATTTTTTATTAACTTAAGACTATGAAGATTACTTGGACATTCCAGGCAGGGCAATTTCCTAGTTGTCATACCAAATCAATTGAAATTACAAACCACAGTACTGATTACTGAAGAAAGGTTCAGATTCCATGCCTGATATTCTTACTAAAAGAAATTAATATATATATATTATATATTGTAAAATATAATTTAAATTCAAAACTAAAAGAATTATATATATATAATATGAAAATGAAAAAAAAAAAAAATCATCTAATAATATATTGTATACGCCCCAAGGAAAAAACTACTAATGGATTTCTCTAAGTAGTTCACTAAATTTTTTTTTTTATCGATTTATTAGGTAAATATAAATTATTTATTAAAAATAAATAAATAAATAAATAATTTAATTTAATTATTTGATATATCAATTATCGATAATACATTATGTTTTACACTAAAAATTATTTTTATTTTCAAAAAGGTAAAATATTTATTATTATAATAAAAGTCTCACTTCAAATAATGATATGGCAGTGTAGAATAAACTATTTGGTATACAAAGTGAATATATAATATGAATTGAAAGTTTAATAAAAGCAAAGCATTTAATTAAAGAAAAAGAAATCATAATTATTTTCAAAATTTTATAAAGATTTTAAGTGATTCATTTTTTAACACCTTATAATTAATTCATTGTTTCTTTAAACGCAAGATAAATTCTTTTAATTGCTTGCTCGAGCTTAATGAGGACATTTACCATGCTTTAACACTTTTCTTTTCTGTTTTTTGGAATAATGCTTTTAAATTGTTTTACAAGAAAAGGAGAAAAACACACACTTCTTTTTTCCTTTTCTAGTTATAAAATGTTAAAAATTCATAAAAATCTAAAAATAGAAAGAAAAAAAAAACATATATTTCTTTCTTAAAGAGTAATTTTATTATTGTTATTTTTTTTGTTGTGTATGATTTTTTTTGGTAAAAAAATTGTGATAAGGAAATAAATTATAATGTTGGGATTTAAAACCATGTCATAAATATTGTATAAACAAATCGAGATAAATCTCTATTCTCTAAATAGGCAATATATTGAATAATATTATCCATTAAAAATGAGGGGAAAAAACCGGTGTTCTAAAACTCCGGTCCGGTCCAATCCAACGGAAATCTGTCCACGCATCACTTATTAACCCATCTGCCCAGCATTCAATGTTCATATTTTTTGTCTAAAACTTCCAAAACCCAATATATTTTTGTCTCTTTGAGTAAATTTAAAAAATATATCATCAATAATATAATAATTATTAAATAATATAATAAATAAAAATTATTTAAAAATAAAAATAAAAAATTATTAAGAAAAAAATTTTTTGATAAATTTTTTTTTAATTTATTTTTTAATTAAAAAATATTTTTCTGAAAATATTTTTTAATTTTTTTAATTAAAAAATTTTAAAAAATAAAAATAATATTTCTAAAATTAAATTTTTTATTTTTTTAAAATTTTAAAAAATAAATATTTTACTTTTTAAAAATTTTAAAATTATTTTAAATTAAAATTTTTTTAAAAATAAAAATTTTTTAATAAAATTTTTTTTATTAAAATAATTTTTTTTATGTTTTTAATAATTTTTATCGATTATTTAATAATTATTTAACTATTAAAAGATTTTTTTTTTTTTTAATTTACCCTTTTCTCTTTTCTTTAATCCATCTGCCCAGCAATCAATGTTCATATATTTTGTCTAAAACTTCCAAAACCCAATTTTTTTCTTTTTTTTTTTTCGCTAGAAATTACATTTTAAAGAAGGAACAAATCCAATTGAATCTGATCTAAAAGTCATAGCAAAATCTTTTTTTTTTTTTTTCATGAAATGAGGGTAAAGCCATTGTTTGTAATCATCTCGACACTTTCCTTAGTCTTGGCCGTCGTTTTGCTCTCTCCTTCGACACCGGTTTTGCAGCCTTCACAGTCTTCGAACTCTCCCAACAGGTTACCAATCCATTCTCTGTCTTTGGATTCTCATTTTCACTTTATATATGTGGTAAATCCATTTATGAATCTTTGTTGATTTGGGAAAATTGCAGTGCCAAATCGGATATATGGAGTGTCAAGAGAATTGTGGAATGGAGACCTTGCAATTGGTGGCTTCAATCCCACTTAATTCGTTAGTATTTTCTATATTCCTTCGTTTGTTTGTTTATTTTTAATTATTCTTGCATTAGCTTTATTGCCTGTGGTTTTTTTATTTTTATTTTTTGGATTTTGATACAGTTAGCTGCCAAGGGAGGAAGAAAAGGAGTAAATTTTAGTATTTGGGAACTGGGTTTTTAAGTTTTTCGTGTAAAAGATGGGGAAACATTGTTTTAGTCAGTATCAAAAATAATATTTGGATTATACAAATATTATATGGTTCAATGACTTGAGTTCCTCGATTTGTTTGATGAGTATATGGAAAAGGGGTATATTTTGGGAAGTTGTTTTAAAGGTGTGGGAAATGGGGTTTGGATTAGGTTAAAGCCTTCTGTTTGGATTTTGATATTCTGAGTCAATTTTATTTTTTTAATTGGCTATCATTGCAGACATTTGCATTGGTTTTTTTTGTTGAAATCCTGCAGCTCTACCAGCCAAGAGTAATGGCTATATCCGTGTCGATTGCTATGGTGGCCTCAATCAGATGAGAAGAGATGTGAGTGCATAGCTATTGTATTTTTTTTTTTTTATCTTTTCTAAAATAGACTTAATTTGCACTAAAAATCAGATATTTTTCATGGTGAGAGCAGTTTTGTGATGGCATTGGTATTGCACGTTTACTAAATGCTACTTTGGTGTTTCCAAAGTTTGAGGTCGCTGCATATTGGAATGAATCAAGGTAATCTATGCCTCTTGCAATTCTCAACTCGCACATAGGTTTTTCTGGCATTGCCGATGTTGATTATAGAAATGAAGTGACTTTTGAGGGGCCTGTAATTTCTGAATTTTTTGAACAGTTTTAAACATGTTAAGGCAGTAGAGATCTAGGTAATGTTATACTCGTCACTAATTTTATAATGCTTGTAGTGAATACCCAGTGATACAATTCTAATAATTATGAATCTACTTATTGAAGTTAAGATTACAATAAAAAATGAGTGCAAAATGAAAACCAAGGCAATACCTGATTAACTGTAGTATGGTAGTCATGGGGATTAGTGTTACTAGTCATATCTTCCGGACACCAATGCTGGCCCTATCCTATCGTTGCTATTGCCCGTACTTTTCTTTTCTTTTATCAAATTGGTGTTTGTAGTCAGGTTGATAAATGTGCTATTCTCTTTTGAAAATTTGCAGATAGTTGCCAAAGGGATGAACTTAGTAGCATCTCTCATGTTGCTTGACTTTGAGTTCCTGAAGTTCTGAACTATTAAAATGGGGAAGAATTTAGTTAAAGCTTTATTAATTGAAGCTGGAGAGGACAAATGTTCTCGTTCAAGCAACAAAGTTTTCTTTTTCGTTAAATTGAATCTGTACGTAACTGTCCTATCATAAATTCATAATGTGAATATTTAAGTGCTACTAGAGCTTTATTGTTTCTTCATAGAGGTTGCCCAGACTTCCCTAACTATGTTAATTAAATCATTAGGATATGTCCCATCTGCTTCTTTTTTTTTCCTGTTTAAATATTTAAATTATGAAAAATTATCACTAGAAATTTCTTATTAAGTGCTTGAAATTTGGTCGTAGTTATTTCAGTCATGATTCTAGTGATTGTTAATAGCTTCTTTTGTTGTAGTATTACACATAATTTATTATCAGATGATTATAGCCAAAATGTTTCCTACGGTACTGTGCCTAATGATATCCAAATGTGTTTATGTTGCCATTTTATTTTATGTAGTTAAAATCTTTATAATTCTTTCCTTTCACCACAGTGGCTTTGCAGATGTATTTGATATCAATTACTTCATAAAACAGATGAATGGTTTTGTCAAAGTTGTTAAAGAATTGCCACCAGAGATATCATCAAAAGAACCCTATCGAGTAGATTGTAGTAAACGGAAAGGTCAATTTGATTACATCGAAAGTGTTCTTCCATCCTTGTTGAAATATCATTACATCTCTATCACACCAGCAATGAGCCAAAGAAGGGATAGGTATTGCTTTTTCTGTTTCAGAATTTCTCACACTTAAGTTACATTGAACTATGGCATAGTTGAAGTGTATATTTCTGTTTTTGTTATGACATCTTGTAGGTACCCTCAGTATGCAAAAGCTGCCCTTTGTCAAGCCTGTTACGGTGCATTAAGGCTGACCAAATTCTTGGAGAAGAAAGCTACTGAGCTTCTGGAAGCCATACCTAAACCTTTCCTCTCCCTCCACCTTCGGTTTGAACCAGACATGGTAGCTTATAGCCAATGTCAGTACTCAGGCCTTTCTCCTACCTCGATGAAAGCCATTGAAGCTGCACGTGGAGATGATAGAAAGCCGTGGACTGGAGAAGCAGCTCGCATTTGGAGGAATAGGGGAAAATGTCCTCTTACACCTAATGAGACTGCCTTTATACTTCAAGCACTTTCGATACCAACGAGCAGAAATATTTATCTTGCAGCTGGGGATGGACTAATGGGGATTGAAGGTTTAACATCTATTTATACCAATGTAGTTACCAAGTCTGCCCTTCTTAGTGGTGAGGATTTCAAAAGCATGCATGGGAACACAAAAGCTGCCTTGGATTATTATATATCTATAAACAGTGATTCTTACATGGCTACATACTTTGGAAACATGGATAAGATGGTGGCGGCTATGCGAGCGTTTAAAGGTTTGTACAAAACTCTTTTCTTAAGCAGAAGAGCTTTTGCCGAGTTTACTTCTCAAGGGTTGGAAGGGAAGCAGTTGATGGAAGCGTTATGGAAGGCTCACAAAGATGATTTTATCATGGGAAGAGGGTCTGCTTTGCCTGACTGCTTTTGTGAGTTCAAATTATAGTTTCAAGTTAATTTTTTTTATTTTTCATTTTTGTGACAATTCATTCTTAATTTTTTTAGGTATTCTTTTTGTATGAAATCCTATGGGATACTTCATAGTTGTAGGCTATGTTACTCGGATTTGGGTGTGAGTGTCGGACACGGGTCCTTGGAGGATCGTATTCTCATATCTATGTCAGAATATACGTAAGACACTAGTATTGAATACAGGTACTTAAAAAAAATGAAGAGTCGGAGCGACGTAGGTTGTAGAGAGAGGATCTCTCCATTACTAAAAAGCAGTGAAATTTTTCACTGTTTTTTCAAACATTAATCTAGGGTTCAGAATTGTCTGCATCACTCGTATTTTACTTGATCAAAACACTGCATTTCATTAATCTTGGGTTCAGAAAAGAAACATTTGGTTTTGATGATTTGTTTATTACTTTCCAACATTTACATAACATGAGAAAAACAGTAGCTGTAATCACAATCTTTGAATGCAAATTGGATTCTATAATTCTCACATGATCTAAATTTTTAACTTTTAACAAAAATTGCTGCAACTTTGTGAATGCAAAAGAAGAATGGTTAAGGGAAAGGATGTTAAGGATTCGTTTGTTTCAGAAGAAAAAAAAATGATTTTTGAAAAATGTTTTTTTTTTTGTATTTTTCGGTGTTTGTTTCGCAAAAAATAGGTGGTCAACAAAAATTATTTTTCGGGTTAATGGAAAATGAACCCATTTTTGAAAAAATATTTTACGCTTTTGAAAAACGTAAAACATTTTTCGAAAGTTGAAACAAAGAAAAAAGACCAATCTTTTTTTTGAAACAAAAACAAAAAAAAAAATCAATCCATTACATATAAAAATTGATCCCTTAAAAATATAAGATAAAACAAAGCAAAAAAGTTCGATCCATAATGTGTAGGAATCGATCCTTTAATGCATATTTTTCAAAAAGAAAATAAATAATGAAAAATATTTTACACAAAATCATCTAAATAACAAAAAAAATATGAATTTTTTCAAAAAATAAATTCATTCTTTAAAAATTATTTTTTTGTAAAAGAAAGAATCCTAATTTTTAATGAAACAAAGTGTTTTGGTCAAGTAAAATAAGAGAGTAATGTGGACAATTCTGAATCCTATATTAATGTTTGAAAAAACAGTGGAGATCATTGTTTCTGAAGCAAAACCTGTTGCCTTACTTACCAACCAATGTAGCATGATGTTCTTCAAGCATTGCCAATAGGCATATTCTTCAACGTCACCAGAAACAAACCCTTTTCATATTCATGGAAACCTTTCCATATTCATCTACAAAAATATTAAGAAAAACAATTTCTTGTCATTTACATTTCTTACAGAAATTTTCACTTGCTATTTGTTTAGAAACATTTTGTGCCTTAAATTTGTTGAGTTCTGATTTAACTTCACTAGTGTGCAACCCGCACTACGGTACGAGTTTTCATTTTTTTAAACACTATTGAATGGTATAATTTTTATATAACATAAAACATTAAAAACAATGATTGGATTAAATATTTTATCCTAATGTATAACATAAAACATAAAAAAAAAAATGATTGAAATAAATACTTTACTCGTTTTTCTCCAATGAGAGGTTAATTTTTGTACATTAATAAATTATAAAAATATAAAATTAAGGATCATAATATAATTAATTATCATCGATATTTGATATTTCAATGCATTTCATATTTTAATATGTAAAAAAAAAGACCTTATAGTAAAAAAGAAAATTTTGATGGATATCTATCATTCATATCCATATTAAGTGTTATAAAATATATATATATATATATATATATGTGGACCTAACAATTATTATATAATAACTCATAACCTTAGCATCATTTTAACATAATTTTTTTTTTCCATTTAACCATCATAATATTTTTTTTTTTATTTCAATACCTAAAGTTTGAAAAAAATTCACTTACATCAATCCGTCCTATATTATTATTCCATATTTTAATTTTTACCAATAATTTATCAATACAATATTTTTTAATTCAATAATATAAAAATCAAAAATTAATATCTATCAAACTCCAATTTTTATATAATGTATTGATGATAAAAATATATTTTAAAAAAAGTTGAAGATTTGAAATAAAAATAATAATAAATTAAAAAATTAAAAGTTATCCTTGCAAGTCTCTCATTTGGGTGACAAATATCAACAAATTAAAAGATTATGTTAAATGATATTAATCAATAATAGCATGCCCACAATTTTTTATAATCTTATTTAAAAAAAATTAAAAAATTATTTGTACAACACAAAATTGAGAATTTACTTTTTTTTTTGTCTTCTTTTCTTCTTCTTTCTTTTCCTTTCTTTTTCCTTTTTTTCTTTTTTTCTTTTTCTTTCTCATTCATCGGAAAAAAGAAAAAAAAAATGCTTGCCATTGTGACAAGCAATTGAGCAATATATTAAAATTGTTATAGAAGATTTGAAGATGAATAATACTTTAATTTTGCCACATCTATTTTTGCATGAAAGTCGGTAGAAATTAGAAACGCCATGTTGTGAAGTTACATCCAAAAGATAGAAATATTGGGCATTCGAATCTGAAAAGAATCAAGAAATTCCCATGCCTTGGAAGCAAAGCAAACAAGAACCACAAGTTTATTACTGCTTTTAGAATTGGTAAATGTTGGATGGCTACCTTTCCAATCTGTAATGGATGGCATGACCCAGATAAACTTAAGCAAAAATGCAATGAAATAAACCACTTTTGTACATTACTTAAAGATTTTTAGTTAATATAATACTAGATGTTCATGGATAAAGTTAACTCGAGTCACAGTTTGAATTTTTTTACAATATTTATCCAAGCTTAGTCCAGACTGATCCTTAAACCCGAAATATTATTTAAAAAATATTAAAAAAATTAAAAAATTCATATTTTTTTATTAATAAACCGACCCAAATTAATAAAATGTATGTCTAAACCCGACCCGACAACAGGTCTGAATTGGCTAGCCTTCCTTGTGCCCTCCACTAATGGAATATGTAAGGATAGAAGAAATAGTAGAATCATAATAAATCTTATACTTAATTGTTTTTTACTATGCATGTATTTTTGTTATATTAAATTCTATTACAAATTTATAAAAAAAAAAAATATGACTTACCTCACACTCCGTAATTTCTTATAGAAATGACAGACACCAAAACAGCCACATATTTTTAAGCCTTTAATCCATCAGCAGCACGACCGGTTATAATATTTTACAAAAACCAATTCTTTCAGCAAAAAAAAAAAATTCTAAATTATTATAAATTAAAAAATATTTATTATTAAAAATAATCTTAAAAAATAGTAGTAACGTGAAAACAAAAGAGTTTTGAGAAATTATCTAATATACGGTTAGTAGTGTTTGTTTTGAGAAATTATCTTATATACGGTTAATAGAGTTTTAGAGTATATAAGTGTGGTTAATATGATGACACATATTTTAAAATATATTAAAAAATATATTTTTAATACAATGATGCTGAAATTTTTTAACTCCACAAGTAGGATAAGAAACTATTACGTGTCCCACTTTTTTAATTAGTTTTTTTAATATATCGTAAGGGTATGTGTCTTGCTACTAATCTCACTTATGGAGTTTAAAAATTTCACTGACAATGTATGAGATAATTTCTTTTAAAAAATAGAATATATAAGAGTCTCGTTTGTAAAATTAAAAAAAAATTATGTCAATGTATAAAAAATAGAATTGTATGTTTTTTATGACTTCTAAATTCTAATCATTTCAATCTTTTACTAACTCAAAATTTTTAAATCATAGTAAATTTTTTCTCTCTTACAATGGTTTTCTAATAAGTTCTTTATATTTTTTATGTAACATATGAGTAATTATTTTTTAATTTTAATAAAAAATAGATTATTGTTATAGAAAAATATGAAAACTAACAATTGTAAATAAAATAATAGAGGCTTAAAACTTTTATTTAGATAATCAAATAATTCTTGATAAATAATAAATTGTTGGTAGAAAATATGATGTACTTTTCTTAAATATAAAACTAACAGTTTAATATAGGTGGGGATGGATTTGAATTTTAACAAAGTGAACAGTTAATAAAATTTTGCTTCACTTACTCCTTATCTTTGGGCTGACTTTATTTTTCTTTTAATCTTTTTCATTTTTTTTATTATTAATCAATTGTTAATTTTTTTCTTCATGAATATTTTATTTTTTATTATTTTATTCAAAAATAAAATATGTTTATTAAGTTAATTTATTAAATCTATTTAATATAAATTTATTATATTATTATATACATTTCATTGATTTAATGTTTAAAAATTTTGAATATTAAATATTTAAAATTTATATTTGTATATAAATTATGAAACAGAGGTGTGTTTATATGTATATATAATATATATTTTATTAGAGAATTTGAAAATGGATTATATATATGAATTTTTAAAAAAAATATTGATTCCAAAACAATATATTGAAAATCACCGGTACGTCGATACTGATATATACCAATATTAAAACAAAAACGATAAACCTATCAATAGGGGTGAGTATTAATCAATTGGAACCAATGTGACTGATTGAAACCAACCTAAAGATATTAATTCAGTTCGATTTATTCATTTTTTATATTAATTGGTTAGGAAAATTGGTTAGTTCAATTTAATTATCAATTTTTAAAAGTGATAATCGAACTAATCGACTTTATTAATTTATTTTAAATATATTTATATATAAAAATTTAAAATAGTTTTTATATAATAATCTATATTTTTTTAAATAGCTCAAACCAATCAAATCGATTGAATCGACCGACTTAAGCCAATTTCAATTATTTAAATTAGTCATTTTAATTTGATTCAATTCAATCGCTTATTTCAAGTAAATTCGGTTAGTTCGATTTTCATAATTTTAAGATTTACCCTTATTTATCAGTATGATACTGACTACTTTGATTGAAAGAATTCTCAAAATAATTTTTATTTTTCATAGTAATAAAATATTAAAATCCATTAATAGAACTTTTTTTAAGGTTATTAGTATTTTTCATCTTATATATATTGCGTATAATCTATATTATATTTAAAATCTCCTATTAACGAATCAAATGACACCAACTCAATCAAGAAAATTATCAACAAAAAAAAAACATACAGAAATATAAATTAAGGGTATTTATGCCTTTACTTATAAAATAATTTTTTTTTTTTTGTTTACATGTTTTAAGAATAAAAAACTACACACTAAGTAACTTCCTTTAAAAGAAAAACTACTCAATATCAAAGAACTTCCTTTAAAATAAAATACTCATCTATCATATAATTTTAATTTTTTTCACCCACATCGTGGGTGTGTCATAATATAATATTCATATAATTTGTTATGGAGACAAAAAAATATATGTATACTATTCTTAAAATCCTTGAGTTGACACCAATTTAATTAAAAAATAAATATAAAAATTTATTTTAATAAATATAAAATTAAAGATATTTGTATCTTTTTACGTGCACAAAAAAAAATTCATTTAAAAAAATTATCCACTTTTTTACTTCAAAAAAACCTACTCATCTTTTTTACTTCAAAAAAAAAAAAAAAAACTACCACTTTTTTAGGGGTGTGCATAATTCGGTTTTAACCGAATTAACCGACCGAATTTTAATTCGGTTCGGTTAATCGGTTAACCGAATAAAATTCGGTTCGGTTAACGGTTAATGGTTTTGAGAAATTTCGGTTTTCGGTTAATTCGGTTCGGTTAAGCGAAAATAACCGAATTACACGAATTAACCGAAATGCTTAAAACAACAAGATTTTATGAGTTTAGATATATATATATTTTAAAATTAATTTATATATTAAAAACTAAAAACCCTAATAACCTTTCCTATTTAATTTATATATTAAAAACTAAAAATTAATTTATATATTAATTTAGATATATTTTTGAGTCTTTGAGACTATGTAATGTTCATGTTTTATCATTTTTTTTTAGCTGTGTTTGTTTCATATTTGGATTTTATAATATGCTTTGCTTTTGAATTTTGATTGGTTGGACTTGGATGGATAATTTGGATACAAAATCATGTAAAAAAGTAGGTTAGCAAAATAAATTTTTTATTTATTTCGGTTAATTCGGAAACCGACTGAATTAACTGAAATAATTTCGGTTCGATTAATTAACCGAATTAATTATTCGGTTCGGTTAACGGTTAATTGGAAAAAAAAATTCGGTTAATTCGGTTTTGAGTAATTCGATTCGGTTATTAACCGAATTAACCGAATGAACACCCCTACACTTTTTTACTTAAAAAAAAAAAACCCCACTTTTTATCGATGTCTTATTTTAGGGAAAAAAATTATTAAAAATATATACACAAAAATGTGTTGGATCCGATAATACCAAAGTCACATGCATTGTGGTGGACGGTATCCAAGTGTTTAAAGTTTACTTAAAGCAATATTCAAGGAAACCGGATAAAAGAGTGAACTGATTATAATTTAAAAAAAAAAAAAAATTATGGTGGACAAACGTCCGTGACTCCAAAAGGAAATCACGGACTGTGAACCTGAGGGAAGAGTTTTCCTTAAAGCAGAAATCAAGACAAAAACAGGATTTATAAAAATTACAAAAGAAAGAAAACCTTAGGTGGAAAACCAACTCTAAAATTGACTTTAGTTACCTATATGTTAACTTTTAAAGTCTTAATGAATCATATCGAAAGCTTAACCAAAGATGTCAAGCCAACTTATACTTACAAGTTTGGTGATCTTAAACGTGTTTTAGGTGACCTGAAATGGTCCATAACAACATCACATCAAATATCATTCTTGGCCAATTTTTCCTACAACCATACATAGGAAAATAGGATAAAAAAACTTATCTCCCAGGAGAGCAAACACATAGCTGTAGATTTGGCACAAGGCATCATTGCAAACATAGTTTATGTTATTCTTTGCTTTAGGTAATGGCACTCCTGGTCTTGGCAATGGTGATTGCTGCTGCAGTCGTAAGCAAAGAAGCCTGCTTCGTCCATGGCGATATTGGCACTGCATCATTTTATAACCCTCCGTATATACGTGAGTATCGTTTCTTTCCTTTCTTCTTTTACCTTTTTTCTCTTCTCAGAAGTCAGAACTTTGTTCGAACACCTCTCCTGTCGGAACAGCAATTCAAAACTTGAATTATAAAGAATTCATCTTTGTTACAGCTTTTGATCAATGCACTCTCTCTTGCAGCAACAAAATGTGATGGTAATAGAGAAGAACAGTTTCCACCTGGGAATCTGTTTGTTGCTGTTAGCGAGGGATTATGGGACAATGGTGCTGCTTGTGGGAGGCGGTACAGGTTAAGATGCCTGAGCGGACCAAGGAGACCATGTAAGCGTAGAACCATTGATGTCAAAGTGGTGGATTTCTGCCCTGTCACACCATGCCCCTCTACAATTATGCTGTCCAGGGATGCTTTTGCAGCTGTTGCACATCAACGTGGAAGAAAAATCAATATCGAATATATACAGTAAATCCCTCCTCTTTTATCTTCTTTATTTCCTTAATTGAAAACATAGCATAGAAACCCATATCGAATTTACGTCTCTGAATTTAACCATGATGATTCATGACGTTGCAGGATTTGAGAAAGTAGCTAGCATGAGTACAACCAGATCAAAGTACTAGCTTCTGCCTGTGTAAGAAGAAAATTACATGCAGGGAACACATTAGAAGTATGATAAAGATGTTAATATCAAGTTTGCTAATTCTTTCACTGATAGACAGAAAAATCAGCAAACTTAACAATAATTATTTGAGGCTGTTGCATAAAAGGACAGAAATCACATGGGAGATGACATGCAGTTATCTTTGTTACATAAAACGACATTGATGTTGTTTACAAGTAATGCAAGTACTATTTTATGCTCTAAGATGTATGATGGGCTATTTTCTAGGACACTTGTCCAAGAAGGAATTAGTTATTCAAAACAATTTTTAACCTACAATTTGATCTTTGTAGAGCATGTTATTTAGGACACTGATAATAGCTTTTTATACTAGTAATGATACTTTTTGAAGATATTTGATATCTAAAAATCGGAAGTCCTTACATCTTCAGATATTTGATAACCAGAAACAAAAGCAATTGATTAACGAAGAAAAGAGGGGGTTAGACCTAGCCAAATCAAAACTCCATATACATCTATGAAACCATTTGTTAGGTTCAGAGTTCAGCTAAAGAGCCTTCTCTTCATGAGTCTCATAAGATCCAGCCAAGCTCAAAGTTTAATAGCTATTTAAAACATTTTAACACTTGAAAAAGAAGAGGAGCATCTTCTTGACTTGCAACCCCAAAACCAAAACTATCCAAAAAAAAATGACCTGCAATTTGTTGAATACTGTCACATACTGCCCAATGCAGAGTTATATACACATAAATCACTTTTCAAGAATTATTTTAACAATCACATACTGCCCAATGCAGTGTTATCGTTTATATATAAATCACTTTTCATGAGCTATCTCGACAATCACACAATAAAGTTGGTATTTAATTATATCTATTGGTTGATAAACAGCCAAATATATTTATCCAAAAGTAAAGAAAAAAATGTAGCCATATATTGCAAATCCGCAATCACAGATGCAAGTTGTAATGTCATGCAGCCAACTAAATCTATGCATCTTATAGGAGTATAACAGGGTAAGAGTTTTCTTATCCTATATCAGATAAAAACATTTTTGCTCCTACAATAAAATAATCAAATCAATTAACAATTTTAACTAAGAGTTTGAAAACTAAACCGAGTTCTCTCATAATCAAAATCCCACATGGTATCAAAGTATCAACATATTAATTTAGAATGTATACCCAATAAATTAGTTTCATATTTTACTTAGCTGTCAGCTCATTAACTACTTCAAAAATCAGAATTCTATTATGTACTTAACGGCTGATGAATGGACCAGCCTGCCGCTTAACTGACTAAGCAGTGTAAGAGACTAATTATAGACACTTTCAAGATTACACTCATATTAAGAGTCAAATAATGAAATCCTGGTACATACCTCCAAGTCATTTCTGCCTCAGAATCTGTCACTGAACATAATGGCTTTGATAGAATGCAATTACAGTTAACCTGCCTGCACAAGTACCATTAGTGAGATTAGGCCAGAATTGCCGGTATCCATCCTAAGCTTCCAACGAAAATAGAAACTGAAGACTTTGATAGAATGCAATTACAGTTGACCTGCCTGCACAAGTACCATAGTGACATTAGCACATTATTGCCAGTATCCACCCTAAGCTTCCAACAAAAATAGAAACCGAAGAAGACTATAAACTACCTGATTTACAACTCGCCATTATTTGTTGTTTTGGAGCTAAAATGAATTGTTAAGGTCTGCCAAAAAAATGTCCTCCATATACTCGTTGAGTGATCTGGTGAAAGCAGCAGTTAACCACCCACCCCTACTCATTTAAGACCACCACCTCTGAAGCCAACTAAATATTATTTTCATTTCCATGTCTTTCTAGTAAAACCAGATGAAGTGTTCTACTTTTGGACTTTTCCTCTATTTTACAGAGACTTTGAGATCTTCCTTTTGGTTTTCGTAGCTGCACTGTTTAATCAAGGTCTGCAAAATAAGTGATGCCTCAGAAGTTATTCCATACGGTAGACATTGGTTCAAAAGTTGCGAGTACTTCAAAGCAGTTTGAAGCTCCTGTCCATTTAAATCATCGGATATTACGTTCCTCCACTCCTTTGATTTTCCCTCCAAGCAAATGCCATGTAGAAAGGCAGCAGAAGAAACAGGATCAGGAAGGATGCCCTTGTTGATCATCCTATCTTTTAATTGCAAAGCAGTTCTAGTCATTCCATTTTGGCAAAGGCAGAGGAGGATAGAGTTATAAACAGCAGCTATTTGAGCAGATCTATCAGATATCATCATATTATAAGATTCAAGAAAAAGAGATTTCTTCTCCAAAGACTGATTATCCAGAATTGCACCTGGACTGTTTGTGAAGCCATTTACAACATAATTGAAAGTAACATCATTAGGAATGCACTTGTTAGACAGCATCAATTCAAAATAGAAGACTGCTTTTGCAAGTTGACCTTCCTTGCAAAAGCTCCCAATAAGTATAGTGTATGTGACCACATTCGGTTCCAAACCACAAGATTGCATCTCTTTAAAACCCTTTTCAGCCGTATTGAAATCTCCAGTTCGACAAAATCCATTGATCAGAGAGGTGTATGTCACCACATTGGGCTTGCATTTTCTTTTCACCATCTGTCCAAACATCCTTAGTGCACCACATATGTCATGCTGCTTTATGTAACCATCTAAAATTGTAGAGTAAGAGAACTCATCTGGGGTGACATGTGCTTCTATCATTCTAGTGACGCATAACAGTGCTTCCTTCATCCTTCCAAATTTGCAGAAACCCTTAATCATGGCATTGTATCCCACAACACCAGGATCCATGCCTTTTTCAATCATGATTTCAAAGAGTTTCTTTGCCTCATGGAGATCGCCACTTCTGATGAACCCATCGACCAGAGTGGCATAAACAAATACATCAGGGGGTACGTTTTGGTCAAGCATCTCACCAAGGAGGACTTTAGCAGCAGAAAGTTTTCCTTTCTTGCAAAGTCCATTCATCAAAACATTATATATACCAGCATCAGGCAAAACTCCCCTTTCAAACATCCTGTGTCTAATTGTTAATGCAGCATCCACCTCTCCCATTGCAACAAGTCCATGGACAAGAGCTCCAAAAGCAACTAAATCAGGTTTATGCCCCCTCTCTGACATTTCAATAAGCAAATCCAGTGCCACCAAATATTCCCCTACTCTACAATAGCCTTGTATCAAAGGGGTATAACTAAATTTATTTGGTATCAATCCCCTCTTCTTTGCCTGTTCAAGAAGCTGACCAGCTTTCCGAACTTTCCCATCCTTACATAAACCACAAATCAAAGTGTTATATGTAACAATATCAGGTTGACATCCACTATCAATCATCTGCTTTATAGTGTCTGCCACTTTAACCCCAAAACCATGCTTATATTGAGCATCAAGAATAGTATTATGAACTTGAGTATTAACAGCCACACCCATTTCTTTCATTTCTTTCAAAAGCCTATCAATTGCATCGAAATCCCCTTTCTTACAAAACCCGTTTATCATAGCTCCATAAGTCTTCAATGTAGGCAAAAATCCCTTCATTTTCAACTTCTTAAAAAGTTCATTAGCTCTTTCAACATCACCTTTAGTGGAATACCCATCAATTAATGTATTATAAAAAACAACATCTGGAACACACCTTTTTCCCCACCTATCCTCAATCAATTTTTTACCTTCCTCAACCTTCCCTATATTACACAAACCCTTCACCATTATACAGACACTATAATTATCGACACAGCCATCTCTTAGAACCATTTCATCAAACACTTTATGTGCGATCTCAAGTTTTTTAAACTTCACAAGTGAATTAAGCAACGAATTACAAGCAAACAAATCAGGAACAGAGTTATAGATCTTAATCACAGAATAAAACAGTTCAAGAGCTTTATCAACAAAGCTATAATCCGCATAAACGCGAATAAGAAAGCTTAAAGTTTCATGCGTAGGCTTTATTTCTTCCATTTTCATGTTCTCCAGCGCGGTTTCGATCTCGGAAAACAGTTTAAACCTCGCTAGGAACTTTAAAAAAGAAGAATAAGCCAACCCATTGAGGGTAAAATGCTGGGGTTCTTGTTTAGAAACCCAATAAAAAAACTTTATACCTAATTCTACGTCGTGTATTTGATCAAACACGTAATGGGCAATCTCCAAAACGCGGGTTTCTTCATCATAGAAACGGGTTTCGAGGGAATCTGGCCATTGTGAATGGGTTTTGAGGATTTGGATGGTTTCATTGATGAGGTTTTTGAGGTGGGGAGGGACGCGAAAAGGTGAAGGAGGAATGCGCTTTGAGGTGTGAAGAGGTTTGATGCGAGAGAGAAGGGTTTTAGACATGAGAAGGAAAAGGAGCAGAAGAAGGGTAGAAGAACAAAGAGTTTGTGCTGGGGTTTTAATTTAAGAGTGATGTTAAAACTGCAGTAATTTTTTAATGAACCTTTTTAAATAATTTTGATTTATATTTGTAATTTGTTTTGATTTAATCCCATCATATACAACTTGAAATATATGAGTTTCTCTATAATTATTATAATGTACATTGAAAGTGAAATTTTTTAATTTCACAAATAAGTTAAAAAATTATCATATTTTTTATTTTTTAAATGTAATTTTAAGAACATGTAATAAAAAAATTAGGTTTCATTTTCTATATTTTCTTATTTTTATTATTTTTAATTCTTTTCCATTTTATTCATAGTTAAGGAGAAATAATAATAAATACAAACAAAGTCAATTAAAATATATATATATATATATAGTTTGTTTTATAGATTTATCCTTTAAAAAAATTCGATAAATTGGGATGAATAAGAGTAAGATAAATTAGGCTGATATAAATCAAATTTATAATTAAATGAACATGTATAAAAATTCGTTTTTTATACATTAGTGAATTTTTTTTTTAATTTTACTGTTAATAAATGTGATAATATTTTCATGTATAAAATATATTTATAGAGTCTAAAATTATTACCTAATTACCTAAATAAGAAAATATATGTTGGTCCACTTTCTTAAGAAAATAAGATAGGAAATAACATGTAACCACCAAAGAATAAAAGAATAAAAGAATATATATATATATATATTGGGGTAATTAAGAAATTTTATTGCTTTCATTCATGTCATTGCAATTGCCATCATTTGAAAGAACTATTTAAACATAGTTAGATTGAAATACTCCGTTCTTATTGGCTGACCAACTAAACAGCCAAGAATAGATTGCAATAACTCTTTCTAATCTCTACAAAAAAAGATTAAGAAAAGCTATAAAATTCCTCCACCAAGCCCCATTAAACAAACAATTGTGACAATGTTTTAAGCCTAAACCAGTAGCTGCCTTCTCTTTTTCTCCCTTTATTTGACTAAGGACCGAGTTTCACAGGGAGGGACAATGTAGGACTGAAACAGATCTCAGCTGGTTTCCCATCTTGCAATCTCACTAACAGAAAATTAATGAACAACCCTTCTTAGAAACTTAAAATGCACTTCATGGAAGAAACCAACCTCAAATTTGTTAACAATTTAGCAGCCAAGAGAAAACATCAATAGAGAATGCGTCAAGTGCGTGCACCTCCTAATCCTGAACAATACAAAAGGTACCAATGAATTTAAAATAAAAATGTTTTGTGTGTAGTAGTATCAGTGTATCACAATAAGCTTCCAAGAGAAATACAAGTAAAATCTTAGTTACTCCGTTATGTATCTTTCTTTAGTAAAGAGTTATATGACATAAGCAAGCACAACCTGCCGCTTAACCCAAAATGATAAAAATATGGGATACTCACTGATTTAGCACCCGATCTGTATCTAATTTGGAAGAGTCTTCCTTATTTCCATGGCCATTCTTCATCATTGAAGCTGAAACATTTAGTAAAGTCAACACCTCAGAATCCAAGTATCAATACATCGAAACTTGGAATTTTCTCAGGTAATTTATCATGTAGAGAGCAGGATATTATTAACCCATTAAGAACCAATACGAGAAGTTACATATGAAAACATGCATTAGCAGGCACAGAAGACAAAAATTATGGTTCATGTGGTTTAAAACCTAAAACGAGGAATTGCCAATTCCATGTTGACAAGGAGCAAAAGCATAGCTCCAAGAAACAAAGATAACAATTCATGTTTATGGAACATCAAACACCATAATCCATATGCATTCTTCATTGAGACAAAAATGGAATTGCAAATGCACAACAGTTTAGCAAGCATCTTTCGTTGTACAAAGAGAAAATAAAAGTTGCAATCAAAGGAGCTCCATGTGCAAAAAACGACAGAAATAAGGAGAGAGAGAAAGAGAGATTGCGTGATGACTTACAAGAATTGAGAATTCTGCTATCCATTAGAATTCTCATTCATCATGGACTTATGAGGTGGTACAACAAATTAATTCAAGGTAAATGGGATCTGCCCTTGCTTTGATGTTAACCATAAAAATCTATCTCCAATTAGTTTTGTGAAACTACAACTGCATGGAGTAAAAGAAATTATCAGATTCTTTTAAGCTGTGTTTTTACATCAATCAAACTGGTCCTTTTTCAAGCCATCATCTTGATTTTAGCTTCATTAAAACAGATTGCAAAGAATCCAATTGAGTTGAGGAAAAAGGTGGTATCCGACTCCTAACCAATGTCATTATCATCTTAGCCTTACCCAGTTGCCCATTTTTCATAAGGCCTTGAAGCAGTGAATGAATAGTATCCACATTTGGAAACCAATTCTTTCTCATGCTGTCTTTACACCTAGTATAGGCCAAATTGTACTCCCCTCCCTTGCAGAGATAATGAATCATGGTCTGGTAAATCTTAACATTGGGCTTATACTCACTACGACATTCTAGACAAGAATAAACCCTTTTAGCCATTTCAAGATAACCGGCCTGACAAAAACCTTTGATTACCAAATTGTAAGTAATCTCATCAGGGTCTATCCCAATTTTCTGCATCAAACGCATCACATCATTAGCTTGCCATGCCCGTCTCCTATTAATCAAATACTGGATCCTAACGTTAAAAGTTGTAAGATTAGGTCTGCAACCCTTGTACACCATAAGATTCCACAACCCGTTGCCAATCTCGCACCGGTTTTTTTGATAGGATGCTGATATAAGTGTTGTGTAAGTAATGACGTCGGGCTTTATTCCCAGCTTTTCCATCTGTACCATGACCAAACATGCGCTATCCAGAAAATCCATCTCGCAAAATGCCTTGGTAACTATATTGACTGTATATGCATCCAATTCAATAATATATTTTGATGGAACATTGGTAACAAATTCCTCGATAGCTCTTATATCACGAGTTTGAATCAAAACCTTAAGTGCAGCATTGAAAGATTTAACAGTTCTCTTACATCCATACAAATGCATATCATAAAAAGTATCAATAGCATGCTTTATCATCCCAGCCTTACCATACAACATTATAATCCTCATAATGAAGCCTTCTCGCCTACCCTGTGGAAGAGTTTTCTGGTGCTCAAGTAAATGCTCAATGTAATCAAAGCGACGGGCCCCAGCTAATCGATCAACTGTATCTTCAAATGCAAACCTATTTTCAATGACAAGTTTATTGTGGGCATTAGCCTTGAATAAAGCAAATAGCTTATCAGGGTCTCTTTCAGCTTTAAGCTTGGAAAGGGCACTTTCTTGTAAAGGTATTGTCTTTGGTGGCTGCTTTGAGAAAGCTGCAGAAGTATCTGTTGTTGTTGCAATGGCAGCAGGGGCAGCAGCAGCATGACAAAATCTGCGAATTGGTCGCAGAGATAACATGTTCTGATATCTTCTCACCCATACGACACCGGTGTATCAAAATATTGTTCACCCATTTAAACAAAATGGAGAATCCCAGAAACATGAACCCGGCCAATGAACAACAACTCTAAGAGGACTTTCATCAAATAGAATCATACCCAGATATCAAAACCCTTTCTTCAAGGCACCATCATCAAAAAATCCCCAAAATCACGACGCCCAGATATTGAAAATAGAACCAGATGCACTATCTTGAATAAAATGAAGAACGCAGAAACAAGAACACCCAAAAACACAGATTAACAGGCGCTAAAGCATATCCAAAAAACCAAACTAAAAACCCTTCCTTTGATCAAAAGTAAAGACATGAAGAAGATAAGTTTATCGAGAAAAAAAAAGTTAGAAGGGATCTGAAAGAGAGCTCACCATTGCTCTCTGCTGGTTATGGAGGTGGTTGTTGTAGGCTTTGAGAGAAGGAGGGGGTGTCTCGGGTTTAAGTTTTGCCGTTTTGGTTAGGGAAACAAATCTACTATATACTAAAAGAGGACTCAGTGGTCATTTTTGAAAAATATCAGATTTTTTTTGTCTTATTTTATATGTTAACGAGGGTAAAATTATTTTTTGATTGAAATGATTTGAAAAAAAAAAGTTTAAAATATTAAAAAAGCCTCTGAACTTTATTTATTTGGATAAGTTCTTATACTTTTATTATATCTAAATAAATTTTTATCTTTTGATTTACACCTAAATAAGCCTTTATTTCAAATGAAAAGTTGATTTATGTTAGACCTGCTCATGGACCGAGCAGCCCGTCCAGTACGGTAGGCCCGACCCATATTGGAACAAGACTAGGTATAATTTTTGTGATCCAAGTCTGCTCGGCCCGACCCAGATCAATGTTCATGCATTAAAAAATTAAATTTTTATTTAAATTAAATTATAAAAATAATTTTTTAATTTTTTATATATTTTTTAATAATGATCCTGGCCGGGCATGGGTAAGGTAGAAAAAAATTCGAGTCGCGACCCGGTCTATTATCAGGTCTAATTTATGTTAAAGGTTTATTTAGGTATAAATTAAAGGTTAGGGGCTTATTTGAGTACATGTTAAAGGTTAAGGGCTTAGTTGGGTATAAATTAAAGCTTAAAGGTTTATTTGAGTGTAACAAAAATATAGGGGTTTATCTAAATAAAATGATAATAGGGGTTTTTTTTTTTTATTTTACCCAAACAAAAAACACTAGAGGAGGGTAGAGGAGAGAGAAAAAGAGAGAGGTGGCTGAAGGGAGGCCAGGCAATGACTGAACAGTGAGGTGGCTGGCCAGAGAGAAAATGATGGAAGAGAGGGAGGAAATGGAGAAAAGAAAAAGAAAAAGAAAAAAAGGAGAGAACCGGAAGGGAGGAGAGAGAAGACTGCCGACAATGGAGAAAGAGAGAGGAGGAGATTGAGCGAAGCGGGCCGGTTGCCTCGACATGGCCAGCGACGACGCAAGCAGCCGACCAATTGGAGGAAAAAAAAGAAGAAAGAAAGGGAAAAATAAAAATTATAATTTTTTTTATTATTGTTGTTTTAATTTTTTATAATTAAAAAAATAATAATAAAAAAAATGAAAAAATATTTGTATTTTGTTTTTTTATTATTGTTGTTTTAATTTTTTATTATTTTCATACAAAATAAACAAATATATATTTAGTAAAAAAAAAATTACATAATTTTGGATTTTTATGCATTAAAAAAATTAAAAACATTTTTCAATATTTTTTATTATTTTCTTATCGATATTTCAAAAAACAATTTATGATATAAAAATAATTATAGAAACTGATTTATCACTTTATATTTATCAAATTGAATTTAAAAAATAGAAAAAAATAATAGAAAATTTTAAAAAAAAATTTAAATATTTTATTTTCATTTATTTAAATAATTTTTTAAACAATTTTAATTTAAAATAATTTAATAAAATTACTCATTTTTATTTTTAAAAATATATATAAATATCGCAACATTACACGAGTAAAATTTCTAATTATCTATTATAACTAAGACCGAGTTCTAAGGGACTCAATTGACATTTCTTAAAAAGACAAGCTTTTTTTATCCAATTTTGTTTGGTATGGGGGCAAAAACATCTTTTAGTTTAAATGATTTGAAGAGAAAAAAAGAAGAAGAAAGAGAGCTGTTGTCGAAAGGAGAGAAGGAGAAGAGGGAGAAGAGAGAGAAGAAGAGAGGAAATGAGAGGAGAGAGGTGGCTCAGGGAAGATCGGGAGGGTGATGGGCCAAGATGAGGAAATAAGGGAAGAGATAGAGAAAATATAGGAGAGAGAAAGAAAGGAAGGAGAGAAAAGGGATGAGGAGTCAGCGACGGAGAAAGAGAGGAGGAGGAGGAGATCGAGTGGGGCGAGTCGGCTATCTCGACGTGGCCAGCGACGGCTCAGGCAGCCGATAGGCAGGAAGAGGAAGAAGAAGAAGAAGAAGGAAAAAAATAGTTGTAGTTTTTTTTTTATTAGTGTTGTTTTAATTTTTATAATTAAGAAGAATAAGGGGAAAATAGAAAGAAAGAAAAAATAGTAGTATTTTTTAAAATTTTTTATTGTTGTTTTAATTTTTTATAATCTATTATTTTTACAAAAATAAATAAATATATATTTAGTAAAAAAATTTACATAATTTTAGATTTTTATGTATTAAAAAAATTATTAATATTTTTATTATTATCTTATCGATTTTTTTTAGGAAAATATGATTTAAAATAATTATAGTAATTTATTTATCACTTTGTATTTATCAAATTAAATTTTAAAAAATTAAAAAATATAAAGATATAATAGGAAAAAAATTTAAAAATTTTATTTTTTCTTTATTTTCATTCATTTTATATTTTTAAAATAATTTTAATTAAAAATAATTTAATAAAATTACTCATGTATATTTTAAAATATATATAATTCCTGATGTATATTTTAAAATATATATAATTCCTGCAATATTGTGCGGTAAATTACTAATGCTCTTGACTGCAATATTGTGCGGGTAAATTACTAATGCTCTTTGACTTTTGAGTCAAGTGCATGGATGGATCTCTATGGGCGTTTTGTTTTATTGGTAAAATATATTATATATTATTGATTTATATTTTTCTTTTTCTTTCCAAAGATTTGTTTTCAATAATAAATTAACTTTTTATTGGTAAAATATATTATATATTTTTTCTTTTTCTTTCCAAAGATTTGTTTTCAATAATAAATTAACGAAAAATGAAAGGTGAAAGATTGAAATTTTTTTCAAATGAAATTAAAGTTAAAAAAATATTCTAATGTTTAACTCGAATAACTCTCAAATCTAATCCAATTTTTTAATTTTTAATATATATTTTTATTATTTTTAATTAGTATTAAAAAAAAATTAATTCAAACTAAAGCACATATAACTGAATTTGAAATTGAACATAAGAATCGATTTTTACTAGACAAATAAGCTTAATCGAGCAAGTTAAAATAATTCAATTTTTATTTCGAATCGAACTTGAATTTTAAAAATAAAACTCAATCGAACTCGATCCGAATTTCGAATCTAGCTTGAGCTCAAGCTTCTTACTGCTTGAGCATGGTAGCGGCAGCTAAAAATCCCAAGGTATAAATAGAAAGTAAAACCAGAGTTGCTGAAGCCTGCTTCACTATCATTCTTTCTTGCATTTAAATTATCAAAATCATAACCCAAGTATTCAGTTCTCACTTCTCCTCAGTATACAAAAGCCAGGAATGACCAATTCAAAAGGAGAGTAGAAGAAGCAATTGGAAATTAAAGAAGGATCTCCCTTGCTTGGATGGAGTTTGGCCAGCCAGCCAGACCTTCAAATTTGCTTCAGCTGTCAGTCTTTGGAAGTTATAACAAGCAACCCCAATGCCCCGATCAGAATATACTGCAATGAAGAAGAAGAAGAAGAAGAAGAAGAAGAAGAAACAAATGAAAGTTTGTATGAAGAAAAAGATGATCATTAATGTCCCCCACATGTTATGGTTATGGAACTTCTAACCCGCCGGTAATAGTTTTTTATTTTTTTGTTGATATTTGAGGTTGTCGGGGTTTGATCCTGATCGCTGAAACTAAGAGTCCAACACTTTATCAACAGAACACACGGCTGTTGGCGTCACGCTGGTAATATCGGTATCTTTGTAAATGTTCCAAAATCATAAACAGTGGTTATTTAACCAGGCCACTCCCCATCCCCAATGTCTGATATAAATAAAACTACAGAAGTTATAAGTAGTAACCCTACCATAACTGTAGTCATTAGTCATGACTCATGAATCAGAAAACGTTCTTTAGCACACAAGGAAAACCGCTTTCTATTACAAGTAATCCCCTATTATTATCCTATGTAGCAGACTTGTCTTTGCTTCTTTTGGATTCTGAATCAAATTTTCAATCATCCAAAAAAAAAAACAAAAAAAAGGGAAGAAAACAAACCTTGATAATTGGCTTTTCAGTCATGACTATAGTCACCCAACCAACATAAGGCAAGAACCTGCAATTAAAGTAAGCAATTAGAATTTTCTTTTTTTCTCTAGATTAAATGGTACACCACCCTGTTGCTTGAAACATGTTAAGATTGATCGAGCAGTTCAAACCCAAAACTCAGGCTTGCAAGATCTTTTACGTAACTCCTAAAAACTTATATAAAGGCAGAGCAACACCAAAAACCTTTGGATGAACAGGCCAATTGGCACATACTAATATCTGAAACTTGGTTCAAGTCTTTCCCAGAGCATAAAACATCAATTTCACGGACTAACATCACTAGTTGCTAACAGGCTTTCCAATCCAACACTCGAGAAATCAAACTCCCACCCCCATTTTTACCTTGCCCCCAAAAGAAAGCCATTTCCCTGAGGACAAATTGAAATTCTCCTCTAGAATCGACATTCGTCTCCTAACACTAATAAAGTGACTTTCCAGTATCCAGTTTAGAGGGTGGTATTGTACATGGAAACACTAAGATTCAAATTTCAAAGAAAAGTAATAGTAATTAACAAAGCTGGTCCCAAACAAAATGCTCCATCTCCATAACAAGCATGTCTGTATATGTGTGTATGTGAATTCTAAAGACATGATATGATTTTTGAAGATGGCTACACAGAATGACCAATCATCCATCAAACTTCATTTTCACAAAAAGAAAGGTTGAATGCTAGAGGCCTTACCCCACAGCTCTCCCCATGATATGGTGCCGTTGAAGCCAGAGCTGACCCTGAGCATATAAAAGCCTGTCATCCCCATAATTGTTGTCTCCTGAAAATGCACAGATAAAGGAAAAACATTTAAATACTAGACAATGCAATTCTGTCAATTTCTAACAAATTTAATCTTTATTCGAATAACCTGTCACCTTTGGTGAGGACATCAACTTCTCCAGTATCTTGCCTTTCATGGACCTACAATAATATCAAAATCAAAATTTAACAGATGCCAGGACCATGTTCATTCATAAATCTGTTAAAATAACAAAATAGGTTCCTCTTTTCTACTTCTATAGTTTCAAACTAAAGATAGTATAGAAGCTTTGTCAGACATAAAACAGTTTGAAGAAACTAGAGTCCCAAGAAACAATTAGGTCATGAAAGTCAAGAATGATCACTGTATTGACCAGCTAGCTCCAATGCGAATATCCACAAGGAAACATTAGCCCTAAGTAATATTTTGAAAAATAATTGTGGCAAGCTATAACAGCAAGCAAAATCTCAAACCAATACAATTTTGACAAAACATAATTCTGCAAAATAGAAATGTAATTTTAGGAGTGATTGCGTCTTGATGATAATATAAAAGAAAGTTGGGAAAAAATAGTATAATCCAAGAAGGAAACAAGAAAACAATCAATATACCTCACAAATAGTTCAGAAAGATATGAATCCCAAAGAAATAAACAAAGAAACTGAGAGATACAAAACACACAAATAAAACAGTTCAACAAACACAATGAGTTCAGATTTGCATGTGCTGATGCAATATGATGATAAAATCATCATGGTTTCAAGTATTGAGTATCACATTTGCTGCAACTTTACACTTGCATAAGAAATATGTGAGCTCAAATTATTATTATCTTTCTAACACAGCCCTCCTAACAATTTGGATATTTATTAACAGCTGCAACTTGAAAGCAGTTAGAAGCTTCATTGCCAATGCTTCCTCGTTGTCAATGTCCCTTTAAGTTTTATCTATGAAAATTAGTTTCTTAAATCATTATCCTCAGACCATATTGTTAGCAACAAAAACCAGTCATCCAGCATCTACGACTAATCAATTGATCAGTCATGTACCAATTGCTTGACCAAATATATGTTCCACACACACTGACTCTTATATGGAAAAACCAAATTAACAAATTAAATCAATTGACTTTGTGCTCCTATTCAATGGGAAGTGAAAATATCGGTAGCTAATATGAATGAATGAATGCCCAGATTGCTCAGATTGAGATGGTAACAGCGATGCTTCAGAATCAATTCAAAATCACTTTTTACAGTCATAATACATACACCTTAGTCCAAAATCAATACAATAAGTGGAAAATATTAAAATGTTACCTTAATTACACGATGGACAATTGGAATTTCACGGCCCTGAGAAATGAATAAGCAAAAGAGCATGAAGGCAAAAACAGCCGCACCAACAATAAAAAATACAAAAAATATAGAACCAAATAAAATAAAAGGTAAAAACAAAGGCACTTACATCAATATTAAAAACAACAATCTCCCCTGCACGAATAGGATCTTTACTCATGTGCAAGAACAAAATATCCCCCTGCATATGATATAATCCTCATTAATTAAGTAACATCTACAGTCTACACTCATGGGAATCCTAATGAACAACAATGATCAAACATGTCAAGTAGGTTAATGGAAGTGATTATATAACAAAATAACTTTCATTGTGATCTTTTTACACATCCAAAGCAAGTCATTCATTCAAGGAAATGACATGAACATGATTATTGGCAGATTGCTAAAAATAACTGGCAGAATGCAGTTGCCACCAACCAAGTACTTTAGTTTGCCCGAACTTAATGTCAGATAAAAGCAGCGAGTGGACAGACATTGCCATGATAATGACAAAATATAAGGAAAGGCAAAAGCAGATATCGGTTTCAAGGAAAAATAGCTCTAAGTAAACTGAACTGATGCATATTATCAGTTACAGCTTTAAGTTACATAACATACACAGCTCAGAATATATTCTAGAAAAGAAAAAGAAAAAAAAGTACACTTATAAGATTTAAGTGACAGAGTTGGCAATCTATCCATCCTTTATTTGTTAAGTTAGAATTTCAAAGCCATAAAATCTTCATTTTCAAACTCTAACTTTCTTTCTAAAATAACTGAGTACAACCTGAACTTCTCCAAATGACAAGATAGCAACTCTCAAGGGGAACACCAGCCATGCTAATCTGAAGGAAACATTTCCTTCTGACTGAGTGGGCCATAAAGAAAAATCTTATGGGCACAAACTCTCATTAGCTTAACTTCAAAAGTGACAAGAAAGAAAATAGAGCTTTGAAAAGAAACTATCCTAGCGCATGGTATAATAGAACATCAATCGTAGTTTAAACATAGGTGGTCTGTTCAGCGGCAGAAATGAGGCTTCCTTTATTCTATTCTCAAATATTCTGGAGGACCATTCACAACCCATTTGCTTGAGAAGTGGTATAAGGTTATACTTAAGATTGCTAGACACCAAAATCATTTCAGCATTCACATCTTAAGTTGACTTACCCTCTTGAAGCCAGGCTCCATACTTCCAGAAAGAACAACGACAACGGGAGATTCACTGCCAGTGATACACATCAATGCCTTCCATATTATGAGGGCCGATGTAACAATCATACCTGAAACAGAACAGCTTTCTATATGATCAAAATTTCAAAGGGGAATAATTGATGACGACAACCTTTCAAAATAAATTTGTTTATTCTAAAATCCCACGCTTGCCCTAACATGATCCTACAACAAGCTTGCAATTTAAAGTTTCTGAGAAACATTCAAAGGAGCTCAAAAGACATGCATAGATATATCATACACTTCTGCAAAGTTTAATTCATCTTTGATCAAAACAAACGAATTAAGAAATAACTACGCTTGTATCAAATTGCGAACTTATTACCACTATCTTGGTCTCCAGTTCTTAATCTTCAATCAAATTCAAAACATTTGGGATCAACATGAGTTAAAGGGAAGAAAAAAATTTCTTGTCTTACAATTGAAAGTCAATAGGAGTCAACTTCAAGTAAATTTCTAGACAACCACAATGAACCAATAAACAGACCCATAGACACCATAAACTACTCCGCTCTGGATCTATCTGAAACAAAAATAAAAAAATGTTTTTCAATTCTTAAAAGGGTAACACAACTCGGCTTGGGTTTCCCAAAAGATTAAAAATTTGTATCATTTAAACTCAACAAAGTTGACAGTAGATTAGTTAGACTGAAAAAAAAAAAAAGGAAGGGGGGTTGTGACATTACGGGCAAAATATACGAAAGAAGCCATTTACATACGTACCAAGACTGACGGCTTGGGTGAGGAGCTGGCGGATCTGGATTGATTTGATGGAGTCCACGGTGTCTCCGATCCAACCCATTTTTTCTCTCTTCGATCTCTTTCTGTTTCTTTTGTCTCTCGGCTTTGTTTTTCTTCTTCTTTCCTTTGCAGTAGATACAAATTAGAAGGCGCAAAATCAAAACCCCTAGTCCCCTACTGAACAAAATTCGTCTGCCCCCCTTTTGTGGTGCCGTTCAATAGCTTTTTCACATGTGTCCATTATGCTAACTGCTACCGTTACCAAACTGCCGTTTGGCTTTCTTTTCTAGCTTTTTTTGACGTTAAGGTCCGCTTAAGAATTATTTATGAATTATTTGGGATATTCACTTGATTAAGATTCTTTTTCTTTTTTTCTTTGAATATAGGGATTTTGAAGAAAGGATTGAATTTAATTTGTTGGGTTACTTTCTGTTCAAGATTTTTATTTGTTTGAATATATAAATAATGAAGAGATTATTTTTTTTAGGTCTTAGACGTATTCATGAGTTTGAATCAAATTCAAATAGAGTAGGATATTAAAAAAATTTATGATTGTTTAAATTCGATTTGACTTAAAGCATAAGCAAAATTTTAAGTTTAGATTCTATAACACTATCTAATTTTATCTAAATTTTTATAAAAAAATCGATTCTTCTTTTAAAAAGATTGATCATTCTTTAAAAAAAAATCAATTCCTTTTAAAAATAATTGATCTCTTTTTTTTTTTTATAGTAAAACAAATCGAATCGAGTCGGATTTAGATAAAAATATTATGCTAAGGTCTGATCCATTTTTAAAATAGATCTTTTTTTGTCCATACTTATTTTTTGAATCTAATATTTTGATTTAAATCCTCAAATATCGAACAAAACTTTAAATTTAAACCAATAGCCTAACCATATAGAGATCTCGTCTAAATTGAATAAAGTGATGAGATAATTAAATAAAAAATTAACATATTTAGAAGTTAACGGCTTGATAATTAACGTTAACAATCAGCATAACTCTATCATAAACGTCTGTAAAAAAAAAAACTATTGAAGAAACACCAAAAAGATATCAAAAGGGCAGGCAGACAAATTTGTTGTTCCCTATTCCCTTCTCTTGTTAGAGATTGTAAAATCTAATTCGATTGAAAGATTTCGTATCAATTCGTTCTGAATGGAGAGTTTATTTTTAAAAAAATTGAGAACAAGGTGAAACGGGACAGTTTTGATAAATGTTTGCCTGTCATTCATTTGAAATTACTATCTTATCCCTTCAAATATTTTATATTTTTATTATATATATTAATATTTTATATATATATATACTTTTTAGTATATATATATTATATATATTAAAGAATTTTATATATTAAAATTATGTTCATGAATAAATTATAATATTAAGTTAAAAATAATTAATAAAAATTAGGGTGTAGCGAAGTGAAGTATCGTGGAGTGGTTATGGATGTAATTGACATCCATGAAAGTGGAGGTTTCCAATATTCCTTGTAAGAGTGAAGCGGAGGTGGATAAGACAATTCCGGCCTCCGTCCCGCTCCATTGTTATCCCTACTCCATACTATCCCAATTCCCCGCTTCACTTAGTTATATTTTATTTTCTTTCATTTCCTAAAAAACTTGTCGATTTATTTATTTTATTATGTTCGTATTATTTTTTATATTATAATTATGTTAAAATATTATATATTCATGTCATGTTTGTGTTATTTTTTATTATTATTATCATATTGTGTTTTTATTATTTTTCTATATCTTTTCTTGTGTTCAAAATTACTAAATCTACAAGTTGGATATTAGGTTCAATGTATTCAGATATTGTTTATTATTTTTAAATGTATTCTTTATTATTATTATTATTATTATATATGTGTAAAATTTATTTATAAACTATAAATTATATTGACCAAAAATAAATTAAAAAATAATGGAGTGTGTCCAAAATTCCATGTGGAGCCATATAAGGCCTCGTTTAGCATTGCTTCTGGCACAGCTTTTGAGGTCAAAAGCTGTTTTTCACCGCAAACGCAATGTTAAACAGATAAAAAAATTTGGCTTCTGCTGTTGAAATCATGATTTGAAAAGCCAAACCAAAAAGTCAAAAAATATAGCTTTTGGAGAAAATGACTTTATTATCCTCACATCTCTACACTTTTATTATTTTAAACATATATTTTTTTGACATTTCAATTTCCTACAACACTTTTTCACAGCAATACTAAACACTTAAAAAATTTTAAATCGCACTTTTTCACCACACTTTATAAACACACTTTTTTCAACTCGAGCTTTTTTCAACCCAAGTTTTTTCCAACAGCAATGCTAAACTAACCCTAAATCTCCTATATATATATCTTTTTTATTAAAAAATAATAATTTTATATTTTTTTTTCTTTCTATAATTTATTTATTTATTAAAATAAAATAAAATTATACTTATTAATATGAGTTTGTCTTTTATACATATATTAATTTCTTTATATTTTTATTATATCTGTTTAGAGTTATTCATGAGTTGAATTAGATCAGATCTATTTAAAAAATTTACTTGTCTAAAATTCGATTCGAGTCATCTAATTTGAAAAAATTCGTTTTATTGTTTAAAATATATTAAAAAATTATTTTATATTAATATTTATATATTTTTATAATAAATTTAAATAAAAATTTTATTTATTAAATAGTAATTCAAATTAATCTGAACCTTCTTAAATATAAAAGATCATATCACAAACCCGATGTTTAAACAAATTTACATGTATCATCTTGCTAAATTTAGATAAAAAATTTAAACTCCAAATAATTTTTCTATTAATATTGTAGTAGTTTTTTTTTTTATATATAAAAAAAGATTAATAACATTTTTTTTCTTGTGAAAGACTAGGTTGACCCTCGACTATATTACAAGTTGGACATTAGGTTCTAAATGGTCTCCTAAATTCCACGTGGAGCCATATAAATCTCCAATGAACCATTTCTTTTAACCAAAAAAATAATATAATAAAAAAAAAAACCAACAAAATCTTTTCAAGTTTCAACCATTGCTCTCTTCCATGGCGCTTCCTCTTTCCAGTGGGTGCGCACGATTAACCTTCTCACCTCCTGCGAAATTCAGAAACCGTTTAACAGTTTTTGCTACTTTGTCCCCTCCTCGGCCTGATAATATGAAGTGGGTCGAAGCCACTTCCAGCTTTTTCGACCAAGATACGAGACCTATCATGTTGTTTGATGGTCACTAACACCTCTTTTTCTTAATAAAACATTTTTACTGTTTATAAGTTTTAATTCAGTTCAGACATGTTCACTTGAAACTTTTTTTTAATTTTGTTTTTGTTTGGACAGGAGTTTGTAACTTATGTAATGGAGGCGTCAGGTTTGTTCGCGATGTTGATCCGAATAGGTCAGTAAAAGTGAAATCCCCTTTGAAGAAACTGTTGTTTCCTTTGGATGAAGATGTTTTTGGTTTTACATTTTTACAAGTATGGGTTGTTAATTAACTATGTTTTGAGGATTGCTTTTCTTTCTTTTTTTTCTTGTTTTCTTTCGATGTTGATAGGAGAATTAGGTTCGAGGCTCTTCAAAGTGAAGCAGGGAAGAAGCTATTGAGGAGGTCTGGAAGAGCTCCTGATGATATTTCTAGTGTTGTTCTTGTTGAAAAGGATAGGTAATGTTATAACTTTATAAGCCAATTCTAAGTAGGATCTTTTAATTATTAAATTCTTTAGCTTATTTGCCTGATTTTAGTCACTGGGCAATGGGTTTTTCCACTTATACGGGTATGTTTAATTTTTTTTAAATTTTTTTATATATATTTAAAGGATCATATCTTTATCCCAATATGTGTCAGATATAAGTGTTGGACTCGGAAGAAAGCTAACAAGAGTTTGGAAAACTGTAATATTTCAAGCCAAACTTTTTAGGAAAAACTAGTGCGTCTTATCTAAGAAATTAACATCTGATGATCTGGATATGGATTGCATGGTAAAAACTGAGATTTGATGGTGGATTTATTTCAGATCATATATTAAGTCAGAAGCAGTGTTGAAGATCATGGAATACCTAGACTTGCCATTCCCCCAGCTTGCATTCTTTCTACAGTTTGTACCCTTGTAAGTCATGCCTTTTTCTTACTCCCTTAGCTTATGGAGGTAGTCAATTGGGATCTCTGTCATGATTCTTCTGTTTTTTTTGTTTTTTTATTGGTCGCAGGTTTGTGAGGGATTTTATGTATGACAATGTTGCAAACAACCGTTATGCAGTTTTTGGCTATTCAGACTCATGTGAGATATGAAATAATATAGTCAGTTAGTACACTTTTTCAAAGAAATTTATATAGGGAAGTAGAAATGAAGCTGATCTTACTCTGATCAACCATTATTTGCTTCACCAAACAGAATAACTTAAGATTTTAAGTATGAATCAAGAATTCTTGGTCTATATTAGCAGTGGCATAATCTATTTTTTAATAGCCTTCTTTTCTTTTTTTAGAATAAAGTTAAAAAAAATTCACTATCAGTTTATTAAAAATGAACTCTTTTTATTATTTTTTTATTTTTTCCTTTGTTGTCAATTATTATTATTATCTTACTTGAGTTTAATTACAGATTGTTTTTCTAAAATGTTATTTCTTCTTTAAGAATGTTTTTTTTGGTGAAATCTAAAACTTTGTACTAAAAATTGTGCAGATTTAAAATTACAAACAAAAAGTTGTTAGGAAAAATCATCTTTTATGTTTTTTTTTTTTTTTTTTTTTTTTTGTGAAAACTAAAAACTTGTGGAGGTTCACCAACAAAAGAACAGTGTTTTTTCATTAAAATGTAATTAAGGACCTTGAACAATTGATATGTTCAAGCCAAGCAAGATCAGTATATTGATCTATGCTTGGAAAAATCATTCCTTTTCTTTTGAATATATGCAAGAATTGTATATACTTTCCTTTGAAGTTTTTCCAAGTTGCTAAAAATATTCAAAAAGTATCAGCAGAGACTGTCAAATGGAGATTATCAAGAGGAAGATAATTTTCTGAATGGGGGTAATGAAAGTCTTATAGACGAATTGAAATGCTTGCAACATTTGAATAAGCTAAATATAGAGGTAAAAACTGTTTTTGCCTAAAAGATTTTTAAGCTTCCAATTTTTATTTTTTTTGGGTACAAAAGAGGTCACAACTTGGAGATAATGAAAGTGATTGTAAATGTTAGAATTCAAACTTCAAATCTATTGAATGCCAATTTTTAAAAGTGAGTTAAACTCTAGATTCAACTTTCACTTCTTTTTAAGGACGCACCAAAACACTACGACTAAGCGATTTTAAGGAGTCAAAATAAAAATCTAAAAAATTCAAGATTTAATTCAATTAGTTCATGCAATTACCTTTAAAATGTAATATTTAATAATTTTGAAATTCGAATTTCAACATTTATAATCGTTTCTCCTATTCTTAAATTGCAATTTCTTTTATACCAAATTTAGCTACAGTAAGATTGGAATTTGGGACACCCACTGAACCAGAAAATTAAGCCAGAATATGACAATCAACATTCCTCAGCACCCCACAGCAACCAGCAAGCCCTTAATTGTTATTTATTATCATCATCTTCAACCTCTTGGGTCTAATTCTGTATCCTTATTTTGCTCTCCTTTTTTGTCACTTATTGCAATATTCCGCACATCAACCGTGAAACAGTTTGCAACTTTTGAGAGCTTGCTTAATTGGTTGACTCTTACAAGTCCTATCCTAAATTCCTAACATTTATTTTAGTTTTTACTCTGTTCCTTTTTGTTTATTTCAATGTTTAATCGTTTTCAAAGAGTGTACAATTTTGCAAAAATTTTTGTTTAAAATACTTAATTCCATGTATGGTTTTCGGAATAATTGTTTATTTTTCTGATAAACTCTTGATAGTGAATACTTAAAGTACAGAACTGCTGTTTTATAATTGTCACAGACTCGGACAATAATAGTAGTATTTTTCCTATGATCAGGAATGTTTTGATGCAGACAGGCAGGCATCAAACAAGGGGAGAAACCTAAGACAGATAAATAAAACCCCAAAACCAACAACAACAACAATAAATAAATAAAAACATCCCAAAATTTTCCAGCCAGCTTTAAATTTCACAATTATGAGGGAATCTAAGTTCAATCCACCAAGTCTACTACAAATTCGGTCTAACATGTAACAATCAATGTCTGAAAAATGCTAATTTTGCAATTTGTGAAAGGTTTTCCATACCACTAGAAACTAAGAAAGTTGGAAAACCCAATGATGAAAAAACTGAAGCAGATCAGCCGGTTCAACCGAAAACGGCAAGCCTGCATTTCAACAAGAACTGGTAAAATTTGGAAATTAACCATGAACTGGGACTTAGTCCTCCAGTGTCTGGGACAGAGGGACTAGTTATGTATATCTCAAGTTATTAAGATAATGAAAATAATAATAAAAGAACAATAATGTTTCCAGTTTGATCATAACTTCAAATCTAAGACATTTCATGGATTCCCTATCAACGTGAGAATATCAATCTAACAGTTCCATAAGCGCCAATCAAAACAATGAAAAATATCTGTATTTCAGATTAGGAAGCATGATATTACAGTCACTCGCATAATAAATACATACTACAACGTAAGATATACAGTGCCTTTCTGTAGAGTACAAGACACTGGATTTACCTGTCTCCAAGTGGGCGGTGACAGCAATGCACTCTCGGCTCAAAACTCAGTAGGAGGTTTTAAACGTACTAATCTCCTGATCCTGTCTTTATCTGTATTCTCCAGATATCCCTTGAGAAATTTAAAAAAAAATTGGGGCGGGGGGGGCGACGGGGGGAAGTCAGTAGCAGTATCAACAAGGAAACGTAACAGGATGCTAATTAACATTCAGGGAAAAAGGCAGTTTCCAGGCACAGAGATATAACAGGTGCTTAGGCGCCACAAGAAAGTGAGTTGCCACATGCTACATAAATTCAAGCTTTTCAATAATCATGGGCAGTGAGAGATCATAATTACTTTTCTTAAGCCTCAATCAAGTGGTGTGTGTTCCAATAAGAAACAAATTGTCTAGCTTCTGATCAATCAGAAACAAGAATTCTATGGAACTTTTCTATCCTATTATAATGATAATCGAACTCATATTTAACCAACAGTTGACACCTTAAGAGGAAGAAATGCCAAAATTATTGATAGCAATACAAATTTGTCATCTCACCTTCCAAAAAATTTCATCCAAAGACAAGCATATCTTTCCGTACTTATCCAGGAAAAGGCGCTCTGTTGGTGGCTTCCCACATACATCCTTTACAGCTGAGGTTATAACAAAGATCACCTCTGCCACTAGAGCAAAAACATTCAGGAGATAAATCAGTAATAAATTCAAGCATGTAACATGATACATCTTGAGTTGATATATTTGATACCCTTTTAAATGCACTACAATTATCAAAGTGTTAATTTTCTTTTTTTTATGTGCAAAGTGTTACTTCCATTTTCAACACAAAAAAAAAACAATATTCAGTTTAATTTACAGACCATAACAATAGATGACTCTATGGGCCAAAATGCAAGCATGTTAAAGATAACTGAGAAGCTTAACCAACTAAGAAGAGCATAGAAATTTGTGCTTGTCAGGATAGGGAAAACCATTGCTTTTTAATCGCACATCATTCAAGAAGATTCTTTCAAGGAACCTATGACCCATAGATCAAGCTCTCTCACCTTACAGAATGTAAACCACATATTTTTGAACCAAGGAGTTTGTAGCTTCTTCACCTTTCACAAACTTA
This sequence comes from Fremontodendron californicum, assembly GCA_030761205.1. NCBI lineage: Eukaryota > Viridiplantae > Streptophyta > Magnoliopsida > Malvales > Malvaceae > Fremontodendron > Fremontodendron californicum. Next base: position 8,191,655 of record JAULJL010000024.1, read on the forward strand.
GGTTGTATGTGTAAAGAATGCAAGATATACTTACATGCAAGTTCGTCATATTCATCCTTGCCAACAACATAGACGCTGACATCTCCAAGCACTGTGTAAACAATGTAAACAGACCTGATGAAAGAACATATTGGTTTCAGTTCAGTAAAATGATAACACTTGGTCAAAAAGTAATGCTTTTATCAAATGGATGTTAGAACTCCCTATAATAAACTTCTAAGCCACAAATTTTTCGGCAAGCTAAGCTCTAACTTAACAGACAAACAAATCATAGCTATGATCTTGTGGTACAGCATAGCTGCGAATTATAGGACCAATTACAGAAGTTGAAGAAACCTAGCTCCAATATTAAAGCTGCGAAAAAGATATTAAATATTCTTTATTTTATGATTTCTAAATATATTTGGACAAATTATGAAACTATCACAACATGTTAGGTCTTGGAGATTAAATATTGTCTTGCTTTGTGCTCAAGCAATAACTGTGAAATTGAGATCATGTACGAAAATATATATTTCAGATAGTGAATAACAGAAGTAGACTGTTGGGGTTTTCTTTTTTGTAGGTCTTTGTTTACAACGTGAATTCTCTCACTTTAATCAAGGGTGTGCTTGGACATTGATTCATTTCACAATCAACAAAGTCAAGAACTCTGGGCCCCTGTTCAAATAAATCTGCGATTAATTTAATTTCAGGTTAAAAAACCTAAAAAATGTAAGAAGAAAAAGATTAAAGCTACTGCCTGGGTAAAATATTTTGAATTAGAAGGATTCCTTGCCCAGTCAGCAAGACGTCCAAAGTAGAGATTGTAAATCCTTTTGCGCTGAGAATGGGTTTCCTCTTACTTATTAAAGTTATCAGAACTCGAGGATAAAGGTGGAATTGTGGAAAAGAAATCCAGTAAATCAGGCCTGTGGTTATACTACCTACCCCTTGATAAACTTTAGCTACATGTTTAACACATTTGCATCAGACCTAGAACAAAAAAGATGTACTCATTGCTGGCTACATCCTTCTTGGCAAGCTTAGGTTGAAGTCTATAAGACTTCTAAAATCATAGCCCATGCATGTCCTGAACAGCTGACTATCATTCTGTGCTGGTAGCAGATGCATGTGTTTCACTTAGTTCAATCAAGTTTTCTGTTTGTAGCAAACATCATTTTAGTACCAGATGGGCTGGTACAAAATCTAAGTGACCTGATGATAACTCTAGGAAATATAATTATTTTGCCACCTTTTATGCATTTAAATCGGCCAAGTCCTTGATGATTTTATTAAGATTTGATTAGTTTTAGATGTTTTTATATTTATTTTAATTATCCATTTTATGTTTAAAAATAGTTATTTATTTGTTATTTATGTGTTTTTATAGGTCCAAGGTGATCTGGAGCTTCGAGGTGCAAAACGACAAAAATTGGTGCATTCCAATGAGCAGGCAGATTCGACTTCCGGAGCTTCTTTCAAGAAAAATTCGATCTTAAAGACTTAATTTGAGAAAACTTCCTTCTTGACTTTTGAAGCTGACTTCCATACCTTTCCAACGGTATAAGGCGCGTCAAAATCGGACAAGATTTGCCCAGTCAAAACAGCTGACGAAGTTCGAGAAGCTGACAGGAACCAGTTCGGACAAAATGAGGAGAAACACCAAGGAGGCAGTAGCAGTGGCACCGCGGCGCCAAAAGCTGGAGCCGCGGCGCCGGGAGCTCGTAAACAGTACCGCAAAAACTGAAAAAAAAAAGGGCAAAAATGCAAATTTTACCTGTTTTGCTTGGGAACGAAGTTTCAGACTCCAGGAGGCCTTAGACACTTTAAATAGGACTCTTTTAGGTCAAAATAAAGAGGATTAAACACCTAGAAACCTAATTCTCTCTCAAGAAGATAGCCACCATCAAATTCTCTCTCAAGGAGATTGGAAACTTGAAGATTGAAGACTCAAGAATTGACAACTCTTAGTTTCTTCTTTTCTCTTTTATCTTCTTTATCTTTCTTGTTTAGTCGATGATGGTGAAATTATTTGATTATTTGTTTTCATTAATTATCATGAACTAAATCTCTTTTACTAGGATTTCAATGAAACTCAACACATAGTTTGAATTTACTTTCTCTCTAGCTTGATTTAATGTTTTGTTGAGTTGTTTGTTCAATCTTGTTCTTAATGCTTCTAGTTGATTGGCCACCAATTAGATTGATTTGTTAACCTAAATACAACTTGGAAAAGAGAGTTTAGTGTTAGACATGGATTGAATGACACATGTTTCATATTCATTTATTAGGATGAATTGATCTGCAGGTAGGGTAGGAATACACTTACTTGTCATGTGTAACCATTGTTAGAGCCTAAGCTTAATGAGTTCTTCTTTAGTTCAATTATCATAGGAATATAGTTAATTGGTTAAGAAGGATATTTTTATGAGACCATCGGAAGATCCTTATAAATAAGATAGAACTCTAGGTTAACAACTCAGGATCATTAATCAAGTGAAGAGGTAGAGAGAGATTCAAGCGAAGTGTTGAGGGAAGTTGTAATCCTAGGCTTTTATTAATTAATTGAATTCATCTTTTTAATTTACTTGCTTTTAGTATTAGTTTCTTTTAATTTAGTTTTTGATTATCATCTTTAGTTAGTTGTTTAGATAAGATTAAGTTGTTTTAATTTCAGTACTTAACAAATTTAGTAGCAATTCCTCGTGGGTTCGACACTCTACTTTTTATTATATTACTTGTCAACGATACGTGCACTTGCATGGTTAAATCTGACAACACCTGATTTATACCAGATTTAGTCCTTCCAACCAATCCCAGAACCGAATCCTCATAGAATAATTCAAAGGCATCTTAGAGATGGAAATCATGCAATATAACTAGAAGATAGATACAAAAATTTAAAATGTAAGGAGGGTATTCATACTTGTGAGAAGCAACAAGCAGCTCTTCATTTTTGACACCTTTAAGATTATCCGCTCCCAGTTTAACTAGGAATGATCTCCAATGCAGTCGTTCCTCAGCTGGAACTCCATTAAAGCTGCAACAAAACATAAACCCTAAGGTAATGCTCGAGTTTCTTATGAAGAAGAGATAAAATATCAAGCTCAACTATCATTAAAAAGCAACTGAGACTGCATGTTCCTCAAAGGACAGACCAATGTTAAAGAGAAACAATGACAAATAGTAATTTATAAGGACAAACTATTCAGTCTGACAGAGACTGAGACTATTCTTCGTGATAATGGTAGGATTGTTGGGAGAGACAAAAAGAAAATCATGGATAAAGTCCTAAGAGCAGCCAATTGATGCAGAAATATAATCAATAGCTTGTTTTATGTCAGCCCTTCTCCACACCACCTTTGCAGAAACATAACTGGGTAATGATCCTTTGGCAACTTCTAAGCACACACCTCTCCTAGTGGAATAAGGATGAGAAGAAGAGTTGTCTCAATTTCATTATGGTCCTTATTTGGTCTTGGTTCAATTTAGGACATCAGTTGAACTTAAGAATAGATCAATGTTGTTAAGGCATGCGTCTAGAATCTAGACGCGCCTTAGCACTAGACAACAAAAGTGCCTCAGACCCTTTCGGGCGAGGTGCACTTGATCATGTGCACGCTTGGTGCGTCGAGGCGAACTTTTTTTTTAAGGCAATAGGCAAAAAAAAGCCCGCCTGATTGAAGTTCTCTTTAATTTTTTTCTTTAATTGTACCTTTACTAGTAAGAAAAGGGATAATATCAAACTCTCTACTTCTCAATATTTGAGTATTCAACCACAGACATGGGACCATAAGGAAATCATGCATATTGGCCAACAAAATAAAAGAAAAATTTTACATGTTTTGTAGGATAGATTGGAACACTCTTTAGAGCTTATTATCATAATTGTATATCTTAAGCTTATTATATATATATATATATATATATATATACACACACACATATACAAAAACACGCACATGTATATCGTGCCTTACTTCATTTAGGCGAGCGCTTTTTTTTACGTCTTGTGCCTAGAGTGCGCCTTGCGCTCTTCACAACACTGGAATAGATACTATTGTCTTATTATGTTTCTCAAGTTAAATGTCACCGGTTTAATCTAGGTTCAAATTCTCAAACCTATTTCCCATAAAAGATTAAAAGGAGGTGAGACAACAAACTTGTACTTCATTGGCAATGGGTGGAATGATCAGCTCTAAGGCAACACCCACTTGTCAGAATCCATCTCACTTCCTCTTAATTCTTGTTTGTTTCTACCTCTAAAGCAGGCATTATACCTTTTTTGAACAGCCACAACAAATCAGGCGTTTTCCAATTTCTAACAAATACAAAATTAACCCAATTCAACTCCCATCTAGAAATAACAATAAAATCATTCAATTTCCCATACAAAATCCGATGACCCATTAAAAGATCTACCTCTATATAAAACATATTCAAACAGAATAAACAAATTCAACAAACAAAAAGCCCATAAAAAGCATACCCCAAAAAAATCAACAAGAGAATTCAATGCAAAAACGATATTGCAAATGATCAGAGAAAATGGATGGGCAGAGAATAGAGATCTATTTCCATACCGTTCAACTAAGATGTTCCCTTCAGAGTTAGCGAATAACAGTGCGAGTATCATCTCGATTTCTCGATGTATTTCCCTCAACTACTTTTCTTTTCTTTGCTTTGCCGTCTTACGCAGAGAGAAACAGAACGTTTCATTATTATATATGTTGTCATTTCTTTCCATTTTTTTTTTTCTTTCACAGTTCGGGTCGGTGTCGGTTCTATTGTCGGGTCGCATAAATTTTAATCAGAATTTTGGATTTAACATTTATATATATTTTTGAATAAATCTTATAAATAAATAAATAAATAAGATAAAAGAAGTCTCTAAATTTGAGAGAGCAACTGCTGCAAGCAATTATAATTTATTTTTATAATTATCATATGTTATATTTATGTTTTTTTTTTTTTTATAATCGTATTAAGGATATTACATATACATAAAATTTGACACATTAAGTATAAATTTTGACACATTCTTACATTCGTATTGTGTTAATATTATTTTTTCGTGTTGTATTATTTTTAGTTATTTTTTCGTGTTCTTGTCGTGTCCGAAATTATCAAGTTTAATTAATATTATTCAAATAACTCTAATTTTGCGTCCCGTTATTTTTTTATCTTATCAATAAATTTTGACACATTTGTGCATTCATATTGTGTTAATGTTATTTTTTTCGTGTTGTATTATGTTTTAGTTATTTTTCATGTTCGTTTTATGTTCGAAATTGCCTAGTCTAATTTACACTATTCAAATAATTCTCAATTTTGTGTCAAGTTCGTTTTATATAAGTTTCGACATGTTCATGTATTCATGTTGTCGTCATGTTATTATTTCGTGTCGTATCGTATTTTAGTTATTTTTTCATGTCATGTTCGTGTGTGACATTATTCAAATAACACCTAATTGTGTCATGTATTTTATAATGATTGGTTCTTTATTTTTTTTATAAATAAAATCATATTAAATTTTTATTTTTATATTATTGAATAAAAAATTATTGTATTGATAAATTATTGATAAAAATTAAAATATTGAATAATAATATGAGATAGGTTGATGTAAGTTGTTTTTTTAACTTTTGGTGTTGAATCAAAAGAAAAAATAATATGATAATTAAATAGTAAAAAAAAACTATGCTAAATAATTTTATAAGTTATGAGTTATTGTAGGATAGTTGTTAGGTTTATATTTTATTATTATTTTTTATTTTTTAATATGAATAGAAATGATGGATATCATCATATCAATATAATTTAAATGAATTAAATTTTGATATTCATCTTAATTTTTTACATATAATGAATTAGATTCGTATATTCATGTTGTATTTGTGTTATTTTATATCAATACTTTACTTTAAAAATTATCATCAAATTGAAATATTTTGCATAATTTATTATATTAATTTAATTAGTTTGTGACCTGTGCAATGCACTTGATAGTTTTGCTTGCTTAAATATTTGTAAACATATATAAATTAATATTTTATGTTAACTTATATTTTGAACTTTCAGAATTTATAACATACCTAAATTCAAATATTAAAATCACATATCATAAAAAATATTTTTAAAAACACATATATGGTAAATAGAATTAAAACTATAAAAAATACATGATAAAAATAAATAAATTTTCATCTATAAATAAAAATAAATAATTTTTTTATCTATAACTAAATTACTTTCATTACTGTAAAATAAAACTTTCACTTCCTCATATTTATGGTCTTAAATTTGTATTGTAACTCTTTAATGGTAATTAAGATTGCATAGATGATTTTTAAATTGATAAGCGATTTTTTAAAATTTAAAGTTGTATAATTTTAAAATTGATAGCTAGTATTTGAATTTTAAATTTAATATATATTTGATAAGAATAAGTTGAAATATTCTTTGTGTGCTTTAAATTAGGATAAAATTTATATATATATATATTAAAATACTTGGATAAATTTAAATTTTTAATATTAAAATTTTTGAAAATTAAGTAATTGATTGAATAAAGTTATTTGTAAACCATTTTTACGTTTTATTTAATCTTATATGTCATAAAAATAGGTTGTACATGTAATGTTATAGGTAAACAAACCTTATTACCTTAACAGATAACCATATACTTTGTAATAAAATATATATTCATGATTGGCTTGCTTTAATATCTTTGCTGGTTAGGGTTGGCTCAATAATTTAATAATAATCTGGAACTTTCCTGTTTTATGTTATTTGAATAATATAATTAGAAAACTATTATTTACTAATTAAGAAGTTAAATTCAATTAGAGTTTAAAATATGGTGCATGTTTAAAGAGTGAGTTGAAAGATAATGTTTGTTAGATATATAGATAAAAGAATTGAATAAATATTTATTTTGAAATATTTTGAAAACTTTTATCCATTTCCACCGAAAATTGATTTGAATTTGTTTTGAAAGATGTATAGAAGATTTTGTAAACAATTTTAAGATTTAATATTAAATAAGATATATTTATATTTATCTTACATGTTATTAAGGGAGAATGTGCATATAGACATTTACGTAAGCAAAATTTATCATATAAATATGTATCATATTATATATATATATATATATGATTTTAATTTTATATTATTTATATCATAATAATATTTAATATATTATTAATAACAATAAAATCAAAATAACACGAAAATTCAAACACCGATTCTAATTAAAAAAAAAAACCCATAATTTGGACAAAGATCTATTATTTACATTCTAAACAAAAATATAAAAGAAAAACAAAAGTCTACAGTTTGTGTCTTCAGAACCTAAAAGGAAAAGCGAAATAAAAAAGATAAGAGCCGAGGGAATCAAGAATTCAAGATTAGGCTTGAAAACCCAGAAAAGTTTAGAAACAAATTTACAGTAATCAATATGAACACTCCATTTTATGAACACGGTCCCTCAGAATTCCATTGTACAAAGCAATCCTATTTGCAGGCATTTCATTTCTGCAAAATCTATCAGCTTTTCTTGATCTTCCTGTAGTTGCTGTTCCTGCAACTAACTTCTTGTGTTGCAGCTCTTTCCTATACTCTTCCCCATTGCCGCTTGTTTCTTTCACATTCTCAGCAAACTGCACTTTCTTCTTCTTTATTCTATCCTTTTTCTTTCCTTCTACAAAAAAATCCCACCAAGAATCAACAAAACATTCAATAAAAGATCATAAGTCACAATTTAGGATGAAAACAGAAAAATTAAAAGAACCCCATGAGGCTGTACCTGAAGACAAGCAAGAGCGAAGAGTTTGTTTAGGAGGAGGCAACGTTTTTTGCCTGGAAAAAGTAAGGAAAATCACAGTGCTGGAAACAACCATAGCTGTAGCTAAGACCAAACCCTGATAACATATTCCTGAAGACATAGTGCCACGACCTGACAGGAAACTGTAAGACAGACACCGCCGAAGAAAGATGGAGTTAGAACTAGCTTGTTGTCTTCGTAAAAAAAAAAAAAAAAACTTTGTACAAATAGGTACAGAAGAGGTCAAGGAAAAAAGGTGGGGTAAGTGGTGGTGTGTGTATAGAGAGATTAAAATAAAATATGGTTTAAAAAAGGTGAAATTGAAGAAAGATATAGGCGTGAGAATCTGGAATTCTCTGGTTTGATTAACTTTTTATGGTGTTTGGTAGACAGGGTAATTTATGTATTGATATCTTGTTTATTTCATTTTTTTTATAATTAATTTAAAATGTTATATATTTATATAATTTTAATATATTAATAATTTATATAATATAAATTTTGATTTAATTATTGTATTCTTGTTATTTTTTTAATTTGGTATTTCACATTTTATTATAAAATTTTTTGCTAACAAATGTTTTAAAAACAATTTTTAAGATAATAATATAATAACATTTTTATCAAATTTATTAAAAATAATGAATAAAATTATCAAATATTATAATTAATATAATTTTTTTTATAAATAATATATTAATTAATTTTAAAAATTGACTCGAAGACATTAGTCAGCAAAATTCTATAATAAATTAGGTGCACCATGACCACAGAGACAAGGAAAAGTGAAAGGAAAGATGGGAGGGAAGAAGTCATGGGTCAACAAGAGTACTTCTAGAACAAAGTAAAGGGTCAAAGGTTTACTTTTTCTTCTTTAACAAAAAAATTGGGAATGTGCATTAGGTGTGGAAAGTTGTGAATATTTATGGATTGTGGAGCCAATGGTTGGTGAAGAGTTTAGCATATTAAAAGATGCCCAAGATTGTGTTTTAGTGGTAGGAGGGGGCAGAAATTCCAAGGTCTAATTGTTTTAGGTTTAAGTCTATATCATTGCAATGTTCTTCATTTATTTAACTCTATATATGTGATTTTCTTATACATTCAATTTGGTTGAGAATATCTATATAATTTTATGTTTTAATCATATTTATCATTTATGCTTTTTGTATGCATTCATAAAAAAAGAAAAAGAAAATGAGGTTATACTTAAGGTTTTACTAATTACAAGTAATTCAATTTTTTTTGTCAAATATATTTTTTAAGTACAAAAAATCAAAATTTAGAGAAAATAAATGAAAGAATTTACAGAAAAATGTACAAGACTACAATTTGAATCTCTGCTTTTGAGAAAAAAAAAAAAAAAAAAAACCCTCAAAGTTTCTGCTGCAGCTGGTTATTCAACTGTCAACAAGGGAACAGAAAAAGAATCTCAAGTCTTGTCAAGTTTTGTGGGAGCATTTGAGGTCTTGGTTTAAAGTTTAACCAGGTATAAACAATGGCTAAAAAAATGATTTGAACAATGCCAACTCCCCAATTATATGGGTAGTGACTCGCAAGCATTAAGCTACCCATTATATCATTTTTACTGCAAAACTATTTTATCTCATTATCCATCTCTAATTATGTCTAATGTTTTAAGAATCATGTATTATTCAGGCTACCTGCAAAACTATTTTATCTCATTATCCATCTCTAATTATGTCTAATGTTTTAAGAATCATGTATTATTCAGGCTACCTTTAGACTTGGAGCGTGGTGCGGGAACCTTCCTTCAATGGCAGCCTTAGTGCAGAAAAATATATATATATTTTGTTAAAGTAATAAATATAATTAAATATATTAGAAAATAATTAAGTAAGAATATTATATCGTAATTTTTAATATATCGTATCGTAATCGTAAAAAGTGGGCTTATCCCACGTTAGTTAAGTCTTAGATTATCCGTAGTCTTATATTTAAGTTGGGCCTCTCAACCTAAAACCAATTGGTGATAGGTGAAAATGCCCAACTTAAATATAAGACCACAGGTAATCTAAGACTTAACCGATGTGGGATAAACCTACTTTAATAGGTCCCATCACGTGTAGACGGTTACACAGGAGTCTACCACATGACAAACTCAAAAAAAGGTAACAGGCAGATTTAACAAAACAGAACTTGGCTCTGATATCATGTTAAGCATCCAACCTAATACTAATTAATGATAGGTGGAGAGACCCAATTTAAATCTAAGATCACAGATAATCTAAGACTGAACCGATGTGGGATAACCCCACTTTAACATATATATATATATATAGGAGGGATTCATTTACACTAGTGTAAAACTAAATTAGTTTTACATACTTCAATAATTTTTTATACGATTTATATTTGTTTAATCCGACCGTCATATTTTTTCATGTTCTATTCATGTAGATCATGCACGTTGAGTTTCGAGTAAATTAAAAATGTCTAACTATTTTTTCAATGTAAAAAACTTTCAATCGTTAAATATATATTAAAAAAAACAGTATTCTCGATCGATATGATAGAGATATAGGATCGATTCGAAATTTTACGTGCACGACGAGTACAATTATATTGTTAATTCGAACTGTCGGTTTGTTAAAATATAAATCGTGTAAGTTATGAAAGTGTGTAAAACTAATTTAGTTTTACACCAGTGTATATATATATATATCTATCTAAATATATATGAGGAGGGATTCACTTACACTAGTGTAAAACTAAATTAATTTTACACATTTTCGTAATATTTTATACAATTAATATTTGTTTTATCCGACTGTCATATTTTATGTTCTATTCACATAAATCATGCACGTTGAATTTCGAGTAAATTAATAAAAAATAAGTTGATAGTAAAGGTCCAATTGTTATATTTAATTTTCAATACGTTTTTAATGTACAAGTCTATTAATAATTTATCCTAATTGCACGTGAACCAAATGTAACAAAAATACAAACAGGAGAAAGATTAGATTAGTAAAACACAGTCTCATGGATAAAAAGACACTTAATAAAAAAATATTAAAAAAAGAAGTGATTATCAGAATTCGAACTTGAGAACTTTAACACTACATTAAATTAGATGATCAATTATTTTAAAAGTTTAAACAAATAAAAAAAAATCCAATTATTATATTTAAGTTTTTTCATTGAAACTACTATAATTTATTAAACTATAAATATAGTAAAAAATATTTATTGTCAACAATAATCATATAATTATCTAACCATATAAAAATTTTGGGATTATAATAATAGATTGGTGTGGTGATGGTAGGCTATGTCTCAAAAATAAAATTTCTTCTCAGTCCCATATTTTCAATAGATTTGGATAGAGGAAGAAAAAGGAAAGTAAAAAAATTGGAGAATGAAAAGTTTTCTTTTTTTGGATAAAAAAAATAAATAAAGAAAAGTGAGGGGAGTTGAGCACCCTTCACTTTCTCTTAAAACACTTATTTTTTCAAAACTTAAAATCGATGAGAAAGAAAATAAAGGAAAAGTAAAAAAAAGTTTAAATATAAAATGTTCATACTATTTATTTTACATTCATCAAATTATAATCAATATTATAAAGAATAATTTTTTCATTTTTAGACTTATATACTTCACGTAATTGACATTAAAAATTATAACAATTTTTTTTATTATCATTTATTTGTTTTTGTTTTTTTATATTACATTAATATTTTTAATGTAATTTTTATTTTATTTTTTATTATTTGATTTATAAATTTATATTGTTATTTTAATTAAAAAGAAATGACAAAATTAAAAATATATTATAATGTATCTTTTCCTTTCTTTTCACACTTTAACCAAACAATAGAGGCTAACATTTTTTTTTTCATTCCCTAATACATTTTAATTATCCAAATAAAAAAAAAGATGAATCATTTCTTTTCTTTTAAAAACCTTTCATTTCATTTCATTTCATTTTCTTTTTTTTTTCTTCTTTTACTAACATCTATACAAACATAACGTTAGATCCATTTGGATGGATAATAAAATTAAAAATAATGGTAATTATGAGATTGAATATTATAGCGATAATATTAAAATTAATGGTAAGATATATTTTTTGATAACAAAACAACGATGATGGTAATGCAAAAATGAAAAAATGATCATTAAAAATATTACTCTAAAAATGTATTGATAATTTTTATATATGTTTTAATGTTATTATAATTTTTAAATGTTTTATTCAATCAAAATATTAATACATATTATTTATTTATAAATTTATTATATAATAATAAATTTTATTTATTTATTAGTTTATTAATTATTTCAAAAATTTTAGATAAAAACTCAAAATAAAAAAGAAAAAAATTAAAAGTTAAGTGGTAGGGAATTTTTTCCCCAATCACTATAACTTCAAAGGTAAAATAAAAGAAAACATGAACATAATTGAAAAGAAAGGTGCGTACGAGACGTAACAGGATGGAAATGATTTCACCGTCTCAATTGGTTTTACCCAAACACCATAATGAGGGCTTTTTTATACTAATATAGCTAAAAAAAAAATTAAACCCCAAATTACCTATACTTTTAGATTATTTCCCAAAATACGCCTGTTTTAAAATTAGCTGGGAAATCGCCACCCCCCATGGCGATTTCCCAGCATGAAAATATTGATTTTGGCTAAAAATACCAAGGGAAATCGCCATGGGGGGTGGCGATTTCCCTTGGTATTTTTTTCAAAATTTGATAAAAATACCAAGGGAAATCGCCACCCCCCATGGCGATTTCCCTTGGTATTTTTAACCAAATTTGTAAAAAGAATGAAGGGAAATCGCCATGGGGGGTGGCGATTTCCCTTCATGTAATTTTTTTTTTTTTTTTAATAAATCAACAAATTTTAATTTTTTTAAATTTTTTTTAATTTGTAAATTTTATTTTTTAAATTTAAAAATTATAAATTAAATTAAGTTTCTTATTAAATTTAAATATGGAAAATTTTATTTCTTATAAAAATGAAAAAAACAAAATAATATTTCTTCTTAAATTAAAAAAATCAAAAATTATATTTGTAAGTTTTGTTTAAATTTTAAAATTTTGTAAGTTTTAAAATTTTGTAAGTTTTGTTTTTTAATTTTAAATTTTATAAATTAAATTAAAATAATTTTTTATAATTAAAAAAAAAAATTCGTAAGGTAAATTTTATTATTTAAAATTTATGAACAAATTTTTTTAAATTTTGTTAATTGATTTGTATTAGATAAAAACAAAAAACAAACAAAAAAACTTGCATTACATTTTCATGTCCATCAAATGCTGGAGAAAATATTGGAACTTGATTCTTTCTGCAATGGATAAGACTGATGATATAGGTTTTTAGACAGGTTTCAGCTATTTTCCAGTCCATCAAATGCTGGAGAAAATATTGGAACTTGATTCTTTCTGCAATGGATAAGACTGATGATATAGGTTTTTAGACAGGTTTCAGCTATTTTCCAGTCCATCAAATGCTGGAGAAAATATTGGAACTTGATTTTTTCTGCAATGGATAAGACTGATGATATAGGTTTTTAGACAGGTTTCAGCTATTTTCCAGTCCATCAAATGCTGGACAAAATATTGGAACTTGATTTTTTCTGCAATGGATAAGACTGATGATATAGGTTTTTAGACAGGTTTCAGCTATTTTCCAGTCCATCAAATGCTGGAGAAAATATTGGAACTTGATTCTTTCTGCAATGGATAAGACTGATGATATAGGTTTTTAGACAGGTTTCAGCTATTTTCCAGTCCATCAAATGCTGGAGAAAATATTGGAACTTGATTCTTTCTGCAATGGATGAGACAAATGATGGGATTTATCAATGACATTTTGCATTGAATAAGTTATAACTTTTTCAGTCAAATAGTCAAAGGATGGGATTTGTTATCTGGTACAACATAATGAACCATTATAAATTCATAATACTTATGAAGGTTTACAATACCCCCATACAACAGTTTTTCAATCAGATTTTTCCTGAGTGCTAAAACCTCCTCATTCTCATTCTCATCCTTCTATATTTCTTCTTTCTTTTGCTACACAACATGAGCAATAGAGTGATCGCATTGGTCTACTATAATGGCCAAATTCATAATACTGACGAAGGTGCTACCTTTGATTGTGAACGTCCAAAAAGTTTTCGTGTTGAAGACGACGTCACATTAGAGGAACTGAAGCTGCAAATTCATACAAAAATTAAAGCTGGAACTAGAAAAAGAGTTTCAGAGGTTAAGTACAGGCATCCTCTTTCTATTGGTGAAGGATGTGTCCGATATAGAACATTTCCACTTGAAGATGATGATGATGTCAGATGCATGTTTTATGCTCATGAGACATTTGCAAATGTTGGTGTCCTTGAGTTATATGCTGACATAGATGATGTTGACGATGATTGCGGCCCTTCAAATGTTCGCACAACAGAAAACTTTCCCATAGAAGATTATGATTCTGGGTCGTTCTATGTTGACACTACATACGACGTTCCCACAGAAGAAGTCGTGCCCTTATCTCAAGCTACAACTTTTCAGACTTCATTAGTCTCACAAACCCTAATTCCTACTACCCTCGAAGATGAGCCAGCTGGTGTTGATCCTGTTCGTCCACGTGGAGTCCATGGTGAAGATGTTGGTGAATTTAGTGAGCAAGAAGAGGATGCTGAATTCGCAAGTGATGACAATACTGATTCAGACCCAGACGTCGTCCCTGCTGAGATCAACACTCATGGAGATATCAACACTCATCGAGATATTCCCCCATATCAGGCTGCATCCCATATGCATACACTGGATCTGGAGGCAATGCATGTGCCGGAATTTCCAGAGTATGTTCATACATTAGCTACGCCTCTGACATTTGATCCATCTGCACTTGATCTGTGTGTTGGGTTACAATTCCCAACGAAAGAGGCTGTGGTTTCAGCTATCAAGCACTATAACATCAAAAACTCTGTAGATTACAGAGTAATTGAATCTGAGCCGACGAAATATTATGCCAAGTGCTTAATGTATGGGAATGGGTGTAATTGGAGAATAAGGGCAACTTTTATGAAGAAGAAACATCTATGGGAGATTAGAAAATATGAAGGGCCTCATACTTGCACATCGGCGAGTATTTCACAAGATCATTGCAAGTTAGATTGTAACATGATCTGCTCATGCATTTTGTCATTGGTCCAAGCAAATCCGGAGATTTCCGTTTCAGTTTTGATCGCTGAGATGCGAATCCGGTATGGATACATGACCTCCTACAAGAAAACATGGCAAGCAAAGCAAAAGGCAATTGTTCGAGTATTTGGCGATTGGGAAAGATCGTACAATCAGCTACCTAAATGGTTAGGTGCAATGCAACATTTCGTGCCTGGTACAATGATGCACCCAAAAGAGTGTATCTTATTTAACCTTGCACTAAAAAGATAAATTGTAAGTATAGTAGTTAGCAAGGGTCGAGTCCTCAGGGATTGGGTTTTAGTTTATAAATTAATAGTTTAAAACTTAAATTCAAGAACAATAAAAGAAAAGGGGTTTTTGAAGCCAGATTTAAACTAAAGTAAATAATAAGAATAAGATGCAAGGCGGTATAACCAGCCAATAAAAATATATATACTAAATTAGGCGGTATAACCAGCCAATAAAAATATATATACTAAATTAGGCGGTATAACCAGCCAATAAAAATAAAACAAAGTTAATATACAAATTAGGCGGTATAACCAGCCAATAAAAATAAATATAAAAAATAAGCAAACTAAAAGTAAGAAAACAAATAAGTAAGAAGAATCAAATATGAAAAATATGGTTAAGGTTTCATTCTCCACCACTAGACATCATTAAGAATCAATTTCAGATCTATCAATATCAACCAACTATCAAAGTTAACAACCGTAGATAACAACAAGCTCTGTTACCCCAATCTTTCCTTAGTTTGTCGTTAAATAGAACAAGCTCTCTATTTAATCTCTAACCATTAAACAACCTAGAATAAGCTCTCTAAATTCAATTTAATGGCAGCTTTATGATGAGAAAGATAGGTTGATCTAAGCAACAAACACATAAGCTCGGATTGTTCAACTTAGGTTATGTTCCACTTTGCAATTATTGAAAACTTGACCATAATCATTAATCACAAATTGCCACTTATGAATAGGAAATCAAGACAATTACACGGATCAAGACTCCTAAACTAGCAATAGATAATTATCAAGATCTATCTAGTTGTACACCTAAATAAATCTAGACAACATCATGAACAATTCTTGTAGAAGAACATAAGCAACTTTGATAGAAAATTAATGATAGATAGAATCTGAAAATCAATCACAAAACATGTCTAGGGCTTTGAAATCACCCTTAACCAAATAGAAGTTTAGCCTAGCATAGGCATTATAAACATAAAATTAAATAGAATCTAAGAAGAAAATAAAAGAAAGAAAGAAGAAGAAGAAGAAGAATATTAATTATCCAACCTCTTGATCTTTCTAAAGAAAAAGAAAACTAGAGAAAAGATAGAAGAAGAAAACTTAGAGAATTTTATTACAATGGCTAATATCCTACCAATGTACAATATCATCCTCCACAATCATCCAAGGCCCTCTATTTATACACATTTTGGAGGGCTAAATGACAAGAGACAAGCTTTACAAATTTCAAAGGTAGGTATAATAAGTGGGTGAATTTTTCTAACAATTTTCGTCATATTGTATGACAATTTTGATCAGCCAACTTGATGGTCGATTTCGTCAATGTTGGAGGCCTGATCTGATCACATGGTCTTCTAGAAAACGGTTCCCCTATCAGTTACGGATCCATAGCCGTTGGAATCAGATCATTTTCTGATGTGGATAAGCAGATATGGGCAAAATACGAAAACAGGTCAGCACAGACGTCATTGCACATCAGCCAACTTGATGGTCGATTTCGTCAATATTAGAGGCCTGATCTGATCATATGGTCTTCAAGACAAAGGTTCCCGTATCAGTTACGGATCCATAGCCATTGGAATCAGCTCATTTGCTGATGTGGATAAGCAGATATGGGCAAAATACGAAAACAGGTCAGCACAGACGTCATTGCACATCAGCCAACTTGATGGTCGATTTCGCTAGGGAAAACGACTCCGTTTCAAGAAGTGTAAAACATGAAAAAGATAGATATGCCTCTTAGCTTTGCACGGCTAGAAAGTTCAGCCTTATTGCTTCAGTGAAACTCCCGATATAGCTGATATGGAAAAAGGTATCGGAACTGGAACTGAACTGGATTTGCCCTTAATTCTAGTAATCTGAAATCACTCAAAGAAACTTGTGAAAAACACCAAATTACATAAAAATATAAAAGATCATAAACACAATTAGACTAAACAATAATAACTCGTATTTGACACAAAACAATAATAAAACATAACTAAAAACTATATAATTATACGAGTTATCACACCCCCACACTTAGCTTTTTGCTAGTCCTCGAGCAAAATCAAATAAAAATAAAATAAGAAAATCTAATCTAATCCACTTTCGTAGGAAATCACGGTGGCACTTAGCATGTGACACAAGCCTTTAAACCCCTAGGTGTCCCTAGTGGACGAGTTTAGTCTCGTGAGGGTTTACTAGAACGATACCCACAAACATTGAAAAACTAAAATATAAATAAACTACATATACTAAAAATATTTATTCCTAATCCTTTCAATACAAATTAGAGACAATCTTTGAACAAGTCTTATAAACTAATCAATAGCTTAAAGAATTTCACAAAAAATCATGCTTGAATGTAAATTGTTTGAGTTAAGCCAATATTAACATAACATATCTCAATCAAAATAGTGCATGTTCAAATTTAATCTCAACTTCTCACATGGGATACCCTCATGATTTTCACTCTTTAAAGTAGTGGTGAAGTGTTTACACTCAATCAATCTCATGAAAACAGTTCTACCATATTCTTGCTTGTCCACCTATTCTCCACTATTTAGATCATACAACTTCATGAATCAAGAGGTCTTTAATCAAGGTTGTAATGGGGCCAAGGGGTTTGTAATGTGGTTGAAGAACAAAAGGATAACGATATCACAAAGGTTCCAAAGAGTTCATAAAGTTTAGAGACATAATAAGATCATACAAAGAAACTTATCAAAACTCTTTACAAGTACATAGTCACCTAGGCCGGATATTCATGTTGGGCCTTTTCTTCATTCTAAACAACTTTGTAACATCTTTTTCTTTTTCCACAAATTCAAGAGATGATTCATATTTTTTTTTTTTACATAGGAATGTATTTGCCAGTATTCCATTTCTTTTTCTCTTGACTTTTCTTTTCTTTTCCCCCCACACTTATTTCTTGTTCTAACCCAAATTTTCAAAAAATATCCCTTGTTTTTGCAATATGTCTCAAACATTCTAGTCCATCTTTAGAACAAGGGTAAAGATATAAATGTGTTTAGGCTAGGTGTAAGATGTGGTTACCAAATAAATAGCTTATTCAATGTAGGCTCAAATTGGTTCACTAGAGGGATGTTCTCTTGGAACATCAATAAGGGATGGCTGTTTGGCCCTAGTTAAAAAATCCTAATGCCTCTATCATATTCATGTTGTTACATGCATCAATATAGTCTCAAATGGTTTAAAGCAAGTTCTAGAGAATCATGTAATCATAAGAGCACTCAAGAAAGAAATTAGATTGATTTGTATAATGCATCAATCATTATAGGCTCAAAAACTCACAAGGATGATTATACAAGTCAGATTAAGTCTAAACATGCTTCTTTTTCAATCAACATATCATATTAACATTGGCTCATAAAAAGATTGATATCAAGTTCAATTCTCATGAAAATCTTCTCACTAATAAATCTGTTTTAGACTTATGCAATTCATATCTCATCATTGTATTAAAAAGGAACTAAAACACACTAAAAATAATAATAATAAAGACTCATAAAAAAAATAGTAGACAAAGTCTCATCATTGTATTAAAAAGGAACTAAAACACACTAAAAATAATAATAATAAAGACTCATAAAAAAAATAGTAAACAAAAATAAAAGAAATCCTAAATCATTCCCCCCACACTTAATTCTTACATTGTCCTCAATGTAAGTCTATTAACCCAAATGAAAGAATCATGTGTAAGAGAAAAGAACTAATAACATAAGAATAGGAACAACTAAGACTCAAAACAAAACAAACTCATGCAACCTAAATAATCCTAAAATACTAAACAAAAATTAACAAGTAAACATAAAAAGATAAAAATAAAAACAATAAAAATAAAAATAATAAAAGAAAAGAAAAGAAAAGAAAAAGGAAAAGAAAGAGAAAGAGAAAGCAAATCTGAATATGGAAGGTTGGCAATTTCTTCTTTAATTGGGTTGCCTTCCCAATTAAAACTTGAGTTAATGTTTTGAACCTAACCAACACCCCTTCTTGGCTTTTTAGGCTTGTCAAGCTCATACATGAAATTTTCCAAATTAATGCGTTTGAGAGGAAGCTTTCTTTGCACAACAGTGGATGCATTCTCCATTACAAGTATTATTCCATCATCCTTTGTGGTGCATATCTCATCGAGGAATGGAGCATATTTTGATACTTGTTGAATGGCATCCACAAACAAGTTGTTTAAGGTTTCTGGCATGTGTTGTTCATGTTCTTCCTCCATGAACTTTGCAAATCTACTAGGAAAAGGTGGAGAAGAAACATTAGTAAAAAGTGGAACCTTAAACGTTACCTCAGGTGCCGAAATACTCTTATTTGGATTTGTGGCTTCATTATCCTCAAGAATAGAATCCATCTCTAATTTTGTCTCATCCTCATCTTGTTCCTCATTCCTCAAGGTCACAATCGTAGCATTCTCCTTTGGGTTAATCATCGTTTGGGCAGGGAGTTCTTCAGATCTTTGTGCTACCCATCCCACCATACTACTAGTCAATTGGATCATTTGCTTTTCCAAACTTTGGATGCTTGCCCTTGTTTCCTGTTGAAATTGCAATGTATCAGTAACAAGAGAATAGACAAGATCTTCTAAAGAAGTACCTGAGTTTTGAGTCATATGTGGTGGTTGAAAAAGATCTGGTTCTTGGGACCATGATTGATTGAAGCTAGATGGATGAGTGTAATTGGCATAAGGATCTACTTCTTGGTAATTTTCCGAATAGCCATAAGTAGTATGATCCCACCATCCCTCATGGTAAGTGTTTGAGTAATGATCATACTGTTGGTCTTGGAACACTTGATGGCATTGACATCCTCCCATGGCCAATTGTTGAACTAGGGAAGTGAGATTGGCTTGTTGATTCTCCATGTTCATGTATGCCACCAACTCTTCAAGTGTTAGATTGCTCAACTCCATCGTTTTTTTTTTTTTTTTTTTTTCAAAATTTGATAAGAAAAACTTGTATGTACAAGAAAATAAAACTAATTAGAACTGAAAATAAGAATAAACCAAGTAACAAATAGACTAAAGAAAACAATCCCCGGCAACGACGCCAAAATTTTGATGCACCCAAAAGAGTGTATCTTATTTAACCTTGCACTAAAAAGATAAATTGTAAGTATAGTAGTTAGCAAGGGTCGAGTCCTCAGGGATTGGGTTTTAGTTTATAAGTTAATAGTTTAAAACTTAAATTCAAGAACAATAAAAGAAAAGGGGTTTTTGAAGCCAGATTTAAACTAAAGTAAATAATAAGAATAAGATGCAAGGCGGTATAACCAGCCAATAAAAATATATATACTAAATTAGGCGGTATAACCAGCCAATAAAAATATATATACTAAATTAGGCGGTATAACCAGCCAATAAAAATAAAACAAAGTTAATATACAAATTAGGCGGTATAACCAGCCAATAAAAATAAATATAAAAAATAAGCAAACTAAAAGTAAGAAAACAAATAAGTAAGAAGAATCAAATATGAAAAATATGGTTAAGGTTTCATTCTCCACCACTAGACATCATTAAGAATCAATTTCAGATCTATCAATATCAACCAACTATCAAAGTTAACAACCGTAGATAACAACAAGCTCTGTTACCCCAATCTTTCCTTAGTTTGTCGTTAAATAGAACAAGCTCTCTATTTAATCTCTAACCATTAAACAACCTAGAATAAGCTCTCTAAATTCAATTTAATGGCAGCTTTATGATGAGAAAGATAGGTTGATCTAAGCAACAAACACATAAGCTCGGATTGTTCAACTTAGGTTATGTTCCACTTTGCAATTATTGAAAACTTGACCATAATCATTAATCACAAATTGCCACTTATGAATAGGAAATCAAGACAATTACACGGATCAAGACTCCTAAACTAGCAATAGATAATTATCAAGATCTATCTAGTTGTACACCTAAATAAATCTAGACAACATCATGAACAATTCTTGTAGAAGAACATAAGCAACTTTGATAGAAAATTAATGATAGATAGAATCTGAAAATCAATCACAAAACATGTCTAGGGCTTTGAAATCACCCTTAACCAAATAGAAGTTTAGCCTAGCATAGGCATTATAAACATAAAATTAAATAGAATCTAAGAAGAAAATAAAAGAAAGAAAGAAGAAGAAGAAGAAGAATATTAATTATCCAACCTCTTGATCTTTCTAAAGAAAAAGAAAACTAGAGAAAAGATAGAAGAAGAAAACTTAGAGAATTTTATTACAATGGCTAATATCCTACCAATGTACAATATCATCCTCCACAATCATCCAAGGCCCTCTATTTATACACATTTTGGAGGGCTAAATGACAAGAGACAAGCTTTACAAATTTCAAAGGTAGGTATAATAAGTGGGTGAATTTTTCTAACAATTTTCGTCATATTGTATGATAATTTTGATCAGCCAACTTGATGGTCGATTTCGTCAATGTTGGAGGCCTGATCTGATCACATGGTCTTCTAGAAAACGGTTCCCCTATCAGTTACGGATCCATAACCGTTAGAATCAGATCATTTGCTGATGTGGATAAGCAGATATGGGCAAAATACGAAAACAGGTCAGCACAGACGTCATTGCACATCAGCCAACTTGATGGTCGATTTCGTCAATATTAGAGGCCTGATCTGATCATATGGTCTTCAAGACAAAGGTTCACGTATCAGTTACGGATCCATAGCCATTGGAATCAGCTCATTTGCTGATGTGGATAAGCAGATATGGGCAAAATACGAAAACAGGTCAGCACAGACGTCATTGCACATCAGCCAACTTGATGGTCGATTTCGCTAGGGAAAACGACTCCGTTTCAAGAAGTGTAAAACATGAAAAAGATAGATATGCCTCTTAGCTTTGCATGGCTACAAAGTTCAGCCTTATTGCTTCAGTGAAACTCCCGATATAGCTGATATGGAAAAAGGTATCGGAACTGGAACTGAACTGGATTTGCCCTTAATTCTAGTAATCTGAAATCACTCAAAGAAACTTGTGAAAAACACCAAATTACATAAAAATATAAAAGATCATAAACACAATTGGACTAAACAATAATAACTCGTATTTGACACAAAACAATAATAAAACATAACTAAAAACTATATAATTATACGAGTTATCATACAATTGTGGAATTGCAAACGATACCTGCATATCACGGTGATCGATTGGTCCAAGGTAAGAGAATATTCCATCGACTATTTTGGACATTTAAGTCGTGCATTGAAGGGTATCCGTATTGTAAACCAATTGTGCAAATAGACGGTACTTTCTTATATGGAAAATACAAAGGCACATTATTGTTAGCTATTGCACAAGATGGCAATCGAAACATACTGCCAATTGCCTTTGCCATTGTGGAGGGTGAGACAACAGAGGCTTGGTCATTCTTTCTCAGTAACTTGCGCAGACACGTGACAAAACAGCCTGGCATTTGCTTGCTGTCTGATCGACATGAAGCCATCAAAGCTGCGATTAGACGCAATGGTGGATGGAATCCTCCACATGCATATTCAGTGTACTGCATTCGACACATTGCAGCGAACTTTATGAAAAAGTTTAACAATAAGGAATTGCGTCGACAAATTGTTAACATGGGTATGGAATCAAATCATAGTTATTTTATCTCTTATATTTCGTTTAGCATATAAAATAATATTGAAATTCAAAAGTTTTTTGTTTTTAAATTTATTAGGATACGAGTTGAGGCGACCGAATTTTCATTTCATGTATGACAATCTTCGTGGAGAAAATGCAGAGGCGGCTAACTGGCTTGATAGGATCCCCAAGGAGAAGTGGGCGCAGTCATATGATCAAGGAAGGCGTTATGGCCATATGACAACCAACCTAGCTGAATCTATCAATTCGGTGTTGAAGGGAACGCGTCATCTTCCCATTACTGCTTTAGTGCAATCAACATATTATAGGTTGGCTGCACTTTTTGTTAAGATGGGGAACAAACAAATTGCCATGATGGAGGGAGGGCACACATATTGTGAAACAGTCACACAAGCTATGCAAGAAAATCGCACAAAAGCTAACTCCCACGTTGTTCGTAATTTTACGCGAGCAAATCAATCTTTTCTGGTTGAAGAGTTAGTTGCTCCACAAGAGGGTGTTTCTGCAATGAAGTACAAAGTCAACCTCAGTGACATGTGGTGTGATTGTGGAAAGTTTCAAGCACAAAGGTTCCCTTGTTCACATGTAGTTGCTGCCTGTGCACATGTCCATGTAGATTGCATGCAATATGTGGACAAAGTCTATAAACTGGAAAATATATTGAATGTTTATAGACATGAGTTCGAAGCTGTTGGAAATGAAGGTTACTGGCCTCAATATGATGGTCCAGAAGTGTGTCCCAATCAAGAAATGCGGAGAAATCCACATGGTCGGCCAAAATCAAGTCGTATTCGTAATGAAATGGACCTCAGGGAGAAAGGCCAACCAAAACGTTGTGGATTATGCAGAAACGGAGGTCATAACCGTCGAAATTGTCCGCAACGATTTGGCACATTGGGGGAGACTTCGCATCAACAATAAATGAATTACATGTTTTTCTCAACTTATCATGTACTTTGGATTATAAGGGAAAATGTAATGCAAGTTTTTTTTGTTTGTTTTTTGTTTTTATCTAATACAAATCAATTAACAAAATTTAAAAAAATTTGTTCATAAATTTTAAATAATAAAATTTACCTTACGAATTTTTTTTTTAATTATAAAAAATTATTTTAATTTAATTTATAAAATTTAAAATTAAAAAACAAAACTTACAAAATTTTAAAACTTACAAAATTTTAAAATTTAAACAAAACTTACAAATATAATTTTTGATTTTTTTAATTTAAGAAGAAATATTATTTTGTTTTTTTTCATTTTTATAAGAAATAAAATTTTCCATATTTAAATTTAATAAGAAACTTAATTTAATTTATAATTTTTAAATTTAAAAAATAAAATTTACAAATTAAAAAAAATTAAAAAAAATTAAAATTTGTTGATTTATTATAAAAAAAAAAATTACATGAAGGGAAATCGCCACCCCCCATGGCGATTTCCCTTCATTTTTTTTTACAAATTTGGTTAAAAATACCAAGGGAAATCGCCATGGGGGGTGGCGATTTCCCTTGGTATTTTTATCAAATTTTGAAAAAAAATACCAAGGGAAATCGCCACCCCCCATGGCGATTTCCCTTGGTATTTTTAGCCAAAATCAATATTTTCATGCTCGGAAATCGCCATGGGGGGTGGCGATTTCCCAGCTAATTTTAAAACAGGCGTATTTTGGGAAATAATCTAAAAATATAGGTAATTTGGGGTTTAATTTTTTTTTTAGCTATATTAGTATAAAAAAGCCCCATAATGAGTCCTTAGTAATTTTTTTTTTTTTTTTTAAAAGTTAAAAAAAAAAATGAAATTGGCATGACAAATATTGTTTAGTAGCTAAGTTGCTTGCACGACTCATTTCAACCCATAAGATTTTAATGATTTTATCTAACTATCATATCATATCACAATATCACATGATGGGTATTTTAGTTAGGAAAGTGTGGACCAAACAAAAATAAATGGACCATATTAAACAGCTTGCTTGGTATATTTAATATAATAGTACTATAAATCATTTTGCCATACCCTGGACCTGGAGGCTGGACTAGGACCCAGTCAGGGACCAAATTCTTCAAGCAGCTCTTTCAATTATTTAGATAAGAAAGGAAAAATAATTTATAATGGTTTGGATAAAAATAAATTGTACTAATATATATATATATATACTAATAATTAAGCAAAATTATAGTTAAATATTAAAAAACACATCTATTGCAATTTTAACTTAACATTAAATAAAGGCAGATGAAATTGGAATAACAATGTGATAACTCGTATAATTATATAGTTTTTAGTTATGTTTTATTATTGTTTTGTGTCAAATACGAGTTATTATTGCTTAGTCTAATTGTGTTTATGATCTTTTATATTTTTATGTAATTTGGTGTTTTTTTTACGAGTTTCTTTGAGTGATTTCAGATTACTAGGTTAAATCAACAATTAAGGGCAAATTCAGTTCAGTTCCAGTTCCGACACCTTTTGCCATATCAGCTATATCTGCAGTTTCACTGAAGCAATAAGGCTGAAATTTTAACCGTGCAAATTTAAGAGGCATATCTAACTTTTTCATGTTTTACACTTCTTGAAACGGAGTCGTTTTCCCTAGCGAAATCGACCATCAAGTTGGCTGATGTGCAATGACGTCTGTGCTGACCTGTTTTGGTATTTTGCCCATATCTTCTGATCCACATCAGCAAATGAGCTGATTCCAACGGCTATGGATCACTAACGGATAGGGGAACATTTTTCTAGAAGACCATGTGATCAGATCAAGCATCCAATATTGAAAAAATCGACCATCAAGTTGGATGATCAAAATTGTCATACAATATGGCGAAAATTGTTAGAAAAATGCACCCACCTATTATACCTACCTTTGAAATTTGTAAAGCTTGTCTCTTGTCATTTAGTCCTCCAAAATGTGTATAAATAGAGGGCCTTGGATGATTGTATGAGGCATTGTACATTGGTAGGATATTAGCCATTGTAATAAAATTCTCTAAGTTTTCTTCTTCTTTCTTTTCTCTAGTTTTCTTTTTCTTTATTTTCTTCTTCTTCTTTCTTTCTTTTATTTCCTTCTTAGATTCTTTTTAATTTTATGTTTATGTTTACAATGCCTATGCTAGGCTAAACTTCTATTTGGTTAAGGGTGATTTCAAAGCCCTAGACATGTTTTGTGATTGATTTTCAGATTTTATCTATCATTAATTTTCTATCAAAGTTGCTTATGTTCTTCTACAAGAATTGTTCATGATGTTGTCTTGATTTATTTAGGTGTACAACTAGATAGATCTTGATAATTATCTATTGCTAGTCTAGGAGTCTTGATCCGTGTAATTGTCTTGATTTCCTATTCATAAGTGGCAATTTGTGATTAATGATTATGGTCAAGTTTTCAATAATTGCAAAGTGGAACATAACCTAAGTTGAACAATCCGAGCTTATGTGTTTGTTGCTTAGATCAACCTATCTTTCTCATCATAAAGCTGCCATTAAATTGAATTTAGAGAGCTTATTCTAGGTTGTTTAATGGTTAGAGATTAAATAGAGAGCTTGTTCTATTTAACGACAAACTAAGGAAAGATTGGGATAACAGAGCTTGTAGTTATCTACGGTTGTTAACTTTGATAGTTGGTTGATATTGATAGATCTGAAATTGATTCCTAATGATGTCTAGTGGTGGAGAATGAAACCTTAACCATATTTTTCATATTTGATTCTTCTTACTTACTTGTTTTCTTACTTTTCTAGTTTGCTTATTTTTAAAAGTATATTTATTTTTATTGGCTGGTTATACCGCCTAATTTAGTATATATATTTTTATTGGCTGGTTATACCGCCTTGCATCTTATTCTTATTATTTACTTTAGTTTAAATCTGGCTTCAAAAACCCCTTTTCTTTTATTGTTTTCTTTGAACGTAAGTTATAAACTAATAACTCATAGATTAAAACCCAATCCCTGAGGACTCGACCCTTGCTAATCATTATACTTACAATTGATCTTTTTAGTGCAAGGTTAAATAAGATACACTCTTTTGGGAGCATCACAATGGAACAGGATGGGAACCAGAATTGTTTTATCCATTTTTTTTTATTTTTGTATGGATGTTGAAAACATTCGTCTTCATGAATGTCGATTACATCCATAATCGTTTCACATTTCTTTATGCTGTTCCACTCTATTTTTTTATTAATTATTTTTAATTTAATATTTTAAAAAATATTATTATAATTTATTGATAAACATAATTTATATATATATAATATTAGTATATATTTGATTTTAACATATATATCTAACATATATACTAAAAATATAAAAAGAATATATAATATATTTTAAAAAATAAAATAATAATTTTAAAAACGAAACAAATATTTATCAAAATGATCAGCTTCATCTCGCTCTCACTTAAAAAAAAAAAAAAAACCTACTCATTCAAAATGAATCAATGTAAAATCCTAGAAACCGATTGAGTTTTAACATGTCCGGACGAAATGCACTTAACTTATTTGTTAGTACTTAGTACATCATTTCAAGTAAAGCTGTTTATGCCTTTCCTACCTTTTCCCATTCCTGCCGGCAGCAGCAAGCAGCGATCCCTCAGGTCAGGTTGAGCAGTGAGCACATCTATAGGTCATCTAAGTAGTTTAACTTTTATATAGAATCTATTTACATGCCGATCGTATCGATGGCCGGGGTTTTGGTTGCCGGGCGCTGGTTCTAAAAAAATGCAATGCCCATCCCTTGACCTTGAGTGATGATGACCCTAGCGGCTTTATTACTTGGCTCTTTGAATGCAAAGGGATTTGGTTTAATCTCATGATCTTCCAAGAAACGACAAAAGGAATTTGTTGATGTGATTATATATTCTGTTTTCTTATTTAAAATATTTTATGTTTATATAATTTATTTTTATAAATTAATAATTTATATTATATAAATTTTAAAATATTTATATATTTGACGATCATAAAAAAAAAAAAAAAGTAAAGAAATATGAACTCAAGGTTTTGAAGAAATAATTTGGAATTGATATTGAATTGTGAAACGAAATTACAAATTAAGAAACTGAGGGTTACAGAGAATTCTCAACAGTATCTTAAACTTGCTAAAATTTTCGAATACTTTCTAAGTCTCAGAGTACTCCTTATATAATGGAGTTCTGAATTACATTTGAATTTCATTTGAAGTACATTTGAATATCATTTGGGAAAACCGGATTACTTTCCAGCTTTGGATTCTTTGCTTTTGGCTTTTCTTTTGGCAGAGTAATGATTTTGTTGATGCTTTTGCTTTTTGCTTTCGGTTGCTTTTGTCAGCTGTCACTTTTTTGTCGATTGCTTTTGTCAGCTGTCACCTTTTTGTCGATAATCATCATTTCTTTTTTGGAATTGGAGGGAAAATTCCAAAACAGTCATCTTCATTGTCGTTTCCTAGATTGACTGATGGAGTTGAACTGGAACTTGCTTCTTCATCTTGTTCTTCATCTTGTTCTTCTTCTGAATCAACAAATGCAAGAATTTGCTTCATGATCTGTTTGTATTCATTTTTTGTTTTTGCTTGTGCAAGCAAGGTGCTGGCATTTGATTTTGCTTGGAGGAATTGGGCAGTATCTGGCCTAGTTCCTTTGATACAGAATTTTGGATTTTTGTCGAACCATTGCAGGACATTTTGAGTAGTGATCTTGTCTGTCTGGAATTTGTCCCACCATTTTGTGTTGAAATGTCTGGATACTTGAGGACCATTTGTTTCTGGATCAGTTGTGATCTTGTATTCCCATGAAGTTATCCATGAAAGATAGAATTTTGATGAAAAATGAATTGAAGGATGGATATTGTCTGTTGACTGGAAGTTGTCCAGAAAACATTGGTAAGCTTTGTCTACTGATGGTGGTAAGATTTCTCTAAGCGGTCCAAACCATTTCCACCAATGAGAGAACCAATTTGGGAAAGTATATTGGGTATTGTATTTGAAAAATAATAACCATGAATGACGGTTATTTTCATTTTGGAGGAAAAAGGTTTTGTACCAGGCTTGTAGATAATCCCAGTAATTGAAGGAACCAGAATGGTTTAATCTTGTAGTGAATTGTGCAGGAAATTTTCTGGGTGAGTTTGGTGGAATTCCCCACTGAGTTGGGGAGAGAACTCGGAGTATTTGGCATGTGGAATGTGTGATTGAATTTGGATTCTCTTTGGCAGGATAATGTTTGAAAAGGGCAGAACCTGTTTCAATCAAAATATTTTCATAGAATAATTGAGGTTTTGATAAATCTAATGGCTGGAAATGCCATCCATTAAAAACATGATTAATGATTTAATAAGGATTTTGATAATTAAAACCTTCCTCAATTAGCCATAAAATTTCAAAATGTTTTTTAGAAAAATATTTTTCTTTTGAAGCTTGTGTGGAAATAGGTTTTTGAAGGGCTATTTCCTGGGTTTTTGAAATTGGAACAGTTAAAATAGCTTTCTTGAGAGGAGAATCTGTTTTGACTGTGGATAAGGTTTTTTGTATTTCTTCACCTTGGGGTGATTGGGAAAGGGAATTGATCCATTGACTGATCATTTGCATTTGGGATTCATTTGGAATAAATTGGGGATTTGGGGAGGATGTTGAAGGATTTTGGTTGGCTTTTTGGTCTTGTCTTTCATATTCTTTTTCGAAGATTTGGGTCCAAGTTTTGATTGGTTGGGCAGAAATTGGTTGGATTGAAGAACCTGAGTCACTGGAACTCTCTTGTTTTTTGCCTTTCCCTCGTTTTTTAGGCATTTTCCTTGAAGAAATTCTCTGGTAAGAAAGTCGGGAAGAGAATTAGATTCTCCTTTGATGAATTCAATCTCAAAATCAAATATGCTTAAAATTGCTTGCCATCTGGCAAAAATCTGTTTTGAAGCAATGTTTTGAACATCTTTTTGTAAAATATCTTTTGCTGATTTACAATCGACTCTTAAAAGAAATTTTTGATTTAACAAATCACTTTGAAACTTGTTTATTGCTAAAACAATTGCTAAAATTTCTTTTTTGACAGTACTGTAATTTTGCTGGGCAGGGTTCCAATGTTTAGATGTGTATTGGATAACTTGTGTTTTACCATTATGAATTTGTTTTAATATTCCTCCATACCCTAATTCAGAAACATCTGTTTCTACTATTTTTTGGGCTGTAGGATTGGCTAAGTGTAGACAAGGGATTTCTTGGATTTGGGCTTTTATCTGTTGAACTAATTTGGTATGGGCTTCAGTCCATTTTGGTGGATTCTTTTTTAGTCTATCATGTAAAGGTTTGCATAATTTGTTAATGTCAGGGTAGAAATCTAGGACATAATTTAGACTACCTAGAAATCTTTGAAGTTGGTTTTTGTCAAGAATTTGGTCAGGAAATTTATCAGCAAAGGCTATGGATCTTTCTATTGGTGTTATTGTTCCTTGGGTAATGTACTGACCTAGGAATCGAATTCGTGTTTGGAAAAGATTGATTTTTGTTTTAGATAGAACTAATCCATTTTGTTTAATAATTTTAATGAAAATATTTAAATGTTTGTAATGTTGTTCTAAATTGGATGAAAAAATTAATACATCATCTATGTAAACAATTGTGAATTGAGAATAAGGATTGAATATTTCATTCATTATTCTTTGAAATTCTGAAGGGGCATTTTTTAAACCAAAAGGCATAACATTCCATTCATATTGACCAAAAGGGACTGTGAAAGCAGTTTTATATCTTTGATTTTCTTGAATCTGTATTTGCCAAAATCCTGATTTCATATCAAATTTTGAGAAAATATTTGCATTGTTTAGTTTTTGAAGTAAATCTCTTTTATTAGGTATTGGGTATCTAATCCATCTTAATACTTTGTTCAAAGGTTTATAATTTATTACCAGTCTTGGTGTTCCTCTTTCAATTTCAGCATTTTTTATAACATAGAATGCAGAACAACTCCATGGTGATTTACTTTTTCTTATTAAGCCTTTGTTTTCTAAATCTTTGATTTCTTGTCGACAAATTTGTTCCATTTCAGGATTCATTTGAATAGGTCTTGCTTTTGTTGGGATTTCTTTTTCGTTAAATTCTTTCTCATAAGGTAAATCAACAACATGTTTTTTCCTTTCCCAAAATGCATTAGGAATCTCAGAACATATTGTAGATTCAATTTCTTTTTGTAAATTTTTTATCTTGTTAATATTCTGTGGTTCTTGTAATTGTTTTTCAATTCTTTTTAAAGATATGTCTTCTTTTAAATAATCAATTTGTTTTTCTTTGTTTTTTATTAACAAATTTATTTGTTGATTTTGAATTGATAAACCTTTGAGTAAATTGATATTTCTTTTCTTAGATTTTTCAGCAAATTTAAAAGAAACTATTGTTCCTAGAATGTTTGCAGAGATATCTTTTCTTGATGTTGTATAAGGTTCTAATAAATTAATAAAAGGAATTCCTAATATTACATCTTGCATTATGTTTTTAATTAATAAAAAATGAGTTTTAATTTGCACTTGATTATTTTGAATTATTGCATTTGTTAATTTGTATTTAATGTGTAATTTATCACAATTTGCTGCTTTTAGTCCTTCTATTGTTTTCTCATAGTATTTTGTAGGAATTAAGCCTTCTCTTATGCAGTTTTGATCTGCTCCTGTATCAAAAAGTGCAATTGTGTTGATTTGAAATTCATTATTTATTAATATTGAAACTTTTATAGTGTATCTTCTTATTGTAACTTCTTGTAACATTAATAAAAATTCATCAGATTTTTGTATGGTATTATCATCAGAGTCTGAATCGGATTTATTTCTATCTTTGTTTAATTGTATTAATTGTTTTAGTTGTTCTCTATCTTTTTCTTGATTTGATTTTAATTTTTTTACTTCTTTTTTAACCTGTTTTAATTCTATTTGTAAATCTTGGATTGTTACTTCTTTAGGTTGGTCATTGTATTTTTGGAAAATTATATCTTTAATATTATACATTTGTAATTTTTGAGACGAAGATTCTGGTTTTTCTTCTAAATTTTCTTTTAATTTCGTTAAATATTCTCTTTTTATCCTAGAATCTTGAATTTTATCAATAATTTCTAACATGAATTCTTGATCTTTTGTTAATACGTTTATTTCTTGGTCTGAATCAGATTCATAATCAGAAGTAGACGTGGTTTGTAATTCATCATCTGGTAATTCATTATTAGAAGTTTCAAGTTCATCTTCAGAAGAAGTATTGAGAAGTAATTGATTAATTTTATGCTGTACTTCTTCTGTTAATTGTAATTCATTTATTTTTCTTGTGATTTTACAATATTTTGATATATGACCTTTTTTTTCACATCTATAACATGTAATATCTTTTAAATATTTTTTCTCTGTCTTGATTTTTACAGGTTCAATAGTAGGTTTATTAAATTTTCTGTTATTTCTATTATAGTTATTGTTTCGTTTTGTCCTATAATAATTATTGTAGTTTGGTTTCCATGTAGGTTTATTGAATTTTCTTTTTATTTTTTCTGAATTTTTATTCTGGCAACATTTTGTTTGTTTGGAATCTTGTTTAATGTCAAATTGTTCACAAAAAGATCCTAATTCTTTTCTCGTTTGAAATCTTTCTCTTTTTAATTGTTTTTGAAGTTTCATATTTTGACAAATTTTTAATCCTTCTTTTTGGGTAAAACTTATAATTTCTCCATATGTTAAATTCTCATAAGGTATAATTCCTTTAAAAGTTTCCCTAATTTGATTTCGAACTTTTTCTCCTAATAATATTGGTAATCCTGCTAAAAATTTTTCTTTCCAAAAAGGTTGATTGTTATCTGTTCTTTGCATGATTCTAGTCATAAAAGTATCTTTATACCATTTAAAATCTGTTAGTTTTTTACATTTTAAGTTTGAAAGTAATTCAGAATTTTTATCTTTTAAATGTGAGGAATCTCCTATAAAATGTTTTGAAATTGAAAATATTAAAGAAGAAACAGCATCTTGTATGTGAGTGTTTTGTTCATCCATAATTGGTTGGTTATCTTTGTCTTTTTTAATAGCTTTTAAGATTTCATTTTGTTCATGTATGGTGAGGTAATTATCCCACCAGCCCTTAAGTTGTCCTGAAAATCCTGCTACTAGTAAATTTGCTATTGCATGATCTGAAGTTTGTGATTGTGTTTTATAAACATTTGAAACCATTGTCATTTGGTGTAATGTATTAAGTATATTGTATTCTGACATTCCATCAATGTTCCATTCATAAACAGCATTAGCATTATATTTGTTTTGAAAATTAGGTTTTTCTTCTAAAGTTATGTTAGGAGCTATGGCTTTTGGATAATATAATTTTTGGGGTTGTTTCCATTCAATTTTATTAATTTCTCGTTCAGATTCTGAGTTTTGTTCAGATTCTGTTTGTTGGTTCATCATATTAATAGTTCTTGAAGATTGAGAAATTTGTTCAGGAGTATCAGGAACTTGTTGAGTGAGTTCGGATTGGTCTATAGATTTTAATCTTTGTTGGATTTCTTGTAAAAGGTCAATTTTATAATCATTATGATATGTTTTAGGTATCTCAAAAGGTTTAAAAAATGATTTTTGATTTTCAACAGGCTTAAATTTAGAAACTTGTGTTTGTTGGGTTGTTTTATTATCAACTAATGTTTCAATTTTTTCTAATTGTTTTCCAATAATTTTAAGATTTAATTATTTTTTTATATTATATTCATGTGTCGCCTCTAATATTAACAGGTCAGATGAATGTTATCGAATATCTTAGTTCCTACTAATACTGCAGCTTTTGGTCTGAATCATTATAAATTATTTTGCCCATAAATAATACTTTGCCCATAAATAATCTTGTAAGTTTATTTTTTTTTATATGAATTGAAATGTAATATTAATACAAGTGGAAAATATTTTTAAAAAATAAAATCTTAAAACCTAAATGTTAATATAAAATAGAAATAACAGTCAATTTTTAATCATTTTAATTTTAAAAAAAAGTCCACCAAAAACGAAATACACAAATTTGTATTTGCATTTTTTATTTATTTACTGGGCATGAGTTTGTTTGGTGCTGGATAAACAAAAAGAAGGTTAGAAGGAACACCTCAGGGAAGCTTAAACTAAACTCTCTAATCTATAGTATTTTCTCACTTTTTTTTTTTTTTCTTTTTCTTTCTTTGCTGTCTTTCTTCTTCCTTCAATTTACCCAAATTATTAGAAAAGAAGTTTGAGAAGAAGAATAAGAAAAAGAAATTTAAAATAAAAAGAGAAAATGAAAGCTCCAAAAGGCTAAAACCACCGCATCTGACAGGCATAATCCGGGAAGGAAAATTTTCAAGATTTAATTTCAGTAAAGGAAAAGACACAGACATCAAATAAAACAAAGGAACCCCAATTTGACACTGTTTTACAGGTAAATTTGTTTTCTTTTCCCAAGGAAAATTAATCAAATATCTATATATATTGGTTGCTATGTCTCTCTTGGATTTTTGTTTCATTCTCATAAATTTCTTTACTTTTTTTTTTTGGTTCCTCAAGGGTTGTCTTGATCTTTATTTCAGGAAATCAGATTCCCATTGATTTGCAGATCTGTTTTAGCTTCTGATAGTTCTTGTTTTGTATATATGGGGTAAGTTTTCTGGTTTTTTTTCCTCTTATGATTTTGTTATTTTATGGGGCTTTTATTGACAAGTTTTTTTTTTAATAAATTTTTTGGGTTGGATAGTTTGTATATTGGAAGCCTCTTTGGTTGTTTTAATGTGGGTTTGAGTGAATGGAGAACTTCTTTTTATCAGTTGCCTGGGCAATAGAGGAAAAAAAATAAAATCCTTTTTCCAAATTAGTTTACCATTCACATGTAAACATTTTGGTGAAAAGAAATGAAACCTAATTTGAATATTTGTTTTCATCCTGCCCCTTTTTTTATTCTTAAGGAATTGACATTCTCAGCTTGGTTCTTTAATAATGTGATTGTATAGGATTTACTATGTTGATTATTAATTTTTCTTGTATCTAGTGTCTTTGCAACCATTGTGCTTGTGTTTGGAAAAGAAAGAAAAAAGTTGATTTAATTCTTGATTGATTTAAGTTTTCTCACCTTCCAAATAATCATGATTACAAGTTACTGGTTTTTGTATTAGGATATAGTTTGGAGTTCTATGCTCTGCTTATTAGCATTAGTAAATTGTGAAATTTTCTGATCTTGTCTAGGGCTTCTGGTGTAGCAGATAACTCTTTTTTATAAGGTGACTATCAATGCTTTTTTATTGAGATTGATAAGATATGGCAACATAAGGACTTCGAAATGCCTACCACTATTTCAGTTTCTAACTTGTTATATGTGTTGAGCCCATTATTTTGGGAATATTTTTTTTAGTAACTTAGCACAACGCTGGTATTATTGTTCAAGGTCGGTGCATGGTTTCAGTCATAGATTTGATTGGTTGAGTTTTCAGATAAAACTGCCAGCACACTCCTTGAAGGGAAGCTTACTTCTTTTGGGGGGGGGGGGGGGGGGGCTTTATGTAGGTTTTATACCTAATTAGCTTTATTCCAACAATTTGAAGCTTGGGATTCAAGTGTAATAATGTTGTATTTTTATGAATAGTTCTGCTTAGTAATAGGTTGTCTTTTTAGAAGTACTGTATCTTGATGTATGCCTTTTGTTGGTAATATGGTTCTTCTGAATGAGACTAAAATTAACTCATGCTTGAGTTCTGTAGGCAAACATTAGAACAAAAGGTTTTTAATTAAGTAGGTCTGAGATAGAGTATATGGAATGCGAGTTCAGAAAAGAAGGAATGTTAATGGAGCGACTATAAAAAGTGGAGAAGAAAGCCTATTGCAAGTTGAACAGATTCTGTACTTTTGCTCAATCAGTGGCATTGATGGAAATGTTACTCACAGGAGCCACAAATAAAGTGGCTAGAACTGAGAAGTGCTTTAGAAGTTGTGTGGGCAAACCGGCAAAGTACCTCTTAAGCTCAAGTGAAAGTTCTAGAGGACATCTTGAAAACCAGCATTGCTTAACGATAGCTAATGTTGGGTTTTTAAGTATCAACATAAACAAAAAATTAGCTGTTGGGTTTTTAAGTATCAACATAAACAAAAATTAGCGTGTCTGGGATTAGGATCCTCCAAATGGACATATGGATATGCAGTAAAGTTAGGACTAGCAGATGACAGCAGTCGAGAAAAGATTTGGCTGGTGCCAATTCAGGGTAAAATGAAAGACATGTTTAAACTGGTTTGGACATGTGAGAAAAAGGCTTATCAATGCTTTTTGTCAGATTCTGTGATTTAATGGAGAATGCTTGTATTAAAAAAGGGGAGACGGAGACCAAATAACGCATGGGAGGAAATTATCAGAAAGTACTTTGCTCTGTATCATTTTACTTAGGATATGGTCCTAAACAGAATACAATGGTAAATTTAGCTTACCCCGTGCAGTGGGAAAAGGCTTTGTTGTTGTTATTGTACTATATACTTGTTGGGTACTTAAGGTGGTGGCTTTCTTTCCTATGGGGTCTTAGCAAGTTATGTTATTTTGAAACAGATGTCTTCTTTGCTTGTTTGTTTTACTTTATATAACTTTCATGTGGGCTTCTGTGTTTATGTAATTATCATTTGATATCTTCTTGGTGAACTTATAATCAGGGTATTAGGCTCAGCTTTATAGTTTTTGGTGGCTGGTACTAATCATTTATATGATTATGCGTGATTTGTAACAGAGCAGTGGTTGTCTAGGATGCTATAAGAGGCTCACTTTCAATCCCTTGGTGAATGAGTCATCAAAAGGATTAAAAGTTCAAGGACAGATAGTAAGGAAACCCAGTATATCAGAAGATTTCTGGACCACTAGCACTTGTGATATGGATAACAGTGCAGTGCAGTCACAGGGAAGCATCTCATCAATCAGTACAAGCAACCAGAAATTTGATCCGCATGGCAGTGCTGCAAGTGCTAATGCCCCCTCTGAATTTGTAAATCATGGCAAGTTCTCATTTCTTAAGTTACTTTGGTTGGGTTAACATATGTATCTGACAGCTCTATGAACACTTAAACTTAATAAGGATTACGTTCCTATCTGGATAGTCCTGTTTGGACCCCTTTGGCACTAAAACAAGATGAGGCTGTATTTGAACCATCTTACAACTGCTCTTGGTTGCAGGCCTTCTTCTCTGGAATCAGACTAGGAAACGCTGGGTAGGAAACAAGAAGTCTGAAAATCAGCCGCGACAGGTTCCAGAACCCAAACTAAAGTGAGTTCTTATCAGAATATATTAAATTAGTTTTTTTTTAATTATTCCCATGGTTTTAAGATCTCAAGTACTATTCTTCCTGTGGACTCTCATCCACTTGTAAAATGATCTGTGTCCATATTTGTGTATTTGCAGTTAAGAAAATAAGATATTGGGCGTTAATTAAATCTTTTTTTTTTTTACATTTTGATTACATTCTAGAAGTTTTCTAAGTCAGCATTTTGTTTGGAATTACAGGATATGAATCAATTTTCACATAACTAAGTTTGAGTGGTGGCCTTGGTTTTATCATCATGGTTCATTTCTTTTATTGAGGCCATGCAAAGGCACACACAAAAAAAAGAAGAAATCCTTATTTCTACAAAATCAATTTCCCTCTTCAAATCTTGTGGGGAAGGGAGCAGATTTATTGTTCCTACTTTTTGGCAGGCTTTAACCTTGAAAGGATGATTTGTGCTACTAAACCTTAAAATTTGTTTAAAGAATAAATACAATAATGACAAGAACTTTACCTATGTGGGGTTGACTGCATGAATCATATCTTTTCACTTTGCTTTATTTTCTACCATATTTTCTATTAGCTCTGTAAAAGTAAGCTTCCTTTTTATGGTTACTATCTATGACTTCTTTGGTCTTTCACCCCATTGACATTGGTTTTCTCCATTAAGTCACATCTTTCTTCTCTGCTTATGTTGATATTTAGTTTCCTAGCATTCATTGCCGTAGCTTGTAAGATTTGAAGATTTAAAGAATCATATCTTTTCACTGTGCTTTAATAAATAATAA
The DNA here is from genome assembly GCA_030761205.1 of Fremontodendron californicum. NCBI lineage: Eukaryota > Viridiplantae > Streptophyta > Magnoliopsida > Malvales > Malvaceae > Fremontodendron > Fremontodendron californicum. The sequence goes on from JAULJL010000024.1 coordinate 8,229,539, forward strand.
CTACCATATCCTCTATTATCTCAGTAAAAGTAAGGTTCCTTTTTATGGTTACTATCCATGACTTCTTTGGTATTTCACTCCACCCATTGACATTGGCTTTCTCAATTAAGTCACATCTTTCTTCTCTGCGTAAGTTGATATTTAGTTTCCCAGCATTCATTGCCGTAGGTCGTAAGATTTTAAGATTAAAAAGAAGAAAAAAGAAAAAGGTCAATGTTGTATGTCCACAAACACGAGTGATACCTGCAATAATGCATAGTGCTTGCATAATTTTTCGGTGTCTTAAGAGTTGTGTCAAGCATCCTGATTTTAGCAAAATCCTGATGCTTAGTTAACATCGAAATGGAATTTTGTGTGCTGAGGTAATCCACTTCTGGGGTATAACCCTTTGATCATTTATGAATTTATTTTTCCTTTATCTTGTCAGCACTCATTGTCTCTGCATGGTTAAACAATTCTGGCTTTGCAGTTGGAATGCGACTTATGAAAATTTACTTGGAAGCAACAAGCCGTTCCCTCAGCCTATTCCTCTTTCTGTAAGTCCCTGCTCCAGCAAGCTCATAGAATCATAAATTGCCTGCTTACCTGATTTGTGTTGTCATGAAATTTGACAGGAAATGATAGATTTTCTTGTGGACGTCTGGGAGCAGGAAGGATTATATGATTGAGCAAACAGTATAACAAGTGCATTTGAAAGATGTTTAGATATTTAATATCCATCTTATTTGTTGTAACATTTTAATTGCTTCAGTAGGGAAAAGGCATTAGAGCAGGCTATATCAACTGTAACAATTTCAGGGTCTTGCCTGCCTGCAGCTTCCTGATTTCTATTTTTGTCTTTTTTCACCTTCAACTCAACGGGCCTATTGCACATGCCATTGTCTTGCATTTGAACTAATCCAAAAAAAATACTGGCTGCCTCAGGTGTTTAAGGCTAAGGCAGTATCGGTAAACCATACATACATCCCATTGGAAAGTATTAGTTTGCTTTCATTCATTTTATAACATGTATTGACAGAATAAGAGTGAGGTTGAAATGTCCAAGATGTTTAGTATGTCCCATGGGATCTTCTTGTTGGGTAGAATATGACTTAGCCAGAAAAAAACAAAACACTATATGATGGGGGATGCTTTCAACAATTAGTCCAGGTAGTTTTAGAGTAGTTCATTTAATAACTTTTTTACATAGAAAGCTTGAATTCATGGAATAGAAACTTTATTCTTATTTTCCAATTTTAAAATACATGGCAGATTAAAAATCAACACATATAACTTTGCCAAAGAAAAAAAAAAAAATAAGTGGAGGATTTACTTACATTAGTACGTAAAATTAATTTAGATTTAATATTTTCGTAATTTTTTATATGATTTATATTTGTTTAAATTAATCGTTGTATTTCATGTTTTATATTTGTAGATTGCTCATGTTAAATTTTAAGTAAATTAAAATTGTCAATATAAAAAAATTTTAATTATCGAATATATATAAAAATACGATATTCTTTATTGACATAATATAGATTTAAGATCAATTCAAAACTTTAAGTAAATTTTATTTACTAAATTTAACGGATAATTTGTTAAAATATCACTAGTATATAAAAATTGTATAAAATAATTAATTTTACATCAGAGAAAAAACGTAGCATCAGATTCAGATGCCTTTCCCTCTGGAACACTCTTCAATAGTAACAGTTTGAGAAGGTCCAAGAACTATCCTCTTAACTGTCTCTGATAATGGGTGTGCCTTTTTCGATGTGTCTCCACCAGCTCCTAGAAGCCTAGAACCTCGTAGAACACTCGTCCAAAACCCAACAAGGCCAAGACTGCCTTAAATTTCCTCCCTCAACATCAAACACTTCCACTTCCACAGCAACAACAACAAACATAGACAAAAAAACAAAAGCCCCTCCCACCACTGTCTCAATCTTCCTGCCTTTGAACTTAATTTCTAACACTTGGGAAAAGATCATTAACTCTTCACAACAATGGCACTGGCTCGTTTGGCTTTGAGAAATTTGCAACAAAGGGTTTCTTCTTCTTTTTCTTCATCATCTTTTTTGGGTCATAACCTGGGAGAGAGGAGTGTTGATGGGGTGCAAAGGCAACGTTTGAATGATGAGATTTTGAAGAGGTTTATGGCAACAGCTAAAGGTAAGGTCTCTGATGAGAAAACAGAAGGCAAAGAAGTCTCTGTTTCTGAAGGTGAAAAGAAATTCAGGCTTTTCCCAAGGAGGAAAAACAAAAGGAGTCTATGGAATTGGAGGAATAAACAACATGACTTTGCTCCTGCCCTTCATGGTATATGATCTCTTTAGCCCTCAATTTCCTTTCCGGTTGATTTATGCTGTCATTTTTAAAAAAGTGATATCTAACAAATTTTTTTTATTCTCAGATTGCAGTCTCTTTTGTAAAAAAAAAAAAAAATTAATCAACTGACTGTTTTTCCTCTTCTTAGAATTCTTCCCATCAGGCCTTGGGAATGCACTCTTGCAAGCAACTGAAAACATAAACAGGCTGTTCGACAACCTCAACTTGACACCTTCACAGCTGATGGGTCGAGTAAAAGAGCAAGACGACTGCTACAAATTGCGGTACGACGTGCCAGGGCTCACCAAGGAGGATGTTAAGATCACCATTAATGATGGGATTCTGACCATAAAGGGAGAACATAAGGAAGAGGAAGAAGAAGGATCGGACGATGAGCAGTGGTCTGCCAGGAGCTATTATGGATACTACAATACAAGCCTTGTGTTGCCTGATGATGCAAAAGTAGATGAAATTAAGGCAGAGTTGAAGGATGGTGTGCTTTGTATTATCATTCCAAGGACTGAACAACCCAAAAAGGATGTGAAGGAAGTTCAAATCCAATGATGGGTTTATGTATGAACTTTTATTAGTAGCTGGTTTTTTTTTTTTTTTTTTTTTTTTTTTTTTTTTATGGTGTTTTCTTGTGTTGTGTGTGATGATGAGTTTGTTTGTGTGAGTAATTTAAATGGGAATTAAAAAAGTTTGAAGTGTTATTGTGCTTTTAGAAGTCATCTCTTTTACTTCTTTTTCTCTGTTATTAGATCGAACTGATCAAATTTTTGATTTTCTTGATCAAAATATTTTTAAATATATAAAAAATAATTTTAATTTTAATTTTAAATAAATAATAAATATAATAAATAATTAATAAATATATGCATTTGATTTAATAATATAATCTTTAATATAAAATTTATATTAAAAAATTAAGACTTCAAATTTCATTTATTATAAAAATAATTTTGAAAAAAAATCGTTTTTTATTATTTTGTTACCAGTTAAATTTTTTTTCTTTTGATTAAAAAAATCGATTTTATATATAGTATTAGACCGAATAAGTTAATTGATTTTTTATTTAATCGGTTCAATTAATCTATTTAGTTTGATATTTTATTTACTGGTTATTAGTATATGAACACATATGTTGTACTTGAATATATTATTATTTGGTATATAATATATTAAAATATATTAAATAAAAATTACTATATCTATTTATATAAAAAATAATTTTATCATAATAGTAAGAAATTACTACATTTATTTATATAATAAAAATAATTTTATCATAATAATAAGGTGTTAAGAGATAAATATTATGTGAATGTATGTTTAAGAAATTCATTATTTTTAAAGAATGAAAAAAAAATCATAAATATATTTTTTTGAATAGTTTTAACGTTTATGATTTAAGGAGTTGAAAAACTCATTAATTTAATATTTAATGATTACAAATAAAAAAGTGAAATTATCTAATTATTTATTATAATGAATTGATTTTTTTTTTTTTAAATTTTAAAAAATGATAAAAATAATAGATTGAAATCGAAGATTGTGATTGAAAGTGGTTATATAAATCAACATAAACGATAATTACAGTTAAAATGCTAAAAACATGATAAGAATATAAATTTATTTCAAAAGTCGATGAATAATGATAAAATAAGCTCTCTAAGCATGCAATAAGTATCAAATAAATTTTTTTTTCTCTTATTTGCACTAATTAAATCTTCGAATTGTAATTTTTTTTTATCAATATGATCGAATTTTATAAAATTCAATCACATGATTGCATGTGATTAACGACTCCATCAATAGAAAGTGTTTTTGATGCTACATGGTGAATGACGTGGCTAATGAAAATGCCATATGTCATTTGACATGGCATAAAATTCAAATAATGTGGCACCTAAAAATGTCACATGGCACTTAGAATCCATTTTTTAGTTGAAAATACCAAAAAAGAACCCAAATTTAAATCAGAAAAAAAAAAGTTAGTCGTTTTAGGTGAAAGAAAACCTTGAACTTGAAGATAAGAGTCCTCGTTTGCAGATCGTGACATTATGGCAAATCTGTTATCAATTGAATTTCAGTACTGCATTAACAGATTGTGATATAAGAACAGATTATTATTCAGAAATCACAACAACAGAATATATATATATATATATATATATACGATCATCATATTAGAAAAATAAATGAACATTTATTCATTGATTTGTTTGAACACAGAAAATCAAGATTGAGTTAAAGTAGAATCTCCGATCTTAAGACGATTTTTGCTTGTCTCTTAATGGTTTAAACAAAATAATGCAACTCGTCTCTCAGTCTCCTCAATCATGTTGCAATTGAAATCACAATCAATGACAACACGGTGAACCAGAAAGAAGCCTGTCTCTCTCACACAGAATAGTAGAATATTGAGAGCAAAGGAAAAAATTAAAGTAATCAAAACAGACACACCTCTCGGATATAAATAGGAAAAAATTAAAGTAATCACAACAGAAAGAACTATTGAAAACTGGTATGTCTTAATTAGTAAAAAATTAATTAATTTTCCTAGCCGTAGGCCGACCCGACACGCATGTGGTCCAACCTAAATTTGTATAGATCATCACCCTTCACAAAAACTTGGGTGCCCCTTGAGGTCCAACCCTACATTGAACTTTAGCCTATATAAACACAAGAATAAGCTAATGTGTTTCCAACGTGAGATTCCACACTAAGCATAAACATCAACCAACTTGTTCCTCTTGAAATGGGTACTTTTGAGATCAATTTCTCTAATTATGCTATGGGTCCTTGTATTGATTCAAAATTTAAAATTTAGTCTCTCTACTATAATTTATATAAATTGAACCCTCTTACTATATTGATTTAAAAATTATGGTTCAATTGATAACATTGTTATTTTTCTTCCGTTTAAAATGCTGATGTGGATGTTTACTTGCTGACATGACGTGGCGAACTTAGTTAGCAATTTTTTTTTTACCAATTGATGACGTGGACTTTTTTCCTACGAGACTTACTGATAAATGATGTTATTAGTCCCTATACGATTGTACTTATGTCAAAATGCAGATTTAGTCATTGTACAATGATTTTAAAAAAATTTTGTACCTGTATTTTTCGAGATTTTAAATTTCGGTCCAATATTAAAAAGATTCTCATTATTAAAAAAATTACTATTGAAATAATAATATTATTATATTAAATAATATTTATTATTTAAATAATAAAAGATATTATTTTTTATAATTAAATTTAAATATTTTTATAATTAAATTTAAATATTTTATAATTAAATTTATATATTTATATATTTTATAAAAATTATTTTTATATTAATATTTATATATTAAAAAAAAATAGTCCCTCTATAATAATTTAAATTATTTAAATTTAATTATAAAAATATTAATATAATTTTTTTAATATTTTAATATTTTTTTTAATAGTATTTTGAGCTTACAAGCCAGCCCGGATTGGGCTTGGGTAAAAGTTGTAAAAAAAAATTTGGGCCACGGTCCGACCCAATCCATGAACACCTCTAAAACCAGCACATTTAACTGTGAAAAATGAACTTTGTTTAAGGCTTCATATGTTTCGCAAAAAAATTATCTTTCACAATTTCTAAAAAGGAGCTATCCATTGGTAAGGGTGCTCTGACTCGAACCATATCTTGAACATAATTTTTATGCGTGAACTTACCTTGATCCAGACTCGATATATTATTATGTTAATAAAAATTATTTTATTTAATTTTATTTAAAAAACATTTAAAAATGTTAAAACAAAAAATCTTTAATTTTTAATTTTAAGTATTTCTTGAATATTATTAAACATAAATATTTTTTATATTTTAATAATAAATATTAATACTAGCAAAAAAAATATCTTTTATTATTTATATAATAAATATTATTTAATATAGTAATAATATTATTTCAATAATAATTTTTTTTAATAATGTGAATATTTTTAATCATTTCTTAATATTTTTAAGATTTGATCGAAATTTAAAATCTTGAAAAATACAGGTACAAAATTTTCTTAAAATCATTGTAGAGAGACTAAATCTGCATTTTGGCATACGTACATGGACTAAGAACACCATTTATTAGTAAGCCATATGGAAAAAAGTTAACGTCATCAATTGGCCAAAATTTTTGTTGACTAAGCTAGCCACGTAAGCAAAGTCAATGCTACGTCAACAAGTTAATGTCTATGTCAGCATTTTAAACGAAAAAAAATAACACCATTATCAATTGGACAATAATTTTTAAATCAATATAGTAAGAGGATTTAATTTATATAAATTATAGTAGAGGGACTAAATTTTAAATTTTGAATGAGTACAGGAACTGATAGCATAATTAGACCTTCATTATTAATATCAATTGTGTACCTTAATTATATACTATGTATGTACTTATGACAATCTACGTATTCATATGCATATTTCATATTTATACACATTTATTAATCAATTGATATCCAACAAAGTCGACCTCTATTGCCAAGGGTGAAGTGAGAAATATAGACGAAGGGGGACCGATTAGACCCGCTCATGAGTTGGGTCGGGCCACGACCTGGATTTTTTTCAACCTTACCCAGGCCCGCCCCATGAGCAGGTATAACCGGAATATACATATAAAGATTTAAAGTAAAAATAAAAATCGTGTATAAAATAAATATGTCCAAAGACAGTGTTATTCATCGGCTCGAATCGAGTCGGACCTTGGACAAGTAAATGTTTTTACTATGTGAGCCTGACTCGAGTATACAAATATTAATTTTAAATATTACATATGATATTAAATTTTCTAACAATATATAAAATTTTTATAATGAAATAATTTTTAAAATTTTTTAAAAATATTATAATTCCTGTTGCATATGAAAAAAAAATAATAAAAAATAAAGTCTCAACGTCAAAAAAATTTATTGTTCATATTATAAAAGAAAATCATAAGATTACATATATTTAGAAAAGGCAAAATAAGTCACAATTCGTATAGATATTGTAATTGTTTAACTTTCTTTCTTTATTTTTCTTTTATGAGCATAAAATAAAAAATATTAAACAAAATAATTAATGTAAATGCATTTATTTAATTGATTGAAAAGGTAAATAGAGAGAATTAAACTAATAATAATAAATGAGGTTTAAATTAAAATATTATCAAATTTATTATATCAAATAAATTCTACAAATAAGGATCAAATTGAAAAATTAAATAAAATTTGGAAGGCCAAACATAATTTTATTTTATTTTAAAAATTTAAAGGGAGGCCAATGCCTCTGCGTGTCCATGGCTACATTTTCCTCCTTGTTACGAATGAACTACGATGGATCAAAAATCTGGGATAAACCATATGCCCTTCACATGTTTGAAAGAATGATTTTGAGAAAAATCAATCCCTAAATCTAGGAGCACAAGATGATCAAATATTTGAGATTTTGTTATTGGGTGAAATTACTAGTAAATAATTTTTTTTTTTGCATAAAATTTCTAGTATCGGACTAGCCCAGATCCGTCCGTGCCGAACCGGGTTGGCTTATTTGGAGTGGAGGTCCAGACTTTCAAGACCATTAGTATTGTAAAGATTTTTTTGAGGTATAATTCAAGTTAATTTTTCATTTTATTTTATGCACATATTTTTAATTATATAAATTACTTCAATATAAATTATTTATTTATATATAAGGTGATATGAAATATGTGTATTTTCTAAAAAATAAATAAATTAGGGATTGAAATGAAATTTGTAACTATAACGTGATTCATTATTAAATTTTGTCATGGTACTTTCAGTTTCATTATTTTTTTAGAGAAAAAGTAATAAAATTAAAATATTCATAGAATATTTTGTTAATGCAAATGAAAAAAGTTTCATTATATTTTTAATTTCGTTGATTTTTAAACAAAAAATAACGAAACTAAAATATTTCACAAAATATTCTGTAAATGCAAATAGCAAATTTCATCAATTATGTTATTTTATATTTAAAATCAACAAAATTGAAAATATAATGATAAATTTAACGAAATTAAAATACAATGATAAAATTTAATATTGATCGACTATAAAAATGACAAATTCAATCTTAATCTCAATAAAATATAGTTACAATTGGAAGGATTTGTAATAGTAGTGTGTGTTTCTCATAAGTTCTTCTAGATTTTGTTTTTTTTTTTTGTTTTTTTTTCCATTTCAAAATTTTTTTATCGTTCATTTTCTTTTATAACAAATTTTTTTTTTTATATATATTTTCTTTCACATATAAAAACTTGTATTTACACCACGTTTTAAAAAAGCATTTCTTATATATATACGTTTTATTAAATTGGAATTTTTTAATTTAATGGGATCAAATTGTTCCCTCTCAAACCAGTGAAATCTTATCCTTAATGGTGGTAATTCTTGAAATGCAAAAATTTTAGGTTTTTGCTATATTGATTTTGGTCAATTCGAATCCAAGTTAAGCTATTTTATTATATAATCGAGTTATATTTGAATTCGATTTCAAGCTGATTGAGTCGAATTTCATGTTCAACCCGATTTTTACACCTATACATTTAATCACTGTCAATTGAATTGCAAATAAATCTGTTCATCGACAGGGCAGCCCGTCCGACCCGGCCCGTATTGGGCCGGGTTTGGGCAAGATTTTTTGGTTCCAGGCCAACCCGGTTCGGAACAGTATATTTTTTTTATTATAATAATATTATTTTTATTTAATTTTAATTATAAAAATATAAAAAAAATAATTTTTTAATCCGATAAACAGTGCATTTGAGCCTATCGGGCCCGGCCCGACCCAGGGCCGGGCCTAGGCAAAAAAAATGAAAAAAATCGGGCAACGACCTGGCCTGGCCCATGAGCAGGTCTAATTGCAAATACAACTAGTAATTTTTAAAGTGAATTATTTAAAGTTAAATAAATTAAATTAGTTTAATTATTTAATATAATAATTATTGATTTACACTAAAAAATATTTATTATTATTTTATTATTAAAAAGTAAAAGTTTAATTTAAAAAAAAAAATTCATTTCAATAATAATATTAACATGTTATGTTTCCACGTGCAACTTGCACGTGTAAAGTGATTTTATATAAAAGTAAAACATGCATTTTTGTTATTTTATAATTAAAATTCAGAGATTTTAATTTTTAAGATTTCACAAAAATTGTTTACTTTTATAACTAATTATAAAGAAAGTTATATGTATTTATGGAATTAAAAAGCTAGGATGACAAAGGTAAGTTGGACACAAATTAACCAAATAAATTAAGTTTGAATCAATGTGACTACTAGTATCAAGTTGAAGTTTCATCTTATAGACCACCCGAACCAAAAAAAAAAAACCAATTGCTAGAAGTTGATACTCTAATCTAAATCCAAGTGAGTTAAGATCAGATTTACTGGTTATGAGATCAGAAGGCCCCAGCTCTTGCTACGAAGCTCAAAATGTTTTGACGTTTGTTGGCTGACTTAGGCCTAGTTTAATATTGCTTCTGACACAGTTTTTTAGGTCAAAAGTTGTTTTTAATCGTAAACGCAATATTAAACAGATAAAAAAATTTGGCTTCTGCTATTGAAATCATAGTTTAAAAAACCAAACCAAAAAGCCAAAAAATATAGCTTTTGAGCTTTAAAAGCTGACTTTTGGATAAAATGACTTTATTATCCTCGCATCTCTACACTTTTATTATTTTAAACATATCATTTTTTGACATTTCAATTTTCTACAACACTTTTTCACAGCAATGCTAAACACTTAAAAAATTTTAAATTATACTTTTTCACCACACTTTATAAACACACTTTTTTCAACTCGAATTTTTTTTTTTCCAAACTTTTTTCAGTAGCAATACTAAACTAGTGGACAAAGAATAAGGTAAAAAGGCGCCGGAGATGGTTCTCTATGATGCATTTTAATGTTTAAGTCAAGCAAATATTTATGAAAAAAAAGAATAAAGAGTTAGATAAAAAAAAGTGATGATAGAGATGTTCTTTTTCTTGCCTCATGCCTTGTATATTTGTGTCTCAGGAATCTCGACCCTGTTAGTGGTCCCATATGTTTTTCCTTCCTCACGTATTTTGTGTGATCAAATTTGTTATGAACAGATGTCATTTCTTTTGGCTAGCCATTAATGCTTTACTTTTGGGGCTCATGGGCTTGACTGTTTGTTGGGCTAGACTCCAATGTGTCTGGGTATAATAAAATGCAAGTGAGTTTTTGTATGTATCAAAATTAAGAATACGAATTCAAAGTTTAGTTTAATTGGTTATTCTAAAAGGATGACATTTAATAGATTTAAAGTTTGAATATTAGTATTTGTAATTCTTTCTCTTATTTCCCAAGTTATATCCTCCTTTGTACAAAACCAAACAATGTTCGAAGTTCGTACATATATTAAAATAAAAAATGGAATAACAATTTAGAAAAAAAAGAAGTAATTGATGTTTATGTTAACCGGACTCGAGAGTAAGTATCGGATGTGTATGTGTCCAAAATGAATATATTCATTTTTTTTATGTTTTTTATATATATTTTTAGGATCATATTTTCGTATCAATGTCCAAATATATGTTTAACACAAATATTTTATAAAAAAAGAAAAGAAAAGAAAAGTTCCGTTAGCTCTGCTTCCGGAAAACAGTTCGATTTTCTTCTGAAACTGAAAAGGGTAACCTAGCTAACATATATAGCCCTTTGTACTTGCAGGCCATATGCATTTTTTTCCCTTGCTGTTAACTTATGCCTGCAAAGGTTGGCCTTGCTAGCAGCTTAGCTTGAAAATTCAGAGTCTGCTGATCCTCAGTCCTCCCTAGAGATGCTCACTGCATGGTTTTAATACCACATGCAGTTGCTAATTCCCCAAAAATATATAATATATATCATTGTAATGCTAATTTTACTCAACTTTTTTCCTGCAATCAGGAACTGATCATCTAAACTGAGAGAAGAAAAGTATCATCCGTCTTATCTTAAATATTTCATTTCAGGGTACTAGCTAATAGTAATTTTTGTTTTTTTACCTGTGAGAGACTTCTATAGCTACAATACTTGAGTTTTTATATACGACTGTGGGGGACAATATTTCACCTGAGAGACAAGGGAAGGTGAAAAAACAAATAAAAAGTACTAAAAAAGTTTCAGAGATCGAACACAGTTTTCAGAAGCCGATTAGGTGAATGCTGATTTCTAGTAGAAACAGGAGATTTCTGAAGACCTGAGAAACTTCGATATTGCTATTCACTCTAACAATGCATTAAAGGCAATTTCCCAGATTAAAGCAGCAGCAGCTTCCTGTTGGGTTGCTTTCACAAAAAAAAATAAAATTGTTTTGAGCTATATATATATATATATATATTATGGATTGAAAGTGTCGGATATGGATATATGTTCGATATAAATATATATATATTCAATTTTTTTGATTTTTTTAAATATATTTAAAGGATGAAACTCTATAATTATATCCGAATATTTGTCGTGTCGAACATAAATACTTTAAAAAAAAATCGGATAACATAGGTTTTGAATATGTGAAAAACATTTTGTTGTCTGTGCACGATAATGCAATTCAGTTTAGGAGTGAGACAGCTTTTATTAAATAAAACTGGAATATTAAAGAATTCTGCATGCATTATATTGTAACTTAATTAAAAACAAAGAAAGTGAGGTCGATGAGAGAATTTGTAATTTGTAAATCCCTTCATCTGCCATTACATATTATTCTGCAATTTTTAAATTGAAAATAAAAAAATTAGCATGCGAAAATGAGGTGAGAAGCTGTGGAATTTGAGTATACCTATCATGTTTCATTTTTTTCGTGTCAATCGTTTAAATATAAACATAATATAAATTATTAAATATATTAAAATTCTAAACACGAATATAATATATATATATATTAAACTTATCGTATTAATCATGTTTAAATATGCCATGTTATAATTATTACATTATCATATATATATATATATTTAATATAACAACGTATATGCTTACATGAAAATATCTGCTTACATGGAAATTTATGTGGATATCTTCTCATGCTGACACATAAGACAAATATAATTTTTATTATATATTATTTAATTTTCTAAAATAAATTTTACTAAAATAACTTATCATCAAATTTTCAAAAATCAAATTTGGTCTATTTGAATTATTAAATGGATAAAATATTTATTTAAAATTAAAATTAAATGCAACAGAATTTTACTGGACTAACTAAAAAAGTCCAAAACACATTGTATAGTGAAATTTATCCTTTTATTTATTTTAATTTTTTTTTTGATTTTTTATGTATATAACATATATATAACAATATATATGTATTTTATTTATACATTGATAATGTTAAAGATTAAATAATATTAATTTATATATTTATATATATTTAAAAAAATAAATTTAATTCGTGCATCGCACGAGTAGCATACTAATTTATATATATATATATATATATATAAATTAAACATGTTATGTTAGGTTCGTATCATATTTTTATATTCTATCCTAAATTATCAGTTCTAAAAATTTGCTACAGGATTAAGCTAGCTACCATTATTGAGTAATATTATTATTCCATAAAAAAAAAAAAAAAACAAAATTGTGTTTATTAATCTTTACACTTTTTCTGCTTTGGGTGACAGGGTGAGATAATGGATGGTCAAGTCAGCCAAAGGAGGATCACCAATAACAATGATCTATAAGTCGTTCAAGTGTTAAAAGTCAAGTGCACCAGTTTCCCAAAACGACCAAAGAAAACCATTTCTTGTTTTTTTTTCTTTGCTTTTTTCAACAAAGAAAAGCTTTTAATTGGTGAACAAGCCATTTGCACCAGAGACATGTCTCCTTTTCTACAGGCAACTGCTCTTCAAATTGTTACAAACACAGTAATATAAATTAATGGGAAAGCTCATCCATTACTATTCAATTTTTTTATTTTAAAAAAAAATATTTGTATTCGATATTTGTGTTTGACATATATTTAAAAATAAATGTAAAATATGATCATTCAAATATATAAAACAAATTAAATATATTTTTATCAGATACATACTCATATCCGACACTAGTTTCAAATTCGGATAATATCAATTCTATCTATCAATCACCCAACATATATATATATATATATCCCTTTCCTCACATCAACCAACTTTGTCACATTATAAGAAAGCAAATAGTATATTACCACACCAAAATTCTCGAAATAGTGATGGCTCCATCAAGAATCTACCCCAATGGCCTTAAAGTTGCAGTCACTGTGGCTTTCATTTTCTCTATTACATTTCTGCTTCCATCAGGTAATTAAATCCGAAAACTATTGGGGGTTCTGTTTCAGCAATTGTTTTTCCTTTTGGATTCTTTCTTAGTTTTCAGGGTTTGAGTATTATTGTATACATCTCTTTTGCAGTTGGAAGAACACTAAACTCAGGTCGTCACAGTGAGAGCTCGTTGCAGCAAAGTAATATGGTGTTGGGGTCAAAGCCTCCTGGTTGTGTGAACAAGTGCTTTAGTTGCAGGCCTTGCATGGCTACTCTAGTCATTCCTTTCCACCAATGGAAGAATTTCAAAGCAAAAACATATCGTCGTGATGAAGATGATAGCTATTATCTCCTCTCATGGAAATGCAAATGTGGGGATAAGCTCTTTCAACCTTGATCACCATTTCTTTCAGCATTCAGCTCTTTCAAGTTTTAAATATATTAAACCCCAATATATAAAAACAGTAGTACTATAGATACTAGGTTAACCTTCTTGTTGATAGCCATTTGAGACTTGAGAGAAGATGATATGGCAATTTTCAGTTTCCTACTATATGGAAAAATGTAGATGTTTGCAGTCTTTCTGATCATTTCTAGACTACTAATATATTCCAATTTCATGCAAATCTGTAGCATGAAAAGACTGATCTCTGCCTCTCAACAACTCAACTATAAAGATGGAAACGTCAAGCTTTCCTTGATCAGATGCTAAGTTACTGAAAACAATTATTTGTACCTCAGTAGATAATCGATGTTTCTTCATAGATAATAGTAACACTGGCATTGCAGCAGGGACACTACAAACAAGAACCTCTACTGTCTGTCTTGTCTACCATGAGCTAGCTTGATATTATCCTACAGACAAAACATGTGTTTTGGTAAAAAACAATTTATTTTTTAGACAAGTTAATCAGGTTAAGACTTTTAACATAGATTAGATTTTTTAATTTTGATATGACACGATTATATTATATGAATATAATATTAAAAAATAATTAAAATATGATATAAAACACAATACGAAAAAATAAATGAATATGACATGAATATACAAAAATATCAAAATTTATATAACACTAATTATTAAAATATTAAAATTTATATAAAATATATAATATCACGATTATAATAAAAAAATAACACAAATATTACATGAATTATCAAATCTAAATTTAATTATTAATTAGAATTTTGGGTGTATGGGAAATTATTATTATGACTATGTATTGCAAATCTATGACTTCCAAAACTTTGACTTTTGCCTTCAAATTTTCAAATCAAAAGTAGAGTTTTTTATATTAATATAGCTATTTTTTTAATTTTCAAATTACTTATATTTTTTTATGTACCAAAATATACTGAGTTTTACAAAGATAAAAAAATTGTCATGGCCGATGGCATTTTTGATTTTTTTTCATATAAATGTATGGAAACCGCCCTCAAAGATGGCGGCTTTCATAAATATTAAAACCAAATATATATATATATATATATATATATATATACATATATATATACACACACCAGGGAGGGCGGCTTCCCTTGTATACTTATAAAAAAAAAAAATTAATTTTACTAGTGTGGAAGTCACACTTAAAAAAGATTTTTTTTTTATAAATATTTAAATTCGTTGGAGCCAACGGTTATAATTTAAAAATATTTAAAGGCAACAGTCAAGTCCCCATCTCTATAAATCCCTCTCTCCTTCATTCTTTCTTTCAACTTAATTCATAAACTCAAATTTCTTCCTCTTATTTCATACAAAAAAAAATCTCAATCTCCTCTTATTTCATACAAAAAAAATCAAAATTTCTTTGAAGTTCTTCATTGTTCCATACAAAATCTCTTAGCGTTGATTTAAAAATGGCTTCATCATCATTGTTGAGGTTGCAAGAGAATTTTTTTATAATTATTTAATTTAATTAATTATGAATTAGGATACTCGTCGTGTCTTACGTTCAAGGAAAATTTCTTTTGACGACCCGCATCCATTAATTATTGTCCACATAAAGAGAGCCGAATTTTATTATGCAGCTCAAGTTCGACGATTTCTGCTTCAGCCCAAGTTAATTAGTGCGTTGATTGAACGATGGAGATCGACACACACTTTTTATTTTCCATGTGGTGAATGCACGATCACTCTAGAAGATGTTGCGCTTCAACTTGTAATTCTAGTGGATAGAATGGCAGTTATAGGCGCAAGCTATCTAGATTAGAATGAAGAGTGTCAAAATTTATTGGACGCTGTACCTCCAGAAGAGTATGTCAAGGGCTCAATGGTAAAACTAACTTGGTTGCAGTCCTTTCAAAATCTCGCCGAACACGCAAGTGAAGAAGAGGTAAAATATGCTGTTAGAGCATATATTTTACGTTTGATTGGAGGAATGCTAATGCCCGACAAATCGAGCAATCGGGTACATTTAATGTATTTTTCATTATTTCGTGATTTAGAGCATGCAACAAATTATAGTTGAGGTTCTGTGTATTTGGGATTTTTGTATAAAGAATTGTGCCAAACTACAGTTCCAAAGAGCCATGACATAGGTGGATGTTTAGTACTTCTGCAATCATGAGCTTGATATCGACTGTCACTTCTTGCTCCGCGCGTGAATTTTTCGCCTGTATACCCCCTTGCAAGCAGATAATAATCATGACTATTTTATTAATTTTGTACGAACTTGTATTTTTTATAGGTCAATTAAGATTTTATATGCATTTTAACAGGTGGAGTCATCGTAAAGATCATACCAATATTTTCACCAACCTTGCGAGTATAAAATTACGACTAGATCGACTAGGAGATGATAAGGTAAATGTTTCGATTGTTACATTCAAGTATTTGTGTATTTAATCCATATCACTACAAGAGAACGTCGATTTACCGACGGATTCATTACCGACGGAAAAAATCCATCAGTAATAACAAACATTACCGACGAAAATTAAAGTATTACTGACGAAATTTCGTCGGTAATGTTTTTGACTATTACCGACGAAATTTTTGAACATTATCGACAGAAATTGTGTATTACTGACGGAATATTTACGATCGAAGTATTCCGTCGGTAATACTTGGCGCGAATCTAATTCGTTCCGGCCAAATTATTATCGACGGATATAGGATTTTTACTGACGAAAAATTTCGTCGGTAAAAATAAAACACGGATTTTTGTAATTTTAATAAAAAATTTAAAAAGAAAATAAATTCCGTTGCTAATACTTATTAGCGAAGGAAATTAATTTTAAAAATTAATTTTATTTATTCTTTTCATAAAAATTCAATTCCGTCGCTAATACTTATTCGCGATGAAAAACTTCGTAACTAATAATGTTATTAGCTACAAAAACTTACGTCGCTAATAAGTATTAGCGACGAAATTTAATTTAATTTTATTTATTATTTTCATAAAAATTCAATTCCGTCACTAATACTTATTAGCGACAGAAATTAATTTTAATAATTAATTTTATTTCGAAATCCGAGAAATTTTTTATCGACTGAATTTTCGTCGGTAATGACGAAAATTTCGTCAGTAAAAATCTCGTGCTTAATTAAATGCCCGAGACTTCTTCTTCTTCTTTCTTCTCCTCTCCACATCCCCGTGCCTCCCTAGCGCCGCCACTCCCCGTTGCCGTCCGAGCGCGCGCCCGACGTCGGAGAATTCCATCCGCCTGACTGCCTCGTTCGCTGGTATGGCTCTCTCCTCTCTGTAAGTGCTTTGGATGACGAGAAACTAAGTGAGAAACCAGATTTGTGGTTTGTGTCATAAACAAAAAAATCCCCGAGGAAAAAATAAACTCCTCAATTTCGGGTTAAGATATTTCTTTCTCTCTCAATTAAATTCCTTTTATTTTGAAAACAAGGAAAAATAAATATTTATATATTATTGTTTTTGCAAAGGAATGGCGGATGGTTACTGGAATCGAAGACAGCCAAGTCCTCAGTTATTGTTGTCTTCCTGGTGGGATGCTTAAACGACCTCGTACTGACTACGGTACACTTATTTCTTTGTCGCCTTGTTGCCTTCATCTTTGTCTATTTTGCAAATTTTTCTTTAACTTTATTCTAGTTTTAGCTGCTTCTGAGATTAGTTTTGAAAAAGTCAAAAAATTTCGATAAGATTGGTATAATTTTGTTCAAACTTTAATTTTCGATCAGATTGATATAGTTTTCTGAGATTTTTTTATTTTAATTTTTTATAATACTAATTATTTTATTTATGTTTATTACTAAATAATTATAAATTTTAATAAATTTAATTATTATAATTATATAAATAAAATTATATATATATATATTTTATTTCTAAAAAAACATTATCGACGAAATTTTTCATCGGTAATACATTTTTTGTGACAGAATATACCGTCACAAGTAGTATTTGCGACAGAATATTCCGTCACAAGTAGTTTTTGCGACGGAATATTTCCGTCACAAGTAGTATTTGCGACGGAATATTCCATCACAAGTAGTTTTTGTGACGGAATATTTCGTCGGTAATATTCTGTCGGTAATACTTTTACCGACGAAATTTTTTTCTCGACGAAAATAGTATCATTGACTTAAGAATTACCGACGGAATTTTCCGTCGGTAAAGATTTTTTCTTACGGAATGTGGACTTTTACCGACGAAAAATTTCGTCGGTAAAAGTCCGTCCTTTTGTAGTGTATGAACATTAATAATTTATAATAATTATTCGCAATTTGTGTGGATGCCATATTTTTCAAATAAAATTATGGCATGCCTCCAATCGGATGCTTATAATAATTGTTATATATGGAAAGCAAATACAGCATTGATATGCTTTGCATATGTGGAATGGCACCACACCGACAGGGTGATGCGATAATTTGGGATGCAACAACCAATTCCGCAACCATTGGTGAACCTTGACAAGGTTCACAAGATTGACATGCGTGAGCGTCATGAAGAATTCTAGCCTACGAAGCATCAACAATGGATCCAGTAGTGGGATATACATTCTCAATGAATTTCTCTAGGTTATGCCATTGTTGGTAATAATTTCATACCATATGATGATTACACAAGATGGTATAAGGATGAAGGCTGACCTTTTGTTTGTCCACTGTCGAAGTTTGAGGATGTTAGAAGTATGCCATTTCCCGGACGAACTTCAAATTCAGTACCTCCTACACAGGAAATGGAAGTTCCTAGACCTAGCCGACAATGTGGGCGGACGCATCAATCGACCTCATCACATGCGGAGGAGTTCACTGCATTGAGAATGTCATTTAGTTATCCTGAACCTAAACGGGATCAGAGTAGCATCCAGTCATCGTTATTCCATCAGTCACCCCAAGGATGATGTTGATGAGTGTTACCGACCATCACCGCCAATGACGAGGTTAGATGACCAGCTTCTCACCCAAAGTTCAGGTTCAGCATATCTAAGTACACTGTATCAGTTTGGAACCCCTGTGTCAGCATATGGTGGTACATCATTTATGGGTCCATCTAGTAGTCAGGTTTCTTTTATGAGTGGACTAGGTGTTTGCTCCTCCAGCAGTGGGTTTTCATTTTTAGATACAGAAGATATGGGTCCCTCCAATAGTGAGTTTCCATTGACTGATGCAGCTGATGTGGGTCATTACAGCACCGTCCATGAGCATGCGGATGCCACACAACCAGAACCTGTGACAGCTACAGCAAGAGATCGAGGACAAGATCTACCGCGAATACGTGCCACTGATGAGGTTGAACGACGGGTGCAACCACCACTCAATAGGAGAGCTCCGCATTGTTGCTCAAAACCACGCGATAAGAGAGCTCCCCAATAGATAATTACTTTAATGTACTTTTCTATAATAATGTATAATATAACAAGAATAATGTATTTTTGTACAATAATGTATAAATTTACATGTTTCGCATTCCATGTTATGCAAGTTTTTTCCTATTTATCAGTACATGTTATATAATTTATTTTTTTATGTATAATTAAAATTTTTAAAAAATCATATGAAATATATAAAAAATAATTTTTTTTAATTATATATAAGAAAATGTAATTTTTTTTAATTATATATAAAAAAATTTAAAAATCAAAATTTAAAAATTTAATTTTTTAAGTATGGAAGCCGCCCTCATGGAAAACGGCTTCCATACACTAATTTTTAGAAAAAAAAATTATAAAATGAAACCGCCCTCCATGAGGGTAACTTCCATTTTTTTTTTTAAACATGTATGGAAGCTGTCCTCATTATTTTAAAAAAAAAAAAACATGAAGAAAAATCGCCGTCAGAAATGGCGATTTTTCAATGCATCTGAAATTAGCGTATTTTGATAGATAAAAACAAAACGTCGATAATTTAAAAATTAATTTTTTTATCAATATATAAAAAAGCCTCAAAAGTAACTCGTTTTATCCAAATTAAAAAACAAAACAAAAAACACAGTTTAACAAGTTATGAAAGCTAACAAATACCAATTGAGTTACAACTCTTATTAAGTTATTATATGTTTAGGGACTTATTAGCTTCGGTCATCAAGTAACTATTCTTTAATCACCAGTCGAAAAACATTAAGTTAATAATTAGTCACCAAAAGGGTTTCTTTTAATTTGTTGGCTTTTTTCTAATAAAATAGCAGCAAATAACACATCAAAGTGCAGCCAAAATTCTAATTTTTTTATTTATTTATAAAATGAATGTAAATAACTAGTTTTATATTTTTTTCAACTATTTGATTATTACAATATTAATTTAAATTATAATGTAAATTATTTTTTTATTTTTAGAATTTACTTATACAGAAAAGAAAAGCAACAAAAAAAAGAGAGGAAGAAATAGAAAAAAATTAAAATTATTTTTTATAAAATTAAACTAAATATTTCATACTTTTATAAATTAATTATATTTGTAAAAAATAATTTAATTTATAATATAAATTATTGTTTTTTTCTTTATATTTATTTATAAAAAAATCAAAGAATAAATGAAAAAGAAATAAAAAATAAAGGTGTCACCAACTAACTACTAACAACCAAACTAATGAAAAAGTTAATAAAAATGATCAATTTATTATAATACTTGTAATTATAAATCAAATTATTACGTTTTAAAATTTAGGAACAAAACAATATAAGTCATAATTTGAAAACTATAGTTGCTATTTACTTTTTTTTTTTTTTAATTCTGAAAACTATTACAAGTATTTATACTTCAAAAAATATTTAAATATGACATCAAAAGTCAAAAGTCAAAACCATAACTTAACCAGTGATATTTTTTAAAAAACAATATTTTTAGCCAACCGTCATATGGTATGTTTAAAATATTAAATTTTTAATTTCAATGATAAGGAATAAAACTCTAACAATGTTAAAAAATGAAAAATCAAAACCATGCCATTGTCCAAAATCAACTCATACAACTTAGCTCAAGTAAAAAAAAAGAAAAAACACAAGTTAAACTAAACTTGTTGTCAAAGATAAAATAAGTCATAACAGCACATTAGTCAACAACATGTTTTAAACCAGAAATGGAAATGACCACCTCTTTTTCTGCTTCGTCTCCTTCACACCACCACAATTTTTTCACTTATTCCAATTCCAGAAGTTTCAATTCAGATTCACTTCAGCCGTTGATCTTTTCCCCGAAGTTTCATCTTCACCGTCCCTCACTCTCCGTCCGCCTCAGTTCCAATTTTAATACGCGCCCTCCACGTTGTCTCTCGGCCGGC
Organism: Fremontodendron californicum; assembly: GCA_030761205.1. NCBI lineage: Eukaryota > Viridiplantae > Streptophyta > Magnoliopsida > Malvales > Malvaceae > Fremontodendron > Fremontodendron californicum. The sequence continues at coordinate 8,250,852 of JAULJL010000024.1, forward strand.
CCCGGTCCACCTTCTCCGCCTGACTCCGTCCCTCCTTGCCCTCCAGGTTTGGACTAGATCTGTTCATGGGTCATACCGCGATCCAAAATTATTTTTTTTTGCTTGTCCAAGCCCATATTTGGGTCGGTTCGGGTCGGTCCGTAGGCTCGAATTTACTGTTCATCTTTAATAATAATAAAATAATTATAATTAAATTTAAGTAAAGAACATATTTTTATATTATATGAACAGTGATCCGGGCAGGATCGGATCGGATAAAAAAAACACCTGTCCAGATCCGACTCATTACGAGCCAGACCTTCTGGACCTGGCGGACTGCGCGGTCCTTGAATAGGTCTAGTTTGGACCATCTTCTCATTTTTTAAATTTTTTTGGGTAATTATATATATATATATATATATATATATATATATATACGTTTTGACTTGGATTGATTTTTATGAATGATTCTGTAAAGTTTAGGCTTTGGATATTTTCTGCTCATCTATTTTTCTTTCGGTTTTAGTAACTGACTTTGTCTTTATTTATTTATTTATTTATTTTTTCTTTCGTAAATTTAGTTTTGAAATTGAAAAAATATCATGTAAATTTAGAGCTTAGTCTAGGAGAAAGAAAGTGAAAGTTTCTAAAATTAGGAGAAAGATTGGCAAAATGGGAATCTGAGATAGGAATTAGTAATTACTCTTTTTTTTTTTTTTTCTGGATTAGAAAACAAAAAGAAAAAAGAAAAATTCAGTTTATCAGTAACATTTGGAGTTCTTCAAAAGTGGATGATTATTATGATTTACTAGAATTTTTCTCCCACTTTGTTTGGTGGAATTTTTTTTAATATTTATAATTTTTTAAATTAAATTAACAATTACAAATAAATTTAAGTTGAATCATATTAAATAATAATTATTTATTTAAATAAATCTTTAATATCTTAAGTATACGAATTTAGAGTTAAAACCGAACCACTATGACAAATTATACAAAATATAGAATGAATTGAGATACGATACAACACAAAATAGGAAAATAATTAAAACACGACAAGAAAAATAACATGAACACGACACGAATATACGAACATGTCAAAATCTATATAAAACGAATTATTAACGTGTAAAAATTTATATAAATTTATAATACTTTAAAAATAACAAAAAATAACACATTACGAACACAATTTTTTTTCTCTAAATTAAATAACTATGGCAAATTATGCAAAATATGTCATTAATTGAGACACGACATGAACACACAAATTTTTCTCTAAATTGAATCACAGTGACAAATTATGCAAAATATGAAATGAGTTGAGACACGACGCGAACACAACATATGAAAAATAATTAAAACAAAACACGAAAAATAACATGAACATGACACGAATACACGAACATGTCAAAATCTATATAAAATGAATTATTAACGCGTAAAAGTTTATATAAATTTATAGTACTTTGAAAATATCAAAAAATAACACAAACATGTCACGAACATAATTTTTTCTCTAAATTGAATCATTATAAAAAATTATGCAAAATATGTCACGAATTGAGACACGACACGAACACTCAAAATTTTCTTTAAATTGAATCACAATGACAAACTATACAAAATATAAAATGAGTTGAGACACGACGCGAACACAACATAGTAAAAATAAAATAAAAAAAATGAAAAATAACATGAACACGACACGAATACACGAATATGTCAAAATCTATATAAAACGAATTATTAACGCGTAAAAATTTATATAAATTTATAATACTTTGAAAACACAAAAAAATAACACGAACACGAATATGTCAGGAACACATAATTTTTTTCTCTAAATTGAACCACTATGACAAATTATGCAAAATATGACATAAATTGAGACACGACACGAACACATAAATTTTTCTCTAAATGAATCAAAATGACAAACTATGCAAAATATGAAATGAGTTGAGACACTACACGAACACAACATAAAAAAAACAATTAAAACACAATAGAAAAATAACATGAACACGATACGAATACATGAAGGTGTCAAAATATCAATAAAACGTATTATTAACGTGTAAAAATTATATAAATTTATAATATTTAAACACATGAAAAAATAACATAAATAAAATATGGGATAAATTTAGACACGACACAAACACAACATGGGAAAATAATTAAAACACGACACAACACGAAAAATAACGTGAATGCGATACGAATACACAAACGTGTCAAAATCTATATAAAACGAATTATTAATGTGTAAAAGTTTATATAAATTTATAATATTTTGAACACGAAAAATTAACACGAACACGTCACAAACATACATTTTTTTTTTCTAAATTGAATCATTATGACAAATTATGCAAAATATATCATGAATTGAGACAAAATATGAACACACAAAATTTTCTCTAAATTGAATCACAATAACAAACTATGCAAAATATGAAATGAATTGAGATACGACACGAACAAAACATAGAAAAATAATTAAAATACAACACGAAAAATAACATGAACACTACTCGAATACATGAACGTGTTAAAATATATATAAAACGAATTATTAACATAAAAAAAAAATCACGAACATGAACATACTTTTTTCTTTATTTCTTTCTTTCTTCCTTTTTTTTTTTTTTTTTCTTTTCTTTCTTCTCTTTTCTTTCCTTCCCTACTAAAAAAAATATATCGCATGTCAACACCAAGGAATTGTTGGATATCAAGTAATATTTAAGTGTATAAATACGAAATACCTATACGTAGGTTGTCGTAACTAGATACACGGTGTATAATTATGTACACAATTGATATCATGTTTGATTGAGAAATTAATCTCATGGTACCCACTTGAAGAGGAAGACATGTCTTTTCGGGTAAAGACATGCCGATTCGGTTTCGTGCCTATCGAACCGATTCGTCCCCAATTGGTGTGTTTTTTCTGATCAAACAGGTTCCATCCAATTGATGCGTCTTTTTCGAACAGGTTCATTGGCTTCTATAAATACAGATATCCTATGTCTGTTTTTCATACACTAATTCACTCAAATTATTCTGTGTCATCCGAGAGAGAGACTTAAACATTCTTCTGGTTCGCTGTGTTGCATCCGAGTGTGCTCTCATTTGCAACATTTATCGAGAAAACTTGAGAGACGATTTGCATCAAATTGTAAGCACCTTTAGACAGGTAAAAAACGTCTTAAGGTCAGAGGTCCAACCTTGACTCGATATTGATTTTTTCAAATCAATTTCTGTAAGTGTCTTTATATTCGGTTCTGTATATCTGTTCGTATATTTATATTATATTTATAAGTAGTATATAGTAAATATTTTCCATTAGTAATCTCATGTAATTTATTTTATATTATAATTAGATTATGATTATGATTATGATTATATCATTGTTATTCTTACTGTTTTCTATCATGAACCCAAAGTGAACAAAGTAGAGCGATTGTTGAAAAAATAAGCATTAGTGCATAATTTTAGACATCATCGATTAATGCAGAGAGTAAAGGCTAAGAAATTTATGTTGCGATGCGACAGGATAATGCAATAGAAGGGTATTAAAAGTGCCCATAATTTTCCTTTGCATATAATTAGTTGAATTGGACTCTTTCTTGTTTGCTTATTGCATTTGAAGTCAAAACTCCATTAGAATTGCTTTGAAGGCAGCCTGTTTTGGTGTCTTATGATCTTTTCCGTGGAACAGGGTTCGCAGGAAAGTTACCTAGATTTCAAGATCGTACGCAGATCTTCTTTGCTGTTCTTTTCTGGATGTCTCTGTTCTTGTGGACCTCTGCATGGGATGGTAGGAATTCTGGCAGACCAAACAAAGGATCTCGATTTAGAAGATAACCTAGTAAGAATTTGATTCTGTATAGATATATATATATATATATATATATATATATATATATATATATATATATATATGACACTTAGATAGAGTAGTATTAGAAATACATGAAGAAAATTCAAATATAGATAATGAACATGTACTTTGTTTTCTTTCATTTCCAATTGGTTTTGTTATGTTACTGAAACGTTTTCGTGTAATATCTTAGTGAATCAATTTCAAAGCCATTTCTTTCACCTTCTAAGAAGAAGATAAACGTGAAATGCCACACAATGGAATTAAAATAGTTAAAGGAGAGTGTAAGTATAACTTGCTACTTTTTGTAGTGTCCATTCTAGTTGTCGACTAACAGATATGTTTACTGTTTTTTGTGAATCAACATGCACTCATTGATGTGTCACTGAGAGCTAGAAAAAAGTTCTTTTTGTTGACGTGATTGTTTTCTAGTCGGTTGCTTGCAAAATCGACCCCAATGACGGTTACCCTTTTTAATCTATACCTAATTAGATATCATAAGAGTAACTTGTTACATGATTAAACTTATAATACATTGCTGTCTTTCAGATGGAATTAACGTGATATTCTTTTGTTACTGCCATGTATTGAATGCATGAATTGCCTATTTATCACTTATTCTTCCCTTCTATGTTGCTTCGACTTTTCATTTTTTTTGAAGTACTCGTGTCTGACGCATATCCAGACATGGGTATGGGGATATGATCCTCCAAAGATCATCCAAATACATGAAAATCTTAGAAAAAATTGAACATACCCGTGTCGGATACATACTCGTATCCGACACTCACATCCGAGTCCGAGTAACATAGTTTCCTTGAGTGCATCGTGTAGATGCTAACCAATTAGATTATGATTGAGATTTTGTTTCTTCTATTTGTTGGATAATTGGCCATTTGATATCATGAATTATGACATAAGGGCATTTCATGGCAGGGTGGAGGGTCTCTTTATGATAACAAAGAGGAATAATCTATGTTTTTGTAGTGATTTTCTATTTTGAAGACGTATAATCCTCGAGAAATTGTATCTTTTTTTTTTTTTTTTTTTTTTTTAAGTTCCCGCACTTTGTCTCTGTTAGCTTGATAAATTACTGACGATCAAGGTCATGAACTGTGACTTTATGATAGGGTAGATGAGAATCCCATTGTGTAGAAGTAGGACTATTGATGTTCAGTTTAAATTTGGGAGAGGTTTTGCATGTTCTACTTGGGTAACTCTCAAGAGATGATAGATAATGACAGGTATCTAGTATTGTTTAATGCCCATTAGTAGAGGTGGCAATTGGGCGGGTTCGGACGAGTTCGGGTTCATTCGGGTTCGGGCTTAATCGGGTTTGGGCCCATTCGGGTCCGTTCGGGTTCGGGTCCGTCAGGGTTAGGGTCAGTTCGGGCCCAGTCGGGTTCGGTTCGGGTTTGTTTTACATTATTTTTATTTTATGTTAGATGTAATTATTTTTACATAATTTAAATATTTACTTTTAAAAATAGTTTTATAGCTTTATTATTATTTTTAAAAATAATCTTTTATTATAATATAATATTTTTAATTATATTTATTTATTAAAATCAATATTTGTTATCACCAAAAGAATATAAAATTAATTTTTTATATAAAATAAAAATTTTAAAATAATTTATTATAAAAAATATGATATATTATAAATTAATCATATTAATATTTAAAATAATTGATTTGATGAACTCGAATTTCAACATGTAAATACATTATAATTTATATTCACTACAAAATAAGAGATTTTTAGGGACGAACCCTGGCATTCAACTTTGAGGTCTAAACGGGCTTGGACTATCCATTTACAAATATGGGTGGGTTTTGGCAGAATTTGAGGCCTATATTTCGGATCGATCCGAGCTTGGGCAAGTGATGACTTAATTTAATAATATGCCTAAGAAAACTATAAATATGTTGCAAAGAGCAACACATTTTTTTTTAAAAGTAGTTTTTATCTATCTTTTAATATAAAAAATACTATTATACTAGAGATAAGTTAAAATGAATGAATTGCTATTAATTAATTTTAATATATAGAAAATACTATTATACTATTATAAGGGTGCTCTTAAAATAACATAAATAAAGGATAAGTAATATTTTATGTTTAAAAAATTTACATTTTTAAAATTTTCATGAGTTTAGAATTTTTAGATAGTGGATTCATCAAGATATGGGACATTAAAGTTATATGCACAAAATATAATTGTATTTTTGATAAAATAATTATTTTATCATATATATAATATAATATAATATAATATTAATTAAATTAAATTAAATTAAATTTTAATTAAGTTATTAAAAAAGATATTAAAGTAAAATTGATAAATAAAGTTTTTGTTTTATAAAAAAATTATTTAATTACAATTTGATAATTTTTATTTTTAGTATTAAATTCGGGTTTGTTCGGGCCGGGCTCGGGTTTGGGTAATTTCGGGTTCGGGTCTTTTCGGGTTCGGGCTCTTTTGGGCTCGGGCCATTTCGGGTTCGGGTTTTTTTGGATTCGGGTTTTGACTTTTTGATCAAATCGGGTTTGGACGAGTTCGAGTTCGAATTTTTCTGAACGAGTTTTCGGATTCGAGTTTATTTTTCACCTCTACCCATTAGACAGGTATAGTAGGAGAATGCTGCATATATCTAACCCAGTTTTTGAATACTATACTTTGTTGTTTTTCTTGCATAAACATTGCAGCATGGCTGCTAATAAGTTGGTAATTTTGAGCACCAGTATGGCCCAACTTCTGTAGTAGCTTCTTAAGAAGGCTAAAGCTGGGCTAACATCAGTTTGCAACATATATATATATATATATATATATATATATATATCTAATATTGGGTCGGGCCTGAAATAAATTTTTTCAATCCGAACCGGTTTGATTAAGATTACTATTTAATAAATGAAAATTATTTTTATTTAAATTTAATTATAATTAAAAAATTAATTTTCTTAATATTTATTGTTTTTTAAACAGTAAAATAGATTTTTCAAACTTGTCAAGTCGAGGTTTAGACAACCAAAATTTTTGTTAACAAGATCTAGCTCGATCTATGGATAGGTTATATATATATATATATATATATATTTATTGGTCAACTGAGTTTGGAAAATCAAAATTTTCATTTTAGTCTATATAAAGATTGAAAAAGTTTGTGGAGGCTAAAATCCAAAACTCCAAATGAAAGTTGAAAAGAACAGCAATAAGAAGCTGCTAGGCATATTAAATAAAATTTTGAAAAAACAAAAGATATTCTTTGTTATTGCTAATAGTATCATTCAATTCTGACAATACTTTTCAAAACATTTTAATGCAGCTCTAGACGGGTCAAACAAGCTATGGACTTTTGTTTCATATTCAATCACAGTACTGTTGGGGAGGGGGTTTCATATCTCCACTAATAATTATTTTTGAGTCTTAAGGACTCAAATGATATTTTTAAATTAGATTAGGGATAATTTTGTCATTCTCTATAATTAAAAATAATGGGTCCCACTTGATTATTTTTAAGTTTTATTTTTAAATGATGAATTTAAAGGGATTGGTCTGCACGTTGATTCGTAAATATATTTAAGATCCGTATTCGATCCGTTTGAAAAAAATAATTTATTTTACTAATTATTTTACTTTTTTATTTTTAAATCTCGGCTCACAAATTGATTCGCGGATATTTTAATATTAAATGATGTATTTAAAAAGGTTGGTTCGTACGTTAACTCGCGAGTCGATTTAGGATTCGTATCCGACCCGCTAAGGGAAAAAGTAAAAATATTTTATTAATTATTTTTAGTTTTTTATTTTATTTTTAAATGATGTATTTAAAGATGTTAGTCTGCAAGTTAACTCGTGTGTCGATTTAGGATCCATACCCGATCATCTTGGGAATTTTTTTTTTAAAATTTTTTTTATTTAAATGATGTATTTAAAGGGGTTAGTACGTACATTGACTCGCGAATCGATTTAGGATCCGTAGCCAACTCTCTCGGGGAAAAAAAATAAAATTTTATTAATTATTTTTAATTTTTAATTTAATTTAATTTAATTTTTAAATGTTGTATTTAAAGAGATTGGTCTGCACGTTGATTCGCAGGTCGATTTAGGATTTGTACCCGACCGTCTCGAGAAAAAAAATTTAAAAAGAAATTTATTTTATTAATTATTTTTAAAAAAAAATTTAAATGATGTATTTAAAGGGATTAGTTTGCACGTTGACTCGCGGGTCGATTTAGGATCCGTACTTGACCCGTTCGAAAAAAAATTAAAAATATATATTTTATTAATTATTTTTAGTTTTTTATTAATTATTTTATTTTTAAATGATGTATTTAAAGAGGTTTGTTGACACGTAGACTCGCGTGTCGACTTAGGATCCGTACCCGACCGTCTCGGGAAAAAATTATAAAAGAAAATTTATTTTATTAATTATTTTTATTTTAAATGATATATTTGAAGGGGTTGATCCGCATGTTTACTCGCAGGTCAATTTAAGATATGTACCTAAACCGCTCGAGAAAAATTAAAAAATATATTATTTTATTAATTAATTTTCTTTTAATTTTAAATGATTATTGATAAGGGTTAGTCCGTACGTTAACTCGAGGGTCGATTTAGGATCCGTGACCTGACCCGGTTGGGAAAAGTAAATAAATAAATTTATTTTATTAATTATTTTTATTTTTATTTTAAATAATGTATTTAAAGAGATTGGTCGGCACGTTAACTCGCGGATCGATTTAAGATCCGTACCTAAACCGCTTGGGAAAAAAGTTAAAATAAAGATAAAACAAATTTGCTTCTACCCTATGTGAGAAAATAGATATTAAGAGAGAATAAAATATAAACCACAATTTTATTTTCTTATTTTTCATTTATTTATTTTACCTCCTATAAATAAAAATATACATTGTACAATAAAATCTAAATATTTTTTAAAAATACATATAAATAACATTTGAAAATGTATTTGTATTATGTAATTTATAAATAAAGAATTATCATAAATTTTAATTTTATAATTAAAAAATATTTTTATATTAATATTATTATAATTTTAAAATAAAATATTTAAATAAATAATTATTATTTAATAAAATATAAGTTAAAATTAATTTATTATTATTAATTAATTAAAAAAAAAAATACCCCGACCAAACGGTATTTTTTCTAGTTCTTAGTATTAGGTGGTCCAGTAGTAATGGAAGATATGCAGCATTGGTAAAAAAAAAATCTTTTGCTCCAGTCACTTTGAAAAGCCAAAAAAAAAAAAAAAAGAACCATTCTTGGCTGAGACCTCTTCCTCCCCTTTGGTGGTTCAAAGAGGCAAGACTGCTTGAATTTGTCTAATTTTTTCCTCAGAAATAGAGAATGAGATCAATTAGGTTCTGCAAAGTTTAGTTGCCAATTCAGATACTTTAGCTGACTGAAAACTATAGTATATAATAGAAATTGAATTTTCCTTAAAAAGCTTATAATTGACTTTTGTAGACTTTAGCTATATGTGAATGCACAGGAAAAAAAAAAAAAAGGAAAGACTAGCTACAGTCTTAAATTTCAGCTATTCTCCTTGCTATTTAAAGTTATGTTATTCCGATTTTTTATTTTTTTTGAAATATCCGTATTTGACATTTGTGTTCGACACATATTCAGACATGGATATCAGATGGAGATACGATCCTCTAAATATATAGAAAAACTTAAAAAAATTAAATATATCCGTATCCTATACTCACTATCGAATTCGAGTAACATAGATTTAAAAAGCAAGGAGTGTGTAGACCAAGAGATGCTTAGATTTTTCTTTAGTCATAAAAAACAGCCAGAGATAATGGAAGAAAGTGAAAGTGAAAACACAGAAAAGACCCTGTATGATGATGTCTCACAAGTAAAACGGGACTATATCAGAAAAGGACTTTAACATCGTTTTTCCATGGTTTAGGTTTGTGGCTTCAATTTGCCTTGAAGTTGCAGGCCCTCACCCCTTTTCTATTGAATAAGGTTTCTAATTCTCTTAAATAAAATTTATTCCGGAAGATCTTTTTGGCCATATTGGAGTTCGAACGAGGAAAATATCTACTGTCAGTCTTAGAGTTTTCCTTCATATATAGCATAAATTTGAAATATTTGGCGAATAAACAAAACAATCTTATAGATTTGGGTAGTTTAGTATTTATGTTATGGTTGAAAAGTGTTATAGATTTGGGTAGTTTAGTATTTCTGTTATGATTGAAAAGTATGGTAAAAGTATTAGAACAGTTTGCACGATAATAAGCTTTGATTTGTATGGACGATAAGATTGAAATAGCAATGACGAAAAAATTAATTATTATAGAAATGAGATTGATTACTAAAACAGTAAGATTAAAATTAATGATTGGATATATATTTAAACGTAAATCAACGATGGATAAATTAAAGTAAAAGAAAAAGTATGGTAAAAATGCTTTAGCAATAAAATTGGAGTGAACAAGTATTGTGGGGAAAATGGAGAGTTTATACCAATATAAAACCAACTGATTAATGCTAAAACTCAATCAAATGTAATATCATCATGAAGTTTAAGAATCTGGATTTTTTTCTCTTCAATCTTTCTATTATTAAAAGGTTGATGATAAACAGATTTCATCTTCAATTTCCTATTATGAAAAAGTGAATGAAGATATCACTATCTATAATTATAACAGGTTTGATGTATAAATTGGAAGGTTACATAAAAGCAGATTTGACTTGAATCAAACAGTACCTATCTCTTTTTTAGCTCAGCAATGGTGTCATGATTCCCTTGAAACAAGTTAAAAATGGTGACCAGTCTCTCTGTCTGGTTTATCTCTGAAACGCAAAGCACGCGTCAACCTTGGTTTGGATGAAAACGAAAGCAACGTAAGATGACAAATGAATATGATGGGGAATGAATCCAGGACAGTCCAATTTTCTTTTACTGCAAAATGCAATCTGAAAGAGAAAACGGCTGTGGTGACAGCGCCCACCTTGCCTGATTGACAGCGCCCATCTACTACTCGACGTGTCCCTGCCTTAGAGGCCGTAAGCTTACAAGTGGAGAGTTCCAATTTGAAATCCGTGGGCTTACATGGTGAATCCAACACATCCAAAATTAAATTTGCTGTTGGGATCTTTGTCGTTTATGGATTGAGAGCTTATACTTATCCCACGGGTCTGATCAGATTCAATCATCAACAGTTTTTTTACTCTTTTTCTTTAAATCCCACTTAGCTCTTTTCCGTTTTTAACATGGTTAGTGATTGTAATCTGATATTAGATTCTTATTTTACGGTTTTTTTTTTTTTGTTTGGTTATTGATTAAAGTATAAATGATTAGTAATATGTAATGATTAAATTCATAATCATGAATTACATGTTTGTTTTTATAAATAAAAGATTATAAAAGATTTTAAAATTATTAATTTTTTTATAATTATAATTATAATTATTTTATTTTATAATAAATTATAAAAAAATTACTGCAATAATCATATTAATCATGATAATATTTATTACATTCACAATTATACTAAATACAACACGATGTAAAATATGTCCGTAATTTAAATCCTGACCTCCTGTCAAATGTTCTTTCTTTTTTCGTCTTCAAGTACAATAAAATCTTTCAATCTATTAGTATCTCTACTTTCTGCAGGAAAGAAATATTTGTCCTTCTCTTAATCTTTTCTTTTTGTTAGGTGGATTTGTGATTCAGAAGAACATAGAAAATGCTGCTGAGAAGTTCATCAACACCAATCTTATACTCATGGTTACCACATTCAAAAGACTGTTCATCACCAGAGCCAGACTTTCAAATTCTCCAAAGAACCAGATCAGTCTCAATTTACTCCCCGTCTTCCATAAATGACCATAAGCAGAAACCACAAAACTTAGCTGATATCACTATCCAAAATTATGTACCAAAACCAAGAAAAAAGATGGGCAAAGCCATAGTACCACCAACACCTCACTTTCTTGACAAACAAGCAAAGCAAGAAAGTGATCAAGAAAAAGAGTCAGAACCCAACTCTTGTTCAATCCAAACACTGTTTTCAAATTCTGGGTTGGGAGAAACAGTAGTGGACGGTGAAGATAGTACTGTGATGCTGCAGACAGAAGTTATGGGTGGTGGAGAAGGAAATAATGGTGGTAAAATCTGTGGTGGTGGTGCAGGTGGAGGAGGAAGATCAGGCGGTGGAGATGATGGTGGTGACTCAGGGTTCTTTGAGAGCAATAATCATGGGAATGATAGCACTGATGTTTACTATCAGAAGATGATTGAAGCAAATCCTGGCAATCCGCTTTTGCTTGGGAATTATGCCAAGTTTTTGAAAGAGGTAAGAGATAAATTCTCAAGACAAGATAGTTACTTTGCTTATTTAGAGAATTATTGTGTTCTTTTTTTGCAATTCCATGTTGGTGTAGAAGTGTAGGAGGGAGTGAAAGAGATGATATTTTCTCTTTGCTGAGGCAGTGAAAAATCTAATGCTTCACAATGTTTAAGTTTGCCACTCAATTGAAACTAATGTAATATTGTAACTATTATTGTTTGCTTCCTTACATTAGGAAACCTTTTTACCTCTTCTTAATCTGGATAAATTTTCACCTGTCCGAGTTTAGATTTTTGTTTCATTATATTTTGCATCAATTTTGCTAGTCCTTAGTAGCCGAACTTTTCATTTTTTCTAAAGTAGTATGATTCTCAAAATATATGAAAAAATTAAGCATACTCGTATCGGACATATACCCGTATTCGACATTCATCCTCGAGTCCGGGTAATTTAGGTCTGATCGATTTGTTTTCTTCTTTGATTTAGTTGGAACATTCACTGATTCATCTTCTGTTTGTTCACAGATTAGAGGAGATTTTGCCAGAGCTGAGGAGTACTGCGGCAGAGCAATTCTGGCAGACCCAAATGATGGAAATCTTTTATCTTTCTATGCTGATCTAATTTGGCATAACCAAAAAGACGTGCATAGAGCCAAAAGTTACTTTGATCAAGCTGTTAAGACTGCCCCAAATGACTGGTAAAATACCAACCACCAACTTATCAAACTTAGTTCATTTCATATGTGAAGATATGTTCTTTACATCTAAATAAACGTTTAACTGATACTGCTATATTTGTTCTATATGGTTTTCTTCTGTATCAAGCAACCGTTTTTTTTTTATCAAACTGAAATGTTGCCTAAAATTTTACTACATTTACAGCTCTTGGTGGATTCCTTGAATTGAATTTGTTTCTATAAAACTTATATTTTCCTATAATCCCTTAATTTTCCCTTTTTGTAGAATCAAATAAGTTTTTGGAAACAAAGAACTTTTTAAAGTTAATCTATAGCAGGTCTATTTCCATTGTTAGAACTCAGAATTAGGGTTTTAAATAACGGTTACAATGCAGTGTTATGGCCTTTATTTTGAAGTTTTCATTCTCTTCGTTATCGATATTAATAACATCCATTACGTTCGCAACCGTGATAAATGCGACACCACCCAAAACGCGTCTGCGATCGTAATTTAAATCTTTGCTCAGAATCACTTATGTACAGCTGAAACTTAATGGGTGATTTTCAATTTTGTCCACAGTTTTGTCCTGGCTTCATATGCAAAATTTCTTTGGGATGCCGAAGACTTAGAAGAGGAAGAAGAAGAGCATGAAGAGAGTGGACAAGAAACAGAGCACAGCTATATACCTCCAGATTTCTTCCTTCGACCTCCTCAACACCCTTCCATAACTGCAGCTTCCTAACTTTAGTATGCAATGTTACTCAAATTCGGATGTGAGTGTCGGATACGGGTATGTGTTCCGTGCGGGTATGTTCAATTTTTTTAAAGATTTCCATGTATTTGGAGAGTTCTTAGAAGATCATATACCCATATCCATGTCCGGATATGTGTTGTACACGAGTGTCGGACATAGGTACTTTAAAAAAAATGAAGAGTCGGAGCAACATAATATGTATGTACAAATGCTTTGACTTAGTAGGTTAGGTAGAGAACCTAGTAGATGAGAATGTCTTCTGTTCTTTTCCTAACTGTATCTTGCATGAATAATTTTGCCTACAAATATAATAAAAGTGAATATTTGTATTAGTGAATGTTTGAAAGAGGATAGTTTCTGGAAATATGGGGCTATGAGCTTGTTGAGTACCCCACAAGGCACAAGAAATAATCATTTTTTTGTCTTTTTCTTTATTTTCCTATAAGTTGGACTTGAATGTTGACAAGGGTATGTTTAAATTGAGAAAAGGAAGATGATCAACCAATTTAACTCCTGTTTGAGGTTTAGGTTGGCTTGGGTGGTTCTGGTTATCTGATTTCAAATCCAAATGCCTTTTAATTGCTTCAATTTATTTGAAAGAAAAATGAGAAAGAAAAAAAAAGATAAAGAAGAACAAGTGAAACAAGAAGATATCTTGAATCATATAAATGTAGTAACCTCATAAAATTCTCTTTAATATCAAACATCTACTTGGTAAAGAGATTTTTTAACCCATTTTTATCACTAAAAACAGTTTATATATTGAATGATATACTTGTTTCTGCTGGATCTGCCTTCTGATAAATGAAGGTTAAAATTTACCATTCTTATTAGTTTAATAGTAAAAGGTTTAGCTTAACACATGAATTTTAGTTTTGGGGTTGATGTTCTCACACCCTTGATCTCTCATCTCACATTTCCTAGTCCAACTTTGATGCTGGATAATGGAAAATTCACTACTTCCAGAACAAAGGAAGAGACTGAAAGACCATAGATTTAAGTATTATGTTATCCAAATTCGGAATAGTGTCAGATACGGGTATGTATCGGACATAGGTATACTCAATATTTTTAAGTTTTTTCATATATTTAGAAGATCATACCAATACCCATATCCAAATATGTATCGGCCATAAATCTCAAATACGAATATTTAAAAAAAATAAAGAATACGGATAACATAATTGGTCAATACCACCTACTTTAGGATACAAAAGCTGTCAAGTCATTCAGCCAAACTATAGCATAACACATGCTTGATAAATCGATGACTAATATTTTCTGAGATGACCTTCTGATTGTACTTGCTAAATGTTTATAACAACTTGATAAACATCATCCCACATAATATCTAGGAGAAAAAAAAAATGAGGTAAGGTAAGTGGGCTCCTACTAAAACTCTTTTTTTTTTGAAATATTCTTGCATATTTTGTACATTTGGCAATACTAGACACGACACGATTACACGATACGAACACGATCCGGAAAAAAAAAAAAAATACGACACGACACGACACGAAAAATAACACGAACACGACACGAATACACGAATGTCTTAAAATCTATTTAATACGAATTATTAATGTATCAAAGTTTATATAAATATAAAATATCTTAAACACGATTATGACACGACAAAATACATGAACACGATATAGATATACGAATTGCCAGGTCTAGTATTTTGTGGCTTGTAGTACTATTTTCTATCTCTTGACCTTTACATGAAGGATCACCAGCCATCCTTTTCTTTCATTGATTGCAGTGATAAGATGATAACATACATTAATATATCCATATTTCTTTGAGTCCCTTGGCATTATCTGTAGTTATCATTCAGTATGGAGCAACAGAGGACGTATGTCATGATTCAAATAATGGCTTATAGTGGTTGTTGCAATGCTTGGAATCATCTAAGTTTTGGATCCATTTTATCTTAGAATTTCCCACTGCTTTTTATCTGTTGTACAAGATTGGCTCCATTAGTGGGACTGGCCATCATGCCTTATATCCACTTGGGAAATTAGAAGTTTGTTTGCTCTCTTTAACAAAGAACAGTTCAACTGTACCATGGAAAAAAAGAGGAAAAATAACAGTTTAACCTAAACAAGAAAAAAGTTAGGTGAGATCTATGTAATATTGCAGTAAGATTGCTAAAATTTTGGTCTTTTTATATGTTTTCACTTCCCCATCTGCTGTTGATATAGGTATCTCTTTACCAAATCACATCTGTCAATAATTTTGTTTCACTTTTCAAAAATAATTGATAATATATATATATATTAAAAAATAACCTAGCTTAGTTTTAACCTAATCAATGTTTAAGAGCAGGTTTTATATAGGAACTTTTAGTGTTTGCCAGTTATGTTATTTGGTTTTGTAGGTGCGGTTTGATACGGGTATATTCAATTATTTTTAAGTTTTTTCATATATTTGAAGGATCATATTTTATATCCATGTCCGAATATGTGTTGGACACGAATATTTTAGGAAGAATGAAGAACCGGATAACATAATTTGAAAGACCAAAAATTAAAAGGAAAAAAAAAACTTTTTGATTGAAGAAATCCTTTGCTACACATATTCATTAGAGGCAGGATTGCTTTCATTTAAAGACTACTAATTACTCCATGATGATATCAAAGATTAGTGGTCATTATAGTGAACTCTAGAAAATTTGAATGAAGCCAAAGTAACGTTTATAATGGGACCCTTTAGTATAAACGGCCATTTTTCAGATTAACACAGAGATCATAATATCTTGCAAACCAGATGTTTATCAGCAATTTTAGAAAGAAAAAAAAATTTAATATGCTGTTGGCTTCAGATTAGACCAAAAGAAAGAACTATTGCTCTTGCATGCTTGGAGAAAATTATTCCTACTAGAATCCAAATAAAGAATGGCAAAAGAGGTAGATAATTTATTTGTCAACTATATTGTCTCCCACTTGAATGTGAAAATATTCCCATCAAAGGAGAAAAAAATCTGTCTACCATGACCAAACTGACCTAGGGTATCAAATTGGTAATGACCATGGAAATAGTCTTTACCATTGGAAACCATTTCTTGTTCAATTAGTTCTTGTTCTCTTTCTAAGTATGACAAGCTGTTGAATATTGGGTCAATCCAACTTTGCACAGGGTTTCCAAAAGAAAGGCCAGAAAGTAACTTGCTAAGACAAAAAAAATGCTGTTTTTCTAGGCTAAAATTGGCAAGAATTGAACAAGTTTTGAAATTAATAAGGTTAAATGAACAGTTATTACAAGAGTTGTTTGGATACTATGAAGCACGAACACTTTTGTCTGGAGAGTGTTCAAGTGTCGGACACGGCTAAATACGTATCGAACACGTCAAAAAAATAAAAATAAAAATAAAATCGGATACGGTCATAACATGATCAAAACACGGTTTGACAGATCCGGACAAGCAATGATGGGTTTTTTTTTGTTGCATTTTCTCCTAATATGAAATTAGCAATGAACAATTTGGTTCTAATGTGTATTTTAATGTTTAAGTTTTTAAATTCAAAAATAATTTTAAAAAAATTAAAAAACTATTTGCATGTTAATATTTAATTGAAAAATATCAATTATACATTTTTATTGTATATTATTATATAAAAAATATTTTTTATTATCGTATCCTGACGTACCCATATCCTAATTTTTTAAAATTCTCGTATTACCGTGTTTGTATCGTATCGTATCCGTATTGCTTGATTAAAAGAGAAAGAAAACATTGCAATGACAAAAGTTCCATAAAATTGGTATTATCTATATACAAACAAGCCACAAGGCCAGAGGCTGACTTGAGATTTTCCCTTGATACTTGGGCTGAGTATCCAAGTCCAGGAATGAACAAATTGGGCTTTCATTTTGAGCAAATCTGGGACTTGTGAGCAAATGGCTCAGAGAAAAGGAGAGACAGGTCAAAAACTGCAATTGAGCATTTGAGGACTCTTGAATCTTTGATAATGAGAATAAATGATCAAGATCAATAAATAACTTAACATCCTTACTGAGGATATACTATCAGTTTTGCATCAGCTAAAAGTTTTTTTTTTTTTTTTTCTATTTCATTTTATCAAATCTCCAAATGTCACACTGTTATAGTGATATTAATCTATGTTATTCAGATTTTTCATTTTTGGTATTCGAGACCTGTGTCCGGCACATATTTGGATATAGATATGAGGTACGATCTTCCAAATATATGTAAAAATTAAAAAATAAATTAAATATACTCGCATAAAATACATATCGGTATTCGATATTTACCCGAGTCCCAGTAACATAGATATTAATAGTAACTCGAGAAAAACATAGATATCTCATGATTGTATACTTTTTCTGTGTAATCACTTACTTAGAGCACTCATTATTTAAGATTAACAGTAGAAGGGAATTATAGACTTTTCACAGCTAAAATATCTGACTTCCCAGATAATACCTGGATGCCGACTTCGATAATGTGGGAGCAATCAACAACAAAGACTTTTGGGCACATTGAAAACTATATCTGATAAGAAAAACAAGGTACAGCAGATGACAAGATCATTACTTAAAAATAAGGTAAACAAGGTTATTAAAGATTGATAAGGCTCTTACTAAGGGCGAACATACAACAGGCAGATTTACCAACGAATAGTTTTCACTACATAACTGTGCCAAGGAGCACAAGAAATGAATGGGCTTAGCGTGGCCTATAGCAAGTCTCATAGCTTTCAGACATAGAGCTGTGCGGTTGAACAGGAAGCTCAACTTTATATTTTAGATTTCAGACTTGTATGCTTGGTCCGGCCACCATTAAGACAATCTGTTCAAGCATCAAGTGCCCTACTTCTAAACAAGAATATCTTTTCAAGTTGGTTGCATTTCTAATTTCTACTAATACGCATGTGAAGTCAGAATTGGATCACTATTTGGATGAGCCAATTCTGCCATGAACTCAAGTTTTCGATATTCTTATTTGGTGGAAGACAAATGGGATAAAATATCCCACTTTGCAAATGATAGCTAACAAACCACTTTATGCAAAAACTTGGAAGATTTTAGTTCAGATATATATTGCAAATATTTGAAGATCAATGTCCTATTTAGTATTTCGAGTAAAGCTCAATCCAATGAATTCTAGTTCCATTATGGACAGGTTAAATCTTAAAAGTTTTTTTTTTTTTTAATAAAAAATGCAATTCTAGTTCCATTATGTATAGGTTAAGTATAAAATTTTACAAGGACAGAGAACTCTTTACAAAGCAGAGCAACTCTTGGACTTACAAGCATACTAAAGAGGACATATACACTATAAATTCATAAAAACATGGACATTTTAAGGATACTGATCGATGAATTGGAGCCAAAAACTGGAATATTTTACACTTGAAAGATTTGTACTTTGTAGATACATCTCCAACTACAACAATGGCTTCACTCAGCGAGGACCTGATAGCCTAATGTCAGACGAAAGTGCATCAGTATTGCACTCTTTGTCCTTGTCACTACTCCACTTAAGAATACCTGAGTAAGCCCGAGCACCTGGGATCGAAGAGATTGGGGGCTGAGGTACATCACAGAGACCTTCAAGCATCTGAACTACTTTACTCATTGGTGGTCTTAAACGCATTTCTTCTTGTATACACCATAGTGCAACTTTTACTGCAGTGACAAACCTTTCATCTTTTTCATTAATATCTAGCTTAGGATCAAGGATTTCTTTCAGATTTCCTTCTTCCAACATCTTGAAGGCAAAAGACGGTAAATGAGCTTTCTCGGGAATTTCCCCTGGATCATAACTCCTCCTACCCCCAATGATCTCAAGCAAGACCATACCATAGCTGTATATATCACTCTTCTCTGATATAGGGTTGTTGGTAATCCATTCTGGTGCAAGGTATCCCCTTGTACCTCTTAGTGTTGTATATACTAGGCTTTCTTCACGGCTCATAAGCTTAGCCAAGCCAAAATCTGAAACTTTGGCATTGAAATTATCATCAAGAAGAACATTTTCAGGTTTTATGTCACAGTGCACAATCTTGAATTCACATTCCTCATGGAGATAAGCCAATCCCTTTGCTGTACCCAGTGCAATGTTGAATCTTGTATTCCAATCCAAAATGCTACTTTCTTCATTGTTCTTGAATATCCATTTATCTAGAGATCTATTGCCCATGAACTCATAAACAAGAAGCCGATGAACACCCTCAGTGCACAAGCCTTTGAGCTTGACCAGGTGCACATGATGGATACTTCCAATAATTCTGACTTCAGCTCTGAACTCCTTCTTTCCTTGTCCTCTACCCTCCAATTTTTTAACAGCCAATTGGGTGCCATCTGGCATCACTCCTTGGTAGACTGAGCCAAATCCTCCTTGGCCAACCTTTTTAGAGAAGTTTTTAGTTGCATTACAAAGTTCACCATAAGTATAACGAACGGGCATCCCTGAAAAACCGTCCAGGAAATTATCCTCCTCCAAGTTTTCTTGAGCACATTCCAGCAATCTCTTCTGTTTGCGGTAGTAATAGAATCCCACATAAAGTAGACCAGCAATAACCAGAATTGTTACTACTGATATTATCACAACAAATATAACATGCCTAGCTTCATTTTTGCTTCCTTCTTTAGCATGATTTTGCAAACCATTTTCATTCCTTGAGACCTTCACATATGAAACAAAACCAGCAGAACCCAGCTCAGCACGCTTCAGACCTCCTATGTGGTCAAACAAAAAGCAATTCCCAGTACTGTTTTCAAAGAACAGTGCAGTACAAGAGCAATTTCCGAGGCAAGCCTTCTTGCAAGCATCTATATTGGATTTCATATAGGGTTTCACAAACTGAAGCACATAATAATCAAGCTTCTGACCAACATAGAGTAGATCTGCTGAATTACAGGTTGAGGCTATTGGTGGTCTGCAGTCGTTTTGTGCGAGAAGTTTAGGGCATTGACACACAGTGTCAAAATAGCACACCATAAATGGGGGACAATGCTGAGGAATGTTGCAGGGATTTTGTGGTATCTTTGTTGCCTCAGCAATTGCTCTACTTCCCCGGTCAAGATTATAGAACACAATTGCTCCATCTGCTCCTAGTTTGGCAGCCCATGAGACATTCACATCAGAATTTTGAGAGAAGTTGAACTGCCATAGCAAGACTTTATTGTGATCATAAAAGTTCCATGAGTTGGACACTAAACGTGCAGAATAAACCTTGCCGGTGAAATTTTTACTGGTTTTCCGGATTTTGTCTAGCAAGGACCAATAAGTTTGTGGAGTCTGGAACCCTGTGTACAAGACCAAATCCCCATACTTAAATTCAAGATAATCACTCTTATCCCTTCTGGGATAACTTTTAAGCCTCATTCCTTCCACAAACTCCTGGCCAGATAAAAGGGTATCAGTGGGATGGCTAAAACTCTGCCAAAGAGTTCTTCCATTGTCCCCGTGAAGTACCAAGTTACCTGAGTCCAGCAATTCCAGGGATGTAGCCTTTTCTCCGGTTGTGTTTGTGGCCCAAGCAACCTTATCTCCTCTTTCCAAATAAACATTTCCATTATTGTCAAATACAAACTTACCAGATTTGTCAACCAATAAGCCTCCTCTATTAGCCATCCAAACAACTTGGGAGGTTTGACAATGAATAATAACCAAGACAAAACTTTGAGCATCCAGGGCAGTATAGAAGCCAAAACCAAATATTTTATTTTTGGACAAGAGGAACCTGCCATCATGTTCTACCCATTGCATCTGAGAGGCTTGGAATCCTGGATATATCCGGCCAACATGTTGATCCACAGCAATACATATTTTGAAGGCTAGAAGTAGACAAAAGCACAAGGTTCTGACTTCGAACAAACCCATAATTCCTGTAAATACAAGCTGCTCAACCCCAAGTTTGCGAGCTAGTATCCAAATATTGTGCAAAGATTATCAAAATTGAAGACTCAAGATAACAGAAAATCTAGTTAAAAGTAAGAAAATCGATACACAAGATTTTTTATAAAAAAAAGCTTCTTTAGGTTTTATATCCCACAAGATGGAAGTTTAATGGTGGAAAAATGGGTTTGCTCCCTAGTTACAGCAGGAACCTTTACCTTTTACATCTACAATTCTGAAAACAGATACAAGAAAATTTGAAGAGAAAATAAGCTAGACTGTAGTACAAAATCAGTCCAATTACAAGCTTGATGTGTAACAATTCAATTCAGTAGAAAACCGTAGTAGCAAAGGAAAAAACAAAAGTAAGGATGAACAAACACTCTAATGATACAAGTAAAGCTAAAAGCAAAAACAAAACTGTACTAGCATTCTGGAAAATGAAAGAACATTCTAAGATATTAAATGGTGGGTTTTCACTTTACTAATTAAAACTTACAAGCAGGATTAGAAATCCAAAAGAGCTTTCAAATAGTCTTTGATGGCTGATGAAGAGGCAAAAGAAAGATGACCCAGAACAGGAAAAAGAGACATGAATGGCCAACCTCGTTTTTTTTTTTTTTTTTTTGGGTTCAGTCCGAGAAACTGCTGGTATGACAAAGTTGGGTACTTGGCTTTCTTTTTCTTGACTTAAAAGGGCATAACCTTGAAGTAAATTGGAGATTAAAACTAAAATCTATTATGGAAAATGGAAACCATATACATATTCCTTGTTTCCCTGTGGAAATTGTGGGAGAGAAATTGGAAGAGTGAGTTGACAGGGCAGGTGGTAAAAGTTATTTCTTTGCCAACTGTCAACTTTTTAATTTCTTATTACATTTTTTTTCATATAAGTAGAGTAAATTTGTTTTTTTGAGGGATGTGGATTGTGTTGTGAACTTTGAAATGGAGAGGAAGAAGATTAGATCAGAAGATGGCCTTTTCACTTTTGCATTTACAATTTGCATCCAGTTGTTTGTTGGATATGTTACATCATAAAGTAGTAGTTTGGTCATCAGAGTCAATAACCTATACCAATATTATTAGGAGTTTTTATTTTTCTTAAATTATTTATATTCGACATTTATATTTGATATATATTTGAACATGAGAATGAGAATATAACTATTTAAAAACTCTTCAAATATATAAAAAAATTAAAAAAAATTAAACATACTTATATCAAACACATATTCATATTCGACATTCACACTCAAATTTAAATACCATAAATTTTGAAACATTTTTAGCTCCATCTCTTTTATTAGTACTTTTATTTTGTTTTCAACTTTTTTTCTTTTCTTAACTTTTATTGGTACTTTTATTTTTATTTTATTGTATTCAAACGTGTTTTATTTATTTCTTAATTTTTTACTGTCGAAAAAAATATATGATAAAGTACTAACCAAATGTTACCCGAATGGTACTTTAAGTAATTTCTTAACTACCCCATTTGGCCATTTCATCTTTGATCATTGGAATTCATAAGATCATGGGTGCAAAATTTAAAATTAAAATACAATCATCCAACGTTAGAAGAAACAAATAAAAATATGAAATTTCATTTCTACTGTTCCATTTTGCATTTTATGATTGGATGATGCGATCAGAATTTTTTTCACCGATAATCCAAATGAAACGAGGCAATATAAAACCATCCCAACATTTTTTTTTTTTGTCGTGTGTGCTTGGGTTATGAGAATCAATGCAAAATATTTGTTGGGGACATGTTTTCTCCTGGACAAAAGTAGTCTGAACTCTAAATGCAAGTAGAAAGCAAAGTCAAGAGTGAAGATCCAACCTAACAAGCAACAACCAATCTGATTTTTTGTTGGTGAGGTGTTATTAAATTTGTCCAATGATCGGATTATTCGATAGTTCATATTAGATCAAGACAAAAATATTTTGAATTCCAACCAATCTGATCCGATTCAAATTATTGTTCATCACTTTAAAAATATTTTTTAAAATTTAAATATAATAGTAATATAAAATAATATTTTAATATTATTGTAAACAATGATACATGCAGGTGTCACTAGAGGCGGCTAATTGGCTATTGCCCTTTCTTTTTTATTCAATATAAAACCACTCAATTTCAAGCTTGATTTTTTTAAGTGGAAGAAGAAAAAAAATAATAAAAAACCTTCCATTTGCCTCTCCTGGGCATGCAGAGGATTGAGCATTGGTCCATTGAATTATAATAATCCCAACAAATTATCATTAAAAAAATGTGATTAACATTCTTTTTTGCCATTATCAGGGAACTAATAAACAAAAGGAACTTCATCATTAGCATTAGCTGAGGATTAATTAACATCAATACATCACTCTATTGAGTGCGGTGATTAAGCATCCATTGCTTACATTTCATGTTTTTTTTTTCTTTTTAGAATCATGCATAGCACTCATGGTTAAAAAAATAGAATTGAACCGGTCGATTATATCGGTTTAATTGAAAATCAAAAATTTGTTTAATTTGATATAATACATAAAATCGAGAATGTATTGAACCAATAAAAAATTGATTTTAAGTTATTTCATTATTTTTTTCAAACATTTTTTTTAAGTGATAAGATTTAAACATTTGATCTTTTAATTTTAAATTAAAAATCATACAATTAAGTCAAATATATTTTTTATTATATTTATTATCATTTAATAGTAAAATTATTTATTTAATATTTAAAATTTTAATTAAATCAGTTAATCCAACAATAAAAATGATCGAAAATTTTATTGGATTGACTTTCGTTGATTTTTTCAAGCTAAATAACACTAAAGGAAAGAAAAAATATGATAAATAACACTATTCTCATTGCCTTAGTAATCATTTGTTTTATTTTTTAATTCCCCATTCAGCAATTAGGTCAGCAGGAATCAAATCTATCATTTCAATTTTTAAAATTTCTTTGGTTTCAAAAATACTATAATAATTAGAAAAATATTAATCAATGTCTAATGACACTAATTAAAATGATATATATAAATATAATTAATGCATTATTTTTTTGAATTTAATAAAAATAATATATTAAATGCAAATAATATTTTCAAAATTATAAATAAATAATCATTAACTGATAATTATTACGAAATTGTATAGTCATCAACCATGAATAATATTCATCATCTAGTGTTACAAAAGTTAGCTGGTATTAGAGAAGGGTCCAAGAAAGCTTAAGAAATGTCTTTTTTGTGAGAAGTTCAACACACTTTCTTTCTTTCCAAACAAGAAAATTATGACAAAAAACTATTATTTATTAAATGAGTGTGAGCACGTTTTGGGGACACAGAATCCACGTTTTCTCTTTAATGACCACGACATAAAAATATGAACCACTCTTTTTCTTTACACTTGTATATGGGCAGATCCGAGCCACAATTAGGATATTTTTATTTTGCTTACTCAAATTCAGTTCAATTTGGATTTGGATTAGTTCTAAAAATTCGTATTATTATTTAAAAAACATTTTAAAAAATTTATAATTAAATTTAAATAAATATTTTTTATTAAATAAATGATAATTTGGATCGAACTAAATCGAACCAAATTATAAAATTTTATGTCCAAATCTGATCTCAACTCTTGAACAAATCTACTTTCCTTTCCCTTAAATAAGATTTCATAACTAAAGAGATGACCAATATTTGGGCTTTAAATAAGAACATTCAATGACATATAAAATGGAATAGATAATACATAAATAGATAATTAAAGAAGCTATGCCCAATAGTTTGGGACTTGAATTAGTTTTTTTGGTTAGGATTTGCAATTGGTTTCATCTTAGAGTAACAAATGTTAGAAAGCATGATCTAGTCGATAAAAAGAAATACCCAATAACAATGGATTCGGAATTTGGTGGTTAAATTATTGATCTTGCTACCCAAATTTGACTTATTATTAAAATGCATTGGTTACAAGCCAAAATAATTTGTTTTTATGCATTAATAGTGTTTTTTTTTTTTCATTTATAAGCGAAATTAAAAAACTATCATATGTCATCGTTTTTTTAGTGAGATAATTTCTCATCTACATGATCCAAAAGTCCACAAAATTTGTTTTGTATCATTGGATAGAAATTTTTCTTGTGCATTTCTTGAGGGTAAAACTAGATCTGTCCAAGGGTCGAGCTACTTGCCCGGCCCTATATGTCCAATCTGAATTGGATCGAGTCTGAACAAGAATTTTAATAATTCGGACCGACCCGATTTGAATTACTATTCATTAAATAAAAAAATATTTTTTATTTAAATTTAATTATATAATATATAAATATTAATATAAAAATAAATATTTTAATATTTAATGAATAATAAAATGAATTTACGAGCCGTGGTCCGACTCAATCCGACTCATGGACAGGTCTAAGTAAAATTCACATATCCTCTTTAACTTTTTTATTTTAATCCTACTTTAACCTTTAACTTTTGAAGGGTTTCATTTAGATTTCTATCTTTTTTTTTTTAAATAATTTCATTTTTGTCATAATTTTATTTAATTGTTTCTTAAAATTGACGTAATATTCATGTTGTAGATTACATGATAAGTCACATGGATATTCTCTTGACTTTTCATGTGGACATTTTTCTCAAACGTTAATGGAACAGTGTAATGAGAGTACCAAAATTAAATTATACTTTAAAAGATTAAAGACTCAAATGAAACAATTTAGAATGTTATGGGCTAAAATAAATAAAAATAAAAGATCAGGGACTGTAGATAAAATTTAGGGTTAATTACACGAATAGTCATTCAATTATTAGAGGTTTTTTTATTTTAGTCACACAATTATGAAAAATATCAATTTAGTCACTCAAGTTATAAAAATTTAGTTTTTTTGTCACCTAGCTGTTAAAGATTTGAATGACGTAGCATTACTATGTCAACTTCAGATGACACGTGACATTGCCACGTCATTCGACATGCCACATGGCATTTATGAATTTTGAAAAAAATTGAAAATAAAAAATACATTATACTTTTGATCACTTAACTTTTCAAAAATTTTTATTTTGGTCATCCAACTTTTAAAATTTTACAATTTGATCACCAATGTTTTACTTTTGTCAAAACTTATTTTATTAATATTTTGGTCTCCATTATCAATCGTTCGTTGTCGACATGATTTTTATAACAATATGATTACCTATATCAAAATTATTTTATTATTTTTGTTATATATATCAAAATATCTTGAAATAATAATATTCAAATAAGAATTCAAACTTTATAAATAAAAAAAAATATGCATTCAATATTTTTATTTTAGGGAATTAAAATTATATTTTAAGTTTTTTATTATTTGTAATTATACTCTTTAAATTTGAAAATTTGATAAATAAATCCAATTGTCAAAACTATTTAAATGCATTACTTGAAACATTTGATATCCAGTTCATCCAACTAAATTTAAGTAAGTAATTATTATAGGCGATATCAATCAATCAAGAAAATTTAACCAAAATATTAAAAAATTTCATAACGTCAAGATTCTAATTATAATGAAAGTTAATAATTTTGATTTCATGCAACCAAATATATAATAAAAATAAAAAATATTTATAAAATTAAATTGCACAAAGTTGGTGATTAAATTGTTATAAAACCATGTTGACGGTCAAACGTTCACAATGGAGACAAAAATATTAATAATTTCACAAACGTTGATGATTAAATTGTAAACTTTTAAAAATTAGGTGACCTAAATAAAAATTTTCAAAAAATTAAGTGATCAAAAGTGTAATTTATCTTTTTTAAAATTTTAATTTTATTTTTAAAATTCATAATGACACATGAAAAATGCCACGTGACATCTGACATATGATGTGGCATTGCCACGTCATTTGGTCGTTAGTTTCTAACGGCTGGATGACCAAAAAAATTAATTTTTATAACGTTAGTGATTAAATTAATATTTTTCATAGTTGAGTGACTAAAATAAAAAATCTCTAATAGTTAGATGACTATCCATGTAATTAATCCTAGAATTTATCCTGTTAGTATTTCTTTGAGAAGATTCTTGATATATTATGAGTTCATCAACGGGCTTTTAGCAAAATTTAATGGTTGGGGAAATAAGCTGATTTATACAAAAGACTTAGGGTTAATTTAGTATTGTCGTTGTAAAAAAAAAAATTGAGTTGGAAAAAATATGTTTTAAAAAGTGGTGGAAAATGTGATTTTAAGAATTTTATCGTTATGAAAAAATATTATGGTAAATTAAAATGTAAAAAAAATATGCATAAAATAACAAAAGTTTAAAGATGTGAGAATAATAAAATCATTTTATGTCAAAAGTCAGCTTTCAAACTGCAAAAACATCATTTTTTTGGCTTTTCAATTTGAGTTGTCAAATCATGATTTTAACAGCAAAAGCCAAAAAAGTTTATTCGTGTAATACTAATTACGATGAAACACAAATTTTAACTTCAAAAACTGGGTTAAAGTATCTAGATAGTCCTTGTACTATAGTCAAAAGTGAATTTTAGTTCATATAATATAAAAGTGAGTAATTTAATTATTGTATGTTTGAAATTGGTGTAAAAAAATAAAATTGGTAATATTATTAATGAAAAACTGTCTAAATGCTAAAGTAGACATGTGAAATTAAAAAAATAGATAACTTAAAAAAAAAAAAAATTAATGACATGTCACTTTTTTTAGTGAGTAACAAATGATTCAACTTATTAAAGAAGGTTCTTTTTACACCCGCTACTCCAAAAATATGTTTAGACAATATGTATAAAGTGCTGCGAAAACCTCAACAAATACTGTTACAACACCTTTCAATGTGTTTTATATGTAACTAGAATTTTCCCCCGCTTTGTTAGAATTTTTTTTTAATATTTATAAATTTTTTAATTAAATTAATGATCCTAAATAAATTTAAATTTAATCATACTAAATAATTATTATTTATTTAAATAATTTTTTATATTTTAATATATATTAATATCAATATATCATATTTTATTAATTATAAAAACTAAATATGTGAAAATTATTTTATTTATAAAATACATAATACAAATGTATTTGTAAATGTTATTTATTTTTAAAAATATTTACATCTTATTGTATAACATATGTTTTATTTATGATATAAAAATATATTAATTTTCATGTTATCAAATTCTATCAACGATGACAATATAATTGTGAAATAAAATCATCATTTAAAATATAATCTTAAATAAATTATTTTTATTATGATTAAATTATGATTAATAAATTTAAATTTCATAAATTTTTATTTATGTTGAAAAAATAATGAATTTTTTTTCCTTTTTGTTAAACTAATGAGCTACAAACCTATTTTTTTTTTTTTTTACTTTGTGTATTTAATTTTTTAAATATAAAAATAATAAATGAACAATAACAAAATAAAATTGTGTATTGTATTTTATCAATTTATTATTTTTTAAAATATTATAAAAGATCAAAGACCCAAAAAAAAATTCTAACCGTTTCCTAAAGAGACACATGTCATACAAAAAGGTCATGTAGTCAATCTTTTATATATATATATATATATATATATATATTAGATTTAAATATATATTACAGTAAGATAAGATATTCGTCATTTATCCCTTCCATCGCCTTTTTTTTTTCATTTTTTTTTCTTCTCTTTAATCTATCCTCATGAGCATTTGATCGGTTCAATTTATAAAAATTGATAATCGATTAAACCGACACAACTTCTAAAATCGACGGAACCGATCGACATAAAATCGGTTTAGTCGGTTATTTTGGTTTGAATCACTACCAGAATTCCAAACTGGCAAACTTTCCTATTAGTGAAGAATCACTACCAGAATCTGAATTTGAAAAATATATCAAATAAATCAACTATAAGCATTGAATGAACACACTAGTTGCTTACATCCCTACACATACAGCTCATATGATATGAATCAGAAATATATTTAAGTAAATATTTAAAGCCAAATCAAAGCTCAAGAAATAACATAGAAAGAAAAAAATGGAAGAGAGGCTGGAAGTTGGATGTAAGTAAGGAAAATCACCAGCTCATTCAAAAAGAAAAGTGAAAGTATATGCAACAACCCAAGAACGAATCCAGTTAACCACATTGACCAGGCTTCCTGCTGAACCATTTATGTTTACAGGAAATATCTGAAATATAATATAATAAGCCCCCCAATCACTTAATTTAATCTTCATTCTGATAATCTTTAGTCAATATTTCATCAAATGAACTGAAATTAAGGTGAAAAAAAAGGACTTGAGAAATTTACCTCTGACACTATAGTCCAGGGAATTCCCCCATGCCCAGATCAAAACTAAGCAAAAAAACCGCAAGTTTTAGATAGATGTAAGATAAATATCCAGAGTGAAGAAATGAGAAATCTAAGTTGTAGGGGACTGGGGATCGACTGAACTGAAGATTGAAGAAAGTTAGAAAAGGGGAGTGAAGAATTTTAGATCGGGATAAGGTTTGCTGTAGGGAACGGAGAATCGACTGAAACCCTATTAAAAACTGAAACTGAAAGTATGGGGGATCGACTGAAACCCTATGAAACTCAAAGTATGGGAGTGAAGAATTTTAGTTTTTAGATCAAGTCAGATTAGAAAAGCTGAAAGGGTTGGATTGTGCAAGTTGGGTTTGGGTAAGCTGGATAATTGGATATTTGGGGTTGGGTTTAATTTAAATATTTATTAATAATTTTATTTATTTATTTTAATTAAACTGTCGGTTTAATCGGTTGGTTCGATTTCAAAAAATTAAATCATAAACCGATCGATTAAACACGTTTTAACCGAACAAGCCAATCGATGGTACCGTAAATCGAAAAAACCCAATCGAAAAAACCAAATTGTGTTGTTTTTTCGGTTTAGTCGGCTTTCCGACTTTCTTGCTCACCCCTACTCATCTAGACCTGCTCAAGGGTCAGGTAGCCCACCCAACAAACCTGACCCGTATTAGGCCGAGCTTGAGCATAGATATTTTTGATTCGAGTCGGGCCGGCTTGAATTACTGTTTAATTAATAAAATATATTTATTTATTCAAATTTAATTATAAAAAAATATATTTATTATTTATTATTATTATTTGTAGGGATGGCAAAACCCGATCCGACCGATGGATTTCGAACCGATCCGATCCGAATGGAGAGGTTTTTTTTTTTTGAACAATGGAGGCGGGGCGGTTTTTTTTGTCTGAAAGGCGGGGATGGAGCAGTTGTGGTAATTGCCTGCTCCACACCGCCCCGCCCCGAATAGTGAAATTACAATTTTACCCTTACATATTTAGCTTTTAAATGAATAATAAAATAATATAATTAAACTTATTATTTTTATGTTTATATTTAATTTATTTTTAAAATGCTTTATTATTTGAAAAAAATAAAAATAATTAATAAATATCAAATGGGGCGGAGCGGGGCGGGGCGGTTATGGATGTAACCGACATCCATGGAGGTGGTAGTGGTATTGAAATTTCAACATCCATGGCGGAGCGGGGCGGGGCGCGGAGCAGTACAATGGCGGGGCGGGGGCGGATACTGCAAAATCCGCCCCCGCCCCGCTCCATTGCCATCCCTAATTATTTGTGCAATAACCCAGGTTGACTCGGACCCTCCCAGAGCTGAGTTTGGATAAAAAAAATTGAAAATTTCTGGGCCGCAGCCTATGAGGAGATCTACTCTCATCTCTTTAAATATATATATATATATATATATATTTAAATTTTTTTATCCTTTATACATAAAATTTTAAAACTATCTTTGACAAATAATATAATTATTTTTTTGTCCTTAAAAGAACACGTGTCACACAACCAAAGAATTTTGTAACCAAAATTATATGTATATGTATGTTAGATCGTAATCTTTTTCCTTTAACAACATTTTGACACATATAACAACTTTTAAATATACTATAATTCTTATTCTATAACAATTTTTCTACATATATATTTTAAATGCAACTAAAAACTATTGCAAAAATATCTTATTGCAACAGTTAAATGAGCCTTCAAAATTTTATATTTTAGTGCTATCAATTAAAATTTTTAACAGTATCTGCAACATACAGCTAAATGATAATGATAATTTCAACCCTATATCTTTGTGATCTATATTTATTTTAAATACAATAATTTCAGTTTTATTCAATATAAGTAAACAAATAGTAAAAATATTGAAAGAATATAATTAAAATATATATTTATTTACAATATTTTTTTCCTTAAAATAAACTCCCGAAACTAAAAATTAAGAGAACTTCCACGTAATATTTTACAATGTTAAAATGAATGTCAAGTTTGTTGAAAAAAGAGATGACAATGGTTAGTAATAAATAGATATCCGATACTATCCGATCCATTTTTTACGGATTAGAATATTGCGGATTCAGATATTAGATTTACTATCCTCAGCGGATTCGGATATGAACTTTTTGATATCCGTTACTCGAATTCGCTTGAATTTTGGTTTGGATATTGTCGGATATCTGAATTCATTATTCGAATCTGCTTTATTTATATGGATAATGAATTCGGATATCCGAATCCGATACCCATTTATATATTTAATTCTATTTTTAATTATATATATATATTTTAAAATGATTTAATAAATTTAAATATTTAGCATATTTAGATATCCAACGAATATTTCTCTTTAAATCGAATGCGAATTCGGATAATAATATTCAGATAATAAACAGATAATAAATAATTCAAATTTTGAATAAGTTAAACGAATTTAAATATTTAAAATATTAAAAATATTCGATTCGCTACTATTGAAAGTAATTAATGTACAGAAAAACTCATTCTTATCCTACTTCTTGAAAGGGGAGAACAAATCGCCATCTAGAAATGGGAAAAAAAAAAATGGAAAACCTTTCCTAATGTTAAACAATTTTCAAATCAAAAACTTTCACTTTAGTTCCAAGTTCCAACTCTTGACTTGCCTTTAACTTCAGATTCCTGTATTCCGAAAGACATTAATTACCAGTCGCATTCATGAGTGAAAATTTGTTGGATAAATATGAAAATAATGTCCTCAATAATTAAATAATTATTAAATAATTTAATAATTAAAAATTATTTGAAAAAGAAAAATAAAAAATAAAAAATTGTTAAAAAAGATATTGTAAAGATAAAATTATTTTTAATGAAAAAACTTTCTTTTCCTTTCTCCTTCTATTAAAGATTTATTTTTTTAAAAAAAATTTAATTAAAAATAAATTAAAAAGATAAAATATTTAAATATTTATTTTTAAAAAATAAAAAAATTTAATTTTAGAAATATTATTTGTATTATTTATTATTTATTTAATTTTTTTAATTAAAAAAAGTAAATAAAAAAATAAAAAAATTATGTTTTAAAATAAAAAAATTATTTTTAGAAAAAATTAATTTTTAATTAAAAAATAAATTAAAAAATAAGAGAAAAAGAGAGAAGAAAGTTTTTTTTTATCAAAAGTAATTTTATCTTTATAATTTTCTTTCTTAACAATTTTATATTTTATATTTTTCTTTTTCAAATAATTCTTACACATTATACCATTTAATAATTATTATATTGAAAAAGATATGTTTTTCAAATTTACCCAATTTCTTATTATATATGGTACTTCCAAGTAAAAGCTTAACGAGTACAATAAATAATCGTATGAAATCATGCATGTTAATGTACTTGTGGATCTATTCGTGGGTCAGATCGAGTTGCGGTTTAAAATTTTTTTATTTAAATTTATTTTTAGTCAAGTTTGGGTTGACTCGAAAGTCAATTTCATTATTCATAAATTATTAATATATTAAAAAATTATTTTTATTTTTATATTAATATATTTTTTATAATTAAATTTAAATAAAATATATTTTTTATTTAATAAATAATAATTTAAATCGGATAAGACCTATCCAAATTAAAAAAATTCTTATTTAAATTTGATCGAATTCAAATTAAACAGATCGATCTTTGAACATATTTATGTACAATTGTACTGTTGTACATGCAGAAGAGCAGGAAAATCTAGATCTTTACTGTTGAAGTATTGTTATCTTCAGCAGCCCTTACTCCATCTATAACAAACATATAGGCTACAGTACGAGTCTTTTCCAATTCAAAGAGAAAATCAGCATTGCTACAAAGGAGATTTCAAGTACGCAAAAATTGACACATCATTATTAGATCTGGCATTTTACTTATTTTAATTTTTTTTTATATCATAATAATATTTAAATTATTATATATTTATATAAATTTTAACACGTTAATAATACGTTTTATATAAATTTTGATACATTCATATATTTATATCGTATTTATATTTTTTTATATTATTTTATATTATAATTATTTTTTTATATTATATTTGTGTCCTGTAATTATATTTTAATTAAAAGTGAGTATTGCAAGGTATAGATCATTGATTGCACCTTGACATAGCTTGAAAAAAAAAAAAAAAAATCTAATTATCTAACTATAATATAATTTTAACTACATAAAAATTTTAGGAGTTGACACGTGGTTTTTTTCTCGTAAAGTAAAAAAAAAAAAAAAAAGAAAGAGGAAAGAAAAAAAAATGATAAAAATTTGTGTGTTCGTATTTATATTATTTTTTTGTGTGTTTAAAGTATTATAAAAATTTTTATATTTTAATAATTCGTTTTATGTATTCATGTAGTGTTCATGCTATTTTTCATGTTGTATTTTAATTATTTTTCTATGCTGTGTTCTTGTCGTGTTTCAATTCATGACATATTTTGCATAATTTGTTATAGTGATTCGATTTAGAGAAAATTTGTGTGTTCGTGTTATTTTGTGTGTGTTTAGAATATTACAAATTTATATAAATTTTACACGTTAATAATTATTTTATATAAATTTTGACACGTTCGTATATTTGTGTCGTATTCATGTTATTTTTCGTTTCGTGACGTGTTTTAATTATTTTCTCATGTGGTATTTGTGTTGAATCTCAATTCATCCCATATTTTGCATAATTTTTCATAGTGATTAGATAACTCTAAATTCATTTACTTATGATATTAAAATATAAAAAATTATGTAAATAAATATTAATTATTTAATATAATTCAATTTATATTTATTTATGATTGTTAATTTAATTAAAAATTTAAATATTAAATAAAATTAGCGAAGGGAGGAAGAGTGTCTCAACTCATAAAGTCATAATGTATTTTGTATAATTTGTTATAGTTAGAGAAAATTTTGTATGTTTGTAACGTATTTGTGTTATTGTTTTGTATGTTTAAAGTATTACAAATTTATATAAATTTTGACACGTTAATAATTCGTTTTATATATATTTTGCTACGTTCGTGTATTTGTGTCGTGTTGTATTTTAATTATTTTCTCATGTGGTGTTTGTGTCTTATTTCAATTCATCCCATATTTTATATAATTTGTCATAGTGATTCGATTTTAATTATAAATTTATTTACTTACGATATTAAAACATAAAAAAATATTTAAATAAATAATAATTATTTAATATGATTCAATTTATATTTATTTATTATTATTAATTTAATTAAAATTTTATAAATATTACTAAAAAATCTCGCAAGATAGCGGAGAGAGAATTCTAGTTATATAACTAATTCAGAAAAAAAAAAAAACACAGATGATCTTGCTGCTAAAGCTATAATTGTCATGTCCAGATCACTTTCAATTATTTTAAAAATGGCAAATTATTTAATGTTGGTTCTCTTTTCATTTGGAGTAATTGATCCGAGTTAGAGAAAAATATTAATTAGATATTCGAATCTATTAAATATATAAATTTATTAATTTAAAAAATATAAATTAAACAAAGATTAAATATGTAAACGAATATCGAATTCGAATATCCGAATATGTTATCTATATAAATAAAGTAAATTTGGATAGCAGATTCGGATATTCAACACTTTTCACACCAAAATAAAAATGAATTCAGATAATGGATATCCAATAATTCATATCCGAATATGCTACAGATAATAAATATAATATTCAAATTCAAATCCATAATATCCGAATCTAAAAAATAAATCAAACAATATTAAATATTCGATTTTTTACTATTTATTATCCATCTTTCATAGTTGATCTCTCGAAAGATAAAAATTCTTGAAGTTTTCTTGGATTTTTAATCCTAAATGCATAATGGTGTCAGTCTGTCAGTAATATGCTGGTTGCGACTGTCACTGCCAGCAATAACCCACCTTCACTAATCTGACTTTGTTGAGAAACTCTATTCTTCTGTTTTCTTTGATATCGATTTTCCAAAAACATCATTTATGCTAATTTTAAACCTTGTTCCAACGAGTAAGAGAAAATGCTATTTGATAAGTGTTTAATTTCATATATTTTTTTTATTTAATTTTTTTATATTTTGTGCTTTGATTTTTAAGTTTTTTGATATTTTACCAGGTTTTTATACTTTGTAGGTATTTTGAAAGAGATGAAGTCAAAATATGTCAATTAGGATGTTTAAGAGCTTATAAAATCACAATCACAAAATGAAAAAAGACTTGAGAGTCAAAAAGATCAAATTCTTGGTGTAAAGCAAAAAAACAGATTTGACATCCGGAGTTTGCTGCTAAGAAAACATGATGTTAGAGTCTTTCTTCGAAGAAACTTCCTTATTAACTTTTGAAGCTGACTTGAATACTTTTCCAACGGTAGCTCATGGGCCTAAATCGGATAAGAAATGGTCATCCAAATTGACGTTGGAAGATCTCCCTAAACAACCCTAGCGGCAGAAAAAACTCTAACTGCAAATCACTTTTTTTTTTTTTAAATTAAAACCCTAGCCACAAATCATAAGGAGAGAAGCCCTAGTTGCTGCCTATAAATAGAGACAAGAGGGGATAGCCACACCACATTTCTACATGCTTTAGTATTATGATTTCTTCTTTGCTTTAGAGTTTTTGAGAGAACTAGAAGATGAATAATTAATATTCTTCTTCTTCTTTCTTTCTTTAAATTTTCTTCTTCTTTTCTTTTTAATCTTATGTTTATGTTAACAATACCTATGCTAGGCTAAACTCTTCTTTGGTTAAGGGTGATTTCAAAGCCCTAGGTAAGTTTTGTAATTGATTTTCAGATTTATCTATTATTGGTTTCTATCAAAGTTGCTTATGTTCTTCTATAAGAATTGTTTATGATATTTGTCTTGATTTGTTTAGGTTGCAAACTAAATAGATCTTGATAATTATCTAATGCTAGTTTAGGAGTCTTGGTCCGTGTAATTGTCTTGATTTCCTATTCATAAGTGGCAATTTGTAATTCATGATTATGTTGGGTTTTCAGGGATTGCAATGTGGAACATAACATTGGTTAAACAATCCGAGCTTATGTGTTTGTTGCTTAGATCAACCTATCTTTCTCATCATAAGGCTGCTATTACATTAAATTAAAAAGCTTATTCTAGGTTGTCTAATAGTTAGAGATTAAAAAGAGAGCTTGTTCTATTTAACGACGAACTAAGGAAAGATTGGGGTAACAGAGCTTGTTGTTATCTACGGTTGATAGTTTTGATAGTTAATTGATGTTGATAGATCTGATTATTGATTCTCAATGATGTCTAGTGGTGGAGAATGAAACCTTAACCATATTTCTCATATTTGATATTCTCTTACTTATTTACTTCTTACTTTTATTATTTGCTTTAGTTTTAAAACATCTTAAAACCCCCTTTTCTTTTCTCGTCTTTGAACGTAAGTGATAAACTAATAACTTATAAATTAAAATCCAATCCCTGAGGACTTGACCCTTGCTAACTACTATACTTACAATTGATCTTTTTAGTGCAAGGTTAAATAAGATATACTTTTTTGAGTGCATCATGTTTTTGGCGCCACTGCCGGAGATTGCTTTCTTTAGTTTATTTGTTACTTGGTTTATTCTTATTTTAAGTTCTAATTAGTTTTATTTTTCTTGTATATACAAGTTTTTCTTTTCAAATTTTTAGCAAATAACGATGGAATTGAATAATCTAACACTTAAGGAGTTGGTTCAACAATTAGTCATGGGTAATGTTCAAGAATTGGAGAAATGTGGAGTATGCTTTATGATGGATCATCCAACCAATTTGTGCCCATACTTCCGAGATGATAATTTTGAACAAGCCTATGATTTAGGAGGATGTCAAGGCCATCAAGGGTTGCAAGGACAACAGTATGATGCTTTCTCAAACACTTACAATGAAGGATGGTGGGATCATACTAATTATACCTATTCGGGCAATTATTAAGAAGTTGATCCTTATGCCAATTACAATCATCCATCTAGCTTCAATCAATCATGGCCTCAACAACCAGATCTTTTTCAGCCACCACATGTGACTCAAAGCCAAGGTACATCTCTTGAGGATTTAGTTTTTCCCTTGTTACTAATACTTTGCGATTTCAACAGGAAACAAGGGCAAGTGTCCAGAATTTGGAAACGCAATTAAGCCAAATGGCTAGTAGTGTGGTGAGATTGGTAGAACAAAGATCTGGAAAACTTGAGGAAGCTAATGCTAGTGTTGTGATCTTGAGAAGTGGGGAACAGGTTGAGGAAGCACCAAAAAGAGAAGTGGATTCAAAGGATAATAAAGCTATAATTGAGAGTACTTCGACACCTGAGGTAACTTTTAAGTTTCCTATTTCTACTAATGTTTCTTCTCTAACTTTTTCTAGCAGATTTGCAAATTCTAAGAAGGAGGAACATGAAAAACAAATTCTGAAAACCTTCCACAAAGTACAAGTAAATATACTTTTTTTGGATGCCATGAAACAAGTACCAAGATTCCTCTAAGAGCTATGCACCACCAAGAGTGATGAAATAATAATTGTGGTGGAGAATGCATTTGCTGTTGTGCACAGGAAACTTCCTACCAAACGCAAAGATCCTGGAAGTTTCATGCCTAAAACGGAAAATCCCAAAAAGCCAAGAAGGGGTATTGGTTAGGTTGAAGACATCAAATCAAGTGATAATTGGGAGGCAGCCCAATTGGTGCAAGCATAGCCAACCCGCCATGTCAAATTTGTTTTTTTTTTTGCTCTTAATTGTTTCTAGGTTTATTTCAATTTCACTAGTTTGTTTTGAGTTTTTAATATTTTTGAGTATTTTAATAAGTCAGGCTAAGGACACTAAACCAAGCGCTTCTTGGGAGGCAACCCAAAAAGATGGAAAACACACATAATAATCAGATTTGCTCTTTCCTACTCTCCATCATTCTATCTTTTATTGCTTTTGTTTCATTTATTAGTTCTTTTCTCTTACACATGATTCTTTCATTTGGGATAATAGCATTACATTGAGGACAATGTAAGAATTAAGTGTGGGGGGAAGAATTTAGGATTTCCTTTAGTTATTTTGCTTTTTGTGGTTTTTTTTTGTGTGTGTTTTGTTTTGAGTCTTTTTAGTTTGTTTTTAGTTACTTTCAATACTGTGATGAGACATGATTTGAATTGGTTTAAAAACTAGTTTAGTAGTGAGAAGATTTTTCATTAGAATTGAGCTTGATATCAATTTTTTTATGAGCCAATGTTAATATGATATGTTGATTGAGAAAGAAACATGTTCAGACTTAAATCTGACTTGTATAATCATCCTTGTGAGTTTTTGAGCCTATATGATTGATGCATTATACATATCAATCCAATTTCTTTCTTGTGTGCTCTCATGATAACAGGTTTCTCTAAAACTTGCTTTAAACTATTTGAGACTATATTAATACATGTGACAACATGGATATGATAGAGGCATTAGGATTTTTAACCATGGCCAAATCAGCCATCCCCTATTGATGTTCCAAGAGAACATCCCCTAGTGAGCTAATTTGAGCCTACATTGAATAAGCTATTTCTTTGGTAACCACATCTTACACCTAGTCTAAACATATTTATATCTTTACCCTTGTTCTAAAGATGAACTGAATGTATGAGACATATTGCAAAAAAAAACAAAAAAACAAAGGATACTTATTGAAAAGTTGTGTTAGAAACAAAACATAAGTGTGGGGAAGAGAAAGGCAAAAGTCAAGAGAAAAAGAAAATGGAACATTGTGAAAATACATTCCCATATAAAAAAATACTATC
Organism: Fremontodendron californicum; assembly: GCA_030761205.1. Lineage (NCBI taxonomy): Eukaryota > Viridiplantae > Streptophyta > Magnoliopsida > Malvales > Malvaceae > Fremontodendron > Fremontodendron californicum. Next base: position 8,290,476 of record JAULJL010000024.1, read on the forward strand.
TCTTGAACTTTATGGGTAAAGAAAAGAAAAGAAAAAGATGTTACAAAGTTGATTAGAATGAAGCAAAGGCTCAATATGAATATTTATCCCATGTTATTATGTGCTTCATAAGAGTTTTGAGAAGTTTTCTTTGTATAATATTATTATGTCTCTAAACTCTATGAAATCTTTAGAATCTTTGTGATATCTTATCATTTTCATTCTTTAACCACATTATAACCCCTTAGCCACATTACAACCTTGAATAAAGACCTCTTGATACATGAAGTTGTATGATCTAAATAGTGGAGAATAAGTGGACAAGCAAGCATATGGTAGTACTATTTTCATGAGATTAATTGAGTGTAAACACTTTACCACTACTTTAAAGCGTGAAAATCATGAGAGTATCCCATGTGAGAAGTTGAGATTAAGTTTGAATATGCATTATTTCGATTGAGATATGTTATGTTAATATTGGCTTAACTCAAACTATTTACATTCAAGCATGATTATCTTTGAAATTCTTTAAGCTATTGATTAGTTTGTTGGTGTAAGCCTTGCAAGCCAATCTAGTTGGGCTTTTAAGACACTATTTATATTTTCATGTATTGCACATTATAGTTTATTAATTATAATTGAGGTATTTCTTTATCCATAAGTTTTGTTATAATTGTTATAAATCACTTGTGAAGATAAAGCCCATGAAACACAATGGCCTTGCAAAGGAATTGTAAGGAGTTACAATTATGAGGATCCTTATGCATCAAAGCCGTGTTTCTAAAACTATTCCTGGTCATTGTATTGTCAAGACAGAGCATTGACAATTCTCAAAGACTAGCATATGTTAAGCCTTCATGCACATGATGCATGCAACAGATCTCATAGGTTGAAAGTATAGAGATACTTGGAGATAACATATGGGTGCTTGTTAGTTGAACAAGTTCACTGAACATGACCTGCTATTAGAGTTCCATTTGGTATCTCACTTAAGTGTCTATGGAAAACACTCTCATGTGTCAATAGTGTAATTAATCCTTTAACTTGTGACACCAGGTCATCTTGTATGTGAATTGTCATACTTAGATTTCATCATGAACGGGTCCCAACGAAAGATGCTTATGGTAGGGTGTTATTGGTATGACATGAAGCATACGAAGATGAATGAGTGGTCAAGAGAGGATTCATCACCCCAAGTGATATGAGGGGACATATCTCACATGTATCTGGCTTATATTAACTTATGGAAGTCCTTAGCCAAGGCAATACTTAAGGAGTTAATATTAAAGCTGCAGATCTAATATGAAATAGGATAAAGAGTAGACACTGAACCATGCTCTTTCTTATCCAGGATATTTGATGAAGGGATCGAATTACACAAACATATTGTACACGAAAGGCTTGTTGAACCTTGTTGACTCTCTCGGCATTTGGGTGGTCATGATGCATTGCTAGATGCCTCTCATGATCTATAAATATGAAATGAAAATTCTTAAATGAATTTAATTTATATTTATTGCCAACATGTTGGGGGCCTAATGGGTCACGCACAAAAGGTGATTACTGGAATTAAAATGAGATTGGGCTAGATTAAATATTCATTAAGTGTTAAGGACTTATTATGAATATTTAATAATATGTATAAGGGCTTTAATGCTTTTAGTCCAGTAGTTGGCATACACTAAACCTGGTTATATATATGCCTTATGTTGTTGCTGCCTCCCCCTAAGAAAAACCCTGGTAGCCGCGCGCCTCTCATTCTCCCTGAAGTGAGGTTCGGCCCCATAGACAAAAGAGGAAGAGGAATTCGTTTCTTCTTGTCTGCTTTTGAATCGACTGACTAGCAAAAAGGAGGAAGGTTTCTCACAACCTAGACTACTAGAATTGTCTTGGCAAACATAATCTCAACCTTGTGAAGATTTTTGAGTCGCCTGTGTGGATTATTGTTAGAGGCCGGACAATTGGACGGCTTTGGTTTACGACAACCGAGCTTGGTGTGCAAGAACAAGAACATCAAGAATCTTTCTTGAGGTTTCGACAATCTCAATCACAGAGGTATGAGATTTTGGCTTATTATCTGACCTTGATAGGATGATCGTTTTGAATTCATAAGCAGATCCATGGAGGGATTCGGTTTTCTTTGTTTTTGTTTTATTCTGCTGCATTGTTAATTTAACTTGTTGATTAAATTTACATGATCTCTGTTTGAGCATGATCCGAATCCCAACAGTGGTATCAGAGCCTCGTTTATGTTATTCTTATACGATCTATGCTTTGATTATTTCCGTTTAACAAAACTGTTTTGTTCTTTGAGTTGTTTTGGTCCGATTGTCACTAACCAAAATTATGAGATTTGCACTTGTAGTGTTTTGATGAAGGTAGCAGCTTATTCATGGTGAATTCTTGTTGATTAATTGGTTTAAAATTGTTTTAAATTGATTAATGCAAAGGACGAAAGTTTGGCAACAATGAGAATTGTTCATACCTGTTTTGCGCCGACTTTGGTGTTTTGAAGCAGAAAAACTTACAGATTTTTCTTGGCTGTTTTTAATGCATGGTTTGATGATTTTTAGGTTTTAAAATTGCTTAGAATTGTTCTTTGCAAGCCTGAAAAATCATAAACAATTGGACATTGAAAACTTTTGAAGCTGTTAAAAGCAGATAGAGAGGCTGAGGGCAAAAGGGAGGCAGCGACTAAACCCTGTAGCCGCACGCCTGCGCCTTTCCCTTGCTAGGGTTTTTTGGTTGCCTCCGTTTTTTCACAACATATTGATTTTCGGCAATACTGAGTTACCAATGTTGTAGTGTCCTAGTTGAACCACAACATTTGATTTGGTGACCATAGTGATATTGTTGAATTAATTCTATTAAACCACCAATGTAAGAATTTACATGATATAAATTTCCAATTAAATTGTTTAATTGGATGATAATTTAATTAAAGAAAATAATCTTAATTGGATTAGGATTTATTCTAATAAGATTAGAATAAATGTTTATTATTTTCTTTAAATTAAATTAAGGATCAAATATAATCAATGAATGGTAACTAGAGATTAAAGCATGATTTATATGTTCATAAATTGATTGTGAATGTATGGGATGATTATGGACTTAGACCTAATATGATTGTGGATGGTTAGATTTATTTTTCATGGTTTTTATTATTAAATAGGAACTGCGTGCCCTGCCTTATCTCTCATTTTCTGGAGTTGTAAAAAAATTTTCCTCACCTAATTCCCCTAAAATGTAACTTGAGGGTTCTTTATAACAATTGAAATTAGTTACACAAAAGTGTAAAATTAGGATTAGCTAGGAAACATTTTGTAACTTGAAGATGGAGATCAAAGGTGCCATGAAGATAAAAAGATTACAAGGAAGCTTTTGAAGACTATGTATGTAATCACCTAGAAATTTGACCAACTAATTTCCTTTGATGGCTCAAGGAAATTAGATTATAAAAGTCCATAATCATCCAAGTAGAAAACATGTTATAGATTTATTTTATGCGACATTATTGTAGACACCTAATTTTGTCCGAACCACAAAATCAGGTATTTTTCTTCCTAAATTGATATTTTAGAATGCAAAAAGTCTTTTCTCATCTTGCAGGTGGTACTCCGAGACTTAGTTTAAGAAGCCAAGCATAAAAAGTCAATCTTGAAAAAGTCAACCTCAAAAAAGTCAATCTTAAAAAGTCAACTACTAAAAAAGTCAACCCACATTCACAATCAAGATTCAAAGTTCAATTGAACAATGGTGAAAGAATTTTGATAATCCGAGGTCTACAATGAAAGATATGGAGTCCGGAAGATGGGTTACAGAGATTTAGTAGAAAGGAAACCCTAGTTCGGAAAATTTGGGAAAAAGTGCTTAAACGATCAAATTGGTCAAAATTAGGGGCTTCGAATGAAAGATAAGCAATGACTACGGGTAATGGAGAGGCCATTTGGAGGCAAAACTGAAGGAAAAGTCAATTTGGAAGAAAAACGAGAATTAGGGTTTTTGGTGGATTTTGGCAAAATTGCAGGAATGGTTCGATTTGTTAAAACTAAAGCCCCTAATTGATGAGGAATGAGTAAACAAGAATATCCCAAGACTCAGTTTGAAGTAATTTCGAGAAAAGAGCCGATTAGAGGAAAAACGAGAAAATTCTAGATGTTGGGAAAAGGAAAAATCAAGTCGGAAGGGAATTTGATCGTAAAAATTGGGCGTTTTGGGATCAACTCCAATTCAATATATAAAAAAGGCACAGAAAAAGAAAATCTGGAAATCATACTTGTTTTGAGTAAAATCGAGCTTTGGAGACAAAAGGGCAAAATTGGAAAATTTGAGAAAAATAGTAAACGAGCTCAAAAAATTACCAAAAATTCCAGATCTCAATCTTAACTCATTTGGAAGAGATTGGCAAAGAAAAATCTGGATTCGGAGTTCATTTGCAAAATGGCAAATTTCGGGCCCATTAAGCTAAAATTCAAGAAGATAAATCCCGGAATAATAGCAAATGAGCTCCAAAAATTATGAAAACTTCCAAATCTCACTTTTAAATTATTTGGAAGAGATTGATGGAGAAAAATCCGGATTCGGAGCTCGTTTGAAAAATGGTAAAAGTTCGGGTGCATTAAGGGGCAATTTTGGAAATAAATCCAAAAAAATAGCAAATGGGCTCAGAAAATTATGTAAACTTCTAGAATACATTTTTTTTTTTATTATTTGGGAAGTATTGAAAAAAAAAATTGGATTTGGAGTCCGTTTGCTATTTAATTAGATTTGGGGGTCAAAAAGGTCATTTTATCGAAGAAATCGAAGAGGGCTTTTCTTGCAATTAAAAAATGGAGATTGGGCTGGAATTCCAAGGGTCAGCCGGCCGAGCCCATGTTAGAGAGTGATTTTTCTGAGCTCTTGCATCGAAGGGCCAAGAATGGATAGGAAGGTAGTTATTTTTTTTAATCAAGCCTTTGCAATTGTGACACACGGACCAATGTATGAAGAGGGATGATGTCATATTTATGACATCATATTCATGGCATCATATTAGTTAGGGGCTGATTAAATCTAAGGGTTGAAATTTTTCATAAAAAGCATCTTGGATTAAGAGCAATTGGATCAAAATTGGTTAGAAATAATGACAACATCTTTCTAGATTCTTCTACACCATTCTGCCAAGCCTAAGGGGGAGGGGAATTCATATTTTTGATAAGGCTTAGAGGGCTGAATAGAGGCAGTAGCTAAGGGAAAAAGGAGAGAAAAAAGAAAGGAAAAAGAGAGGAGAAAAAGGAGAAGGAAAAAGAAAGGTTTTGGCTTGCTACTTCTTGATTTGGAAAGCTAGATTCTCATACTTTGTTGACATGATTTTGCTATTTTGATTGTCATTTTATTCTCTTTTATGAAATAAACTTGTTTTTAAAATAAGTTTTAAGGAGTTTCTACTTTTTTTTTTAAAGAAATCAAGGAAGCAAGTTTTCCTCCATTTTTCCATCATGGCCAAATGATGCATTTTTTGTTAGATGATTTTGTGTTTGATTTTGTTCATGTGATTTGTTGTGGTAGGTTAAATTACTTGTGTTAGATTAGCTTGATTGTGGTAGGTTAGTTCTAAACCATGCCATGTGTTTGTGATAATGTCATGCCATGTTCATGATTACTACCATTCGGCCATGATGATTTCATTGTGCATGTTTGCATTTTTATCACGTTTACTTGTCTAATATGCTTCCATTGATCTTCATACATTTAGACCATGCCATAATATTGTGTATTTTGATTTATTATGCCATGTGTTTGTGTTAATGCCTTGCTACATTTCCTCACATAGGATTAGTGACCATTCGGTCTCTACATATGTTCCTTGCCTTGTGTGTGCATTTTCATTTTGTTTAGGTACCATGCTTTGCATTATTATGCCATGAGATTGTGTATTGGTTGTGCCATGTTCATGCATTAGTATTAGGTTTATTTGGTCATTATATGTTCATGATATTTTCATGCATTTTCATAACATTTTAGGTCTAGGCCATCTTTGTATTGCCATGCATATTCCCATTCATATTAGGTCTTAGGACAACTTTGTATTGCCATGCACTTTCATGTCACTTTAGGTCTAGGTTACATTTGCATTACCATGCTTCTCATGCATATTATGTAGGTAGCATTTATTGCCATGCAAATTCATACTAGGCATTAGGACAACTTTGTATTGCCATGCATTTTCATGTCACTTTAGGTCTAGGTTATATTTGCATTACCATGCTTCTCATGCATAATAGGTAGGTAGCATTTATTGCCATGCAAATTCATGCTAGGCATTAGGACAACCTTATATACCATGCATTTTCATGGCATCTTAGGTTTAGGTTATAATTGCATTACTATGCATCTCATGCATATTTAGGTTAGGGTAGCATTTATTGCCATGCAAACTCATGCTAGGCATTAGGTTATTTTAAATTTCCATGCATTGCCTACATCATTTAGGCTTTAGATCGTGCATTTCATACATCAAATTTGCTGTTTGTTCATGCATCTCATACCATACCACTTGATTTTTGATTTAAATCAATCAATGGTTTAAAGTCAAGCTCACATGAGCATACTTGTGAAAAATTGAGAAGTTGTCAAGTTGATTTTTCTACCTTTGTGATATTTTTTACTTAACCAATTTTTGTCCAATTTTTTAGAAATTTTATCTACTGTTTGTAGGTCCATAGACGAGTCTCCAATATTTTTACTTTGATTTTTGAATGATTTTATCAAAGGCTTAAAAATGATTTTTGGCAAAATAGTTTTTCACCCAGTGTTCTGACTTTCGTGATTTTTCTGGGAGGTTATCCTTATTCTAAAAATTAATCCAATTTTTTCCCTGAAATTTAAACATGTTATGAGTCTCCTATATATATATATTTTTAGATTTTTTTGATTTTTTAAAATAGGTTAAAAAATCACGTTTTAAAACTGGACAGTAGAGTCAGATTTGAATTTGAGGGAAAATTAATTTTCTGTTTTATCTAAGGCATTAAGAGAAAGCTGCTTAGGAACCTTAGATACTGTCCTAGGTTGGTTTCTAGGCCATTTTAATCTTAAGAAATGATTTTATAAAGCTTGGGTCAAGGGTGGTCAAGTCCGGGTTTTCAAAGTTAGAAAAATAGAGCCATTTTAAAAAAAAAAAAGGGAATTCGGCAATGGTTTTTTATCCAAGATTTTCAAAATTGTTTTCAACCAATCACAAAGTATTTTTGATTTTAGAAATTTTAATTTGATGTCTTTTCCTAAGGTAGTCGGATATCTTTTTAGGTATACGGATTTTCTTATTTAAAGGAAAAAATACACTTTTATGCATTGCATTTTTCATGTTCATGCATATTATATGATATAGGATTTTTGCTATGAATATTTCTATGGTATTGTTATTATTTTGATTTATATTTTATGGTGTTATATTGTTTGTTATATGGTTTTGAATATTCCATGTTATTCTATACTTTTTATTTAGTCATTTATTTTTGTCACATCATTTAGCATTTATATGTTCATGCATTATTATTTTTATTTTCATGCATATTTCATGATAATATTATTTTATGTTTCATATTCATTCATGTCACTTAGATTATATTGTCATTTCATTTAGAATATATTATGTCACATAGGTTATTCATTTCATTTAGAATATATTATGTCACATAGGTTATTCATTTTATTTAGAATATATTATGACACCTAGGTTATTCATTTCATTTAGAATATATTATGTCACCTAGGTTATATCATTTTATTTAGAATATATTATGTCACCTAGGTTATATCATTTCATTTAGAATATACTATGTTATTTAAATTATATCATGTCATTTAGATTATACCATGTCACACATATTCATACTCATATTTTTTCTTAAATGTTTTGAAAAGATAATGGTTTTAAATAAAATAAAGTTATTCCTGAGTTAAAATAATTCATGTGTTCTCTTCCGGGTTGCCGAGGAGGATATCATCAATTATCATTAATCACGGAATATCTTTCTTAAAACGAGAATGATTCGGAAAATTTTCTAAATAAATAAAAAATTTTATATTTTGCCGAATTTTCGGGGAATGTAGGAAAATTTTGAATTAATAAATTCCGGATCATTTTCAATTAAAAAATGAAATTATTTTTCTTAAAATTGGGAATTAATTTAAAATGCAAAATTTAAAACCGCTTTTCACCAAGACTTGAGATAACACACGATTAATAAGGTACCGTTTTATACGGGCGTTGTGGGGGTGCTAATCCTTTCCAGCACGTAACCGAGTCCCGAACCCGTTTTTTTTTATTTTTTCTGGTTTAAAACGCAAACTTGAAATTGGTTTTAAAAATATTTTAATTAATTTTAAAATATTTTACAAAACCGATTTTAATAGGTAGCCGATCACACCTAGCCAAAAAAGATTGGTGGGGACTCCATGTCTTTTTTCGATGTCGTTTTCAAGCTCTTATTTTATTTCAAGAGAAATTAAGTCGACTTTTATTCTGTTTTCCAATGTCACACTTAACGAATATAAAGTCTCGCGATAAGACTTGTTATTTTTTAGGTTGCGACAATTATAAATGCTATGCATGCCTGATATGATAAGACTTATATTTAAAGAAAAAGGAAATCCCTCTTTACAATATTGAGTCACATGTTTCGCATGATAAAGTTACCTTCCATCGTCATAACAAGATAACCAGATTTCTTCCAGTAGGAGGCTTGTTGAGTCACTCAAGGTCAAACTACTGTACGAATATGTTTGAGTTATAAAGATGAGTCTTACTCAACTAATACTATGTTGTCCGGATGCGCAAAAACTCAACCGCATGGTGTTAGAGGCAAAGTTAGGCAAAGTACATATGATGTGCTTGGACAAGGAGTTGTCACCTAACTGATCTGGGAGTTGCATAGAGATGCAATTGATAAGCTATGTTATCTACCAAACTAGGCTTTTCGTACTTTGTTGAGTCACTCAAGGTTGCAACATGTTGAAAGAGATCCCAGCCCACTAGAATAATAGTGAAGGCTATTATCTCGAAAAATTAGTGGGAGAACCAATAAGAGATTTAGTACCTCATCTTGAATTGGTATAAATACATGAAATGATTGATACATACTTTTTCATATTAGGTTGTTGAAAATGGTTAATACATTAAATGCATTGCGAGGCATTTTGAATGCTATTAGTCCAAAATGTTTGGATTGGTACATGAGATTGAGAAGCATTCTCAATGAAAAGAAGGTTACTTAATTGACAAGTCAAGAAGAACTTATAGAAGTTTATGGTGTGACTATGTTTATGATTGAACTAAATCTTTCTACTATTAAATCTAATTCCTGGATAGTTGATTCAGGATGCGGTTCACATCTATGTAATGACATAACGATGTTGAAAGAAAGTAGAAAGTTGAGCAAAAATGAAATAGTTCTAAGTGTAGGCAATGTGCAAAAGTTGTAGCATTGGCCGTAGGAACATGTACTTTATCTTTGCCGTCTGGCATGAGATTGGAACTGAAAGAGTGTTACTTTGTTCCAGTATTGTCAAGAAACATCATTTCAATTTAATACCTCATTGTTAATGATGGTTTCGAGATAAGAATGAAAGGCAATAGTTGCTCCATCATTCTTAAAGACATACACTATGGATCGACAACATTACATAATGGTTTATATGTTTTGGATTCAGAGATGCATGTGTTCAATATAAATGTCAAGAAAGCAAGAAAGAATGATCCAAGTAAGACCTACATCTGGCACTGTTGACTTGGTCATATCAATGAGACAAGAATATCCAAATTGAATAAATATGGTTATTTGGAACACTTTGATTATGAATCATATGGGACGTGTGAATGTTGTTCATTGGTAAGATGACCAAGACTCCTTTTACAGGAAAGGGTGAAAGAGCTGGTGTTTTATTAGGCTTCATACATTCAGATGTATGTAGGCCACTAAACACAGCTACTAGAGGTGGTTACTCATACTTCATAACCTTTGTTGATGATCATTTAAGATTTGGTTATGTGTATCTGATGAGATACAAGTCTGAAGCTTTTGAAAAGTTCAAAGAGTTCAGAGCTGAAGTAGAGAAATAGACTGGTAAAAATATTCTGGCTCTTAGATCGGATCGAGGAGGAGAATATTTAATCCATATTTCTTGGACCATTTGACAGAAAATGGAATTTTTTTGACAATGGATTCCACCTGGAACTCCTCAGCATAACGGAGTGTTCGAGAGGAGAAATCGAACCTTGTTGGACATGGTTCGTTCCATGATGTCTAAGGCTGACCTTTCGATATCCTTTTGGGGATATGCCTTAGAGACTACTGCTTATCTTCTAAATAGGGTTCCAAGCAAGTCGGTAGATAAGGTACCATATGAGATATGGAATGGCAAGAAGCCAAGTTTATCTTATCTAAAGATTTGGGGATGTAAAGCTTATGTGAAGCGTGTACCTTCTAATAAGCTGAGAGCTAGATCAAAAAAATATAAGTTTGTGGGATATCCTAAAGAGACTATTGGATATTACTTTTACAGTTCTACTGATCAAAAAGTGTTTGTATCAAAACACGCTGCTTTTCTAGAGAAAGATTTTATACTAGAAGGATTTAGTGGGAGTAAAATAGAACTTAAAGAAGTTCAAGAACCACAACCTTACATTCCCTCGGAACCTGAGCCATCTGTCGAAGCATTAGATGCTCAGACTGATGCTCAAGAAACACAAGTACTCCGAAGATCTAGTAGGGTGAGGAAAACACCAATAAGATATGGATTTCTTTTGGAAAGGGATAGTTTGCCCGTTGATAATGAACCTACTACATATAAGGAAGCAATGTCTGACATCAATTCCAAGAAATGGTTTAAAGCCATGAAATCTGAAATGGATGCCATGAAAGTTAACCAAGTCTGGACTTCAGTTGATCCACCTCAAGGGATAAAACCCATAAGGTGTACGTGGGTCTTCAAGATAAATACATGTTGGGTTATGATACTCTCAGACTCATGCTTAAACAAAATTATCAAAGTGCAGCGGAAGTAAACAAAGAAGCACTCGAAGTACAATAGGATCTTAGGCTTGTGTTTAGCATGATTTATAACATTCAAAACAAATTAAATCACCCATATGATTTAGAAATTACCTACTTAAGATATCTTCACAAGTTGCTCTCAAGTCCAAGATCCAATTCGAACAAGATCACAAGAAGCACAATTGTCATTCCTCTAGAGCTAGTCCACACGAACAACTAATGGATCCTTCTCTAAGGTATGGTGATTCACTTGTGCTAGCAAGTTGATCCTAAGACCACAATCAAAAGATATATCTTTTTTGTTTATCTCCCTAAACCAATCTCACTCAACAAGAAAGAGAAGCGGCGAGAAAAACACCAAGGAAGAGGAATTACGGCAACACCAAATTCTTGCACGGAGGTGGCAATTTCTTGTTTTTGCTAGGGTAGGGTTCTCTTCTTGAAACCAACTTTCTATCAAGAAAAAATCAGGATATCTCAAGTAGAATAACATGCTTAGGTTGCAGCTACAGCCACTATATCAGATATATATGTAGGCGCAAACCCTGACTCCCTCTCCCTAAGGCTTGGCCTGCCACTATAGCTTGTTGCACAAGATTTTCATTAATCCACTTGGACTTAAACAATTTAATTCTAAGATGGATCAATAGGCCTATTATATCATCTAATAATTATAATGGTCCATCAACCTTAATGCCTTAAGTTGGGCCAACTATCTTTAGCAAACAGTTTTAGATTAGAATAGTCTCTTTGGACCCATTCTAATTTCTTATGCTTATTCATTGGATAGATTAATTTCTAAACAAAAGTAATTTAATTCTCAATTAAATTTCTTTCTCCTCATGAACAATTCATGACATTAATCTATTAATATCATCTCATGACATTAATCCAATATAGCATAGTCATTCAAAATACACCTTGCACATCACTATATCAAAGTCGACTATACTAGTTTATATAAGACTTCTTGATTCCTCTAATTTCATTAAGACATTGTCTTTGGATTTCTCAAATCTCAATTATGTCTTAATCTTTCTCAATTTAACTTCTTCAATTAAGTCCTCAATATAGATCTTTTATTCCATTAAGTTTTACCTTAATAGAATACCATGTTTAATCCATACATTACTGTTCTTATGTGTGTGACCCTCTAGGTTCCCAATATGTTGGCAATGAACATAAGTTAATCTCATTAACTTGTTTTCGTAGATCATGAGCAGGATCTAGCAACTCATCATGACTACCCAAATATTGTGAAGTCAGTGTGACCATTTAGAAACCTTTCAGCAACCAACCTCTCAGTGTAATACGGTCCTTTCACCATATATCCCGGATAGCGCATGAGCATGATGTAGTGTCTACTCATGATCAATCCATATTATTTTTTCACAACTTATGATTAACCTTATGAATTTAGAGAAACAACTTTCTCCCAAATTCATCATGCTTTGGCCAAAGACTTAATAAAGTTAATCATAGTCAAGAACAAACGAGATATGTCTCCATTATCACGGGGAGTGGTGAATCCTCTCTGGATCACTCATTCATCTTCGTATGGTTCATGTCATACCCAATAACACCCTACCATAAGCATCACTTGTTGGGACCCGTTCAAGATGGAATCTAAGTATGACACTCACCATACAAGATGACCTGGTATCACAAGTTTGAAGACTAGTTTACACGACTGGTACTAGAGAACATTATCATAGACACTAGAGTGATATTACCAAATGAAGTTCTCTTGGCGGGTCATGTTCAGTGAACTTGTTCAATAGACAAGCACCTATATGTTATCCCAAGTATCCCATACTTCAACCTATATAAGATCGGTTGTTTACTTCATAAGTAAGAATGCTTAACATATACTAGTCTTTGAGCATTGCCAATGCCCGTCTTGGCAATACGATGACCAGTGAACAGTTTGAAGAACAAGGCTTTGATGCACAAGGATCTCATAATTATAACTCTTTATAATTCCTTTGCAAGGCCATTATGTTCCATGGGCTTCATCCGATTAATACTTAATAACTCCTTATTATCGTACTAACATGAAGGAAAACCTAGTATCACTATCTTCATAGTGAAGGGTATGCTTCATTGACTATATATCCAATGCACAATCTGATTGGCTCTATGACATATACCAACAAGACAGACATGGATGGCAACATAAAAACGTATAAGGCCAGACTGGTAGCAAAAGGTTATAATCAAGTTGAATGCATTGATTTTGAAGAAACCTTTTCACCAGTTGCTATGGTTAAATCCATTAGGATTATGCTTGCTATTGCTGTATACTATGATTATGAGATATGGCAGATGGATCTAAAAACTGCATTCCTTAACGGGAATTTGCAAGAGAAAGTGTATATGACACAACCTGAATGTTTTTCATCCAAGGCCACTTCTAATAAGGTATGCAAGCTACAAAAGTCCATTTATGGAATAAAGCAAGCATCTCGGAGTTGGAACATTAGGTTTGATGAAACAATTAGAGAATTTGGTTTCATTAAGAATCCTGATGAGCCATGTGTTTATAAGAAGATAAACGGAAATGCAGTTTTGTTCCTAGTGCTATATGTCTATGACATATTGCTCATAGGAAACGATGTACCGATGCTTCAGACGACCAAAGTATGGCTCTCCAAACAATTCTCCATGAAGGATTTGGGAGAAGCAGCATATATTCTAGGAATTAAGATCTATAGAGATAGATCGAAAAGGCTGCTTGGATTGTTCCAAGCCGTTTACATAGACAAGGAGCTAAAAAAGTTTAGCATGGATATCTCCAAAAGAGGTAACTTGCCTATGTTACATGGTGTACATCTCTCGAAAGAGATGTGTCCTAAGACTATTGAAAAGAGGACACGAATGGATAAGATCCCGTATGCTTTGGCAATGGGTGCCCACAGAGGATAATATTGCTGATCCTTTCACTAAGGTTCTGTCCCAGCAAAAACACAACCGTCACATGGAAGGACATGGGCTTAAGTACATGGGCGATTGGCTTTAGTGCTAGTGGGAGATTGTTGCTGTAAGCCCTGCAAGCCAATCTAGTTGGGCTTGTAAGACACTATTTATGTTTTCATGTATTGCACATTATAGTTTATTAATTATAATTGAGGTATTTCTTTATCCATAAGTTTTGTTATAATTGTTATAAATCACTTGTGAAGATAAAGCCCATGAAACACAATGGCCTTGCAACGAAATTGTAAGGAGTTACAATTATAAAGATCTTTATGCATCAAAGCCGTGTTTCTAAAACTGTTCTTGGTCATTGTATTGTCAAGACAGGGCATTGACAATGCTCAAATACTGGCATATGTTAAGCCTTCATGCACATGATGCATGCAACCGACCTTATGGGTTGAAAGTATAGAGATACTTGGGGATAACATACGGGTGCTTGTTAGTTGAACAAGTTCACTAAACATGACCCGCTATGAGAGTTCCATTTGGCATCTCACTCAAGTGTCTATGAAAAAAACTCTCATGTGTCAATAGTGTAAGTAATCATTTGACTTGTGACACCAGGTCATCTTGTATGTGAATTGTCATACTTAGATTTCATCACGAACGGGTCCCAACGAGACATGCTTATGGTAGGGTGTTATTGGGTATGACATGAAGCATACGAAGATGAATGAGTGGTCCAAAGAGGATTCAACACCCCAAGTGATATGAGGGGACATATCTCACATGTATCTAGCTTATATTAACTTATGGAAGTCCTTAGCCAAGGCAATACTTAAGGTTAATATTAAAGCTGCAGATCTAATATGAATAGGATAAAGAGTAGACACTGAACCATGCTCTTTCCTATCCGGGATATTTGATGAAGGGATCGAATTACACATACATATTGTACATGAAAGGCTTGTTGAAACTTGTTGACTCTCTCGGCATTTGGGTGGTCATGATGCATTGCTAGTTGCCGCTCATGATCTATAAATATGAATTAGAAATTCTTAAATGAATTTAATTTATATTTATTGCCAACATGTTGGGGGCCTAATGGTTCACACACAAAAGGTGATTAATGGAATTAAAATGAGATTGGGCTAGATTAAATATTCATTAAGTGTTGTGGACTTATTGTGAATATTTAATAATATGTATAATGGCTTTAGTGCAGTTAGTCCAATAGTTGGCATACACTAAACCTGGTTATATATATGCCTTATGTTGTTGTCGCCCCCCCTAAGAAAAACCCTGGTAGCCGCGTGCCTCTTATTCTCCCTGGAGTGAGGCTCGGCCGCATAGACAAAAGAGGAGGAGGAATTCGTTTCTTCTTGCCTACTTTTGAATCGGTTGACTAGTAAAAAGGAGGAAGGTTTCTCACAACCTAGACTACTAGCATTGTCTTGACAAACATAATCTCAACCTTGTGAAGGTCTTCAAGTTGCTTGTGTAGATTACTGTTAGAGGCTGGACAATTGGACGGCTTTGGTTTGCGACAAACGGGCTTGGTGTGCATGAACAAGAACATCAAGAATCTATCTTGAGGTTTCGGCAATCTCAATCACAGAGGTATGAGATTTTGGCTTGTTATCTGTTCTTGACAGAATGATCGTTTTGAATTCATAAGCAAATCCATAGTTGGATTCTGTTTTCTTTGTTTTTGTTTTATTCCGCTGCGTTGTTAATTTAACTTGTTGATTAAATTATACATGATCTCTGTTTGAGCATGATCCGAATCCCAACATAGTTGATAAGACTTGTTCAATAATTGTCTCTAAGTTATATTGAAGGTGGACTAGGTTAGGTTTTCTTACTTTGTGTTTATTTTATTTTGCTCGAGGACTAGCAAAAGACTAAGTGTGGGGGAATTTGATAAGTGCTTAATTTAATACATTTTCCTATTTAATTTTCTTATATTTTGTGCTTTGATTCTTAAGTTCCTTAATGTTTTACTAGGTTTTTATGCTTTGTAGGTATTTTGGAAGTGATGAAGTCAAAAGATGTCAATTAGGATGTTTAAGAGCTTATAAAATCACAATTACAAGATGGAAAAAGACTTGGGAGTCAAAAAGATCAAATTCTTGGTGCAAAGCAAGAAGGCAGATTTGACCTCCGGAGCTTGTTGCTAAGAAAACATGATGTTAGATTATTTATTCGAAGAAACTTCCTCTTGACTTTTGAAGCTGACTTGAATACCTTTCCAAAGGTAGCTCATAAGTCTAAATCGGATAAGAAATGGTCATCCAAATTGGCATTGAAAGATCTCTCTAAACAACCCTAACGGTAGAAAAAACTCTAGCCGCAAATCACCTTTTTTTTTATTATTAAAACCCTAGCCTCAAATCACAAGGTGAGAAGTCCTAGTTGCTGCCTATAAATAGAGACAAGAGGGGGTAGCCACAACACACTTCTACATGCTTTAGTATTTTGATTTCTTCTTTGCTTTAGAGTTTTTGAGAGAACTAGAAGATGAATAATTAATATTCTTCTTCTTTCTTTCTTTAAATTTTCTTCTTCTTTTCTTTTTAATCTTATGTTTATGTTAACAATGCCTATGCTAGGTTAAACTCTTCTTTGGTTAAGGGTGATTTCAAAGCCCTAAATAAGTTTTGTAATTGATTTTCAGATTTATCTATCATTGGTTTCTATCAAAGTTGCTTATGTTCTTCTATAAGAATTGTTTATGATATTTGTCTTGATTTGTTTAGGCTGCAAACTAAATAGATCTTGATAATTATCTAATGCTAGTTTAGGAGTCTTGATCTGTGTAATTGTCTTGATTTCCTATTCATAAGTGAAATTTGTAATTCATGATTATGTTGGGTTTTCGGGAATTGCAATGTGGAACATAACATAGGTTAAACAATCTGAGCTTATGTGTTTGTTGCTTAGATCAACCTATCTTTCTCATCATAAGGCTGCTATTGCATTAAATCTAGAGAGCTTATTCTAGGTTGTCTAATAGTTAGAGATTAAATAGAGAGCTTGTTCTATTTAACGATGACTAAGGAAAGATTGGGGTGACAAAGCTTGTTGTTATCTATGGTTGATAGTTTTGATAGTTAATTGATGTTGATAGATCTGGTTATTGATTCTCAATGATGTCTAGTGGTGGAGAATGAAATCTTAACCATATTTCTCATATTTGATATTCTCTTACTTATTTACTTCTTACTTTTATTATTGCTTTAGTTTTAAAACATCTTAAAATCCCTTTTTCTTTTCTTGTCTTTGAACATAAGTGATAAACTAATAACTTATAAATTAAAACCCAATCCCTGTGGACTCGACCCTTGTTAAATACTATACTTACAATTGACTTTTAGTGCAAGGTTAAATAAGATATACTCTATTGAGTGCATCACTATTTGTTAAAAAAAAATAAAAATAATGCAACAGTGTTGTCTCATAAATGATCTTATTGTTTTTTAAATTGAACAAAGGCTTCTAAGAAAACCTTTGTCTCTGTTTGCTATCTTTGTCCCAAAAAATTAAAAGTACCATAAGACCTCGCAATGGCAAAAGTGTGATGTATCTGAAAAAACAAATAGTTACATGAGATCATGAGCCATAGAAGATTTATTTTCCTGCCATCATCTCAGTTGGTAAATTAATACAAAATTTAAATTACATCACAATAAATGTATATAATAAAAGATTTAAATGTGATTCAATATAAAATTTAAATATTTGTTGATTATTTTTTTCTTGAAAATATTCAGATATCTAGTTGAAAATGACTACTCAACACTTTTATAGTTATGTAAAAAACATTTCTTCACTTATTTTTTTTCATATATATATATATTTATTTATTTTTCATCTATTTTGTTTCTTTCACCGTATAATTTATGTGTTAAAATCTAATGATATATAAAATGCAACTTATCAAATGGGATGTCGTTGATTTGGGCCAAATTACAAGGGAACATACAAAGCATGAGTAACAAAAGTGTGAATCCTAAGAATGGTTGCCTAACCATATTTGGACATGTTTAGTGTCACGGACCAAGCTTTATCTCATTCAAGGAATGAACTGTGCGACATTTGAATGGACTCTTACACACAAGTCAACGAAGAGAACTTGAATATCTGATCAAGCCACAAGTTAGTCCAAGGGACATGTAATGAAATAGCGGGACATAGTGGGTGTACATCAACCGACCTCTAGTGCCCTAAAGAATAAATGTTTTATTAGTTTTAAAAACTTTACAAAAGATCATAAAAGAGAGTCGGGTCTTCCACACCATTGTTGGAGCCAAAGGAACAGCCCTAGATAAGTGGTCTAGCACTTACCTTAACTAGTGAGATAGCCCACATCTGCTGACTGCTCATAGAGGTGACAATTGGGCGGGTTTGGGTTCATTCGGGTTCAGGTTCATTTGGGTTCGGGCTCATTCGGGTTTGGGCCCATTCGGATTCGGGTCCATTCGGGTTCGGGTCTTTTCGGATTCGGGCCCATTCGGGTTCGGGTATGTATTACATCATTTTTATTTTATGTTAGATGTAATCATTTTTACGTAATTTAAATATTTACTTTTAAAAATAAATTAAATACTTTATTATTTTTTTAAAAATAACCTTTTATTATAATATGATATTTTTAATTATATTTATTTATTAAAATCAATATTTGTTAGCACCAAAAGAATATAAAATTAATTTTTTTATATAAAATAAAATTTTAAAATGATTTATTATAAAAAATATGATATATTATAAATTAATCATATTAATATTTAAAATAATTGATTTGATGAACTTGAATTTTAACATGTAAATACATTATAATTTATATTCACTACAAAATAAGAGACTTTTAGGGACGAACCCTGGCATTCAACTATCCGTTTATATATTTGTAAAATGTAAAAATTTTATGCTTATGTAAAGAATTGATCCTAACATTAGACTCTTAATAGTAAGGATATTACCAAATGAACCAATCTTGAATTTTGATATAATATGTTACTGAAAGTAAATTATATCTTAAATTATATCAAGTGTCATAAAATAAGTTACAAAATTAAATTAGCTAATTATGTTAAATACTTTTAAATTCTAAAAAGATATGATACTTTTATAAATCAATATTTGCTGACTTAATTTAATAATCTGCCTAAGAAAACTATATATATGTTGCAAAGAACAACACATTTTTTTTAAAAGTAGTTTTTATATTAATTTTTTAATATAAGAAATACTATTATACTAGAGATAAGTTAAAATGAATGAATTGCTGTTAATTAATTTTAATATATAGGAAAGACTATTATACTATTATAAGAGTGCTCTTAAAATAACATAAACAAATGACAAGTAATACTTTATGTAAAAAAAAAAAAAATTCACTTCTCTAAAATCTTCATGAGTTTAGAATCTTTAGATAGTGGATTCATCAAGATATGAGACGTCAAAGTTATAAGTACAAAATATAATTTATTTTTGATAAAATTATTATTCTATCATATATATAAAAAATAAAATAATTTTTAATTAAATGATTAAAAAAGAGATTAGAATAAAATTGATAAATAAAGTTCCTTGCTTTATAAAAAAATTATTTAATTATTTAATTATAATTTGATAATTTTTATTTTTAGTATTAAATTAGGGCTCGGGTACAGGTCGATCTCGGGCTCCGGTATTTTCGGGTTCGGGCTTTTTCGGGCTTGGGTTTTTCGGGTTCAGCCCCTTTTGGGTTCGGATAATTTTGGGCTCGAGCCATTTCGGGTTCGGGTTTTTGACTTTTTGATTAAATCGGGTTTAGACAGATTCGGGTTTGGGTTTTTCTAGGTAGGTTTTCGGGTTCATTTTGCCACCTCTAACTGCTCACCCCATCTAAAAAGCATAAGAGTTTTTACAAGCATTGTACAAGGAAAATTAAAATTTTTTAAATGAGGACATTTTTTCTAAGTACATGATAACTACCTTTCATGACACCTCTAGTCGGTCATGGTCCTATTCAAGGTTGGCTTATGACATCCTGCGCCACTCAATATGTCGATATCCTCGTCGACTTCATGGGCTAGAATTCTTTGATCTTTTGCTCAAAGGCTCTTAAATCATGGTCTCTCTCTCAACCGATCTCATCTGGTCCTAAGCCCTATCACTTAATTTAGGTACTCTTATATTGCTCTTCTAGATACTATGGTTACCCCATCAACTAAAATCTCTTCCACTCGGCGTTCTGATGATGGCTTCATGCTAATAGTAGCCATGGTTGCTTGATTCCGGCTTGCATCTATAAGGTCTGCATGGTAAGGCTTCAAGTTGCTCACAGGGAATATTGGATGTACCCTTTCATCCTCATGGGCGACTCGATCTTATAAGAAGTTTTCCCTACATTTGAAATGATTGGTACAAGGCCTTCATATTTGCACACCAAACGTTGAACTCTCTTCCATAGGAATCTAAGTTGCTCAAGCACTAGTTTGACAATCACAAGGTCTCTAACCTTGAAGTGTTATGCCCTATGGCCTTGGTCTGTCCACTTCTTCATGCGCTTAGAGGTCTTCTCCAAGTAGGCCTGAGCAATCTCTATGTTACGTCTCCATTCCTTGGTAAAATTGAAGGGTCAAGGGCTTTTTCCCTGATAAAGCTTGATTGAGGTGTGGGGCAACCTTGTTATGACAATTTCAAAGGGGCTCTTATTAGTTGCTGAACTCTTTTACGAATTGAAGCAAAATTGGGCAACATCTAGTAAAGAGGACCAGTTCTTTTGATTGACTTGTATAAAATGTCTAAGATATTCTTTGAGTAGCCCATTAAAGTTCTCAATCTGGCTATCTGTTTGAGGATGGTACCTAGATTAATATTGAGGTGGGACCCCAATAGCTTGAAAATTTCTCTGCAAAAGGCACCGATGAATCTTGGATTCTTGTCACTGATGATACTTTATGGAATACCCTAGCACTTCACTATATTCTTAAAGATTAGGCAAACATTATCTTTTGCAATGCAATATTTCTTGATAAGGATGAAAGTAGCATATTTCAAGAAATGATCTATTGCCACCAAGATAGACCCAAGATCACCAACTCTGGGGAGGCCTAATATGAAGTCAAGGGAGATTTTTCCCAGGGTCTAGTAGGCCGTAAGGGTTCAAGCATCCCCACGCTTTTCTATTTCTCCACCTTATTAACAAATAAGGTATGTCTTTGTTTAATCCATAACATCTTGCTGCATAAAAGACCGATATTAACCTTGATGTAGTAGGAAAGTGCACTGCTAACCCAAGTGATCAGCTCAAGGAGTGTCATGACATTCTCGCATTAACATTTTCCTAAGGCCCCTCGCCCTAAGGACAAACATTCATGGACCCTATTTTCTATCCAAAGGTATTTAGGCTTTCCCTTATCTACCAACTTCATGATGATTGTTGCTTGTGAATCTTTCTTCTAATTTTCTTTGATTAGTTTGCTGACATCTTTGGTCACCTTGCTAGCTGATAAAGGAGCGATCAACATAATAGCCGCAAATTCCGTCTTTCTACTCAATGCATTTTCAACTTGATTGGTTTTTCCAACTTTGTGATCAAATAAAAAGTCGAACTCAGCTAAGAACTCTTGCCACCTAGCCAACTTAGCCGTGAGCTTTGGTCAAGGAAAAAAGTAGCTAATTATCAAGTTGTCTACCTTGACTATAAACTTGGACCCTAACAAGTAATATCACCAGGCCATTAAGTCGTGGTTAAATGCTAGGATTTCCTTTTCCTGAGCTGTATACCTCATTTCTACCTTACTTAGCTTCCTATTTCGTGTTAGCAATCTTATAGGCACTTAGTTATTATTTCAATACTTGTTAAACATATATATATATATATATATATAAGACGAACAGGAACAGAATATTTAAAATATTCAAATATACGAATATTAAAGAAAAATAGACATATACTCACAGTTTCGGTAGAATCAAAAAGTTGAAAATCAAGTCAAGGTAGAACCTCCGACCTTAAGACGATTATTGCCTGTCTATCAAGTGCTTACAGTATAATGCAATTCGTCTCCCAGGACTCCTTGATTATATTGCTGTCGAGAGCAAAAGCGAAGCAACACGGTAAACCAGAAAAGATGTCGGTCTCTCTCACAAGACAGTAGGAAAACCGAGAAGAAAGAAAAAACATTTTTTGTGTATATAAAACAAGCACTGCCTCTGATTATTTATAGGAATGTAGGAGACTGTTAGGACAAGACACGTTTGTTTGGAAACAGACAGAACCGTTCAGACTGAAACGATTTGGTCAGACACAATCTTTGGAACAAAAAATCTGTCCGAACAGACATTTCTTAATCAGATAAGTCTCTTGGTTTGTTGGTTGTATCGGTTCGGAACGAAAAAACATGTCGGTTGGGAAGTAAAAATTAATTACTGACCCAAACCCGACCCAGCCCAGCCTAGCTTGGCGGCGCACGCACGTGTGGTAGCCCACTTTTGTGTAGGTCCTCACCCTTCACAAAAACTTGGGTGCCCCTTGGGGCCCAACCCAACTTGGAACCTAAGCCTATATAAACTACAAGCTTAAACCATTCTTTGTTCTATGTGGGATTTTATACCATACACAACATCAACCAACTTTCTTCCTCTTCAAGCGGGTACCTTTGAGATTAATTTCTCATTCAAACATGATATCAATTGTGTACATAAATTATACACAGTGTATCTACCTACGACATCCTACGTATTGATATACATATTCCATATTTATACACTTAAATTAATTGTTGGATAATCATTGATATCCAACAATCCCCTACATGAATGGAAATTATCTGATTAAAATGACGAACTGGCTCGGAATATGAGAGAGAATAACTTTTAAGAGTTATTACATCAGGATAGATAGTTTTTGGCTTTGAACCTTTCATAGTGACAACTATCGAATTTACTCGGCTAACTAGTGAACTTGATGTCTCGAACTATTCAGCTTTTCGTGTAAACCAAGACAATTACTTGTTAAGCGTGACATTAAAAAATCGAGGAAAAGTCGACTTAATTCCTCTTTAAATGAAATGAGGATTTGAAAATTACCTCGAAAAAGACATGGAGTCGCCACCAATCTTTTTTAGTTAGGTGTGATCCGCCACCTATTAAAACCAGTTTTGAAAAATATTTTAAATTTAATTAAAATATTTTTTAAAACCAATTTCAAGTCTGCTTTTTTAAACTAGAGAAAATCAAAGAAGCGGGTTCGAAACTCGGTTACGTGCGGGGAAGGATTAGCACCCCTGCAACGCCCGTATAAAACGGTACCTTATTAATCGTGTGTTATCTCAAGTCTCAATAAAAAAAATGTTTTAAATTTGGTATTTTAAATTAATTCCCAATCTAAAGAAAAAATAATTCTACTTTTAATTGAAAATGACTCGGAATTTATTAATTCAAAATTTTCCTACATTCCTCGAAAATTCGGCAAAATATAAAAAAATTTATTTATTTAGAAAATTTTCCGAATCATTTTCGTTTTAAGAAATATATTCCGTTATTAATGATAATTGATGATATCCTCCCCGGAAACCCGGAAGAGAAAACATGAATTATTTTAACTCGGGAATATCTTTGTTTTATTGAAAATCATTATCTTTTTCAAAACATTTAAATATATATATATATATATATATGAACATGAATATGAATATGAATATGAATATGTATGACAATCAAAGTCTAGATAATATTTCAAGAGGTAAGCAAATTTTTGTAATATTATTTGTATTGCATTATTTCATTTTTATAATTTTATAATTATTTATTTAATTATCAATAGGATACTCGTCGCGTCTTACGTTCGAGGAAATTTTCTTTTGAGGACCCGCATCCGTATATTATTAACCATATAAGAGAGCCGGATTTTATTATGCAACTCAAATTCGACGATTTCTACTTCAACCCGACTTAATCAGTGCGTTGATTGAACGATGGAGACCCAAGACGCACACTTTTCATTTTCCGTTTGGTGAATGCACGGTAACTCTAGAAGATGCTGCGCTTCAACTTGGACTTCTGATGCATGGCGATGCAGTTACAGGCGCAAGCCTACTAGATTGGAATGAAGAGTGTCAAAATTTATTGGGCGTTGTACCTCCAGAAGAGTATGTATATGGCTCAACGGTGAGACTAACTTGGTTGAAATTCTTTCAAAATATTCCATTACACGCAAGTGAAGAACAGATAAAATATGCTGCTAGAGCATATATTTTACATTTGATTGGAGGATTGCTAATGCCTGACAAATCGAGCAGTCAGGTACATTTAATGTATCTTCCATTACTTCGTGATTTAGAGCATGCAGCAAATTATAGTTGGGGTTCTGCGTGTTTGGGGGTTTGGTATAGAAAATTGTGTCAGGCTACAGCTCCAAAGAGCCATGACATAGGTGGATGTTCCACCTGTATACCCCTTGCAAGTAGGTAATAATCTTTACTATTTTATTAATTTTGTACGAATTTGTATTTTTTATAGGTCTATTAAGATTTTATATGCATTTTAACAGGTGGAGTCATAGTAGAGATCATACCGATATTCCGACCGACCTTGCAAGTATAAGATTACGACTAGATCGAGTAGGATATGATAAGGTAAATGTTTCGATTGTTACATTCAAGTATTTTTGTATTTAATCCATATGAAACTAATAATTTGTAATAATTATTCACAGTTTATGTGGATGTCATATTCTTCAAATGAAATTATGGCATGCCTCCCATCGGATGCCTACAATAATTCTCATATATGGAAAGCATATACAACATTGATATGCTTTACATATGTGGAGTGGCACCACACTAATAGGGTGTTGCGACAATTTGGGGTGCAATAACCAATTCCGCAACCACCGGTGAACCTTGATAAGGTTCACAAGATTGACATGCGTGGGCGACATGAAGAATTCCGGCCTACGAAGCATCAAGAATGGATCCAGTGGTGGGATATATGTTCTGAACAAATTCCGACAGGTTATCCCATTATTGGTAATAATTTCAATCCATCTGATGATTACATAAGATGATATAAAAATGAAGGCCGGCCTTTTGTTTCTCCACCGTCAAAGTTTGAGGATGTTAGGAGTGTCGCAACCTAAAAAATTACAAGTCTCATCGCAAGATTTTATTACTTGTTAAGCGTGACATTAAAAAATCGAGGAAAAGTCGACTTAATTCCTCTTTAAATGAAATGAGGATTTGAAAATTACCTCGAAAAAGACATGGAGTCGCCACCAATCTTTTTTAGTTAGGTGTGATCCGCCACCTATTAAAACCAGTTTTGAAAAATATTTTAAATTTAATTAAAATATTTTTTAAAACCAATTTCAAGTCTGCTTTTTTAAACTAGAGAAAATCAAAGAAGCGGGTTCGAAACTCGGTTACGTGCGGGGAAGGATTAGCACCCCTGCAACGCCCGTATAAAACAGTACCTTATTAATCGTGTGTTATCTCAAGTCTCAATAAAAAAAATGTTTTAAATTTGGTATTTTAAATTAATTCCCAATCTAAAGAAAAAATAATTCTACTTTTAATTGAAAATGACTCGGAATTTATTAATTCAAAATTTTCCTACATTCCTCGAAAATTCGGCAAAATATAAAAAAATTTATTTATTTAGAAAATTTTCCGAATCATTTTCGTTTTAAGAAATATATTCCGTTATTAATGATAATTGATGATATCCTCCCCGGAAACCCGGAAGAGAAAACATGAATTATTTTAACTCGGGAATATCTTTGTTTTATTGAAAATCATTATCTTTTTCAAAACATTTAAACATGAATTACTGACCCAAACCCGACCCAGCCCAGCCTAGCTTGGCGGCGCACGCACGTGTGGTAGCCCACTTTTGTGTAGGTCCTCACCCTTCACAAAAACTTGGGTGCCCCTTGGGGCCCAACCCAACTTGGAAACTAAGCCTATATAAACTACAAGCTTAAACCATTCTTTGTTCTATGTGGGATTTTATACCATACACAACATCAACCAACTTTCTTCCTCTTCAAGCGGGTACCTTTGAGATTAATTTCTCATTCAAACATGATATCAATTGTGTACATAAATTATACACAGTGTATCTACCTACGACATCCTACGTATTGATATACATATTCCATATTTATACACTTAAATTAATTGTTGGATAATCATTGATATCCAACAATCCCCTACATGAATGGAAATTATCTGATTAAAATGACGAACTGGCTCGGAATATGAGAGAGAATAACTTTGAAGAGTTATTACATCAGGATAGATAGTTTTTGGCTTTGAACCTTTCATAGTGACAACTATCGAATTTACTCGGCTAACTAGTGAACTTGATGTCTCGAACTATTCAGCTTTTCGTGTAAACCAAGACAATAGGTATCACGCAATTCCTCTTCGAACATCTTTGATTCTCACGGTTGTGTCCATTTTGGCCCCGAACACGTCCTGGTTTCTATGAGTACTCTAGAGAATTTAACCTGATCAATTCTCATAGAAATGGTCACGTTTCTTACTCAAATAGGTGATTTCTTATGAAGAGTATCCTGCAATACCCCACTAGATTTTATCTAGTTATAAGAATCATTAAAAGCATAACTTGTCTTACCTTCTTTGCAGGCATCACTAATTCATCATAAGAATGGATTAGAGTGTTTAACTCTTTTAATGCTCACACTAAGTTAACATAAATCGATTGTCCCTTTGAACCTAGATCTTGGGATTTCCAGTCAGCTAGGTTGAGTTGCCATTATGTAACTTTAATTTATAGGCTTAACACCCATTCCCCTTGATGATTTATATACTTGCTCTCTTGTTAAACCTTTCGTAAGCACGCAATATTATTCTTCGATTTTACATAATCAATAGAGATAATTCCATTTGAGAGCAACTCTCTAATGGTATTGTGTCTTCGACGAATCTGTCGAGATTTACCGTTATACAAACTACTCTGTGCCTTACCAATTGCATAATGGCTATCGAATGTATACAAATTGCAGACACAGGTTACGACCAACTTGAAATATCTTCTAAAATTTTGAAGTTGTTCCTCTTCTTCTCCAACTTTATCTAAAGCTTTAAATTCAGATTCCATAATGGATCTGACAATACACGTTTGTTTAGAAAATTTCCAAGACACTGCAGCTCCTCCAATAGTAAAGATAAATCCGCTAGTGAATTTTTAATCTTTAGTATGTGATATCCAATTTGCATCACTATACCCTTCAAGCACAGCTGGATATCTTGTATAGTGCAGTCCATAACTTGAGGTGTATCTCAAATATCTAAGTACCCTTACTATGGCCTTCCAGTGATCATTTCCAAGATTACTTGTAAATCTACTCAGTTTGCTAACTGAGTATGTTATGTCTTTACATTCATTTACAACTTAATGGTTTGCTTCCAGGGCCCGTGCCATTCTTGGCACCATCAGGGATCATCGATCCCATGGACAAGGTCTTATCCTCCGCTCCACAAAGGGGTTTTCATGGTAGCACCAAGGCATGCCAATACCAGACTATGACACTCTTCCCTACTTACTATATCGATACCCTCATCGACGCCAAGATCACACCCGAGTACCCTTGTTGCAGAAAGTTGACATTTTCTCACATGTCCTTCTCTTGCCCTTAAGGACTAGGTAATGATCCCATCAAATGATGCATCGAACATAGTTTTAGGTCCTATCATGATCTTTTTTTGGGCGGAGGAACCGCTACCTTAGCAAGACACCCCCACACTTTCATGTATTTATAGGATGGTCTTTGACCTTCCATTATTCACATGGTGTCTTGTCCGATTTCTTGTGGGGTATTTTATTTAAAATATAATTAGCTATTAGAATAGCCTCCCCCACAAGTTCTGAGGTAACCCTGAACTTGTCAAAAAAGCATTCATCATTTCTTTCAATGTTCGGTTATTGCGTTCTACAAAACCATTTTGTTGAGGTGAATAAGGAGCAGTGGTTTGATAGTCATATTCACCACCCCTATCACTCATTATTATCTTAATTTCCTTGCTTAGTTGATTTTCGACCTTATTTTTAAATAGCTTAAAAGCTCCCAAGGCCTCGTCTTTACTTCTTAGCAAATAGACATAACAGTATCTTGTGCAATTATCAATAAAAGTCTTCGATACTTTTTACCACCTCTAGTTTGCACAAATTTTTAAGTCACAGATATCAGTGTGAATTAAATCTAGAGGTTTACTTCTTCTTTATACCGAATAGAAAGGAGCCTTAGCCAATTTGGATTCCAAATAATTTTCGAAAGCAATCAAATTGTTGATTATTCACAAGGTCTTGTAATTTACATGACCTAATCTACCAAGCCATACGGTTAGAGGATATACCAAATAAATGGAATAAATAATTTAATTATTATTCTTAGCCTATCACATAAGTATCCTCTACCCACAAACATGTCACTTTTGGTGAGTACAAATTTATCAGACTCAAATACCAGACTAAACCCGTTCTTGCTCAACAAAGAGCCGAAAACCAAATTCTTTTGAATTTCAGGAGCATGAACCACATTGTTTAAAGTTAGTTCTTTCCCGGATGTCATCTTGAGCACCACCTTTTCATGGCCTCGTACCTTGTAGATCGAAGAGTTCCCTATAAATAGTTGCTCATCAACAGCAACTTCTTTATACTCGGAGAAACTCTTTATATCAGAACAAACGTGACAAGTGGCACCGGTATCAATCCACCATATCTTAGGGTTTTCTACCATGTTCACCTGTGACACTACAACAGTGAGCTCAATCTCATTATCATCAACTAAGTTGGCTTGAGCTCTTTTCTTGTTTTAATGACAGTCCTTTGCTCGATGACCAGGCTTGTTACATACGAAACAAGTTCCCGTGAACTTCTTGAAATTCGTTCCCTTATAACCTTGGGAAGAATTAGAACCAACATATTTCCTCTTGTTGGTCTTGTGCGAATGTTCAACAATATTTGCCTTAACTTCCATAGTCTGAACTTTAACCCTCTTTTCTGAACCATGGTTATCCTCCTCGATTCTTAACCGAATAATCAAGTCTTCTAATGTCATCTCCTTTCTCTTGTGCTTTAGATAGTTCTTGAAATCTTTCCACGAAGGTGGTAATTTCTCTACTAAAGCTGCCGTCTCAAATGATTCACTAAAAATCATTCCTTCGGCAATAATCTCATGGAGGATTAACTGATATTCTTGGACTTGACTTATCACGGTTTTTGAGTCCACTATTTTGAAATCCAGAAACTGGCCAACCACAAATTTTTTCGTGCCGACATCCTTGATTCTGTACTTTCTTTCCAAGGACTCCCACAGCTCTCTTGTTGTTTTTATCGGGCTATACACGTTGTATAACGTGTTGTCCAAACTATTGAGGATGTAGTTCTTGCATAGGAAGTCAGAGTGCTTCCATGCTTCCATCGAGGCTACAGCCGTAGGATCGGTCTCTCCCTCTTTAAGAACCGAGACCTCCTCTCGTAAGAACCGGGCTAGGTTCAGAGTGGTCAATTTGAATAGCATCTTATACTGCCAACGTTTGAAGTCCAAACCACTGAACTTCTCGGGCCTCTCCCCATGTGTAACATGTATTGGCCGTGGCGCTACAGGTGCACTAGTAGTATCGGTAGATCGTTCTGTCATCTGTTATTTAAAATAACCTGATCAACTTTATATATATATATATATCTAGAATATATATATATATATATATATATAAAATATATATATATTACAAACATATATATACATACAAACACAATCTATATATATATATATATATATATTATAAACACTATATATATATTATACAAACGTAACTATGTATAATAACAAAAATATATATATATATATTATGCTGCAATAGTTATAAATATATATTACAAATATATATTACTAATATATATATATATATATATATGTCCACAATAAATATAAATATATATTACAAAGTACCTATATAAATATTACAAAGTAATAATATATAGCAGTCTTTGTAGACACTCGATTTTATCCGGGTCTCTTAATCCGAATTTTAGTTTGACTCTTCCAAAATCAATTGTTATTGGATTGTTATTAGACCTTGGATCAGTCTATAAGTTTCGGATTATTGGATTTTAAAATTCAATTTAAGTTCGTTTGGCCCGTTATAAGCTTTTGGGCCTCCATTTGTTTGGGCCTTGGAGTCATTTGACCAGCCCATTGATTTTATTATTATTATATATTACTATTATATCTATACATTATTATTATTATTATTATTACTACTATATATCATAATATTATTATATTATTGTATTATTATATATTATTATTATCATTATCATTAAAATCAGAAAAAATTGAAAAAAAAAAATCAGAAAATATAAAAACAAGAAAAAGGAAGATTTTGATTGTGAAATCGGAACAATATTTTGTTTGCATGCTTGGAAATCAAGAAATTTGTTTTTTGGGAAAGCCTTGGATCCAAAGGAAAATTTGAAAAATTAAAATCGGATCTGGAAGATCCAATCTCTCCCCCATTAAATAAACCTAGAAAATTTAGGCTTTTAAACCCTTATAAAAACACACAATCACGCCAAAAGAGAGAGGGGAAGGAGACACAGAAAAAAGGAAAACACAATAGTCAGTAACAGCAGTAGAAGATTTCGATTTTCTTAAGAAGAAACAGCTCTCCTGGACCTGCTTAATTTTATGTATAGCAACACCCTATCAACAACCACACCTTCTGCCTTGCTAGATATGTTGATGGCTGCTGACAAATTCGAGGTTGCATCATAGATGAGATATTGTAGTCGATTGTTACGAAACCTGCTTATGACCTGTGAATCTGCCTTACTATATTTGGACCTTCCTTCTAGTGTTTTAATGGCAGATACTGTTCAGCCACTGACAGATGCAGCAAAGCAGTTTCTTGCTGCAAGATACAAGGATGTAACCAAGTTCCAGGAGGATGTACTCAACTTGCCTCTTGCTGGTAAAGAGGCAGTATTTTCCAGTGATGATCTCCAGGTGGCTTCAGAGGATGCTGTTTATGACTTTGTGCTGAAGTGGGCTCGGACTCATTACCCAAAACTGGAGGAATGACGTGGATTTCTTGTTGCACGCCTTAGCCGCCTAATTCGTTTTCCATATATGACTTGCAGAAAGCTGAAAAAAGTTTTAAGCTGCATTGATTTTGATCCAGAACTTGCATCCAAGGTTGTGCTTGAAGCTCTCTTTTTCAAGGCTGAGACACCATACCGACAGCGTGCTCTTGCAGCAGAGGAGAACAATGCCACTTATCGTCGCTTTGTGGAGCGGGCTTACAAGTACCATCCAGTCAAGGTTGTAGAGTTTGAACTACCAATGTGTTGTGTACCTGGACTGGACCTGAAGCATGAGGAGTGTGTGCATCTGTTTCCGGCCGGTAGGGTTTATTCAAAGGCATTTCATCTTGGTGGACAAGGATTTTTCTTGTCTGCTTATTGCAACATGGACCAGCAAAGCTCATTCCACTGCTTTGGGCTAGTTTCGGGAAAGCAAGAGAGGGGATCTGTTACTTTTGCTGTTGACTACGAGTTTGCAGCAAGGTCAATGCCAACTGAAGATTATGTAAGTAAGTATAAAGGGAATTACACTTTTATTTTGTTAATTGTTATTTTATTTATTTATTTATTTATTATTATCTCACATGATTTTACATATAATTGTTTGTTTATTGTATTTATTTAGTTTAACTTATTTAGTTTCATTAATTTAATTTAATTTTATTAGTTAAATTTTTTTATTAAATATAATTCAAATTAAGAATAATCGAGACTATCCGTCGATGAAATTTTAGGGGATCGCAAACGATCGATCTTTTAGAAAATTCTAGGTGAGAAAATATTTTTCTAAGCTCTGCCGATGATGGAGAGTTTAGTCGATGATTTTCAATATTATTAGTCAAAATTTATTTTTAATGGTAAAATATGTGTTATAACAAGAAAATTTAAAATTGAAATTTAGGATTTATAAACATCCTTTTCATAAAACAATTAATAAATCCGATGATAGAGCCTTTTCAGGAGAACAAATGGTGTCCTCTGAATACTCTTGAGGTGAGGAGAACTCTTTTTGGTGTTCCACCGATGATGATAGAGAGTACCTTAAATTTTTTTTTCAATATTTAAATATTTGATTAATAAATAAATTAAATAAAAATTAAAGACCATTAATTAAAATCAAACTTAGAGTAATATTTGACTAATTAGGTATCGTCTTCGTGGATGGGCGTTTTGGGGGTGCTAATCCTTCCCCACACGTAACTGTACTCCCGAACTTAGTTCTGGTAAAGTAGAGTAGGACTTATTCTTTTTATGTGCCTTCATCGAGCTTAGGATTATTATAAATTGGATAAATTCTTATAAGTGGCTAATCACACCTAGCAAAAATGATTTGTGACGACTTCACAATTTGTATCTAGCATGCCGAATTCAAGTTTGCCACGTTATGACAGTCTTTATACATACCATGATCATAATCATTGTATTAATAATGCAATAACCTATTACACAAATGTATAGGTTATAAAATTCTAGATAAATCACATATAGTCACAACATTGAAATAGCAAATATATATATATATATATATTATACTACTTCTCTGACTTTTCCATTTAAAACAATGTTTCATGCATGAATAATTTTTTCCAAATAAAAGTCTATATCTCACGCATGAATACTAATACAATTTACTGTTAGTGTATTAGTATCGCATTTTAATACATATAAATTGCACCAATTTGTTCACAATAATAATATATATTACAAAATATATTTATATATATATATGATTTCAATAAATACATATTACAAATATATATGCTCACTATCAATATATATTACAATACATATATAAGTTCACAATATATTTATATATATAACTAACAGTAAAAAAATATATAATAAATAACATAATTATCACTACAACAAAATTGGTTTTCAGTGGCGCTAATATAGCGGCATTTGACTTAAAAACGCCGCGAAGTACCGTGTTTTTGAATACCCGGCGGCGTTTCTAAAAGAAACGCCGGGAAGTTGTACACTAGCGGCGTTTTATTTACTCAAACGCCGCTAAATCTGTACTATATGCGGCGTTTGCATTATATAAATGCCACTAAACTATAATCATATTTTATCATTTTCGTAAAATTTCGCCAAAATTTGGGCGCCAAAATTTGGAGGCGAGACGCTGCGTTTAGGCTTTTGTTGTAGCGGCGTTTGTGTCCACAAACGCCACTATCTAATTTAATATAGCGGCGTTGTTAAACATAAACGCCGCTAAATATTTCGATATAGCGGCGTTTGGAGTAAAAAACGCCGCTATATATAAGTATTTAAAATTTATAACCAAACGACATAGTTTTTATAATGGATGTAGCGGCGTTTGTCGATCAAACGCCGCTAAGTCCAAATTAAAATTATCCCTCATCTCATTCCTCAAATCAGATATCTCTCTCTCTCTCTCTCTCTCTCCATCGTCCCCTTCCCTAAGCCGACAGCCCCAAATCAAATCCTTTCTCCATCGTTTCTCTTTCTCAAAAGTAAAAACCCTAATTTGTAATTTGGAAAATCGTTCCTCTTTTTTTTTATTATTATTACGCAATTTTGTTGTTATTGCCCCTCAATTCTTGATTATCACCTTAATTTCATATGGTTTTAATATAAATTTTGTGCATTTTTCAGCTTTCAAGTTCTTATTGGTATTATAAACGTCAAGAAATTAGACCAAGGTTGATAACAGGTGAGCAAATCTTATTCTGTACTATATATTTGACCTTGACTATATCGTTCAAAACTTAGTTTTTGGCTTGACTGCTTTCATCCTTATTTTACTCATTGAGTTATTTCATTTATTACTGAGCAACAATGGAGGAATAGGAAAGAGGAGAGTCTACTGCCTGAATGATAACAATTAATATAACATTTGAAACTCTATCTAAATTGGCAATACCACTAAGTTGTTTTTATTTCTATATGAAGATGATCTCTCTGAAATAATGCCATAGAAGATTCAGTTTTCTGTCATATTGCTGTTCTATTTGGCCCACATAACTTTGCATTAATCACATATCTTCAAACTCTTTGGAAGTAATAATTAAAAATGCTCATTCAAAGTAATGTTCAGTGGTTGTGATTCATTATTATCTTTGATGATTAGATACCTTAATTCTGATTTCCATGTCTATGCTCATGATAGTTTGTTTTAGAGTGAACCTTGATCCTTTTTCTAGATATACGACAGCTATTGACATGTGGTCCTTTGGTTGCATAATTGCTGAACTGTTTTTAGGGCTGCCGTTATACCCTGGTGCTTAAGAATTTGATCTTCTAAGCTGAATGATTGAAATACTTGGTATGCCTCTTGCTTTTGTGGTCATTACACCTTTGACTAACAATTTCTCTGTATTTCTAGGCTTCATTTTCTTATGACTGATTTAGAATAGCTTTTCTTTAGTTGATTTAATAGGAGGATAACCGAGTAGGTAGTTGTCATGTTCAAATGGTAGAAGTTGTATTACTAGTCACTTATCATTAAATAAGCATGTGCAATTACCAAATTTCATACTCTGTCCCTTTTTTGTTTATCTTAGAAATTCCAGCATTTAAGGCAGCATGTATCTAATGCTTTCACAAGTTTATAGATTTTTGTAGTAAAAATTGCTTGTATAGTAAATGGCAATTTACAAGAAAAGAGAAACAAAAAATTGTTGATTTTTCAAAACAGCAAAATATTTTTTGAATATCCCAAATTTTAGGTTCAACCTCCATCTCTCTTTTTGATTCCCGTTGTTCCATATAAAAGTATCATAATGACAAGTCATATCCCCTAAGATCATTCTTCTCTTAAATTAGCTCTGAAGAATGTTCTAGAATTCTGCATCTGTCCTTGAGCTTTTGGATTGTCCTTGAGTCCCTTTTGGTGGGTCAAGATTGACCACCTATGAACACCAACTTAGATCCTTTGGTTCATACTCGAATTTCAGTTCCTATTGGTAATATATATTTTCCCCCTTCAATGGTTTTGTCATTCATGTACAATATATTTTGACTACTGCTTTTAGTCTGTTTTAGACATTGAATGTACTCAAGAAATGTTGTAATTTTTGGACAAGCAGTCATTTCTAGAATTCAGTAGCCTAGCTAATTAATTCAGAAGCTGCAGAAGAGCCTGCTTTAAAGCTACATGCAAGTGCATATGCATATGTCACGGGGCTATTACTCTCTTTCCAAAAAATACGTCTGGTGAAATGTGCAGCATCCGTTTATATGCATATGTCACGGTGCTATTAGAATAGCTTGATTGCTACCCTATCTCTTGTACTATTTGGTTTTGTGCTTTTTTGTTTCAGTTATTAGTTGGTCTATTTTCTTCAAGCATTAAAAAATTAAAAAGGGTATCCATAGCCAGTTGGTGGTGACTGACCAAAATGGTTAGTAATTCGTTACATGTTGTGTCCAGTCTGCAATTTCTTGGGGCAAACTTGTCTGCATCAAACTGTGGGCTCCTTCACTGTTTATTCGTCGATTCAAATTGGATCGGATTTGGGACAAGTCTTTAGTAATCCGGCCCAATTTAGATTACTGCTTAAATAATAAAATATACTTTTTAATTAAATTTAATTATAAAAATATTAATATTAATATAAAAATAAAAAAAAATTAAATTAAATTTTTTTTAATATATTTTGAATAATTAACAAACTTTCGTGTGATATTTCATCTTCAAATATGGACTAGAGATGGTAATTCTTGCAACAGGTGACAAATAAAACATGATGAAATTGGTTTCTGTTGTGTGTTTTCCTTATTAGTTTGTTGTACTATATTATTTTGATTAGAGATTAATAAATTCATGGACCCAAAATGACAAATAGAAATTAATAAATTCATGGACCCAAAATGATAAATCGTTTTCTTCATGCATACACTCACCAAATGATGCCAAATCATACCAAAAAATTAGGTGGTTTATCTTATTAGTCTCTTTTGTAATAAGCTCATGGTAATGCTCAAATATGAGTTTCTTATGGGACTTAACTATGCATAACGTACGAAATGGATAAGAGTTGGATGCAAAAGTCGAGACTAAGTCAAGAGTACCAAGATGGAGTAGATAGTTTTCTCGATTTCGCTTTTCAGAACGCAAGCGAAGATAATAAGATATTATGTCCTTGTTCGAGGTGTGTCAATATTGATTGGCATATGCGTGGAGTTGTTTTCGAACATTTGATTTGTGAAGGATTTCTCCCGGGTTACAGACAATGGTTTTTTCATGGAGAGTCCGCAACTTCTAGGTCATCTTCTAGAGTTCGTCCAAGTAATTCTAACAATCAACATCAGTCTATTAGACAAGATGACATGGAAGGCATGTTGCGAGATGCATTTAACATGCGTAACCATAGTTTGTACACATCATCACCAGAAGTTCCTGGAGGGAATAATGGGTTCAATGTTGGCATGAATGACTTTGCTGAAACGGGAAGAGGTATGGGTGATCAGGAACCCAATGGAGAAGCGGCAAAGTTTTATAAGTTGCTTGATGATATGAATGAAGAACTTTACGAGGGATCTAAGCATACAAGATTGTCTTTCTGTGTCCGTCTTTTTCACTTAAAATGCTTAAGCGGGTGGACAGGAAATTCTTTGACACTGTTACTAGAATTTTTGAAAGAAATGTTTCCTTTTGCAAAAATCCCTCAGTCTTGTAAGGACTCGAAGAAGATGATAAAAGATCTAGGCCTTGGATATGAGAAAATTCATAGTTGTCCGAATGACTGTATGTTGTATTGGGGTGATAGAACAAATGAACAATTTTGTCATGTCTGCGGTAAATCTCGATGGTTGAATGGAAATACAGAAGAAAATATGAATGAGGACGATGGTGACACACATTTAAAAAAGAAACCTGCAAAGATTTTGCGGTACTTTCCGTTAATACCAAGACTTCAACGAATTTTCATGTCATCAAAAACATCTGATTCTACGAGGTGGCATCATGATGAAAGGATTGATGATGGCTTATTAAGACATCCTGCAGATTCTTTGGCTTGGAAATCATTCGACAATAAGTTCCCATCTTTTGCTAATGATCCCCGGAATGTGAGGCTTGGACTTGGTTCTGACGGTTTTAATCCGTTCAAAATAATGAGTACTTCTTATAGTACTTGGCCGGTTGTCTTGATTCCTTATAATTTGCCTCCATGGATTTGCATGAAACAATCCTCTTTTATCTTATCCATGATAATTCCTGGAGAGAAAGGTCCCGGAAATGATATTGACATTTATATGCAACCTCTTATTCAAGAGTTGAAGCAGTTATGGGAAGGGGTTGAAACATATGACGCATCAAAAAAGGAAAACTTTAATTTGCGTGCAGCTTTGTTATGGACTATAAACGATTTTCCTGCTTATGCAAATCTATCTGGTTGGAGCACCAAAGGTCGTTATGCTTGTCCTTGCTGTGCTGCACAAACATGTTCAAAATGG
The DNA here is from genome assembly GCA_030761205.1 of Fremontodendron californicum. NCBI lineage: Eukaryota > Viridiplantae > Streptophyta > Magnoliopsida > Malvales > Malvaceae > Fremontodendron > Fremontodendron californicum. The sequence continues at coordinate 8,327,945 of JAULJL010000024.1, forward strand.
TTATATAACGGAAAGAAATTCAGTTATATGGGACATCGTCGGTGGTTAGATGAAAATCATAGATTTAGATTCCAAAAACATGTCTTTGATGGCAGTGAAGAGTTAAGACAAGCACCTGAGACCACGATTGGGTCGGATATCTTGTTGATGTTGAAAGATATCAATTTCACTTATGGAAAGATGAATCAAACAAGTAGCACACAGTCAAGGAAAAGATCAAGGGAGATGTTAGAAGGTGATGTTGAAATTCAGAGTGATGAGGAGGAAGATGAAGAAGATGATCCAAATGAGGCGGATTTGTAGAAAAAAAAAAGTATTCTTTTTGAGTTACCTTATTGGGAGCATAATTTATTGCGTCACAACCTTGATGTGATGCATATAGAGAAGAATGTTTGTGAAAATATCATCGGGACAATTCTTAATGTGGATAGAAAATCAAAAGACAACTTAAAGAGTCGGCTTGACCTAGTTGACATGGGAATTCGTCGTGATCTTCATCCGGAATTACTTCCTAATGGAAAATCACGGTTGCCTCCTTCTTGCTTTGGGATGTCTAAAAAAGAGAAGGACGTCTTCTGTAAGGTGTTGAAAGATATGAAGGTCCCGGATGCGTATGCCGCCAATATATCAAGATGTGTGAATGTGAAGGATCGAAAACTCTCTTCTTTAAAGTCACATGATTACCATATCTTGATGCAAGACTTACTTCCAGTTGCTTTACGTTGTTCTATGTCAAAGCAAGTGACTTCTTCTATAATTGAACTTAGTAATATAATGAAAGCTATTTGTGGCAAAGTTCTCAAGGTAGAAGAGCTTGAAAAACTTCAACATCGAGCAGCTCTAACTTTGTGCCACTTAGAGAAGATTTTTCCTCCATCATTCTTCACTATAATGGTGCATTTGGTTATCCATCTTCCTTATGAAGCAAAAGTCGGCGGACCAGTTTTTTATCGATGGATGTACCCATTAGAGAGGTATACTTTGCTAATTAGCTTATTATACTTTTATCTGGTTTACATAGCATTTAATTACACATTAAGATTGTTATGTATTCTATTTTAGGTTTTTAGGAAAGTTAAAATCTTATTGTCGGAACAAACGCTATCCAGAAGGTTCTATTGCTGAAGGATATTTAGCGGAGGAGTGTATGACATTTTGTGCAAGATATTTGGATGAT